>JANDEH010000003.1:72807292-75207292 GCA_024610705.1 Tetragnatha versicolor
CGGAGCAAGCGGGCTCGGCCTGCGTTGAAACATGTTCCGCCGTTTTCCCCATTCCACGTGACCTAGTAGGTATAGATATTGGAGCATTTCAATCACGTCACGCCGATCACGTGATAAAGCCAGCTGGCCAGAATCAAACCGACGAATCCCGTTCCCAGAGCTCCTATTACACGTGACTTTGGGATGGGAGATGTTTCAACACAAGCACTGGCTCACCCATAGAGGAAGAATAGAAGGTAGAGAGCGCACGCTATGGAAGGAGTCTGTGTGAGCCGGTGGAACGAGTGTACCACGTGACTGAGAGCAGCTTGGAGCTTCTTTTTCGCGCGTTTACCAGAAATTGGCTCTTTATCGCTACTGTTGGCGCTGATATAGATGTCGGCAAAAAGTTTTCAGACAACATATTTTCGCAAATACCGTCGACTCCATAGAGGAAAGTGCGATTACAGTTTGTTATCAATCCGGTAATGTAATTGAAATTGACTGGCACCGATAAACTTAACGCAAAACGTTTTTTTTTGTAATCATTAATTATGTCTTGTTTCATTTCATATGATCATAAGCATTGATAAATGTTAAGAATTTAAAAAAAACTTCTTTTTGAAGATTAATTTTAATACATAACTTATGAATCACAAGTTTTTCAAATAAGAGGCAAGCATAGGAAGTTCAACTTAGGAGTGGAACTCGACACTCTAATTATAAATTATTTTACAGGTTGATTTCCACTCCCATGTTTTTCTTCAAGAATGTTTAAGTTGCGAATTGGGTTCTTTTCAATTACTTTTTCGTTTTTTTGATCTAGTCGTTTAATTAATAATTACAAATCCAAAAGTTTAAAAACTCATATTTTTTACTACCTTTATACGCCCATTCCACAATAATTTCCACATCATTACCCTGATGTTTTTATAAAATTATCCTTGGGAATTAGAATTGAATATAATTATTTTTAGATTCAGATTAAAAAGATCAATGTTCAAGGTATTGGTAAAATAAAAGCATCAAATTTATTTTACAAAAAGAACAAAAAATAGGATCAAATTTTTTATTGAATAAAAAAGGGATGAAAAACACATTAACACACAGCTTTAAAGTGTACTCATACAAGTGAACTAATAAAAATTAACTTAATCACTGGCCACTGAAAATAGTATTTTTGGAATTGATAGTTCGCACTTTTGGCCCTTGGAGTTTTTGAGTCATCGTTTTACCTGTATGGTGCAGTCTTATTTTGAAATACTCAAAAAGAACAGCCTTCATTAAAAATACTTTGTGGTTATCTAATAGTCCGTGATCCAAGCAATGATCATTCAGTTCTTGAAAAATTGTGAAGTTGTCCTTTGGAAAACTATAAAAAACACAAGTATTATTATACAAGCTAACTCCACTTAAGAAATATTTTAAATTTAATTTCTAAAAGTATTGTTATTTTTTTAAATAGCTGAAAAAAAGTAAAAAAAATTAATTAATAGTAACCGAGACTTGATATAAGTTTATTGGCTATATTTTAAAGCTTAATATAATTATTTAATTTAAGTTTTGAATTGATAAATATTAATTTTTAAAAATTGGATAAACTATACAGAATAAACCAATGGTTAAAACCGAAAAATAATCAATTCAAATGTTTTTCACTTATAAATAACTAAAAAATTACATAATAAATTAAGAAGAAAATCGGACATTTATAAGTTTTTTTTTTTTAAATTTCTTATTTATTAAAATGAACCTTGAAAGACAAAAAATGTAAAATCTTTCAATCAAAACCGAAAATATTTTGACAATACTTCGAAATAAATAATTTAAAATTAATTATATTTAAATAATAATAAATTTTTAAAAAATTATGAAATATTTGTATTCAGTACTGGAAAATAGCCCTATAAACATATAGTCTTGATAACTACTTATCGATTTTAAGAATATTTCGGCCATTTTTTAAAATTAAAAAATTAAACTTCGCGTGGGCCGATTTTGTCCGACTTTTATTATTTTATTTTTAATGTAATTTCCAAGTAAAAAAACTATTGAAAAACCTTATGTTGCAATACTTAACCGGTAAAAGTCAGATTGCATGGTTTAAAAAGGTTTTAAGTTTTTTGTGAGGCCTAAATATAAAAAATTAAGATTTTAACTAACTATCCGACGCTCACAAAAAGGATTTTTTTTATTTAGACAGCATTATAAATTATTAAAGTAAAATATACAATGAAAAACAAGCCATCCGACGATTTAACTTGGCGATAGATGTCGACGCCAATTTGGCGGACATCAAAAAACTGATCGGAGTTTGAAAAAAAACCGTTTAATAAGTAAATAACTAAAATAAATTTGTTGCACTATTACAAGAATGTTATAGTTTTGTAAATACTCAAGTAATATCGTTGATAGAGCAGGAAATTTGGTTAATTTTTTACAACGCATGCAAAAAAGCCAATTCCGAAACCCATTCATGATAAAAAATGGCATGAATAAACAACTTAAGTAACAAACAACTAATAATTTCAACATACCTGTGAAAGGTAACAGATCCACCTTTGATCCGCTTCTCTTTACATCCATATGCACAGCATGAAACAACCATATTTTTAAGAAATACCGAGCACTGATTTTTACCACGCAATCATTCACCATTGGAATGTATGGGAAAAGACCGATGCTGAGGGAAAACGAGTTCTCCGGTATGCCTCTGTCACGTGACTCTTATCCGTACCCTGGCGGAGGGTTACCAGTGCGCTCTCTACCCTTTATCCTTCCTCTATGGGCTCACCGCTATGGGGATGCGCGCGCATGTTCCGTCTATCTGTGTTCTAAGGTCGATGCCTGCTACGGGTTAATAATGAGAGGTGCTCTTAGGGTGCAACCGAAAAAGGCAAAAATGAGCTAAAGCGCGATTTTGAAGGGGCATTTTCCAAAATTTTTTCTGGGGAGACCCCTAGACCAGGGGTTCCCAACCGGTGGTACGCGTACCACTGGTGGTACGCGGGAACGTTTCAGGTGGTACGCGTGAGTGAAAGCGATATATTTGTATGTTTTTAGACCTATGGGGGGTATAATAAATAAAACTGTAAATTAATACCATTTTCATCTTTATATTTCTCCTTTTTTATAAGCATGTTATAAATACACAAATACCTAACCTTTAAATATGAAGTTTTCTCAGGAATTTAATTCAAAAAGCCTTTGAAAACTTTTAGAAGGTACTGGTGGTACGCCAACATTTCTCAAAAAGTCAAGTGGTACGCTGGTGAAAAAAGGTTGGGAACCCCTGCCCTAGACCCTCTTATTTTTCCAGTAATTCACATAGTTTAAACAAAATTTTTAAATTAAAATCTCTAAAATTAATTTACAATGTGTATGTAAGTCATCTAAAACTTGATGTAAAAAAAGTACCCTACCCTAAAGAAGGAAATATAATGTCGGGTAAAAATGCTCCCCAACTAAAATCACCCTCCCAATATAAAATAAAATATATATTAAGCATATACTATAACATTGAAGCAAAAAAAATTGTGGCTCTTTAAGGGGTCAGTTAAGTCTTAAATCATAGAACTAGTACATGTATGCTCAAATGATCCCTACATCTTAATAGTTTAGGTATTAACACAGTTTTTTGTGAGTGCGTAGTAAAATACATGTACTTTTGGAATAATTCATCATGTAGTAAAAAAGTTTTTAAAATTTTTATTTATAAATTCCATAAAAATTTAGAAATTTTCATTAAAAACAATTTTGTGTGCAGGGTTAAGAGCTAAATAATAAAGAAATTTTTATACAATTAGTGTTAAATTCATCATTAGAGTTGCCTTTATAAGTTATACATCATTTTTTATAAATTATAACAAGAAAATAAAAATTTTTGGCATAAAAAAGAAAACTTTAATTTTTTTACTGAAAAAATTTCCTTTTCAATGTTTGTCAATTTTTTTACTCCAATAAATTTACAAATAATGATGTATAACTTATGAAGGCAACTCTAAAGATTAATTTAACACTAATTGTTCAAAAAATTCTTTGTTATTTAGCTCTTAATCCTGCACACAAAAATTAAAAATTCTAAGTTTTTATGGAATTTATAACGTATCGCCACTTACCTCTATTTTATGGTTATCCAATGACAACGACGATTTAATACTTTCCATTGTAGACTACGATTCTTGTAACAAAAAACAACTGCAAGCTCACTTATTAACCACGTGCTTCACGCTCCACAAAATTCCTAGACACGCACACTCGATATCCACTTGACAACAGACTGAGCTCTGCCCGGGAACAGGTTTCACGAAGTGTCCGGTTGGTGGCGTTGGTGGTCAATGGAATGCCCCTATTGTCTGTCTGCCCGGGGAAGGCCATTCTCTCCCTGGGGTTGGATAGGTAGGGAGAGAGCGCGCCAAACTGGTTACTTCTCGCCAAGAACTACTCCACCTCCCTTAGGGCCGATCTCACCAACTTTCTGGTAACCTACAGTTAACTAACTGGCAGTTTAATACAGGGTGTCCCACGAGAAGTGGCCCAACCCCTACAGATATAGTCATGAAAGTGGGGTCTAGGTATAGTAAAGTGACCATGCCCTATCCGATGAGACAACTTTCAACGCCCTCTAGCGGAAACTTTAGGAGTTATAATTTTTATTTTAAAAACTATTTGAGGTATGGGAAAAAAGTCAATGACTAAGTTGTAGAGCATCATCGATTTAGTAGGAAAATACACCTTAAGCAGAAAAATATCTTGAATAAAATCCCTAAAACGCACGCTCAAATAGGTTGAATTTACGTAGATTTTACGTCTTAAGACGCTCCTCACGAGGCGAAAATGAGAAATTTTTATTTTTATGATTTAAGTAAATTACTAAAAGTATTCTTAGTTCATTAAATTGAAAATTTCTCATTTTCGCCTCGTGAGGAGCGTTTTAAGACGTAAAATCTACGTAAATTCAACCTATTCGAGCGTGCATTTTAGGGATTTTATTCAAGATATTTTTCTGCATAAGGTGTCTTTTCCTACTAAATCGATGATGTTCTACAACTTAGTCATTGACTTTTTTCCAATACCTCAAATAGTTTTTAAAATAAAAATTATAACTCCTAAAGTTTCCGCTAGAGGGCGTTGAAAGTTGTCTCATCGGATAGGGCATGGTCACTTTACTATACCTAGACCCCACTTTAATGACTGTATCTGTAGGGGCTCAAAAGTTAAAGGGGTTGGGCCACTTCCAAATTGTTTACTTTAACTTCCAATTTGTTTACTTTAACTTTGTAATTCAAGTAATTTTCGAGAAACTAATATTTTTTGAAATATACGAAAAAATCCGAAAATAAAGTGAAAATTTTGCAATTTTTTCACATATTTTTGCGTTTTTTGATATGAAACTGACCTTCCACGTGAAAGTGAACTAGATATTCGGAATCAGCACCTCAAAAAACATATAAAACCGTCGAAGAAAATAACTTAAAAAAATTTTTTTTTGAAGCAACTGCTTGTCATAGGACTATATTACTATTTTGAGCTTTTATTGAATTTTTGTTACTTTTTAAAACAAATTGCATATTTTTTAACCAGAATCATATTTTTTGACCCTTAAAGCATAATATTTGACCCCCAAAAATGTCTTTCTATTATTAAAAGAACCGAAAATAGGCCCGCTGGCGGCCATTTTGTTTTTGACCGGAAGTCCCAAACGGCACTTCCGCCAGAGGGATTCTGGTCGATTTTGGATTCAGCATGTTTTAAACTATATTTCCACCAATTTTGGTGAATCTTGCAAAATCTGAACAATTATTCCCTTTAACAGCCCTTCTATTGTTGCTTCCTAGTCAACAAAAAACTAATTCGTCAATATTGTTTCTTAACATTCATACTTAAAAAATGATGCTTTTAACTATTTTATTTTCAATTTATTATCATATATTAAGTGTATAAATAAAGTAGGTGTAAAAATAATTTATCTTTTACTTATTTTTTAGCCAATTTAGCCAAAATTTCGAAAAAACTAAAAAGTGCAGTTTTTTAGGGCCATTGAGCACCCACCTAAAACTGAAGTAGGAAGTTGAAACTTTGCCAGAATAATACTATAGGTAGATGTAAAAAAAAGAGGGGGCGACGTTGTGTCTAGGACGAAGTTTAGTTTTTCCCATAGGAATGTGGACCACCCTAATTGTGGAGTGCTTAAACATTATTAAAATTTAAAAAAAACATTGCTTTCTTTTATCGCAATTTTAAATCTTAAATTACACTTTGCTATAGAAAATTCCGGTACCTTACTAAATCTGTGTATTTTAAAAAAATACAGTAAAAGAATCTTCAATCTCAGATTTTTTTTTTAATTTTCAAAAGTTATTTTAACTCGTTTAGACAAAAACATTCTGTTCTGTATAAGGTTTATTGAGGAAGTTGCATGATTTTTTTAATCGATTCTTCTTGCAAAAATAAGCAACTACCCAAAATTTGAGGTCGATCGAGAAATTTTTGATTGCCAAAAAAACTAACAAAGATCCACTTTTTAAAAGCGCGCGAAAACGCCAAAAGTCTGGGATCATCGAACGTTGACGTCATCATACGATAAACATTGTTGGAAAGCAATGGAGTTGATGGTGTGATTGTTGATATATCTTTAAACAATAAACGTTTTCAGTCACGTGTTTTTTTCTCAACTTTTAAATTAAAATATTAAATTACCTGTACATTTTTTTGACAAAATTGACTAGATATTTCATTTTACCATACAAAAAACCATACGGAACACTTGTGTTTTTGAAAATCTGACACATGCAACTTCCTTATTGTGAGGTATCTAATATAAGTCATTGATTGTGTGTGTTTGTCTTTTACACAAATCCATTCTTTTTCTAAGTTACGTTCTTACGTATAAATACCCAAGGAAAAGCATAGGCTATGTTTCGAAAATTTTAAATGATCCCTTGACCCCTTTTTGCTATCATTGGGCTAAAAATAGCTTTATTTCTGCTCAAAAAATTTCCGCTCATGGTTCACCCCATTGTTAAAAAGAAAAGATAACACAAAATATTAATTTTTTAACAGAAAAACTAGATATAACTCATCGATTAAAAATCATACTAATATTTTATAATCTGTTTCAAAGAAATTAAAAGTTTTAAAACTGGTAAGAGTAGTTTAAAATATATTTTTTTCAGGATTTATTTTTTAAATAAAAAATTTAATGGAATAACATTGTTGTTAAAATAGTGTCCATGGAATAGGCTTTAATTATTGAATTCTTGAATAATTTCACCGAAAAATTTAATTAAATTCCTGAGAAAATAATTATTAAGAAAGGAATTTTAATGAATGTTCAATTTTTCTTTTTACGTTATTTTACCAAGATTTGGCCCCAAATATTAAATATTGAATTCCTCAGCTAAAAACTTATTCTAATCTAATACTTTCTTATATTAGCCTAAAATTTATGACGCAGCTAAAAATATTAACTGCATTTTTTATTTAAATGAAAGTAAAGAAAGTTTCCCATCTTTACTTTCTAGAAGTTTAGTTCACCATGCTGAAAAAGAATTCGTAATACATTCCTTGTGCATTCTTCAAAATACAAGGGTAGCACCATGAAAAATTCAACATCTATAAACACCTGTGTTTAGATAAGAAACCACCATGCCCCCTGGAGAGCTTCAATTCGTTTCGCCAATTACTTTCCCCACTTTCCCAGGATTCCTAGGAATCGATTCTTCAGTAGGTTTGATTCACAGGCATTCGATTCAGCATTTCGGCATGGATTCTATGGTATTCGATTCGGAGGTTTGGCCGAAATCTCCCCACAGGGAAAGTGCAGCAGGATGTAAGGGGGGAAGGAAAAGTGGTTTACGGCGAAACGTAGGGGACACCGCTCGCTGGTCAGGTCTCTGGCGACTGTTTTTCAAACCGTTGAAATGCCGTTTCCGTAGGAACCCCGAGAAGTGGGTTTTGGGGCTCCCGTATGGAAAGAGTTAAATACTGAAGGGGGGCCTGGGGTCCCTCCCCCAGAAAAACTTTGAAAATTTGACTCTAAAAAACTGGGTTTTAACTGGGGGCTGCCGGGCCCCCTCTTGCCCCGGGCCCCGGGGAAAGTACCCCACTTGCCCCCCCCCCCTCTCGTCAGGCCTGCGCATACTGGATAATTTTAAAAGTTTATTAAATTAAAGAAAAAATTCCAACAAGCATTTTCTCAACGGTCTTAGGCAGTACTAAGTGTATTTATTGTCTTCACAAAAGTCTACCCGAATCTGACAACCGGAAGTGGGTTTTTTTCAAAAAGGCCGCTGATGCTTAAAAAACTAGAAAAGCCTAGAAAATTGAATGTTTAGCGAAACAATACCTTCTGATATGTATGAAATAAAAACTTGATAACTTTAGACTTTTTTACCTAAAGTTAAGAACCTAATATTTAATTTTGGAACCCATAAAAAAATTTATAACACTTAAATTAGGGCTTTTTTACGAATATCTCTATTCTTTAAGCATCGGCGGCCATTTTGAAAAAAACCCACTTCCGGTTGTCAGATTCTGGTAAACTTTTATAACTAGAATAAATACACTTAGTACTGTCTAAAACCGTTGAGAAAAATGCTTGTTGGAATTTTTTCTTTAATTTGATGAACCTTTACAAAACGCCGTCAATTTAGAAAATAACGTACGCCGCCATCTTGGAAATAAGCCCTGTTCTGGTTTCTAGATTTTGTAAAAGAAATTTATATTTATAAGTATGATAAGAAAACTTGACTTGTACCTTATATTAGTTTTTTGAACCCATAACAAATTTTCATAGCTGTTAAATTATGGTTCTTTCCCGAATATCTCTGTATTCAAAGCATTGGCGGCCGTCTTGAAAAAAACCCACTTTCGGTTGTCAGATTCCGGTAAACTTTCTACATGGCAATAAATACACTTAGTAGTCTAAAACCATTGAGAAAATGCTTGTTGGAATTTTTTCCAAGCTGTAATGAACTTTTAAAGTGACTATACCCAGTGAAATCGGGACTCGGAACCTCCGCAGATATTTGCGTATTTTTGCTTGTTTTTTTTTATTATTTCAATCGGATAGACCAAATTTACAGCATTATCTGAAGTTATTGAGTTAATTAACATCGCATTTCATCGCAATTAATGGAATTTACTCGAGAAAACCGATTTAACTGTCATTTAATGAAAACGTAGGCCGCCATCTTGGAAAATGCACTTTAATGGTTGCCAGATTCTTATAAATGAAATTTTTATAAATTTCTTCGCTTAGAAATGTCAACTATCATTGAATATATAATTTAAGACCGAAAAAAGTTTTTGTTTCACCCTATTTATCGTTTTTTTATGGATTTTAAAATTTTTTAAAAAATTAAAAAAAAAACAACTTCCGGTTGTCAGATTGTGGTAAACTTTTTTTGGTCAATAAGGACACCTAGTAGAGTCCAAAACCGTTGAAAAACCTTTTGTTGGAATTTGTTTGAGGTTCGGCCCTTTTTTGAGCTATTTTCCCCCGCCTATATGCAAAAAGCCGTCGCGGCGGAAAACCGCCGAATGTGTCTGAGCCCGTAGAGTCTCCAATGTAAATTTGTAAAAAATGTTTGTTAATTTATGGCACCAAGGTTATTTTGGTTCTTAAGGGTATGGAGATTCAGAAAATCTTTGGTACCAATTTTTCTATTCACTTTCCTGGTTTAGAGGTCAAATCAAAGGTCAAATTATAAACTTCCATATTTTGACGATTAAGCAGGTATAATTCAGTTCAAAAACCTTTTAAATTATTGTAAATTGGTTTAAATAAAGTAAAAAAAGTTTCTAAGCTTAAAAAGTATCAAATATTAATTTAATTTAATTAATTAATTAAATACTCCACTACACCCACAGCAGTGCCCAGACTTGTTTCAAGGAGGTGTTGACCACAACGTTATTTCTAAGGTACCCCCAAATGTTCCACATTATTTTTAAATTTTACAATTACTCTTAGTAATACTAGTAGGGGGTCTGGGGGTCTCCCTCAGAAAATGTTTTAAAATTTGCCTCAAAGAGTAGTGTTTTAGTTCATTTGGAGTCATTTTTGTTTTCACCCAAAAATAACAGCTCCTTGTGAACGACATAATTTTAAAGGGGAAATATTATAAACAGAGGTCAGAATTAAGAGTAGGGTTGGGGGCCCTCTTTTTTTTGCCTTAAAATTTTTCTGGGAGAGGGCCCCCTTTCGTATATGAAATTGTATTATTTTAAATTTCTTATAATACTTTCATGAAAATTGAAATCCTACCTAAAAGTGCAAAGCCAAAATTTGGACTGAATGTACCAAAAACGAGTTAAGACCTAGTGTTTAGGGTGGGATTTCTAAAAATTTTCTGGGGGAGTACCCCCAAGCCCCCCTTCCCACTCGGAACTTTATTAATCACAATTTTTATTATATTAAGTTCTCAAGGATGCAAATTTCACATAAAAATACATTAAAAAGCTACGTTAAACCTATTTTAAATACTTTTTAGGTGTTGAGTAATAATAATAGTGGCCCCTCCCGAAATAAATTTCTATATACGCCACTGTTGTATGGACGCTAGGATTCCCACCATAGAGTTAGTACTAATATAGAGACAGCTTAAACATCTTCTACGCTGTTCAAAGTGTGACCGGTTTTTCGGTTTCTAGCCCAGTAATTTTAGGGTTTGGTAGGGGAATAATTTATAATTAGCTGAATTTTTCAGGATAAGCTCTCTATGATGTGTACAATCCACCCTGAAAAGTCCCCAAAGATCCTCCGTCGGCGTCATTCCAAAATGGCGGATCCAAGATGGCCGCCTCGCATTTTGCCTTTTCCGATATTTTCGCTCATATCTAAGTCAAAAATTAATATTTTTTAGTTCTGTAAAAGGATTTATACTCAGGATAGATGCCGTTTTCGAATAAAAGTTGCAGTTTTGCGATAAAAATATAAAACATGGGGTGTAGAGGGATTTCATTCATGCCAAACTGCAAAATTTTCATTGTTGTTTGCATGCTTTGCCATATAACTGTACTAATTGAAAAATCGATCGGAAAAATACTATTAATTTTAGTGGTCCCATTATTAAGGATTATTTTGAAAAATAAATTTTTGAAATCCGGAGAAAATTGACAGAGATATTCAATTTTTAGAAGTGTTGTGGTGCGGATGGTATTGGGTAGTATACGTTAGTAGTAGGTTTCGCACTTGATTAATAATTGTTTTTTGGCCATTCTCTTTAATAGCTTAGTTAATACCATTGTAGCGTAAAGTAATCATTATGGTGCATTAAAATTTTCTTACACAAGCATTTAATTATCAAAAAATTCATTAAAACTAATTAGTTCTTTTGGATTTTTTCTATATTTCGGACCCTATAGCTTCCTTTTAAAATGATTGGAATATTCATTCTAGTTTTCTGTACAGAGATATTTTAAAGGATTTTAAAGTGATCAAAAATAACTTAAATGAACGTTTTAGCTTATACACTCGGACTCCATTATTGTGAACCATCGCATAAAAAATTTCAATATCACAAGAGGTTTGCTATTATTAATTTTTTAATTTTTTTACAATGAAGCGGAGTTTGACTATATTTTCATGACGCAAAATAAGTATAATTTGAAATAAATGTATCAAATACTATAGAGATTTTTAATGTTATAGAGTAAAGGTTTATTCATTGTCATCATCATTGTTTTCGAATTCAGTAGAAGCTGAATTTTTACATGACTCGCCAAAGCAAGATGTGCCAAATCTGGAACATTGGAGTCCTGGCGTTTTCTGCACTGGCATCTTGTATCACAATCTCTTGTAGAATTTATTTTGCAGTTGCAAGAGATGAGCTGCAAGGGTTCTTCAGAAGCTGCTGGAAGTGGAAGCGTTGAAGTAACCGGATTCAACTTTCCATCCTTTTTGAACCATCCCCAATCCGTTGGATTCAGGTTGTTCCCCAGCCATTGTTGGAATTGCAGGTAACCTCGAAGTTAATGCTGAGGAGCTGCTGCACTTGTGGGAGAAAGAACTGCTAGATTAAAATTTGAAGATGGAGTTTTTAACACTTCCTTATTGTAGTGAATGTAACGTAATTCATCGAGAGAATCAACTTTTTCTCGCCCAAAAAGGTATTTCAAAAATACCTCACCGATTTCAATAATTTTTGAGGAGTCAAGTGAAGGACTATTAAACTGTGAAACCATAGAGTGCAAATTTGGATTTTTCTTTATCAATTTGAAAGCTGAAGATTTCCCTTTTCTAAAAATTGCTGAGGTGGAATCGCATCCAGAAGCTGCATATAGGAAGAGAATTGAATCTTTTATTGAGCCAAGAGTGTTTTGAATTTTAGAGATGTCGTAGCACTTGTGTTCTCTAATAGTTGTTTGAGGACGCAAAAAAAACAGTGACTCTCCTGGGGTACAACGCCCAATTAGAATAATTCAGAGATCTGTATCGGTCCCTATTACTGTGACTTGTTTGTTTAAGCTTTGACTAGCTTCAATAGCAGAAGAAAAGATGAGTATCAGTATCATCCTTTGAAGTTATTCCTTCTGCCTGAAAGTAACATATGAGCATTCTAATCAGTCTTGATTTGTTCTCGGAGTTGCGCAAAAAATTAGATTGTTTTGTTGTAGCCACCATATTTTCCTCAAAAAATCTATCTTCAAATTTTAATCTAGCAGTTCTTCCTCCAACAAGTGCAGCAGCTTCTCATCATTCATTTCAAGTTTACCTGCAAGTTTAACAATGGCTGGGGAATAACCTGAATCCAACGGATTGTTCAAAAAGGATGGAAAGTTGAATCCAGTCACTTCAACACTTCCAGCAGCTTCTGAAGAACTCCTGCAGTTCAGCTCTTGCAACTGCAAAATAAATTCTACAAGAGATTGTGATACAAGATGCCAGTGCAGAAAACCAGGACTCCAATGTTCCAGATTTGGCACATCTTGCTTTGGCGAGTCATGTAAAAATTCAGCTTCTACTGAATTGTAAAACAATGATGATGACAATGAATAAACCTTTACTCTATAACATTAAAAATCTCTATAGTATTTGATACATTTATTTCAAATTATACTTATTTTGCGTCATGAAAATATAGTCAAACTCCGCTTCATTGTAAAAAAATTAAAAAATCAATAATAGCAAACCTCTTGTGATATTGAAATTTTTTATGCGATGGTTCACAATAATGGAGTCCCAGTGTATAAGCTAAAACGTTCATTTAAGTTATTTTTGATCACTTCAAAATTCTTTGAAATATCTCTGTACAGAAAACTAGAATGAATATTTCAATCATTTTAAAAGGAAGCTATAGGGTCCGAAATATAGAAAAAATCCAAAAGAACTAATTAATTTTAATGAATTTTTTGATAATTAAATGATTGTGTAAGAAAATTTCAATGCACCATAATGATTACTTTACGTTACAATGGTATTAACTAAGCTTTTAAAGAGAATGGCCAAAAAACAATTATTAATCAAGTGCGAAACCTACTACTAACGTATATACTACCCAATACCATCCGCACCACAACACTACTAAAAATTGAATATCTCTGTCAATTTTCTCCGGATTTCAAAAATTTATTTTTCAAAATAATCCTTAATAATGGGACCACTAAAATTAATAGTATTTTTCCGATCGATTTTTCAATTAGTACAGTTATATGGCAAAGCATGCAAACAACAATGAAAATTTTGCAGTTTGGCATGAATGAAATCCCTCTACACCCCATGTTTTATATTTTTATCGCAAAACTGTAACTTTTATTCGAAAACGGCATCTATCCTGAGTATAAATCCTTTTACAGAACTAAAAAATATTAATTTTTGACTTAGATATGAGCGAAAATATCGGAAAAGGCAAAATGCGAGGTGGCCATCTTGGATCCGCCATTTTGGAATGACGCCGACGGAGGATCTTTGGGGACTTTTCAGGGTGGGTTGTACACATCATAGAGAGCTTATCCTGAAAAATTCAGCTAATTATAAATTATTCCCCTATCGACCCCTTTTTTCGCCTAAAATTACTGGGCTATTCGTTCTGCCACTCACACTTGACCCGCCTACGAGAGCTCCCATGTTAAAATTGACTTCCGCCACTCACACAGGTCCGACTTTTTCGACATGCAAGGTTGCCTGACCGAGAAGAGTAAGCTGTCTCTATATTTGTACTAACTCTATGATTCCCACTAGGCCGTCTATCCGAAGGCACCTACCAACCTAGAGGGCCGTTCCATTTTATTCGCGGGTGGGGAAGGATAGAGTGAGGAACTGCGTTTTTTCGGGAGCACGTGTTTGTGCGTTCATTGAAAAATGCATTCGGAGTTGCTTGATTTAAATTGTGATTTTAATCATGAATAAAATCATTAATTTTAATCAAAATTCTTAAACTAATAAAATTCATGGAAATTAATTAACTGTATGCTGTATGTAAAATTGGTTGGATTATTTATAATTTAAAAAAAACTGCTTGTTTTTATCTATTGTTCAGATATTTTCTTTATGCTCAAATAGCTTAAGGACTATAGAAATTAATACATAAATAGATTAGAGTGGGATTTTAAGTAATAAAAAGTAAGTATAATGAAAAGTGAATTATTATTAGAAAAAATAACATTAACTTGTTTTAAATTTATTTCCAAAAGTATAGAACAGTTAATTCATTATATCAGAGTTGCCCTAAAAGATCATTTATTAAAGAATTATATTATTATACAAAATCTAAATAATTTTAAGTTTTATAACAATTTTTGATTTGATATTTTATTTCATTTTAAAATGAAAAGCTTATATAACTTCTATTTACAAATTTTGTTTTTAATTCAAATACATCAAGAAAATCTACCATAAAAAATATTGCATCTGCCAGGGCACGCGCCGCACACTGAAAGAGACGCTCATCTGATCAATTTACGATACTACGTATCTACCTTCCCCACCATCGAATAAAATACGTATATGGAACGGCCCTCTGGGTTGGTGGGTGCCTTCGGATAGACGGCCCAGTGGATTTCCTGGCGATCATTATCAAAGGGTTCCGTGAGAGTAAAAAGGTTGAGAAAAGCTGCACTAGGGCACGTTGTTTCCAAATGAAAGCCGTGAGACGAACTTTCGAATCACCTTGAACACAATTTCTTTCCCTCCAGCTAGGGTTCTAAAAAATCGTTCGATTCGATTCCGGAATCGATTCCTGGGGTTCGATTCTTACGATTCTTCGATTCGATTCCTGAGGTTTGATTCCAACCTGGAATCGATTCCTTGACGCCAGAATCGAAAAAGTAGAATTGAAAAAAAAATCCCAAGTCGAAACAGTAACCTGCTTGCATGTGTCCTTCAAGGTCGATCCCCGAATATCTCACTGCAAATCAATGAGTTTTTTAACCTCGCGGAGAGTAAGGGTCATGACAGACCGGACTTCTTATAGCAGTCGCTCCAATAACTCAAACTGTCAAAGGGAGGAGCGATAAGGGGAGGAGAGGAGGGGACTCGAGGGACGATGTAGTAGATTATTCCTGCAGCGGAGGAAAACAGGTGTCATCTTTTATCATCAGGAGTTATCTACTATATCGCCCCCTCGAGTCCACTCCGATCGCCCCTCCTCCTGGTACTATCTTAATCGTTTTTTAATGGTGATGGATCGATGTCACGTCTTAAGAACGCCACGTATGACATGACCCTAAGGAGAGGGGTCAAGGGTCATCCGGGGGCCCGGACCGGGGCCCGTGGAGAGAGAGAGAGAACATGTTTTCGTTCAGGCTCGGGCCCGCTCGCTCGACACACGATCGGGCCATCGTTTTACATGAAAAATTCCTGAACTCAAACTTGAATTTCGAAATCACTCCATTTTTTTACGTTCTAAGAATCGAAAAAATTTCCCATTATTAAATTTTTAATTAAATTATGTCATTGACTCCAAGGAATCGAACGATTCCATGGAGTCAATGACATAAGTTACTACAACTGAAGTCGATGAATTTTTCACACGCGCGTCATCGACTCTTAGAATCAAAAGAATTTCCCATTATCAAATTTTATATATTAAATTATGTTAGACTCCAAGGAATCGAACGATTCTATCGATTCCTTAGAGTCAATGTCAATGGCATAAGTTACTAAAACTAAAAATTTTGAAATTGCTCCAATTTTTACTTTCCAAGAATCGAAGGAACTTTCATCATCAAGTTTTTTTTCACGTCATCGACGCCCAGGATTTCAAATATCCAATATTCAGTTAGTTCATGCATTATTTTATTCTTTCAATTCCTGCCTGGCCAAGGAATCGAAAGGAATTTTTTCGATTATTTCGATTCCTGGCCCAGGAATGAAAAAAAATTCCTTTCGATCCCTGGGCCAGGAATCGAAAGGAATTGTTTCGATTCTTTCGATTCCTGGCCCAGCAATGAAAAAAAATTCCTTCAGATCCCTGGGCCAGGAATTGAAAGGAATTGTTTCGATTCTTTTGATTCCTGGCCCAGGAATAAAAAAAAATTCCTTATGATCCCTGGGCCAGGAATCGAAAGGAATTGTTTCGTTTCTTTTGATTCCTGGCCCAGTAATGTAAAAACATTCCTTTCGATCCCTGGGCCAGGAATCGAAACAAATTGTTTCGATTCTTTCGATTCCTGGCCCAGGAATGAAAAAAATTCCTTTCGATCCCTGGGCCTGGAATCGAAACAAATTGTTTCGATTCTTTCGATTCCTGGCCCAGGAATGAAAAAAATCCTTTTGATTCCTGGCCCAGGAATCGAAAGAATCGAAAAAAAATTCCTTCCGATTCCTGGGCCAGGACAGGAATGGGAAGAATCGAAAAGAAATTATTTTCGATTCCTCCTGAATTGAATATTTGATGAGTTTGAAATATCTCCATTTTTACACAATTTAGATTTTATACACGAATGTAAACAAATTTCATTTCCCTTCAATGAAAAAATATATAAGTTCCTAGATTCAATGAAGAAATTTTTTGAAAGCTTTCTTTCAAGAGTTGCAAAGTTCCCGATATCGAAAAAAAAATAGCTAAATGGTCAAAAAACGATGGTTTTTCGTAAATTTCTCTAGAACCAAGCAATGTAGAGCTTCGAGTTTATGAATTTCGAATTTTCGGTACCAAATTGCTCTGAAAAGAGAATACTGCACAATCTGGAGAGTCCTGAAAAAGGAGCAAATGGTCCTGGATCGTTTTGGCGGGAAAAAAGTAGAAATTTTAATTTTCACTCACCTCCTAATGCGATACATGGTTCGATTCCTTAATTTTAGGATGCACATATACCGAAATTTCAGAAACCTAGCGCAAGCGGTTCGTGTGTTATTCGGGAAAAACGGAGTTTTTGGATTATCGGTTTTTCAGGAAAAACTCCCAAAATAATTTATTCCACACAAAATGATTTACATATCCGTAATCTGTGAAAAATTATCGATTTATCCATGTAAGACACTTGGGGAGGGGTCGAATTTTTTCCGAAACTCTCTTGACACGACTTGTCCCAATAAATGGAGTGTTTGGCATTAAACACAAGTAAGCCCTTATCTTGTTCTAAAAATCCTGGATGACGTAACAATCACCGTGGATTCCCGGAATTCTGGAAAAACTTTGCCATACCAATTAGTTAATATAAAAAAAATTAAAAAATAAATTTATATTAATATTTTCAGATTTATAAGCTTTCTTTGGACTTGTGTTTTTTCGTCGAAATCTGAACTTTTTTTCAAAGTTCAATTAGTGCCTTAATTACCAACCGATTTTCACCAAAATTGAATATGAGGTATATGGCAGGGTATATTTTGAGATTTTAAGGTCGAAAATTTAATATCGTTTTTCAATTTTGGTAAAAATCACGACTTTAGTGCGACTTACGCACGAGTCCAGGGACCCTAATTTTTGTCCTAAATTCACAAAACTCCTGATTCTGCAAGATTATGGGAATGTAATGAAGGTTCAAAGGTCGCCGACCCGATGAAAATTGATTTAATTGGTTTTTGAGCGATTCTCTACTGCACTACCGAATCGCACTTTGGAAAAGCCCCTATCACGTAATTCCCGGTGTAGATATCTCGATATGTTGCTCTCGGACCCAGGTGTATTACTAGAATTCTTTGTCGAAATTCCTCGGAAAGCCATTAAATAAAGTATTTTTAAAGAAAACCTCTTTCCCAATAGTACTGCAGTACGCAAAACAGGGTCTTAGAAAAGCGTCAAGTTTCCTATATAATGTTCAGAAACAGAACCGTTTCGAATTCCAGATTCTGGTAACACTACTAGACGTAGAAAATTAACCGACCACATCAGTCGAATTTTTATAATTAGTTTCATTATTGTTTTTTAATTTTAAAGTAGTGGTATCGAAAATCCTTGGTTCGGACGGAGGTACTTCGTACTATTGTACAATTACTGCTTTGTTTATTTATATTAAACAATAATCTTGTACAATCAGTTGGTAATAATAAAAATTAAAAAGGAAACATTGATTATTATTAAAATTAACTAAATAGTTAATTATTAATTAGTTAATTTTAGAAGGAAACAATAATTAATCAGAAACATAATTAGACAGTTTAATTACTTAATAACTATAGGTTTTTATTTGAAAAAAAAAGGTTCAATTCCTTGGAATCGATTCCTCGAGAGGTACGATTCCTAGGAATCGATTCCAAGCCATTCGATTCCGATTCGATTCCTTCAGAAATATTTAGAACCCTACCTCCAGCTAATTCGCTTGGAGGGATTTGTAAACGCTATACTGAGACATGGTCAATCACATTAATAACACTAGTTTAAAAAATATATATATTTCTTAAATATATATAAAAATTGGTGACCTTTACAAAATGTGTCTTCTAGCAATTAGAAGATTCATTCACCTTTTCATACGATTATGATAGTGATAGTCCAACTTTGTACTGCTTAACTAACGATAGTAAAAGGGTCACGTGATTTTTACAGACGTTAAACGGCCGATGGTACTCGACTTGTATGATATAAAATCTCCATATTGATATTAACCAAGGAGTGGAAACGTTTAATATCAATATGGAGATTTTATTCCATTCAAGTCGAGTACTATCCTGCCGTGCAACGTCTGTAAAAATCACGTGACCCTTTTACTATCGTTGGCTAAACAGTAAATGGAAACCTATGAACTACAGAGAAAATAAGAGGTCCCATCTCAAAAAGAATCATCTCAAAAGAAATAATATATTTATTTCCCCATTCCACAACTGCGTCCTCGTACACATGGAAAAAATCAATCGCGAAGAACTTCCTAGATGGCGCTGACACGATTGCGTTGCGAGTAGTAGTTCCGAAATTTTTTGTTCAGCAACTCACGCAGGGACGTGCCAACGTTTTTGAGAGTGGGGGGGCGAAGTATTTTTTTGTAGGGCCATAACCAGAAGTGCGATAATTTGTTTAAGTATGAAAAAATAGGGTTTTTTAGTTAATGCTTTCACCTAGGGAAGAAAGGGGGGTCCTTCCCCAGAAAATTTTGTGAAATTTGGCTTCAAAATAAAAGTTTTTTTACTCATTTTTATACATTTGTTACCCTTTGAAAGCCACCTAAAGAGGATCCCTTCTTATATTCCTTAGAATTTTCAAGGGATAAACAGTATTATAACCATGATCTTTTTCATGGGCGTAGCCAGGGTTCCACTTGGGGTAGGCAAGCAGGGTCGACTCTTTTATGTTTATGGAGAATGGAGAACAATTTTAAAGCCCCGTTTGAGAGGGCAGTAGCCACGTAGTATTGTTTTGAGGGGTTTTTTGGGGGTTCTCCCCCAGAAAATTTTTAAAAATTCGACCCTAATAACAGGGTTTTAAACTGTTTTTTAGTACACGTAAACCCAAATTTAGACATACATTTTTTAGGTAGAATTTCGATTTTAATGAACTTATTACAAAAAAAAGTGAATGATAAAGGTTTAAATACTAAAGGGGTGCCTGACTGCCCGCCTCCAGAAAATGTATGGAAATTTGACCCTAAGAATAGTTTCACTGTTTTTTGGTCCACATACACCCAAATTTGGACATACATTTTTTGGTAAATTTTGATTTTAATGAACTTATTATAAAAAACTGTGAATAATTAATGTTTTAATACTAAAGGGGGGCCCTCCCCCAGAAAAGTTTTGAGGGCCCTCCCCCAGAAAAGTTTTGAAAATTTGACCCTATAAAACTGGGTTTTAACTTAACTAAAAGTAAATTACTCAGGACTGCTCCTCCCTGCCCCTCCTGGCTACAACCATGATCTTTTTTAAAATATCATTGGAATCAAGTTACACATAATTTCAAGATTTTAAAATTTTATCTTCAACTTCAAGGGAAAATGGGGGGTCTCTCCCAAAAAGATTTTGAAAACTTACCGATAAAAGTAAAAATTTTGCTCATTTTAAGACTTGGTAAACCAAGAATTTTCAAGGAAGAAATTATAAATTTACGCCAAATTTTCGAGGAGACTGGGGTCATTCCATAGAAGAATTTTTAAAATAGGCAATTTTAAACTATAGTGTTTTATCAAATGTAACCGGGCAGAAATAACTTGAAGACCAAAATTTCTGCAGTTTTCTGTGTCAACATAAAACGTATTTGAATTGTCAGCAGTAAAAAAGAAATTTTGGGTTGAAAATTGAAAAGAAAAAAAAGCTCTGAAACCAAAAGGTTTTTAAGAAATTTGTTTGAATAATTTTACACTCAAAGTAATACGTATTTAAATAATATTAATGTCAGGAAAAATGCCCAGATGGGGTAATATTTGAAAATTTTAAGCTAGAAGTGCAAATTGAAGATTAAAAACAGTTTTAAAAATAATGCCCTTTGCAATTGTTAAAATTATTCATTATTTACACAACTACAACAACATCCCTTGCCCCCTTAAACTGAGGGGGCGAGAATCTCCCAACCCACTTGACGGTCCGTTTCTGGAGAAGCACATATGAGATGGATGATAATCATGGGCGGATCGGATTTAGCTAGAAGACCCAATAGGGGAAAGCTGTCCCTGAAGTGCTAGGAAACTTGATTTACCATTACAAAAATGAAAATTTCTCAAAAAAGGTGGGGGGCCTCCTATATCTCCCACCATAAATCCGCTTACAATGATAATAATGCCCTACGCACAAGTATTAATTATTCATTACTTAATATATTACTTCTCGCCCCCTCACCTCAAAAACCGAGGGGGCAAGAATCTCACCACCCATTTGATGGCCCGTTATACCCCGTTCGCACTGGCATAAAAAAGACCCTTAATTTTCGTTAGCACTTTGTTGTCATGGAAACACACCAATCAACTCACTAGTCAATTAATAATATTTTATGTATTTTTACTTTTATTTTTGGTGATTTTATTCATTAGTCTTAAGTTGTATTGATAGTTTAAAATTTAATTTATGAATACAACTTAAAACTAATGAATAAAATCACCAAAAATACAAGTAAAAATACATAAAAGATTAATAATTGACTAGTGAGTTGATTAGTGTGTTTCCATGACAACAAAGTGCTAACGAAAATTAAGGGTCTTTTTTCTGCCAGTGCGAACGGGGTATTACTGGATAGATTGGAGAATATTAAGCAGATATCATCGGAAGGATGATAATAATGCGCTTTGAATAGTTTAAATAATTCATTACTTACAACAATATTCCTTGCCCCCTCACCTCATTAACTAAATAGCCTTTCGCAAAAGTTTAAATTATTCATTACAATAATATTCCTCGCCCCCTCACCTCCTTAAGGTGATGGCCCGTTTTTGGGCCATCAAGTTGGGCTAAGATTCCGTATTCAGGAACCATCGCCAAGAAAAGTCGCCAAGATATTTGGCGACTTTTTCAAAATCGTCACAATCAAAATGGCTGCCGAGAATAGGCAAAGGCAAACTCAAAAACCGAAAATCCTAATCTGAAAACGGCAAATAAAACATGTCATAAAAAGCATATCGATGCAAAATGACCATCGAAAATCTTAAAATCTGAAAATGGGCATTTAAAACATATTCTTAAAAATGTAAAAAAAACATTCCTTCAAACCTAAAATTATACCTAAAAATAGCGAATGAGACTTACTTTGGTTTATTACTGAAATTCGTTAATTTACTGAAATTAATTAAATCATTTTTAAAATTGCGGCTAATATTCCGTAATCGGGGAGGTCGCCAAATTTGGCGACCATCTTGGCAACCGCAACTGTAACCTTATTCCGAAATCGCAATTTCGGAATTAAATTGCGGTTAACGGCGGTTTTGGTGACCGCAAACGGAGGTGAATAGTCGAAAGTTACATACCATTTGATGACCAGTTTTTCTTATGTACCGGCAGGTCGTGCAAAGTTGGAAAATTAAACGTAATTTTACATTGGAAACTAGAAATTTGGCAAGTTATGCTTTTTTTGCAACAGAGGTGGGCCAGAGAATATAAATAATAAAGTAACATTTAATAAATCTGGGTTAAATTTAAATATTTTAAGCTCTTAAAAACATTTTATCTACCTTAAAATATCACAAAAAGAGCTCTTGGTTAATATATCACAAATAGTTATATTGCACATTAAACAAAAAAAAACGTTACTTCCATTATAAGTAACGTTTTTTTTTTGTTTAATGTGCAATTTAATTTTTGTTAAAATTGAACATTAAACATTTAAAATTGAACATTAAACATTTAAAATTGAACATTAAACATTTAAAATTGAACATTTAAAAAAAGACTTCTAGGTTTAAATATAGCAAAAAAGAAAAACAAAACAAAATATTTCTGATACAGGTCGGCAATCCAAAATGTATTTTCATTAAAAAAATTGTTGGAACCCAAGGTATATAAACTAACAAGGTATGCTCTTCCGGCGAAAAAGGCGTGGCTTTTGAAAATGACGTCACCCAGGATATATTCCCTATTCACAGCATGGGAAAATGCTTATTTTTGGCGATTTTTCTTAAAATAAGGACCAAAGAAACTTTTATAACAGTTTACACTGGACACAATTACGAACATGTTTATAGGTTATCAAGTGTTTTGAATTAGAACAATAATTTTAACTCAATAATAGCCGATCAAAAATATGAACCTTGAGCTCTACAACGATGTGCTTCAATATCCCTGCTTATTGATTTTAATTACTAACTTGTATAAATGAAATTAAAACAGCTGCTGATACAAAGAAAACAAAATATTAAGCAAATATTCAATCATGAAAACTTTTCAGAACATTCTTGTTATGATAAAATTAATATCGCTGTTCTGCTATGTCAAACTTGAATACCTATCCATTGTATCGAAGCAGTTTAGATTTTTAAAACAAAAAATATTCAGTATCTAAATAAATCAAGTACTTGAAAATATGGAAAACAATGAGCTAAAATCTAAGAACTAATTCATTTAATTTAATAATGGATTTATTCAAAATTTTAGTGCATTTACCTTTAATGATCCTTTTACAGTCCAGTCAGCTTGTTTATTTTTATTTGAGATTCAGAAATAGAATTCTTAAAATCGTCTGTCACTTTAATTATCTTTTTTAATATTTTTATACTAATTTTTTTAAATAAGTGGGTGATTGTATTCATAAGTTTTAAAACAAACTAAATAATGAATTTCAATAATATCGACCCAATTAATCCTGATGTATCTACGATCTGTTGCATTGCAATGGCGTTGTATTGGCTGATATGCTCGTCATTGATTGGTCCGTTATTTTATATCCTGGGTGACGTCACTTATGAGCCTACCTGGTTAGTTTATGTACCTTGGTTGGAACCACAAAAAAAACGATGCCAGCTGCATGAAAGGAAATTATGCATGCCTAAAGAAAACTAGAACCACTGTGACGACAGAACTTAGCAATACTAGTACATTTGTGTCGTTGCTTTAAATGGATGGCTTGATTATCATCAGTTTAAATTCTTATAATGAAGAATAAAAGAATTTAATGTAATTAAATAAATTTTTTACTGTTTCAACAGTTCAAAATTCCAAGATTATATTCATTTTTAAATTTTTTTTTGCAATTTTATTTTACTAGTGATTTTTTAATTTTTCTAAATAGTATTAGAAAAAACCTACGTGGCATTCATTATTTGTAAAATCAACAAACATCGAATGTAGTGATCTAGTCTGAAGATTAAAAAACTAAATGAAAATACAAGAAGTCTTGTCAAAAGGGACAACATTTTGATTCTAAACAACGGATTTCTAAGTTTCAAGAGCAGTGTTACCAGTTGAAGAGATACTTGACGGGAGAAAAAAGAAAGTAAGTTTCTTACAGGCTTAAAACATGGCGGATTCACCGATTTTCCCTATAGGGTTACCATGAAGGTTCTTAGCGACTTTGGGTTGCTATATTGGGAATTTTATCGCCAAAATGGTCGCCAAATTTGGCGACCTTGGCGATCCTCCCCGATTACGGAACAATCCCCAAAATGGCTCCAAGCCTGTTACTTATATCAGAATTTTACTTTACGAAATTTTTAAAGTTAAATTCCTAAACTAAAAAAACTAAACTCCTAGAAAAACGTACTCTTTATTTTCTCAAGACTAATTGTTTAAAAACAGTTACCATGAGCAACAAGATAAATTGTTGCCACAGAAATACAAAAGATTATTTCACTAGTTAATAATTACATATCACTAGTTAATAAATAATTATATTACATTCGGCCATCCTGATGTGCAACACAGTGACGTTTTTCACAATTTGACTTCATTTTTTCTCGTGCTTTCAATATTTCGTATCGCGCTTCTTCTCGCAATACTTCAGGGGATGCATATTCATCCGACGTTGGATTATTACGTCCTATTACACTACTCGACAAAAAATAGGGTCAAAATGCTTCTGACACAAATCAAGCAGATTCTCTTATATAAAATGACCCCCTGAATCCAAATCCGACCCCCGTTTTTCTCCATCAGGCTCAGATTTTCGGGGAACAGCCCCTCCCCCTTTTTGCGTTATTCGATGACGTAATGACTTTGAATTCGATTTTCAGGGTCAAAAACTATTACTTTAATCTTTAAATTACACTCGAGGGAACAAGAAGGGTTAAAGCTTCTAAAATAAAAAAATTTGTAGCAAATAGATAAGTTTAAGGGGTTATTACCCCCAAAAAATACAAAAAAATCGTTAAAAATTATTGGGATTATTTTTACCAATTTTTTCCTTTTATTTTTTACGCAATTCATAATTAAAGTGACCTAACACTTCCCCAAGGGTCCAAATTTAATGAATATATGCAGTAAAGATTTTTGCTAAAAGTGGTAGAGGTGTTAACACCTCCGAAGATATTTTCAGAATCACGCCGCCACTCCCGAACTCAGGAATGAATATTCATGTTTTGAAAAGCTCAAAAAAGACATAGTTCTTATATTTAAGGTTTATCCTGAGGGAAATTGTTTAGTTCGTTAAAAACTGGCCAGTTCTAGGGGGTGGGGATTCATGTTTCAAGTTGTTAATAGATGTGTGGGCTGATGATAACAGTTGGGGGATGTCCATTCAAAAATTGAGGGTGATTGAGGAAAACGGGTGTCATATTTGAGAACAGGAGGTCATTTTACACAAGAATAGACTGAAATTCAGTCAGTTGCAGTTTGAATTTTTTGTATAGCAGTTTAACTCTAAAGTACGGCATTGAACCCTTCCGCGGGTGCTTCGGGGGCGCTAACACCTCAACCGCTTTTAGTAAAAAATAATTGTTGCATATATTCCTTAATTTTGGGTCCTTGGTGAAGGGATAGAACACTTTAATGATGAATTGCGTAAAAAATAAGAGGAAAAAATGGCCAAAAATAATCTCCATAATTTTTATCCATTTTTTGCATTTTTTGGAGGGTAATAACCCCTTAAACTTATCCATTTGCTACAAATTTTTATATTTTAGAAACTTTAACCTCGGGTGTAATTACTTCCCTCGGGTGTAATTTAAAGGCTAATAGTTTTTTACCCTGAAAATCGAAATCAAAGTCATTACGTCATAATAAATCCTGATTATATCAATTGATATTTTAAATTTAATATTTTACCATGTAACTAGTCAGTGCACCTAGTGTTTTATTATTTATATATTTTTAAACCAGACTTGTGTTAAACAATACCGTTTAAGCTATTCAAAACAATAAGAGACAAAACCTATATGACACTCAATGTTTATAAATAATTTATTTGGTATTAGATTCAAATTCAAATGATATCTAAATATCTAGATCGGTCGCCACAATCTAGAGTTTATCGCCAAGTTTCTAGAAAGTCGCCAAGTTGGCGATGGTTCCCGAATACGGAATATTCCCCAAGTTGGGAGATTCTTGAATGATATCAAGAATATAAGACAATCTGGGTTGAATTGAATAAGAAAATGTTTAAAAGTTTTTCGTATTAGATGTCTGAAAAAAGTCCATGAAAAACTGGGGGGGGGCAAAATATAGTGTTCGCCCCCTGACTTTTAAAACTGAGGGGGCGAAAAACCACCCTGCCCCCCTGTTGGCACGTCCCTGAACTCACGCTATATACAGGGTGATTCAGATAAGTGTTTCATAACTTCTAGGTGAGGTAGGGTACATCAAGACGAACAAGAATTGGTATAGAAAGGGGGGTCGCAGTTACACCGTTAAAGAGCTAGGTCCTAATGTAGTGCGAGAGCGTTTCAAAAGGCCGTTTTTAGAAGGCCCGTGTGACGAAAAAAAAACATAATAAAATGAAAAACATTATTGCATGAGGTACAGCAGTATCCGTACTACTTACATAATAAATTTGATAGAAATTGTACCACTTGCTAAACCGTGGGGTGAGTTTTAAAACATGCAATATTAATCTTTTAGTCAAAGAATCACATTCCTTAATGGTATTTTGAAAAATGATGATCGGGGAAGGAATTTTCAATGATCGTAACATGGATCATTGAAACTGTTGGATCATTGAAAATTCCTTCCCCGATCATCATTTTTCTAAATACCATTAATGGAACTCCATTGTTTGACTAAGAGCACGTTTTAAAACTCACCCCACGGTTTAGAAAGTGGTCCAATTTCTATCAAATTTATGATGTAAGTAATACGGATACTGCTGTACCTCATGCAATAAATTTTTTCATTTCATTATGTTTTTTTTTTCGTTAAACGGGCCTTGGCAAAACGTCCTTCTGTAACGCTCTCCCACTACATTAGGACCTAGCTCTTTAACGGTGTAACTGCGACCCCCCTTTCTATACCAATTCTTGTTCGTCTTGATGTACCCTACCTCCCCTAGAAGTTATGAAACACTTATCTGAATCACCCTGTATAACGCTAACCTAAAAAGATCATAATTATACTGGATCCAGTATCATTTATACTGGTTCCAGTATCATTTACACTAGTTCCAGTATCATTTATACTGGATCCAGTATAATTCATACTGGTTTATGGAATACCAGAAAAAAATTTTCCAATAGGGTTATCTCTTTCAGGGAATTAATTCAGAGCAACAAGTTTTATAAATCTCTTTAATAGTCCCAAGGTTCCACACTAGTGAACTGCCCATCTTAGGACACTTTTAATAGCAACAATAAAATAATTGGTTATTTTTAAATACATATGGAATATCATATGTTTTAATGAAGCGGCTATGTTTAATCAGTGGCGTAGCTACGGGGGGGGCGGGGGTGCGGTCCGCCCCGGGTGTCAACCCGAAGGGGGTGACACCCAAACTAGTGGACTTGCCACTTATTTCAAGTTGTATGCTTTCCTTGAAAAGAAATTTTGAATTCACTCTACTAATGAAATAAATTAGAGTTTAACAAATCGGTTGTCACCCTCAAACTATCTGGGAGAGTGATACCGAAGTCTCAGAATTTTGCCCTAAGTTGGTAAATATGCCTTCCTTGAACAAAAAAATTTATCATCCTGGAAAATACTCATTTGGCTGGCTATCTAGGAGGGGTGACATCCACCCAAGATTAAAAATTTCGAACGTAGTTTTTAACCATTCATCAAATCATCGTTTAGTGAATGGGTTTAAATTATATGTGTACAAACCATAGAGGAAGAATAGAAGGTAGAGAGCGCACGCTATGGAAGGAGTCTGTGTGAGCCGGTGGAACGAGTGTACCACGTGACTGAGAGCAGCTTGGAGCTTCTTTTTCGCGCGTTTACCAGAAATTGGCTCTTTATCGCTACTGTTGGCGCTGATATAGATGTCGGCAAAAAGTTTTCAGACAACATATTTTCGCAAATACCGTCGACTCCATAGAGGAAAGTGCGATTACAGTTTGTTATCAATCCGGTAATGTAATTGAAATTGACTGGCACCGATAAACTTAACGCAAAACGTTTTTTTTTGTAATCATTAATTATGTCTTGTTTCATTTCATATGATCATAAGCATTGATAAATGTTAAGAATTTAAAAAAAACTTCTTTTTGAAGATTAATTTTAATACATAACTTATGAATCACAAGTTTTTCAAATAAGAGGCAAGCATAGGAAGTTCAACTTAGGAGTGGAACTCGACACTCTAATTATAAATTATTTTACAGGTTGATTTCCACTCCCATGTTTTTCTTCAAGAATGTTTAAGTTGCGAATTGGGTTCTTTTCAATTACTTTTTCGTTTTTTTGATCTAGTCGTTTAATTAATAATTACAAATCCAAAAGTTTAAAAACTCATATTTTTTACTACCTTTATACGCCCATTCCACAATAATTTCCACATCATTACCCTGATGTTTTTATAAAATTATCCTTGGGAATTAGAATTGAATATAATTATTTTTAGATTCAGATTAAAAAGATCAATGTTCAAGGTATTGGTAAAATAAAAGCATCAAATTTATTTTACAAAAAGAACAAAAAATAGGATCAAATTTTTTATTGAATAAAAAAGGGATGAAAAACACATTAACACACAGCTTTAAAGTGTACTCATACAAGTGAACTAATAAAAATTAACTTAATCACTGGCCACTGAAAATAGTATTTTTGGAATTGATAGTTCGCACTTTTGGCCCTTGGAGTTTTTGAGTCATCGTTTTACCTGTATGGTGCAGTCTTATTTTGAAATACTCAAAAAGAACAGCCTTCATTAAAAATACTTTGTGGTTATCTAATAGTCCGTGATCCAAGCAATGATCATTCAGTTCTTGAAAAATTGTGAAGTTGTCCTTTGGAAAACTATAAAAAACACAAGTATTATTATACAAGCTAACTCCACTTAAGAAATATTTTAAATTTAATTTCTAAAAGTATTGTTATTTTTTTAAATAGCTGAAAAAAAGTAAAAAAAATTAATTAATAGTAACCGAGACTTGATATAAGTTTATTGGCTATATTTTAAAGCTTAATATAATTATTTAATTTAAGTTTTGAATTGATAAATATTAATTTTTAAAAATTGGATAAACTATACAGAATAAACCAATGGTTAAAACCGAAAAATAATCAATTCAAATGTTTTTCACTTATAAATAACTAAAAAATTACATAATAAATTAAGAAGAAAATCGGACATTTATAAGTTTTTTTTTTTTAAATTTCTTATTTATTAAAATGAACCTTGAAAGACAAAAAATGTAAAATCTTTCAATCAAAACCGAAAATATTTTGACAATACTTCGAAATAAATAATTTAAAATTAATTATATTTAAATAATAATAAATTTTTAAAAAATTATGAAATATTTGTATTCAGTACTGGAAAATAGCCCTATAAACATATAGTCTTGATAACTACTTATCGATTTTAAGAATATTTCGGCCATTTTTTAAAATTAAAAAATTAAACTTCGCGTGGGCCGATTTTGTCCGACTTTTATTATTTTATTTTTAATGTAATTTCCAAGTAAAAAAACTATTGAAAAACCTTATGTTGCAATACTTAACCGGTAAAAGTCAGATTGCATGGTTTAAAAAGGTTTTAAGTTTTTTGTGAGGCCTAAATATAAAAAATTAAGATTTTAACTAACTATCCGACGCTCACAAAAAGGATTTTTTTTATTTAGACAGCATTATAAATTATTAAAGTAAAATATACAATGAAAAACAAGCCATCCGACGATTTAACTTGGCGATAGATGTCGACGCCAATTTGGCGGACATCAAAAAACTGATCGGAGTTTGAAAAAAAACCGTTTAATAAGTAAATAACTAAAATAAATTTGTTGCACTATTACAAGAATGTTATAGTTTTGTAAATACTCAAGTAATATCGTTGATAGAGCAGGAAATTTGGTTAATTTTTTACAACGCATGCAAAAAAGCCAATTCCGAAACCCATTCATGATAAAAAATGGCATGAATAAACAACTTAAGTAACAAACAACTAATAATTTCAACATACCTGTGAAAGGTAACAGATCCACCTTTGATCCGCTTCTCTTTACATCCATATGCACAGCATGAAACAACCATATTTTTAAGAAATACCGAGCACTGATTTTTACCACGCAATCATTCACCATTGGAATGTATGGGAAAAGACCGATGCTGAGGGAAAACGAGTTCTCCGGTATGCCTCTGTCACGTGACTCTTATCCGTACCCTGGCGGAGGGTTACCAGTGCGCTCTCTACCCTTTATCCTTCCTCTATGGTACAAACAGTTCCCCTTAAAATTCAACATAACTTCTTTTATAGTGCAAGGCCGAAATAAGAGCATATATAGCACCAAGCAAATAATATGGTACAAATGATTAAATCCTTAAAATCAAAATTTTTCACACGTTGCTAATAGTAAGAAAATTTGTAACCCTTTATGTGAAGAATGAGCAAGTTAAACACTGTCCATGAAGTTCAGTTCCCATGTGATGCGGTTTTAAATCCGCAAGCAAAAAACGCTCCCCTACTTTCCCTACGTTTTTTGAAGAAGATCGATCTTTCCTTTTACAAATAGATTCACAGGAGCACATGACGAGAAGAGGCCAATGACAGGCCTAGTAAGAAAACCGCTCCTAAATCCGCTTGTCCGAAATTCGCTCGCTTTTTTTCTTCGTTCATGTTCAAGAAGTCGGCAAATTCGCTTACTTTTTTTGGTCACGTGATTCTCTTCGACCAATACGAAATCCCCATCAAGCAATAACAGCATCCATTTTTATTTTGATGCTTCGTACCAGATCATGATCGGCTATTTTACAGAATTTAAATGATACATCCTAATTATGATGAGATAACTACTAGAAAAGTTTATAAAATTACAAAAGTATCATCTTTGTTACGATGATCGGCTTCCAGAATACAAGGAATAATTAAATAAATAAAGCAGAAAGCAAACGGCATGGGAAACGAGAATTCTGGAGATAAACGGTGAGTTGATGTCTTAAAAGGATATATTTAAATTCGTAAAAAAACTGTAGATTAAAATGATTTTCTCATTTGATTTTCTGAATTATTAAACTCCTCCAGATGTAAAAAAATAGACCTTTGATTTGATAGAACAACAATCTGATTCTTCCCTCTTCCCATGCCGTCTGTGTTCTGCATTTTTTGCTTTTTCTTTTTATTAAGAGGTCATTTTTTTTATTATGATCCAAAACAGAAAAAGGCCCAACTACTTTGAATGTTTTGAGATCTACTGTAAACTGTAGTATTTAAAAAAGAATGTAAATACATTTTTACCATGATTTGGATTGATACCAAAGCTAATATTTTCATCAGAACATGTGACAGAATAAAAAAATATCGCTGTGTAAAATCGGAAATTATTGATGTTCTTCATAGAACGGTTCTTAATATATTTTCAGTGAGATAATTTGTTTTATTTTTTGTTCGTGATTAAAATAACTTCCATTTCATACAACAGCTTTTGTATTATATGACATTTTCACCTCGGAGCTTCTCGACGTCTTATCTTGAATAAACTTTAAAATATTAGAAGTAATGATTTAAGAATTGATTTAATTTAGTGGATGCTACAAATTTGATGAAAAATGCAGGTTTTTAAAACTTAATAAAGTTGTTAAAAGTTTGAAGTTATATATACTGTAAATTTTGGCGCCAATACAAAAGTCGGCAAAAGCCAGCGACCTCTAGTGAGCGGTTTGAGAAACAGATCGGGCAAAAAAGCTAGGGGAAAAAATCCTTGAAAAACCGCGAACGGTTTTCGCCGGCGGATTTCGCTGGCGAATTTACAAACATGGGAATCCAGCTTGAAAGTTACATAATTTCTTAATATGACTGGATAACTCCACCAAAAACTATTACACTTTAACACCCTTTAAAGTAAACCGTGTTACTTTCCCCCCACTTGTTTCCAACTTGTGCTTTGTCACTTATATGTACGGTTTTCTACCCTCCTGATGATAGTATTCATTAATAATGGTTACCATTTGTACAACACCAAAACTGCATTCGACTATCCTGTGCAAAAAGTTTTTTATCCAGCTGAATCACAGAAAACTTTGTCTATACTTGGTTGCAACTTATCTTGAGCCTGTAAAAATATGCTGAGAGAAACCAAAGAAAGTAGTTCCTCATGCGGTGTCGGAATTTTGAGTGAAATTAAGAGATTTAATTTAAAAATATGATTAGTTTTTTTAATTCCACGTATATTAAGCGTCTTTTCATCCCGATTTGCAAAATGTTGAGTATTAATATTTTTTCAAGTCGAATAAAACTCGCCAGCCAATAAGAGCTCACAAAGCCTAGAAAGCTTTCCGTTTACTCCAATTTTCTTCCACGTCTCCCTGATGTCAGGCTCAACTTAAGTTGCTATCGAGTATAGTCCTGTCGGTGAAAATACCACTTACCTACAGCTGTATGATTAAATAACTTTCGATTGTTTCGTTGCCAACGGCGGGTAAGTAATAAGGGCCTTTTTTCCTGCCACGCTAAGCGTAATATATATATAGATTTTGATTAATAAAGTTCCGAGTAGGAAGGGGGGTTTAGGGGTACTCCCCCAGAAATTTTTTAAAAAATTGACCCTAAATAACAGGGTTTTAACGTATTTTGATATGCCTAGTCCAAATTTCGGGGGAGGGCACAGGGCCCCCTCGGCCACCCTTATATACGCCACTGCCATGCAACAATATTTTTCTTTCTTTTTTGTCCTTCCCCAGAATTTATTTTTAAAAATACCCTTTAAACTAGTGTTTTATCTCCTTTTTCAAACTTTTTGTGGAACACCCAAGGAGAAAAGATTCTTAAGACAGCAGAATGCTCAAGAGGAAAACGCTGTATAACAGACGTCAAAATGTTAGATAGAAGTTTGGGAGTTCTCCCTAGAAATTTTTTGAAATTTGCCACTTAAAGTAGAGTTTCAGTGTATTTTAAGAACCTTTGGGTTACATCTGAAAAGAACAGTTACTTGTAAAACACAGAATTTTCAAGGGGAAAAATATAATTAGCGCCAAAATTTCAAGGGGGGCAGGGGTCCTTCCACAGAAATTAATTTTGGAATTCCCCTTCAAACTAGTGTTAATCTTCTTTTCACACTCTTCGTAGAACACCCAAGGGCTACAGAAGAAAATGTTCAATGGAAAAACACTTGCTCACATTGGCTGGCTGATGCCTAATTTATTTAAAGGGTTATTCTAAAATTTAAACCAGAACAACAAAAAAGACATTTTCGGATCCCTCGCGGAACCCCGGTTGAGAAACGCTGATTTAGATGATACAAATTTTCTCGATCACACATAGATGTTTTTATTGAGCGAAAAAAAACCATTAAATAAATAAAAAATTATTAAATGAGTTATCAACCTATTTTGAGAGGGGTGTCACCCCTTTGGCTAGGGGGGGCAGTAGCGGATCCAGGGGGGGCACGGGGGCACGTGCCCCCCCCAGAGGACGAAAAAATACACTGCATAAAAAGGCATATTTGGCGCTTTTTTCGGGCTTAAAATAAAAAATTTTCTGGGGGTGACCCCCAGGCCCCCCCTTTCTAGAGAGTTCTCAACTGATAGTCATATTCAAACCGCAGGTGATACCTTAGAGCTCCGTAAGTGGGCTGCATAAGTCTATTGAAAAGGAGTTGAGGGACTAGCTAACTTCAGCTACTTTTACATATCGGGTTTACTCTACTTAAAATTACTTTTAATATTAACTAATCGCCCTACCCTATACCCTAAATTCTATAATTTTTTTATTGGGGAAGGGCGTTGGAAAGTTTTACGCACAATAAGGGGGCGGTAGCTTTAAAAAGTTTGAGAACCACAGGTTTAGAGTTTCTTCTGTCTTAAATTATTATTTAAAATTTAATGCACACAGTTAAACTAACTCTAAAAATGAAGGCCACCAAGTACTAAATGACACTTGTTCATGATACGTTTACTGAAAAGTTATAAGCACTTAAGCTATTTATTTTTAATCATAATTTGTTTCATGTTAGGAATATACTAAATTAGTCATTTTTATCACGACTTAATGCGATTATTTTAAGTTTTTTAAGGTAAGTTTTCTCAACACGACACGTAGCACAACACTTGCACCATAGGTCTGTCAGTATATGGCCATTACCTCATTGTTTTAAAACAGAAAAAAATATTTTTTCTAAAAAAAATGGCTTTAGATTCAAAAATCGACACATAAGTTAAACTTTTCAGGTTTATTTCATCAAAATATACTGTGTTTTTAAATGTTTTTTACCTTATGTTAAGTTATTCAAAATCCTACAAAATGTCCCGTGCAAAAATATTAACCAATTTTCTTGTTTCTACCAGGGTCTTTTAAATACTGTGAAAATAATGTTGTAGGATTTGTTATTAGTAAATATCATTTTTCAAAGTAAAATTTAAAACATTTATTGTGAAAAATAAGAATACATAACAGTTTTTGAGGGAATCAGCTTTCTAGGTCAGGGCCGTATCCGAAAGTTTTTATAGGAGTTCTATCCCCAAGTCCGTAATTTTAACATCAGATTGTTTTCTCTTAAGGGGTCTCAGGACTCTTAACTATGCAGGACTCTTAACTAGGGTCGAACTAGTTTTACACTAAAACTAATTTCTGTAGAAACTTTAAATTTTTACCGCATAATAAGTATACAATACATAAGTACCCCAAATTTTAAAAAGTTCTGATGGTTTTTATAGGAGTAATAAGAGTAATAAGAAAAGGAAAAAAATTCACTGGGCGCAAGATTTTCCAAAAACTATTCAAGTTATAAACATGAAATTGGGTACAAATGCGTATCTTCGGGTACTTAATAACGCATACATACTTTTTTTAAAAAATATACTGTTAAAAGTATTTTTAATCACAGTTTTTAAAAAATTTATTCACATTTAAGAATTATTTTTTTAAAAACTGTGATTAAAAATAATTTTAATAGTATCATTTTTAAAAAAGTATGTATGTCTTATTAAGTACCCGAAGATACGTATTTGTACCCAATTTCATGTTTATAACTTGAATAGTTTTTGAAAAATCTTGCGCCCAGTGAATTTTTTTCCTTTTTTGATTACTCCTATAAAAACCATCAGAACTTTTTGAAATTTTGGTTACTTATGTATTGATAAATAGTTATTATGCGGTAAAAATTTAAAGTTTCTACAGAAATTAGTTTTAGTGTAATACAAGTTCGACCCTAGTTAAGAGTCCTGCATAGTTAAGAGTCTTTCTACAGCTTACAAGGATAAGTCCTTTTCGGGTGCAACCTGAAGAGTCTCAAAATGAGTTAAGCCAGCACTTTTTAGAGTAAAATTTCAAAAATTTTCTCGGGAGAGAACCCCCACACCCCCCTCCAAAACCTTGACGTCTTTTAAAATTGTTTTTCCTTTGAAAAATCTGCCGCTTCCAAGAAGCGGTCCTCTTCGGGTGTTTTCCAAAGAATTTCAAATTAATATAAAAAATTTTTAAGAAATTCTGGGGGAAGACCCCCAACCCTCCTTGCAATTTTGACTTCTATTTATTATTTAGATCGTTCAAAATTTTGTGAATTAAAAGGAGCTGTTCTCTTTCGATGTAACCCAAAGGTTCTCAAAATATTGAGCTGAAACACTACTTTTAGACACAAATTTTCAAAAAATTTCTGGGGTGATCCCGAACAAGTGTTACTTTTAAGTGATTAAAAAAAGTTAACGCATGCGTGTACTCGTTTGAGAGAATTAACGTTGAGTCAACCCCCCCGAAGAAAAATTCTTGCTACATGCCGTGTCCCAGGTAGGACTAAAATTTCAGTCGTGCCCCCCCCCAAAAGAAAATCCTGGATCCGCCCCTGAGGGGGGGCATCAAAGTTTTCAAAGTAGTTCAACAAAACAAATTCAACTGAAAATTACTATTCTAGAACAAAATACATTTCCAGTGATAGGGTTGAATTATATCCTGGATTGAAATATTACTCAAATTCAGAGTAAGATTTCACTCTGTAACAAAATTAAATTGAACCATCATCTTTAATTTCATGCCTGAATAAAGTTTAACTCATCACAACTGTTGATTTTTTATCTCGAAGTCAATCAATCCTAACCTTTGAATATTCCTGGATTGAAATTAAACTCATTGAAAGCGTCGAACTCTACGCCGGAACAATATAAACTCGTCCCTCAGCCATCAGTTCTACTCAGGAACTTTATTCCACTCTACGAACAGCTTCGCCGCTCCCTTTGGAGCAAAATTGCACTCGACCAGCGGCTTTGAATAAAACTCCGGATCCGAAGTGAGCTCGACCAGCAGCGTTCAATAAAACTCCGGAGGATTGTTGACTCGATCTTCCGCTCTGAGTTAAGCGTCGGAGTGAAGTTACCAACAACTGCAGCATTGACTTTAGTTCCTGGAGGATAAGTAAATGTTATCTTGGCGAATTATTTTGTTCAGGAACTTAATTGTGCTTCTTGCTTAGTACTGAGTATTGGAACAGGAACAGGTACAAAAAATCATTTTGCTCCTTTTGCCAGCCCTGGTTTATCAACCGTTTTTGCTGATAAAAAAATAATTTATTTAAGATCAAAATTCCTACGATTTTCTGAGCGTGAGGGTTTAAAAACAACAAGACTCTCCTACTACTCTGAAAATTTTGTTTCTCGCTCAATTTTTATCCTAATTTAATCCTCCTTTACCCTTCCTTGCCCATATTTTTTTTAGCCCAGATGGTCACTTTCCTCAGACTGTTCCAACTTTTTCGTTTATCAACCGTTTTTGCTGATAAAAAAATTATTTAAGATCAGAATTCCTACGATTTTCTGAGCGTGAGGGTTTAAAAACAACAAGACTCTCCTATTACTCTGAAAATTTTGTTTCTCGCTCCATTTTTATCCTAATTTAATCCTCCTTTACCCTTCCTTGCCCATATTTTTTTTTTAGCCCAGATGGTCACTTTCCTCAGACTGTTCCAACTTTTTCGTTTATCAACCGTTTTTGCTGATAAAAAATTTATTTAAGATCAGAATTCCTACGATTTTCTGAGCGTGAGGATTTAAAAACAACAAGACTCTCCTATTACTCTGAAAATTTTGTTTCTCGCTCCATTTTTATCCTAATTTAATCCTCCTTTACCCTTCCTTGCCCATATTTTTTTTTTAGCCCGGATGGTCACTTTCCTCCAACTTTTTCGTTTATCAACCGTTTTTGCTGATAAAAAATTTATTTAAGATCAGAATTCCTACGATTTTCTGAGCATGAGGGTTTAAAAACAACAAGACTCTCCTATTACTCTGAAAATTTTGTTTCTCGCTCAATTTTTATCCTAATTTAATCCTCCTTTACCCTTCCTTGCCCATATTTTTTTTTTTAGCCCAGATGGTCACTTTCCTCAGACTGTTCCAACTTTTTCGTTTATCAACCGTTTTTGCTGATAAAAAATTTATTTAAGATCAGAATTCCTACGATTTTCTGAGCGTGAGGGTTTAAAAACAACAAGACTCTCCTATTACTCTGAAAATTTTGTTTCTCGCTCCATTTTTATCCTAATTTAATCCTCCTTTACCCTTCCTTGCCCATATTTTTTTTTTAGCCCAGATGGTCACTTTCCTCAGACTGTTCCAACTTTTTCGTTTATCAACCGTTTTTGCTGATAAAAAATTTATTTAAGATCAGAATTCCTTCGATTTTCTGAGCGTGAGGATTTAAAAAGAACAAGACTCTCCTATTACTCTGAAAATTTTGTTTCTCGCTCAATTTTTATCCTATTTTAATCCTCCTTTACCCTTCCTTGCCCATATTTTTTTTTTAGCCCAGATGGTCACTTTCCTCAGACTGTTCCAACTTTTTCGTTTATCAACCGTTTTTGCTGATAAAAAATTTATTTAAGATCAGAATTCCTACGATTTTCTGAGCGTGAGGGTTTACAAACAACAAGACTCTCCTATTACTCTGAAAGTTTTGTTTCTCGCTCCATTTTAATCCTAATTTAATCCTCCTTTACCCTTCCTTGCCCATATTTTTTTTTAGCCCAGATGGTCACTTTCCTCAGACTGTTCCAACTTTTTCGTTTATCAACCGTTTTTGCTGATAAAAAATTTATTTAAGATCATAATTCCTACGATTTTCTGAGCGTGAGGGTTTAAAAACAACAAGACTCTCCTATTACTCTGAAAATTTTGTTTCTCGCTCCATTTTTATCCTAATTTAATTCTCCTTTACCCTTCCTTGCCCATATTTTTTTTTAGCCCAGATGGTCACTTTCCTCAGACTGTTCCAACTTTTTCGTTTATCAACCGTTTTTGCTGATAAAAAATTTATTTAAGATCAGAATTCCTACGATTTTCTGAGCGTGAGGGTTTAAAAACAACAAGACTCTCCTATTACTCTGAAAATTTTGTTTCTCGCTCCATTTTTATCCTAATTTAATCCTCCTTTACCCTTCCTTGCCCATATTTTTTTTAGCCCAGATGGTCACTTTCCTCAGACTGTTCCAACTTTTTCGTTTATCAACCGTTTTTGCTGATAAAAAAATAATATATTTAAGATCAGAATTCCTACGATTTTCTGAGGGTGTAAAAACAACCAGACTATCCTATTATCGTCTGAAAAATTGTGTTTCGTTCCATTTTTATACTCTTTTACCCTCCGTTGCTCATATTTTTTTTAGCCCAGATGGTCACTTTCCTCTGACTGTTCCAACTTTTTCGTTTATCAACCGTTTTTGCTGATAAAAAATAATTTAATTAAGATCAGAATTCCTACGATTTTCTGAGGATTTAAAAACAACCAGACTCTCCTATTATCGTCTGCAAAAATGTATGTGCACTCTTAAAAGACAATTACAATGTTCAGAAACATTTGTTTTGCTAATACAGGGTTCCCCATAAATGTTGGGTCTTCTAGGGGGATAGTAGACACCTAGACGAGTCAGAATCACATAGGATTTGGGGGTCCCAGACCAAATCCCAAGGAGCTAAAAATGGAGCGACACCCCAAAAAATTATTGAAAGATTCAATTTATAGAAAAACTAATATTTGTATAAATTTAATCATGTTATCAAAGTTTGTGGTGTAATATTATCTTTAAAATTTTTTTACTACGAAAAAAAGTAAAAAAACACAAAAAATGTCAAAAATCTGCCAAATCTTTATTTTGTTTTGGGAAATCCTTTTTTATTTCCTAATCTGAAAGAGCATAGTTGAAAAATCTAAAATCCAAAGTTTCACGTAAATACCATCAATATTAAACGTTTGAGATCCTGTTAAAGTTTGGTTTTTGCATGCGAAAAGAAAATGAAGCTGAAAAATGAAAATGAGCTCAGAAAAACACCTTAAATAAAACCCCTAAAACTCACGCTCAATGAGCTTGAATTTAAGTAGAATTTACGTCTTAAAACGCTCCTCACAAGGCGAAAATGAGAAATAACTGTCTAGCTCCACGAAAGAACAACTCAACTCAGCTATAAAACAAACTGGAGTGACTAGTTAGCGTGCCGAAACCGCATCACACAGTGGAAAGGATTTCCATCTTCTTTTAATTTTCCTCAACTGTTAGCACAGTTGTATGCACATAATGAAACGACCATTCTAAATTTTGCTCAAAATATTTTAAAAAACAGGCATGATCGGATTAAAAGATGGTCATGCGGGGATTGCCCCGATTGCTTTTAGTCCCGAATGCCCCGATTACTGCGAGGAATCGTGGCAATTTAACCTTCCGCGCTGGCACGATCAATCGCTTGTTATAGTATCGGAGGTTGTCACTCCAGTTTGTTTTATAGCTCAGTGCTTAAGCATGGGTCAACTTTTGTGGATATACACACTTCGTTTGTTTTATGGAATAAATGTATAAATTGTTATTAAAAGGTTACGTGTTCCACGGAGGGTTATAGGATTATACAACCACCCATGTCAGCTTATATAAATCCCTGTCTCGTTATGGGTGCATTTCCGACCCCCCCCTTTTCTATGTGATTCTGAGTCGTCCAGGTGTGTCCTACCTAGGGTTTTAAATATTTCAGAAAGAATCGATTCCGGAATCGATACCAAGGAATCGAACCCTTGATGGAATCGATTCCGGAATCGAATTGAATCATAGGAATCGTACATAATTTTCCAATTAATACAGATAATTATAAACAATTTGTTCACTAATTAGTAATTAGTATTTTGATAATTAATTAGTATCATACAGCAGGAATCGAATCTTAGGAATCGTACTTTGTTTTATGATTAATATCGATAATTATTAACAATTTTGTTCACTAATTAATTAGTATTTTGATTATTAATTAATGTTTTCCTGGTTATTAATTAAATTAATAATAATTACAAATTATCCTTGATTTGTGATTGAAATAGATAAGTTCGATACTACTTTTTCGATACTGACCATAAGGAATCGATTCCAGGTCGGAATCGAACCTCAGGAATCGAATCCAAGAATCGAACCTCAGGAATCGATTCCGGAATCGAATCGAAAGATTTTTTAGATCCCTAGTCCTCCTAGAAGTTATGAAACACCCTGTAGTAGATGTGTAAAAGTGTGAGACGAAGAAATGAAAAGAGAGAGGTGTTAGTCAGAAGTTTATTACGAGGCGCTGGTTGTCGAGGAAGCGCCACCTGTGGTGTCGTCCGATGTCCACCATGAGGTGGGTGTAGGCGGGCATCTCCCTCCTCCACAGCACGCGGTACTTGGCCGTGTTCAAACCATCAAACCGTCCCTCGAAGAACGCTTCTTCGCCATGCGCAGCAGAGCAGACCTGCGGAAAAATACTCTTTAATTAAGTACGCTGTCAAAAAATACGGCACAGAAATGCACTTTCGCACATCCCAACGGTTTGGTCCTGACGAGCTTAGTGCGCATGCGTGTGGACTTATTTTAGCTGGTTTTTTTTTTGAAATTTTAATAAAATAATAAACTGGGGACAGAACCCACGACCTACCGCATGCTAAGCACGCACGCTACCACTGCACCAGCGGAGATTCACTAATGATATATATTATCCGAAGAACTTCCTTTTTTTCTCCCGCACTAAGCTCGTCAGGACCAAACCGTTGGGATGTGCAAAAATGCCACACAAATGCAGTAGAAAGAAGAAATTGCCACCCTGGCCATAGGTGATCCCAGGGAGGAGAGAGTAATCAGGAGGATAAATATACCGCTGAGCGAATGAAGTACTGGCGAAACCGTTCGGCCAGTTCTGCGCATTAGGTATAGCTCGGGCATAACGTTCCCATGATGCACTGCGCGAGGAGAAATGGACCTCGCGAGGAGATGCGAAGAAAGAACGTCATTCACTTCGTGGAAAAGTGACGTATATTTCGCAGGCGCGGATCCAGCCAGTACCCTCTATAGCTTAGAAAGCCTGAACACTGATTGCTGACGTCAGCAAGCGAAGGCTGAAAATCGACCCACCTCTCCAATCAGAGGTAGGCTGAGAGGCTCCGTAGCTATCAGTGGCATTATCCTCTGTAGTTAAGAGGCTCAGCTACAGAAGGTAAGATCCCTGATTGGAGAGGCGGGGCGAGTTTCAGCCTTCTCTTACTGACGTCAGCAATCAGTGTTCGGGCTTTCTAAGCTATAGAGGGTACTGATCCAGCACGGCTCCAAGGAGGGGCACTTTTCCAGACAAGATCCCCTTGTGGTACCATTGGGGGTATGGGGGTCCTCCCCAGAAAAAATTTAAAATTTGACGTGTAAAAGTTGGGTATTTTACTCATTTTGAGAACCTTTTTGGGTCTCCGAGGGGGGGGCACTTTCCAGAGTGCCAACCCCCTGGATCCGCCACTGATATTTCGTCACCTCTCTCCTCCCACTGGTCGCGGAATTCGAAGCATTCCACGTAACGTTCGGGCAAGGCATTCTGGGATTATTATGCCCTCAAAGGAAAGCCGCCCGAGACCGCCGGCTTCAAATGTGTGCTACTGCGCATGCATATATTTCGCCTCCTCTTTACTCTTTCCTCCATAGTGTGACCACCTCCCGAGTCTAGCTGGGAGGCACCACCGTGTTGTGGTGTAATGTCTCTCAATGATTTGGAGGCAATTTCTTTCCACCACTTTATCGTGTAACGTGCCATTGTTTAACGTGCCATAACGGCGATCAGAGGACCTCTTACCCGTAATAATCCCAAAATCCGGAACGATGCTTCCAGTTTTCAAAACATGTTTCCCACGCTATCCCGTTCCCGTCAACCGTTAGTTTCAGCGGCACAGTTAGGGTAACACCAGCGAAGTACCTGGCCACACTTCCAGGGCTACTCGATCAAATAACAGAAAATTCTTTGCTAAATTACTTTCCCATGAACTTTAATACGAACTGTTGTTACGGTAACTTGATCCCATGCCATATTTCCATTCTTTGAAGAATAACGTATGGCCTGAATTGATTTATAAGGAACTGCGATTTGTGTGTCCAAAAATAAATAAAATGATCCTTGATTCACCCACCTGATGGCGTTGGGCGACTCCGGCCTGTGCTCGTGCTTGATCATGGAATATCTGGCCAGCGTCTCCGGGGGACGAATAATCTCCAGTTTGCGATACTTGATCCTGCAAACAACAGGTGTCGTCGGTTGAAACGAAGGGGTTTGGCTGACACACATTAAACATTCATAATATGTTATTGAAAACTAATTTATCAACAAAAGGTTCTGTTTAAAAACTAATTGTTTGATTCTGTTACTTAAGAATTTACTCATATCGCCGCGCTTAAGAAGAAAACATGTGCTAAACTCTTTTTTCTTACAGGCGAAATTCTACTTCAGATGATATCTTGGCGCTTATTTGGCGATTAATGTGTCATTGCCAACTTTATTGAACTTTCTTGGCTTATATTAATAATATCAATTGAGTCGTCAGTTAGAAGGAGGGAGTAAGTCCAAAAAATGACAAATTGGCTTTTTGTGCTTAAAAACATCTACAAGCTTTGCTCTACTCATGAGTGAAAAGAGGGTGAAAATTTCTTCCCCCTATCAGCAAATATAGCCCCTTGAATTTGCGAAATCGAAACGAAAACGAAAACGAAAGTTTCATTAAAACTTTGAATTTATTTATCTTATGCTTCTTATTTCTCCCTTTTGCGGTGTGAACTAAGAAGAAATATAATTTAAATGTAAATTTAAGGGTTTTTTTAAGATTAGTAAAAGTAAGGTCTCGTATTTCATCATAAAATTTCATAAGGTGTAGGAAGGGAATAAGTCCATCAACTTATTTTAACCGTAAAATATTTTTTAATACACTTATATTTGTTTTGGTGATTGCTCTGTTTACTAAATAGGGTTACGAATTTGCAGTAAAAATTAGGTGGTTATACACTGAAAATTCCATTACTTATACAGTTTTTCCCCCGTTTTTTTTTCAAAACTTGGTTTTTGGACTTATTCCCTTCTTCTAACTGACGATTCAATGAGGAAGTTGCATGATTTTTTTTTTATTTTTTTAATCGATTCCTCTTGTAAAAATAAAGCAACTACCCAAAATTTGAGGCCGATCGAGAAATTTTTTGATTGCCAAAAAAATTAACAAAAATCTCCTTTTTAAAAGAGCGCGAAAACGCCAAGAGTTTGGATGTGACGTCATCTTATACTAAACATTGTTGTAAAGCAATGGAGTTGATGGTATTATTGTTGACGTCATCTTATAGTTTAAACAATAAACGTTTTCAGTCACGTGTTTTTTTTTCTCGACTTTGAAATTAAAATATTTAATTACCTGTACATTTTTTTGAAAAACTGACTAGATATTTCATTTTACCATACAAAAAACCATACGGAACACTAGTTTGTTTTTGAAAATCTGACACATGCAACTTCCTTATTGATCTATACGGCTTTGGGCTAGCTGATTTACTAGTCATATTGAGTTTGGTTCAATAGTTTTCCAATGCAAGAGAGTGGGAAAATACTTCAAAGAAAGGACTTTTATGAGAATTTCTAACCTTTCTCGATATATTTAAACAAAAAAAATAAAAAAAACTCCAATCAGGGACCCTAACACCATCATATGCGGCTTAGTTCTCACCGACAACTTGTCACCAGTGACAACTCTGAAACAGTGATAAAATAGTCACATCTTCAATAAAACCCTAACACCAGCTCAAAAGTGACAACTTTATCACTATCACGATGGTTTCCACGGTGACAACGTTTGAACCAATCAGAGAAGAGCAGCTTTTCACGGAAAGAAATTTAATGGCGGTCTTTATCATTGTGTTAAATATTACTTTAAATTAAAATTAACTCAAGGAAAATAATTATGCTGATAAACAAGCGGGAATTTCTCTTTTTTAAAAAATTCCTGCTTTAAATTAATTTTTCATGCACTGGTTAATTAATTTAATCTCACTTGAAATTAATTTTTTCCGGGATAAAAATTCAAATAACTACGAAGTATTAGACAGTCGTGCTGCCATCTATGAATAGAACAGTGAATTACAACCGGACTCTATTTTAATTTTTCACTAATTATTTTAATCGGAATTCTAGCTATTTTACTGCATGGACTTCTATTCAACTCTTGTAACAATAAATTTTAACAGTATAAGACTGGAACTATATCATTATTACTATCCAATGCATGGGCGGATTTATGGGGGTGCCTGGGGGTGCCTGGGGGTGCAACGCACCCCCAACTTTTTGAGAAAATTCCATTTTTATAGGGGGAAATCCTGTTTTCAAAGCCATCAGGGACAGCTTGCACCCCCAAATTTTCCAGTTCGCACCCCCAGGGTTCACCATCTAAATCCGCCCATGATCCAATGACTTGTATTCTTAATTAATATCTTTATAAGATGGCGGCGATTCAACTCAAAAAGCTTTGATGCGTTACACTAAGTTCTTACTCCTTGGGAAAATAGTTCTGCGAGAAAATAAAGATTATAGTTTGATTTATGTGTTGGAAACGCATTTTCACGAATGTTTATTACTAAACAAGAGCCAATAATTTAATTATATCCACTATTTTAAGCCAACAATAATTATTTTAAACAGGTGATAAGGTTTCACCAGCTTCAGAGATGCGGACAAAAAAAAGTGACAACTTGTCACCGGCTGAGTTGTCACGGGAGTTGATGTTAGGGTTTTTTGCCTTCTGAGTGATACGTGACGTCATCGACGTGATAAGTAGGAGTTATCACAAGTGACAAGTTGTCACGGTAGCTGGTGTTAGGGTCCCAGTTGTGACAGCAGAGGATTGTGTTATGTTACGTTGGGTTTTATTTGCTATATTTTACAAGCCTTTTAAATTAATCTTAACCTCTTGATTAAATATTGATCAAAAAAATTTAAAAGTATAATTAAATTATTAGGATTGAGAATCCTAAAGCTAAAGCCTAATCCGTTAGCTTGGAGTAAATTACTGTTTTTTCCTAAAGAGCTTTAGGGTTGGTTGAATTGCAGCATTTCTCGTTACTTCGTTTGTTGGCGACTCTTTTATTGGTAGGAATTCTAGCAATTTTAACTAGTTAGTTTAGCACATGTTGCTTCTTAAGCGGCGATTTGTTTCATTCAAAAACCAATTAACTAATTATTAATTCAGCAACACTCTTAAAACGACAGTCTCAAAAGTGAGTGAAAATTACTCAAATCTGAGTATGTCACGCACTCAAACAGGCTCCGATCCAAATTTTCAGAAATTTGAAAACATGCATGTACTCATTTTCAAAATATGCAGATACTCAAAAATAAAGGATCATGTGCTCATTTTATAATTCGTTCCTTACATTCTTATAAAGAGTGCAATGTGTTATATTTACTATGACGTGGGAATCAGTCTAGTGAGTTGAGTGCGACGTCACAACGTTGTTTCAAGTCATCACAGTGACTTAATGTTACTTACTATGTATTGTACCGTTTCAATTTTCAAATATAGACTAAAAATAAGCATAATTTGAGCGGTGACTGTTAAATTGTTTGAAACTGAGTATGTCTGATGTTCCAAATTGAAAGCATTGGGTCGTCATATTTGAACCAAAAAGTTTCACACCAAAATAAGAACACAGATTTACTCAAATTTGTCATTTCTCTCAGTGAACTTAAAGCATTATGAGGGTTTGATAACTACCTGTAGGCCATGTCGTCGTCCTCCCCTCCCCACCCCCAGTAGAGGTTGGAGTAGCCGTTGACCGCCAGGAAGTGGTCGGCGCGGATGGAGAACACCCCGCCCACCAGCAAACTGTACGGAAGCCTGCAAAACAAGACAATATTGTTAATAGGAAAGCAACCTTTTGGTCACTACTCTAAAATTGCCACTAAAGAAACAATGAGGAAGTTGCATGATTTTTTAAATCGATTCTTCTTGAATAAGCAACTACCCAAAATTTGAGACCGATCGAGAAATTTTTTGATTGCCAAAAAATTAACAAAAATCCCCTTTTTAAAAGCGTGCGAAAACGCCAAGAGTTTGGGATTCGACGTCATCGTACGATAAACATTGTTAGAAAGCAATGGAGTTGATGGTATGATTGTTGACCTCATAGTTACTTTTTAAACAATAAACGTTTTCAGTCACGTGTTTTTTTCTCGATTTTTAAACATTTTTTTGAAAAATTGACTAGATATTTCATTTCACCATACGGAACACTAGTTTGTTTTTGAAAATCTGACACATGAAACTTCCTTATTATATTTTTTACACACGAACAAAACTTCACAAAAATTCTCATTAAGGAGGGAGGAATCCACAAATTCTTAAAACTTATAAATTTCATTTTCTTTATTAAATAATGACAAGGTGACTTCTAAATCTCAATTAACAATAACAATAAAAAACCTTTTTCCAGAACAGGGGCTCTCAAACTTTTGATCATCGTGACCCACTTTTTATGAACATAATCAAACGCGACCCACCTCACCTTTAGCTTAAGAATTTTTTTAGGACATTAACTTCGAAAAATAACAAAAATCATTAATTTTCCTCAACTTTTTTTATATTGCTCGCTTTCACACCCCACTAGCCCACAACAGGACATAATTAGGTTTGGTCCTCAACTATTTCATTTTATGTTTATTCTTGTTAAAAATTAATCGATTGGATTTTGAACCACAGGGCATTAAATTTTAAAGTTTTATCTGGAACTGCAATACTGACACCGACAATACACTCTGTGGAATAGAGCTTACAGAGATTCCAAAGGGCAGTTTTCCTCTTTAGGTACTTAATTTTATTCCTGCTCCCAGATTATAATTAATTTCAGCCAATCAGAGAAGGCGAAATGCGAAAGTTATTCTTCATTGGATATGGAACTTCTATCAAGCGGCATTTAAATTTCATCGGTGTTGTTTTTTTCCCCTCCAGTTCCTATTGGGATTTGAGTGACAGCTTCAGTGGGCGAATGACAGAATTAGCAGGAATGTGGAATGACGTGGTATTAAAGGAGGCGGATCGTTTGGCTCGAAGTTTGTCTATGGGAAAAGTCCTCTTAAAAAAGTTGCTATTAGCGTCTATGGAGATGAATACTCTGTTAAGCTGTATACTCTATGGGTTTATATTAATTTGATATTTTATTTTGTTCTTACAGATTATTTAAAGTTTGCAATGCTAGTTTAAAAAAATATTTAGAATAGAATGAGTTTTTGCTATTAACTGATGGGATGTGCATCAAGTTATGTCTGTTTAAATTTGGATGAAATAATACTTGGTGTAATAGTTGGGAGCAAAACTCTAATTAAAATACTGAATACCTGAAAAAAATATATGTCAACGGTATAAAGAAGCTTGAGTTAAATTTAAATCCACCCATACCTCTTTGAAAATGATTGAACCGCCCTCATAATTCTTCAAACCTCCAAGCTTTTGACTACTGGATCAAAAAGAAAAAAATCTTTTTTGTTGTTGATAGAATTCAGTATGTAATTGTATCAAATGCCTGCTTTTCTCACATAAATAAGAAAACCAGAGAAGTTGCTCCTCTTACTTTTTTATTTTGAAAATATTAGTCTTTAAAATGTGGATTTCCCACATTAATTCTAAAGGAAAGGCATTTGTTGTAAGTTGTAGTGGTGTAGTTTTTTCCACTTCTTGAGGAAGTATAGCATAAAAAAAGAATCGGAATTCTAGCGGGAAGGCAGTTGATCCATAATGCCCTCATTAACTGGAATGTACTTTGTTTTTTCAGTAAACAAATAATAACCCTTAACACGTTCACTGCCAAGGACGCGCTGGCGCGTCCTGGAGAAACGAGCGCTGATGTCTACTTTAAAATGTTATCACTTTTTGGGAACATCTGTATATAACGCATTTATCATACTTTTGCGTTACACTTCGATCTACAGCCAATTTGGGGTCTTTTGGCGAAGAATCATAAAACCGCTTTCCTCATATTTCTGCGATTAGATTTCGTGTTTTTCTTGTTGCCACACATAGACCTGGAAAGTTTCTTTAAACTAAAATAAAATATTTAGATTCTGCATCTAATTTGCGCAATTGTGTTTTTTTCTTCAAATTCTTAATATCGATTTAACCCAAGCAGCACAAACTTTCAAGATTCGTCCAAATTTTGTCATGTATGGTCAAATTTCGTTTACTTCTAGTTGAAGTTACATAAGCTCGACATATTTGGTATGAGCTGTGCTACTAGGGAAGCATCTAATATACACAATATTTTATTTTGAGGGTATTTCATTTTACACCAACATTAAATTGGTAGTCATGGTTTTTGTAATTTTCCGCAAATTGGCTACGCTCCTGATGGCTTATAAATATACCCCAAATTTGGGAATCGTTGGACGCAATCCTGGGTACTCACAGAAGTAATAAATTACTTGTTTTAAAATTAAAAATTATCTTTTTCAATAAATCTTTTAAAATTGCCCCATTATAGAATATCCCATAATAGAAATATCAAATTACATCATTAAGGATTGTTTATGAATAAAATCAAACTCTTAATTATTGAAAATATTTAAATTAGAGAATCTATTTCAATCAATATATTATTCTTGAATTTTTCCTAAGTTGCCTTGATTGTATTATTCCCAACCTTCTGGTTTCTAACTGGAGTATTTTTCTGGAGTCCTAAAAATAAACTTATCTTAAAAAATCATGTAAATGTTAGACTGGAGAGGAGGACTAAAGACTTTAGATCTCGGGTTAGCCCTGGGAGAATTTCTACATTCGTAGAGACAAGGGTATTGAAATCGAAGCACCGTTAGGTATTTTTTTTCTCGGAAAATGAAACTATCTGGCTGTCTCAGAATAAAATTTAAAGATAAATATTCTCTTTTAGTATGCTTACTAATTTTTTTATGAGTAACACACACACCAAAACTTTTAATTATTTCAAAGAACAGTTTCTCTAGCTGCACAGCTCATACCAAGCATGTCAAGTTTATATAACTGCTACTACAAGTAAACGAAATCCCGCCCAACATGACAAAAATTGGACGAATCTTGAACGTATGTGCTGCCTGGGTTGATATCCAAGATGCACTGTCTAGATCCACGAAAGTAACAACGCAACTCTAACGAATTTCACTTATACTTTAGCATGGGTCAACTTTCGTGGATATAGACATTTCGATCTCAGAAATAAAATTCTGGAAAATATAACTAGATTGTACCTGAAAAGAAATGAAGTAATCAGTGATGGCTATGACAGGAAATCTCATACGGGGCACATCGTAAAAACACGCCAAATTGGTGGTAGTATTTGTTAGTACTGTGTAATAGAAGAGTAGGAAGAAATGCATAATGCACACAGACGCTGCAAACCGTCTGTGAACCCTGCGCTGGTACTGCCACCAATTTTTGTTTTGGGTGCTGGCAGTGAACGTGTTAAATGACACCCTTGGAAAGAAACACAGAGAAGATAGTAATTCATATTCACAAAAAGTTGCTTTACACAGTTTGAAAGCGTTTTCAATCGGCTTTTATTCTGCTTCAAAACATGAAAATCTGCTTTCTAAGCATAAACACGAAAACCAGAGGAGCTTGGCGTTAAACTGCCACAGACTAAACATTCGCCATCAGATTATGACGTGTGATGATGAAAATCAGGTTACAATACAACTTTGCATTGAGTGAAGATTATCTCACTTTATCAAAGAAAACAGAGCGGTATGTGAATCCAATCGAACATATTTTTTTGTTATAACTGTAGCTACTCTTCGCACATGTGACGTCAAGACCAACCTGTGTGGCTTCTCACTTTGATTCAACACACCAAATAGAAAGATAATCCTTCGCTAAGCACAGGTTTGTTTTATTTAAACCTTTATCTGCTGCATTATGATTTACTTCCAATTTTTTTCGTGTAAATATTTCTCTCGAGTCACTAAATTGAAAAGTAAGAAATATGCTCATCTTTGGGAAATTTAATCCGCTAAAGCAAATTAATTAAATTGATACTTTTGAATACCACACTGAGGGCTAAAATATTATCATATACAAAAGAACTATAGGCCTTATTTTATCGCAACTAAAAGTCTTAAAAAAATAATACACTTTACTAACTTTAACTACTTTTGAAGGAAGAAAAATTACGATCATGGGAATCTAATCGAAATGACAGCTGAAAGCACAACTTCAGTTTTAAATTATTCGCATTTTCCGCTAAAACACTCATCACAGAACCGCCTTTTATCCTGGAACATTAAAACTGAAAAAGTGCAAAGTACCGTCAGAATAGTAAGGATGGTTATTCTCTATGTCATTTTAAAGTTGTTGGACTTGTGAGGACCGTAAGTAGAGAAAAGGGTTAAATTATATACGGTAGAACCTCGGTTGTGCGTCACTTTTGGAAACAATTGGATATAATCTGTTCACCTTTTAAGACGTGTATTAAAAGGGTTCGTGTGTTATTATCGAAGTTTCTAATAAAATGGAAACCCTTTGAAATATAGGGGAGAGTGTTGTACCTCTGGACAAAAATCACGTTTGGATTTTTCTAAGACAGGAAAAGTCACATTTTTAACATTTAAAGTGCCCAACCTATAGTCCTAACCTTTGTGAGTAGAGAGATATTTTTTACTAGCCAAATTCTGTTCTGATTAAAATTTATAAAGACAAAGAGCGTAAAAATACCAATATCCAAAAATAAAATTATAATTCCAATCTAAAATAATTACAGTTAAGTATTTCTTCATAATATCATTATTATGTGTTTGTGTTTATAGAAGATTAGATAACTGCACCCCTATACAAACTTTTTCAATCAATCCAGTACTCATTGCAATAATATATCAATTCTGTTCATTATGAATCATGGTTGTTACGTTTAGGCTAAGCGCGAACTAGAGACTTTTGTCTCATCGACAGAGACAAAATAATCACCCTGGCTATTGCAAGAAGCTAGAGCGCGCGCACAGGCGACGAAACACTTGGCCGGTTGCCAAGAGTCATCTCCATAGAAATACATTGCTTTCGAGTGACCTAGTGTTTATAGTCGCCGAGACAAAAGTCTCTAGTACGCGCTTAGCCTTAGGCTAAGCGCGCACTGGAGACTTCTGTCTCGGCGACTTAAAACACTAGTCACTCGAGAGCAATGCATTTCTATGAGGAAATTCTTGGCCTAGTGATCTTGGTCTCGTCGCCATGTGCGCGCACTCTAGCTTCTTGCAATAGCCAGGGAAGCAATTTTGTCTTTGTCTCCGAGACAAAAGTCTCTAGTGCGCGCTTAGCCTTAAAATACTTTGTTTTAAACACTTGTTTTAAACACTAGGGAGCTACCGCCCCCTGCTCGCTATCGCTCGCCAACCCCCGTAAACTGCTGACGCAGGACCTTTTGGAATTGCTTCGCAATTCCCACAAATTCCAACTCGTTGAACTTAACACATTTTATAAAACAATTAAACAATTTACAGAAAAAAACGTCAACCAACTTATTAAAAATACTTCAAATCCCCTCCATGAATAAATCTCCCTTAAAAGTTTGAGTATATATTAACTCGAACTTATCAAAAATTTAAACGAAATGTTTTTAAAAATATTCATCTTAATTATTTTTAATATATGATTATAAAAATAACTTATTCTAATTGTTTATCAATATTCGGACCAAACAAAAAATATTATTTTAAAGTAACTCGATAGTATAATATGCCTAGTGTTTATCATTCATATTTTTTTTAAACCCAGACTTGTTAAACAATACCGTATAAGCAATTGAAAACAATAAGAGACAAAACATCACTATGTTTACAATTAATTTCGATAAAATCAGAATAAAAATTATAAATATTGGACAAAAAGTGTGAAATTTTAGCATAAAATGGCGTTCATGTAAGTTTTTAGAATATGTTTTTATCAGTCTTTGAGTGATATTTCATCAAGAAAGTACTTTTTTTAAAAGGTGAAAAAACATGTTTCATCTTAAAATAAAGCGTCAATCGGACGTTGTGATTGGATGCATAATAATTTGATTGACAGTACTTGCTTTATAACTGCGACCTTATCCGTTATCTAAAAAAATGGAAATATTTTAAAATTGAGAATTTTTTTGAAAAATCGAAGGGCTTACTCGGAAATCCGGAAAGAATCCGGACATTTTGATACCATATATGTGTCATTCGGTTCAGTAATTAAAAAGCCTTTCTCTGGAAACCGTTCACTAAAAACTTTTTTTTAGAATAGAGAGATGTTTAAAACAAAGCAAAAAAAACATTGTTTAAAACACATGTAGTTTTTAATAACTTGCTCCCTTTATTTGAGCAACAAACTAACTATTTTCATGTATGGATCACCCAGAGCCTAAAAAGATGGTGCCAAGTGTAAGGCTTGGGTTCAAACCACCATTATCGCCATGACATAGGCAGTACATAGCTTGATAAAGATTATGATGCTGGGAAGAAAACTTACAGAAATCATTTTGAAGAACGAACTGTTTGGGGGTGTATTTAAAAGTATAGCTTTATTAATCTAATTTTAAGTCAAATTAAAATTTTAAAAATCATAGATTTCTTTATCATTTCTATGTCGAGGGTAAAAAAAACAAATAAAATGTTTTAAACAAAAAAAAACACGTTTAAAACAAATAAAACATGTTTTTTTGTTTTTTATTTGAAAAACATGTTTTTTTCCAACCCTGTTATGAATAGGATAATAAAAAGGTTCCCATCTTTCCACTGACTCCTTTTTTAGAACTACATTTAAAATGATTTCGTAGGTTAATAAAACGTGTGCAATTCTATAATCAGGTTCAATTAAAATTTTCAATTCATAACGTCATTGTATTAACTAACTATATACAGGGTGTAAAGGAAAGTCCCTTTACCCTGTAATAAGTTGCTAACGGAGCAAGCTAAATCTATGCAGTTAAGGTAACGGTATAGTAAAGTGACTATGCGCAATCGAATGCGACCAACCGCAGCGCCCTCTAGCGGATATTTTAGGAGTTAAAAATTTTATTTTAAAAACTATTAGGAATTTGTTAAAATAGTCAATTACAAAGTTGTAGAGCAGCATCGATTTAGTAGGAAAAGACACCTTAAGCAAAAAAATATCTTGAATAGAACCCCTAAAACGCGCGCTCAATTAGGTTGAATTTACGTCGATTTTACGTCTTAAAACGCTTCTCACGAGGCGAAAATGAGAAATTTTCAATTTAATGACTTAAATAAATGAAAAAAGTATTCTTAACTCAATAAATTGAAAATTTCTCATTTTCGCCTGATGAGAAGCGTTTTAAGACGTAAAATCGACGTAAATTCAACCTGATTGAGCGCGCGTTTTAGGGGTTCTATTCAAGATATTTTTTTGCGTAAGGTGTCTTTTCCTACTAAATCGATGCTGCTCTACAACTTTGTAATTGACTGTTTTAACAAATTCCTAATAGTTTTTAAAATAAAATTTTTAACTCCTAAAATCTCCGCTAGAGGGCGCTGCGGTTGGTTGCATTCGATTGCGCATAGTCACTTTACTATACCGTTACATTAACTGCATAGCTTTAGCTTGCTCCGTTAGCAACTTATTCTTATTACAGGGTAAAGGGACTTTCCTTTACACCCTGTATAGCTATTTTTAGAAGATGTCTTTTCATAGTTAATTCAACCTCATAAAAATCATAGTTGGGTAAAAAATTACAATTTTCAGAAACGTAAATATAGGGGAGAGTGTTGTACCTCTGGACAAAAATCACGTTTGGATTTTTCTGAGACAGGTAAAATCACATTTTTAACATTTTAAGTGCCCAACCTATAGTCCTAACCTTAGCAAAGATGGTGATATTTTTTATTAGCTAAAATATTCAAAATTGGATTTTTAATTCATTTTAATAACTTGACGAAATTTGTGTCCATAGGTACAACAGCGTGCTCTCCCTATGGACAGACCCAGTTGTACCTCTGGACACCCTTAAAAAGGAAATTTTTAGTTGAAAAAAGCTTAAAATGAACATTTTTATTGGTGTATTACCTTTTAATAAACTATTTCAAGAATTTTTAAAAGTAATGTAGTTTTAGATCGTAAATGATCATTAACCCATTAAGGACGACTTTAAAATAATGAAAATAAGTAACTTTTTCTTTCATATTTTGTTCATTTGGACCGAATATAGTAAGAAATGCCCATTTTCAGATTTTTCAAAAAATAATTTTTATGATTTTTTAACTGGCAACTTTTCTTGCCAACCGTCCTTAGTGGGGTCCAAACTCTGACAAATGAAAAATCGAAAAAACTAATTAGAATGTTTACGATTTTGATAATAATATGTTTTTATACATAATTTAAAGAAATACTACAAAAATAAAAGTGAATGGGGACTATGCTGCTCATAGGGGGTCCAATAAAGGGTATTTTACCCCTTATGAATAGGGCCTGTTCAGTCTGAAATATTGATATTCATCTAGTTTTAGGCTTTAAAAATAGCCGAACTAGTACTTTTTAAGTCGGAACGGTTGGAACCCTTTAATTTCAGCACTTTAGCTAACTTTCAGGTTAAAATAGTTTTATTTATATCTCCCAGTCTGGAACATAGGGACTTTTTTTACCTGCCAGTCTTATATTTTCTCAACTTTCGGTTCTTTTATACCTTTGGTTAATTTTTTTGCCTTCCGAAGCTTTTTCTCTTATTGGAATTCTACGTTCTTGTTAGTCATTCTCTATCAAAAAGTCCTCATAATTACAATATTCATCTTTATGGCTCCAGATTTCTCATATTCCTCACAGAAAATGTTGAAGATTACTCATCAACTCGATAAAAACTAGGTATTGGCCCATTCAAAATAGGCTAAATAACTCCAGTGATATTTTATTTTATTTTTTGACTACTGTAAGTTTCCATAAAACCCTTTCAAGGAAAATAAATGTATCCAGAAATGATTTAGTATGAGATTGAACCAATAAATGTGTTAGGAATCGGTAAAAATATAAAATCTATAAAAAAAACACTAAAATTATGATCCAAGGGAAACATTTCATCATGCTAAAGTATCAATAAGATCTACATTTATGATAAGAACTAAAAAAACCATTAAAAATAATCAATTTACAAAAGCTTCTTATGAGTAACTCGTAAAAGTTTAGATCACACATCGGACGATTGGCAACAAAAGTTGCCAGTAGAAGAAAACTCTTGCTATTGGCATTTTAAATACCCTCATTCCAACTTTAATTGGTAATAATATTTAGAATGGGATCTTGTGAATATGCTGCAATGGAAACAAGTCACGAAAATAACCAAAACATTAGATTATTTTGGCGTTTTCCAAATGATCTCCCAGCTATCTCCAAAATGTAGTGAAACGCTCTTATTCTAACAGCGATTTTACCACCAAAACGGCATGGAAGGTATAAATTTCTATTTTTATTTGAATAAATACATTCTTCAGAAGCTGTTATCATGCTTTTAAACTTTTAATGTCCTCTATTAGAGTCAGTAAAAATGAAATGTCCCTTGGCAACTTTTCTTACCAACCGTCCTTAATGGGTTAAAACGAAGTTGAATGATAAAAGTCTTGATTTTTTACCAAAAATACATAAATTACATGAGATTTTCAGATCGAAATTTGAGGTAATAGTTTCATCAATCATGCTGATAGATCTGATCACTTCACTGATCCATAAAAACAATTCGATCGACACTTAGTTGTGCAAGCATTTGGTGGTAATAAGTTTCGCAAATCTTCATCGGTGGAAATTTCAAGTTTTTTGTAATCATACTTAAATGCGATAGGGTGCTAAAGATTTTATACCATATTTTACATTAAATGCAAAGTAAAATCAAAAATTTGAAAAAAGTAGTTTAGATCAAAAAATATTTCATTTTTCATCTAAAAATCACTTGAAAATAATCGCCGACAAGTAGATAACCATTTAGAATTAATTTAATATGCATTAAAATGCATTCACTTTAACCCATTAATGCCCAACTTTTTATTTTTCTTAAATATTTGGTAAAAACATAGTAAATAGCCCCAAAACAACTAGAAAAATAGCGAAAAAAATTCCAGGTTAAATTTTTAATTTCTACACCAAAATTAAAAAAACGTCCCTAAAAAGGGACGTCAGGCACGAATGCCCCCGTTGTTTTTCCCTATAGTAAACGCATGGTAGAAAACTCTTTTAAAGCCTCAAAAACATCTTCTACCTTTTTAAGTGCAGCAAAAGTGATCGGAACCATACTGTAACATGAAGATAAACAAAAAATATTAATTATTTATCCAATTAACTGTAAAATTAACCCTAATTAACGTAATTTGAGCATTTTTTATGCTCTAAAACATGTTTTTTCCTCCCAAATCTATGTTAATTGCAAATTAATTAAGGTTTTTAATTGAAAAAGGCATTCTTTGTTTATATGTTACCTAATATTAAGTATTAATTACTTTTACACACTTCAAATCTATCAGAATATCTCAATTTGTGAAGTTTAAATCTTTCAAATGCCCATACTTTTTTCATTTTATTTAATTTAATTGTGCGGAACACGAATTTCTCTCCAAAAATCAAGCATTAGTGGGATGTGCATTAGCAAGCCAGATGATATTGATTGATCTGCAGTATAGAACACAATGATTAGCGACATCTAATTAGAAAAAAAGCCGAAAATGTATCACAAAAGCGACTTTTTTGGCAATTTTAATGACAAAAGGTCATTATAACTAATAATTATTAAACTTTTAATTAAAATTTAACCAGAATATATTTGCATAAATAATAAATATCCTTAAAAAAATTAATTTATTCCTTTTAATTAATACAAATTAATTAATTCCTTATAATTTAAGACTTTTTATTCCATTAATTTAGCAGAAATAACAGTATTTTCCAAAAAAATAAACAAAAATAATAAACTTATTAGCTAAAATTAAATTAATTTTATAAATATCAGTTATTTAATTCATTTCATAAGAATCGAAAGAGTTTTTATGAAAAAATGGAGGAAACACTAGCATTTCACTATGTGGAAAACCACGGGGGCATTCGTGCCTGACGTCCCTTTTTAGGGACGCTTTTCGATGGTCCAAAATAAGGTCAAGATAAAATATTTTGGAAAAATAAAAAAACACCCCAACTGATTTAATGTATAAACAGTAATATATATCGGCATTGAATTTTTTTTCAAATAACAACTAGGATTTTTAAGCTTTTTCTTTAAAAATTTTTTAAAAAGCACTTTTCTGAAAAATTCTATCTTCCAACTTTAAAAAGAGTGAAATTTTTTAAAAATTCTGCTTTCTTCTTGTGTTCTTTATGTTCTATGAAGATCAGAGATACATCTGTGCAATTTTTGATTGAAAGGAACAATTTTTGTAGAAATAGGAGGATTTTTAAAAAACGTCCCTAAAAGGGACGTCAGGCAGTAATGGGTCAATGAAACCTGATTCAAAAACGCCGATTAGCTTACAGACACCCACAAGAACGTGCCCGTAGGTACAACACGTATGGTGTCCGAAGGTACAGCACCAGGTGTTTTTGCATTTAAAGTTCTATAGAAAATAAAAGAATTGAGATCTGACAATTTCTAATATCAAAAATAAAAAGTCAAAATCTCGGGGATTCGCCCCTTATATCACATTTTATCGTATTATAATTTAAGGGGAAGAAAAATATTAATGTAGTGATGCACTAAAAAAAACTTTGAGCACCTAAAAACAGTAAATTTATTATATTAAATATAAATATTATTTTAAAGAGCTGATTTCACGTTAGCAACTAGATAGCATCTGTTTACATTCAAATTCAACCACAAATTCAAGTTTCCATTTTTTCCCGAATTTTAAAATGCAGTGGCTGAAGGTACAACCGTCCTTAGGTACAGCACTCTCCCCTATAATTTTCTATGAAAATGACCCACAAAAACACCTTTTTTATAATAAATTGTTTAAGTACTAATAATTTATTGCCTGTAGTACATCATTAGCAATTTTAATCCTCGGTTAGAACCATCTTGACATAAAAATCCTTTTAAAATCTGTGCATTACTTAATTTGTATATTACTTGCCAAGAAGACCGTGGCTAGTTCACAGGAGCGGTGGTATGAAATCGAATGAAAAATAATGAATTTCATGATCTCGATCATGAAATATCATATCGCACCCTTGCTACAAAAGTGCCACAACTCAAAAATTGTAATTTTTGAGTTGTTGAGTTGTTCAAAAATTGTAATTTTTGAGTTATGACCGCCATTAGGCGCAGTTTTCACATCTCTACCAATCTTCAAAAGAGCCAGAAGTTGCATTGAAAAATCAGCCGCCAGATGGCAGTTATGGCGTTTTGTTGTTATCAAGATGGCTATGATTCTTTCCACTGAATAGTAGGGCCGTTAAAGGGAAGAATTGTTCAGATTTTTATAAAGGCACCAAAATTGGTGGAAATGTAGTTTCAAACATGCTGAATCCAAAATGGACCAGAACCACTCTGGCGGAAGTCCCGTTCGGGACTTCCGGTCAATAACAAAATGGCCACCCGCTGGCCTATTTTCGGTTGTTTTAATGATACAAAGGCAATTTTGGTTTCAAATATTATGTTCTAAGGGTCAAGGAACATTATTAAGATGCAAAAATCTGCAATTTGTTTTAAAAAATTGAGTAAAATCCAATGAAATCTCTTAAATAGCGAAAAATTCTAAGTTTAGAAATATTTAAATTATGTATATATTTTCACATATAATAAATAATTTAGGCATGAATAATAATGGATGGAAACACAATTTAAAACAATCATATTTATATTTTTATTCGGACTTTATTTACATTTTCCTTTGCAAGCGCAAAGATCAGTGCACAGAAGTTTAGCCCTCAATCAATTGCAGCGCGATGAACACATTGTTTTGCAACCACAGCAAATGAGTTCACGGCAAGATGCAGATGCTTCTGACAAAGATGTCCAATAGGGAGTCCATTTTTCTTGAACTTTATGCCGAATGGTATTAGTTTTGGAATCGGTAGGAATGTAAAAATATATTGTCTCAATATTCTAGCAGTCTTCGAAATTTGTAAAAGCTCTTTTTCGCTGAAAGATACAGTTGAATTATCTAAGGCATCGGCAACATTTTCACGAAATGCCAAATATATTTATCTTCCTTTAGGGTACTCCATAAGTCCATCAATCGTTTCAAGCAACTTCTCTTTTAGTCTGGTTGAGTTCACTCTACCTTCGATTTGTAGTCCATACTTCTACTTGACTAGTGTATTTCTATATAAATTAGCCATGCCAGCTAGCCTAAAAAATATTCTGTCGTACCTATATTCTTCAATCATAATTACAATTTCTACAAAAGATAGTGACTCTATTTCCGTTTTGTTATCGTGGCCTTCATTGGAATTTAGACTCTTGTGTTTGAATCTCTTACGCGATTATTAAAAGAAACGAGGCATCGACGACGGTGGTATTTAACTTCGGATGATATCACATCGTCAACAGCAATCTTAGCTAATAAATTTGGATCTTCCATCAACTTTGCAGATTCCCACAACTTTTCACTGAATGAAAGGTTCGTAACCAAGTGATGCTGTTCATCTTTAATCAACTCATCACAAAATAAGCAGTGCCTTTTCTTTAGTGATCGAGTGCATGCTCGTTTCGGATCCGCTTTCAAGGTTCTCTTCTAGTTGCCTTAACTTCTTTATATGTATTTCTAGCTTAACTGAATTATACTTAGCTCGACAACTTATATGTCACACTGCCCCTTTTGTAAACAATATTTCAGCGACACTTTGAGGAGCTCCACAAAGCCGGTCAAGATTTAAAGTTGTTGGTATAGCATTTAATTTCTGAAAGTCGATCAGATTTTCTTCTAGAGTAATATAAATCGAAGCTATTGGATGCACTACTGATTTGGAGTTGTCAGCTACTTGGCAGAATATACAAGTATCCCAATTAATCATCGGTCGATGATCTTCCATGTGATTAGAAATAGTTTGGGGATCAAACCATTCTGCCATTAGAGATAATACCTTGATTTTTATCTTCAGATATAAATCAAATTCTTCTAAATTCTGCCCCTAAACCCCCGAAAGAGGGGGAAAAGGATTTTTATTTAGGTATAACTAATCGCAGGAAACATACCTAACACGGGATTTCATGTGCCCAAACAACTTTTCTGTATGAATGTTTCAAAACGCGTACTGTGCAAAAGTAGCTTTATGTTATCCATTTATTTTATGCATGATTTAAATGTATTTGTATATAATGTGTTTTACAAAACTTAATGAAGTTCAGTTTTAAAATATGTTTAAAAATAAATAAAATAACAATCGGAAGAGAACTAAGGTTACTTATAGGATGCAACTAGTGGTCAGGAACTTAATATTTCTAAACTTAGAATTTTTCGCTATTTAAGAGATTTTATTGGATTTTGATAATTTTTTTAAAATAAATTGGACATTTTTGCATCATAATAATGTTCCTTGACCCTTAGAACATAATATTTGACACCAAAATTGCCTTTGTATCATTAAAACAACCGAAAATAGGCCAGCGGGTGGCCATTTTGTTATTGACCGGAAGTCCCGAACGAGACTTCCGCCAGAGTGGTTCTGGTCCATTTTGGATTCAGCATGTTTGAAACTACATTTCCACCAATTTTGGTGCCTTCGTCCAAACAATGGCTAACTAGAACAATGGCTAACGATCATAGTTTGAGATGTATCGTTCTTCGTATTGACAAATTCAAAAATACTAAAATGTGCCTAGTCAGCCCGGGAACAGTTTTTTGCAATTCTTGGAAAACATAGTTTTTTTAGTTGTGGCACTTTTGTAGCAAGGGTGCGATATAGTATTTTTATGACTTAGGTAAATGACTAAAAGTGTTCTAACCTTAGTGTTCTAAAAAACCTTATGATCGCTCCTGTGAACTAGCCACGACCTGCCAAGAAATGTCCAAGGCAGTCCTCCTCCTACTACTATCCCTGATGACTGGTGGTGCCCTGGCTGCCTGCCCGGAGGCTTCCCTGCTCCTCCCCTGCACGTGCGAAGAAAGGGTGTACCAGTCGGACGTCAGCTGCTCGGGGATCGAGAGCGTGGACCAACTGCAAGGGGTGATCGATGCAACCTTAGACTACCGCTTCCAAATGCTCTACCTGAGGGACTCGAGCATCCAATACCTCAACACATCCTGGTTCTCCTACAAGCAGATCAGTGCCCTGAGCCTATTCAACACCACTCTGGTGGGGCTATTCGACCGAGAGCCCCAGGTCACCCTCCCACTCATGAGGGAGCTGTTCGTGGAGAACTGCAAACTGTTGAGGTACAGTAGTAGAAGTTTCTTTAACCCACTAACTTAACCTAAGGTTAACCTGGAATTAAACTTCTGATTGGTTGTTGAAAAAAGGGAAACAAGTTTTAAGCCAATCAAAGTTGTCGAAAAAGATTGATTCCAAGTTAACCTTAGGCCAAGTTAGTGGTGAATACAGCCGTAATGCTCACTACCAGAAATAACTATGAAATATTTAAATAAAGTAAAAATACAAAAAAATGAACTCTTTTTAAGTTTTTTTAATTCAAAATTTTTAAAAACAAGCTGAAACTGGGTATTGAAAATCAACTTTATAAATTATACGACCTGAAGTTGCAATTGTTACTGCAATACCTTAAAAACATGCTGAAAATGCTGCTTCATGAAGCTAAACTTATGATACCAAATTTGCTACTATGACCTCCCCCACTAAAAAAATTCTGTAGTTTTTCTATAAAAAAAATCTGCAGACCATCTGCAGTTATTTGGACCCCTTCATTCTGAAGAAAATCTTTAGATAACGTTCTTAAGAAAATCTTTAGATTATGGTTTCTAAAGAATTTCTTCAGAAAGAAGGGCCCAAATAACTGCAGATAGTCTGCAGATTTCTTTCTGAAGAAAATCTTAAGATTACTTAATGTTAAGCCTAAGGCCTAAGCCTACTTCCTCCATGCTACCATCTAACATATATGCTTGCACTTAGCAGTAGTCTTTCATCTTTGAACAAATAAAATTTTAAACCACAATTTAAATAAAGGACATTCGGTAAATTAAATCATACCATATTGTTAGGTAGTCCCATAATTATCAGGAAAATTCATAATTCCAATAAGCATTCATTCAGGCACGCAACTAGTGTTGAAAACAAAACGTAAACATTGTTCTATCGATTCGATTCTGCAATCGATTCACTAGGTTAGATTCGATTCGTTTGATCTCTGATAGTGATGGGCGATTATTTGAGGAGTTAACTCAGTGAACTAACTCCTTAAACTGAGTGAAGGATCAAGGAGTGGGGAAAAAAGAGTGGTAGCTCAGTTGTACTTTTTAAAATTTACCTTTTTAAGATTTAATTTGTGGTATTACCTTGAAATCCTTGTGATATTACCTCCAAGAAACACTAGATGGCAGCACGCCACCGGCTGCCGGTGATTATCATCTATGAGATGAGCGAGCGAGTGGTGCGCCTACGTAATCCGTTGCCATAACAACCCACTTTGATCAGAAGAACCGAAGGAATTACGTCTTCCTTTTAGGAGTTGAAAGGAGTTGACAGAGTTAAAAGAGCTGCTTGCTCCTAGTCTCCACTCTTTGGGAGTTATTTGCTGTGTGCTCTCAACTCCTTTGATCCCAGGAGAGCTGGGATTGGGAGCAGATGGCCTCAGATCGGTCTTCCCACTCCGACAATCCCACTCCCAGGGATCAGATAGTTCATAAGAGTTAATTCCTCACTCCTAGCGGTTTCTTAAGATCGATTTTTGGAGGCCATGATTGTTTATTATACACCTCTTCTACACGGCACTGTGAGCGTGATTATACATTGTCTTAATCACAATGTTTAGGTTGACAAAATTTGCTGCACACAATTAAAAAAATATTTATGGTTTTATATTCTCACGATTATCAAGTTCTAATAATCCTTTAATATTTAGATATTCCATTAAAAATTTCGACGATTAAAAAAGATTGCGAAAAGATGAATTTCGTTAAACGAGCTGCCATTATTGAAAGGCATACATTTACTACTTCTGACAGCTATTGTTAATTAAAATACTAGTTGTTAATAAAAAATATTTGATCTTAAACGAAAGGATTGCTGTATAAATTAATATTTTAATGGTTTAGCAGTGTTTTATTTGATTAACGAGGCGATTGATTTGGATTTAAAAATTAAATTTTCAACTGATTTTTGAGAATTGAAACACGAGCTATTCTTGTCTACCTCTACCAGCTATGATGGTGTCTTCAAAGGGCGGGAAGGAAGGTTTGTAGTTCATTTTCGATAACGTTGGCGTCTTGCCAAAACCTTCTGCTCTTAGCGTGTTTTTTGTCTCAAACTCGCCATTTTTTAGATGAATGAGTGATTAAAACTAAATTACTTATTAGAAAAATTGTATTGGTTTTTCATTCTGGTGACCATTACTTTCCAGTAAATTTAGAATAGTTAAAGTTTGCAGTAGAATGTTCGCGGATTAAATTGGATTGGATGCCTGAATTCGAATTGTAAGATAGGTGGTTATTTTTGAAGTGAGTATTTTTTCTTTTGAAATATACCTAGTATTGCTGATTAATATATTAAACTTGATGTGTTAGTGTCTGAATATTTGGTTCTACGGTCGTTTCCCCTACTGGGGAATTTCCTTTCCCTCTTTCTTCTGTTTTGTAGGTAGGTTTTTGTTAGTAAATTGTTAAAAAATTTTCCCAGTAGGCGAAATATTAAAGGTTTATTTCCGTTTTCGTTTACAGTTCAATATAAAAGCTTTTTATTTTTTGAATGACTTTTCCGGCATACTTTTTAGTTGATGTATGTACGTAGTTAAGATTAAGAAGTTATATAATACTAGCGCTGACGCGCTAGACACGGGCTTCGCCAGTCCATATATGTAAAAAGGAGCATTTTTATGTTCATACTACAACAATCGATGTTATACCTTCAACAATTAATATTATATTATCTTTAATTACAACAATTGGTGGTTTTGCCATGATGTCATGGTTTAGGAATGAAATACGGGTTTTTTTAGCCGAAAATAAGACCGAAAAAGTTATTGGGATGCTTCAATTTCAAATTATTCTTCTTCAGGAAACTTTCTGGGAGCGAGTAGCTTTCTGGTATGGTTTAAAGCAGGGGTCGGCAAGTAATTTTACGTGGAGTCCAAATAATTATCTTCCAAATCACATATATTTTTATAACGATGTAATTTGAGTATGCTATACCCGCTTGTTTTAATACTATTAGAAGTTTTCACATTAAAAATGGGGTCTGGGGGTTTCCCCAGGAAATTTTTTGAAATTTGGGGCTTAATAAGCGTGTCAAACTATCTTTTGAAGTGTAAAAGTACAAATTAATGATTTTAAAAACGTTCTGGCGGTCCGCAAAATAACCCCACGCGGTCCACAATATAAATAAAGGACATTCGGTAAATTAAATCATACCATATTGTTAGGTAGTCCCACAATTATCAGGAAAATTCATAATTCCTATCAGCATTCATTCAGGTACGCAACTAGTGTTGAAAACAAAACGTAAACATTGTTCTATCGATTCGATTCTGCAATCGATTCTCTAGGTTAGATTCGATTCGTTTGATCTCTGATATCGATTCGGTTCCCGAAGATTTGATTACCTAATTCTCGAGAAAGTAGTTTTCCCGCTATGAAATATTAACATCACAAATACGATCTTAAAATGATTAAAATTTTAAATCAACAGTACAAATAAGAAAACTTTGATCGAGTACTAGGAATCGATTCTTTTACGATTTAAATTCTTAGAAATCGATTACAAGGCATTCGATATCAGTTTTTTTCATTCTGTTCGTAAAATGATAAAATTTTGTAAAGTTTAATATATTTTGAAGACAATTTGAAGATTCTGTTCAATCTGAAAAATGTCTGAATAACCGTCTTAAAAATTTCTGAAGATACATCTTGTCTTTAAAACATCTGTAAATTGTCTGCAAAAATTCTGAAGACAATTTAAAGTTAATGCTATGTCTGCAAAATGTCTGTTAGTTGTCTTCAAAAATTCTGAAGATAGTTTAAAGACAAAGCAAAATCTACAAAATATCTTATAATTTTTGTAGAATTTCTGTAGAAAGTGGCATTTTATGAAGAAAATCTTCAGATTATTTTTAGTGGGGATTACCTAATAATATGGTAAGATTTAATTTACGGTATATCCCCACTAAAAAAATTCTGTAGTTTTTCTATAAAAAAAATCTGCAGGCCATCTGCAGTTATTTGGCCCCTTCATTCTGAAGAACAGGCACGGATTAAGAAACTTTTCAAGGGGGGGGCGGTCCGATTTTTTTAGGGTAATTTTAATTTAATGATTATTCTGCATGTTGAAAGTTATTTTAAGGGATTAAATTGAGAAAACATTAAATAACTATTCAAACCCTTTTAAGCATTCTTATCGCCTGTTGACCAGTAGCGGACCCAGGATTTAGTTTTGGGGGAGGGGGCTAAGAATTTTCATAATCCAATTGATTCTTCTTGTTAATGGTAATACGGAAAAGGTAGTGAATTATCCTACTCAACCCATTAAAAGGGGGGTCTGGGGGTCCTCCCCCAGAAAATTTTTGGAAATTTAAGTCAAAAATCCACTTTTTCAACTCGTTTTGGTACGCCTCATCCGATTTTCGGGAAAATATTTTTTTGCGTTTTGACAAACTAAGTAAAATATTAGACGTTTTTTTGGGGGGGGCTTCAGCCCGAAAGCCCCCCCGCAGATCCGCATGAAAAAGATAGATCCGCATACCATTAAAAGGGGGGTCCTCCCCCAGAAAATTTTTGGAAATTTAAGTCAAAAACCCACTTTTTTAACTCGTTTTGGTACGCCTCATCCGAATTTCGGGTATAGATTTTTTGCGTTTTGACAAACTTAGTAAAATATTAGACGTTTTTTTTTGGGGGGGGGGCTTCAGCCTGAAAGCCTCCCCGTAGATCCGCCACTGCTGTTGACTTTATAAGAGCATTGTGTTTTAAAATTCTTCCACATAATAATTTATTCACAACAAAAAACTTCCCTGTGATGCAAATATTTTTATAAGCTGGTTTTTTAATGTCTTTCTTTCCTTGCCTTACCCTTCTACTTCAACTTACATTATACAATTCAAATTAAAATTTTTATAACTCTAATCAGTTCTATTCTTTTTTTTTTTTTAAGAAAAATGTAATACTCGACGATCGCTTTATGATGTACTTTTATATTGTGTCAAAATCTGAAGCAATTTTTCTTAATATGTCCTTACAAGAATATTTTCAGAGGGGTTTTCATTATCGTGGGATTTAATAAAATTAGCATACATAATTAACTTAAAATAAATTTTTTAAGTATAATAAAAATAGACCAATGCTCAACAATACCCTTGGTGTCTAAACATAAAAATAGTTTTATGGATTTTAAATTAATTTTTATTGACTCTTTGGCGTTGTATATTGATTGGTTTTAAACAGAACTCTTCAAAATTATAATTATAAAATAAATTAATAACATGGAACTTCCAGACCTAGTCATAATTTTAAACACATGAAACAAACATTCTTTTAAAAGAGTTGAGTATAAACTTACATTTTTCTCCTTGCATATACTTATTTCTTGTTACGAGCGTCCGGCTAATTGTAGCCGATGGCTCGGTAATATGCGTATAGAATAGTCACTCGGTTTCTTGCGTATAGAAAAATATATAAATTGGTAGGCAAACGCTTGAAGATAAAATGTCTCTTATGTCCCACAGGCCACAGCTCGAAAGTTCTCCAACAGCGATGACAATTTTCACTCGCGACCCGAAGCACTGAAATTGTCTCATTAGGCCAGTGACCACTGTTGCTTGAGAAGCACCTCACGTGAATATTTTCACTAGAAGGGGGGGCGATATCCCTTACCAAGAACTCTCTGCATTCCTTGCCACCTATCCCCTCCCTCTCTCCCAGTTCCTCAGAGGAAACAGGGAAGAAACCATAAAACAACATAGTGGACGGGAGTGCAGATAAACAAACGACAGTACGACTGTCCGGTTATCTTGTTTGAATTCTTCAAGGTGACAACCAAGGTTAAAGGGGGCCTGTTTGGTGACCTTTTTAAACCCATCCAACAGCGGCTATTTCACTTGCATGGATTACTAAGAGCTATTTTACTTCTTCGAAATTTATTACGAACAAAGTTTTGTTATTTGAAACCAAAAATTTTTTTTCATCTCAGGGCAAGGGGGGGGGGCGATCGCCCCCACCGCCCCCCCCCCTTAATCCGTCCTTGCTGAAGAAAATCTTTAGATAACGTTCTTAAGAAAATCTTTAGATTATGGTTTCTAAAGAATTTCTTCAGAAAGAAGGGCCCAAATATAACTGCAGATAGTCTGCAGATTTTTTTTCTGAAGAAAATCTTAAGATTACTCAATGTTAAGCCTAAGGCCTAAGCCTACTTCCCCCATGCAACCATCTAACATATATGCTTGCACTTTGCAGTAGTCTTGCATCTTTGAACAAATGAAATTTTAAACCACAATATAAATAAAGGACATTCGGTAAATTAAATCATACCATATTGTTAGGTAGTCCCACAATTATCAGGAAAATTCATAATTCCAATCAGCATTCATTCAGGCACGCAACTAGTGTTGAAAACAAAACGTAAACATTGTTCTATCGATTCGATTCTGCAATCGATTCTCTAGGTTAGATTCGATTCGTTTGATCTCTGATATCGATTCGGTTCCCGAAGATTTGATTACCTAATTCTCGAGAAAGTAGTTTTCCCGCTATGAAATATTAACATCACAGATACGATCTTAAAGTGATTAAAATTTTAAATCAACAGTACAAATAAGAAAACTTTGATCGAGTTCTAGGAATCGATTCTTTTACGATTTAAATTCTTTTGAAATCGATTACAAGGCATTCGATATCAGTTTTTTTTTCATTCTGTACGTAAAATGATAAAATTTGTTAAAGTTTAATATATTTTGAAGACAATTTGAAGATTCTGCTCCATCTGAAAAATGTCTGCATTCCTTGTCTTCAAAATTTCTGAAGATACATCGTCTTTAAAACATCTGCAAATTGTCTGCAAAAATTCTGAAGACAATTTAAAGGTAAATCTATGTCTGCGAAATATCTGTTAGTTGTCTTCAAAAATTCTGAAGATAGTTTAAAGACAAAGCAAAATCTGCAAAATATCTTAAAATTTTTGTAGAATTTCTGTAAAAAGTGGCTTTTCTGAAGAAAATATTCAGATTATTTTTAGTGGGGATCCTTTATTTAAATTGTGGTTGAATATTTTATTTGTTAAAAGATGCGAGACAATTACAAAGCGCAGATATATGTTAGAAGGTGGCATGTGGCAAGTAAGTAGGCTTAGGCCTTAGGCTTAAGATTAAGTAATCTAAAGATTTTTTGCAGAAAAAAATCTGCAGACTATCTGCAGTTATTTGGACCCTTCTTTCTGAAGAAATTCTTCAGAAACCATAATCTAAAGATTTTCTCAAGAACGTTACCTTAAGATTTTCTTCAGATTGAAGGGGTCCAAATAACTGCAGATAGCCTGCAGATTTTTTTAAAGAAAAACTGCAGAATTTTTTTAGTGGGGCTAGAGCAGTGTTTCCCAACATTTTTTGGTCCACGCCCCACCAAAGCCTTTCTAAATTTTCCATGCCCCTCATGTAAGATTACATATTTTTTTATACTCAAAATGCATTATTAAATTAAACTTAATTGGTTGATTTTTGTTTAGAAAACTAGTGAGTTAATTTTCAAAACCCAAAATGCAAAACAAAATTTTAAATACAAAATAATTTTAATGAAATAGCTTTTCACATAATTTAACTACATAACAACATTAATGAGACCCTTGCAGAGTTGTGGCTTTAGTTTTTAGGGGTTGATTCAAAATTTTGTGGTACAGCCTTAAAAGTACTTTTGTGCATAAAGTTTTAAATGACTTAATAAGTAAAATTGGGGGGGGGGGTTCTGGGGGGTTCCTCCCCCAGAAAATTTTAGAAAATCACCCCTTTAAAATTGTGTTATAGTTAATTTTGAGAGCATTAAGATTACACCCAAAGCCCTCCGCTCATAGTAAGTGGCAGAATTTTCAAGGAAAAACCCTATCATAATAAAAGTGACAAACATAAACGAATAGGTTATAAGGGGGGTCTGGGGATCCTCCCCCATAAAATTTTCGGAATATTCTCCAATCTGGGGGGACAATTTGGTTGAAAATTTTCTAATTGCCCCCCTAGAAAGTCAAATTACCCACCGGTGGGGCTTGCGCCCCACGTTGGGAAACACTGACCTAGAGGGTTAAAAACAGTCCGTCCCAGCTTTTGATATAGTCGCTTTGGCGAAAGTCAAATAACGGTATCCAAAGTGGCTCTATTTTACAGCTAATTCTAAGTTGTTTAAACAGGACAGATGATGTCAACTATTCATAGGAGGTAAAACAGTAGCAAAAGTAGTCACCAAAGTGCTCTGTTTTAAAGCTGAGGCGGTCGATATCAGCCCCAATAATATCAACTTCCTCAGATGTTTTTGAAAAATGTATCTATACTTTACTTATTGATCTCAATCTTTGAGATCTATCACCACACTGTTGTTTCCATTCAGTTAAATCGATATGAAAGTTGAAACAGAGGCCCAAGGTTTTTAATATTCACACACCTTCCAAATATACAGGGTGGTCCTAAATGTGTGGTACAAACTGGGTAGGGTAGGTAGGATACATCAAGACGAACAAGAATTGGTATAGAAAGGGGGGTCGCAGTTACACCGTTAAAGAGCTAGGACCTAATGTAGTGCGAGAGCGTTGCAAAAGGACGTTTTGCCAAGGCCCGTTTAACAAAAAAAAACAAAATGAAATGAAAAAATTTATTGCATGAGGTACAGCAGTATCCTTACTACTTAAATCATAAATTTTGATAGAAATTGGAAAACTTGCTAAACCGTGGAGTGAGTTTTAAAACATGCAATATTAATCTTATAGCCAAAGAATGGAAGTCCCTTAATGGTGTTTAGAAAAATGATGATCCGGGAAGGAATTTTCAATGATCATACAGTTTCAATGATCAATGTTCCCCATTAAGGGACTTCCATTCTTTGGCTATAAGATTAATACTGCGCGTTTTAAAACTCACCCCATGGTTTAGCACAGAGGTGCCGAACTCATAGAGGAAGAATAGAAGGTAGAGAGCGCACGCTATGGAAGGAGTCTGTGTGAGCCGGTGGAACGAGTGTACCACGTGACTGAGAGCAGCTTGGAGCTTCTTTTTCGCGCGTTTACCAGAAATTGGCTCTTTATCGCTACTGTTGGCGCTGATATAGATGTCGGCAAAAAGTTTTCAGACAACATATTTTCGCAAATACCGTCGACTCCATAGAGGAAAGTGCGATTACAGTTTGTTATCAATCCGGTAATGTAATTGAAATTGACTGGCACCGATAAACTTAACGCAAAACGTTTTTTTTTGTAATCATTAATTATGTCTTGTTTCATTTCATATGATCATAAGCATTGATAAATGTTAAGAATTTAAAAAAAACTTCTTTTTGAAGATTAATTTTAATACATAACTTATGAATCACAAGTTTTTCAAATAAGAGGCAAGCATAGGAAGTTCAACTTAGGAGTGGAACTCGACACTCTAATTATAAATTATTTTACAGGTTGATTTCCACTCCCATGTTTTTCTTCAAGAATGTTTAAGTTGCGAATTGGGTTCTTTTCAATTACTTTTTCGTTTTTTTGATCTAGTCGTTTAATTAATAATTACAAATCCAAAAGTTTAAAAACTCATATTTTTTACTACCTTTATACGCCCATTCCACAATAATTTCCACATCATTACCCTGATGTTTTTATAAAATTATCCTTGGGAATTAGAATTGAATATAATTATTTTTAGATTCAGATTAAAAAGATCAATGTTCAAGGTATTGGTAAAATAAAAGCATCAAATTTATTTTACAAAAAGAACAAAAAATAGGATCAAATTTTTATTGAATAAAAAAGGGATGAAAAACACATTAACACACAGCTTTAAAGTGTACTCATACAAGTGAACTAATAAAAATTAACTTAATCACTGGCCACTGAAAATAGTATTTTTGGAATTGATAGTTCGCACTTTTGGCCCTTGGAGTTTTTGAGTCATCGTTTTACCTGTATGGTGCAGTCTTATTTTGAAATACTCAAAAAGAACAGCCTTCATTAAAAATACTTTGTGGTTATCTAATAGTCCGTGATCCAAGCAATGATCATTCAGTTCTTGAAAAATTGTGAAGTTGTCCTTTGGAAAACTATAAAAAACACAAGTATTATTATACAAGCTAACTCCACTTAAGAAATATTTTAAATTTAATTTCTAAAAGTATTGTTATTTTTTTAAATAGCTGAAAAAAAGTAAAAAAAATTAATTAATAGTAACCGAGACTTGATATAAGTTTATTGGCTATATTTTAAAGCTTAATATAATTATTTAATTTAAGTTTTGAATTGATAAATATTAATTTTTAAAAATTGGATAAACTATACAGAATAAACCAATGGTTAAAACCGAAAAATAATCAATTCAAATGTTTTTCACTTATAAATAACTAAAAAATTACATAATAAATTAAGAAGAAAATCGGACATTTATAAGTTTTTTTTTTTAAATTTCTTATTTATTAAAATGAACCTTGAAAGACAAAAAATGTAAAATCTTTCAATCAAAACCGAAAATATTTTGACAATACTTCGAAATAAATAATTTAAAATTAATTATATTTAAATAATAATAAATTTTTAAAAAATTATGAAATATTTGTATTCAGTACTGGAAAATAGCCCTATAAACATATAGTCTTGATAACTACTTATCGATTTTAAGAATATTTCGGCCATTTTTTAAAATTAAAAAATTAAACTTCGCGTGGGCCGATTTTGTCCGACTTTTATTATTTTATTTTTAATGTAATTTCCAAGTAAAAAAACTATTGAAAAACCTTATGTTGCAATACTTAACCGGTAAAAGTCAGATTGCATGGTTTAAAAAGGTTTTAAGTTTTTTGTGAGGCCTAAATATAAAAAATTAAGATTTTAACTAACTATCCGACGCTCACAAAAAGGATTTTTTTTATTTAGACAGCATTATAAATTATTAAAGTAAAATATACAATGAAAAACAAGCCATCCGACGATTTAACTTGGCGATAGATGTCGACGCCAATTTGGCGGACATCAAAAAACTGATCGGAGTTTGAAAAAAAACCGTTTAATAAGTAAATAACTAAAATAAATTTGTTGCACTATTACAAGAATGTTATAGTTTTGTAAATACTCAAGTAATATCGTTGATAGAGCAGGAAATTTGGTTAATTTTTTACAACGCATGCAAAAAAGCCAATTCCGAAACCCATTCATGATAAAAAATGGCATGAATAAACAACTTAAGTAACAAACAACTAATAATTTCAACATACCTGTGAAAGGTAACAGATCCACCTTTGATCCGCTTCTCTTTACATCCATATGCACAGCATGAAACAACCATATTTTTAAGAAATACCGAGCACTGATTTTTACCACGCAATCATTCACCATTGGAATGTATGGGAAAAGACCGATGCTGAGGGAAAACGAGTTCTCCGGTATGCCTCTGTCACGTGACTCTTATCCGTACCCTGGCGGAGGGTTACCAGTGCGCTCTCTGGGTGTGTCTCGATTGACCGAAATCCATCTTACCGAAGCGCCTCTTTCCCGAACGCCACAAGCCCGAACGGGACACTTGCCCGACAGGACTTCTTACCGAATGGGACACTTGCCCGACAGGACTTTTTACCGAACGGGACACTTGACCGACAGGACTTTTTACCGAACGGGACACTTGACCGAACGGGACTTTTGACCGAACGGGACACTTGACCGAACGGGACACTTGACCGAACGGGACACTTGACCGAACGGGACACTTGACCGAACGGGACTTTTGACCGAACGGGACACTTGACCGAACGGGACACTTGACCGAACGGGACTTTTGACCGAACGGGACACTTGACCGAACGGGACTTTTGACCGAACGGGACACTTGACCGAACGGGACACTTGACCGAACGGGACACTTGACCGAACGGGACTTTTGACCGAACGGGACACTTGACCGAATGGACTTTTTACCGAATGGGACACTTGACCGAACGGGATTTTGACCGAATGGTGCGTTTGGCCAACAACTCACTATGGTCACTCATTTTAAATATGGGCTTTCGATTTAGGTGTCCTGTTGCTTGACCACTGGTCAAGATTACCTCTATGGCTAAAATCATTATAAAATTAATTTTGGAGATGTTGATTGATATTTTGTAATCTTAACAGTTTTGACATGTGTCTTTGGTTCCGGTGAACGGATACTTTTGGGACACACTGTACATAAATTAATTTATACTCAGTTACCATTCTGTAAAAATTTTAATTAAACTACCTTATTTATTACTATTATATGAACTAAACGTTGAAAAAAGTGTTTTGTATTTATGGAAAAGAGTAAAACGCAAATAAGAGCATAACACAGGGGACTGTGTATTGTCATTCTCCTAAAATTGCAACTTCAATTTAAGAGATTTTAATTAAGATTTCTTTGTTATTTATCCTATAGGTATCATGATTAGAAAATTAAGGATGCGAATCTAAAACTTGTTTAACGCTTCTTATTTAATTCCAAATATTATATAGTTCGCACTCTATATACTTCATATTATACTTAACAATTCTATTTACTTTTTTAATATACATTACTCATTACTTCATTAAAAAGAAATTGATATTTCTTAGCAAAATTAATATTAATTTATACTTGACAAGTTCCTGATACGTATTTTTTTAGCCTAGCTTCAAATTTTTTAAGGATTTGAAAATGAAAGGAGACTGTTAAGAATAATATTAATTTATAATTACAAGGGATGAAAAATTGTATTATAATTTTGTAATTAGTTTTCAGATTGCGGGCTTTTAATTGTAAGTATCTATCTGGAGGTTAGAAAAGCAAAGTGTAAATTTAAGATCCCGAAATTTTTGACTAATACGTGTGGTTTCATCACCCAAGACACCTGCATCCTCCCATTTTCTTTGAGCCCTCCCGCCCCGGTCATAAATCATTTGGACAGCTCTCCCCCTTTCGCAGCAATCGGCAGTGGCAATAAGTAAACAAGGCTGCGCTGCTCGAGGGCTATCGAGAGATTTTATTCAAAATCGTTTTCATCATAAGAATAAAAGAAACAAAGTTTTGACCTTAAAGAGAAGATTTTATTTAGTTCAGTGAGAGGGATGTTTTGGTGTATATCGTTCATCAACTTGGAAGTGGTAAGTGGTAAAAATGTTTCCCCTTTTTTTTATATATTAAATTTTTAAATTTTTCCAAAATCTACAAATTTTAATAACTTTTCTTGCATTTTTTATTGCTTTTATTTAGGGAAAAGTTAGCTGAACAATGTTTGGACTTTATCCCACTTCTAGAAAATGTCAAGGGGTCACGTTGGTCAAGCATTTGTGAACAGGGCTGGAGAGAAGAGTTGGGCTGGAGAGACCGAAAACCCCTCGATTTTACGAGGGAAGGTATCGTATTTTTTATCACACAATTTTAATCTTAATATCAATAATTTTTTGAATATTAAAACACCATTTTGTAAAATGGCACTTTATTACTCTTCGTCCCGCATAAATTTAGTATAAAAATGCGAGTTGCTGGAATGGTGGATTGCAGAGTTATGATGACGTCTTTTGTCAAATCTAATTATCGCTATCTTCCCTGGCTTACGTATCCCCTAGCCTACTAGCGGACTACCGAGGTAGATGACTTTTTTATTGCCGAGATGATTTTCCAAAGTCAAAACTCTTTCCTCCTCCCACTGGGGGTGGAATGTCGTGAAGGGGTCATAGAGGGACCAGCTGTTGTCTTACTAACATCATGTCAGCAAACCGAGTATTCTGCCATCTCATCTGTGTATTGAGGTGATACTCCTGAAATGGTAAGTTCTATTTCTGTAACTAAGTGATAAGTGTTTAATTAAGGCATTAAGGATATACATTAATTTTGTATGAAATATATTTTTTACTATTTTTCCAGTTGTTTTGGTGTTATTTACTATATTTTTAACACATATTTAAGAAAAATAAAAAGTTTGGCATTAATGGGTTAACGAAGTATATTTGTGTGAATAGAATTATAATTAGTCAAGAATTACCATGCAACGGTGCTAGTAATGAATATGAAAGTTTTTTTAATGGTGTTCAACTGTTTTACTATCGTGTCTTTCACGAACTTAATTCACTTTATTTTGCTTTTTAAATTATTAGTCGGAAAACTATTTCGCTTTGGTAAAATTATTAGTATTACAGGAGAAACTTGTTAAAATATATTTATTCATTATTATTAATTACTGGTTATTACAATTAATACCTGGTGTTTTTATTCATTACTGATTATTATAATTAATTACTGGTGCTATTATTCATTACTGTTTATCATAATTAATTACTGGTATTATTATTAATTTACTGGTTGAAGAGTTCACTTTTGTTACTCATACTGTGTGTATCAAATAATTTTTTATTTTAAATATTAAAATTAATAAAAAAATTATTACTGGTATTTTATTATTATTTCCTGAACTAGATATTCAAGTAACAAGTTGCCCTAAGACAAATTAAGCTAAAGTCAACCTCCCCTTTGCAAATAAACTTTAAGTAGTCGCTTTTCTAATACTAAAATGAAAATAAAGGAGTGAACCTGATTCCTAGTTTATTATGAATTACAATTAAATATTTTTTAATTGCAAACATTACGAAAGTTTAATTTTTATTAAATATATAGGGTAATTCAACAAAAAATATGCTCCAGTGTAATTATATTTTATTAAAAGTTATGCTTAGTTTCACGTGTTAAATAAAAAAAAATAAAATATGATATCTGTATTATTAGAGTGAATTGAACCACAAAAACTATTTCTGTTTAAAAATCTAATGGAAAATTGCAGCATCTCTTAAAATTCTAAATATACTTTTAATTCAATCAAACATATCTCTTGATTCAAAAAATTTTTGTGTTTTTACACAATTTTTTTTCCAGTTAATTATGAGATAGTTTATTACAGAAAGCACCTAACTGGGTGACGTTACGCGTGCCTCTTGTAAATGGGGGAAGCACCGTATTATCGAAACACTATAAGGATGTGAAAAAAAAAACCTTAGAGCTTTGCCTTTTTAAACAGGAATGATAATAAACAATGCACGCATGACGTCACACGTTGCTTCAACTTACACAGAAAAGAAGCTACTTTAAATTGAAAATAAATTATATTTTAGGGCTTTGGTAATCTTAAGGTTTTTCTGGAGGTTTCAGCTATTCTAAATACACAAGAATTAACAAAAAATTAGACTGCAATTATTCATTGCTTATATTTGTAATAGTATTCTATAACGGGCAACAATTTTTAAGTTTTGAAAATAGTTTAATACTTGTGCAAGTTTGTTGACCTTTCAACAAACTTGCACAAGTATTAAACTATTTTCAAAACATAAAAAAATTAATCAGTTTTTTCCCGGTGCATGAATGATACTAGAATGTCCTATTTTTACAGTAAGATAAAGTTCTTTGCATAAAAATTAAACGCATATTTCCGATTCAAGCATGGAAGACATCAGTATTTCATTAACCTAATACATTTTTTAAAACGTAATTTATTATCTATTTTTCGGTAAAATCAGAAACTACCATCTTGACCAGTGGACAACCGGAAAATGTTATAGGTCTCAAGGTGTTTGGTTTGAGCCCCCACATGACCTACTTCAGTGCCAAAGCAAAGAAGTTACAGAAAGTGGACCGGACTGACCAATGGTCAGCTGGAACCAAAAACACATGTCAAAACTGTAAAGATTACAAAATATCAATCAACATCTCCAAAATTAATTTTATAATGATTTTAGCCATAGAGGCAATCTTGACCAGTGGTCAAGCAACAGGACACCTAAATCGAAAGCCCATATTTAAAATGAGTGACCATAGTGAGTTGTTGGCCAAACGCACCATTCGGTCAAAAGTCCCGTTCGGTCAAGTGTCCCGTTCGGTCAAGTGTCCCATTCGGTCAAGTGTCCCATTCGGTCAAGTGTCCCGTTCGGTCAAGTGTCCCGTTCGGTCAAAAGTCCCGTTCGGTCAAGTGTCCCGTTCGGTCAAGTGTCCCATTCGGTCAAGTGTCCCGTTCGGTCAAGTGTCCCGTTCGGTCAAAAGTCCCGTTCGGTCAAGTGTCCCATTCGGTCAAGTGTCCCGTTCGGTCAAAAGTCCCGTTCGGTCAAGTGTCCCGTTCGGTCAAGTGTCCCGTTCGGTCAAAAGTCCCGTTCGGTCAAGTGTCCCGTTCGGTCAAGTGTCCCGTTCGGTCAAGTGTCCCATTCGGTAAAAAGTCCATTCGGTAAAGTGTCCCATTCGGTAAAAAGTTCTGTCGGTCAAGTGTCCCGTTCGGTCAAAAGTCCCGTTCGGGCTAAAGGTCTTTCGGTCTTGTGGCGTTCGGGAAAGAGGCACTTCGGTAAGATGGATTTCGGGCAGACGGGCGCGACCCGCGCTCTCTACCCTTTATCCTTCCTCTATGGCCGAACTGGGACTCCTTCATAGTTTCTGACTCCCTGGCGAAAGTTTGGGACTCCCACGGGAGTCAAATCCGAAGTTATCCGAACTACACTGTAAAAAAATCTTTCTTCAATAAACGTAAATTTCCCGGCAGCACAGCTGCCGGATTATTTTCATCATTTGAGAAGGTATCCGTATTTTCTTTTTCCGTCATTTGAGGGAATGTCCGTTTTGTATTTTTCTGTGAAAGGAGGGAAACCTTCCGTTATTTTAGAGAACGTTCGTTTAATATCTTTTCGTCATTGGAGTGGAACTTTCCGTTATTTTAGGGATTGTTCGTATTATTACTAATATTATTGTGATTCAGTATATTCCTGATTATAATTTTGAAAAAAAAATGACAAACAATCCGTAAAATCCAAATAGACGATTCTTTTAAATAATTTACACTACCGATCACAGTAATACAAGTCTAATCAAAAGTTACAAGTTATCACAACTATTTAGATCACATTTTTGCGATCTAATAAGACTAGTTAGGTATACAATATTTTAAGACTTCAGCTACGTGGTGAAGAAAGCGATCGTACGATGTTTAAATATCTGTTTAAAAATAGTATATCAGAGTATTTCTATTTTAAAGCATGGTAACGTTTACTACGGCCGTTGCTAGGCTGCCGACGTACTGTTTTGTACTGTATTTCACAGTCCCTGCAAGATTTTTATACTTTATTAGCAATGCGCATCCTTGTGGACTTGATTCTTGATGTTTCTATAAAATATTTTAGCGAAATAATTTTATTTTCAATTAATTAATAATTAAAAAAATTTTTACAAAAAATTAGATAAAGTAAAACATATAAAAAAACACAATGAATTTAATTAAATAAGGAATGACGGTTAAACAAGAGAAATTATTTCTTGCAATTTTTAATGGAATAATAAAAATTTAAAATTAAATTTACTGAAAAATAATTACTGGGGTTCGAACCTACGACCATGTGCACTCTAGACTGACGCGCTACCACAACCCCATTTGAGCACCGCTAGGTTCCATCCTAAATACTTTAAAATCACGCCTTTAACCCGATCATGCGCACAACGGTTACCCGTCGGCAGCCTAGTCATTCCCGATTACGGCCAAAAAAACAAAAAATAAAAACAATATATTTAACTTACTTACCCATAATAAATTTGCTGAAGGTTCGTTTCGCCTGAAGACGCTTGCACAAACTTCCATTACTTATTTACAACTATATTTGAGTCTCACCAGAACTAGTGGAGAAATCGTACAATACGCATGCGTGAGGAGAGGAAAATTAAAAAACGGAAACTTCACGATGAAAATTCCGTTTTGTAGTTTACGGAATTAATCCATGAAAAATTCACGGAAAATAATACGTCAAAAGACGTTCTTTTTTTACAGTGTAGCGCGAGTGAGGTCGGCTCTTTCTGTAGGTTGAACGAATTGCACATTCTCGCCAAGATCACGGCGATAGCCGATAAGCCGTTTGCCCGACAGTGTTTGAAATAGGAGCGGGCTTAATATTTTTGGTTTGGGTTGGTTCTCGACAGCTGCTTTCATTTTGCTTGACCACTGGTCAATATTACTCTGGCTAAAAATCAACATAAAATTAATTTTTGAGTTGCTAATTGATATTTTGTATTCCCAATTGTTATAACATGTGTTTTTGGTTTGGGTTGGTTCTCGAAAGCTGCTTTTATGTTGCTTGACTACTGGTCAATATTACTCTTTATGGCTAAAAATCAATATAAAATTAATTTTTGAGTTGCTAATTGATATTTTGTATTCCTAATTGTTATAACAAGTGTTTTTGGTTTGGGTTGGTTCTCGAAAGCTGCTTTCATGTGGCCTGACCACTGGTCAATATTACTCTGTATGGCTAAAAATCAATATAAATTAATTTTTGAGTTGCTAATTGATATTTTGTATTCCCAATTGTTATAACATGCGTTTTTGGTAAGGGGTTGGTTCTCGAAAGCTGCTTTCATGTTGCTTGACCACTGGTCAATATTACTCTGTATGGCTAAAAATCATTATAAAATTAATTTTGGAGTTTCTAATTGATATTTTGTATTCCCAATTGTTATAACATGTGTTTTTGGTTCCGGATGACCGTTGGTCAATTCGATTAACTTTTTGCTACCTTAATGCTTTGGCACTGAAGTAGGTCATGTTGGGTCTCAAACCAAACGCCTTGGATCGTATAACATTTTGGTCTTGACCACTGGTCAACATATCTTGACCAGTGGTTAATCCCCTTTTTCCTCACTACTAATAGCTTTTCTGACTTTCTTTTTCATGTTTTTTTCGGAATCCTTGACCTTTGGTCATTCCCCTTTGACCACTAATAATTTTTGTATTTTTGAACTTTTTTCTTTTTTCCCTCTGCTTAAATTAACTATAGGGACTCCTTGATTAAGTAAGTTGTACTAATTATATTTCATGTTGTTTAACCACTGGTCAAGTTAACTCTATATGGCTTAAAATCACTGTAAAATAAATGTTGGAGTTTTTAATATTCCCTATTGTTATAACATGTCTTTTTGGTTCCATCCGATTATTGGTCGACCTGGTCATCTTTTTGTTGCTCCTATGCTTTGGCACTGAAGTAGGTCATGTTGGGTCTCAAAGCGAACGCCTTGAAACGTATAACATTTTGGTCTTGACAACTGATGTTATTATTATTACTACTCCTACTATTTCAAAATGCCTACTTTGAAATTTCGGATTTCTTAGCAATGTCACAGCTGTAGTTTGTACTGTTTTTACTGCAGTTTATCTGTTGAGAATTTTAAGGTAGAGTCAGCATTTTATGGCTGGCCTATAAAAGCTTACTAAAATTGTATTAAATCCTTGTGATCTATAAAATGTAAAAAAAAACCAGTCGTCAGGTCTTTTCTAGATCTGAGACATTTAGTGATTGATAAAAAAAGGATTAAGATCAATACTTCAAACTTCAATCGAATTTTCAAACGATCTTCCATTTACCCCTTAAAAGCAAGAAACACTGAACCAAAGCAATCATCAAACCTCGCTTAATCTTGCCTGCAAACTTCAGTGATGTAACATTTTCAAACGGCAGATGGGATTGGGAAATCAAGACAAGCGATAGATACATGTTAACAAACTTTGCCGATCGCAATAAAAATTAACGTGCAGTATTCACGTATAATTATGTTTCATCTGTACAAATTTTAGATATTTTTCAACTAAAAACATAAAAGTAGTGACCCTATCCCTCTTGATTGGGACGGATCAAGGGGGGCGGAGGGGGCAATCGTCCCACCTTTTGCTCTGACACAAGGTACGGCTCCCGCAAAAAATAAAATAAACCCTTTTTTTGCGGGAGCTGTACAAAGTTTTATACACCAAAATGAGTTTAAAATAAAACCTTGTTATTTTAAGGTATTTTAAAAACAAAAACTTTCTGAGGGGAGGACCCCCAGACCCCCTTTGCAATTGTATCTCTATTATAACATCTTCAATCGTCAAAACGCAAAAATTCTACCATGAAATCTTTATAATTCGGTTAAGGCGTATCAAAACGAGTTGAATAAGTGAGTTTATTTTGCTTCTAAAAAAAATAAAAAAAAAAGACCGCACCCCCGTTGAAAAGTTTCTTAATTGGTGCCTGCCTCTTGATACTAATGATTTGCTAATATCAACAGCCACGGTTATCGAGGAAAAATCAGACCTAAACATTCCGCCGGTTTTGTAAACAAACGCCACGAATAAGATAAATAACAGATGCTACGGAAACTAAAATAATTACCGCCTTTCAAATAGAAAAAAAAAATACTATTACGAGTCGCGCGCCAGCTCGTTTGATTCGGTAGCGTTCGGAAAGCTCGGAAACCCATCCGAGAGAATGACTGGCTGTGTTGCCACCGGCGTTGCCACCGCGTTGGCTCCGACGGGAGTCCCAGTCCGGCACGCCTGGTTTAGCAAGTGGTCCAATTTCTATCAAATTTATGGTGTAAGTAGTACGGATACTGCTGTACCTCATGCAATAAATTTTTTCACTTCATTGTGTTTTTTTTTTGTTAAACGGGCCTTGGCAAAACGTCCTTCTGTAACGCTCTCGCACTACATTAGGTCCTAGCCCTTTAACGGTGCATCTGCGCCCCCTCTAGTTTTTAAAATATGCTTGTCTAGGTCCCCTCTACCTACCCTACCCAGTTTGTACCACGAATTTAGGACCACCCTGTATTCAGCCACTACACAACCAAAGTATTATTAATTTGGGAACAAATTAGTGTGTTTATTTTTGCAGGGGGTTTCAGTGGTCCCACTTCCGGCCCTTCGTTCAGCTGCACGTGCTCCACTTGGCGGGGATGGAGATCAAGAATTTGGGCAAGAAGTTCTCGGAAGGGGTGGGGCCAGAGCTCACCTTCCTCAACTTCAGCGACACCAAGACCTCTTGCCTCGAGGAGGGAGCGTTCCGCAGGAAATGGCTGCTCCAGACAGTGTCCGTTCGGAAAGGATCTATCAAGAGGCTGCCCAACTCCCTTTTCGAACACCAGAAGGCCTCCCTCGTCAATATAGACTTCAGGTATATCGGCTTGCTTTCTCAGAATTTCGCAATTTATTCATAGACACATGGAAGTCATTATAGAGATGAAAACATCCTTTTCTCTAAGGGTAAGACTGAGTACTGGTCTCTGGAGATCGGCGGTCATCATCTAATCGAACGATACGGAAAACAACCCCTAAAATGAACCCCCAAATGGTGTCTCACCCCTTCTAAGAATCATTTTATGAGGTCATTCACAATTTAGTCATTTGAGATCGCTTTAGATAAAAAAAACATTCATGTAGTCCAGGGGTTCCCAATTGGTGGTCCGCGGACCCCTGGGGGGGAGAAATTAAGCACATTTTTATTTTCCTTAATTTGAAGTAACCATTATCCTACTCAGCAGTTCAATCCGTAGTTTTGTTAGTTAATTGTCACTTAGTGCAAATAGATTAATGTAGGTGGCGCAGCCTGTTTACAACCAAAGATAATCCATGTTTTGTTTTTTGCAATTTTTTTATTGACTAAAATACGATAGTTTCAGTTTTGAATACATAGATTTTCGGTTTTAAAATTGATTGTTGCTGAGGGCAGACTTGCATTTTAAAAAAAATTAAGCCTTTAAGTTAAAGGGGTCCTCGTCAGTAAATTAATATTAAAAGGGGTCCTCGGCAAAATTTTATTGGGAACCCTTGATGTAATCACTTGGGGCACAACCAGAATTTCTGTCGAGTCTGGTGGCAACATCACAAAGAAGCCACTGCCTCTTATTTACATCGAAATTGTCCACACTATAATTTTGTGTTTTTATTGATAGCATGTGGTTATATCATACAATAACAAGCACCACCTATACAATCATCAACACTCCTTCAGTGAAGATAAACATTGTTAAGTTACTTAAAACAAACATACAAGGATGTCCGTAAAGTAAGTTTCCCTATTAGTTGCAGACGCTAAGAACGCTGTTACGCGGGATTTGACCATACTGGCGTGTACCTTGGCTTCTTTTCTACAAATCCCTGCCCCGGCCAGCTGTCTATGATGATTATTATAGGTTTCATCAAAGTCAATCAAAAATCAAAGTCTGCCCGGGCCTAGTGGCCCATCTCCGTTTCTGTAGCCCTTGGGCCTGGGGTATTAATTACTAGCGTGTGTCCAGGCTGAGTGGCTAGCCGGACGCTGGACCCCCAGTTGATTCCCCAAGCGAGCTTGGTACTCATTTATCGACCCCGGAAGGATGAAGGGCTGAGTTGACCCATGACCAGCTACCCAAGCAGGAGCCACAAGGCATCGCACCGGTCAGTAATGTTCGGAGCTGACCGCTACACCACCGCGGCCACTATTATAGGTTTGGCAGCTGTTAAAGATTGAGCTTCGAGACTCCCTTCTCCCGCCACATTTTGAGATAGTTTTTTTGTGTGAGAAAAACATTGTGGCTGTGGGAATTTATTCCCGCAAAGATCAATTTGAAACTCCCTTTGCGATTAAAGAAACAGAACTGTTTTCCCTAATATCTCCTCGAATACTGAAGATACTATAATGAAATGTGTTTCGGAGCGTTTTTTATGACAATGCCCAAAATTTCGTCTCAATAAAATTTTTGTTCTACCTCTGTTAGCTTTGTAATTAATATTTTTAACTTTCTAATTTCCCGGCTATGTGCGCTGTAAGTCATATGAATGGATTCATCAGGGTCTCTTACCAAGGGTTACGCCTTACTTCCATGACCCTAGGAAACGCTGGTTACAAATGAAAGCCGTGAAGTGAACTTTTGCAACCCCAAATGCGTTTTCCATTCTGTTGCAGCTACAACCCGATAGAGTCCCTTCCAGACGACCTGTTCGAAGGACTGCGGAAACTGAAAAAGGTGGTGTTGAACGGCGCCAGAATTAAGACCCTCCCCAAGAGCCTTTTCCAAAACTTCACCGGTCAGCTCTTCGTCAACGGTGAGTCGCGTTCTGTTAGCAAAATAGGTCTGTTATTAAACAAAAAGTCCTTAAGCTGGGTAGGGAAAAGGCCGGATTTTGAATTAGCATAAGTTTCATGATTGGATAATTGCGGCTTGAGAAAGTTGATAACTAGTTATGTTAGCCAGGCATAATGATAACAACGGTAAAGACAATACAACCGTTATAGCGAAGCAATTTATAAAAGCTTAAAGCAAGCATACAGCTTTTTCTGGGGATGCCGTGATCCCTTTCGTCCCTTTGGGAAACTTTCAAAGGTTTCATGAGTGTTCCCCAAGGTAATCCGAGGACTCCTAGGACGGCTCTGGGGACCTTCGGGGGTCTGCGGACCAAAGTGTAATGGCGGATTTACACCACTGCTGCAAAAGTGACATCAGCGATTTGCGACAAGAGCGGCAAAAATTTTTTCAAAAAAACCAATAGGAGGCCTCGAACACGATCGCTTTGAAAAAAATCGCTGCGACATCAGCGACATAACTACGATCATTGAGCGGCCATTTTCTTGAGGCGGTACGGAAAGATTAAGTTTCGGGATGTCTGAATTTCTCAAGTAGAAATGTAAAAATTATCTTCTAATATCAATTTCGTGTTTCCTTGAAATTACAGGGCTGTTGCATAACCAGACTGTTCCGATTAATTGAGTAAACTAAGTAATGAAATCCTAGTCACTAGATGTCTGCCTTTTGACTTAGCATATGTGCTTCCATCTAGTTAAAATGACAAAATTCACCAGTACATCAACAGCGAAAAAAATTTTTTATCAGCCTCAGTTAATTATTTCGGCTACTTGTGAATATATAGGGTTGATATTTTGTTTTCAAATTAAAATTTTAATATTCTGTCTGGCATGAAGTCACTTAGAAAGGGACTGTAGGATAAGCGAGCAACGAACATCCGCGAGATCCCAGAAAACCGAAAATGTCGCTGGGCTGCCGCTGGACTGTCGCTGGCTATGGCTGAGCCATCTTTTGCCAGTCGGTAGTACTACGAAAATGTCGCTTATGTCGTTTTTGCAGCAGTGGTGTAAATCCGCCATAAGACAGGCGCGGATCCAAGGGAGGGCAGAGTCTGGAAAGTGCCCCCCTTGTACACAAAAGGTTCTCAAAATGAGTTAAAATCCTACTGTTACCAGTTTAATTTCAATACTTTTTTAGGGGGAGGACCCCCGTACCACCTAGCGAATCCACAAAGGGATCTTGTTTGATACTTTTAAGAAAATCCCCAACATTTTGACATTTTTTCCAAAAGGTAAAGGTGATGGTCTGGAAAAGAGCCCCACTATTAATCATATTAAACTTGGTTCTCAGTTAGTTCAGATATACTCTATTCATTTTGAATAGGCGGCTGAAAATATTTCCTTCCCCCACCACCGAATCTGCAACCATAGCAACTATCAACACCAAAGTGACGAAGTAGGCTTACTATTGGCTGTGCGGAGATGGTTACGCTTTTACCGAGAGGGGAAAGCACTATTTTTCAGCCGCATATTCTAATGCATTAGCATTTCCTGCGAGAGTTCTAATCTTATTTCTCCCCCTGTGCAGAGAACCAGTTTATCATTTGTTCATATTATTACTATTACCTTGGGTACAAGTTAGTCCAGATTATTTTTTTGTATTTTTGTTATGACTTTCTTTTGTTAATAAATTTGAATTTGAATTAGATCGTACTGCATTATACTCTATACATTTATAATTGGCGCTTGAGAAATAGTGCTTTCCCTCACGCCAGAAGCGTAACCATAGTTACGCTCTTCGAGCAGCCAATAGTAAGCCTTCTTCGTCACTTTGACGAGGATAGTTGCTATTGTTACCGATCGGTGGTGGGGAAGGAAATATTTTCAAGCGCCAAAATGAACAGAATATAGCCATTAATATACTGTGTGCTAGTACTGATCTTTTTTTTCTCTATCTCTCTCTAGAAAACCCAGTAGTTTGCAACTGCAAGCTCAAGTGGCTGTTGAACAAACGATACCTTCAGTACCGATTGAAGGGCACGTGCGACGCCCCGCCCTCCCTCAAGGGCAAGAACTTGTGGGAACTCGAACAGGCGGACTTCAAAGCCTGCGGAATCAACGCCCTGCCCTTCGAACACTGACCTCTCCATTCCGACACGATAGCTCTGAAGAAACTCACCAAGAAGGGGACGGCACGAAAACGGACTTCGGGTTAGGTAGGTTTGTTGTACATCCCAAGGTTAACATACCCTGGACGTGTTATTCTAGCCGTTAGATCCCAAGAAAACGCCCTCCCCCCAAAGTTTCACTCATCAGTTCAAATATTATTATGAACAGAACATCCCAGTACTCTCCATGCATCTGACCAGCCCGTAATCAATCAGTAACCCGAAATCCGCTTTCGAGGTCTTGACGTCCCCTTGTAAAAAGGAAATAAAGCCTTTTTAAATTAAGGCAAGGAACTTATAAAATTGCACTCTTCTATTCCTGTATTGTTGGTCTTTTAACCTTTTACAGGCCGAATTCAGATCCAGGTGTATTTTAATAACTTTTTTTCCATAATTTACCTACTAATGCTTTAGTTAAGAGATTTTATTAACATCAAGGTGATAAAAAATTTTTACATATGATTTTCACGATTTTCCCAATTGGGAACATTGGCCACTCCCGACTATACTTCTCCCGCGGTAGAGCGAATAGTATATAGTGACAAATCTATCAAATAATAACCCAAATTATGTGGAATAACTTACAAATTTAGCCTTAAACGTTATTTATGTTTCAGTTCAAGCAGTAATTTTGTGTAAATTTCATTATTTAAAAAAAATTTTATGGGAATTTCACGTTACATATCAGAAAAATACCCAAATTTTACACCATTATGCTTCAATTTTTATACACTAGCTTGAAAAATACAAATTAAGAATGGGGATATCAAAAAACAATTAAAATATGAGAGAATTATATTAAATTTAGTTTTCTGATAACTAAAAAGCAAGTATTTTTACTACACACAAGCAAATACTGAAGACATCATGTATGGTAAATAGGATTTAAAAATAGATTATACTATAATTAGTGCTAAAATAATGATTAAAGGTTTCAGTAATGGATGAAATAATTGATTTTTGATTTTAATATTTATGTATTCAAATGAAAATTTTACTCCTATAACTTATTAAAAATCTAGAAACCTTTTATACGTATATTCTTCAAAAGAAATAATTTCTGAATAAATATTTTCCAAACTTATTTCTCATGGTATAATAAATAATATTGAGATTGTGAGATGTCTTAATCTATGTTAACTTTTTGTTACTTGTATAAGAATAAATCACTGGGAACTGTAAACTTTGAAACGTGGTTTATTCACATCCATCATTTCTCAAAGCGAAATCTTAAATACGAATAAAAAAAACAATTACTCAATAAAAAAACCTTTAAACCACTTCCTATTTGAAAGGGGATTCCCCTTCAAAAAAATTATAAAACCTTCTTATTCTTTACTGAAAAGAAATTCCCGGAATACACCAGTTCTATCGTTTCAATGTTATAACTAGTGATGGGCAGGTATCGATACCAAATACTTAAGTACTCGATACCTAAAGGTATCGAGTGTATTCGATACCCCAAAAAAGTATCGATTAGGTATCGATACCAAATACTTAAGTACTCGATACCTAAAGGTATCGAGTGTATTCGATACCCCAAAAAAGTTTCGATACTTTATTGACATATTTTGTTTTGAATTTTTCAATGAAATAATCTTTAAAATACCTACTGTAGATCAAACGCAGCCAGTTTCTGTTTTCATTTCGCAGCGCTCAAACCCGAGTCGTTAATCTTCCGCGAGCAAAATTTGATGCGGCGCGGCCTTGGGTTTTTCACCCCGCGAAATCGCTTCGAAGATACCTCAATTACTTGCTGTTGACTTATAAGATTCGATTATACGATTACTTACTGAATATTTTCAAATGGATACTATATTTTTTATTTGCGCCAATTAATGGAAAATTATCCAGATTTCAGTAAATTATTTTAAAATTGCTAATTTTTTTTCGATTTGGTCTTCATCTCATTCTGTGATGGTTCGGGGGTATGATTTTGTTGGCTCGGGTCTTTCTCCTTCCTTTAGCTATTTGAAATTCGCGTGCGCTTGTGGCGGGGGCTCCAAACGGCGCGGTGGTTCGGGGTTAACGTTTATTAATTTACTAGCTGATAAACCCGGGCTTGCACGGGTGGAGTTATAGCTATCTTCTTTAAAATTTTTAAAACATTCTAAACCTAATTTTGTTGGGTGAAAGATCAGAAGAAAACTGTTGTTTTTAATTCCCCGTTCTTTAATTTTTAGTTTTTTATAGACTGCTTTTAGCTCAACGGGGGTTCATGTGCATCCTTTTGAATTGAAAATACTTATTTAATTATGGAATTTTTAAAACCATATTTGTAGTTAATTTCAATAGAGTATATAATAATAATTGGCATATAATAATAATTGACGAGATCTTTTCACTCGTAATTCATCATTAGTAGTTTCTAGTGCTCTTTTGGGAGGCAAAATCCTTTGGACTGCAACTGGGTCATCCACATTTTCAGTACAATCATCTGATATCGATATATCTCTGGTTGGGGATTCTCTACTCGTTGAAGGATGGCTTTGAGAATGTTCTTGATGAGGACGCTTATATTTTAAATGCTTTTTCAAATTTGACGTGCATCCGGAAAACTTGAATGTTCTCTTGCAGATAAGGCAAGCAACTGACTTCTTCATTTTTTTTAAAAAACTCCCATACCGTTGAACATTTACCTCCAGGTTTCATTCTTTACAATATAGAATAGGAAGCACTCACTTCGTATAAAAAGAACCGTCACAATAAAACTGTCTTTCTCCAAGCTAGAACGGATAGAGAAAGGGAGTGTATAAGGTATTTCTGCCAACAAATTGATTTCATGTTATAGTGTATAATCACTTCTCTTAGTACATCAGCTGGAGGCCTTTTCCCCCACGTGGAGAGACGAAAAGTTTCAGTTCGCTTGCACTCTTGAAGTTCTGCCCGCCTCTCGATGTATGGGATGGGTTGATCGACTGTAAATCACGAGGTGGTTTCACTTCGCGTTTTGAAGTTATATAAATTGATGTGAATATCTTTGTTAGGGAGATTACTGAGATGATTTATTAAGAATGTGTTTAGGTCGTTCTGTGTTTAGTCAGTTTTCCTGTATTGCCCTGATGCCCTGAACATTTCACAGCTGAAAGAGAACGTGTTTGACCTTGTTTTTTATTCACTTCTTAACCCGCGAGGACGCGCGCGGGGTCTGCGAGACCCCAACGCTTAAATAAACCTTCATAAAAACTCTAATTTTTAATGAAAATATATGAAACTCCGTGGTTTGAATGTTATTTGATTACTTTTACTTCTGTACGAAAAACTGGTACAAATTTAAAAGAGGTTCAAAATAAAAAACCTTTTCAGAACTTGAGCTAACTAACAGGGGCGGATCCAGGATTTTCTTTTTTGGGGGGGGGCACCACTGAAATTTTAGTCCTACCTGGGACACGGCATGTAACAAGAATTTTTCTTCGGGGGGGTTGACTCAACGTTAATTCTAAGGTACCTCAAACGAGTACACATATGCTGTTAACTTTTTTTAATCACTTAAAAGTAACACTGGTTCGGGATCATCCCAGAAATGTTTTTAAAATTTCTCTCTAAAAGTAGTGTTTCAGCTCAATATTTTGAGAACCTTTGGGTTACATCGAAAGAGAACAGCTCCTTTTAATCCACAAAATTTTGAAGGATCTAAATTATAAATAGATGTCAAAATTGCTAGGATGGTTGGGGGTCTTCCCTCAGAATTTTTTAGAAAAATTTTTATATTTTATATTTTTCAAAGGAAAAACAATGTTAAAAGACGTCAAGGTTTTGGAGGAGGGTTTGGGGGTTCTCTCCCGAGAAAACTTTTGAAATTTGACTCTAAAAAGTGCTGTCTTAACTCATTTTGAGACTCTTCAGGTTGCACCCGAAAAGGACTTCTCCTTGGAAGTTGTAGAATTCTTAAGAGATAAACAATCTGATGTCAAAATTACGGACTTGGGGATTGAACTCCTAAAAACTTTCGGATACGGCCCTGACCTATAGAAAGCTGATACCCTCAAAAACTGTTATGTATTCTTATTTTTCACAGTAAATGTTTTAAATTTTACTTTGAAAAATGATATTTACTAATAATAAATATACAACATTATTTTCACAGTATTTAAAAGACCCTGGAAGAAACAAGAAAATTGGTTAATATTTTCGCACGGGAAATTTTGGTAGGATTTTCAGTAGCGGATTTCTAAATAGGCTAGCTAGGCTATAGCCTACGGCGGCAAATTTTAGTAGGCGGCAAATTTTTGACAGCAGAATTTTTTTCTGAATAAAAAAGAAGAAGGAAAAGGAAAAACTGAAAATAAGCTCTGGAAAGACGGAGAACGTCCTTCCAGAAAAGCAATTCTGTGGTATACAAGGAACTGTTTTCTGTTACCCAAAGGGTCTAAAAATGAGCTAACACACTACTTTAAGGGGCAATTTTCCAGAAAATTTCTGGGGGAGACCCCCAATCCCCCTCTCAAATTTTGGTATCTGTTATACAGTGTTTTCCCTTGAAAATTAGGCCACCTACAAGAAACTTTTCCCTTTTGGTGCTCTCTCCATAGAGTTTGAAAAGTAGATAAAAAAAGTTTGGGGGGAATTTCCAAAATCATTTTCTAGGGGAGGACCTGCGGCCCTTGTTGACGTTTTTTATAAATTTTTCCCCTAGAAAATTCTGTGGTTTTCAAGGAACTGAAGGGTCTCAAAATGATCTGAAACACTACTTTAAGAGGCAAGTTTTCAAAATTTTTCTAGGGGTGACCCCTCAGACCCCCCCATTTTTACTTAGAGCTCACATTGTAAAATTGTAACATTTCGTGTAAAACATTACTTTTAAGGGATCAAACACTTCAGGTATAAATACACTCGTGTGCTCAGTCAGACCGCCCCTCACTAGCGGGTCCAGGGGGGCTAGGGGGCTTAAGCCCCCTCCCAAATGAAAAGTCTTACACTATATGGCATTTTATGCGTCCAAATGCAAAAATTCTACCATAAAATCTATATCCGAAACTCGGATGAGGCGTTCCAAAACTAGTTAAAAAAGTGGTGTTTTTTAACTTAAATTTCTAAAAATTTTCTGGGGGAGGACCCCCAGACCCCCCTTTTAGAAGTCCTTCCTATATTAAGATCATAAAGAAGATTAAACTGAATTATGAAAATTCACAGCCCCCCAAAAAACAAATCCTAGATCCACCCATCTCGCCCCCACAAAGAAAAATAAAAACAAAAAGTCAAGTCAAGCTGTATATACCAAAAAAACCCACTTAAAATCTTTGCCCCCCCCAACCAAAACCTGAAATGACGCCCCTGTTTAGTTTTGTAAGAGGTATTGCATGTATACTAGGGTGGAACTAAAAAGGGCCAAAAAAAGTTTTTTCGAATATTCAATTAGTGATAGTGCGGAAAAGTTGCCTTAATACATCAGTGTCAATATGTGAAAATCTGAAATTGATCAAAAAATATCTTGAGGTGCCTCAAGAGCAAAAAATTGTCACTTTTTCTACAAAACAACAACAAAAAAAAACAAAGATTAAACACTAAAAATTTTTTCATTATTTTTTTATGTGAAACTACTACTATCAGAGATATAATGACACAAGTTTCGTTTTTTATCGCCCTTCATTTGGGAGAAATATTTTATTTAGAGTTACGCAAATATTGTAAAGTTGTTTTTCTTGCATTACTAGAAGACAACTCTGGAACTATCCAGTTTAAAGACAAGAAATGGAGCTCATTTTGTTCATAATTTTATTCTCTTTGTTTCTTTTCTTCTGGTTACCTTTCTTCAATTTTTTTTCACAATTTCAAAAAAATATATTTAAATAAAATTTTAACCGAAAAAAGTTATTAACGTGTAAAAATTTGGCTAAGATTCCGTAATCGGGCACCATCGCCAAGAAAAGTCGCAAAGATATTTGGCGACTTTTTCAAAATCGTCACAATCAAAATGGCTGCCGAGAATAGGCAAAGGCAAACTCAAAAACCGAAAATCCTAATCTGAAAACGGCAAATAAAACATGCCATAAAAAGGATATCGATACAAAAGGACCATCGAAAATCTTAAAACCTGAAAATGGGCATTTAAAACATATTCTTAAAAATATAAAAACAAGCATTACTTCAAACCTGAACTTATAGCTAAAAATAGCGAATAAGACCTACTTTGGTTTATTACTGAAATTAGTTAAATTACTAAAATTAATTAAATCATTTTTAAAATTGCTCCGAGCCTATTACTTATATCAGAATTTTACTTTTCGAAATTTTTAAAGTTAAATTCCTAAACTAAAGTGACTAAATTCCTAGAAAAACGTACTCGTTATTTTCTCAAGACTAACATAAATTGTTGCCACAGAAATACAAAAGATTATATCACTAGTTAATAATTACATATCACTAGTTAATAATTATATTACATTCGGCCATCCTGATGTGCAACACAGTGACGTTTTTCACAATTTGACTTCATTTTTTTCTCGTGCTTTCAATATTTCGTATCGCGCTTCTTCTCGCAATACTTCTGGGGATGCAATGCATATTCATCCGACGTTGATTATTACGTCCTATTACACTACTCGACAAAAAAATAGGGTCAAAATGCTTCTGACACAAATCAAGCAGATTCTTATATAAAATGACACCCTGAATCCAACCAAATCCGACCCCTTTTTTCTCCATCAGGCTCAGATTTTCGGGGAACAGCCCTTTTTGCGTTATTCGATGACGGAATGACTTTGAATTCGATTTTCAGGGTCAAAAACTATTACTTTAGCCTTTAAATTACACCCGAGGGAACAAGAAAGTTAAATGCTCTAAAATACAAAAATTTGTAGCAAATGGATAAGTTTAAGGGGTTATTACCCCCTAAAATGCAAAAAAAAATCGTTAAAAGTTATTGAGATTATTTTTAGCAATTTGTTCCTCTTATCTTTTACGCAATTCATCATTAAAGGGACCTAACCCTTCCCCAAGGGTCCAAATTTAATGAATATATGCAGCAATGATTTTTGCTAAAAGCGGTTGAGGTGTTAACGCCCCCGAAGATACTCTCTGAATCGCGCCGCTACTTGCGAACTCAGGAATGAATAGTAGGGTGGGCCGAAAACACACTTTATTTTTTATTCATGTTCTAATAGCGCGGAAAGGGTGCCACTTGGGTCCAATAAGAAGGGTGTAAAATATTTTTTTGATTGGATAATATCTTAGGCTCCCGCATCGCACTTAAAGTTTGAAAAAATGGATGCCTTTTTTACAAAACAACAAAAAAATCAAAGATTAAACTCTCAAATATTGTTCATGATTTTTTTATGAGGAAATAATATAGTTATAGACATAATGTTTCAGGTTCCATTCTTTTATCACTCTTGCTTCGTTAGATATAATTTTTTAATGTTCAAAGAAATCTTGTAAAGTTGTTTTTCCTGCATTTTTAAAAAGCTAATAACTCTAGAACTATACAACTTAAAAACCTGAAATTAGTCCCATTCAGTTCGTAAATTTTTTGTCTTTCATTTGATGTACATCATGACCATCATTTTCCAAAAATATTTTTCAAAATTTAAAAAAAGTGAAAAAAAATTTAATAAAAAAGTTTTTTTTGAAAATTTTTTTTAAAAAAATTTAAAAGCCTTTTGACTCATAAAATGAACATTACTACCAAATTTCAAGTTGAAAATAAAATATTATCATGTATAAAAAAAATATAAGTTTCGAAATTTAGGCAAGTCCCTAAACAATCCCCAAAAATATAAAGCAAGAGCGATTCACCTCATGGAAAATTCATAAACTCGCTTGAGGGAGTTCATATGACTTAAAACATATAAAAAATGTCAAATAAATTTCAGAAAATATGACAAGTAACAGATTCGGTACAAAACCTTTCAGTGCTAATATTCAACTTTAAGTTAATTCAATTTGCATGAATTTTAACTGAATATTCCTAAGAAATGTGTTGATATCCAATTTTTTATGGTCTAAAACTTTTAATTTACTTTGATTTGACTTTTAAAATTAAAAACAATTATATATAAACATAATTCTTAGGAATTTTCAGCAGAAATGCATGCAAATTGAATTAACTTTAAGTTGAAAATTAGCTCTGCAAGATTTTGCACCGAATCTGTTAATTGTCGTATTTTCTGAAATTTATGTGACATTTTTTATATGCTTTAAGTCATATGAACACCCTCAAGAGAGTTTATGAATTTTTTATGAGTGAATCGCTCTATTTTGGGGATTGTTTAAGGACTTGCCTAAATTTCGAATTTTTTAATTTTTTTATACATGATTAAATTTTATTTTCAACTTGAAATTTGGTAGTAATGTTCATTTTATGAGTCAAAAGGCTTTTAAATTTTTTTCAAAAAAATTTTCAAAAACAATTTTTTTATTAAATTTTTTTTCACTTTTTTTAAATTTTAAAATTTTTTTTTTGAAAATGATGTTTATGATGCATATCAAATGAAAGACAAACAAATTACGAACCGAATAGGACTAATTTCAGGTTTTTAAGTTGTATAGTTCTAGAGTTATTAGCTTTTTAAAATGCAGAAAAAACAACTTTACAAGATTTCTTTGAACATTAAAAAATTATATCTAACGAAGCAAGAGTGATAAAAGAACGGAACCTGAAACATTATGTCTATAACTATATTAGTTCTTCATAAAAAAATCATGAACAATATTTGAGAGTTTAATCTTTGATTTTTTTGTTGTTTTGTAAAAAAGTCATCCATTTTTTCGAACTTTAAGTGCGATGCGGGAGCCTAAGATATTATCCAATCGAAAAAATATTTTACACCCTCCTTATTGGACCCAAGTGGCACCCTTTCCGCGCTATTAGAACATGAATAAAAAATAAAGTGTGTTTTCGGCCCACCCTAATGAATAGTCATGTTTTGAAAAGCTCAAAAATGACATAGTTCTTATATTTAAGGTCTATCCTGAGGGAAATTGTTAAGTTCGTTAAAAACTGGCCAGTTTTAGGGTGTTGAGATTCATGTTTCAAGTTGATGAGTTGGCTGATAATAACAATTGGGGGACGTCCATTTAAAAATTGAGGGTGATGGAGGAAAACGATTGAATTCTTGATATTTGTCGGCATATTTGAGTTCAAGACGTCATTTTACACAAGATTTAACTAAAATTAAGTCAGTTGCAGTTTGAATTTTTTGTATGGCAGTTTAACTAGTACTGCATTGAACCCTTCCACCGGTGCTTCGGGGGCGCTAACACCTCAACCGCTGTTAGTAAAAAATAATTACTGCATATATTCTTTAAATTTTGGTCCTTGGGGAAGGGTTAGGACACTTTAATGATGAATTGCATAAAAAATAAGAGGAAAAAATAGCCAAAAATAATCTTAATAATTTTTAAGGATTTTTTTTTATATTTTAGGCGGTAATAATTCTTTAAACTTATCCATTTGCTACAAATTTTTATATTTTAGAAGCTTTAACCTTTCTTGTTCCCTCGGTTGTAATTTAAAGGCTAAAGTAATAGTTTTTGACCCTGAAAATCGAATTCAAAGTCATTGCGTCATCGTGATTATACCAATTGATATTTTAAATTTAATATTTTACCATGTAACTAGTCAGTGAACCTAGTGTTTTATTATTTATATTTTTCAAACCAGACTTGTGTTAAACAATACCGTTTAAGCTATTCAAAATAATAAGAGACAAAACCTGTATGACACTCCATCCTACTACTATTATAATAGACAATATGCATGATTTTCAAATTTATTTTAAAAAGAAAGAGCATGATAAATTACGTTGAAAAATGCTAATTAAACTGCAATTCGATCAAATAAATTCGATTTAAAACGCATTTAAAGTTGCTCTGACGTCACTATCAACAAAAACTTCAGTGCTTGACGATTCTGACTTGTGACGTCATACTTCAAGTTCAAATTACGCGCGAAAGGCATCCATTGAAAAGCAATGGTGTTTGCATTTATGTTTGGGTTTTTTGGTAGCCTGTAGTTTCTTATTTCGGCAGCTATGGACGGCCCTAAACAAGTAAAAAAGTACTATAAAGGATGTTTAGTACCTATGTGCAAAAATACAAGTGTTAGAACACCGGATGAATTGTTTTTCTCAGTACCAAAAAATGAAAGAATTCGTCATAAATAGTGTAACTTTATGCTTAGAGACACAAAGAAACAAACAAAAACGTGATGCCAGCTGCATAAAATGTAATAATTCATAGCAAAAGAAAACTAGAATTTTTGTGATACTAGTACATTGACATTGCTATAAATGGAATGCTTGATTATCATCAGTTTAAATTAATAAACGAAAGAATTTAATGAAGTCAAATAAATTATTTACTGTTGCAACAGTTCAAAAATTCAAAGATTTTTTGGTTTTTAAATGTGTTTTACATTTTTATTTTACTAGTGATATTTTAAATATTTTATACTGACTATAATTAAACTTAATATTGTGAGAAAAAACCTACATGACATTCATTATTTATTTACAAAATTTCCAAAGTTAGTCCAAATGCTAAGAAACTGAATGAAAATACAAGAAATCTGTTCAAAAGGAATAAAATTTTAATTCTAAAAAGAACATTTGTGAGTTTCAAGAACAGCGTTATCCAGTCTTAAACAGATGCATAACGGGAGAATTCAAAAAAGAGTGTTTATGCTCCATGTGCTCAAAACAGTATTGCCTGAAACAAATCTCTTGAAGTATGACGTCACACAAGGTTACGCCCCGTTTTGAGTCAGGTGACTTAAGGGCTTTTTTTAAACACTTTTTTCGCTTAAATTAAAACTTTTTGCGATTTTTAAAGTTGATTTTTGGGTTTTTCATGATCGAATTAGTAAATTGGGTAAGTTTTAGGATGTTTCGTGACATAGTGCATATTGTCTATTGTGAAATGTTTGTCTGGATGTTTGTTACTCTTTCACGCAAAAACTACTGAATGGATTTTAATGAAATTTTACTATAATGTAGCTTATACATCAGAATAACACATAGGCTATAATTTATAAAGAGAAAATCGGTCCTTCATTCTTTTTTTCCAATTTTTCTTCTTTTTTCACTTATTTTTCCGTGTTTGAAAACCTGTTTTACCAGTCATACAACGAGTTAAAAATAAAACATTGTTTCAAATGAGACAGATCACTAGACTTTTTCATTTACTAGATCTTTTATTTTAGTTTTAAACACTGGTTTTAAATTTGTTAATTTGTTCACTAGACTTACTAATTTACTAGACTTTTTATTATGGTTTCAAATTTGTTATTTTATAAAGGCACCAAGATATTAAACATTATCAGGAACATCGGGATTGTAAAAAGTGACAAGAACACCGGGATTGGAAAATTAGCGAGAACATCGGGATGGAAAAAATTACCGGGTTATAAAAATTACCGAGAACACTGGGATAGGAAATTTACCATAAAGACACCGGGAATACCGGAATATAAAAATTACCGTAAACACTGAGATAGGAAAATTACCGGGACCGCCGGGATTAGAAAAATTACCGTGACCACCGGGATAAGATTACCGGGAACACTGGGATAGGAAAGAGGTGCCTGGGATACCGGGATGATTTGTAATATTGCTAATTTACAAAATTATAAATGTATTTTAAGAAATATTTAAAAAAATAATTTTATAAACTCCCCCCCCCCGTGCAAGGCCGGGTATAACAGCTAGTTGTTTATAAATAATTTATTTGGTATTAGATTCAATCAAATGATATCTAAATATCTAGATTGGTCGAAACAATCTAGAGTTTATCGCCAAGTTTCTAGAAAGTCGCCAAGTTGGCGATGGTGCCCAATATGGAATATTCCCCAAAAATTTAATACCAATCAAGAAATACTTTGAGATTATCACAAATTACTAAAAAATTGTATATTTCTAGTTAATTTCAGCTATAAGTGCTTCATTAATAAACATTTTCAGTTAAAAGTTTTCTTTTAAAATCACAGGGAGCTACCGCCCCCTGCTCGCTATCGCTCGCCAACGTATCGTTGAGAAATTAAAATCTTAAAGAAAGTAAATTAATTATTTTAATTTACTCCGGTTTTTATATAGATATGGTCAGATACCGAAAAAATGAACATCAGAAATCCGACATTGTCCAGTGCTATACGGTATTAGCAGGTATCGAAAATTGACATTGGCCGGTATTGGAAAGAGGGCCATTTTGGCAGTGGCCAATATCGCAAAATCGATTTTGGCCGGTATTTCTGTGCTACATGGGTACTTTAAGTGGCAAATTTCGAAAAATTTCTAGGGATAACTCCAAACTTCTATCTAACATTTTGACGTCTGTTATGGAGCGTTTTCCTCTTGAGCATTCTGCTGTCTCCAGAATCTTTTCTCCTTGGGTGTTCCACAAAAAGTTTGAATAAGGAGATAAAACACTAGTTTAAAGGGTAATTTTAAAAATAAATTCTGAGGGAGAACAAAACAGCAAGAAAAAATATTGCATCATGGCAGCGGCGTTTAAAAGGGGGGCCGAGGGGGCCCTGCCCTTAATTTTTTTGCCTTAAAATTTTTCTGGGAGAGGGCCCTCAAAACCCCTTTCGTATATGAAATTGTATTATTTTAAATTTCTTATAATACTTTCATGAAAATTGAAATCCTAAAAGTGCAAATCCAAAATTTGGACTGAATGTACCAAAAACGAGTTAAAACCTAGTGTTTAATGTGGGATTTCTAAAAATTTTCTGGGGGAGTACCCCCAAACCCCCCTTCCTACTCGGAACTTTATTAATCACAATTTTTATTATATTAAGTTCTCAAGGATGCAAATTTCACATAAAAATACGTTAAAAAGCTACGTTAAACCTATTTTAAATATACTTTTTAGGTGTTGAGTAATAATAATAGTGGCCCCTCCTGAAATAAATTTATACATACGCCAATGTTGTATGGACGCTAGGATTCCCCGGCGCGGTGCTTGATCATTTTATCAAAGGGTTCCGTGATGATTCCAAATGAAAGCCGCGAGACGGACTTTTGAAACACCTTGAACACAAATACTTTCTCTCCAGCCAGTGGCGAATCCAGTAGGGGGGGCTGTGGGGCTGCAGCCCCCCCCAGGAATAAGACATTCAAGTTTTGGTAATAGCAATAAAGCCAAAAAAGAAATTTCAACACATTGCGGACATTCGGTTTGTTACCCAAAGGGTCTCAAAATGTATCCGAACCCTCTTTTTAAGGGTAAAAATTCCAAAATTTTTCTGGGGGAAGACCCCCAAACCCCCTTGAAACTTGGAATATAATAAGTACGGTTTTTCCTTGAAACTTTAGGGATTTTCAAGAAGTGATCCTCTTTGATGTACCCTAAAGTGTCTCAACATGAGTTAAAATGCCACTTTTAGGGGCAAAATTCAAAAAATTTTCTGGAATAGGAACCCCTAAACCCTCTAGAAATTTTCCAATTCATAATACTATAAACTTTTTTCCTTGAAAATTCTGCCGCTTACAATGAGTGGTGCTCTTTGGGTGGAATCTAAACGGCTTCCAAATGAGCTAAAACACAATTTTGAGGGGCAAATTTTCAAAAATTTTCTGGGGGAGAACCCCCAGACCCCCCTTTTTAGAGTTAACATTTTTGCACAGTTTTGAAACTTAGTGCACCAAAATTAAAACCTTACAAAGTCATCTCACCTAAAACTTAGTATTCCTAAGATAAAACCTCAGAAAAAATGTTGAGTAACCCCCTAAACAAAAATCTGGCTACGGCACTGGCAAAACCTCCCCCTTTCAGTTACATTAATATTTGAACAGCCCATAATAGTACTTAAGTTATTTGTGAAACTCAGCCCCCCCCAGACAAAAATCCTGGATTCGCCACTGTCTCCAGCTAATTCGCTAGGAGGGATATGCTTGATAGACGAGAAATGAAAATAATTATATTTCTTAAAAATATATAAAAATTGGTGACCTTTACAAAATGTGTCTTCTAGCAATTAGAAGATTCATTCACCTTTGCATACGATTATGATAGTCCAACTTTGTACTGCTTAACCAACGATAGTAAAAGGGTCACGTGATTTTTACAGACGTTACACGGCCGATGGTACTCGACTTTTATGAAATAAAATCTCCATATTGATATTAACCAAGGAGTGGAACCGTTTAATATCAATATGGAGATTTTATTCCATTCAAGTCGAGTACTATCCTGCCGTGCAACGTCTGTAAAAATCACGTGACCCTTTTACTATCGTTGGCTAAGCAGTAAATGGAAACATATGAACTACAGAGAAAATAAGAGGTCCCATCTCAAAAAGAATCATCTTAAAAGAAAGAATATATTTCTTTCTCCATTCCACAACTGCGTCCTCGTACACATGGAAGAAATCAATCGCGAAGAACTTCCTAGATGGCGCTGACACGATGCGAGTAGTAGTTCCGTAATTTTTTGTTCAGCAACTCACTCTAACCTAAAAAGATCGTGCGCAAGTTCAGACTTGCGTGTGCGCCAAGTTTTTAGCGATACAGACAGTAGTAGAAGTGGGTCAAACAAAAGTGGAGGGATGGCCAAACCCTAGTCCCCGCGAGAGTGCCTTTCCCCCTTTTTTGAAAATGTTCATGTTCGTCTTAATTTTTTAAAATATGTCTTATTCATGCATTTTCTGAAAGTAGGATGTGATCCTTAAATTTTCTGCCTTACAAGCATTTAAAGAATGTAATTAAAACACTGCTTAAATTTTACTTAAAGCTATTAAATTAAAGACACTTCTACTTCTAAACCTTGGATTAATAACTGGATCAACCCTAGCTGAATGCAAGATATCAAATGTTTTTCTAAGATGACTAAACATACAAATATTAAATTAAAAATTACTTAATTAAAAAAAATAAAATTAAATACAAATATTACTGTTCCTTATTACATACCTCAATTACCTATGATTCAATGCAATAAATTTAGTTTCACTATAGTTTATAATCAGAAAGAACAAAATAATCATATTCATTTAACTTGTGAAAAACTTATTTTTAAAGCAGGTTATATACTTGCAAAAGATTTGAGTGACATTTTCTAGGTTTTTTTAATGGAAGGAGGGATTTCAGAAGTGAGGGGATGGATTTTAGTAGAAATAGAAGTGGGGGGAGGGATGGGTATTTTTATGAAAAGTGGGGAGATGCGTCACCTAGCGTCCCCCCGCACTTCTAGCACTGGATACAGATGACTAACATGGTAACCCTAACTCATGTTAAGTGAATTATATGTAATGTGACCATTTATGACTTAGGTAAAGTATATAGGTAAAAATTCCAAGGAAAAGCAAAATGGTTTAATTTCTTAAAATGACCCCTGGACTTTTTGCTTATACTTTACCTAAGAAGTCACTATACGGAAGAAAAATTAAGAAAGAAATATGTTTAGTTGCTAGGAGTTTAAGTACGCAAATCGTGATAAAGTGACGCTATGGGTTTAATTTTTAAATTGAAGTTCTAAATTTTACTCAAAATTCACACATCCCGCTTCGCTGGTAACCACTTTCTTTGTTTGTTCTCACAGCCAGGGTCAAGTAACATTGTAGTCAAGTACGTGTATAAATTTCAGTGGATACATTCAGTGGATACCCAACATACATACACATTGACTTTTATGATAGGGAGAGTGGGGTATCTTGGGACACTTTATATTAAATTATTTTTCTAATTTTCAATTACAAATATAATTTTTCATACACAACTCAGGTATTCAATTTTACTCCATTGCGCACGAAATAAAAATTATTCCGCTCAATTATCTCTTTCAGGGAATTTATATCAGAGCAACAAATTTTATAAATCTCTTAAATTGTTCCAAGGTTTCACACTAGTGAACTGCCCATCTTAGGACACTTTTAATAGCCACAATTAAATAATTGGTTATTTTTAAATACATATGAATATCATATGTTTTAATAAAGCAGTTATGTTTAATAATTTCAAATTCGACATAAAAAAGCGGCATTCACTAAAAATGGCACAAAAAAAACTTTAGTTCTAGACCAGGGATTTTTTACTACCTGAAAACTCCCCAAAGCCAGCTCCCTAACACTTTTTACCTTGAAATTCAAAAAATTTTCGGGGGAAGACCCCCGAAACCCCCACTCACCTCTTAGGTGCCGTTGGCCCTTCAGACTTCTACCCCCATAATAACGGAACGGCGAACGAAAAAATGTATGAGGAGTGCGAAAAAGTTCAGTTGCGACCGACGGAGGGATAAGGGGGGACGAAGGGGCCTTGTCCCCTTCCAAAATTCTGAGAAAGTATACCAAAACAAGTTGAAAGCCTTTTTTAAAGGAAATTTTCAAAACTTTTCTGGTGGAGGACCCCAAGACCACCTTGGTACTTGTAACTCTATTATTACAACTCTATTTTATATCAAGTTTGTCAAAACACAAAAATTCTACCATAAAATCTATATCCGAAATTGGATGAGGCGTACCAAAACGAGTTTTACTTAAATTTCCAAAAATTTTCTGGGAGAGGACCCCCAAAATCCTCTTTTAGTAGTTGGAGCAGGATAATTTCCTTTCCCCGTTAAGATCATCAAGAAGATTAAAATGGGTTATGAAAATGTCCCCCAAAACCAAATCCTGGATCTGCCCCTGGTACAACCCACCCCCCGATGTGATAAATATCATTCCCGAGGTGTTGAAAACCTTCTCCAAAGTAGTATACACAAAGTAGGATTAAAGGGGCGTAAAGGGGGAGACAGCCCCCTCTGATAAAACCGGTAAAGGTGGACAAAAATGTGTTGAAAAACTGTTTTCAAGGGTCAAATTTTCAAAAAAATCTCAGGGGGTGAACCTCCAGACACACTCTCTCTGTAGTCAGACACGGTGCTGAGAAATCCCCTGGCATTATACACCACCGTGGAGAGTGCTGTAAACTGCAATGCGCTTTGTCCCCAGCTGGGACCCATAAACCGCACTTTCCGAATCCTATACACTACCTCAGATGCTTAAAATTCCACACAGAATATCCAAACTGGACCTGTCCTTGTCTTGAACGAAACAAACTTAATATTGAGTTTTGCTCCTGAATGAAATATAACTTAAGCGATAGTGTTAAATTTCCTTCCAAAACTTAATTAATTAGTTTAGCTAAATTGAATTTAGTTCCAAAAACAAAATATATATTCAGCGCCAGATGTAGAATTTTTTTGTGAACAAAACTAATAAGTCGAGAAGTGTTAAATTTCATTCTAGAACAAAATACATTTCTAGTTATAGGGTTGAATTATATCCTGGTGTAACGTAGTGAAGAAGAAGACTAGTTAAATTCTGCGGCGAAGTGAAGAGAATCTCTCGCTTGTTTATAAATGTGTGAGAATGCTTGTGAGCCTAAGCTCGAAGGGGGCTGTCCCGAGATCGAAGCGGCAGAATAAAAGTAAAACGTTAGTTGAGTTTTACTTGGTTGGCTGTGTGTTAGTTTTTTGAAATAGACTTCTTTACAGCCGGTTGAATTGGTGGCAGCTAGTGGATGAGAACCCACGGTAAGGTGTTGATTAGGTTTACAAGGATCTGAGCTTTTGTATTAGAGTGATAGATCAGGTGGTAGATAGTTTGGATTTTCTAGTTGTGGATTTCTGTTTGCTTCGATCGGTTTTGTGGAATTGGGTTACGGTAGGTTTTTGAGCTTTTGCATAGAGATTTGAATACTTGAGATTGTGTTTGGATTTGGTTTTGATTGGGGTCAGGTTGATCTGATATTGTGAGTTAGTAGTTTGAATTGCGTTTCGCGTTGTTCGGTTTTGAATGAATTTTGTTCTTGATTTTTATATTATTATTGCTGCTGTTGCTGCTGCTGTTGCTGTTGTTGCTGCTGCTGTTGCTGTTGTTGTTGCTGCTGTTGCTGCTGCTGTTGCTGTTGTTGCTGCTGCTGTTGCTGTTGTTGTTGCTGCTGTTGCTGCTGCTGTTGTTGCTGCTGCTGTTGCTGTTGTTGCTGTTGCTGTTGTTGTTGCTGCTGTTGCTGCTGCTGTTGCTGTTGTTGCTGCTGCTGTTGCTGTTGTTGTTGCTGCTGTTGCTGCTGCTGTTGCTGTTGTTGCTGCTGCTGTTGCTGTTGTTGCTGTTGCTGCTGTTGTTGTTATTGTTATTGTTATTGTTATTACTTTGCAGCCATTTAATTATGAGGTTATTCATCGCAAAGGGAAGCTTCATTTAAACGCCGATTGTTTGAGTCGCATCCCATGAAACCTATTTTTACAGCAAGTAGGATGTGATGTAAATATACCTTATTTCTATGTGTAATGAAGAACTGTTTAATCTCTCCTTGGGTAAAAGAAGCTACCAGTTGAAAGAAGAGAACTTTTAATTTCTATTAATGTGATATTTACATTTTACAGTGACTTTAATAACTTTACTATTTTAAACTTCTTAAAAAGAAAGATTTTTTTCTAGGAGAATTGCTTTAGTAAGAAATGAACCCCCAAAATCATTGTTGATGTTTTAAAAAAGTATTTTAGTGTCTACTATAATCATTTTAAGTTTTTTAGGTGAAGCTAGGACTTTTCTCGCTTTACATCAAGAAAAGTTTTTGAGAGGGGAGGAATTTAGTCTGTAACGTAGTGAAGAAGAAGACTAGTTAAATTCTGCGGCGAAGTGAAGAGAATCTCTCGCTTGTTTATAAATGTGTGAGAATGCTTGTGAGCCTAAGCTCGAAGGGGGCTGTCCCGAGATCGAAGCGGCAGAATAAAAGTAAAACGTTAGTTGAGTTTTACTTGGTTGGCTGTGTGTTAGTTTTTTGAAATAGACTTCTTTACACTGGATTGAAATATTACTCAAATTCAGAGTAAGATTTCACTCTGTAACAAAATTAAATTGAACCATCATCTTTAATTTCATGCCTGAATAAAGTTTAACTCACCACAACTGTTGATTTTTTATCTCGAAGTCAATCAATCCTAACCTTTGAATATTCCTGGAGCAAAATTGCACTCGACCAGCGGCTTTGAATAAAACTCCGGATCCGAAGTGAGCTCGACCAGCAGCGTTCAATATAACTCCGGAGGATTGTTGACTCGATCTTCCGCTCTGAGTTAAGCGTCGGAGTGAAGTTACCAACAACTGCAGCATTGACTTTAGTTCCTGGAGGAAAAGTAAATGTTATCTTGGCGAATTATTTTGTTCAGGAACTTAATTGTGCTTCTTGCTTAGTACTGAGTATTGGAACAGGAACAGGTACAAAAAAATCATTTTGCTCCTTTTGCCAGCCCTGGTTTATCAACCGTTTTTGCTGATAAACATTTTATTTAAGATCAGAATTCCTACGATTTTCTGACGGTGAGGGTTTAAAAACAACAAGACTCTCCTATTACTCTGAAAATTTTGTTTCTCGCTCCATTTTTATCCTTATTTAATCCTCCTTTACCCTTCCTTGCCCATATTTTTTTTAGCCCAGATGGTCACTCCTCAGACTGTTCCAACTTTTTCGTTTATCAACCGTTTTTGCTGATAAAAAAAATTTATTTAAGATCAGAATTCCTACGATTTTCTGAGGGTGTAAAAACAACCAGACTATCCTATTATCGTCTGAAAAATTGTGTTTCGTTCCATTTTTATACTCTTTTACCCTCCGTTAATCATATTTTTTTAGCCCAGATGGTCACTTTCCTCAGACTGTTCCAACTTTTTCGTTTATCAACCGTTTTTGCTGATAAAAAAAATTATTTAAGATCAGAATTCCTACGATTTTCTGAGGGTGTAAAAACAACCAGACTATCCTATTATCGTCTGAAAAATTGTGTTTCTTTCCATTTTTATACTCCTTTACCCTCCGTTGCTCATATTTTTTTTAGCCCAGATGGTCACTTTCCTCAGACTGTTCCAACTTTTTCGTTTATCAACCGTTTTTGCTGATAAAAAAATTTATTTAAGATCAGAATTCCTACGATTTTCTGAGGGTGTAAAAACAACCAGACTATCCTATTATCGTCTGAAAAATTGCGTTTCGTTCCATTTTTATACTCCTTTACCCTCCGTTGCTCATACTTTTTTAGCCCAGATGGTCACTTTCCTCAGACTGTTCCAACTTTTTCGTTTATCAACCGTTTTTGCTGATAAAAAAAATTAATTTAAGATCAGAATTCCTACGATTTTCTGAGGGTGTAAAAACAACCAGACTATCCCATTATCGTCTGAAAAATTGTGTTTCGTTCCATTTTTATAATCCTTTACCCTCCGTTGCTCATATTTTTTTTAGCCCAGATGGTCACTTTCCTCAGACTGTTCAGACGCCTCTTTCACTCAATACATGGCGTGGGGCGGCGGTAATGGACACCTATGGAGACAACCCTCCTCACCAATTTTCTCGGCCCCCTAACATCCAGGAAGGCTGAGTTTTTAATCAATTCACATTAATACTATGTGCAATCATAGAAATAAATTTGGGTTTGATATCTTTGTTCCTTCTTGGTGTACTATTTTGGATGGCCAGCAGTGTAGTTTAATATTCTAACTATAGTCACCCATTGAAATACATTATAATCTGGCTAGAATGGCCCTTTTAGAACAAAGAATATACTGTCATTTTAACTAATGGACATTATAGTGTATAAAATTATCATCATAAAACATTTATTAATTTTATTATTGGTTGCTATATAATGGGGTGTCGTTGGAAAGAGGTTCAACCGTAGTCAATATCAGTAACTGCAATCTTATCATTTCACATCATAGAATAAAATCTACTTTAACCCTTTTCAGTATAAAACACAAAATTTTATTGAAACTGGCCTGCTGAAAAAGTTTTAGTTTTTAGAGACAATCATTAATTTGGCTTCAAAATAAGCTACAAAGTCTAATATCCAATCTTAGGTAACAGTGTGTTAGTCTATTTTATTATAACTTGGCACATTCAACTGTCGGTTCAATTCTGTTAAAGGTCCCGTTAAATACCGCCATGCTCTTTTGGTTACCCAAAAGTCGAAATATTGCTAAATAAATTCAAACTAATAGATTAAAATGTTTAATTAGATCAATAACTCTTTAGTTTAATCAATAAAAATCAGAAAAAATTTGTCTACATTTAAACATATGGAGCTCATAAAAACTTGGTGATATTTAGCGGGACCTTTAACGGAATTGAACTTAATTGTCATATAGGTATTTTTCTTGTTATTGTAATTGTGAGAAAGCATTAATTGAAGAAGTTTACTGATTAGTATTCCATTACACTATCAATCAACCTTTCATCGTTTCTTTCCAACAGCTGAAACAACTTAATTCTCGCTGACTTGTATCCCGTTTACCATAAATCTGTACTTTATTGAAATACAAGTTATCTATAATGTTTCAATCAATCAATGTTTTCATACACATAAATTATATCAGCATAAAACACTTAACATGTTTCATCGTTTGGCTAATGGAAAAAAAAGAGACTTAAAACTTCCCGATTAACAAAAACAGAAAATATATTTAATAGTTGAGTTATAATTCCTAAAATGCTGGTTGTAAATACTTCTAAACCGCTTTTAAACCAAAAACTTGCACATGTAATACACATAAACAAAGATTTTTGATCATTTCATGGGAGCCGCCATCTTTTTTAACTGAAATAACCGAGCTTCTCGGTTTTTTCTATTTCGTATTTTTTTCACTTTTTTCAGTTAAAATGAATTTAGGAACGACCGATCTTTTTAACCGATCTCACCGATTTAACTGGCGGACTTTAGGAACGCTCAGTTCTCATAACTAGTTTAACTCGTTAAACCAGTTATAATAAACGAACGAGCCCATAGAGTACAATACAGAACTACTAGAAAAGGTTTGCTACTAGGTTCTGCGTAAGGTCCCCTTTGGAGGTTTAACTTATTACAGATATTTATATATTTTAGACTGAGATTTTAATGCTGGTAACACGTATTTTTTCTAAAATTAGAAAAAATTAAATAAAATTAACAATTGTTTCAAGTTTGAAATTTTTAAGTATTTTCAGGCTATTTTAAGTGTATTTTTTACTTGAAATCAGAAAAACCTCAATATAATCCTACTAAAACAGGTCGTCACTAATCGGTCACACGGTGAAATCACAGAGACGTCACGAGGTGACTTAGGGGTGACGGTCACCTCGAGGAGTCGCAATGACGTTGCAGAGTGTTCACACAAGTTCTATTAGATGGCGGTCACAGTGTGCCCTCTTTGTGTAGACGTATTTCAGTCACTCTGTGACCCTCAGTGACGTTATAGTGACGTCACTGTGACTTTTGTGTTATTAGGGTACTTCCTAAAGATGTAAAGAAAACTTTAAAAACACCATCTGTTTAGAATGAATGGGTGAAATCCTCATTTTTTTTGTTTTGAAACCATGTTTTTACGTAATATGATTTTTTCAAAAGGATGAGGTTAGATAAATTTTAATTGGTTAAAGAAGGTTTAGATTTTTTTGTTCAATGATTATTTCGTCAGAATGATTCATTTTCTTATAAGGTCGTCGTTAGGAATGAGGAAGTTGCATGATTTTTTTTATTTCTTTAATCGATTCCTCTTGCAAAAATAAGCAACTACCCAAAATTTGAGGCCGATCGAGAAATTTTTTGATTGCCAAAAACATTAACAAAAATCCCCTTTTTAAGCATTGGAGTTGATGGTATTATTGATGACGTCATCTTATAGTTTAAACAATAAACGTTTTCAGTCACGTGTTTTTTTTCTCGACTTTTAAATTAAAATATTTAATTATCTACATTTTTTTGAAAAACTGACTAGATATTTCATTTTACCATACAAAAAACCACACGGAATACTAGTTTGTTTTTGAAAATCTGACACATGCAATTTCCTTATTGTTACGTATTTTTATAATTTTAATTTCACTCTAAATTCAAATACTGCTCTAGGAACTACTTGATCTCAGCCAGAGTCGAGCATTTTACCAGTTTAATACGTATCACAGTCATAGCTTTGCTTTTGCTCTAGTTCATGCTTGTCTAAAGTGCGGCCCACGGGCCGCATGCGGCCCAAACGCAAATCATGAAAATATTTAAATTTGCACATTTTTATTTTTAAAAAATAAATGTTTGCAATATTTTTCATATAAATTGATTCGAACTGAAAGAAAAATATTTCTGGAAACAAAAGGGGAACCCCCTGTGACAGAATTTAAAGACGAAGATTGGGTTTTAGATTTAGCTTTTTTAATAGACTTAACAGAACATTTGAATGGTTTAAATTTGAGACTTCAAGGGAAAAAATCAATTTATTAATGATATGTTCCAGAATCCAGACAATAACCGCGTTTGAAAGAAAGTTGACATTTTGGCACAATCAAATATAAGTAAAATTTTTGACACCTTTCAATACTTTGGCTGCACATAAACCTGTGAATTGCACAAAATATATATAGTGGTGTCCTTTAAAAAAACCCACTTTTTTAGTTTTCCGTCATTAAAAGCTTAAAAAATATGATAATTAAATCGAACAAAATTGTGTTGTAACGGCTCTTCCTCCTCTACATTTTAGTGCTTAGTAATTTTAATTCCAACACTCCGTTACAAATTGGCAGACAAAAAAGTAAGAATAAAAAAAAACCCAATTTTCCTAAAAAAAACCCCATGTACCCTAAAAAAACCCACGCTTGAAAATACTCAAAATATTAAGAAAAAATATGATTGAAAGGTTTATTTTGATAGAAAAGAGAATAGTTAAGATAATTAAAACCAAGTTCATCACAAATTATTTCTAAAATTAAAACTGTGATAAGTTTTTCTACTCAAGAATTTTGCACACAACGACAATTGCGTTTTTATTGTTGTATTTTGATGAAAACGACCTATTAAATACAAATGCTTAATACAATTTCTATAAAAAAGCTTAAGAACGGTAATTGGCACTGATATTTTATTTTAAACCCGTAACTATTTACTCTCAAAACCCATTTTCGAGTAAAACTCGGTAAAATGCTATATTTTCATGGAAAATGGCTGTTTTTGGTAACATTGAGTTTTTATCAAAAATACTGAAAAAAAATTGAGAATTACCCAAACAACTATTCTATTTGCATAATTAGTTGTATATCATGAATAATATTAAATATTTTGCAAAATTTTTTATTTATTTTATTATTTATTACAAAATGAAAAGTGGGTTTTTTTTAGGCACCCTATGGGTTTTTTTCACCCCTCATTTCAAAGACTGCCGTAAGGTCCCTAATTATCGGACTGAGCTGAAATTTTAGTATTTTATTCTCATGATAACGGGATAACACAAAACCACGTGAAGAATGCTTTAAAATGTTTATAACATATATTTTTACAGCATCAAAATCTGCATAACTAAATCATATTTTTAGCCCAAAATCGACATTTTCTATTTATTCAAATAAATAAGTAAATAAATGATTCTTTGACATGCTTTCAAGTTCCCTGCCACTCTAAATGGCTTAGGAAGACATGGGAAATGAGAATTTAAAATTTTAAAATATCTCGATGGGTTTTTTTAGGGTACAATTTGGAGTGGGTTTTTTTTAAAGGACACCACTATATATACTGCATTAATTTGTGATTTAATTCAAGAGTTTGAAAGAAGATTTCAAAATTTTCGAAAAAATGAAGATCATTTCAACATATTTTTACCTCATTTTCTCTAGAAGTAAATAAATTACCTTCAAATAGAATACATTGAACTGCAAAGTGACATTCAAAGAAAAATTTGGGAATGTTTCTTTACTGGAGTTTTATAAAGATTACCTACCCCGCGATAAATATCCTAATTTTCACCATTATGCTTTATTAAAGTCTTCAGATTTTTGTTCAACAAAAGCAAATTTATCCATCTCATTAATTTGAATTATTTCTATCTTTATGAAATCCAAACTAAATGAAACGAAACTTTTACAAATTTAAATTAAATATGTACCTATATATATCTAATTAAAATTTTTAAAAATTATGGTAAAAAGCAGTTAATTTATTTTAATAAAACTACATAGAGCAAATTTTTATTTCAATTTGTGGAAAAAATATGTATGTGAGGCCCAGCAAATTTTTTTTCGTTGCAATGTGGCCCTCAAACGGTCATAGTTTAGACACCTATGCTCTAGTTTAGTTAATAACTCGCACTCAAGGATTTGAGCCTGATAGGCGAGATTGTCTAAAATTCTGGAACACTAAGAACTGGAAATCTACTGGCAACTGAAAAAGATTATATATTTATTTTCTGTTAATAAAGAGTGGTGGATTTTTCGTAATTTGAAGATCCATACTCCTTGGTATTTGAATCTATCAGTTCGATTGCGTAAATACACAATTAGAAACAGAAAAAGATGTTTCTATCCCCAAGTATCCAGGTTTCTCTCCATCTCTCTTAAGATTTCTGTCTTATTTCTTTTTCCTTCCCGCCGCATTCCCGAAGAAATGACTCGCAAACAAACCGCTAGATGACGCTTCATCGAAAGAAGGCGGGAAGCCAGGACTAAAGCCCTCGATCAACACTCTGTTTTAAGTAGCGACACCTTTTTCCCCAAGGCTTTTTCGCCGCGATCGAATTTGATTGGACGCTTACTGTCACGTGTATAAACACCGCCATTTTGTTGCACAAGGACCACCGAGTGCTATAGCCAACATATTGAAAGCGTGTTATAAATCATCTGTTTTCTGTGACTGAGTGAAGTAAAAAGATGCCAGGTTGTTGTGCTTTTAAGTGCTCGAACTCTGGAAGATCAGGTCATAAATTATACCGTTTTCCGAGTCTTATAAAAAATGGAGTTAGGCGAAAAGCGTGGATACATAACATCGCCAGAGATAAATGGACACCAAATGACAACAGCAGACTTTGTGAGGTAAGTTTGAAATCATTTTACTGTAATCTCAATTCTGTTTTATGATAATTTAGTTACGTTAAACTTTATATATATTTTTTTACGTGCTTCTTATTAAATCAATTAAACCCATACTTTGAGAAAAAAAAACTATTTAAAAGCATAAGGCGAACCAATGAAATTTAAATCATTTTCATATCTAGGACCACAAAATTCTTCAATATCATCCCTCTTGATACACAAAAGAGCACTAACATTAAACATTTTTTTAAATGACTCAAAGTTTTTCTGTTTTCTTTAACAAACATGGAACAGTTCTTTTAATTTGACTGAAACTCTTGCATAACCTCCTCAACCGCAATTTATTTTGGGATATATTTAACGATTTTTGTATTTTTTACTTGTATTTTTCATTGTAAATTTCCCATTAAAATATAGTAATTCCCATTATGTATTTATAATATTTTAAAGGTAAAAAAACTTATTAATATTGTTGTAAAAACAGAGCAAATTATATTTTTTTACTATTGATTATTTAAAATTAGCAAGTGGTTTTATAAGATCTATGTACTTTCCTTTTAATATTTCAAACAAATAAGAATCAATTTATTACTGTTTATATTATGTAATATAAGGGTTAGGTTTATTTAAAATTGGTATTTCCAAGTTTGACTATTCAAAATATTCTAGGTAAGTGTATTTTGAGTTCTTTTTTCGCTTCTTCTCTGGGCTCAAAACGTTAATTTCAAACTCTGGCAGAGAATTCGAAAATAGCATTTTCCTGGGTTTAAAAATCAAAGTCAAAGCTGATATGTTTAGAAAAACTATCCGTCAATTTTTTTTATTCTTATTAACAATTTCTGACCCTTAAATTTCCACTAACTAGCTCCGTTTTCTCATAGCGGTCAACGGGAGAGCGGAGCAGTAGGACACAAAATGGCGGACGATTGAACGTGTCGCTACTTAAAGCAGAGCGTCGATCCAGGGCTTTAGCCAGGACAGGAGTTAGAGTGCATTCGAAGTGCAAGGTATCTTGTGGCTGTAAAGAGAGAGTGTTAAAATCGTATTTTAAGTATAGTTTTCGGTTAAAACTAATTCTTACCAATTGATCGAAGTACTTTTTCAGTCTTTCTAGGAATTCTTCCGATTGTTGATTCATCTTGCTTCTGGTTTCGTATGAACGTTTCCCGTTTGTGCCAAACTTTTTTGGCGATAATTGGCGGTTTATTTTGTCGTCATTTGGCTGTTCTTTTGGCTCTGGCACTCTAGGTTTGGGGTTTGGGTTTGCTCCATTAGGGTGTTTTTTTTTTTAAACGAAAGTTCGAATTTTTTTCGGGGCACCCCCTCAAAAGGATGTCTGTCAAGTTGGCAGGGGCACTTTCGCCAAATCACTCGAAAAATTTGCCAATCGTTTGTGCACGATTGTGCACGCAAAATTTTCGTTTGTGCACAACCGGAAGTACGATTTTTTTGAGTAACGGAAATGCCCCTGCTAACTTGACGTTGCAGGGGCACCAAATTGAACAAAAGTGGTGTCATTCGAAAGAGAATCGTTTGTGCACGCAAAAGTTTCGTTTGTGCAAAAAAATTTGTGCAAGACAAAAGCTTAGTTTGTGCAAGACAAAAGCTTACTTACGTTTAATGCCAAACACTCCATTTTTGGGGCAATTTGTGTTAGTAGAGTTTCGGAAAAATTCGACCCTACCCCAAGTGCCTTACATGGCTGAATCGGGAATATTTCACAGATTACGAATATGAAAATTCATTAGGAAAGGGATAATTATTTCGGGAGTTTTTCCTAAAAAAAACGATATTCCAAAAACTCCGTTTTTTAATTTACACTCGAACCGCTTGATCCAGGCTTCTGAAATTTCGGTATATATATACCTCCTAAAATTAAGGAATCGAAATATGTATCACATTAGGGGGTGGGTAAAAATTAAAATTCTTACTTTTCCCGCCAAAACCCTCCCGGACCATTGTCTCTTTTTTCAGGACGCTTTGGATAATGCAGTAACACTTTTCTAGAGCGATTCGGTCCCGAAAATTCGAATTTCGTAAACTCTAAGCTCTACCTTGCTGGGTTCCAAAGACGTTTTCAAAAAATCCTTTTTTTACCATTTAGTCTTTTTTTTCAATATCGTAAACTTTGTACTAAGGTTATGGAGAGACTGGTAACAAACAGGCTAAAATGGCTTCTAGAAACCAAAGAACTGCTACATCCTTCACAAGCCGGTTTTAGGAAAAATCGCTCCACAGAAGAACATGTTACCTTGCTCTCACAAAGCATTAAAGACGCCCTGGACAAGAGCCGCATAGTAGGTGCTGTCTTTGTTGACTTCAAAGGAGCCTATGACTCCGTTTGGAAGTCGATGCTCATCAACAAATTGGTTGCGAAAAATATAAATGGTAAAATGCTGCGCTTCTTTAGAGACTTTCTTGGCCAACGATATATTAGCGTGCGATATGGAACAGCTAAATCCGGTTTTAAACAACTTCATACTGGGCTACCTCAAGGAGCAGTGTCAAGCTGCATGCTCTTTAATATTTATGTTGACGATCTTATAAATACTCTGCTAAGTGAGAGTGTGGAAGTACTTATGTACGCTGACGATCTCGTCTTTTGGACATCTAGCCCCAAGAAGAATGCAGCCCAAGTCTTGCAAAATAGGCTAAATAATGCGATGAACAAACTACTCACCTGGTGCAGCAATAACAACATGTGTGTCAATACTGAAAAAACAGCATATCAGACTTTCTCTCTATGTCACAAACCACTAGAATTGGAAATACTTTACAACAATATCGCACTCCCATGTAGTGAGAGCACTAAATACCTAGGAGTAACTTTCGACCGAAAACTTACATGGAAATTACACATAGATGATATCAAAGAAAAAACGGGAAAAAGAATGCACCTCCTCAAGCGCCTGGCAGGTGTCAGGTGGGGATGTTCCACCTCAACTCTCCACGCAACCTACAAAACCTTTATTAAACCTGTCATGACATACTGCAGTGCACCGCTAATAACAGCTCCTCAAAATCAGATTGCCAGACTGGAGCGGATTCAAAACCAAGCTTTACGGCTGGTTACGGGGGCAGTGAAGTCTACACCTATTCCTGCCTTGCTTGCATACTCGGGTGAAATGAACATAGAATATGATATCAAGAAATCCGCCTTGAGACTTTATCAAAAACTAATTAGAATGCCACATAGCATTCAGTGGTCTACATCTGGCTCTTCTCCACGCAAATTAAAGACTCAAGGGGGCTTCCTGCAGGCCGTTGAGCGAGAGATGCTGCGATTCGACTTCCCACCTCAAGCTGAGCCCTTGATGCCCCCAATTAATCCAATGGAAGTCCAGCAGATTCCTTACTGTCTCGACCTTCTACAACCTGTTTCAAAGGTACGAGACTGTACTGAGGCCCTATTGGGTGCAGGTATGGAGACAATCCACATCCGTTTCCCCACCAATGAATGGATACATGTATATACAGACGGCTCGAAGCTGGATGCCCGTGGTAACGTGGGAGCCGGTGTCCATTCAGAATTTTTTTCACACTACTTTCCCCTTGGTCCCACAAAAACTGCATTTGATGGAGAAGTCGCTGCGATAAGAACGACCTTGCTGAACCTCAATGCCCAACCATCTCTATTTGAACGAGCGGCTATCTTCTGTGACTCACAAGCAGCAATCCTTGCGGTTGCTAACTTCTGCCAAGCCCCTGATTCTGCTATTATCCAACAGTGTCGATCCCTTTTTTGGAGCCTCCAGGAAAAAGGCAAAACAGTAGTCCTACAATGGATACCATCACATTGTGGCATTCCTGGAAACGAAGCCGCAGACAACTTGGCCAAAAGGGGATGTACCATTCTGCAGACCCCCTGTGAGGAAGTTTGCTACAGATCAGTCGCCTCAAAAATCAACCTAGCTCTAAAGAATTTGCATATTTCCAAGCTAGAAGAAATAACAAAAGACAAAATATGGAACTCGTCTATCCGCAACCTCCCGGACTATCCCAGATACAAAGCTGTTGCTGCTTTTCGCATAGCAACAATGCATGACTGCCTCAATGCACATCTCCACAAACTAAGAATTGTTAGCAGCCCTGCCTGTCCCCTCTGCAGCGGTGGTCAGGCGATGACTTCAGACCACCTCCGTCTATGCCCTGCGCTCAAGGAAGTGTCCATCTACTCCCGGTATTGGGAGGCAAGAGGGCTACTCTTCAGGCTCGCGCCCTAACTTGTATATATGTTCAATCTTTCTTGTTCTCTGTGTCCACCCCTGGCGAAAGAATTGTGTTCATTCTCGCCAACTGCGTTGGAAATAAAAAAAATAAAAAATAAACTTTGTACTACCTCTTATTCATACACCCCTAGGATTTCTCAATCTATTTTTTCCCATGCCCCTCCTTCAGTATTGTCCCCCCAACTGATGGAATATCTGGAATGTGTTGGACTTCAGTTCCCGACATATTCGTCCCCGATGAATAATTCGATAGCGCAGTTTATTAAGCTTAATAAGGAAGTTGCATGTGTCAGATTTTCAAAAACAAACAAGTGTTCCGTATGTTTTTTTGTATGGTAAAATGAAATATCTAGTCAGTTTTTCAAAAAAATGTACAGGTAATTAAATATTTTAATTTAAAAGTCGAGAAAAAACACGTGACTGAAAACGTTTATTGTTTAAACTATAAGATGACGTCAACAATAATACCATCAACTCCATTGCTTTACAACAGTGGTTCCCAACTCAAATATGTCTGCGGACCACTTCACTTAAATTCAGCGTTAGAAATTGGGGGAAAAATCCACTGGTCCTGCGGACCAGTGCTTTACCAATCTTACTGGTCCGCAACAAAAATTACTGGTCCGACAAATTAAAAAGGACCAATTTAAATATTATTATAAAGTAACCACTGCACAGAATCCGAGTACCAAATAGTAATGCTAAAAATTAATACATATTCAATTATAAGTTACCAGCTGTAAATATGAAATTTATATAAAGTACTAATAAAATAATTTTATGAGAAATAAGCAATAGCTCCAAAAAATCAATTACTTTAAAAATATCTTATTAATTAAATACCTTTCTTGATTAAATAATATTTCACTAACTGACATACAAATAAAATAATCTTCTTGATTAAATAACATTTCTCTAATTTACATAAAAATTGGATACAATTGCACTAATTGGCAAAAATAAGAACTATTCTTGAACAAATGATATTGCTCACAAATTTATACATAACTTAGAATTAGTTTTACATTGTTAGTTAACTGGTTGTAATCTGGTTTATTTAATGAAATTAAGTTTTTTGCCTTTCTCCCGATTTCTAGCAAAGAGAAATTGCAGGCTAAAACTGGAGGGTGGGATATTTTTTCACCACTGGTCCAGCGGACCAGTGATTTTCTGATTCCACTGGTCCGAGCCGTTTTTTGGTTGTCCCGGACCAGCAATCCAGTACAATTTCGAACGCTGCTTAAATTTGAACCTCTGCGGACCATCTCTATCCCTAAATGTATCTTCAAAATTTTAACTTTTTTCAGTGCATTCATTTCTCATAGAGGGTCAAAAATTTTAACTTTTTTCTGAAGTAAGGGAAACCGAGTCTTACAATGTTTCTTAACGGAACTTGGAAAACCAAATAATCTATTAAACTTAAAAGAAAAATTAGCATTACATTAATTTTATATCTAATTATTTAAAAATATACCTTTTATAAGAGACACTTAACGATTTTTATCAAACTCTCACGAAATTCAACAGATTAAATAGATAATCCATTATTAATTACGATTTTTTTAATTCCGTGAAACTAAATTAAGAAATTCCATAAGAAAAATTCATTTTTAAGCAATATACCTTAGAAATAAAAATTCAATTTATCTCATAGGAGAGGCTTATAACCATGTAACTCTTCATCTTTTATGTATGATGTATAGAAGAGGATAATACTTTACAAATGACAAAAATTGTTCTGATGAGTGTTAATGGTGTTGGTTTTAATCAATTCCAGTGTCCTCTCAGGGATCTATTAACCCTGGAAGGGTTCACACCTACACACAAGTTACAGGTTTAAACAACAGTGTAAAATAGTTATTTTTTTTTTAATTTTTATAACCAACAAGAAAGGTGATGTATTATTACTAGATGTAAATTTGAAAGAGAGTACTTAACTTGAAATTAAACTGCAGGACAAATGAGATAACCAGGAATTGTGTTGATCAGAAAAAAGAAAAGTGGACATGCACTGACTGTGAGTTGTGGCAGAGGAAATTCTACAGGCGAGAGGCGGGCGAGGCTTACAGATGTTCTCTCGAAAGAAACCGCGTTGAAAGTCAATAATTATTTTAAAGGAGTGATTAAAATAGAAAATAATTTATGCGTTCAAAAACTTTCGCATTTCGCAAAAGCATTTTCTTCAGTAAATTTTTCTCATATCTTCCAACAAACCTATTTTTTTTTGCGTCTCAGAGATTTCCTCTTTTCATACCACGATTTCTTAGAGACCCTCTGTCTGACCATAGTATCCCAGTTTGAAGTATATCCTTAAATACTTCCAGGCTTCGCTTCGTATCAAACCAAGTATAAATCCGATTTTTCGATTCTTTATTTGCCCCATCCCGACGCCTCTCAATTTTAATTAATCTGATGCAATACTTTTCCACATCATCACATTTCGTTTCTACTCATACTCAGTAATAAACTACTGATGAATAAAATTGTGGAAAATAAGTGAAATGAAATAATTTATAGGAGAGAAAGAGAGAGAGAACTTAAAATTTTTTATTTATGAGAATTTATGAGACGCATGAGTTTTTACTTATTTTTTTGCATCTTTTGTGTTTTTACTATTTCCTGGAATGTGTGATTAGGAAAACTATTTTTTTAAATTTCCACACTTTTTTTAATAAGCTTAAAAATCTTCTCACGGACCATCTCTGAAGGCCTCACGGACCACCTGTTGGGAACCACTGCTTTACAACAATGTTTAGTATAAGATGACGTCACATCCAAACTCTTGGCGTTTTCGCGCGCTTTTAAAAAGGGGATTTTTGTTAATTTTTTTGGCAATCAAAAAATTTCTCGATCGGCCTCAAATTTTGGGTAGTTGCTTATTTTTGCAAGAGGAATCGATTACAAAAATAAAAAAAAATCATGCAACTTCCTCATTAGCCGTTTTTGTCCCTCCTCCTCTAGGCAGGCTTGGCTAAATTGGACCCAATGGGTTTTTAAAAAATAAAAATCCAAGTGAAAAAACCCTCAATTTAGACTCATTTTGGGGATTTTTCAAGAAAAATCAAGATATTGGCAGTTTATTGTAAAAAATCATTTAATGAAATAACGTACCAAGAACAAAACTACAGTTGAGTGGGGTTTTTCAAAATTTTAACCAGGTTTCAATAGTTAAGGTTTTTTTCATTATTGAATAGGTTTTTTCAAAATTTAAGAAGTTTAAATTTCAAACTAGACATAAAAAATTAAGGAGGATTTTTTAAAAATTTCAGTTTTTTTATAGAATTCTTTCAAGATAAATAGAATTCTTTCAAAAGTGAATGGGATTTTTCAAAGTTTAGGATATTTAAAAATTTTAATGAGTTTAAAAAAAATTAAACCAATGGTTTAATTTGTTTTTTTTCGTGCGTGACTGATTTTTTTTCAAAACTTTAATAACTACCATAATTATAGATCGATTTAAACGAAAATTAAATGTAATGCACATCTTTAAGTATACTACAAGTTTCCGTCAACTATTGATCGATTTATTAATATTAATATAGTGTTATTTGAATATTACGGAGAAACTTCGGACTGCTATAGATCGCCTATACTGCATGAGGCCTACCTTAATACAATTCACCATTTTATACCGCACGACGCCATGTACAACATATTAAAATTTCATACAACGATCTCAAGCACAAATACTTTTATTCAAGTATTACGGAAACGTCTTTAACTTATTATAAATCACGAAACATGTACCCGATCCCGTAGTGCGACACATAGTTGTAATTAGCTTGATGTCCTGAATAACATACTAGAATTTAATTAATCTGCAATGACTTTAGGAAAAAAAGAAACACTACTCTTTCAATTTTTGATTCCAAATTCACCCCGCAATATGGAGAACACCCCTTAGAAGTTTTTATTTTCTTAGAGAATTTTTAATTACCTTTACAACCATATATAACACTTGTAATTCGAACAAAATGTAAACAAACTTCGAACTCGAAATCCGGAGAAAAAATGGAGTGATTGGCATTATGGACAAGTGGACTTTATTCTGCTTCAAAAAATCCTGAAATGCGTCATAATAACGATGGCAACCAGTAATTCTGAAAAAATTTGCCATAACAATTAGTTACCATAAAATATTTTCTAAATAAAATTAATGTTAATATATTTGGATTTATAAGCTTTCTATTTGAAGTATAGGGCAGGGTACTTATTTAAAGATTTTAAGGTCGAAATCTTGATATCAATTTTCAATTTTGGTAAAAAACGCGTCTTAAGTGGGACTTACGCACGGGTCCTGGGACCCTAATTTTCGTCCAAAATGCACGAAATTCCAGATTGTTAGAGCTGTTCGGAATGTAGTGAAAGGTCAAAGGTTGTCAACCCGATAAAAATTGATTTAATTGGTTTTTCAGCAATTTTCTACTGCACTACCGAATTGCACTTTGGAAAGGCCCCCTAACACGTCAGTTCTAGGGGTCAATACTGAAGGGGGGGGCAAGGGATAAAAATAGTGTGAGAAATCCTATGGGTATGATACCCTGAAGGAGGAGGGACAAGAAAACTAATCAAACGTAATAAACTGTTCTAATTTACCTGTTAAATAACACTGGGGATAATCTAATGACCCGCCTCATTGAGGTCAAAGTTGCGAAAAACGGATATTTTTATCAAAAAATTGTAGTTTTTTGGCTATAAAACTGAAACTATTCGTCTCAAAAGCATGATTTTTATGTCATTTGATTGTAAACTTTATTGGCTTGAAGTTAGACCTCATCCCACTTTTTTTTACTAAAAGTAGGGGGAAGCAAAAATAAACCAGTTAACCAAAAACCAGTTATTTTGAAAATTATGACATTCCTAGTCAGTACATCTTAACGTATGTTGTATCATCAGATAAACCGTACTAAAATTTCGTGTAGGGGGCACCCCTGCGTTTTTTTTTTATTTTTTACTGTCTCATAGACTCTTGAAATAACTTTATTGTTTATTCATCACAAATTTAAATTTAACATTAAAGTGTTCCATGATTTGAACATCACTGAAAATTTGGAAAAAAAAAACTTACAGGAACTTAAGCATAGCCACTGTTGTTTTAATCAACGGAAGTTTTTGTTAACTCAATAAACAAATATATTTGTATATACACAAGTTATACCAAACCAAACTTAATTTCGAGTAGCTTTATGAAATGCAAGCTACTATGATGTGAAAAAACAACAACGGATCATTATTTGACTTAAGAACTGACTGGGGGAGTCAAATAAAAATTTTCTTCATAAAAAATTGTACTCCCGATCGAGCACAAACGAAACTTTTGCGTGCAAAAACGATTGTCCTTTGAAGGACACCACTTTTGTTCAATTTGGTGAAAGTGCCCCTACAACGTCAAATTATCAGGGGCATTTCCGTTATTCAAGATATAAATGCCTATATCTCAGGTAATTTTTGTGCACAAACGAAGATTTCGCATGCAAAAACATGCACAAACGAAGATCTTTCGAATAAGATCCTTCTAAAGAATTTCTACTGAAAAATAGTTTAAAATTTCAAATTTTTTGAAAAAAATTTCTAAAAATTTGGTACTTACTTTTTGCATGCAGATTTGAGTGTTTTTCGAACTTCTTTGAATAACACCAATTTTGTGTGAATGGGTTGGTTAGGAGTCCAACTAGCGGGTTGAACAGGAATATTTTCGTCATTAAAAAATCGCACTTCCGGTCGAGCACAAACGAAACTTTTGCGTGCACAAACGATTCTCTTTCGAATGAGACCAATCTCGGAAAAAAAGGAGAAAGTGCCCCTGCCAACTTGACGTCAAGATAGCAGGGGCATTTCCGTTATTCAAGATATAAATGCCTATATCTCGGGTAACTTTTGTGCACAAACGGAGATTTTGCGTGCACAAACATGCACAAACGAAGATCTTTCGAATGAGACCCTTCTTAAGCCTTTCTGCTGAAAAAAAGTTTAAAATTTCAATTTTTTTGAAAAAAATTTCTAAAAATTTGGTACTTAAATTCGTACACAAACTAACTTTTTGGATGCAGATTTGAGTGTCTTTCGAACTGCTTCGAATGGCACCAATTTTGTGTGAATGGGTTGGTTAGGAGTCCAACTAGGGGGTTGAAAAGGAAAATTTTCGTCATTAAAAAAATCGTACTTCCGGTCAAGCACAAACGAAACTTTTGCGTGCACAAACGTGCACAAACGATTCTCTTTCGACTGAGACCAATCTCGGACGAAAAGGAGAAAGTGCCCCTGCTAGCTTTGTTTTTCGAATTTCCCGCCAAAATGTAAACGGCTATATCTCCGGTAATTTTTTTGCACAAACGAAACTTTTGCATGCACAAACGTGCACAAACGATTCTCTTTCGAATGACACCACTTTTTTTCAATTTGGTGAAAGTGCCCCTGTAACGTCAAGTTAGCAGGGGCATTTCCGTTACTCAAAAAAATCGTACTTCCGGTTGTGCACAAACGAAAATTTTGCGTGCACAATCGTGCACAAACGGTGCACAAACGATTGGCAAATTTTTCGAGTGATTTGGCGAAAGTGCCCCTGCCAACTTGACAGACATCTCAAAAGGTGCCATTTGATATAAAACTAATATTCTGAGAGTTACAGCTCAAAAAATAATATTTAGACCCCGCCCCCGAGCGTCTATGTTTCTAAAAAACTCTAAATTTTGCACGTTTTTAGCTATAAAATCCAAACTAATGGTTGTAAAAATACAAAGTTGGTCTCATTTTGTAGATAATTTATTTGGCTTCAACTTTTATAATTGAAACTTATTTTTGAAGCTTACAGATCATAAGATACGTGGGGTTTCATTGACTCCCCACGCAATATCTATTTTTTAAGAAGTGCCACGAAATTTCTTTAAATTTATCAGCTACCGTAAAATGGTTCAATAACATATAAATAATAGTTTTAGACAACATAGGTACAAAATTTAATATATTAAAGAGCAAGAAAAATTTTTTTTTCGTACATACCTGTTATTTTTCACAATTGTAAAATAATTCAAATAAAATATATAAAATATTTTTTTAACTACTTATTAAATGTGTAAAAGTTGATAAAAAAGCAAAAAAATACAAATTAATATTATTTTTAGTTTTTTCTAAAAAATTGAAATTTTATTTTCATCCCTTCGATAGTATTTTTCATAAGATCTCCCTAATTTAGAAGTAGTTTTGAGAGCAGTATTCGATACGACCCTTATCTGAAGTTTTTACATTTAAATTGAACTGATATAAATAAAATAGTACAAAGTTCGAGTTGATGATAAAGAAGTCAATTCAAAACTACATATCATTAAAAATATTGGAAATTTCATTTCGATGCAGTAGGAAAAATTCATAATATGTTCTAAGATAAGAATCTTGCAAGTGCTTGGTATCTATAAGGCTAGATACATCAAACATCCCTAGGTACCATTGTATCATGCTAGATGTAATGCAAAACTCTAATATTGCGTGAAAATTGTTCCTTTTTAAATACAGTTGTATCTAGACATTAAAAAAGGTAGCTGTAATCAGAAGTATCTGTGGTATTCTACTGATATATCAAGGGAGTTGGTAGGGGACCAGCCATCCCCCTTCCCCCAAAAAAAATCAGATTAGGTGTCCAAAACAATCATGCTACACGCTAGATGTAGGCAAAAGCCCTTTGTTGTATGAAAATTCCAGTCAGTATTTCAAATAGCTTGATCAGACCTTTAAAAGTAGAAATATTAAATCTTCTGAAAAAATTCATTGTAAAAGTAAATGAAGAGATGAAACTGTCGATTTCGTTGCTGAAAAGATAATTACCCTAATAACACAAAAGTCACAGTGACGTCACTATAACGTCAACGTGGGTCACACAAGTCACAGGTCACAGAGTGACTGAAATACGTGTACACAAGGAGGTCACACTGAGACCGCCATCTAAAGGTGGAAACAAATTGGAGCCGAGCGCTGTAAGCGAACAGCCGCAAACACGCTCGGCGCAAGCGCCGAGCGCCTACGAAATGCACGTGCGCAGAGCGTGTTCGTGGCTGTTCGCTTACGCCGCTCGGCTCCTATTTGTTTGCACCTTAATAGAACTTGTGTGAACACTCTGCAACGTCATTGTGACTCCTCGAGGTGACCGTCACCCCTAAGTCACCTCGTGACGTCTCTGTGATTTCACCGTGTGACCGATTAGTGACGACATGTTTTAGTAGGATTATATTGAGGTATTTCTGATTTCAAGTAAAAAATGCACTTAAAATAGTCTGAAAATACTAAACAATTTCAAACTTGAAGCAATTGTTAATTTTATTTAATTTTTTCTACTTTTAGAAAAAATACTTGTACCAGTATTAAAATCTCTGTTTAAAATATATAAATATCTGTAATAAGTTAAATCTCCAAAGGTACCGTCGTTCCATTTGTTCTTCTAGGCCCTCCTAATAACGCAGGGCCTAGAAGCAAACCTTTTCTAGTAGCTCAAGCTATATTTTGAATTCTAGAATATCGAGGTTTTTTCTAAAAAGGTTCAAATTCAAGTCATTAGGTGATCACTAAAGGTTTTCTGACTATAGACAAGTTAGCACGGCAACGTGTCGAATACCAGTCACTGCGACGTCACAATCAAGTCATCAAGTGACGTGACGTGCACATCGTGACTACTCTGCGACGTCACATTCGGGTCACGTAGTCACAATCTGGTTGTACTGTGACTTCACAAGGACGTCACGAGTGGTCACAGATTTTGATCACAAATTGCGGACATTAAGCTGTCACTGTGACGTCCTGGTGACTTCACGGTCATGCCCATGACCCCAAAGTGAAAGTCACAAACGAGTCACATATTGGTCACCTGGCTATTAGGGTATAGCATCAAAGAAGAATCCTAGCGGGAAGGCATGACCCTATTGTCCCGACGCTCTGGATAGGAATAGAGTGAAGAAAATAATTATTATTTATTATATAAAACTCAGTTTGAAAATCCTTTTTTCCTCCTAGGAAGAGCGGGTATATCAGCTAGTAACAAATAAAATTATTACCAACGAATTGGATAATATGTTGAAGGCCCTAAACTATCGAATATAGGACTGTTACGAAAAAAACTAACCATCAAAGCTAAAATTTCAACTCTTTTTAAAAAAAGCCGTTTCAATCTTAGCTCCGGAACCGACCGAAAAGATTAATACCATATACCGTCTTTTAAAGGGAACCCAATTATCAGGGCTGTATTTAGGCACGTGCAACATGGGCTATAGCACAGAGTGGCAAAATTTTGGGGGGTGGCAGATTAGACAAATTCATAATGCTACATACCTAGTTTTGAAAAGTTTTGAAAAAAAAAATGTATCACACAGTTTTCACTACGGGAGGATTCTAGGGCTGAGTCATTCCCAGCATCCGGTCACATCGGGGCCGCCGCGAGTGAACGTGCAAGCAGCTCTCACTGCTCACCGGGCCCGGTACTAAGGAATGATGACTCATGCTAAGCGATGGTAGAAAGGAGAAAACGCTTGCTATCGGTGTTGAGATGAACGGCGTTTCGCATCAAGAACACGGTATTTGACAGAGAAATATCTTATGATAGGGTAACAGCTCCAGGTTTTAAATATTAATTGAGTACGTTGAAGTGGTGATTAACTTTTTATATTTAAAATTCTCTTAATTTTACTTTTATCTCACATTTTAGTTGAAATTTAACTAGAAACTTATCGCATTGCAAAATATAAAAATAATAATAAATAAAAAATAATATACAACGATTTTAATAAATGTTAACGTATATACATTTATTAAATGTCTGACCCATAATTATTAAATGATATATGAGGATATTTGGGTTTTTAATCACAAGAAACTTTATAACAAAAAATTTAAAAATACGTATAAAAGAAGTAATTTAATTGGAAATTGTATTAACTTTTAGAAATATCTGAGATGATAATAATTTTAGAAAAATTTTTTGATATAGTGCATTGTAAATATTAAAATGTTTGACTTCTTTTTATTGAAAATCACTTGATTTAACTTTTATTTAAAATCTTATACGGGAATGTATTTTTACTATAACTCATCAAAAATTATAAACTTGACGCATTACAAAACTAACTTTCATAACATATGGATTTTTAGTAACAAGATGCGCAATATTAAAGCATATATATTTTAAAATGTTTGAAAATAAAATAGGTATTTAGCTTTTTGTGTCTTAACATTTTTTAACAAAAAAATTATTTGGAAGAGGTTTTTTTATTACGCTACATGTTGTCTTTTAGAAATCCTTCAAGAATAATAATTTATGATTATTATTTAAATTGATAAAATTAAACATTTGTAAATTTAAATTTTCAGAAACTTAAAACAAATTGTATGCCATGAAACATATCTTAAAAAACTAAGTCATTAATTTTTTATTAATGAATATATATTTATATTGCCATCATGTTTATTCACCACTTAACTATATAAAAGTTCATAACAAAATGTTTTTAAATAAAAACTTAACACTTTATACTTAATTTAGCTAACAATAAAAATTTAAAACTTTATGCATAGGAAAAACTTGAATTATAATGCTGTAAAAAAATCCCACCCACGTAATGAAAGCTAGGAAATGCCATTTTAAAGTATCGAGGATAAGAGGATTTTTTATTTATATCAAATAGTTTCCAAAAAATTTTTAATAACTATAGCTTTGTCAATTAAATACACAACTTTGCTTATAACTTTAAGACGCAAATTATATCTAAAATGTTTTAGAAATTTTCATTAAACCTATTAAATGGGCTAAGGAATAATTTTAGGTCCTTCACGAAGTAAATTTTTAGATACGCAACTGAACAACGTGTTATAAACGTTATAAAACACACGCTTGGACCTAATAAGCATCGCACTTGTCCATCGCTTAGCGACAAGGATTTTGAAGCGCCCTCTGGTTGTACCGGGCCCGATCAGCAGCGTAGCTGTGCTTAGTTTCCCTCGCGGCGGCCCCGGTCACATCCCCCCAAAATATCCGAAAGATACAAATAAAAAAACAAATACCAAGCATAGCCTGTTTTCAAGACCCCACATGTGAAGGGGGCGTGAACTTTTGAAAAAATCCTCAACAATTTGATATTTTGTGTCAAAAGGTAAAGACCCCACCTTTAAGCAGTATAGACTTTAAGAAGAAACAAGTGGAGTATTTTCTTGAAAAAGGAAATGAAATAGAGGGGGCGGCAGCAAATCAATACGCACAGGGCGGCAAAAACCCTAAATGCGGGCCTGCCAATTATTCCTTCCATATAATCTATGTCTATGTTGTTGTGGCCAGGGCCGTAACTAGACTCTTTTCGGGGGGTGGGGGTTTGGTGGAAAAATTTCTTCCTCTCCTGCCTATACTAATTCTTCTAAAATATAAATGAATACACATATTTTAATCTCCACTTAATTATAACATTAAAAATCTGTTATTTTATTTCCAAAAATGATTTTCAAAGTACAAATGATTGTAACTTTGCAATATGCAAAACAAGATTAACAGACATAACAGACCAACCAAAGATTCCAAAACACGTTGAAGAGTAGATTTTAGTTTCATTTATCAAAACTGCCGTTTATACTTGTTATGAAACATTGAAAAATAAACGCTTAAAAGTTGAATAAAGAATAGGATCAAGAATAATACAGAGTGTTTCTCAAAACTTTATCGCTTTTATTTTAAAACAACGCCTAATAAGATCATGTAAGTAAGGCTCCTCGTATCCATAATTAATATCAGGGATAGTAAAAATAAATTAAATTTAAAATGAATTGAGTTGAAAATCATAAAAAGGCAATGTAAAAAAGAGGAACTTAAAAAAAGTTATATGTAGTTTTTAAGACATAAGAGATTAAAGTTTTAAAACTTTTTTATTCCTCACTGTTCTATTAAACTGCTATATGCATAATTGCAATTTTCTCGAATCTGATCTTTTTAGTGCATGGGGCGGTTAAATTCGTTCTTGGTTCGAGGTTTAGAAGAAAATCTGCCCATGATGACCATTATAAATAACTAACAGAATGGACGGTATTGACATTAACTTAGTAACCTATTTCATACCATCGTAGAAAAGAACAACAATTTTTGAATGGTTTTTTCTTACATGACAATAAATTGTTAGTGAACAGAAATAGGAAAGGATCAATTTATTTCAGCCTCCTATTCTTTGCAGGAAACACTCCTCCTCCTATATAAAAATCTCCTTCCCTTACTTTTAAAAAGATTACGCAAAATTTTAAAACAAATCCCAATCCATTCATTTTTCTAAAAAAAAATGTTTAATATTAATTAATTTAATTTTCATGATTTAAGAAATCAAAAAAATTCATTAAAAAAAAATTCATTCATTCATTCATTCATAAAAGCAAGCAATTCGGTTTGAAATCTTTGAAAATTATTTTTGCTTTTCTCATGTCTCTTTATTCAGAAATTTTTATAAAATTATTTTTTAAAATAGCTTTTTAATTTTTTATGCCTATTAACGTGAGCAACAGGCCCCCTAAGTAGAAGCATTTGAAAATCTTCCTTTCAGAATAATTAAGTGAAACTTTATTATTAACAAATTGTAAAAGAAAAATATGGATACGAAAAAATATAGATGATACCCCAAGGGGAAATATTATAAATCCAGTACAGGCGTAATGAAAAATTAATGCATGAATTACTTAGAAAATAAAAAAATAACAGTAAAACATGAAGAAAATAATTATCTGAGTAATGGGGGATTTTAAACACTGCTGCAAAAACGACATTTTCGGTTTGCGGCACCAGCGACGAAAATTTTTTCAAAAGAACCAATAGGAAGCCTCGAAAACGATCGCTGGGAAAATATCGCAGCGACTTGCTGCGGCAAGTGTGCGATCACCGACTAGTCCAAGAAAGTTAAGGGTTGAGGTGGAACAAATTGTAAAAGAAAGTTTGAAGAGTGATTCTTATAGGAAATTTTCCGTAGAAAAGGATGGTGAAACGTAAACCAAAATTAACCTCGTCCTTTAGCCAATATGGCGGATTTTCCAAAATGGTGGACAATCTTTTTTAACTTATAACTTCCTAAAAAATGTTAATAAAATTATGATTTCTGCAGTAAATGATTAGAATTTAGTAGCAAAAACAATGGGGAGCTGTTTTTTTCTCTTACGATTTGTCATTTATCCAATATGGCGGATTTTCCAAAATGGCGTCCACTAATGTTTATAATAAAAAAAATTATGATTATAAATTCGTAATTTTTTCACGATATGGTAAGAATTAAGTCATAATAATATTCATATCAATTTCCTTTCCTCATTGTATCAAATATGGCGGATTTTTCAAAATGGCGGACAATCGTGTTTTACTAATATGCTAAAATTCTTTAATAAAATAAAACTTTTGCTGTAAATTATTAGAATTTAGTAGCAAAAATAATGTGGAACTGTTTTTTGTCTCTTACGATAAGCCATTTATCCAATATGGCGGATTTTCCAAAATGGCGTCCACCTAATGTTTAAAATAAATAATGATAATTAATTCGTAATTTTTACAGGATACGGTTAGAATTAAGTCATAATAATATTGATAAAAGTTTCCTCCCCCTCAATGTATCAAATATGGCGGATTTTCCAAAATGGCGGCCACTTATTAAGAGCCTTTTTATTTTTAATTTTTTTTCTTAATAATTATAAATATTAAATGTTATTAGGTAAAATATAAGCAGAATACTTCTATTTTACTAAAGTTTACTGGTAAATAATGTTAAAGGTAGGTAGAAATTCAAAAATTACCATTTACCACTAAGTTTGAAATATGGGGCCGCCTTTTTGGAAATTATTTCTATGTATCGCAAAATCTTGGTTACTATACTATTTTATAGGTAATTTAATATATAAATATTTATGTTATGCCAAAATAAAATTTATTTATATGTAAAAACGTTTAAAATAAAATGGCTCTAAATATGTGGCCGCCATTTTGGAAAATCCGCCACATTTGATACATTGAGGGGGAGGGAATTTTTATCAATATTATTATGACTTAATTCTAACCATATCCTGTAAGAATTATGAATTGATCATCAGAATTTATGTATTATAAACATTAGTTGACGCCATTTTGGAAAATCCGCCATATTGGATAAATGGCTTATCGTAAAAGACAAAAAATAGTTCCACATTATGTTTGCTACTAAATTCTAATAATTTACAGCAAAAGTTTTATTTTATTAACGAATTTTAGCATATTAGTAAAACACGATTGTCCGCCATTTTGAAAAATCCGCCATATTTGATACATTGAGGAAAGGAAATTGATATGAATATTATTATGACTTAATTCTTACCATATCCTGAAAAAATTACGAATTTATAATCATAATTTTTTTTATTATAAACATTAGTGGACGCCATTTTGGAAAATCCGCCATATTGGATAAATGACAAATCGTAAGAGAAAAAAACAGCTCCCCATTGTTTTTCCTACTAAATTCTAATAATTTACTGCAGAAATCATAATTTTATTAACATTTTTTAGGAAGTTATAAGTTAAAAACGATTGTCCGCCATTTTGGAAAATCCGCCATATTGGCTAAAGGACGAGGTTAATTTTGGTTTACGTTTCACCATCGTTTTCTACGGAAAATTTCCTATAAGAATCACCCATCAAACTTTCCTTTACAATTTGTTCCACCTCAACCTCTTTTTTGAGCTAACTTTCTTGGACTAGACCGGCTATTTTCTTGAGCCGGCGGGAGATCTGGGGTGTCTGGATTTTTCTAACAGAAATGTAAAAATTATCTTCTAATATCAATTTCGTGCGCTGTTGCATAAGTAAAGTGTTCGAATTAATTGAGAAAGTAAGCATTGAAATCCTAGTCATAACATATGGGCTGCCATCAAGTTCAAATGAAAAAATTCATCAATACTTAAACAGCGAAAAATATTTTTTATCAGCCAATTAGCCTCAGTTAATTATTTAGGCTACTTGTGATACATAGGCTTGATTTTTTTTGTTTTGAAATGAAAATTTTAATATTCTGTTTGACATAAAGTAACTTAGAAAGGGGCTGTGAGGAAAAAGCAAGCAATGGGAAGGAAGATCCTGGCCGCCATTTCTGCTGCTGGAGGCATAGACCTTGGAATTGATGGACGGAGCAAGCGGGCTTGGCCTGCGTTGAAACATGTTCCGCCGTTTCCCCCATTCCACGTGACCTAGTAGGTATAGATATTGGAGCATTTCAATCACGTGACGCCGATCACGTGATAAAGCCAGCTGGCCAGAATCGAACCGATGAATCCCGTTCCCAGAGCTCCTATTACACGTGACTTTGGGATGGGAGATGTTTCAACACAAGCACTGGCTCACCGCTATGGGGATGCGCGCGCATGTTCCGTCTATCTGTGTTCTAAGGTCGATGGCTGGAGGCGATTCGGAGGGAATCGCTCTCATCGCCGAGCGATCAGAAAAACCGTCGTTTTTGCAGCTCTCGATTGCAACGCCATCTCTTGGGAGAAATGTCGTTACCGAAAATGTCTCTTTTGTCTGTTTTGCAGCAGTGGTGTAAATCCGCCATTACTCGTAGCTCCCCGCCTTCTTTCGATGAACCGCCATCTAGCGGTTTGTTTGCGAGTCATTTCTTCGGGAATGCGGCGGGAAGGAAAAAGAAATAAGACAGAAATCGTAAGAGAGATGGAGAGAAACCTGGATACTTGGGGATCGAACGAAACCTCTTTTTCTGTGTCTAATTGTGTATTTGCGCAATCGAACTGAAATATTCAAATACCAAGGAGTATGGGTCTTCAAATTGCGAGAAAACCACCACTCTTTACTAATAGAAAATGATAGTATATTGTTTTCAATGGTTAGAGTATTCCTCCTTTCACGTTGGATAAGTTTCGGGACGATCTTGCCTATCGGGCCCAAACCCTTGAGGGCGAGTTATTAACTAAAGCAAAAGTAAAGCCCTAGCAGCAGTATTGACCAGCGCGAGCCGATCTAGAGATTATTCACTGATCGTACAAACCATGATCGTTGTTTTTCTGAAGGTCCTTATCAACCAGCATCCGACAAACATGGTTTCTTCAAACAGCAGTTTTGTATGTAACGCCACTTCTGATTGGACAGCGATGAAGCCAGCGATCGAGGGCTCCGTTCTCTTCAAGCTATAGTTCATAGTCCAGTGTAACTTATTTCTTATAAATTTCTCCACCTGCTTTAAAACATTTCTATCGTAACTAATAACAACTACACAACCAATTTTAGAAAATGGCTTGAACTGGTGTCCTTGTTTTCCTCCTCAATATTAGAAATTGTTTTCACAATATTGGTTATCTAATGCAATCCCTGAATGGCATGATTTCAATATTATTTTTAAAATACTCACACTATTTAAAAATATTCATTCACCTCTCTAAAAATAGAGTATTTTTTAAAGAATTTATAGGAATTAATAGTTAAAAAGGGAAAATTTTGCAACTTATGTAAGAGCCGTAATAAATATTTCATACAGCGTGTTCAAATTTAATTTTGTGAAAGCACCATATCTATCAAAGCGAGAGCGAACCCTAAGCTTTTGCGTTCGTAAAATGACGAAGTTCTTCACAGAGAGAAATTATTGTTATTACACGTTAATCAACCATTATTTTGATGATTAAAGCAAATATACTCAAATATAAACATAATTTGTGATCAAATTCTTATTTAAATGTCCATTTTCGCAAAAATAAACCACGGATCCGTGGTTCAACCCACCAAAGTTGAGTGGTCAGATTTTGGCTGAAAAACCAGTGATTATGCGTTAGTTGGGGCTGGTCGATAAGGTTTTACTTAGGATCAGCGGATAATCCTTCAATCCATGGTTGAACCACGATGGTCAATACGGCTGTAGGCCGTCTATCCGAAGGCACCAACCAACCTAGAGGACCGTTCCATTTTATTCGCGGATGGGAAAGGATAGAATGAGGAACTTGGCGTTTTTTCGGGAGCACATGTTTGTGCGTTCATTGAAAAAGGCATTCAGAGTTGCTTGAATTAAATTGTTATTTTAATAATGAATAAAATCATTAATTTAAATCAAAATTATTAAACAAATGAAATTCATTAGTTAGTTGTATGCTGTATGTAAAATTGGTTGTTTGTAAAATATGCTGTATTTAAGAAAAAATAACATTAACTTGTATTAAATTTATTTCCAAAAGTATAGAACAGTAAATACATTAAAAGATCAGAGTTGCCCCAAAAAGATTATTTATAAAAGAGTTATTATATTGTTATACCAAATCTAAATAATTCTAATTTTCAAGTGTTATATAAATTTTTGATCTGATATTTTATTTCATTTTAAAATGAAAAAATTATATTACTTCCATTTACAATTTTTAAAAAATTCAAATACTTAATTCAAATATATCAAGAAAATCTACCATAAAAAATGGTGCATCTGCCAGGGCACGCGCACTGAAAGAGACTCATTTGATCAACCAAAGATACTACGTATCTACCTTCCCCACCCGCGAATAAAATAGAACGGTCCTCTAGGTTATTGGTAGGGGGCTTCAGATAGACGGCCTAGTAAGCAAAGCTGTGAAACTATACTGATACGATGCTTGACTCTGGCTGAGAGCAAGTATTTCCTACAGCCGTATTAACCAACGCGAGCCGATCCACAGATTATTCACTAATCGTACAAACCATGGTCGAAGTTTTTCCGATGACGAGATTTGGACCTTATCAACCAACATCCAACAATCATGGTTTCTTCAAACCACAGTTTTGTATGTAACGCCACTTCTGATTGGACCGCGATGACGCCAGGCATCGAGCCCGGCTGTCCGCGCTTTTGGCTGAAAGTTCATAGTTCAGTGTAAATTATTTCCTGTAAAATTATCTACCTGCTTTAAAACATTTCTATCGCAACTAATAATAACTATACAACCAATTACAGAAAATGACTTGAACTGGTGTTCTATATTTCCTGCTTTACATTCGAAATTGTTTTTACAATCCTCGTAATCTTATGGCTACACTGAATGGGTTTATTTCAATATTATTTTTAAAATACTCACACGTATCTAAATATATTGATTCACCTCTCTAAAAATAGACTATTTTTGAAAGAATTTAAAGGAATTAATAGTTAAAAGGGGAAAATTTTGAAACTTAAGTAAGAGCCGTGCTAAATATTTAATAACTCAAGTATTTTAAGAGCGCCATCTATCAAAACGAGAGCGAACTCTAAACCTTCTGGTTCATGACTTTTTAAACAATTTTCATGAGAAGCTTTTCTTTATTATTACACTTTAAGCAACCATTATTTTGATGATTAAAGCACATATACTCAAATATAAATATAATTTGTGATCAAATTCTTCTTAAATGTCCATTTTCGCAAAAATAAACCACGGATAACCCACCAAAGTTGGGTGGTCAGATTTTGGGTGAAAAAACCGATGGTTATTCGTTAGTTGGGGCTGGTTGATAACGTTTTACTTAGGATCAGCGGATAATCCTTCAATCCATGGTTGAACCACGATGGTTAATACGGCCGCTAGTGCAGTTTTTGGATTTAGAGTCAAATTAAAAAACTTAAATTTAAAAATAAGTAACACATCCTAACGGCGACCTAATAAGGAAAATGGATCATTCTGACGAAATAATTTGCAAAAAAAAAAAACTAAACCTCCTTTAACCAATTAAAATTTATCTAACCTCCTCCTTTTGAATACATTACTTAAAAACATGGTTTCAAAGCAAAAAAAAATGAGGATTTCTCACATTAATTCTAAACAGATGGTGTTTTTAAAGTTTTCTTGACATCTTTAGGAAGTATAGCATCAAAGGAGAATCCTAGCGGGAAGGCATGACCCCATGACCCTATTGCGCCGACGTTCTATAGGAATAGAGTGAAGAAAATAATTATTATTTATAATATAAAACTCAGTTTGAAAATCCTTTTTTCCTCCTTAGGAAGAGTGGGTATATCAGCTTGTAACAATAAAATTATCACCAACGAATTGGATAACATGTTGAAGGCCCTAAACTATCGAATATAGGACTGTTACGAAAAAAACTAACTATCAAAGCTAAAATTTCAAAGCTGTTTTAAAAAAGCCAATTCAATCTTAGCTCCGGAACCGAAAAGATTAATACCATGATTAAAAGATTACTGTCATGCCTATACTAATTCTTCTAAAATATAAATGAATACACATATTTTAATCTCCACTTAATTATAACATTAATATTCTTTTATTTTATTTCCTAAAATGATTTTCAAAGTACAAATGATTGTAACTTTGCAATATGCAAAACAAGATTAACAGACATAACAGACCCACCAAAGATTCCAAAACACGTTGAAGAGTAGATTTTAGTTTCATTTATCAAAACTGCCGTTTATATTTATTATGAAACATTGAAAAATAAACTGCGCAAGTTCAGAGTTGCGTATGCTTGACGATTTTTGGCTGTTTAGCGGCACATTTAGAAGCCAAATGACTCTTTTAACATGAGTTAGGGTTACCATATTAGTCATCTTTAACGCTAAAAACTTGGCGCATACGCAAGACTGAACCGGCACATTTAGAAGCCAAATGACTCTTTTAACATGAGTTAGGGTTACCATATTAGTCATCTTTAACGCTAAAAACTTGGCGCATACGCAAGACTGAACCGGCACATTTAGAAGCCAAATGACTCTTTTAACATGAGTTAGGGTTACCATATTAGTCATCTTTAACGCTAAAAACTTGGCGCATACGCAAGACTGAACCGGCACATTTAGAAGCCAAATGACTCTTTTAACATGAGTTAGGGTTACCATATTAGTCATCTTTAACGCTAAAAACTTGGCGCATACGCAAGACTGAACCGGCACATTTAGAAGCCAAATGACTCTTTTAACATGAGTTAGGGTTACCATATTAGTCATCTTTAACGCTAAAAACTTGGCGCATACGCAAGACTGAACCGGCACATTTAGAAGCCAAATGACACTTTTAACATGAGTTAGGGTTACCATATTAGTCATCTTTAACGCTAAAAACTTGGCGCATACGCAACTCTGAACTTGCGCCCGCCTAATAAGATTTTTTTTGTTTTCAAATGAAAATTTTAATATTTTGTTTCACCTAAAGTACCTTAGAAAGGGACTGTAGGAAAATCAAGCTATGGGAAGGAAGATCCTGGCCGACACTGCACGCTAGAACGTAACAAGGCAATCTATGAGAGTTGAAAAAAAGGTCTGTGCGCATGCGCTGAGTAGCAATTTTACAACAAATATTTGGCGAAGGAATCGCTACTTGGCGAAGCTCTTATCCCAGTTTCAAATTGCCGTATATTTTTGGTTGGGTCGTAGGTTTTCAAAGTTCAAGAGTCCATTTCTAGATAATTCGTGTTTTAAATAGGATTTAAATGAAAAATCACAGGAACTTAAAGTAAAACGATCCCTAATATATTAAAATATTTAAAATTATGAACATCAGGACATCAAAATTTATTCACTAACATCATAACTACACAAAACTCTCAAAATTTTTATGTATAATAAAAAAAATTCTAACAAATTTTACATATAATTTATTAATACTAAATTCTTTAATTAAATTAAATAATGTTATCAAATTTAAAAAATTCACATCATAACTACAAAACTTTTCTCAAAATCTATAAATCTAATGAAAATAATTAATTAAATAAAATCTAAATTCTTTAAATCAAGTATAAATTTGGTAAAACAAAATTCGCAACCACCGAGATTCGAACCTACGACCACCGGTACAGCAACCGTTCGTCCTACCCACTGTGCCACTGCTATGCCAGCACAACACTTCGGTCGAAATTACATTTTTTAAACTCAGTACCTTCAAAGAAGCCAAATTCTCGCCAAATCTCTGCCGCCAACTCGAGAATGCGCACAAACCAATTTTTCGGCTCTCATAGGAAGCCCTGTTACGTTCCAGACGCTACTCTGGCCGACATTTCTGCTGCTGGAGGCGATTCGGAGGGAATCGCTCTCATCGCCGAGCGATCAGAAAAACCGTCGTTTTTGCAGTTTTCGATTGCAACGCCATCTTTTGGGAGAAATGTCGTTTCCGAAAATGTCTCTTTTGTCTGTTTTCAAGCAGTGGTGTAAATCCGCCATTACTACTATTAGCTTCCCACCTTTTTTCAATTAAGCGCCATCTAGCGGTTTGTTTGCGAGTAATTTCTTCAGGAATGCGGCGGGAAGAAAAAAGAAATAAGACAGAAATCGTAAGAGAGATGGAGAGAAACCTGGAAACTTAGGGATAGAAACCTCTTTTTATATGTCACATTGTGTATTTACGCAATCGAACTGATAGATTCAAATACCAAGGAGTATGGATCTTCAAATTGCGAGAAAACCACCACTCTTTACTAATAGAAAATAAATGTATAAACTTTTTCAGTTTTGGATGGTTTTACTGAAAAAAAAACTTTTTAAAGTAGTTCTAGACAATCTTGCCTATCAGGCTCAAATCCTTGAGGGCGAGTTATTAACTAAAGCAAAAGCAAAGCTATAACTGTGATACGTACTAAACTGATAAGATGGTCGACTCTGGCTGAGAGCAAGTAGTACCTAGAGCAGTATTTGAATTTAGAGTGAAATTAAAATCAAATTTAAAAATACGTAACACATCCTAACGAAGAAAATGAATCATTCTGACGAAATAATCATTGAACAAAAAAATCTAAACCTCCTTTAACCAATTAAAATTTATCTAACCTCCTCCTTTTGAAAAAATTACGTAAAAACATGGTTTCAAAACAAGAAAAATTAGGATTTCACCCATTAATTCGAAACAGATGATGGTTTTTTTAAAGTTTTCTTCACATCTTTAGGAAGTATAGCATCAAAGAAGAATCCTAGCAGGAAGGCATGACCCTATTGCCCCGACGCTCTGGATAGGAATAGAGTGAAGAAAATAATTATTATTTATTATATAAAACTCAGTTTGAAAATCCTTTTTTCCTCCTATTAAGAGCGGGTATATCAGCTAGTAACAAAAAAAATTATCACCAACAAATTGGATAATATGTTGAAGGCCCTAAACTATCGAATATAGGACTGTTACGAAAAAAACTAACTATCAAAGCTAAAATTTCAAAGCTTTTTTAAAAAAGCCAATTCAATCTTAGCTCCGGAACCGAAAAGATTAACCTTTTACAGGCCAATGTTCCCAATTGGGAACATCGTGTTTGAAAATTCATAAAAAATAGCTGCTATTAGTATACTGTTGAAAATTTTACCATTCACAGTTGAAGGATGACTTGATTTTTTAAAATTCAAACGAAGTTTCTATCTTTATAGGAAAAAAATACAAAAATTCTTAAAATAGGCCATTTTTACGCTTTTTGATAGAGGTACACAAAATAATTCATGAAAAATCGAAATATTGTCCTAAGTTTCCAAAATTTGGTAAGAATATTGGCAAAGACTTACCTTAAATAGTTATTCTCAGTATTATTAATAACTATTAAATACACGCTTGTGGTAACTTGCGAAACATGCATGTTCCCAATTGGGAACATTGGCCTGTCGCCGCTATTCACGGGAAACCGCGTTTGCAGTATGGCGTTGTATTATAGAACTCAGTAGAACGGTAGTATTTTTCTTCGTAAATAATAAAAAGGTTATCTAATTGCTTAAAGGGAAATCCCCTTTCAGAAAAGAAATAGCTGGTTTGTTTTTGGTTTTGATTGTATATATTTTTTTTCGTTTGAATCTACGATTTTGTTCAGAGAAATGATGAATGTACAATACTGGCAAAAAAAATCGACTCAGACCCTATATCTCCGGAACGGCTTGTGATATAAAGACAAATAAGGTATCATTTTTCATGATTTGAAGTATTCTATATACAGAAAATTTTTCAAGTTCTTAGGGGGTCGTCTTCATATTAAACGAAGCACCAACTTTCGTTTTTCCTATGGAAACCATCCAAGATTATTCCAGATTCTGAAAGAGCACCCTCTAAAACCCCCCAAAACCAGTTTTCATGCCATTTGGTCCCCAAATGAAGACAGGAGAGGGGGTTGAAGTTCGTCGAATTTACGTTGAAATCTCGTTTTTTACGTTGAATTCTCGATTTTGATCCTGCGGGGTTGATGGTTGAAAGGATCAAAATCGAGAATTCAACGTAAAAAACGAGATTTCAACGTAAATTCGACGAACTTCAACCCCCACTCCTGGCTTCATTTGGGGACCAAATGGCATGAAAACTGGTTTTGGGGGGTTTTAGAGGGTGCTCTTTCAGAATCTGGAATAATCTTTAATGGTTTCCATAGGAAAAACGAAAGTTGGTGCTTCGTTTAATATGAAGACGACCCCCTAAGAACTTGAAAAATTTTCTGTATATAGAATACTTCAAATCATGAAAAATGATACCTTATTTGTCTTTATATCACAAGCCGTTCCGGAGATATAGGGTCTGAGTCGATTTTTTTTGCCAGTATTGTATATAAACATTGAATAAGTCGGCTTCGCTTCCAAAGTTCATAACTTATCGAAGAGAATTTATGCTAGTAAAAAAGAAAGGTTAGTAGATTCACGTCTGGTATTGTGTTATTTATTATACATAAGAAATAAATTTTAAAAATATGGAATCCTTAATGCGTTTTGCATAAGAAAGTAAGGATACAATGTTTCATGTTTTATTTAGTAATGACAGTGAAATTTTCTTATAAATGTATTAATGCTACATTCAAAAACCAATTATTTAATTCATTACTCAAATTTTTAATTATTATTTTTGTACAAATTATTAAAATCCATTTTAAATCATATTTATAAATGTACAATAATTTCAATATTTTTCTTGTGTAATAAAATAACTTGGCCTTTGATGATAGGAAAATTGAAATTAGTTAATCCCTCTTATATATTTTAGTTGTTTTAGATAGTATCTGGAATTTTACATTGTATTTTTAAGGCTAGTGTATAAAATTTACTTACATAATGATATAAAATTTTGGTATTTTGCATGAAATTGCCATTAAATTGTTTTCAAATTTCTGACATTTCTATCAAATTACAGCTTAAACACAAAGATAAACTATAATTAAGGTTGATTTTGTTAGTTATTCCACAAGATTTGGGTTTTATTTTATTTGTTTATCATTTGAGTCTATGCGTGCTTCCCCGGTCGAAGTATAGTCGGAAGTGGCCAATGTTCCCAATTGGGAACATGGTGAAAATCACACTTAAAAATTTTTTACCGCCTTCATATTAATAATTTCTCTTAATTGAACCATTAGAAGGTATTTCATGCAAAAAAATTAATTAAAATATACCTGGATCATAATTCGGCCTGTAAAAGGTTAATACCATATACCGTCTTTTAAAGGGAACCCAATTATTCCTTCCATATAATCTATGTTTTTGTGGCCACAGGGCCGTAACTAGAGTCTTTTTGGGGGGTGGGGGTAAAAAATTAACTAAAATAATCAATAAATGTTTTCAACTAAATTACTTTCCCCAAAACTGGAAAAAAGCCACTATTATAGTTTTTCCTAAACCAGGTAAATGCAAAAAACAGCCTAGCAACTACCACCCCATAAGCCTCCTAAGCTCTCTCTCTAAAATCCTAGAAAAAATCATATTAATGCATATAAAAAACCACTGTTCAGAGCTAAATATAATTCCTCCCGATCAATTCGGATTCAGGGATAAGCACTCAACCAATCACCAACTCCTGAGATTAGTGAACACCATAAAATCAGGGTTCAATTCTGGTCGCTACACTGGAGCAATATTTCTCGATATTGCGAAAGCGTTCGATCGGGTGTGGCACGATGGCCTCATCTTTAAATTGTTAAAACTGAAATTCCCCTTCTTCTTAATTCGTATAATTGCACAATTTCTAACCTATAGGTCCTTCAGAGTCAAAATAGGAGATCACTTTTCTGATCACTTCCAACTGCTTGCTGGCACTCCACAGGGAGCTATTATTTCCCCCATTCTCTACAACATATTTACTTCAGACTTCCCCAAATCTCCTCTCCTGACCCACTTTTTCTTCGCGGATGACACCGCACTAACTGCCCAGTGTTTCTCCATGGTAACCATAAGAAAACAGCTCCAAGAGTCTCTTCCTCCATTCTAAAAATGGTTAAAACAATGGAAAATCGATGTTAATACAAGCAAAACTGTAGCCATAATCTTCCATCCATTCTACCACAAATACTACCCTCCTACAATCAAATTCTTAAAAGCCCGCCTCCCATGGCAAGAACAAGTCAAATACCTCGGTGTCATCCTCGATGAAACACTCACCTTCAAAAACCACTGCCAACATATCAAAAAGAAGTATGGAATGAGTTTAAAACTCACCTATCCCCTAATCAATAGACAAGCTAAACTATCCCTACCCAACAAACTCTGTTGATATACAAATCAGTAATTAGACCAGCCCTAACTTATGCGAGCCCCATCTGGGCCACCGCATCTAACTCCCATATAAAAGAAATAGAAACATTGCAAAACAAAATACTAAGAATCATAACTAATGCCCCTCGGTACGTCACAAATGACGTAATACATCACGACCTCAAAATAGAACCCATGTCCCTATACATAGAAAATGCCTCAATAAAATTCTATGAAAAACTAGACTCTCATCCAAATAATTTCATATCCTCCCAAACAGTCCACAACTCCCTAAATGATGGACACTTAATGCCCTTTTCGAACACCAACCTGTCCTCCCGCTTCAGCCATCGCGTCCCCCCCAACCCTCCCTAGATCTAACCTCCCCGTACTAGATCCTGTCTAGAACGACCCCACGCCTGTGTTCCCTGCGCCAGCACGCATCTCAATGAAATCCCAATAATCACCCCCCCTTGGGCTACCAAGTACTGAATGTATCTTGTGCTCCTCCATCCTCTCTCATGTGTATCTCTTCATGGACTCCACTCATACGGAGTAAAAGCAGGCTTCGCCTGCTGTGTACAAAATAAAGTATTAATGTATGTCACACGTCACACATTACCATTTAATTTGACTTCAGGACAATCTTGCCTATCGGGCTCAAATTCTTGAAGGCGAGTTATTAACAAAAGCAAAGCTGTGATACTGATACGATTATCGTCTCAACATAGCTTTATGGTCGGACGAAGGGGATTTCTGCGCATGCTCGAGCACTTCACCATCCAGAGTAGTTTTTCTCGCGGAACTGGGGACTGTGTAGCTATTGCAAAATGATATCTATAGTTTTTTACGCTTCGTTTTATATTACGCAAAAGTTTTTTACGATATATACGCTTCGGCTATTGTCTTGAGGCCATTTCTTTTTAAAAACCAGTTAATGACGGTGTGTGAGTTTTCTTAAAGATAATTTATTTTGCAATTTAATTTTCGCTGTTTTATGCTACTTAGAAGGAAGTGCTTGATGAGGATAAGTATGTTCTATTTATTTGCTTTTATTTCTTAAGTTAAAATAAATTTTTAATTTTCTATTAATTAAGATGTAATACTATGTAACATATTTGAACATTGCACGCACGTGGTTCTTTGTATACATTAAATGAAAAAAGTCAGAAGTGCTATAATTTTTTACTTTCATTTTTAAGTTACATAAAACTCATCAATTTTATCTGTACTGCTTATGAAAAACATTAATATTTACCTATTTTGTAGATTTTTGGATTAGTTAAAAAAGCTAATTAAAACTTTTAACAACCTAAACTTTTGTAGAGTTTTTGTTTTGTTTACTTCAAATAACAGCATTCAGGCATGCGCCGACTTTCGACGAAGACTTTTCGCCGACGAAGTGCTTTCGAGCTGAAATCGTAGATAATGAGGTATTTGCATGAGTGAGGGATTTGCTTTATTTTATACTTTTTCGATGCATTATGGTTTAAAACTCCCAAATTTCTGATTTTTAAGTTCAAAAATGTGTTTAAATAATTTAAAATTCAATTTGATTTTTGCCAAAACGCCAGAAAAGTCACGTTATCAGAAATGGGCTTCTATTGGATGTGACGTCACAGCGCACGAAAACCATTGTGTTTACTGTTTTCACGTGATCAGAAAACGAGCTTCTATTGGATGTGACGTCACAGCGCACGATTTGTGATTCGAAAGTGTTTTCGCGCCAAAACAAAAAAAGAAATTTCAAAAATTTATATCTCAGAAACTAGGCTACGGAAATACTTGATGTAAGCGTCATTCTTCGTAGTTTTTTGTCTACTGTTTTAATAAAATTTAATCTCAAAACGTGCAAATATCTCATTATGGAGACGGTCCCTCGAGAATTCAGAAAGTAAGTTCGAGCATGCGCAGAAATCCCCTCCGACCGACCATAAAGCTATGTTGAGACGGTAGTGCTCGACTCTGGGTAAGAGCAAGTATACTTCCCAGTGCAGTTTTTGAATTCAGAGTGAAATTAAAAACTTAAATTTAAAAATACGTAACACATCCTAAAGACGACCTGATAAGAAAATGAATCATTCTGACGAAATGAACTGAAAAAAAACTAAACCTCCTTTAACCAATTAAAATTTATCTAACTTCCTCCTTTTGAAAAAATTACGTAAAGACATGGTTTCAAAACAAAAAAATGAGGATTTCACCCATTAATTCTAAACAGATGGTGTTTTTAAAGTTTTCTTTACATCTTTAGGAAGTATAGCATCAAAGAAGAATCCTATAGCGGGAAGGCATGACCCTATTGCCCCGACGCTCTGGATAGGATTAGAGTGAAGAAAATAACTATTATTTATAATATGAATTTCAGTTTGAAAATCCTTTTTACCTCCTAGGGAACAGCGGTGTATTGGCTAGTAACAAAAAAGATTATCACCAACGAATTGGATAATATGTTGAGGACCCTAAAATAACAAAGATAGGACTGTTACAAAAAAACTAACTTTTAAAGCTAAAATTTCAAAGCTTTTTTAAAAATGCCATTTCAATCGTAGCTCCGGAACCGAGAAGATTAATATTCCTTCCATATAATCAGTGTTGTTGGGCCGTAACTAGACTTTTTTTCGAGGGGGGTTTGGCAAAAAAATTTCTTGAAACTTTAGTTTCGATTTTGTTGGTGACCTAGGTAAGAAGATAGAGGCGGATCCAGGATTTGGTTTTTGGGGGCTAAGAATAATGAAGTTGCATGTGTCAGATTTTCAAAAACAAACAAGTGTTCCGTATGGTTTTTTGTATGGTTAAATGAAATATCTAGTCAATTTTTCAAAAAAATGCACAGGTAATTAAATATTTTAATTTAAAAGTCGAGTAAAAAACACGTGACTGAAAACGTTTATTGCTTTAACTGCAGGATGACGTCAACAATTATACCATCAACTCCATTGCTTTTCAACAATGCCTATTGTAAGATGACGTCACAACCAAACTCTTGGCGTTTTCGCGCTCTTTTAAAAAGGGGATTTTTGTTAATTTTTTTGGCAATCAAAAAATTTCTCGATCGGCCTCAAATTTTGGATAGCTGCATATTTTTGCAAGAACAATCGATTAAAAAATAAAAAAAATCATGCAACTTTCTCATTTTCAATATCAAAATCGTCTTCTAATATCCTAAAAGGAGGGTCTGGGGGTCCTCCCCCAGAAAATGTTTGGAAATTTAAGTCTAATAAGCAGATTTTTCAACTCGTTTTTGTACACCTAATCCGGATTTCGGACCTACATTTTCAAGACTTTATATTTTGGTAGAATTTTTCCATTTCGACGAACTTTTTGCTGAAAAGTGGTAAATAATTAGGTTCCAAACTCCACAAGGGGGTCTGGGGATCCTCCTACAGAAAATTTGTGAAAATTTGACCCTAAAAACTGGATTTGAACTCGTTTTAGAGTAGCTTTTCCCTTTTTTACACCCCTGAGTTCCTACTTCCCCTCTTTCTCACTATTAGTTCTTATTTCTTTTGGGGAGGGAGGCTTAAGTTTAAGTACTCTAGCTTTCCTGGACCCGCTAGTGTGAGTAGAACTCCCAAATGACCTTGGATACGATCCCTTTATGATTTCACTCATTTTTAGACTAACCCGAATCGAACTAATAGATTTTCAAATTTCATGGGCGTTTGGGGTTCTCCCCAAGAAAAATTTTTAACTATAAATGTAGGGGTTTTATGCATTTTAAGGCGAATTTTTAAGGAAAAAAATTAATTTCAAAATTTTGAGGGGGGTTGAACAGCCCAACTCCCCCTTCGGATACGGCCCTGGTTGTGGCTAATCCTCTAATAGTCTGATTCACATAATCTTTTCACAGTAGGTGTATTCAGTGGCGGATTTACACATTTTCAAGGTATAGGCTGTAAAATTTTTGCCACCCTTTCCGTCTACCTATCCAGTGGCGGATCCAGGATTTGGTTTTGGAGGGGGCTAAGAATTTTACTTATCCAATGCAATCTTCTTGTTAATGTTAATACGGGAAAGGTAGTGAAATATCCTGCTCCAAATTCCAAAAGGGGGGTCTGGGGTTCTTCCCATATAAAATGTTTGTAAATTTAAGTCAACCCCCCCACTTTCTCAACTCCTTTTGGTACGCTTCATCCGAATTTCGGATAGAGATTTTTTGCAGTTTGACACAAACTTAGTAAAATGTAGTTGTAATAACAGAGTTACAAGTGCCAAAGGGGGTCTGGGGGTCTTACCCCAGAAAAATTTTTATAATTTGACCTTAAAATAACAGGGTTTGAACTCATTTTGGTGCATAAAATGTCATTATATTCTAGAGTAAAACTTTTCATTTTTTTTGGGGGGGGGGGCTTGAGCCCCCTAGCCCCCCTGGATCCGCTAGTGTACCTATCCCTTCCCTATGGCGGCGCCCTTTCGTACTACCTACCTTGTCATGTCCTAGATTAATTTTACAGTTCAACAATTTCGTTGAAATAGCACGTAAAATAGTTTTGGGTATATTTCTGAGATAATCAAAGCTCAATCATGTACGATTAATAAGGCGGGATAATGTATGCTATACTTACACAATGATATACATTTGGTAAACGTGAATAAACAATTTTTATTGCATAGTTTGTTTGCAAATTCATCGATATCGTCATAATTAATATTTGTCATTAATTGCGACTCTATGCACAAAAGAGCTAAAGAGTTTAACTTTTCTTGGCTTATAGGTTGCTCTGAGATAATTTTTAAAATTTGTCGCTGGTGTGCATAATGCCATACGAAGGGCTATGAGCTATGTCCAAGTTTGGATAAATATTCTGCAAATTCTGTTTCGCAGTAACGAAGATATACTCTCTAATGATCTAGTTGAATCTGGTTTAATCAAAATGTTTTGTGCAGATAAATGACTATGAAAATGAATGCATTCTTTAACAAACTCAGTCTCTAAATCATTACAATACATTTTTTCTAAGGACAGGGATTTTTTCCTTAGGGTTGATGGAACATTAGTATTTTTACAGCTGGAACACAGCCCTCCATTTTTCTTGTATCTGGTATACTTTATCGCCATTTTAACTCCAGTCCTCTGTTTGTTCAATGTCGACACTTTCACACGCTATAATGGGTAAAGGACGGTCGTAGGAGGCAGTAATAAAATGCTATTAGAATATTTTGATCAACATTTTAACAAAAAAATTTTGCTATTCCTTAAAATTATAAAAACCCCGGACAAATTGCAACCCAGGACATTTCCCCGGACAGCATTGAAAAACCTCTCCTGACTCCTGGGTAAACCCGGACGTATGGTAAGCCTAGTAATTGCCTTCCGCCGCCATCCTTTGATGCTGGTTCCACGAAATCCAACTTCTGTCCGAACATGCAGCCAGAAAATGAAAGGGACCCCATGTGGCGAAAGAATGTTGGTTTTCATATAAGCGTTTACTCCATCAGAGATTAGGGACAATTCTCTGCATTGATTCAAGCTACTCAGGAAATCCATAACAAAAATGTAATAAGGTTTGATCGAAATTTTTTTCGAATATTCTACGGGCAGCTTCTTATACTGCAAAAAAAATCTGCCGCCTCTCAAAAATCTGCCGCCCCTCAAAAATCTGCCGCCCTAGGCTCCAGCCTACTCAGCCTGCTGGTAAATCCGCCACTGGGTGTATTATTCCTATCGCATGTGAATTCATGTACGAGCACTGATGTCCAATTATTATTAAATTGTATTACATAAAAATTTTGTTATATAAAATGAAACATCAAAAGAAATAGAGGCAAGGAGCGATGCTCTAAAAGGGGAGACGATAACTGTAATATAAAGCTTCTAATTGAAACGTCCCGACGCTACAGGGGAAAGATTATGGTTCTATGGTTGGTTTTATAGCTCAGTGATGGATGGTGGAGTTAGAACTATATGAATGCCTCGAGATAATTTAAATCCAAATTAAAATTTTCATATGATTATGTGATTCTGACTCGTCTACTATCCCCCTAGAAATGTGACCCAATATTTATGGGACACTCTGTATAAACTGAACATCAGTAAGGCTTGCGCCAAACTAGCAGCTTAAAGAAGCCAAAGCAAAAAAAACAAACTCGGTAAGATTCAAATCATGGAGTTGAGCCTTAGTCTCCCCTCTCTTCCCAGGTAGCACAGCTATATCAATATATATCCTTTCGACATCAACCGATGTTCTGAATCTCGTGGAACATCGGATATCATAATCACGACTTATAATGACGTAAAATGATATCATGTATTTCATTTTTATTGACAAAGAAAGTTAATAACATGTTTTAAGACATTATTAGCAAGAAATAATTGAGTAAATTATGGATTTGAAGATTTTTACTTATTTTTGCAATAATTGAAAATTTAGCGTCGGAAGAAGTATATCGAAAATATATCAGATTACGTCGTAATAAGAGTTTCGTAGAAATTAAAATTTAGCATCGAAGAAGTATATCGAAAATATATCAGATTACGTCGTAATAAGAATTTCGTAGAAAGGAAATTTTAGCATCGAAGAAGAATATCGAAAATATATCAGATTACGTCGGAATAAGAATTTCATAGGAAAATTTAGAATCGAAGAAGTATATCTAAAATGTATCAGATTATGTCTTAATAAGAATTTCGTAAAGAGGACATCAATTGATGTCCTCTTAAACTTTCTTCTGAAACTTGCGGACCTGGAAAAAGTTGTAACTTTCCCCCGAACCAAATAGAATTTCCCCAAACCTTATGTATTGCTCCTATGGAGCTGGCAGGGGCTTCCCCCGAACCGGGTTCATAGGTTCAGGCACTTTTTCCAGGTCCGGAAACTTGATATCAGTTAATTTTTGTCAATGATTTTTATACGTCAGCTAGAATTTGATATTATGTATATGATGACTGTTACAAAATTAAATCAATGCAATTTGGTATTCCTCGTTCGTTGGTTCTATTCAACTGGTTTTAAAGGATTCATTAAAAGTGACTAGGTTTCATTTCTCCAGTAAGCTGATGATAGGTACTTTAATTTGATTTCAGAATTGAAATTGTATTTTGTTGAAATTCAGATTATTTTTGACAGTGTTGTGTTCCTCAGTTTGAAAAGCAATGTCATAAAATAGCATTAAGAACTTTATGATTAGCCTGTTGCAAGCATCAAGTTTTGTCCAATATATACATAACAGTAATGAAACACCAATTTATTATGGTGCTAAAATACCTCAAATAGAAGTTTCATTTAATTTTTGCTAAAAGTTTTTTTGCTTTAAAGTTTAAATAATAAAACGTTACTAATATATTCCAATTAGAGATATTTATAACCGGCTTATCCTAAAGTACCCAACATTATTCTTACTTGTACCAATGTCAATGTCTGACTCTAATTCAAAATAAATATAAAAGGTAGTTTTAAAGCACAGGTTTTCTATTTCATTTAATTTGTGAAAGAAATATAAATCACATGCTTTCATATAAATGTATGGTACTAGATAAGCCCAGAGCACAATTTGCTGATTGGATTTATACTGGTGACATTGTACTAATATTAAAAGCAACAATTTTAGATGAGCTGTTTTGGAACACTTTTAAATTTGGTGTATGATTTTCATTGTGATTTAAGAACACACTTGATATTTGCAACTGGCTTATCCTAAATTACTAAATATGTAATACTTTTTTGTGTCATTTATTGTTCATAAGTCTTAACATTTGGGCATCTTGATGTTGATGATAGTCCATCAAGATGATCTCCAAGAGAAAAATAGCGATTAGATTATTAAAAATTCTTGGTTGTTCGAAATATTTAAAAACTAGGTTTAACAAGTTTAAAAATTAGGTTAAAGACAAAATTCAAAATCAAATTGTAAATAAATATGTTTTGATGCTGAACATGTTCGGATGGCAGATTTATTCAGCGGATGACATCCACTAACTAATAAGATTTCTGCTATAATTTGTGAATTAAAATATTTTTTCTGATTGATTGTTGAAATTTTTTGAGTTGTACATGATCCTATATATTATTTAAGTTTTGAAATGAATGTTTGAAATTTTCTATCATTAAAATAAGAAATAAGAAACTACAAAAAGTGCCTATCAACTGAAGTGAAGTGATTAACTGAATGATAATTCAATTATAATTGTTTACAAAATTAACCCTTACTTTAAAACATATCGTTTTAATTAAATTTAATAATTATAATGGAATTCAAGGTAAGTGTCAAGTTTATTTCTAAATTTTGTTTGTCATAGATTTTGATTAATTTCTATCTTTACTTTCATAGGATGTTCAAGCCAGTGGTTCGAGCAAAGTATTTTAACTTGAGCCTAGTCCCAACACACAATCACATATTTATTCTTTTTTGAGGGGGAAGGGGTTAAATTATCTCTTATAGTGCGTTGCACCAATGTTTGTCAGCTTAATTATGAAGCTAATTAATTGATTCAAAATTAATATTAAGACTATTAGATTTTAATTTTGTACATTACATGAGGAGATTTAAGAAACTCCCAAGGAAGAACATAACTGCGAATAGGATTCATTTTAGGCTATAATTTTCGTTTAATATTGCCAAGCTACTAAGTTTTCCCAAAACTAAAAACATTGCCCAAAATTGTTAACAAATATAAACAATTCTTAAAGATTAGCTGCAGACCTGCCAACTCTCAGGTTTTTTTGCTAAAACTCTGTCTTTTCTTGTGTTTCCTCCGAGGTTTTTTTTCCTTTTGCACCAAGTTGGTCTTGAAAGAAACATTTTTTCCGTTCTATGTAAGAAATGCGAATTTTGTTACCGTTGTGCAATGATGGCGCTAGCGGGAATTGTATTTTTCAAGCACTCTGTACAGAGTGTGTGATAATACGTATTATCTCAGGTTTTTTTAAGTTGGCAGGTCTGTCTGGGTGGTAAATTTCTTCAATCAGACTCTCATGAATTGTGGAGAATAATGTATTCTTAATTTTTTTTCATACAGAGGTTGCATCGGATTTTTTATCGGTGTGGTGGAAGCTGCATATCCCGAAGACATCTGAGACTGGAATCTAATGGTGACTGAATGTTCAACAGGAAAATATGTAATTAAGAACCCTTCAATTATTAAGTCCGCTTTTAAAGATTGTAGAACAGCCTTAGAAAGAGTCCTCCAGTCGCCATGATTATCCACAGCTCGAGTGATGGCTGACAACCATAGAGATTTATTTAATTAATTTTTTATTTAATTTAGGATTTTAATAAAAATTATATTGATAATAAGATCTCTATGGTTGTCAGTGATTAATTTGTAAACATGGCGGCTGGAGGTCTCTTTCTAAAGCTGTACCAAGATTTTAACCCATCCTTTTCTTAAAATCCAGTTAAATTTTCTTTCAATATTTTCAAGTACTTCTGGGGATAATAAATTGTTAAGTATTATCCCAAAGCTAGATGTACTAGAAAAATTATTACATAGGGGTTTTACCTTTTCAATATGGCAAAAAATCAGTTTAGTGTTCCTCGTTACTGGGAAGTTTTCTCCAAGTGATTATTACGAGGAAATAATTTTGCTGTTTCAAAGTCTAAGATACACATAAACGAACCCATAACTGCTTCAACAACAATGATTTCCCAGTTTTATTAATACATCTTTTTGTCTTAACATATTGAAATTTTTAAATTATGTGGATATAAAAAGGTTTAACTTTGTTATGTCTCATTAAAAACAATTGGATCTTACGTATTATACTGTTGACCGTACCGCTTAATCAAAAATGCTATCAAATCCCACTGACTTCTATTGATGTGCCGCTGAACGGTCGACGGGATAATACGTAAGTACCAAACAATTTAATATTTTAGAAATCAAAAATTCAAATGTGGTATAATATTTACTGCTGGCAATGAAATAAACGTATATTTTATCAGTCGGTTTGGAATTCTTGGTGACATTTTTAATCTTTGGCATTAAAAACAGCTTGGCAATATTTAACAGGACAGATAATGAGCTAAAAAAGGTTCAATACATAGAAATTAAACTACAATTTTCTCCGAATTTAAGAAATTGCTATTTTAGTTTTAAAGGATTTAGTGAAATAAATTTAGTACTCTTATTTTAACTAAACTATGTTATTTCTTTCTAGATGTTGTAGCTGAAATATTTGTACGTGTTCCGGTGCCTGCCCTAAAATGATGAAGCCTTCAGTGATCCAGGAAGCCAGAAAATTGAAATTTTTTTTATATTATTACTATATAACTGATTTTCATAAGATACAAAATAAAATATTTACTAAACATATTAAAAATGAGTTCTACTCTATTTAACTACATATTATAAAATGTATTTATTCATCTTGTGCTTGAAAATCTGAACTTATATAAACCAAGGATATTGGTTTTATTTATTTTTTAACTTAAATTAGTGTTTTCCCATCTTTGCCTTAGGTCTTTATGCTAAGTTTATAACTGTTAATTTTAAAATATTTTTCTAATTGTGGAAAATAATGTGAAATTCATTCGTTAAGATATTGTTTAACATATAATACACTTTTTTATGTATATCATAAAATATTCCTTCTAATTTGCTCTTGGAAAACATTTAATAATGTTGGTAATGATCTGACAAGAATTACTTATTAATTGAAAAATTAAAATAGTCTAGTATTACTCAAACATATAGAACTGCATCTTAATATGCATAATGATGGGTGATAGTTAAATAAAAGAAAAACATGAACTAGAGGTATATTGAAGTTGGAAGCTTTTATAACAATTTTAATAAATTTTACTATTTAGTCTATAAAACGAACTTAGGAAGTGGAAAACCCTTTGGAAAATGTTCTTTTAAAAACAGTGGTAAATTTACAAAGGTACTCTTTATCCACTCTTGTTTGTTTTAATAGATTAAAAATCGCTATAAGAGCTTCCTACATCAATTTACTTTTAGTTAATGTTTTCCTTAATATAATATCAAGAAATAAGCAATTAATCAACCTGGGATCTCGGTTGACATCGTACGCTGCTATTAAGTTATGTCGAGAAATGATGTAAAATGACGTCAAGTTATGGCATAGAGAAAATATAAATTTCATCGGATTATATCGTATTCTGTTAAGTAATCTCGAAAAATGATATCATCCGATGAAAACAGGGGGTCATTTCGATATCATTTTTAATCGGAGGTTGACGTTATATGACATTCTCCTATGATATCATATAATATTCTCGTGCCACCTGGGTTGGAAAGCATCTTAAGGAGTTTTTTATGGTTTTGACGTCTTTAAGCTGCTTGTGTGGCGCAAGCGCGCAAGCCTGACGATCCCCTTAATAAAGCAAAACTGCGGATGGGTGGTGAGGTGTGTAGAATTTGTGATTTTAGAGTTGCTGTAACAAACATAGTAAGCAAGGTACAAAAATAGAACCCCTTCTCCCCTTTTTAACCTCACGTTATTTATGGACGTCCCCTAGTACGGATGAAGTCTTCCACTCGGGTTTCCAGTTGGTGCTGCCATCTGGTTGAAAGCAAGCTCCTATAGTAGAGGGGGAAAGTAACTCAAAAAAGGGCCGAACCGGAACAAGTTGACACCCGTATTCACTAGGCCGTCTATCCGAAGGCACCTACCAACCTAGAGGGCCGTTCCATTTTATTTACGGGTGGGGAAGGATAGAGTGAGGAACTTAGCGTTTTTTCGGAAGCACGTGTTTGTGCGTTCATTGAAAAATGCATTCAGAGTTGCTTGATTTAAATTGTGATTTTAATCATGAATAAAATCATTAATTTTAATCAAAATTCTTAAACTAATAAAATTCATGGAAATTAATTAAATGTATGCTGTATGTAAAATTGGTTGGATTATTTATAATTTAAAAAAAAACTGCTTGTTTTTATCTATTGTTCTGATATTTTCTTTATGCTCAATAGCTTAAGGACTATAGAAATTAATACATAAATAGATTAGAGTGGGATTTTAAGTAATAACAAGTAAGTATAATGATAAGTGAATTATTATTAGAAAAAATAGCATTAACTTGTTTTAAATTTAGTTCCAAAAGTATAGAACAGTTAATTCATTATATCAGAGTTGCCCTAAAAGATCATTTATTAAAGAATTATATTATTATACAAAATCTAAATAATTTTAAGTTTTATAACAATTTTTGATTTGATATTTTATTTCATTTTAAAATGAAAAGCTTATATAACTTCTATTTACAAATTTTGTTTTTAATTCAAATACACCAAGAAAATCTACCATAAAAAATATTGCATCTGCCAGGGCACGCGCCGCACACTGAAAGAGACGCTCATCTGATCAATTGAATCGTCAGTTTGAAGAAGGGAATAAGTCCAAAAACCAAGTTTTGAGAAAATCGAAAAAAACTGTATAAGTAATGGAATTTTCATTGTATAACCACCAAATTTTTACTGGAAGTTCAGAACCCTATTTAGAAAACAGAGCAATCATCAAAACAAACATAAGTATATTCAAAAATATTTTACAGTCAAAATAAGTTGATGGACTTATTCCCTTCTTCCACCTTATGAAATTTATCTGATGAAAAAAATCTTTAAAAACCCCTTAAAGTCACATTTAAATTATATTTCTCCTTAGTTTACACCACAAAAGGGTGAAATAAAAAGAATAAGACAAATAAAATTCAAAAATATAGTGAAACTGAGTTATTAAAGCAGTTTCAATGGAGTGAGAGAATATGAATGGAGTCAAACATTACCTACATAAAAAAAGTCTGAAAAAATTAAAGATTAAGAGAAAATTTTATTTTAACTTAGTTTACAGCTCAAAGAATATGAAAAGAAAGACAAATTAACTCTAATTCCAAATTAACTTAAAAAATACAATGAATGGACATCGATTTAACAACTTCAAGGGGCGATATCTCTCTATAGGGGTTAGATATTTCCCCCCTCTTTTCACCCATGTGTAGAGCAAAGCTTGGAGATTGTTTTGCGCACAAAAAGTCAATTTGTCATTTTTTGGACTTATTCCCTTCTTCAAACTGACGATTCAATTTACGATACTACGTATCTACTAGGGTGGAGCGAAAAAAACTTTTTTTCGAAATTCAAAAAGATACCTATGGCAAAAGTGGTCCTATGTAATAAGATGAAAAACCGCTCAAAAATTTTTGAAATCGGTTAATATCTCAGTTCGCGCATCGAGCTCAAAGTTTATAAAAATGCTTAAAAATGAACATTTTCCGAAATTTTTAAGATAATATTTAAATAAAATTTATAGAAATATTCTCGCTTGTAACCTCTTCATAAAAGCTCCAAAAAGTAAAAAAAGGAATTTTAATGTTTATTTTATAAATATTTGGGTGCGCAATTTTGCTTGTAAAAGGCGAAATTTTCGAATCATTGGTTAGTTTGTTTCACGGTACAGCTCTTCGCCCGTTTTGTAAGAACAGCCCAGAACTCACCACGGGGAGGTGGCTGCACGTCGAGTTCCACCCACCCCCTACCCAACCAACCTACCAACCATAATTTTTGTGATTTTTAAAAAATTAAATTTTAAACAGGAATAAATTAAAATTCCGTTTTTTTTTTAAATCTGCCATTACTGATCTTGAATATAAAGTTGATTTTATGAAGCCATCTCTTGCTTTCTGACCACACACTTTTGTTGATTCTGCAGTTTAACGCACCTCTCAACAGCTTGAGTGTGGCAAGGGAACTTGATTATGTATGCAGAGAACTCTGTGTTAGAATGCACTAATGATTTCAAATCTTCAACACTTACGTCTTTTAAAATTGGTGGAGGAAAAATTGTGCATGATTTCCAGTCAATAATATCTGTGTACTCCGTTGCATTAAAATTTAATTTTGGAGGAACAAAATTTCTAATCCTTTCTACCCCACAGGCAGACATTGACAATCATTGATAACAATAAGTTTTCCGGGTATGCGAAGAATGCATTGCGTTCAACAACTTGATCAACTATTTGAAGTAGATCCTCAGATAGATATCGAGTTGTTTGAACTGCAGGAAAAACATGCTTGGGCCCATCTGTGAAAGAACTATTCTTTTTTAAATTTAAACCACACAGGCATGTATGACTTTAAGATAAATTTTGAAATCTCTTTTAAGCTTTCAGAAGGGCTGAGGACACTTACGTACAATCTCAACACCCTATTAGTAGCAGTGATCCATCTAGAATGTGAAAGTGGGCTAGGATTTCGGTACGAAAAATCAATCCCCTGACTTTATAGCTTTGCATATGTCTAATATATACTGTTGGTCTTTACTCAACATGTTTCGGTCTATTTCGGGAATGAAACAGTCAATGGATTCATACTTGACTATCGAGAGCTTTTCACAATCATTGAGCTGTTTTCCAATGGGTCCCGAAAAAGATTTGGGCCCTGTGGTAACTCCATCCAAATAATGAAACATATGGCGAAAGGGAAGTTCATTAAATGTAGTAGACAAATGCTCCATTCCAGAGGTCTCCCTACTTGCAGTTCTAACTGACGAATAGCCCCTTTTTTCCAACCGGTGTTCGTAACGGTGCCGTCACATCCTATTACATGATTTTTTCCAGCGAAATTTCTTTTTCAATAAGATAAGAAATAATACTACGTGCTATGTAGTGTGATGAAGCAGTGGGAGGTGACACATGACCAATATAAGAGGATCCTGGCTCTTGAATTAGAGAATAGTGATCCTCTTTAACTTTTCTACGGTATTCTTTATTATTTACTTTTTCTAAGCATAGGGTACTATCTTTTCGCCCGTCAAAATAAAGTCCATTAATTTCCATATTTTCTGAAAACTTTAAAACACTTCCAATATGCTTCTTTCCCCTTCTTATTTTGGACCTGTCAATTACATGGTAAGAATCTGCGTCTGTAATCACTCCTATATCCTGAGAATGGGATTTTGATGATAGTGATGGTTTTCGATTGTAAAATTAAGATTAAGAGTATTTTCGAATGTAAAGTAATTCCATAACTATTTTTAGGATGAAACTAACAAAATGGGTGAAGTGCTGCACAATGAAACAAACTAACCAATTATTCGAAAATTTCGCATTTTTTAAGCAAAATTGCGCACCCAAATATTGTAAAAATATACATTAAATTAAATTTTTTTTACTTTTTTGAGCTTTTATAAAGAGCTTACAAGCTAGAATATTTCTATAAATTTTATTTAAATATTATCTTAGAAATTTCGGAAAATGTTCATTTTTAAGCATTTTTATAAACTTTGAGCTCAATGCGCGAACTGAGATATTAACCGATTTCAAAAATTTTTGTGCGGTTTTTCATCTTATTACATAAGACCACTTTTGCCATAGGTATCTTTTTGAATTTCGAAAAAAAGTTTTTTTCGCTCCACCCTAGTATCTACCTTCCCCACCATCGAATAAAATGGAACGGCCCTCTGGGTTGGTAGGTGCCTTCGGATAGACGGCCCAGTGGATTACCCGGCGATCATTATCAAAGGGTTCCGTGAGAGTAAAAAGGTTGAGAAAAGCTGCACTAGGGCACGTTGGTTCCAAATGAAAGCCGCGAGACGAACTTTCGAATCACCTTGAACGCAATTTCTTTCTCTCCAGCTACTTCGCTTGGAGGGATTTCTAGACGCTATCATGAGATATCACATTAGTAACATTAGTTTAAAAAATATATATATTTCTTAAAAATATATAAAAATTGGTGACCTTTACAAAATGTGTCTTCTACCAATTAGAAGATTCATTCACCTTTGCATACGATTATGATAGTCCAACTTTGTACTGCTTAACTAACGATAGTAAAAGGGTCACGTGATTTTTACAGACGTTAAACGGCCGATGGTACTCGACTTGTATGAAATAAAATCTCCTTATTGATATTAACCAAGGAGTGGAACCGTTTAATATCAATATGGAGAATTCAAGTCGAGTACTATCCTGCTGTGCAACGTCTGTAAAAATCACGTGACTCTTTTACTATCGTTGGCTAAGCAGTAAATGGAAACATATGAACTACAGAGAAAATAAGAGGTCCCATCTCAAAAAGAATCATCTCAAAAGAAAGAATATATTTCTTTCTCCATTCCACAACTGCGTCCTCGTACACATGGAAGAAATCACTCGCGAAGAACTTCCTAGATGGCGCTGACACGATTGCGTGTAGTAGTTCCGAAATTTTTTGTTCAGCAACTCACGCTATAACGCTAACCTAAAAAGATCATAATTATACTGGATCCAGTATCATTTATACTGGTTCCAGTATCATTTATTCTAGTTCCAGTATCATTTATACTGGATCCAGTATAATTCATACTGGTTTATGGAATACCAGAAAAAATTTTTCCAATAGGGTTATCTCTTTCAGGGAATTAATTCAGAGCAACAAATTTTATGAATCTCTTAAATTGTCCCAAGGTTCCACACTAGTGAACTGCCCATCTTAGGACACTTTTAATAGCAACAATAAAATAATTGGTTATTTTTAAATACATATGGAATATCATTTATGCTTTAATGAAGCAGCTATGTTTAATAATTTCAAATTCGACATAAAAAAGCGGCATTCACTAAAAATTGCACAAAACAAACTTTAGTTCTAGACCAGGGATTTTTTACTACCTGAAAACTCCCCAAAGCCAGCTCCCTAACACTTTTTACCTTGAAATTCAAAAAATTTTCGGGGGAAGACCCCCGAAACCCCCACTCACCTCTTAGGTGCCGTTGGCCCTTCAGACTTCTACCCCCATAATAACGGAACGGCGAACGAAAAAATGTATGAGGAGTGCGAAAAGTTCAGTTGCGACCGACGGAGGGATAAGGGGGGGACGAAGGGGCCTTGTCCCCTTCCAAAATTCTGAGAAAGTATACCAAAACAAGTTGAAAGCCTTTTTTAAAGGAAATTTTCAAAACTTTTCTGGTGGAGGACCCCCAGACCACCTTGGTACCCCTTGAAACTCTATTATTACAACTCTATTTTATATCAAGTTTGTCAAAACACGAAAATTCTACCATAAAATCTATATCCGAAATTGGATGAGGCGTACCAAAGCGAGTTTTACTTAAATTTCCAAAAATTTTCTGGGAGAGGACCCCCAAAATCCCCTTTTAGTATAGTTGGAGCAGGATAATTTCCTTTCCCCGTTAAGATCATCAAGAAGATTAAAATGGGTTATGAAAATGCCCCCCAAAACCAAATCCTGGATCTGCCCCTGGTACAACCCACCCCCCGATGTCATAAATATCATTCCCGAGGTGTTGAAAACCTTCTCCAAAGTAGTATACACAAAGAAAGATTAAAGGGGCGTAAAGGGGGAGACAGCCCCCTCTGATAAAACCGGTAAAGGTGGATAAAAATGTGTTGAAAAACTGTTTTTAAGGATCAAATTTTCAAAAATTCTCTGGGGGTGAACCTCCAGACACACTCTCTCTGTAGTCAGACACGGTGCTGAGAAATCCCCTGGCATTATACACATCACCGTGGAGCGTGCTGTAAACTGCAATGCACTTTGTCCCCAGCTGGGATCCATAAACCGCACTTTCCGAATCCTATACACTACCTCAGATGCTTAAAATTCCACACAGAATATCCAGACTGGACCTGTCCTTGTCTTGAACGAAACAAACTTAATATTGAGTTTTGCTCCTGAATGAAATAACTTAAGCGATAGTGTTAAATTTCCTTCCAAAACTTAATAAGTTTAGCTGAATTGAATTTAGTTCCAAAAACAAAATATATATTCATCCCCAGATGTAGAATTTTTTCGTGAACAAAACTAATAAGTCGAGAAGTGTTAAATTTCATTCTAGAACAAAATAAATTTCTAGTGATAGGGTTGTATTATATCCTGGATTGAAATATTACTCAAATTCAGAGTAAGATTTCACTCTGTAACAAAATTAAATTGAACCATCATCTTTAATTTCATGCCTGAATAAAGTTTAACTCATCACAACTGTTGATTTTTTATCTCGGAGTCAATCAATCCTAACCTTTGAATATTCCTGGATTGAAATTAAACTCATTGAAAGCGTCGAACTCTACGCCGGAACAATAAACTCGTCCCTCAGCCATCAGTTCTACTCAGGAACTTTATTCCACTCTACGAACAGCTTCGCCGCTCCCGCTGGAGCAAAATTGCACTCGACCAGCGGCTTTGAGGATTGTTGACTCGATCTTCCGCTCTGAATTAAGCGTCGGAGTGAAGTTACCAACAACTGCAGCATTGACTTTAGTTCCTGGAGGATAAGTAAATGTTATCTTGGCGAATTATTTTGTTCAGGAACTTAATTGTGCTTCTTGCTTAGTACTGAGTATTGGAACAGGAACTGATACAAAAAAATCATTTTGCTCCTTTTGCCAGCCCTGGTTTATCAACCGTTTTTGCTGATAAAAAATTTATTTAAGATCAGAATTCCTACGATTTTCTGAGCGTGAGGGTTTAAAAACAACCAGACTCTCCTATTACTCTGAAAATTTTGTTTCTCGCTCCATTTTTATCCTTATTTTATCCTCCTTTATCCTTCTTGCCCATATTTTTTTTAGCCCAGATGGTCACTTTCCTCAGACTGTTCCAACTTTTTCGTTTATCAACCGTTTTTGCTGATAAAAAATAATTTAATTAAGATCAGAATTCCTACGATTTTCTGACGGTGAGGGTTCAAAACCAACCAGACACTCCTATTACGGTCTGAAAATTTTGTTTCTCGCTCCATATTTATCCTTATTTTATCTTCCTTTATCCTTCTTGCCCATATTTTTTTTTAGCCCAGATGGTCATTTTCCTCAGACTGTTCCTACTTTTTTGGTTAACAACCGTTTTTGCTGATAAAAAAATTATTTATTTAAGATCAGAATTCCTACGATTTTCTGAGGATTTAAAAACAACCAGACTCCTATTATCGTCTGCAAAAATGTATGTGCAGTAGGGTGGTTACAAAAAATCAACTTTTGAAATCCTTAGGTCTCACCCCCCTAAAATGTGCCAATAGGCTAAAAAATGAGATTGGCCAAGTTTCAGCTTAATCCGATAATATTAACCCGTGCCTCATCGAGGTCAAAGTTCAGAAAAACAGCGATTTTTAACAAAAATTGGTAGTTTTCGCCCCATAAAATTAGAACCGTTAGTCCCAGAAACCCGGTTAGGGTGTCATTTAATAGGTAATTTTATACACTTTAACTTCGATATAGTCAGATTTTATTCACTCAAACGGATAGGGCGCTATTTAGAATTTTCATAGTGAAGGTCCTCGAAAGCGAATTTCCTTGCAAGAACCCTAGAACATTACGAAGTCACAAAAAACTATATTTCCTGTCTTTCCCTATTCATTTTGGCTCCAATAGATAGTATATGAGTTTTTAGACCCCCTAAGAGAATTCTAGGGTATAATTTCTACCCCCCTAGGTTTCGGAAAAAAGAGAAAAAAATATATTTTAAAAAACTTTTTTTGACTGTTAATGTGTTAAATTTGGTTCAAATACATTATTAAAAGTTTAATTAGGTAGAAGATCAATGATAAAGGGGATTAACCTTTCGTTATAACCCCTATAATCTAAGCAAACGAAGCGCGACTGTGAGAGGTTTTGCTAAAAACCCATTAATACCCATTAAAGTGATAAAAATAGCTAAATTACAAATTTTTTCATAAAAACATCTAGAAAGATATCATTTGGTGTTAAAAATGATGTTTGAGATTATTTATATGTGTTATAAAATTATAATAATAGCGCCCTTCTGGAGTCTGGACTCTAATTTTTAAAAAAGCTTTTCTACCAAAGTTACTCGCTTCCAGCTAATTAAACTGAAAGTATGATCTTAGAAAAATGTATAAATCAATTTATTTGTAACATATACTTCAGTTTTCATTTACCTATCGTTCCAGAAAATTCACTTTTAATTGCATAACATAATTTAGTATATAAATTATCATCAAAAGTTTTCTTTCTGTACGTCACACATGTTTTCATATTTCTACTTAAATGCGTAGTGTGAATAAAGAAAATTAATTTTCTTTAAAAAAGTAATTTTCAAAAAAATAGTCTCAAAATTGTGTCATAATTACAATAAGGTTTTTCTATAAACTAAGCAGGGGTAGATCCAGGTTTTATATTTTGGGGCCCATTTCATAATTTTTTGTGAAAAAGAAATTGTTTTTGTGAAAAATTGAAGCAGTGATAGTTAGCAGATGAGTGCGTAAAAGTAAAATTGACTCACAAACCAAGAAAATCATGAAAAATTCAAATATTTTGTGAATGTTTTCTTGCAAATTATCACTAAAGCTAATTTGAATTTCATGAAAGGGGCGGGGCGTTTTTATGAATTTATTTTTGTGAAGGAGCAGATTTTAAGGGGGAATTTTTGTGAAGGGGCAGCAAAAGGGCCCCAATTTTTTCTGGATCAACCCCTGCTAAGCTTATCCATTTTTACTAATTGGACTATAACTTAGATGTTACTTACAGTAATCCAGCAGAAGCTTAAAAGTGATATACTGTTGGAGTTTCTCAACCATAGTATTTTTCAGAGAAATCTTGTTTCCAATTTATATCAAATATTTATCATGGGAAACAATAACTTTAATGAATATATGAAAATATTTTGAATATTTCCTATTTTACGCGCTATTTTTGCCTCCTTCAACACAGGTGTGAATATAATTGGCGACTAAAGAATAAAATATTGAATAATTCGATTATAGATCAAACATATGTAATGAAACCTTTTCATACCTATCAAAAATAAATTTTCTTCGAATGATAGGCAAATGAAACCCCTGAGGTATATTTATTAAAATAAATCAATTTATACATTTTTCTAATATCATACTTTTAGGTTAATTAGCTGTAAACGAGCAACTTTGGTAGAAATAATGTTTCTTAAAATTTAAAGTCGGTAAGGGTGCTATTATTATAATATCATAGACATAAATCGCCAAATGTCATCTCTCTATAGGTTTTTGCTGAAAATATTTGTATATTAGACCTTTTTATCACTTTAATGGATATTAAAGCCTTTTTTAGCAAAACCTCTCACAGTCGCGCTTCTTTTGCTTAGATTTTATAGGGGTTATAACGAAACGTTAGTCCCCTTTATCATTGGACTTCTACCTAATTAAACTTTGAATAATGTATTTGAACCAACTTTAACACATTAACAGTCAAAAAAATTTGTAAAAAATATATTTTTCCCCTTTTTTCCGAAACCTAGGGGGGTTGAAATTATACCCTAGAATTCTCTTAGGGGGTCTAAAAACTCCTATACTATCTATTGGAGCCAAAATGAATAGGGAAAGACAGGAAAGATAGTTTTATGTGATTTCGTAATGTTCTAGGGTTCTTGCAAGGAAATTCGCTTTCGAGGACCTTAACTATGAAAATTCTAAATAGCGCCCTATCCGTTTGATTAAATAAAATCTGACTATATCAAAGTTAAAGTGTATAAAATTACCTATTAAATGACACCCTAACCGGGTTTCTGGGACTAACGGTTCTAGTTTTATGGGGCGAAAACTACCAATTTTTGTTAAAAATCGCTGTTTTTCTGAACTTTGACCTCGATGAGGCACGGGTTAATATTATCGGATTGAGCTGAAACTTGGCCAATCTCATTTTTTAGCCTATTGGCACATTTTAGGGGGGTGAGACCTGAAGAAAGTCAAAAAAAAATTTTCCCCATGTTACTTGTGACCACCCTAATGTGCAGTGTGCACTCTTAAAAGACAATTACAATGTTCAGAGAAAAAATTGTTTTGCTAATACCGGGTTCCCCATAAATGTTGGGTCACACTTCTAGGGGGATAGTAGACACCTAGACGAGTCAGAATCACATAGGATTTGGGGGTCCCAGACCAAATCCCAAGGAGCTAAAAATGGAGCGACACCCAAAAAAATTATTGAAAGATTTAATTCTTAGAAAAACTAATATTTGTATAAATTTAATCATGTTATCAAATTTTGTGGTGTAATATTATCTTTAAAATTTTTTTACTACGAAAAAAAGTAAAAAAAACACAAAAAAATGTCAAAAATCTACCAAATCTTTATTTTGTTTTGGGAAATCCTTTTTTATTTCCTAATCTGAAAGAGCATAGTTGAAAAATCTAAAATCCAAAGTTTCACGTAAATACCATCAATATTAAACGTTTGAGATCCTCTTAAAGTTTGATTTTTGCATGCGAAAAGAAAATGAGCTCAGAAAAATACCTTAAATAAAACCCCTAAAACTCACGCTCAATGAGGTTGAATATTAGTAGAATTTACGTCTTAAAACGCTCCTCACAAGTCGAAAATGAGAAATAGCTGTCTAGCTCCACGAAAGAACAACTCAACTCTAACGAATTTCGCTAATACTTAAGCACACTGAGCTATAAAACAAACTGGGGGGGACGGATGGCCTGTTCAGTTTAATCACTGCCCTTCACGCCAGCAGTCTGCGCACTGTATCCGTCGTCAGTTCGATTCTGACCTCCCCCTGGGTGTAATTTCCTTCCTTCTTGTGTCAGTAAAAATTCTGTTGTGTTTGTCTTACTTGACGAAGGTGTATAAGCGGATCCTTGAGATCAAGCACACATACCGGAAAATATGTTACCACAATCCAATCCAATCCAACAAACTGGAGTGACTAGTTAGCGTGCCGAAACCGCATCACACAGTGGAAAGGATTTCCATCTTCTTTTAATTTTCCCCTCAACTGTTAGCACAGTTGCATGCACATAATGAAACGACCATTCTAAATTTTGCTCAAAATATTTTAAAAAACAGGCATGATCGGATTAAAAGATGGTCATGCGGGGATTGCCCCGATCGTTTTTAGTCCCGAATGCCCCCATTGCTGCGAGCAATCGTGGCAATTTAACCTTCCGCGCTGGCACGATCAATCGCTTGTTATAGTATCGGAGGTTGTCACTCCAGTTTGTTTTATAGCTCAGTGCTTAAGCATGGGTCAACTTTTGTGGACATAGACGCTTCGTTTGTTTTATGGAATAAATATATGAATTGCTGGTTTTAATTGGTATTAAAAGGTTACGTGTTCCACGGAGGGTTATAGGATTATACAACCACCCATGTCAGCTTATATAAATCCCTGTCTCGTTAGGGGTGCGTTTCCGACCCCCCCCCCAATTCTTACGTAATTCTGAGTCGTCCAGGTGTGTCCTACCTAGGGTTTTAAATATTTCAGAAAGAATCGATTCCGGAATCGATACCAAGGAATCGAACCCTTGATGGAATCGATTCCGGAATCGAATTGAATCATAGGAATCGTACATAATTTTCCAATTAATACAGATAATTATAAACGATTTGTTCACTAATTAGTATTTTGATAATTAATTAGTATCATACAGCAGGAATCGAATCTTAGGAATCGTACTTTGTTTTATGATTAATATCGATAATTATTAACAATTTTGTTCACTAATTAATTAGTATTTTGATTATTAATTAATGTTTTCCTGGTTATTAATTAAATTAATAATAATTACAAATTATCCTTGATTTGTGATTGAAATAGATAAGTTCGATACTACTTTTTCGATACTGACCATAAGGAATCGATTCCAGGTCGGAATCGAACCTCAGGAATCAAATCCAAGAATTGAACCTCAGGAATCGATTCCGGAATCGAATCGAAAGATTTTTTAGATCCCTAGTCCTCCTAGAAGTTATGAAACACTTATCTGAAACACCCTGTAGTAGATGTGTAAAAGTGTGAGACGAAGAAATGAAAAGAGAGAGGTGTTAGTCAGAAGTTTATTACGAGGCGCTGGTTGTCGAGGAAGCGCCACCTGTGGTGTCGTCCGATGTCCACCATGAGGTGGGTGTAGGCGGGCATCTCCCTCCTCCACAGCACGCGGTACTTGGCCGTGTTCAAACCGTCCCTCGAAGAACGCTTCTTCGCCATGCGCAGCAGAGCAGACCTGCGGAAAACTCTTTTAAGTACGCTGTCAAAAAGTACGGCACACAAATGCAGTGGAAAGAAGAAATTGCCACCCTAGCCATAGTGTGACCCAGGGAGGAGAGAGTAATCAGGAGGAGAAATATACCACTGAGCGAATGAAGTCAGCGTTTCTCAACCGGGGTTCCGCGAGGCTTCCTCAAGGGTTCCGCGAGGGATCCGAAAATCTTTGTTTTTTTGTACATTTTAGGATAACCCTAAATAAATAATTAAGGAACAACAGCCAGCCAAATGCGAGCCAGTGTTTTTCCGTTGAACAATTTCTTCTGCTTCCGTAGCCTTTCGGTGTTCTACGAAAAGAAGATAAACACTAGCTTGAAGGGGAATTTCAAAATAAATTTCTGAGGGAGGCCCCCTAGCCCCTTTTAAAATTTTGACGCTAATTACAATTCCCCCCCTTGAGAATTCTGTGTTTTACAAGGAACTGTTCCTTTCAAATGAAACTCAAGGGGTCTTAAAATACGCTGAAATTCTACTTTAAGCGGCAAATTTCGAAACATTTTCATGGGAGAACTCCAAAATTCCCTCAAAAATTTTGATGCCTGTTATACAGCGTTTTTCCATTGTACATTTTGCTGTCTCAAGAAGATTTTCTCCCTGGGTGTTTCACAAAAAGTTTGAAATGGAGATAAAACACTAGTTTATAGGAGAATTTTCAAAATAAATTCTGAGGGTGGACAAAACAGCAAGGAAAAATATTGTTGAATTGGCAGTGGCGTATATAAGGGAAAAGGGGGACCAAGGGGGCCCTCCCTCCCCCCGGAATTTGGACTAGGCATACCAAAACACAATAAAACCCTGCTATTTAGGGTCTAATTTTCAAAATTTTTCTGGGGGAAGACCCCCAAACCCCCCTTTAGTACATGAAATTGTATTATTTTTTATTATGCTTTCATGAATGTTATAATCCTACCTAAAAATGTATGTCCAAAATTTGGATTAAATGTTCCAAAAACAATTAAAACCCAGTTTGTTGGGTCAAATTTAAAAAAATTCTCTGGGGCATGACTCCTCTTTCCTACTTAAAACTTTATTAATCACAATTTTTATTATATTAAGTTCTCTTGAATGCAAATTTCACCTAAAAATGCATTAAAAAGCTACGTTCAACCTATTTTAAATATGTATTGGAGGGGTTGCCAATGTTGCATGGACACTAGGGTTCCCCGGAACTTGGACTTTGTCAAAAGGGTTCCGCGAGAGTAAAAACGTTGAGAAACGCTGAATGAAGTACTGGCGGCACCGTTCGGCCAGTTCTGCGCATTATAGCTCGGGCATAACTTTCCCATGATGCACTGCGCGAGGAGAAATGGACTTCGCGAGGAGATGCGAAGAAGGAACGTCATTCGCTCCGTGGAAAAGTGACGTATATTTCGCAGGCGCGGATTCAGCACGGCTCCAAGGAGGGGCTATTTTCCAGACAAGATCCACTTGTGGTACCATTGGGGGTATGGGGGTTGACGTGTAAAAGTAGGGTTTTAACTTATTTTTAGAAACGTTTTGAGTCTAAGGGGGGCAGTTTTCAACATTATTAATTTTACTTTTTGACCCAAAATGTCAAAATTTTGGGGATTTCCTAAAAATAAACATTGAATACCCTATTTTGATACTAATGAGGGGTATGGGGGCCCTCCACCAGAAAAAATTTTGAAATTAGACCTGAAAAAGTTGGGTTTTTACTCATTTTGAGAACCTTTTTGGGTCTCCAAGGGGGGGGGGCACTTTCCAGAGTGCCAACCCCCTGGATCCGCCACTGATATTTCGTCACCTCTCTCCTCCCACTGGTCGCGGAAATCGAAGCATTCCACGGAACGTTCCCGCAAGGCATTCTGGGATTATTATGCCCTCAAAGGAAAGCCGCCCGAGACCGCCGGCTTCAAATGTGTGCTACTGCGCAATCATACACTAGCGGAAATAAAAATCCCAACACCAAGAAGGAAAGGAGATATCAAAGTCAAATTTATTTCTATGATTGCACATAGTATCAATGTGAATTGCTTTAAAAATCAGCCTTCCTGGATGTTAGGGGGCTGAGAAAATCTGTGAGGAGTGTTGTCTCCATAGGTGTCCATTACCGCCGTCACACGTCATGGTATTGAGTGACAGGGGCTCTAAATGACTTTTAAGGGATTGGAGGACCATGTTGCCTCCTCAGGTAGTCCAAATTCATATGGTGCACCAGCGGAAGTTGCATATCGGGCTAGGGGATTTCTCCTCTTTCTCCGGACATGTTTTGTGAGCGTTGGTTCTTACGAACGGATAGGCCAGGGCAAAAATGCAACCTAGGGGGTTAAGAAGAAAGCTTGGACATTGCATACAACATGTGGTTGTGCATGTTTCTCTTGAAATTTGTTCCCAGGACAGGTGTGAAGGTAAGGACGGACAACCGGCTAAAAAACCTCAATGAAGCAGCTCTGGTTGGCCAAAATACCGGTAGATCATACTGAGAACAAGCGGCAGTGGGATGGATGTCGTTTGCAGTACTGCGGATTGTCCGTTCGGTCCGCATAGCTTCTTACATCTTTGTCAATAAACAAGGGGCTGAAAATGGGCATTTCTGTTTCCAATAGTGCACGAAATAAGGAAATGAAAATCCCAATTTCATGACATCGTGTTTATGAGAGAATCCTGATTCGGTTTGGAGCACCACGACGGTTGGGTATGAGTTTGAAGACACAATGGAGAGAGCGCACTCAGCTGATGATTTTCTAATCATTCCACGGAGTGGTGATGCAGGGTAACGGAGTGGTGATGCATTGGATTCCATTTCTGCTACTCTTGAGTATGATTCACCAGTACTTTTTCCAACCAGAGCTGCGTCATTGAAATTTTTCAGCCGGTAGACCGTCCTTACCTTCAGACCTATCCTGGGGACAAATTTCAAGAGAAACATGCACAACCACATGTTGTATGCAATGTCCAAGCTTTCTTCTTAACCTCCTAGGTTGCATTTTTACCCCGTCTTTCCCGTTCCCTAGAACCAACACCCACAAAACAGGTCCGGTCAATGAGGAGAAATCATCTAGCCCGGTATGCAACGTCCGCTGGTGCACCATACGAATTTGGACTACCTGAGGAGGCAACATCGTCCTCCAATCCCTCAAAAGTCATTTAGAGCCCCTGTCACTCAATACCATGACGTGTGATGGCGGTAATGGACACCTATGGAGACAACACTCCTCACCGATTTTCTCGGCCCCCTAACATCCAGGAAGGCTCATTTTTTAATCAATTCACATTAATACTACAGGGTGTCCCAAAAAAGACTGACACATTTTAAAAATCAATAACTCAAAAACTAAAAAAGATAAAAATGTGCGGTTTCTTGCCCCATTCTTCTCAGACCAAAGAATTTTCATCCCAGAATTTTTGATTTTAGTTCTAAATTTTTCACTAGATGGCAGCACGAGAATTTTTGAGGGACTAAAGGGAAAAAGTATTGGAATAATCCCTGTTAGTTAACTTGTGATAGGAAAACCTAAGTTAGGGTAAAAGATCGATTCATTGAATCGAATGTTGTTTGATTCTGAAAGAATCTTTTTCGATTCTGGGAAGATTTACGAATTGATCGAAGGAAAGCAGCAAGATTTGGATTACGCTTTGAATTAGTTTGACAACTAAACCTAACTGAAATCTTCCCGTAAGACAGGTCTCGCATTTCAGCGAATGTTTTACAAATTACTGAATTTGATTTTGTTTTATCCTGATGGTGGATCATGCGCCATGAAACGCCAAACAACTAATTAATTTTGTTTAATATACGCATTAAGTTCTTCTAATAAGTGGAAATCCAAATCTATCCTTTAAACGTTTTTATTGCGGGAATAAAAAGTTTGGATGATGTGCTTTGGAAATCAATTTAGATGATGTGCATTTGAGGATCTCCATTCTGAATCCGTTGTGTATCACTTGTAATTTATCGGATTTTACCGATATCGAGGGTTTTACTCTTAGTCACGGCGATCACTCCTTGTACTTTTATTTAAGGAGTGCTCAAGTGTTTTTAGGACCTGAAGATAAAGGGGTGTCGGGGCTGTAAGGAAGATGGTGAGTCGCCGGCTACTGAAAATGGGGGGAGCTCAAGGATTTTTGATTCCTCAACAGAGGGATTTTACAAAATCATGATTATCTACCCTTAAAAAATCTTTTATTTCGCTTAAAGATTTAATAATGCCCAGTGATTTTAAGGTGGTTTTGTGAATCAATTAATAAACTTTCACTTCAAGTTTTTGGGAATTGCTTTTAACTTTCAACTAAAAAGGGAGGTCTGGGGGGTCCTGTCCCCGAAAATTTTTTGAAATTTGACCTCTTAAAACAGGGTCAAACTTATTTTAGTGCTTTATGATTAGACAATTTCAAAATCAAATTACTATGCTTCAATCAGTGATGTAGCTGGATTTTTTTCTGGGATAAGGGCTCGCCGTATTATTACGCACTTTTTTTCTTCAATTTTTTTATTGAAATAATGTCCCCCAAACTCAGCACTGGCCACTGGCTTTAACCAATTCTAAAAAAAAAACAGTGTTTTAAATTATGGGCAGTCCGTCTCCCTTTTTATGCGGCCCTCTTATGTTAGGTGCCATGGTAAACTGGCACCATCCTTTATGATTGAATGTTGGAAAAGCATATTCATAAAACTTTATGTCTTTCCTCAAAAGTTAAAAATAAAGTTTTTATAAACAATGTTCCTAATTATTGAGGTGGGGGATGCGTCCGCCCCCGGGAACGACGACCGGGGGGACGTTACGTTTGTTGAAAGAGATTGTGTTTTGTTCAGGGTTTTACTTATAAAAAATATGTGTCTTAATTTCCAAATAAAGTTTGTTTTTTATTGCTTAAAATACTTTTTGAACGTTTAGGTATTTCAAAAACAGAGAAATAATTTTATAGGTCGAGGCTGTAAGCTAAAATAAAAGCTAAAGAAATGTCTGAAAATGGATAAAAATATTTTAAATTGATTAGGGTTTAGGCATTGTCTCATGAACCCTTTGAACCCGCATTGGAATTCAAAAGTTAGCGTAACGCAAAGTTAACCATTTCTCATTGGCTCAGTGCTTAAGAATTTCCACACTTTCACCCAAATTCTTGCTTAATTCATATATTTCTTAAATACCTTACATAAATGCAGTTTCAATATACTGTAACTTAGTCTTTAGTCTAATTGGATCAATACTCAAACACAAAGTCGAAATTGAATATTCCCTCTATTGCATGTTATCTGAAAGATTCTAAAATTTCGATTTTTCCTTAAAAACTTAAAAATATTTTTTTTACATCCTCTGACAAAAAAGCAGAAAAACCCCGTTTCACAAAGAAATTTTCAATAAAAAGTTTCCGTTGACTTAAAATGTGTAAAATCCCCTAGTTTAATTAAACCATTAATGGCGCAGCCTTGGCCAGAAATCATGTGTACGATATAATCATTTTCATGATATTCCTTAAAAATAATTTCCATTTGGCAATAGAAGTTCGATTTCCCGATCATCTGATTATTTAAAAATAATTCCTAACAATATCTCCTCTGTGCCATAAAAAATCAATCAAACAACCAACCAGCTAAAGCATTTTAATCTAATTCGATTCTGAAATCGATTCTATCTCTCAACTTCGATTTTCCTACCACGAGACAATAGGGATTCCGCTGATAGTTTATACCTAAATTTCAGAAAAAGTTCTTGTGCTGCCATCTACTAATGCATTTATGAACTAAAATTTTGAAATTTTGGGAGCAAAAATTCTTTGCCCCCTTAAGAAGGATGCAAAAGACCGTATATTTTTATCTTTTTTAGTTTTCGAGTTATTGATTTTTAAAATGTGTCAGTCTTTTTTGGGACACCCTGTATGTGCAATCATAGAAATAAATTTGACTTTGATATCTCCTTTCCTTCTTGGTGTTGGGATTTTTATTTCCGCTAGTGTATAATATTTCTCCTCCTCTTTACTCTTTCCTCCATAGTGTGACCACCTTCCGAGTCTAGCTGGGAGGCACCACCGTGTTGTGGTGTAACGTCTCTCAATGATTTGGAGGCAATTTCTTTCCACCACTTTATCGTGTAACGTGCCTTTTTTTCCAGTGTAATATACGGTGATCAGAGGACCTCTTACCCGGAATAATCCCAAAATCCGGAACGATGCTTCCAGTTTTCAAAACATGTTTCCCACGTATTATCCCGTCAACCGTTAGTTTCAGCGGCACAGTTAGGGTAACGTCAGCCAGAGCCTGAGCACACTATACTCGAGTCTCTCGAAGTCGTTTAGATCAAAAGGAGATGAGAAAGAATGGGACTTGAAGGGAGATGCATTAGACCAGTGTTTCCCAACGGTTGATGCCACACCAAAGTCTTTTTTTAAATTTTCCATTCCTCCCCTGGTGGGGCGTGCGCCCCCCTTTGGGAAACACTGCATTACACTGTAGTGAGGAAAACGGGTGTCATTCCTTCTACTTCCAACAGCATCTCCTTAATTCATTAAAACGTTTCATTTAAAACGTAGAGGCCGTGGGGAGCCTAGTGATTAAGGCGTCGGCCTTGGGATCAGAGGGTCCCGGGTTCGATTCCCGACACCGCGGAAGACCCATCGAGTATATGCGGAGTACGTGCTCGTTAAATCTGTGGGTTCGAAAGTCCTGAGGTCGGTCATGGCGCAGTTTACCTTGGGTCCAGGTGTCTGGAGACTATTTCCCTCCCTTTCAGATACATGGCAAAATTGTGGAGGTGGCGATAGATGGTAGTGGCATCTATCATCCGAGGCTTAAGTCGGACTCCTGCCTTTCATGGGCCTCACATTCTCAGGAACCGCACCCCCTTTGCCTTAAATCCTGTACGCTTCGCAGTGGAACTTGGATATTCCAAGTGGTATAAGACAACAACAACAACATTAATTTAAAACCTAAAGGGGTGCCAGATAAACTAGTCGGGAAGGCTATAATAATGGTTAAATATCGGTAAACGTTTCACAGTCAGTCTTTGAAAATTTTAAGGGATATACAAATACTCATAAATAAAATAACCATCTTCGGGAAAATTCAATCCGCTAGAGCTAATTAAATTGATACATTTGAGTACTTTCACTACACTGAGTGCTAAAATATTATCCCAATACAAAAAACATGGCTTTATCAACATGACAAAACAACTAAAAAACCAAAGATTAAGCTCTAAACTATTGTTCATGATTTTTTTATGAGGAACTAATCTAGTTACAGACTTAATGTTTCAGGTTCCATTTTTCTATCACTCTTGTTTCGTTAGATATAATTTTTTAATGTTCAAGGAAATCTTGTAAAGTTGTTTTCCTGCATTTTTAAACAGCTAATAACACTAGAACTATACAACTTAAAAACCTGAAATCCGTCCCATTCGGTTCGTAAATTTTTTGTCTTTGATTTGATGTGCATCATAACCCTCATTTTTAAAAAAATTTAAAAGTCTTTTGACTCATAAAATGAACATTACTACCAAATTTCAAGTTGGAAATAAAATTTAATCATGAATAAAAAATAAAAAAATCGAAATTTATGCAAGTCCTTAACAATCCCCAAAATTATACAGCAAGAGCGATTCACTCATGGAAAATTCATAAACTCGCTTGAGGGTGTTCCTGTTCACATGACTTAAAACATGTAAAAAATTCCACATAAATTTCTGAAAATACGATAGTTAACAGATTCGGTGCAAAACCATACAGAGCTAATTTTCAACTTTAAGTGTGACATTTTTTACATGTTTTAAGTCATATGAACACCCTCAAGCGAGTTTATGAATTTTCCATGAGTGAATTGCTCTTGCTGTATAATTTGGGGATTGTTTAGGGACTTTGCCTAAATTTCGATTTTTTTATTTTTTTATACATGATTAAATTTTATTTTCAACTTGAAATTTGGTAGTAATGTTCATTTTATGAGTCAAAAGGCTTTTAAATTTGTTTCAAAAAAATTTTTTTTCACTTTTTTTTGAATTTTGAAAATAACTTTTTGAAAATGATGGCCATGATGCACATCAAATCAAAGAAAAACAATTTACGAACCGAATGGGAGGGATTTCAGGTTTTTAAGTTGTATAGTTCTAGAGTTATTAGCTGTTTAAAAATGCAGGAATAACAACTTTATAAGATTTCCTTGAACATTAAAATTTATATCTAACGAAACAAGAGTGATAGAATAATGGAACCTGAAATATTATGTCTATAACTAGATTAGTTCCTCATAAAAAAAATCATGAACAATATTTTAGAGTTTAATCTTTGGTTTTTTAGTTGTTTTGTAAAAATGTCATCAATTTTTTCAAACTTTAAGTGCGATGCGAGAGCCTTAGATATTATCCAATCGAAAAAATATTTTACACCGTCCTTATTGGACCCAAGTGGAACCCTTTCCGCGCTATTAGAACATAAATAAAAAATAAAGTGTTTTTTCGGCCCACCCTAGCGTCTATCCCAGGAGGACGCGTTTCCTCCAAAAATGGAGAATTGCAGCATCTCTTAAAATTCTAAATATTCAATTTTAATTTATTAAAAATTATCTCCCGATTCCAAAAATACGCTTGTCTTTTCCCACAAACTTTTTTAAGGTAATTAGGACGTATTTTAATACAGAAAGCTCCTAACAATGTGACATCACATGTGTCTCTTATAAATGTGGGAAACACCGTTTTCATCGAAACACTATAGGCTGTAAAAAACTAGAGCTCATTCTTTCAAAGCGGGATGATAAAAACAAGCGGGAGCAAGGCACATTTAATGTCAGACAGAAATTAAGCTATTCTTAATTGAAAATAACTTAAAATTTAGGGCTTTGAAGGGTATTTTAGAGTTTTTAGGAAATTTAGGGTTAAGCCATTCTAAACACATTAAGATTAAAAAAAAATTACTGCAATTATCCATTGGGATTATTGTTTAAAAAACTTTATTTTTTCAACTTCTAAGAGAGAAAAATGGGTGTATAATAATAGAGAGGCGGAGCCCCTTTGATTTAGAACACGGTTAATTTTAGAACGATTAGACTAACTAGAAATTTTAAGAACACGGTTAATTTTAAAACGATTAGACTAACTATAAATTCTAAGTGACAGTGCCACTTAGTATCACCTCTAAAGTCATAGTTAGGGACCGCACCGTAAACATTGAAGAAGACGAATATGCTTATGATGTGGGAGTTCCACAAGGAAGTAGCCTGGGGCCAATCCTCTGGCTTATAATAATAAATGATCTATTGGAAATCGATCTTGGGGATCAAATCACTCTACAAGCTTTCGCGGACGATGTGCTAGTTCACATCAGCAGCGCCAAAGCATACCTCATTACAGAGCAAGCCAAACCAGCCCTGAAGAAGATTCAGGACTGGGTGAAAGAAAACAAGCTCGAAATCAACACCAGTAAGACGTGCTACACGATAATAGGAAAAGTATCACGAAAACCCACTATAAAGATGGGAGAAGAGAACATTAAGTATACAAGTACCTTAAAGTACCTAGGACTGACAATCGACCCACTTTTGACCTGGCGAGCACATCTAGACGAGATCCACAGCAAGGTCAGCAAAATACAATACCTGATCGGAAACAAGGCCAAGGTGGAATGGGGCCTCAGACCATCAGTCCGGAAAAGTATTTACCTATTCGCGACAGAAAAGATGATAACATATGCAGGAGAAATATGGTTTAACAAAACGAAGAAAATGAAGCAAAAGCTCCTGAAAACGCAGAGAGTAGCACTCAAATGCATCACTTCAGCCTATGCAACGGCCCCAACGAGTGCGCTGCAGGTATTAGCTGGAGTCATGCCCATCGACTTAAAGCTGGGGATCCAGAAAAGTTTGTACGACATCAAAAATGGAAACGAAGGCCTTACCGAAGGAGGAAGGAACATCTCCAGAGAAGAGATAGAAGATCCATACAAGATCTTTACAGAACCATGGAAAAGAGAGAAACTTGCATGGGATTTCTTTGATCCAAGCAGAGCCGAAGACAACGAATTATCGGTGTATACCGATGGCTCGAAACTGAAAGGACAAGTAGGCTATGCAATCATAGTGCTAAAACAAGGAGAAATCATCGAAAAGGTGGAACGCAGACTGCCGGACCACTCATCAGTTGGAACTGCAGAACTACTCGCCATTGACGAAGCTCTAGGATTGCCTGTGATTAGAGGACATAACCGAGTCAGAGTCATCTCTGACTCTATGTCCTCAATCAAACTCATTTGTGGTAACAGCATTACTAGAAATAAAGACCAGATACGGGAAAAGATCAAGAGGCTACAGGAAGAAGGAACGGAAATTGCCTTTTACTGGGTAAAAGAACATGTCGGAATACATGGAAATGAATTAGCGGACCAAGGAGCAAAAGCAGCTACCCGACATATGACAGTGGATAGAGAGGTGAAATACACCTTCAGCCATGTAAAGAAGGTGCTGCAAGATGATGCACTTTCGAAATGGCAAGAAGACGTACGAATATTACCCTCGGGTAAGGCTGAAAAGAATCCTCGGAAACCATTACGTAAACCAAATACTAACGGGACACGGATGCGAGGGACCGTACCAACAAAGATTCCATAGGAAAGAAGCTATATGTGACCTCTGCAGGGTTGATAATTCTTTTGCCCATATCCTACAAGAATGCCCAAGATATGAAATCAACTGGAAAGACATGCCAGAATGGAGATTCCAAACACTGAAAGAACAAATTGGGAATCCAAGGACTCTCCGATGCGTCATCGGGATAGTAAGGGAAGAACAGGCAAGAGTAATGGACCAAAACCAAACAGAAGAATAGATTGAAGAAAAAATGATAGCGACCTTTGTACATATATTCACTGATAAAAGTGGGACGCAACACATAGAGCAGAGCAGAGGTGGACCACAGTCTTCCTAGCCGAAGGGTGACGTTCCAAATTCAAGTATAAAGGGGAAGGGACGACCCCGACAGGTGGCCAATACGTCTACTACGGTAAACGCAAATGTGAAATGATTTTAAGAGGCACCAAACCTCAACGAAAATGTGATTCCTCTCGTGGTGGCTGGATTGCCATCGTAGCGTCCAACGTTCCATCTCCCGCTACCATCGGGTCCTGTACGGCGCCAGGAGGCGCCAGGTCAGAAGACGGGAAGACTTATTATTATACTCCAGTCCACGCACTTAAAGTCAAGCATTGAATTCTTGGATATCGTATCCTTTACAAATAACAGAAAATTCTTTGCTAAATTACTCTCCCATGAACTTGAATACGATCCGTTGTTACGGTACCTTGATCCCATACCATTATTTCCATTCTTAGAAGAATACCGTATGGCCTGAATTGTTTTATAAGGAACTGCGATTTGAGTGTTCAAAAATAAATAAAAAATCTTTAAAAATAAATAAATAAAATGATCCTTGATTCACCCACCTGATGGCGTTGGGCGACTCCGGCCTGTGCTCGTGCTTGATCATGGAATATCTGGCCAGCGTCTCCGGGGGACGAATAATCTCCAGCTTGCGATACTTGATCCTGCAAACAACAGGTGTCGTCGGTTGAAACGGAGGGGTTTGGCTGACACACATTAAACATTCATAATATCTTATGGAAAACTAATTTATCAACAAAAGGTTCTGTTTAAAAACTAATTGTTTGATTCTGTTACTTAAGAAACTACGCATATCGCCGCTTAAGAAGCAAAACATGTGTGCTAAACTCTTTTTTTCTTACAGGTGAAATTCTACTTCAGATGATGTCTTGGCGCTGGTTTGGCGATTAATGTGTCATTGTCGAAAAAGTTCTTTTTGAAAGTTGAACTTTCTTGGCTTATTATGTTAAAAATATCAATTGAATCGCCAGTTAGAAGGCGGGAGTAAGACCAAAAAATGACAAATTGAATTTTTGCTCTACTCATGAGTGAAAAGAGGGTGAAAATATCTACCCCCTATCAGCAAATATAGCCCCTTGAATTTGCGAAATCGATGTCCTTTCATTGCCTTTTTTAGTTTAATTTGGAATTAAAGTTAATTTGTCTTCTTTACCTATTACCTTTCTTTACCTCTTAATTTAAAATTACTTTCAATCTTTTTTATGCAGGTAATGTTTGACTCCATTCATATTCACTTACTCCATTGATACTGCTTTAATGACTAAGTTTCATTAAATCTTTGAATTTATTTGTCTTATTCTTCTTATTTCTCCCTTTTGTTACCTAAGAAGAAATATAATTTAAATGTAAATTTAAGGGTTTTTTAAGATTAATAAAAGAAAGGTCTCATATTTCATCATAAAATTTCATAAGGTATAAGAAGGGAATAAGTCCATCAACTTATTTTAACCGTAAAATATTTTTTAATACACTTATATTTGTTTTGGTGATTGCTCTGTTTACAAAATAGGGTTCCGAATTTCCAGTAAAAATTAGGGGGTTATACAGTGAAAATTCCATTACTTATACAGTTTTTACCCAATTTTTTCTCAAAACTTGGTTTTTGGACTTATTCCCTTCTTCTAACTGACGATTCAATGAGGAAGTTGCATGATTTTTTTTTATTTTTTTTAATCGATTCCTCTTGTAAAAATAAAGCAACTACCCAAAATTTGAGGCCGATCGAGAAATTTTTTGATTGCCAAAAAAATTAACAAAAATCCCCTTTTTAAAAGAGCGCGAAAACGCCTAGAGTTTGGATGTGACGTCATCTTATACTAAACATTGTTGTAAAGCAATGGAGTTGATGGTATTATTGTTGACGTCATCTTATAGTTTAAACAATAAACGTTTTCAGTCACGTGTTTTTTTTCTCGACTTTTAAATTAAAATATTTAATTACCTGTACATTTTTTTGAAAAACTGACTAGATATTTCATTTAACCATACAAAAAACCATACGGAACACTAGTTTGTTTTTGAAAATCTGACACATGCAACTTCCTTATTGATCTATACGGCTTTGGGCTAGCTGATTTACTAGTCATATTGAGTTTGGTTCAATAATTTTCCAATGCAAGAGAGTGGGAAAATACTTCAAAGAAAGGACTTTTATGAGAATTTCTAACCTTTCTCGATTTATTTAAACAAAAAAATTAAAAAAACTCCAATCAGTTGTGACAGCATAGGATTGTTTTATGTTACGTTGGGTTTTATTTGCTATATTTTACAAGCCTTTTAAATTAATCTTACCCTCTTGATTAAATATTGATCAAAAAATTTTAAAAGTATAATTAAATTATTAGGATTGAGAATCCTAAATAAGTGACGGTGTTAGGTTGGAGTAAATTACTCCTATTTTTTTCTTAAAGAGCTTTAGGGTTGGTTGAATTGCAGCATTTCTCGTTACTTCATTTCTTGGCGACTCTTTTATTGGTAGGAATTCTAGCAATTTTAACTAGTTAGTTTAGCACATGTTGCTTCTTAAGCAGCGATTTGTTTCATTCAAAAACCAATTAACTAATTATTAATTCAGCAACACTCTTAAAACTACAGTCTCAAAAGTGAGTAAACTCAAATCTGAGTATGTCACGCACTCACGTTTGTCTCAGGAGCGTAACGAGCCGTGCTAAATGCGCATGCGATTGGACTTTATTTTTGATATTTTTTGGAAAATACAATAAAATAATAACTGGGGATTGAACCCAGGAACTGCCGCATGCTATGCAGGCACGCTATCACTTCTCCAGCAGTAACTTTGAAACTTATTTAAATATCTTCTTTCTTTTTGACGCATGCGCATTTAGCACGGCTCGTTACGCTCCTGAGACATATACAGGGTGTAAAGGAAAGTCCCTTTACCCTGAAATAAATTGCTAAGTTAAGGTAACGGTATAGTAAGAGGACCATGCCCTATCTGATGCAACAAATTTCAACGCCCTCTAGCGGAAATTTTAGGAATTAAAAATTTTATTGTAAAAACTATTAGAGATATGCAAAAATAGTCAATTACAAAGTTGTAGAGCAGCATCGATTTAGTAGGAATAGACACCTTAAGCAAAAAAATATCTTGAATAGAACCCCTAAAACGCACGCTCAATTACGTTGAATTTACGTAGATTTTACGTCTTAAAACGCTCCTCACGAGGCGAAAATGAAAAATTGTCAATTTAATGAGCTAAGAATACTTTTAGTCATTTACTTAAGTCATTAAATTGAAAAATTTTCATTTTTGCCTCGTGAGGAGCGTTTTAAGACGTAAAATCTACGTAAATTCAACGTAATTGAGCGTGCGTTTTAGGGGTTCTATTCAAGATATTTTTTTGCTTAAGGTGTCTATTCCTACTAAATCGATGCTGCTCTACAGCTTTGTAATTGACTATTTTTGCGTATCTCTAATAGTTTTTAAAATAAAATATTTAATTCCTAAAATTTTCGATAGAGGGCGCTGCGGTTGCTCGCATTCGGTTGCGCATAGTCACTTTACTATACCGTTACCTTAACTGCATAGCTTTAGCTTACTCTGTTAGCAATTTATTTCAGGGTAAAGGGACTTTCCTTTACACCCTGTATACGCACTCAAACAGGCTCCGATCCAAGTTTTCACAAATTTGAAAACATGCATGTACTCATTTTTTAAAATGTGCAGATACTCAAAAATAAAGCATCATGTGCTCATTTTTTAATTCGTCCATTACATTCTTATAAAGGGTGCAATGTGTTACAGTTACTATGACGTGGGAAGCAGTCTAGTGAATTGAGTGCAACGTCACAACGTTTTGTTTCACGTCATTACACCAACTTAATGTTACTTTCTATATATATGGAAATTAATTAATTTTTAAAACATAAACTAAAAATAAGCATAATTTGAGTGGTGACTATTAAATTGTTTGAAACTGAGTATGTCTGATGTTACAAAATTGAAAGCATTGGGTCGTCATATTTGAACCAAAAAGTTTCACACCAAAATAAGAACATCAATTCACTCAAATTTGTCATTTCTCTCAGTGAACTTGAAGCATTATGAGGGTTTGATAACTACCTGTAGGCCATGTCGTCGTCCTCCCCTCCCCACCCCCAGTAGAGGTTGGAGTAGCCGTTGACCGCCAGGAAGTGGTCGGCGCGGATGGAGAACACCCCGCCCACCAGCAAACTGTACGGAAGCCTGCAAAACAAGACAATATTGTTAATAGGAGCAAATTTTTGGTCACTACTCTAAAATTTTGCCAGTAAAAGAAACAATTGTATTTTTACACACGAACAAAACTTCACAAAGATTCTCATTAGGAGGGACAGTTCAAATACTACGCAAGCACTTTTTTGGTCATTTTTAACACCCCTCCCTCTTGTCAGCAAAGGAGAGTTTATCCCCCTCCCGAAATATTGACATCCCTTTTAGTAAGTACTGTTTTTTTTCCTTGAAAATTATGTGACTTATACGCAAGGAGCTGTCCTTTTTGGGTGTTACACTTAAGGGTTCAAAAATGAAAGAAACACTACTTTTTTTTAAATTTCCAAATATTTGGTGGGTCCATCCCCACAAAAAAGTGCTTACGCTAGATTTCCCAATTCAATTTTTTGTTAAATTTATTTTTGGTTGAGTTTTGAAATTATTTATGCAAGAAACAAGATATTTTTGAAAATGCGGTATCTTATGTAAGCATCACTCATATCCCCTCCCCCTTGTTAGAAAAAATAAGCAAAGAGGTGCTTAAGTAATATTTGAACAGTCTCTTAATAAGGAATCCACAAATTCTTAAAACTTATAAATTTCATTTTCTTTCTTAAATAATGACAAGGTGACTTCTAAATCTCAATTAACAATAACAATAAAAAAAACCTTTTTCTAGAACAAGGGTTCTCAAAATTTTTGACCATCGCGACCCACTTTTTATGAACATAATCTAACGCAACCCACCTCATCTTTAGTTTAGGAATTTTTTTAGGACATTAACTTTGAAAAATAACACAAATCATTAATGTTCCTCAACCTTTTCTATATTGCTCGCTTTCACACCCCACTAGCCCACAACAGGACATAATTAGGTTTGGTCCTAAACTATTTTATTTTGTGTTTATTTTTGTTAAAAATTAATCGATTGGATTTTGAACCACAAGGCATTAAATTTTAAGTTTTATCTGGAACTTCAATACTGACACCGACAATACACTCTATGGCAGTGATGGCGAACCTATGGCACGCGTGCCACTGGGTGGCACGCGACAGGTATTTCGGTGGCACGCGACATTCACTAAAAAAGACACAAAAAAACTTTAGTACTAAACCAGATATTTCCTACTCCTGAAAACTCCCCAAAACCAGATTCAGAACACTTTTTAGGTAGCTGAAATTCAAAACATTTTCGGGGGAGAACCCCCGAACCCCCTACTCACGTCTTAGGTGTCGTTGGGCCGATCAAATATTACGTAACAGCATTTTCTTGGTCATTTTGGACTCCCTCCTCCCCTTATGTCAGCAAGGTAAGCAAATCCCAACGGCCCTCATAATAATTACGTAAGGAAACTGACATTAAGTCGTTAGAAAACAAAATCATGGATGCAAAAGGAGCCTGATTATTTTACGCAAAAGGGAGCGTATAAGGGGGGGGAGCGAAGGAGCCCTGCCCCCTCCGAAATTCGGACAAGGTATACCAAAACAAGTTAAAACCTAGTTTCTTCGGGTAAAATTTTCAAATATTTTTTGGGGATGTGCCCTCAAACCCCCCTTTTATACTTCAAACTTTTTTTATAATACTCATGAAAATGTCCAAAATTTCATGCACATGATATGCAGATGCACCAAAAACTTGTTCAAAACCCTGTTTTTAGGGTGAAATTTCCAAAAGTTATCTAGGGAGGACCCCCAGACCCCCTTTACTTGAAACTTCATTATTAACATTTTTTCTTAGATTAAATTCTAGAAAATGCAAATTCTACCAAAAATGTATTAAAAATCTGCATTAAACCTATTACAGATGCATGGGAGGGACTGAGGAATGATTTTTGGCCCCTCCCGAAATAAATTTCTATATAAACCACAGACTTTACGGCCCACCACTCACCACTTGAGCGCTTTAAGTTAGAAACTTCTGTTCTAAACTATTGACCCTCAAAGGAGAATTTCATTTTGAAAGGGTTTAAAGGTAATTTATTAAACAAATAACAAGTGGCACACTTGACACCTGAAAATCATAAACCGTAATATAAATGGCACACTGATCGAAAAAGGTTCGCCATCCCTGCTCTATGGTATAGAGCTTACAGAGATTCCAAAGGGCAGTTTTCCTCTTTAGGTACTAAATTTTATTCCTCGTGCCAGATTATAATTAATTTCACTAGCAGCCAATCAGAGAAGGCGAAAGTTATTCTTCATTGGATATGGAACTTATATCAAGCGGCATTTAAATTTTATCGGTGTTGTTTTTTTTCCTCCAGTTCCTATTTGGATATGAGTGACAGCTTCAGTGGACGAATGACAGAATTAGCATGAATGACGTGATATTAAAGGAGGCGGATCGTTTGGCTCGAAGGTTGTCTATGGGAAAAGTCCTCTTTAAAAAGTTGCCATTAGCGTCTATGGAGATGAATACTCTGTTAAGCTCTATACTCTGTGGGTTTATATTAATTGGATATTTTATTTTGTTCTTCCAGATTATTTAAAGTTTGCAATACTAGTTTAAAAAATTATTTAGAATAGAAGGAGTTTTTGCCATTAACTGGGATGTGCATCAAGTTAATCTGTTTAAATTTGGATGAAATAATACTTGGTGTAATAGTTGGGAGCAAAACTCTAATTGAAATGCTGAATATCTGAAAAAAATATATGTCAACGGTATAAAGAGGTTTGAGTTAAATTCCAACCCAACCATACCTCTTTGAAAATGATTGCACCGTCCCCATAATTCTACAAACGTCCAAACTTTTGACTATTGGATCAAAAAGAAAAAAATCCAATTTTTTGTTGTTGATGGAATTCATGTATATGTAATTGTATCAAATGCCTGCTTTCCTCACATAAATACGAAAACCGGAGAAGTTGCTCCTCTGACTTTTTTGTTTTGAAAATATCAGTCTTTAAAATGGGGATTTTACACGTTAATTCTAAAGGATAGGTATTTGTTGTTGTGGTATAGTTTTTTCCACTTCTTGAGGAAGTATAAGTATAGCATAAAAAATCGGAATTCTAGCGGGAAGGCAGTTGACCCATAATGCCCACATTAACTGGGATGTGATTTGTTTTTTCATTAAAAAAATAATGCCCTTAAATGACGCCCTTGGAAAGAAACACAGAGAAGATAATAATTAATATTCACATTAAGTTACTTTACACAGTTTGAAAGCGTTTTCAATCGGCTTTTATTCTGCTTCAAAACATGAAAATCTGCTTTCCAAGCATAAACACGAAAACCAGAGGAGCTTGGCGTTAAACTGCCACAGACTAAACATTTGCCATCAGATTATGACGTGTGATGATGATTATCAGGTTACAATACAACTTTGCATTGAGTGAAGAGTATATCACTTTATCAAAGAAAACAGATAGTGTGTGAATCAAATCGAACATATTTTTTTCGTTATAACTGTAGGTAGCTACTCTTCGCACAAGTGACGTCAAGACCAACCTGTGTGGCTTCTCACTTTGATTCAACACACCAAATAGATAGATAATCCTTCGCTAAGCACAGGTTTGTTTTATTTAACCCTTTATCTGCTTACTGCAATTTTTGTCGTGCATATATTTCTCTTGAGTCACTGAATTGAAAAGTAAGGAACGCACATAAATAAAATGCTCTTCTTTGGGAAATTTCTTCCGCTAAAGCAAATTAATTAAATTGATACTTTTGAATACCACACTGAGGGCTAAAATATTATCATATACAAAAGAACTATAGGCCTTATTTTATCGCAACTTAAAAGTCTTAAAAAAATAATACACTTCACTAACTTTAACTACTTTTGAGGGAAGAAAAATTAAGATCATGGGAATCTAATCGAAATGGCAGCTGAAAGCACAACTTCAGTTTTAAATTATTCGCATTTTCCACTAAAATACTCATCACAGAACCGCTTTTTACTCTGGAAGAGTAAAACTGAAAGAGTGCAAAGTATCGTCAGTATATTCGTAAGGAGGGTTATTCAATGTAATTTTTAAGTTGTTGGGACTTGTGAGTACCGTAAGTAAAGAGAAAGGGTTAAATTATACAGGGTGTTTCAAAAAACCTGTAACGATAGGCTATTTCCTAAAATATTTCCCCTAGACCCATACTTTCAATGGCGAATTTTCTTCAAATGAGGTGAAGAATTATATGAGACCAATTTTAACTCCATGGGGGGTCTATTTTAGAAGATGCTGAAAATAACTTTTTATACGGCCCCCGTAGACTGAAACTTCCAGTGGAAAAAATTTTCTCCATTCACTTCTCAATAAGATAGAAAAAATTCTGTCTCGATATCTTCAAAATTCACTGAGATATGCGGGTTTATATTTTTAAGGGACCGTCCACAAGTTGAAAAGCGCGTCATTCTATTAAACAATAAAGCAGTGTTTGGCTAACTTATAGGTATTGATTCCTGAGTATCAAGTATTTCTGGGAGTCACACACTCGTGCTGCGATTATTTTTTACGTAGCTAATAGGTATCAAGGAGTACCTGATTTCGGGGCTCCAAGAAATATTTTTTATAATCTTTTCGATAACCCAAGGTAATTTATAAATAAGTCTTGATTTAGGTATAAGTATTGATTGGTAGGAGGGTTACTTTCAAACCAATGATGTCACAAATCTGAACGCAAAATGAGAGCTGATGGGCCCCCTCTGGGGATCGCTGATATGAGTAGCAATGACAGGTATCTGGATTAGCGTAGTTAAGGGAGCTCAACACCATGGCTGATTGGAGGAGTTTTTCATGTAGTCCTTGTCACCTCAAAAAATCAAAGTTTTACGGTAGTTTGGTTTCTAAAATGTTCAACTGTAGTTTGTGGATGGCCCCTATTTTGCAGTAAAAGTATGTCATTCATAGGTATGATAAAGTGGTGTAAGTCACGAATTTTAGCTTTTAATATCTTGGTGAATTTTGAAGATATCGAGATGAATTTTTTTGTGTCTGATTAAGAAATGAATGGAGAAAATTTTTCTCATTGGGGGTTTCAATCTACGGGGGCCGTATAAAAATTTATTTTCTGCATCTTCTAAAATAGACCCCCCATGGAGTTGAAACTGGTGTCATATAATTCTTCACCTCATTTGAAGAAAATCTTCCATTGGAAGTATGGGTCTAGGGGAAATATTTTAGGAAATAGCCTATCGTTACAGGTTTTTTGAAACACCCTGTATACGGTAGAACCTCGGTTGTGCGTCACTTTTGGAAACAATTGGATATAATCTGTTCACCTTTTAAGACGTGTATTAAAAGGGTTCGTGTGTTATTATCGAAGTTTCTAATAAAATGGAAACCCTTTGAAGTACTATATGATTTTCTATGAAAATGACCCACAAAATCACCTTTTTTATTATAAATTGTTAAAGTACTAATAATTTATTGCCTGTACATACATCATTAGCAATTTTAATCCTAGGTAAGAACCATCTTGACATAAAAGTCCATTTAAAATCTGTTCATTACTTAATTTGTACATTACTTGCCAAGAAGGCCGTGGCTAGTTCACAGGAGCGGTGGTATGAAATCGAATGAAAAATAATAAATTTCTCATGATCACGATCATGAAAAATCATATAGTATTTGTATTTTTATGACTTAGGTAAATGACTAAAAGTGTTCTAACCTTAGTGTTCTAAAAAACCTTATGATCGCTCCTGTGAACTAGCCACGATCTGCCAAGAAATGTCCAATGCAGTCCTCCTCCTCCTACTATCCCTGATGACTGGTGGTGCCCTGGCTGCCTGCCCGGAGGCCTCTCTGCTCCTCCCCTGCACGTGCGAAGAAAAGGTGTCCGTGTCGGACGTCCGCTGCTCGGGGATCGAGGGCGTGGACCAACTGCAAGGGGTGATCGACGCAACCTTAGACTACCGCTTCCAACTGCTCTACCTGAGGGACTCTAACATCCAATACCTCAACACATCCTGGTTCTCCTACAAGCAGATCAGTGCCCTGACCCTCTTCAACACCACCCTGGTAGGGCTGTTCGACCAAGAACCCCAGGTCACCCTTCCACTCATGAGGGAGCTGTTCCTGGAGAACTCCAAACTGTTGAGGTACAGTGGTAGAAGTTTCTTTAACCCACTAACTTAACCTAAGGGTAACCTGGAATTGAACTTCTGATTGGTTGTTTTAGCGAATAGCGCTACTTTACTAATAAGAGCAGTAGAGTAAGGTCTGTGTTCCTTGACTCTACTTCTCGCCCGGAGTGGAAGGACTATAAGCCAAGCAGAGAGGTAAACTTCATATTCATTCTTTATTAATTTAGAGTTAACTGGCCAAAAAATTCAGATAGACTAATAATTTCAAAACTAACCTAAACTCTGTAAAATCAAATCAGCAAATTTAAAACTAACCTAACCTACTAAAATTCAAAACAATAATAAACATTTCACAATTTCACATCATTTTTAAACACAGTTGCCAAAAGTTATTCCCTAAATGTTTACAGTTCACTAGTAGATCCCGTTGAGTTGCAACAGTTGTTGAAAAAGGGAAACAAGTTCTAAGCCAATCAGAGTTGTCGAAAAAGCTTCATTCCAGGTTAAGCTTAGGTCAAGTTAGTGGTGAATACATCCGTAATGCTCACTACCAGAAATAACTGTGAAATATTTTTTTTCTGATTGATTTAGTTTGGAGCCAAATAAAGTAAAAATACAGAAAAGATTAATACTTTTTAAAGGTGGACACAAATTGGAGCCGAGCGGCGTAGCGAACAGCCACGAACACGCTCTGCGCAAGCGCCGCTCTTAGAGCCTCCGAGTTGCGCGTGCGCAGAGCGTGTTCGTGGCTGTTCGCCTTCGCCGCTCGGCTCCAATTTGTGTCCACCTTAACACGTTCGCTGCCGCCACTTTTATTAAAAACCGAGGGAAGTACTATCGTACGGTTCTTTGACGCTTCGGATCGTCTGTGTACATTATATATATTTCTTGATACTTTTCCATTACCCAGAACTAACAGGTACTACCCCTTCTTACTACTGCCAAGTTGGCATCTTTGGCACGTTTTTGCGATGTGCCCTATTCAACCTTTCCTAAAATTGTCATCAGTAATTATTTCATTTCTTTTCAGTATAATAATTTTTTCCTAAAATTTTATGACTAAGAAATAAATTATTATTAATTATAATTAGCAATTTTTACTGCAATACCTTCATGCTGAAAATGCTGCTTCGTGAAGCTAAACTTATGATAAACTTATGAAGCTAAACTTATGATAAGCGAACTTATGATAAACTTATGAAGCTAAACTTATGATAAGCGAACTTATGATAAGCCAAATAATGATATCCAAAGTGGCTCTATTTTACAGCCAATCTAAGTTGTCTAAACAGGATAGATGATGTCAATATTCATAGGAGGTAAAAAATAGCAAAAGTAGTCACCAGTGCTCTGTTTCAATAGCTGAGGCGGTCGATATGATATCAGCCCCAAAGATATCAATTTACTCAAATGTTTTTAAAAAATGTATCTATACTTTACTTATTGATCTTAATCTTAGAGATCTATCACTACACTGTTGTTTCCACTCAGTTAAATCTGTATGAAAGTTGAAACAAGGGCCCAATGTTTTTTAATATTCGCATCAATAATATATTCACCCACAACACAACCAAAGTATTGTCAACCCTACAGTGCATACTGTTGCCATTTGGCACCACAACATTTTTCTCCATTTCCTACTCGAACTTTCATTTCCAAACGGCAATAACATGCTATAAGTACAATAGATATAACATTTCATTGTATTAGCACTTTAGACTGCCAGTAGATCACAGCAGGGGTACTATTTTGAGACATTTGTTAGTAGCTAGTGAGACGAAAGTCAAGACACAGAAAACGCCAAAATAAAAGGACCATATACATTAAAATAAAAAAATTTTCAGCTAGAACAAAAAATGTTCTGAAAAGATAAGTTGTTTTTTTATATTTTTAGAGCATTTGGTTTTATTTCACTTCACAATTAATTTCACAAGAGACACAAATAAATTTCACAAGGACAACGTTTTTTTGCCAATAAAAAGTAGAAAAAAATAAAATTAATTTTTTTTAGTATTTTTTTACTAATTTACACCATAATAGAAGTCACATATTTGATTTTCAAGTGAATTTAAAAAATCATGCATTGTAGGGCTAATTTGAGAACAAATTAGTGTGTTTATTTTTGCAGGGGGTTTCAGTGGTCCCACTTCAGGCCCTTTGTTCAGCTGCACGTGCTCTACGTGTCGGGGGTGGAGGTCAAGAAGTTGGGCAAGGAGTTCTCAGAAGGGGTGGGGCCAGAGCTCACCTTCCTCAACCTCAGCGACACCAAGACCTCTAGCCTCGAGGAGGGAGCGTTCCGCAGGAAATGGCTGCTCCAGACAGTGTCCGTTCGGAAAGGATCCATCAAGATGCTGCCCAACTCCCTTTTCGAACACCAGAAGGCTTCCCTCGTCAACATAGACTTCAGGTATATCGGCTTGCTTTTTCGGAATTTCGCAATTTATTCATAGATCTAGCGGTGTGCGTCTAAAGTTTTATGATGGACTCGACGACCAGTGGAGGGTAGATAATCTATCCCGATATCTTTGTGTGATGGTTAGATGAGGTCAATTAGCGAACAAAAGAGTTCTCCTCCTGTGAAGGAGGTGCTAGGGAAAACACTCTTAACCACCCAAAGAGATTGGGAGACTAAAGTGAGATCTGATCTCCCCAATACTACTCGAAGGAGGCTGTCGAGCCCATAATAAAACTCTAGCTCTAGACGCATGCATATGGAAGACATTATAGAGATTGAAACACCGTTTAGGGTTCATTTTATAATGTCGTTTTCCGCTTCGTTCAATGGGATGATGACCGCCGATCTCCTGAGACCAGTACTCAGCCTTAGGGTCGTGCCACACTAGCGGTTTGAAGACGCCAAAATCATAAAAAGTCGTTAAGATTCTTGTCAAGATAGGGGAGACTGAGGCTCTCAACTCCATGCTTTCTCCTCTATCTTGACAAGAATATTAAAGACTTTTTTATGACTTTGACGTCTTCAAACCGCTTGTGTGGCACGACCCTAAGGCTGAGTACTGGTCCCAGGAGATCGGCGGTCATCATCCCATTGAACGAAGCGGAAAACGACACTATAAAATGAACCCCAAACGGTGTCTCACCCCTTCTAAGAATCCTTTTACGAGGTCATTCACAATTTAGTCATTTGAGATCGCTTTGGATAAAAAAACATCCATGTAATCACTTGTGCCACAACCAGAATTTTTGTCGAGTCTGGTGGAAAAATCACAAAGAAGACACAGCCTCTTATTTGTGTCGAAATTGCACGATTTCCACACTTTTATTTTGAATTTTTAATGTATAGCATGACTGCAGACGCTAAGAACGCTGTTACGCGGGATTTGACCATACTGGCGTGTACCTTGGCCACGGCCAGCTGTCTGTGATGATTATTGTAGGTTTGACAGCTGTTAAAAATTGAGCTTCGATTCGCTTCTCCCGCCACGTTCTGAGATTGTTTTTTCGGGTGCGAAAAACATTGCGGTGGTGGAATTCATTCCCACATATGTGAAGTCTACGGGGAAAAGTGTATGAGCGTACAAAATGTGCGCAAATCGTACAGAGAATTCAAAAACGGACGTACAGATGCCCATGACGACCAACGTACTGAACACCTATGGGGGTCTAACAACGCGGTTTGCGGGAGAAGCGAGTGGAAGCTCCATCTCTAACAGCTGCCAAATCTATAATAGTCATCGCTTGCAGCTGGTCATGGCTGGGATTTGTAGAAAAAAAGCCAAGGCAAGAAGCCAGTATGCCAAGAAAAGTATGCCAGTATGCCAGAAGCCAAGAAAAGAAGCCAGTATGGTCAAATGCCGCGTAATAGCGTTCCTAACGTCTGCAGCTCATAGGGAAACTTACTTTACGGACAGCCCATGTAGAAGGAAAAGGACCCCACTAAAAAAATTCTGCAGTTTTTCTATAAAAAAAATCTGCAGGCCATCTGCAGTTATTTGGCCCCTTCATTCTGAAGAAAATCTTTAGATAACGTTCTTAAGAAAATCTTTAGATTATGGTTTCTAAAGAATTTCTTCAGAAAGAAGGGCCCAAATATAACTGCAGATAGTCTGCAGATTTTTTTTCTGAAGAAAATCTTAAGATTACTCAATGTTAAGCCTAAGGCCTAAGCCTACTTCCCCCATGCAACCATCTAACATATATGCTTGCACTTTGCAGTAGTCTTGCATCTTTGAACAAATGAAATTTTAAACCACAATATAAATAAAGGACATTCGGTAAATTAAATCATACCATATTGTTAGGTAGTCCCACAATTATCAGGAAAATTCATAATTCCAATCAGCATTCATTCAGGCACGCAACTAGTGTTGAAAACAAAACGTAAACATTGTTCTATCGATTCGATTCTGCAATCGATTCTCTAGGTTAGATTCGATTCGTTTGATCTCTGATATCGATTCGGTTCCCGAAGATTTGATTACCTAATTCTCGAGAAAGTAGTTTTCCCGCTATGAAATATTAACATCACAAATACGATCTTAAAGTGATTAAAATTTTAAATCAACAGTACAAATAAGAAAACTTTGATCGAGTTCTAGGAATCGATTCTTTTACGATTTAAATTCTTTTGAAATCGATTACAAGGCATTCGATATCAGTTTTTTTTCATTCCGTACGTAAAATGATAAAATTTGTTAAAGTTTAATATATTTTGAAGACAATTTGAAGATTCTGCTCCATCTGAAAAATGTCTGCATTCCTTGTCTTCAAAATTTCTGAAGATACATCGTCTTTAAAACATCTGCAAATTGTCTGCAAAAATTCTGAAGACAATTTAAAGGTAAATCTATGTCTGCGAAATATCTGTTAGTTGTCTTCAAAAATTCTGAAGATAGTTTAAAGACAAAGCAAAATCTGCAAAATATCTTAAAATTTTTGTAGAATTTCTGTAAAAAGTGGCTTTTTCTGAAGAAAATCTTCAGATTATTTTTAGTGGGGGAGCATGTGGAAATAAAACATCACATGATCGAAAGAGAAACAGCGTTTCACCCATTAGAATATTTTCCCTATTTATTTCTAAGAGGAGAATATTTTGGAATAAAAGGGCCTCGCGCGCGCGCGACTTGAAAATAAAACTCCAACTATGTATATCAGATGTGCACAGCTTTAACTCACTCAAATTCTGCTGTATTAATTTTCCGAGGCCAAAAGATCAATTTGAAACTCCCTTAGGGTTAAAGAAATAGTACTATTTTCACTAATATCTCCTCTAATATTGAAGATACTTTAATGAAATGTTTTTCGGTTCGTTTTTTATGATATTACCAATAATTTCGTCATTAAAGCTTTTGTTCTATCTCTTAGTTCCGTTGTTACGTTGGTAGGGCACGTTGGTTCCAAATAAAAGCTGTGAAAGGGACATTTGAAGCACCACTTTGTATACCAAAATGTTTTTTCTCTCTCTCTTGCAGTTACAACCCAATAGAGTCCATTCCAGACGACCTGTTCGAAGGACTGCGGAAACTGAAAACCGTGTTGCTGAACGGCGCCAGAATAAAGACCCTCCCCAAAAGCCTTTTCCAAAACTTCACCGGTCATCTCTCCGTCTACGGTGAGTCGCGTTCTGTTCGCAAAATAGGTCTGTTATTAAACAAAAAGTCATTAAGCTAGGTAGGAAAAAGGCCGGTTTTTGAATTAGCATAAGTTTTATGATTCGATAATTGCAGCTTGAGCAAATTGATAACTAGTTATATTAGGCAGGCATAATGATAACAACGGTAAAGACAATACAACCGTTATAGCGAAGCAATTTATAAAAGCTTAAAGCAAGCATACAGGTTTTTCTTGGGATGCCGTGATTCTTTTTCGTCCCTTTGTGAAACTTTTAAAGGTTTCATGAGTGTTGACTCTGGGGACCCCCGGGGGTCTGCGGACCAAAGTGTAAGACAGGAGTGGATCCAAGGGAGGGCAGTCTGGACAGTGCCCCCCTTGGACACAAAAAGGTTCTCAAAATGAGTTAAAAGCCTACTGTTACCAGTTAAATTTCAATATTTTTTGAGGGGGAGGACCCCCGTACCACCTAGGGGTTCCACAAGGGGATCTTTTTTGATACTTTTAAGAAAATTCCCAACATTTTGACATTTTTTTTGGCAAAAGGTAAAGGTGATGGTCTGGAAAAGTGCCCCCCTTAGACCCAAAACGGTTTCAAAATGAGTAAAAACCCTACTTTTACTAGTCAAATTTCAAAATTTTTCTGGGGGAAGACCCTCATACCCCCCAGCGATACCACAAGGGGATCTGGCGTGATACTTTTAGAAAATCCCCAGCATTTTGACATTTTTTGCTAAAAGGTAAAGATGATGGTCTTGAAAAGAGCCCCTCCTTACCCGTGCTGGATCCGCACCTGGTTTAAGAACCGTTGTATTAGATATTAGACTATCAATCATATTAAACTTGGTTCTCAGTTAGTTCAGATATACTCTATTCATTTTGAATAGGCGGCTGAAAATATTTCCTTCCCCTATCACCGAATCTGTCACCATGGCAGCTATTCAACGTCAAAGTGACGAAGAAGGTTTACTATTGGCTGTGCGGAGATGGTTACTCTTTTACCGAGGGGAAAAGCACTATTTTTAATCCGCCTATTCTAATGCATAAGCATTTTCTGCGCGAGTTCTAATCTGATTTCTCTCCCCCTGTACAGAGAACCAGTTTATCATTTGTTCATTACTATTGATATAACTATTACCTTGGGTCACAGTTTGTCGAGATAAATTAGATCGTACTGTATTACTGCATTAGCCATTTACTGGTGTGCAAAAATACTGATATTTTTTCTCTCTCTCTCTCTAGAGAACCCAGTGGTGTGCGACTGCAAGCTCAAGTGGCTGTCGAACAAACGATACCTCAAGTTCCGCGTGGAGGGCACGTGCGACGCCCCGCCCTCCCTCAAGGGCAAGGGCTTGTGGGAGCTCGAACAGGAGGACTTCAAAGCCTGCGGAAACAACGCCCTGCCCTTCGAACACTGACCTCTCCATTCTGCTCTGAAGAAACTCGCGAGTCTTATACTAAGAAGGGGACGGCACGAAAACGGACTTCGGGCTCTGTAGGTTTGTTGTACATCCCAAGGGACAAGCTAGTATACCCTGGACGTGTTATACTAGCCCAGGGGTGGCCAACCCAAATGTTATTGAGGGCCACTTTGGAAAACCACAATACTCTCGCGGGCCGCATATAAAATTTTAGGATATTAGGTGCACAGAATGACAGTGAAGTAAATTGAATATAAATAGGGAGATCTATCGCTATAGGAGAGATCTATCGCTAAAAATAATTGGTACGATTCTGAGTGTTTTAAAATTAATTCTATCTTACAGAATTCTTTGAAAAAAGTAATGAGAAATTATTCTAATCATATCGAAGAGTACAAAACGTTACGCAATAAATATAAGGAACTATGCAGATCTAAAAAACAATTATACTTTATAAATATGCAGAAAGCAATTTCGGATTGTAAAGATTCTCAAACTTTTTGGGATATTGTAGGAAGATTCAAGCGAAAGAAACCAATTTTATCCGCTGATATAGCAAGTGATATTTGGTTTGTTCATTATTCAAAAATATTTCAAGGAAATGAACTGAATTTATCTGTAGATGTAATTAATAGATGTAGTTTAATTAATTTTGACCCAATTCTGGATGAAACTATCTCAATCTCAGAGACTAAAAATGCCATCAATAAACTTAAAAACAATAAAAGTCCTGGTTATGACCACCTTAGACCTGAATATTTTAAATATCTAAGTACTGATGCAATCCGTTATCTCACCGAATCATTCAATAATATACTTCAGTCGGAACGCTTCCCAGCTAATTGGATTGAAATATTAATTCTGCCTGTATTTAAGAAGGGAGATCCGGCCAATCCAGGAAATTATAGACCGATTTCTCTAACGCCTGTAATTAGTAAGATATTTACATCAATTTTAAACTGCAGACTTAACACATGGTTAATCCAGAGAAATTTGCTTTATGAAGAACAGGCAGGCTTTAGAAAAGGATATAGTTGTATAGACCAAGCTTTTGTCTTAAATGCAATCATACAAGATAAACTCAGGAAAAAAGGGGGAAATTGTACGCTGCTTTTATTGACCTGAAAGCGGCCTTTGACAGCATCAACCATTCTCTATTGTGGTCAGTTTTACAAAAACTAACACTCAGTTCAAAATTCATTAATGTATTGAGGGATATGTATGCTAAAGCTAAAGCAAGAGTGCGCACTCCAACAGGAACAACGGATCCCTTTGAGATTGATATAGGAGTTTTACAAGGAGAAATACTCTCACCTATATTGTTTAATTTGTTTCTCAATAACTTAATTGATCGCCTTAACGAATCTAGTGTTCCCGGTATTTTTATCTCATCTGATGCATATCTTCATATCTTACTTTACGCAGACGACGCAGTGATTTTGGCCGAATCCCCTATTGATCTCCAGAAAAAGCTTAACTTATTGGAACAGTTCTGCTCGGACTTCCATTTAAATGTTAACATAAATAAAACGAAAATTGTGATTTTTAAGAAGGGGGGTAAACTTTCTAAATCTGAAAAAATTTTCTACCAGGGTACAAAACTCGAAATCGTCAGGGAATATATCTACTTAGGAATACCTTTCTCCTCAACTGGCAAATTTAACTGTGCAAAAAATCATTTTACCTCCAAAGCAAAAGCGGCGATCTGTGCATCTTGGCCTATTTTTACGGGACCGCGTTTCAACTCAATCAAATCTTGGTTTAAATTATTTGAGTCTCTTATTCAGTCTGTTTTTACATATGGTTCTGTTATATGGTCCGCGAGCAATGTTTATGAGTTAGAAGAGTGTTTTTGCTTTTTCGTTAAAAAGCTGTTCACGCTTTCCAGAAACACCCCGGGTTACATTCTAAGACTATAACTGGGTCGCCCTCCGATTTCAGTAACTTTGGTTAAATTAATTTTAAAATATTGGATAAAAATACTCAGATTACCAGACTTTAGATATACAAAAATTTGTTATAATAAGTTGTTTTCGAACTCCAAATTCTCAACCAACCCAGTATATAACTGGACTTTATGCATAAAAAATATTCTTGATAATCTTGGGTTTAGTTTTGTTTGGAATGCACAGGACCCGGTACAAGCCTCAATCTACCTTCCTTCCATACTGAGGACTGTCTGGGATCAATCTGTCCAAAATGATATTTCTAGGACTGAAAGAAGCACTCACTTCCCTCAATACAAATTTTTAAAAAACTCCTCCTTTTTTGAAGATCATGTTGATTCAGAGTGTGATATTGCTATAAAGAGAATAATTTTCCAGTTGCGATTAAATCAATCCCGGATATATTATAAAGGCGAAATCTTCGAAATTTTTAATACTAACCCTTGCTCTTTTTGCAACTTGGAAGAGAATGAGACTTGGCAACACATATTTAACTCTTGTCCTCTGTATAACCACCATAGACTAACTCATTTACAAAATTTAAAACCTTTTCCTCATATTCTAAAGCAGAAAAACATAAACTATAATTTAATTTTCCTTTTTACCATATCTGTTTTAAAACTTCGCCGTAATATATTACTTGAATCAACTTAATAGTCATACTTTGAATATTTTGTTTAAAAAAATGCAATAAAATTTGTGTGTATGCTAAAAATATGTCTATATGTGTTAAATTATCTGTTAAAATACTAATGTTAATTTATCTGTGTTAAATTTGTTATTTGTAAAAATGATTCTTTTTTTTTTAATTTATTTCATATAGTCTCTTACTGCTACTTTTCATGTTTCATTTTGTAAACGGGCAGTGCCCATTACAATAAAGTTTCTTGTCTTGTCTTATAAATAGGGAGTTTCTTAGATCCTTTGCTTAGTTTGACAGATTCCTAAATAAAATATTCATTTAAATTTACCTTAAGGAGCAACCCCATGAATACATTCTGTAATATATCCATAGGAACTAAACAGGTGCCTTTAAAAAACACTTGGAATCACTCGAAACTATAAGGAGCCTGTGGCGCTTATAGAAATTTATTTCGGGGTGACCCAAATTTTCTCTAAAAATTGCAGCTAGATTTTTGCATCGGGAAAAAGTACACCCAAATCTTCCTCTCATGCCCCCATGCATATTTAATTGGTTCAATGCATAAATTAAAAAATATATTTTTAGTTCGGATTTGCACCTGACTGAACTAATATCCAAAAAAGTTGTGAATAACAGAGTTCCTAGTACAAAAGGGGGATCTGGGAGTCCTCCCCCAGAAAATTTTTTGGAAATATGACTCTCATTAACAGACTTTAACGTACCCTTTGTCCAAATTTGGGGGGGCCTTAACTTACCCTAAAACTTTAACTTTTGACTAAAAAAATTCTTGCGGACCACAAAATTATTTCAAAACAGGCCGCGGGTTGGCAAAGCCTGATCTAAGAGTTATATGGGGGTCGGGGGTTCTCCCCCGAAAAAATTTTGAATTTTAGTGTGCTAAAAAGTGTTTTGAAGCTACTTTTTGGAGAGTTTTCAGAGAGCTTCGCGGGCCGCGGGTTGGCCATGCCTGTACTAGCCATTAGATCGCGAGAAAACGCTCCCTAAAGTTTCACTCATCAGTTTGAATATTACAGAACAGCCCAGTATTACTTGTCTACCGTCGGAAGGCGGACTAAAACCGGTTTTCTCTGCCTTCCACAATGCAGAGAAACCAGCTTTCCTCCGCCAAGCGACGGTAGGCAAATATTACTCTCCAGACCAGCCCGGGTTCAAGCGGTAACCCGAAGTCCGTTTTCGAGGTCATGACGTCCCCTTGTTCTCTTCTATTCCTGTATTGTTGGTCTTTTAAAGAAGGTCTATTTATATTTTTGTAATGAGAGGATGAGGAAGAATAATTTAATAAAGCAAACTGTTTTTCCAGTTTGAATGTGATTTGATTATTTTTACTTCATTCACGTACTAGGGGTTTAAAACCTTTACGGAAATAGTTTCACTATTTGAGAACCAATTATTAGGCAGTAAAAATTGAAAGAAATAGTAAACATACAAAATTTATACCGCTTTTAAAACTATTAGCTGCAACAAAAGGTAGTCCTACTTTAGATCTCAATTGACTAAATCAGAGTTTCCCAACGTGAGGCGTACGCCCCCAGGGAGGCAATATAATTTTCTAGGGGGGCAATTTGAAATTTTTTAACCAATCTTATTTCCTCATATTGTCTGTGGCTGTCGTGGTGGTTGTTAAAGTACTACAGACGCGCTCTAAGGATCAGAGAAAACTTTTATGACCGCATCGACAACGCTTCTTCGGGCAGTGGCGAACAAAAAGATTGCAACTCCGATTGGAAGAGCTTTCAAGTTTTCTGTTTTGTCCTCCTCTGGCCAAAAGGATACTTACAATACGACAATTATTGAAAAATGCCCTGGATTTGAATACCCGAACTCATAAAAATTAAAAGTAATTAAAATGATCGATCGGGAAGATATCCACTGCCCGAAGGAGCGTGTCATAAAAGTGTGTGCTGACCCCAAGAGGAGTGTTACTCACGTGTAGTTGAACTTGTCTACGGCGACAGAGAGATGGCGGGGTGCTGTGGGGCAGGAGTAGAGGTTTCGGTCGTCCTCGGGGATCATGTCGACATCGTGGAAGACGAAGCAGTGGAAGTCCTCGTCCCGCAGCGCCTCCCGCACTCCAGCGTTCATCAGCACTCCTTTGTTGAAGGTGTCGTTGCCGAACTACAAACGATAAAAAGCACGGGTGAAAACACAATATCGAGGACTTGTGTTTATCGTTAAACGTTTTTTGATTGTGTTGCGTGAGAAAAAATGGTTACTCAAAATTTCAGAGACGGAAAATGTGTTATAATATGTTTCCTTATAAACATATGAACACTTCCCCCCTATACTATAAACAAATTTCACGACACTATTTTAAGGGGGTAGGTGCCCGCAGCTAAATCCCTATCTCCGTAATGTTAAAAATGAGGATTATTAAGGTACATTTTTAAAAAATCTACTGAATTAAAGTTCCCAAATATTTTTCTGAGTATTCCCTGAGCTTTATTACATACTTTTACATGAGCTTTTAGGGCTATTATGTCTGGTTATTTTAAAAAATATGTATATTATCTGAATGAACTTTGTTTTTTTCTCAAACAGACTGACATTTCATGGTTTTATGCTATAATTTCAGTTTAAAGGAATTTTTTGAGAAAATCCATTTGTTAAAGTATGTAACATAGCGTCATTAATAATGATACCTAGTTGTAAGTTGTTTGCTATAATAGATTTTGAGAAAATGTTCTTTTTATGGTAAAAAATTGAGTTCTGAGAGAAATGGAAATTTAGTAAAAATTTTACATATTAGTATTGCATTATTTATTTCTGTAAAAATTAATTAAAAATACTTCTAATCCAGGAAGAGTAATAATTTTGGTGTCGTTTGAAGTGTAAAATGTAACACTTAACGAAAACGCAAAAATTGAAAAATGTGCTTTTTGGTCGAAAATTGTGCACCTATACCCCTTAAGGACACATTTCTAACACTTCTGGAACATAATCATTAAACCATCACAAAACTGCAGATACTTGAGATAAGTAAACACAGAGTAAAAAAATTATCCTTCAGGGGTCCATAACTACCTACCCCCTGTTGGGCGTCTTTCCTGCATTTTGCCTGGTTCGGCGGAAAACCAGTTCTACAGGCGTACACTGTCTTGTAGGAAAACCAACTTTTGAGGGGAAACTACTAATCATAAACACACTAAGATTTTTAAATTCCAAACTAAAAAAAAAATTCCCTGCGTAACTTTTAGTGCATTTTCCGTGATTTTAATAATGGATAATACGTGAATACTCGGGTTAGGATTTTGATATTTTTTTTGAAATATTCAAAAGCATGATGTTGCATTCGATTAACTTTTGTCCATATGTTAATTTTATGCCTTTAATTTCTTTGTAATGAAAGAAAACCTTGCGAACCAAACATAATTTTACTTTCTCATACAGCAATCACACACCACTTACTCAATCATACATCAACTAACTTAAGTTCTCGCAGGCCTTAAAATGCATTCGAAAAACTGGATACAGAAACCATAAGGCCAATTATGTAGCTCGATCCAGTATGGGGGCCGAGCAAGCTGTTTAGCTCATGGAAGAACTTCGAAACATTTGTAAAAGTGACAAATTCCTAAACAGCAAGTTTTTAAATGATAATTTACAAATAAAGACCACTTTTATGATTTACTTTATATTACACTAGCTGATATGCCCGGCTTTGCACGGGTGAAGATTATAAATTTATTATTTGAGGCGTTTGCTATCAAAACCAGCTAATTGCATATTTTTCTGAAATCCACTTTTTTGCATATTTTGAAAGTTTAGAGGGTCCTTCATAACCTGGCGAAGGGATATAGCTCGAACCCAGCTCATTCCAACCCAAAATTAGATTAAAAGTGAAAACTGTGATCTCAACTGTGTGAAATTTCAGATCATTTGAAAAAATTAAGTGAACGTCATTTACTTAAAGCTCGTAAAGACATAAATATAACAAAAAAACTGAAAAAAAGCATGAAAAATCGTGTTTTTGCATCAAAATCAGCTCATTCCAACCTAATTAGTGTAATTACGCCCAAGGTAATGCAACTGGAATGAAAATAAAAAACTAATCAAATTCTAAGTGGTTGTACCTACAATTAAAAATTTTAAAAAAAATTTGCTTTAGAACTGTGGACGTGAGAAGTTTTTTGTCTCTCCTGTAAAATTTCCAAAAATGGAATAAGCTGGTTTTGATAGCAAACGCCTCATTTTTAAGTTTTCCCAAATACATTTCTAATTTTATATAATCAACATTTACTAATCATCCCGGTATCCCAGGCGTCTTTTTCATATTCCGGTGTTCCCGGTAACTTTTCCTATCCCGGTGTTCCTAGTAATTTTTCTTATCCGGATGGACTAAAATTCCTTCAGAATTCAAGCGCAATACAGTAGAACCCCGATTATCCGCGAGTGCCAGGAAAAAAGTTTTTGATGATGAGAGCAAATTTTAGATGACACATATATATAGCCACACTTGATTTTATTATATTAGATTCCTCTTCAAATAAAATTTTATTTTTATCGCCTTTCAGTGCTTCAGCGCTACACATCTCGATAGGTGCGCAAGCTTTTATCAGTTTTCAAAAATAAAAGTTATTCTCGAGAGTTATGGACAAATACTCATCATTTGCCACCACAGACTTTTAAATCTGAAAAAAATCATAACCCTAGTGAATACCTGCTCTACGACGTAGACGCTATAGTGTAGCATCTGCCTCTGTAGCAGCGGATGCAGGGTGTACAGGAGAGTATGCAGATGCTCCAGCCGGTCTCTGTAGGGGATGACCAGCGCCACACGGTGGCGGGCACTGCAACTGCGGCTGGACCACGACGACCCTTGCCGGAGGTAGGTGGACTCGCCAAGGGGAAGGGACTTTGGAGGGGAGGTCACGTTCACGCGCAGACGACCCACTGCAAAAGATAATCGAACGTTAGCCATAGAGGAGAGATGGTGAGAGATTATTATACTTTTTAGAATGGGCTCCTTATACAGGGTGTCCCACGAGAAGTGGACCAACCCCTTTAACTTTTGAACCCCTACAGATATAGTCATGAAAGTTGGGTCTAGGTATAGTAAAGTGACCCTGCCCTATCCGATGAGACAACTTTCAACGCCCTCTAGTGGAAACTTTAGGAGTTATAATTTTTATTTTAAAAACTATTTGAGGTATGTGAAAAAAGTCAATGACTAAGTTGTATAGCAGCATCGATTCAGTAGGAAATGACACCTTAAGCAAAAAAATATCTTGAATAAAATCCCTAAAACGCACGCTCAAATAGGTTGAATTTACGTAGATTTTACGTCTTAAAACGCTCCTCACGAGGAAAAAATGAGAAATTTTCAATTTAATGAACAAAGAATACTTTTAGTCATTTACTTAAATCATAAAAATAAAAATTTCTCATTTTCACCTAGTGAGGAGCGTCTTAATATGTAAAAACTACGTAATTTCAACCTAATTTAGCGTGTTTTTTAGGGGTTTTATTCAAGATACTTTCCTGCTTAATGTGTCTTTTCCTACTGAATCGATGCTGCTCTACAACTTAGTCACTGACTTTTTTCACATAACTCAAATAGTTTTTAAAATAAAAATTATAATTGCTAAAGTTTCCGCTAGATGGCGTTGAAAGTTATCTCATCGGATAGAGCATGGTCATTTTACTATACCTAGACCCCACTTTTATGACTATATCTGTAGGGGTTGAAAAGTTAAAGGGGTTGGGCCACTTCTCGTGGGACACCCTGTATATCAATTAATTCTTTAATATTGAAAAAAGTTTTCAATGACTTGTCACTTTGCATTTCCGCAAGTTCATCTTGATACTGAATTCTTCAGAAAATCCATGAATGGTTGGCGATATTCGAACTTTTTTGCGTGCTAAGCCAAGCCCAAATTTGGTAAATGAAGCGAATCCGGGCTGCAACTGAATTTGGAGATTTTTATATGTCGCCAAGTGGAAAACTGGTGGTGGTATCCGAGCATTGAATCGATATCGCCAAATTTGGCGATGAAAATCTGTAGCCCGGATTTGTTTCATTAACCCCAAAAGTATTTTGCATTTAAAGTTCTGGATTGCTGAGATGAAAAAACCTAAAAAGTGGTAGTTTTTAGTAAAATAATGTGGATACTTTACCGCCATCAAAATTGCAACACAAATATTTTACTCTATTCATTTTTAATAAGCTCAATATACAAATTTATGGAGTAATGAAAGCTTTGACCTTCAATTCTTAAAATAAAGAAGAGTGTGGAGGTACAGCAGTGGCGTGTTTATAGATATTTATTTTGGGAGGGGTTCAATATTATTTTTCTCCCCCTTCAAAGAAAATTTATTACGTCCAATTCATTTTTATACATTTTTTGTTAGAAATTTACACCTCAAGAACCTAATCTTAAAAGGTTATGAATGATTTAGTCCCAAGTACCAAAAAAGGGGGGGTTTCGGGGTCCTCCTCCCAAGAAAATTTTCGAAAATTTGACTCCATAAAACTGGTTTTTAACTAGTTTTGACACACCTGATCCTCCAGAAAATTTTTGGAAATTTGACTTTAAAAAACAGGGTTTTAGCCTGTTTTGGTATAATATCAAGTACGGCCGGCCGTACTTAATTGTATACCGTAATTAATTGTATACGCCACTGAGGTACAGCTTCAAAGGAGGGAGAAAAGGATTTGATCATAAACAAAACGGCAAATATCACTCAACCGCTGATCACTAGATGGCGCTTTAACAAAGTTCGGATGGACAGAAGGTTTCCTCGATCCTCTTGCTTGTCTTGAATGAGAAATTTCAGTGATTGCCGCGAAGTACACTTTTTTAATGGAGGCATTTATTTTGTATAACTTTGAGGATCTAGAAAATTCACCCTCGAGAAAATTTTTAACGATTTGTTTCACCTATTACAGACATATTACTTAAAAAGTTTCATTGATGTTATAATGCAGTGTTTCCCAACCGGGGTTCCGCGAGACTTCCTCAAGGGTTCCGCGAGGGATCCGAAAATCTTTTTTTTTCTGGTTTACATTTTGGAATAACCCTAAACAAATTAGCCATCAGCCAGCCGAATGTGAGCAAGTATTTTTCTGTTGAACATTTTCTTCTGTAGCCCTTGGGTGTTCTACGAAGAGTTTGAAAAGATAAACACTAGTTTGAAGGGGAATTTCAAAATAAATTTCTGAGGGAGGACCCCTGTCCCCCCTGAAATTTTGGCGCTAATTATTCTGTATTTTATAAGGAAATGTTCTTTTCAGATGTAACTCAAAGGGTCTTAAAATACACTGACACTCTACGGGCAAATTTCGAAAAATTTCTAGGGAGAACTCCCAATCTTCTAACTAAAATTTTGACGTCTGTTATACAGCGATTTTCCCTTGAACATTCTGCTGTCTCAAGAAGCTTTTCTCCTTGGGTGTTCCACAGGAGAAAAAGTTAAAGAGATAAAACACTATCTTAAAGGGAAATTTTCAAAATAATTCTGAGATAGGACAAAATTGCAAGAAAAAGTATTTTTACATGACAGTGGCGTTTACAAGGGGGGCCGAGGGGGCTCTGCCCTTCCCCGAAATTCGGACTAGGCATACTAAAACACACTAAAACCGTTATTTAGGGTCAAGTTTTAAAAAAATATCTGGGGGAGGACCCCCAAACCCCCCTTCCTACTTGGAACTTTAGTAATTACAATTTTTATTATATTAAGTGCTCTTGGATGCAAATTTCACATAAAAATGCATTAAAAAGCTACGTTAAACCTATTTTAAATATGCATTGGAGGGGTTAAGTAATAATTTTGGGCCCCTTCTGAAATAAATTTCTATATACGCCACTGTAGAGAGCCAAAAGGGTTCCGTGAGAGTAAATAGGTTGAGAAACGCTGTTATGATGTATAATGCACAAACTTTGTGGTACCTTTTGAACAAACGAACTTTCTGATCAGTGTTCTTTATTATTAAATTAATTATGAGTAATCTTAATAGTATCACGAGCAAGCAAAAGTGAATTTCTATCAATGTTTTATCACACTTTACAGTTCTAGCCGCGATCTTTATTTACTTTGAAACTAATTATTATCTAAGTTAATGTATTTAATAGAGAAAAACATAATAAATAAGATATTTTCTAACCTATTTGTTTATTTAGTTATTTTTTGTTTAGTTTAATATTTTTAAAAATTAATTTTTGGCATTGACTTTAAATTGCATTAGTTTATAAAAAAATGAAACCGGTCCTTTTTATAATTCGGTGGACCAGTAATTGTGGTTGAGGACCAAAAAAGGTACAGATCGGAAGAAAACTGTAGAATATCTTTTACCATAGAGGATATGTGTGGTAAAATCCCCCTCGTGACGTCATCAAGGGCGAGGCGTGAGAGAGAAATCAATGTCTTCTCTCGAACCTTTCGCCACACCCTTCCACTTACCCCCTCCCTCCCTATCTGACCGATCAATTACAAGATGTCCTGTACATAAGGACGCGGCGAGATTTGAATTTGGCACCAATCTGTGTGAAAACTGCAGTTCAAAATGCGTGAACCAATAGCTTTTTGTTAACGTTTTAACGTTATCTTTTTGTAAACTTGATAATAATTGAATTAACAGGTTGTTTCAAAAGTCCCTTTAAAGGCTTTTATTAGGAACCAACGACTCCTAGGGTCATGGAAGTAAGGTTAAACCCTAGGTAAGTGACCCTGGAGAGTCATTAAAGATGACTTACATCACCTCTTTTGGCAAAATAATAAAGTTTAAAAAACTAACTGTTAACCTTTTAAACGCCGCAATTGAAATTTCCAATTAAAGGTTCTGATTTTTGGCTTTAATGGCTTGTTTCATCATTACTAAAACCATTCTAGTCATTTTTTGGCAGAAAAAAAATCCTAAGTATGATTTTGAGGATGTTCCCATTTGGGAACATCGGCGTTTGGGGTGAAGTTTTTAGGGGGATATCCAAAAGGCACATATTTTACAATTAATTCAAATAAAAGGATTGAAATAGGTTTCTACTCAATAATTATGAACATTTTCATGATAATGGACGGTTTTTTCCTTTTTATTATCCATACTTAGACGATTGAGTAACATTTTATAGATTTTCACAAGAAAAAATTGACATTTTTATTACGTACGCGAAGCTTTTCCGTAAATTTTTCTTGCACTATGGGTAATATTTTGGTGTAAAAAATACATAAGAGTGTTCCCACGCGCTTCAAAGCTAAACAGTTACGTTTCTGTGTTGAAAATTAGTTTTAATTACGGTTCTATACGGATATCTAGCATAGAATCCACTAATTGCATTCAAATCTAATTAGCTTTCAAAAGTGATAATCATAATTATCTCCATTGATTCATTAAAACTGTGTTTCTCATAGAACAGGGGTTCCCAATAAAATTTTGCCGAGGACCCCTTTTACAATTAATTTATTTACAAGGACCCCTTGAACTTAAAGGCTTAAATTTTCAATCGATTTCAGGCAACAATTGATTTCAAAACCGAAACTCGATGGTATTCAAAACCGAAACCACAGAGAAAAATCCTAACAGAGGGTCCAAAACGATATATTCAAAAGTTGGATGGGTTGGAGGGCGTCACGATCAACTAAATGATTGACAGAGTGATCAAACCTGTGATTGGCTGTCACTCAATCTTCTATTTTCGAAGGAGAAGGAAAAAGTTTTTCTCAACCAATCAGGCTTTTCCGTCCCGCCTCTCGTGACGTTGTTGCGATCGCAGAGCCAAAATAGCCCCAAACACACCCAACTTTTCGATTTCCAATAGCGCCTATGGCGACGGACTCTCTGTTCTAGTACTCTGTGACCGAAACTATCGTATTTTAGTCAATAAAAAAATTGCAAAAAACAAAACATGGATTATTTTTGGTGGTAACCAGAGGGTGCGCCACCTACATTAATCTACTTTTACTACAGTGACAATTAACTAACAAAACTAACGAATGAACTGCTGAGTAGGATAATGGTTACTTCAAATTAAGGAAAATAAAAAAATACTTAATTTCTCGGTGACATTTCGCGGACCACCTATTGGGAACCCCTGTCATAGAAGATTCCGAACTGAACCACACATATCTTACATCCAACTTACGTTAGAAGAGTGTTTTTAGATGTACACACTTTTCCTTATTTTCAAAATTCTTCAATTTTATTCATAAAATTTTTATGTAAAAAAAGTACTTGAACAAAATAAATACGCAAATCCTCAGAAGCACTCCAAATATGCTCTTTGCGTAACCCCTAATGATAGTTACATGAAAATTAATCGATTGGGAAGTTAGAAAAATATACAAGTGTAAGAATCTGCTATAAAGATTTGGCATTTATTTCTCCATAAATCAGGTGAAAAAATAAAAATTACATACTTTTGAATTTAAAACATCATTCTTAAACTGTTTAGATCCTTTGAGACAAAAAAGGTTCAAAAAATTAAAGAAAATAGGAATTAACTTGAATTTTTGCATATGATAAAATTCCCCTCAAATACTATACCCCAAACGCCGATGTTCCCATTTGGGAACATATTCGTTGTATTGGTAATTACTCTCCAAAATTGGAATATAAAGCTATTCTGTCAATCCAAATGGGAAGATGTGTACTTAAGCTACCTAAACACAGCAAAACTATTTAAAACTAAATTTATTTAAAATTTTCACAAGTCGAAACTTGTGCAATTTTTGGAAGAGCCAAAAATCTCTAATTTTGATGTAAATTCTACAAAAAGGATTAAATTGCACGTGAAAACCTTTTGCATGTAAAATAACTTCATATCTTTAAATAGCTTCCTACCAAATATCAAATTCCTGCATGAAAAATTAAGTGGTAAAAAAATTTCTTAAAAAGATGTTCCCAATTGGATAATCGGCAGGTAAAAGGTAAAAACTAAAGGAGAAAAAACCTTAACAAGAATGTTGTTGCCAATATTATGAAAAACTCACAGAAGAAGTTTAGTGTCATGAAAATATCGTGAATATTCGCGGGGTTATTATTAGCATGTGAAAATAGCATTTTTTAGTCCTCAAAAAAGAAAAGTTCGAAAATGTGCAAGATTTGCAGTGTTATTATTTAGCTGTGTTTTTCAGTTTTAAATGAAGACAAGATTTAATAAAAAAAACTTGCACATTTGAGAACTTTTTCTTTTCTGTTTTTTGCTGAACGCTGCCCCTCAAGTGGGAAATTAATTTATCCGATTTTGAGTTTTTCGCCCGCCTCCTGTATAATTATCAATTGCAAACATTAAGCGTAAATAGCTTCGCAAAACAAACTGTTTATTCTCCCTTATAAGATAATTATAACACGATGTTTTTCCATCTATCGGTGCAAAAAAAATTGTTTGTTTTCCTTTCTTTCCCTTACAAATATAAGTTCTTAACATTCTTTTGAGTCCTCCTTCCATATAACAAACGGAAACCGTTGAAGCCTTAAATAATTCGAGGGCGGGGAAGGGGAGGTTGGAATATTTTCGCTCGACGAGTTTTAATGAAAAATCCTCGTATCAAAAAATTCTGTACAGAACGGGATTAGAAAAAAAAATGGCGGTTTATTTTGTCCCCTCACAACATTCACAAAATTGATTCTGTTCAAATATTTTTTCGGGGAGAAATATTTTGTTTTTCGATTGTTTTTTAATGAACTTTTAAAGGAATGCCTCTTCAAAGGGATGACGGTTACAGTGAATCAAGTCATGAACTGGTTCGATGCTTATGAATATGATTACAAAGCTTAATTGGACCACGATTTCTTTCGTGGTTTATTCGAGAAAACAATTCGTTCGTTGTTTTTACAACAACGTAACAATAATTGGTCTTAAAAGTTAAGAAGCATTTAAGACGTTTCCCCATTTCAAAAGTTTTCTTAACATCTTAAGGGAAATTTATTACCAACATTTTTTAGGAAACTGTTTTTTGGGGGGACCATTTAAAAATAAGCCATTGTTGTTTTCAAGTTTTAAAATGCACTTTCTAAGAATTTCCCATTTCGAAATTTTATTTCTAAAGAATAAAAAAACATTTTATGTTTTGAATGAGCTATAAAAGTTTTTGAAATAGTTTTCTCTGTGATAGTGTAAATTGTAACTAAAATGACGGTGAATCATCTAATATAATAAAATTCAATGTGTGTGTGTGTGTGTGTGTGTGTGTGTGTGTGTGTGTGTGTGTGTGTGTGTGTGTGTGTGTGTGTGTGTGTGTGTGTGTGTGTGTGTGTGTGTGTGTGTGTGTGTGTGTGTGTGTGTGTGTGTGTGTGTGTGTGTGTGTGTGTGTGTGTGTGTGTGTGTGTGTGTGTGTGTGTGTGTGTGTGTGTGTGTGTGTGTGTGTGTGTGTGTGTGTGTGTGTGTGTGTGTGTGTGTGTGTGTGTGTGTGTGTGTGTGTGTGTGTGTGTGTGTGTGTGTGTGTGTGTGTGTGTGTGTGTTTATTTGTCTTGTATAGAAATCCACAGTTTTCTTCCGATCTGCTCCAAACTTGGTATACCAACGTAAAAAACCCAAGAAAAAACATAGGCTATGTTTCGAAAACTTTAATTGACCCCTTGACCCCTTTTTGTTATTTTTATGGTCATTTTGCTAAAATAGCTTTATTTCTCCACAAGAAGAGATCTGTTCACCCCATTGTTACAAAAAAACCATAATGCAAAATAACAAGTTTTTAAAAGAAAAAATAGATATGTCTAATTAAAAATTATAACTATAATCTAAAAATATAGTTAAATGAAATTTAAAATTTTAAAACTGGTAAGTATAGAACAAAATATTTTTATTTGAGAGTAATTTTTAAATAAAAAGTTTCATGGAATAGTGTTGTTGGTGTCCATAGTGTCCATGGAAAAGAGGATGCAAAATCAAATGATGATCATATTGTAGCTTTTAAGAAATTTAGTTTACAGACCAAAAACTAGAGTTAGTATTGAAAACCCTTTCAAGTGGAAATATTGTATTTTTTCTTAAATTGCAGGAATGTTTTATTTATTAAATTTTATACCAAAGATATAATAAAGTCATGAAAATACGATCAATTAAGGGCTCTAATTGAGCATTTTAAGTGATTTTTGGAAGACTATTTTTCTAATATTTTGTTTTTTTTATGGGAATCATGTGGTAAATGCAGAAATCGTTCAGAATTTAAAATGCTTGATTCGACACCTTTCACTCATCAAAATAAAGGCGCGGATTCAGCACGGCTCCAAGAGGGGGGCACTTTTCCAGACAAGATCCCAATTGGGGGTATGGGGGTCCTCCCCCAGAAAAAATTTGAAATTTGACGTGTAAAAGTAGGGTTTTTAAACTCATTTTTAGAAACGTTTTGAGTCTAAGGGGGACACTTTTCAGCACTATTACCTTTACTTTTTCACCCAAAATGTCAAAATATTGGGGATTTCCTAAAAATTATCACTGAAGATCCCCTGGTGGTACTAAAGGGAGATATGGGGGTCCTCCCCCAGAAAAAAAAATTGGAAATTAGACGGGTGAAAAATTGGAAATTAGACGGGTTACTCATTTTGACAACCTTTTTGGGTTCCCAAGGGGGGTGCTGTCCAGAGTGCTACCCCCTGGATCCGCGCCTGGAAGGTAGAAAATGAATTAAAAATTTTAAAGAAAAAAATCTCCATCTCCACCCGTGCAAGGCCGGGCATATCAGCTAGTTCTCTATAAAGAGTTTCTAGTTACCGAGAGCAAATTGCAGTAAGGTAACAAATCTGGATATACTGGTAGCAGAAAAACTTCGAATATTGGTTTTTATCTTTAGATCTTGTTTTATGTTTTTATTTCATTTATATGTACTTAATATTTTAGGTTCAATTCCGTTAAAAGTCCCGCTTTAATATCATCAAGTTTTTATGAGCGCCATATATTCATATATCGACAAATTTTTCTGATTTTTATTGATAAACTACACTGTAAAAAAAGAACGTCTTTTAACGTATTATTTTCCGGGAATTTTTCATGGATTAATTCCGTAAACTACAAAACGGAATTTTCATCGTGAAGTTTCCGTTTTTTAATTTTCCTCTCCTCACGCATGCGTATTGTACTATTTCTCCACTAGTTTTAGTGAGACTCAAATATAGTTGTAAATAAGTAATAGAAGTTTGTGCAAGAGTCTTCAGGCGAAACGAACCTTCAGCAAATTTATTATGAGTAAGTAAATATACTGTTTTTATTTCTTGTATTATTGGTAGTAAACGTTACCATGCTTTAAAATAGAAATACTCTGATATACTATTTTTAAACAGATATTTAAACATCGTACGATCGCTTTCTTCACCACGTAGCTGAAGTCTTAAAATATTGCATACCTAACTAGTCTTATTGGATCGCAAAAATGTGATCTAAATAGTTGTGATAACTTGTAAGTTTTGATTAGACTTGTATTACTGTGATCGGTAGTGCAAATTATTTAAAAGAATCGTCTATTTGGATTTTACGGATTGTTTGTCATTTTTTTTCAAAATTATAATCACGAATATACTGAATCACAATAATATTAGTGTATTAGATCGCAAAAATATGTTCTAAATAGTTGTGATTAACTTGTAACGGAAAGTTCCACTCCAATGACGAAAAGATATTAAACGAACGTTCTCTAAAATAACGGAAGGTTTCCCTCCTTTGACAGAAAAATACAAAACGGACATTCCCTCAAATGACGGAAAAAGAAAATACGGATACCTTCTCAAATGATGAAAATAATCCGGCAGCTGTGCTGCCGGGAAATTTCCGTTTATTGAAGAAATATTTTTTTACAGTGTAAACAGTTATTGATATTATTAAACATTTTAATCTATTAGTTTGAAATTACTTAGCAATATTTCTACTTTTGGGTGACCAAAAGAGCATGGCGGTATTTAGCGGGATCTTTAACGGAATTGAACCATCTTTTATTTTTAATTTCTTTTCAATTTGATACATAATTGGTCCATTGATGGAAGTTTGGATATTACTCTCCTGTATGAAAAAAATAACACCCATTCCAGAACACGTGAAAGTTATTTTTGATTTATATCGTTTAATACATTTGAAAATTTTGGGGGGGGGGGTATTTGAATGATTATCCTACGCCCTGCCCAATGTTGAATCAGTCTTACTCAGTGTGCTTATACAGTGTGCAGGTTTGGTCTATAATAGACACCCACAGTTGAATTGTAAAAATTGAGGATTTTTCATTAAAAGATAATTTCTAAAGAAATACTTGACTTATTCCATTTTGGAAGTGTCCTCCATTTCGGAAAAATAAACGGCATTATTATAGACTCCCAAACCTTTTTGCATAAAGTCGATTTTAATTGAAAGTTAACGAAGCGAGCTTTTTGTTTTTGTTCGTAATTAGTGCCCAGCGTCCCCTCCTTTCTGACCGACAGCAAGCGAAGCGGATAATGAACAAGGGATACTCTGTAATGTATCGAACTTATTTTTAATAAGAGAACATTTTTTTTTAGAAAAGAAAAATCCTTCAGGTAGATGAAGTCCAGAAAACGCAAAAAAAACTGCCGGCTTTCCCTTAATTGGCTATCAATTAATTTTTCAAATTTAATTTTACCTAACAGATTTTCATAAAAGGAGATCATCGGTGGAGAAATTTTTAAATCTGATCATAAATAAAAGCTCCATGCGCAGTAGCTCGACGCATTACGTCAGAGTTGCAGAAAACGTCATCGTTCGGAAGCAGAAGGGAGAAATTTGAGCAGTCGATTGGTTGGAGCAGTTCGAGCGATTGGCGGCTCCTTTGTACTTCGCAACTGTGACGTCACGCCCAGTTTTTCTCCTTTGGAACTTTTAAATGAGGATTGCAAATTAATTAGTGTTTTAAAAAATCTGAAAAATGTAATAAACTGGTAATCTTTTGCCTTTGTGATGATATGCAATAGTCATAATCATTAATTTCAATAGGTGTTTTCTTCCCAATTCTCGTTCCTTAAAAAACGTTTACTATCGCTTATAGCAGTGTTTCCCAACCTTTTTCGGTCCATGCCCCACCAAAGCCTTTATAAATTTTCCATGCCCCCCCGGTCTCAGTGGCATAGATCGAAATATATTTAGAGAGGGAGTCAAAATTATTTCTTAGCCCTCCCCCCTATGTATATTTAATAAGTCTAATGAAGCTTTCCAGAACATCTTAAGGTAGAATTTGCATGCTAAAGAACTAAATCAAGTTGGAGTAACTAAGTTATAAATACCATGGGGGGGTCTGGGGGTCCTCCCCCAGCAAATTTTCGGAAATTTGACTAGGAAACAGGTTTTTAACTAGTTTGATACCCCTAGTTGGGAAATTTTGGATATAAATTTTAAGGTAAGATTTGCATTTTGATGAACCTAATGTAAAAAAGTTTCAAATATAAGCGTTGTAAAAACAAAGAAATCTTGAGTCATCCCCCAGAAAAGGTTTGGAAATTACTCTAAAAACAGGGTTTCAACTTGGTTTTGATATACTGGTCCAGATTTCAGACATACATTCTCAGATAGGATAATAGGTAAGATTTGAATAAACTTTTTAAAAAGTTTTTTTGATTTTCCCCCTGGATTGGCCCCACCTGGGGGGGGCAATTTGGTTTAAAATTTTCAAATTGCCCCCCTAGAAAATGATATTGCCCCCCGGTGGGGCGTGCGCCCCACGTTGGGAAACACTGGGCTTATAGAATAAAACCATTTCTAAAGAAATATACTATCGTATTTTTACGGTTGAGCTCTAATATTGTAGCTCAACAGGTGGACGATTGGAGTGCGCCGGGGTGGAAAGGAGCACTCGACCGTCTCCTCTCGTTCTTTTTTTCACCTGTGCGATTTAGCGGAACCCTCCCGATGGTCTCTTAAAGCGGCGGTTATCAAACTGTTGAATGTCTCCACACAACATTACCGAGAAAACTTTTTAACACGGTTAAAGCATTGAAAGTGAAACGGTGTAAAAGAGCTGTTTCACCCTCAATGCTCATCCCGAGTTATTTACTCTCGTGAGTCGCTCGTTTACATAGGAAATTGTAGGAGGCTAATTCCATGCGCGACTCAAACTACAAATGAGAAAAATTTTTACCATTAAATAACAACTGAAGGATTATTAATAGATTAAATTAGATCTATCTTTGGTTTTCTTTTTATTGATGGTGTGGCGAGTTTACTGACCAGTATAAGTTACAGAGTAAAGAGCTTACATAGATTCCAAACAACAGTTTTATTCTTACTTAATTTAATTCCTGCTCCCAAATTATAATTAATTTCACTAGCAGCCAATCAGAGAAGGCTAAATGCGAAAGTGATTCCTGATTGGATATGGAACTTCTATCAAGCGGCATTTTAATTTCATAGGTGCTGTTTTTTTCCCTCTACTTCCGATTTGGATTTGAGTGACAGCTTCAATGGGCGAATGAAAGAGAACTAGCAGGAATGACGTGGTATTAAAGGAGGCGGTAATTTTATGATAATTTTTTTTGGTAAAATCTCACTTGTGACTTGCACTAAGGGGAACAATAATGTGAGTCACAATTAACTCATAAAAAAGCTAAAAAAAGAAAATCATGAAATAAATTAAGTTTAGTAGCTTGTAAACAAACCAACCATCATCAAAAGGAAAATCAATGGTCAAACAATAATCCTTCAGTAGTGATTTTAAGATTCAAATTTAGTTCTCATTTGTAAAGTGAATCCCGCATGGAATTAGCCAGGAATGAAACGAAAATTTACACCTTTTCACTTTGGATGATTCCTCCAAAGCAAATGCCAGAAAGAGTTATAATCCAAAACGTCAAACAAATTAAATATAAACTATAAATAAAGGTAAAGAATACAGATAAGAGGATAAAAACTGCACAATCTCCTCGACCCATGAATGGAAGAATCGAACATTCCCGAGAGCTTTTATTGGATTTGGGAGCGTTCCAAAAAGACAACCCAAAAAAGATTCTAATAACGAGTTTTCCCTTTCGAGAAGCGGAATTGTTTTTTTTCTTTCCATACATAGGTGAATTAGAGAGACTCTTAAAAACAGCAGTTTTTTGGAAGATTTAGAAAGTCGCTTAAGCCAATCTAATCCTCTTTTCCATTGACTCTTTAAGGGTTAGTTAGATCGGCTTTGGAAAATGTTTTAACCCTTTATCTACTGACGGTACTTACAAGTCCCGCCAACTTTAAAATTACATAGAATAACCAACCATCCTTACCAATTTATTGACGATACTTTGCACTCTTTCAGTTTTCCTCTTCCACGATGAAATACGGTCTGTGATGAGTATTTTAGCGTTAAATGCGAATAGATTTAAAACTGAAGTTATGCTTTCACAGTTGCTATTTTGATCCGATTCCCATTATTCTCATTTTAGTTCCCGCAAAAAAGTAGTTAAATTCAAAATGAAAGTGTATTATTTTTTTAGACTTAAGCTGCGATAAAAAAAGTTTGCATCGTGAGAATATTTTAGCACTCCGTGTACTGACAGTACTCAAAAGTATCAATTTAATTAATTGGATCTACCTGATTGAATTTTCCAAAGATGATTCTTTTGTTAATCATTTCCCTGAATTTTCAATTTAGTGACTCAAAAAAAATATTTGCACGAAAAAAATTGCAGAAAATCCAAATGTTGTCGATAAAGGGTTAAAAGTTAGTTAGATCGGCTTTGGGAAATACCATAGAGCAGTGGTGCCCAACCTACGGCCCGCGGGCCAAATGTGGCCCGCGAGGCTGATCCATGTGGCCCGCGGACTCGTTAAATCTCAAAAACAAAAATCACTTTCAGAAATATTCCAAGAAAACCACGAAATCGTGCGAGACATTTATGGCACTTCCATCTAAAAAATATGATATAAAAAAGGAATTCTTCAACATACGGTAATAATTTTTTTCTTTACTTCTCTGGTTTTGGTTTTTCTAGGTACGGGGAAATTGCCACTGGATAAATATTTTTCCGTACTAGTTAGTCATTTGAATTCAGTTTATAAGGATCTTTTTAGAACCAAACTTCGAAAAGATGTCCGATCGTACAAAGTTGAAGATTCACTCGGAATGCCGAAATTTTCAAGAAAAGTGGACAAGTTCATATTTCTTCATTCAGCAAGAAAATAAACCGTTGTGTCTTACATATAAAGAGACTGTGAACAAACTGTGTGTTTGAGAACAAACATTATCTATTCTGAAAAGAACAAAAACTTGTCCTCGATCTCAACTTACAGATAATCATCTTAATTCAGTTTTAAGGATAAGTGTTACAAATTTCTTATTGAAAATGGGTAATTTTTCTTTATGTTTAGAAAAATCCTTATAAGTGTTTTTATGTGGCCCGCGAGATAAATTTTCATATGCAAATTTGCCCTCGTGAAAAAAAAGGTTGGGCACCACTGCCATAGAGGATGGGGAAAAAACTACAAAGAGCTGAAAAAAATATCGTGTTTCATTTGTCATCTATTCTGATGGAATCTAACCAAGTCATGGATACAGATATAATGTTCTATTTATAAGGAATAATTAGGTAGGAATAATAAGGTAGGGCGATAATTTTCTATGCATTCGTCTCTACTGCTAGAACTTTGCAATAATATTTCATCTTTTTAAATTCGTAAAATGTCACTAAACCTAAAGCATGATTTTCTTAAAGTCTTATTTCTAATGTCTTTCATACTAAAAGGGGCAATTTTATTGTCTAGATAAAAAGAAAATATAGCATTAATAGGTATAAGGAATGATTCTGTATTTAAATATTTAAAGTCGACGTTTCTACAATTAAAAGTCGTGACGTCATAGGCACCATTGAATGACGCAACTTAAAAATTTAGTTACAAAGCCTTATTGTAATAAAATAATGAAGAATAACAAATCAAAGGGACGATCCAAATTTTTTAACCTAAACAAAAGGAAAACTAAAGAAACCAGCAGGAAAATTATTGGTTATTTCAAGGGTAGGACCCCCTGCGTCTGTACCCCTCGGCGACGCCCCTCTTCAATAAGAAAGAAAGGCGTCTCCTTGGCGAAATAAAGCACTCTAAATGAACTCGCACGTAAAGAAAAGAAAACCCTTCCCAGACGATTATTGGACTTTTCTCGAGAAAGAAGTCGTTACTTATTCATTTCACGAGATGAGCTAATTTGGAGCAGAGCCATCTGGCGGCAGAATCCCTCCTTTTATCCGTTCGGGACTAGTGATGGGCGATTCAACTCTTTTGCAAGATCAGATCTGAGTAACTCACTCCCCTTAAGGAGTTAACTCTTTAATGTAACTCAGTAACTCCCAAAATCTATATACATAAATGAATGTTCATCTGATTGTAAGTCCGTTTTAGTTTTAAACTTTTCGAACCTACATTCACTTTAAACCATACCAGAAAGCTACTCGCTCCCAGAAAGTTTCCTGAAGAATAATAATTTGAAATTGAAGCATCCCAATAATTTTTTTGGTCTATTTTCGGCTAAAAAAAAACCGTATTTCATTCCTAAACCATGACATCATGGCAAAACCACCAATTGTTGTAATTAAAGATAATATAATATTAATTGTTGAAGGTATAACATCGATTGTTGTAGTATGAACATAAAAATGCTCCTTTTTACATATATGGCAGTGGTTCCCAACTCAAATATGTCTGCGGACCACTTCACTTAAATTTGAACCTCCGCGGACCATCTCTATCCCTAACTGTATCTTCAAAATTTTAACTTTTTTTCAGTGCATTCATTTCTCATGGAGGGTCTAAAATTTTGACTTTTTTTCTGAAGTAAGGGAAACCTAGTCTTACAATGTTTCTAAATAGAGCTTAGAAAATCAAATAATCTATTAAACTTAAATGAAAAATTAACATTTATTAGTTTTATATCTAATTATTTAAAAATATTCCTTTTATAAAAGACCATTTAACCATTTTTATCAAGCCTTTTTATCTATTAACCCTGGAAGGGTCCACACCTACACAAAAGTTACAGGTTTAAAAAAACAGTATAAAAGAGTAATTTTTCTTCTTTTTCATAACCAACAAATAAGTTAGTATATTATTAGTAGATTTAAATTTGAAAGAAAGCACTTAGCTTCAAATTTAACTGCAGGACGAATGAGATAACCAGGAATTCTGTTGATCACAAAAAAGCAAACTGGACATGCACTGACTGTGAGTTGTGACAGAGGAAATTCTCTATAGGCGAGGCTGATGTTCTCCCGAAAGAAACAAAGAAACCGCGTCAAAACTCAAAAGTCAATAATTATTTCAAAGAAGAGATTAAAATAGAAAATAATTTATTGGTTCAAAAACTTTCCCATTTTTGACGGTAAATTTTTCTCATATCTTCGAACAAACCTATTTCACGAGTATCTCAGAAATTTCCTCTTTTCATACCACAATTTCTCGAAGACCCTCTGTCGGACCATAGCATCCCAGTTTAAAGTATCTTTCAACACTTCCACGCTTTGCTTCGTATCAAACCAAGAATAAGTCCGATCATTTGATTCTTTATGTATCTTTTTGTATCTGTAGTGTTTTTACTATTTCCTGGAAAGTGTGATAAGGAAAACTATTTTTTTTTAAATTTATCACACATTTTTTGGATAAGTTATTTAAAAATCTTCTCACGGACCACCTGTGAAGGCCTCACGGACCACCAGTGGTCCGCGGACCACCTGTTGGGAACCACTGATATATGGACTGGCGAAGCCCGTGTCTAGCGCGTCAGCGCTAGTATTATATAACTTCTTAATCTTAACTACGTACATACATCAACTAAAAAGTATGCCGGAAAAGTCATTCAAAAAATAAAAAGCTTTTATATTGAACTGTAAACGAAAACGGAAATAAGTAAACCTTTAATATTTCGCCTACTGGGAAAATTTTTTAACAATTTACTAACAAAAACCTACCTACAAAACAGAAGAAAGAGGGAAAGGAAATTCCCCAGTAGGGGAAACGACCGTAGAACCAAATATTCAGACACTAACACATCAAGTTTAATATATTAATCAGCAATACTAGGTATATTTCAAAAGAAAAAATACTCACTTCAAAAATAACCACCTATCTTACAATTCGAATTCAGGCATCCAATCCAATTTAATCCGCGAACATTCTACTGCAAACTTTAACTATTCTAAATTTACTGGAAAGTAATGGTCACCAGAATGAAAAACCAATACAATTTTTCTAATAAGTAATTTAGTTTTAATCACTCATTCATCTAAAAAATGGCGAGTTTGAGACAAAAAACACGCTAAGAGCAGAAGGTTTTGGCAAGACGCCAACGTTATCGGAAATGAACTACAAACCTTCCTTCCCGCCCTTTGAAGACACCATCATAGCTGGTAGAGGTAGACAAGAATAGCTCGTGTTTCAATTCTCAAAAATCAGTTGAAAATTTAATTTTTAAATCCAAATCAATCGCCTCGTTAATCAAATAAAACACTGCTAAACCATTAAAATATTAATTTATACAGCAATCCTTTCGTTTAAGATCAAATATTTTTTATTAACAACTAGTATTTTAATTAACAATAGCTGTCAGAAGTAGTAAATGTATGCCTTTCAATAATGGCAGCTCGTTTAACGAAATTCATCTTTTCGCAATCTTTTTTAATCGTCGAAATTTTTAATGGAATATCTAAATATTAAAGGATTATTAGAACTTGATAATCGTGAGAATATAAAACCATAAATATTTTTTTAATTGTGTGCAGCAAATTTTGTCAACCTAAACATTGTGATTAAGACAATGTATAATCACGCTCACAGTGCCGTGTAGAAGAGGTGTATAATAAACAATCATGGCCTCCAAAAATCGATCTTAAGAAACCGCTGGGAGTGAGGAATTAACTCTTATGAACTATCTGATCCCTGGGAGTGGGATTGTTGGAGTGGGAAGACCGATCTGAGGCCATCTGCTCCCAATCCCAGCTCTCCTGGGATCAAAGGAGTTGAGAGCACACAGCAAATAACTCCCAAAGAGTGGAGACTAGGAGCAAGCAGCTCTTTTAACTCTGTCAACTCCTTTCAACTCCTAAAAGGAAGACGTAATTCCTTCGGTTCTTCTGATCGAAGTGGGTTGTTATGGCAACGGATTACGTTGGCGCTTCGCTCGCTCGCTCATAGCAGATGATAATCACCGGCGGCCGCCGGCGTGCTGCCATCTAGTGTTTCTTGGAGGTAATATCACAAGGATTTCAAGGTAATACCACAAATTAAAACTTAAAAAGGTAAATTTTAAAAAGTACAACTGAGCTACCACTCTTTTTTCCCCACTCCTTGATCCTTCACTCAGTTTAAGGAGTTAATTCACTGAGTTAACTCCTCAAATAATCGCCCATCACTATTCGGGACTCTCCTCTAGTGATGGGCAAAATCGATAATTTTAGGTATCGAATTCTTTGGTATCGAATACTTATAGGTATCGAATACTTTGGTATCGAATACTTATAGGTATCGAGTACTTTTAGGTATCGAGTACTTTTTTTCAATGTCGGGAAATGAACCTGAAGGGACAATTTTTTTAGGGCCTATCCATAATCAGACTAATATTCAAAAAACTGAAAGCGATCCATCAAAAAGCCCCGTAGCTACGGGCCTGGAGGTGGATAGAGGCGAAGGATTTGGCGGGGGAAAAACCTAGCAGCGTCAAATTTCTCTCGCGGATGATAACGACTTGGGTTTGAGCGTTGCAAAATGAAAACAGGCTGCGTTTGATCTACAGTAGGTATTATAAAGATTACTTCATTGAAAAATTTAAAACGAAATATGTCAATAAAGTATCGATACTTTTGTGGGTATCGAATACACTCGATACCTACAGGTATCGAGTACTTAAGTATTTGGTATTGATACCTGCCCATCACTACTCTCCTCAAGGTTCACTCACAGTTTCGTTTTTAAGAAGAATCATCCCAAGTGAAAAGTTTGAATTTGCGTTTCACTCCCTCACTTTTGGGGAACTAGTGATTCACCGAGTGAATCAGGATGAACCGCGTGAATGACATGGTTTTCACCCCCTCACAACCCCCCCCCCAAAAACTAAGTAAAACCCTTAAATTTGAACCTTTTGCTTACATTCTTAGTGAACCGTACCTTTAAGTCACATAATTAACAAAAACAGTGTAAAAATACAGGGCTGAAACACGGGGGGTGGTTGAACCCCCAGGCTTTGGATACAACCTTTTGGTGCGTTTACTGTAACTTTCGGTTCTGTTTACAACTGTGACTTGGTTGGAAATATGTATATAAACTGTGCTGTAAACTTTTTCATTTGCTGGTTGCATCTGCAACCAGCAATTGAAAAGGTTTACAGCACAGTTTATATAGTACATATTTCCAACAAAGTCACATTAATAACAGAACCGAAAGTTACAGTTAACAGGTGAGCTCTAAGTTAATATTTCACCAAGTTTCTATCAAATATTGGCAGGTCCTTCCCCACAAAATTGTTTTACTCTTAAAGATATCTCAAATAAAGTTGAGAAAAATGTTTTCAACTTTCAATAAAACCTTTTTCTATTTTTACGTTAAATCAGCTTTCCGAAAACACTTCTTCTCGACCATTTACCGAATCTAAAAATAGTAATCTACTACGTATAAGTAAGTAATCTATATAGTAAATAAAGTAAGAGTAAATTAAGTTAAGGCGAAACTCGTGTCGACGATAAAGCCACATCAGCCGATTGCTTACTCTTAACTGCAACCCCCATCATGCACAGAGCACAGAATGCGTGGGGATGAATATTTAACGATGCGGGCGGGGTTGACTGCTCCGCTCTGGCGCAGTTACAAAAAGGATGATTTATGGGAGTCTTCGCTCTTCTAGAGTCTTTCCATTATTTTAATATAGAGGTTTAGATTGGCCAAAAAAGTGTGTTTTTCTTTTCCACCTTTAAGATTTCACTTGACTTAATATGGACGACTTGGATCTAATGTATGGGGTGGTTATAAAATAACATTCCTTCTTTAAAATTCTCCACAGACGAAACTATTGGGAGAAAAAACCTCAAATTTTAAAGAGGGCATTTTGAAGGGAAGGGAATTTTTTTATAATCCCCAGGAGAGATACTTTTCAAAGAAAAAATACATAAGTAGGCCCCAAAAATTCAGGAGGGGGTCTGTGGACTTACCAACAGAAAAATTTAGGAAATTTGCTCCCTAAAAGTAATGTTTTATCTAATTCACAGGCATTTTGTGTTACACATAAAGAAGACCGCTCCTTGCATGAGATTTTATTTTATAATTATTTTATTATAATTTTTGTGTTCAGAAAAACTCTAAGCTTCATACATCTTATACCGTTTAATAACTGGATAGCTCTTATTAATCGTTATGATAGATACAGAAAATACAGTAAGAGACATTCGTCATAGTAGACAACCACATGTAGTTCCTTATATTACTATTTCATTCCAGCTTAGCATCACTTAAAAGTAGTCATGAAAAAAAGTTTCGTTCCAGAACGTTTTAAGCTAAACTATAAAAAAAAGAAAAATAATCATCTAGCACGAAACACAATTAGAAATCACTCAATAACTTTAGGTACATTCAGAAACTATGAACTCGAGGAGAATAAACCCACCTGCGTTAGGCAATTAATTTTGAGGCAGATAAATCGTACAACAGTGTTTAAAAACTGTGTTGAACACGGTTGCCTAGCAACATGAAAACCATTCTCTAGTAATTTGACAGCTTAGACTTGTCCTTTGCATGTATTTGGACCTTAATTTTGTGGCACTCGTGAATAAAAAATTCCCTTTTTTGAACCTCTGATATCGCTTCAATTCTGCAGAACATTAAATGGTTCTAAATTTGAATTCTAATGTTATCTCAGTTTAAAAACTAATATGGTTACATACACATCGAGTATTCAAACATGAAAACTGTCAATGAAACAATAGGTATAATATAATTTGTAAGCATTTGAGCAGTGGATAGATGGGATATGGGTTTCCAGAATCGATAGTTAGTTCCAATGGAGTAAGGATAAAATTGACGAATACTGGGAATCCGGTAGTTTTAGTTGAATGGACCAACATTGCTGGGCTGGGTATATTTGTATTTGTAATTAAAATGGCGGAAAGATTGATTTTTATGTTCATCTACATCTACTAAACAAAACAGAAAAAACTCCATAAGAATTTTATGTTAGTATTGAATGAGAAAATTTTTAACTAATAATCCCATTTTTATTAACCAAGCCCTTAAAAAATTAGATTTAAGCTTGATAATAGGCCTGAATAATCTTTTTATTGCATTATTTAAAACCTGTCCAATGCAAAAATTTAATTAATTTTTTGTAAAGAAAAAAAATGTTTTAAAGATTCTTGTTGTTTGTAAAATATCCAAATGAGGGATACTTAAAAAAATTACTAAACATCTTCATAAATGAGGAGCTGAGAGCCAGAGTGGACCAACCTCAGCAGCTGTTATTTCGAGAAAAACGCTTTACAAAATTGTAGTAATATTTAAACTTTTTGTTTTGAGGTTAGTATTTAATATTTAGTTTTGATCTTCTCGTGATCAATCTCTCAGCTCCTTAATTGAAAGTCAGAGTCAGAATGGACCAAGTGGCTTGATCCATTCTGGCATTAAATTTTTGTGCTATTTTAATTACTAGATCAAACGAAAAAGTGATGCAATCTTGTGGGAACTAAAAAAATGCATTGTTTTCTAACTTAAATCAATAGATGTCTCTACATTCTACTGAAAAATTAAAAAAAAACGCTTTTTCATTTTTTGTGGGTTGGTCCACTCTGGCTCTCAGCTCCTCAAATATGTGGTGAGCTTTTATACAGTTTTTCTCGTTTACCTTTGAACAAGAAAAGTGGCGTGTTTGACTTGTTTCAGAAATAAGCGATTCATTTACTATGTAAAAATATGCACAGACTCGAACAGATCTCGCATTAATATAATCGGAAGAAATTGTACGAAATCATTGTTTCGAAAAGAGGCTTTTTTATATGATATTTATTAATATACTTATTTACTGGTGATTAAAGTTCAATAGGGTCAACCGTTCCTATACAGTTTCTCTCAAAACAAGAAGTGGCGTTTGACATGTTTCTGAAACGGGTGATTCAATTTTTTGTGTGTCGATTGAAGTGGGTCTTAACAGGTATCTATCTCTAATGGGATTTTCTATTCTAATAAGATTTCTACCACAGAAAAAAAAACAACCAAATTTAAAAATGTTCAATCTTTTTTTATATTTTACTTAAGTAAATTTACCTTTTGAATATTTAGCTAGAAAGTTTAAAATATGTTTGAGAATGGATACACTTTTAAAACGACAGTCTCAAAAATGAGTAAAAATTACTCAAATCTGAGTAGAGTATGTCACGCACTCAAACAAGCTCCGATACAAATTTACTCAAATTTAATACATGCATGTACTCATTTTTGAAAATGAGCAGATAATCGAATTAAAACATCATGTGCTAATTTTTTAATACGTCCATAGCATTATTATTAAGAGTGTGCATGCGTTACAGTTATGATGACCATAAAGCTAAGTTACTATGACGTGGGAAGTAGAACAGTAAGTTGAGCGTAACGCCACAACGTTATATTGTACGTGATCACATCAACTTTATAATTTTTTTTCGTTGTATTCTCAATATTTCAATTTTCAAACATAAACTTAAAATATGCATAATTTGATTGGTGGCTATTAAATTGTTTGAAACTGAATGTCTGGTGTTTCAAAATTGAAAGCATTGGGTCGTCATATTTGAACCAAAAAGTTTCATACCAAAATGAGAACATCGATTTACTCAAATTTTAAACTGTCATTTCTCTCAGTGTATTTTTAAGATCTTTGCACAGTTAAGTCTTATCAAAGCAAAAGAAGAGGGGGTGCTTTTATAAAAATAGAAAGATAAGAACCGGCTTCTTCAGCAAGTGGCAAGCACCCCCATTTCCTGACGGTTTTATCTGGCCGTAAAAGTTTTATCCCCTTGGGAGTAGTGGTCAGATCCTTTTACTGCCATCACATACAGATATGGCTGACAACATGTGAAAAAAAAACCCTTTTGCATGGAAGGGGGATACTGTCCTTTCCGAAGTTATCTACTTGAGAAACAGGACAGTATCACTATAGTGATACGGAATTTTTGACCATTCAGGAGTTTCTGGGATGTTTAAAGTGTATTGACATTTTTCGAGTGTTTATTCTATGGGTTTTCTTGGGGTTGAAAGAAAGTTTTCGTCCATAGATGATGTCACACTCTTATCCGCATTTTCGAACACATCTGTGTGTTTTCTTTCTTCAGAATCGTTTTGTCCCAAGTCACCACCACTATGTCTATTAGGAAGAACCTGGGACTTAAAACATTTTTATTAGGCTAAAAAAATAGTACTCCATCTTATAATTTCAAAGCGAACACTTCTTTTTTTTAAATCGTTGTTGTATAATTTTTATAGTAATGCCCTTACATTAAAATTAACACATTAAGAATAAATTAGAACATATTATATTAAAAGTTGAGAATTAGATCTAGCCAAGTAACTTAAATATTTAATTTTTATATATTTATGCCCTCATGCATTTGTTACGTTCTTTCAACTTTTCGAGAAAACTCCATTTTTAAAAGGGAAAAACATTTTTCCAAAGCCATCATGGACAACATGCCCCCCCCTGTTTCACTACCTAAATCAACCCTAGCTTGTCCCGAGTTAACGTTATTCCTGTGATCAAATAAAACCGGTAGGTACTTTGACTACCGGTCGTAATAACAAAGAGATCGATAAAGAGTTTCTGCTCATTACACTTAATCCATTAACGTTAGTAAAGTAAATAATTATAACTCACTCAGTTATAATAAACTTAAATTTATAATAAAGAAGTTCTGAGTTATCCAGTGGATGATATTTAATTTTCCACAAATAACCTGAGGCAATCATTTAACCAGTAGATACTACAAAAGTTATACTACTTCAAAATACTATTATAATATCCTAACCAATAATAATATCCCTTTCAACAGTGCAGTATAGAACTAATCACTGCAATTTCAGGAACAAAGCGTTTTTCGGGAGAAATTAGCGAGTCAAAAACCTCTTCATGATTGTAACGCAATCTCGAAATTGCTTAATTGAGAGAGAGAACTTTTTTTGAGTAGAGGTACCTAATTGCATTTACATAATTTTCTCCAATCAGGCTCATCATTGAAAAAAGGACTGAGCAAACGGAGCAATAAAATTATCAAAAGAAACGGAGATTTTGTTTTGTTGCAACAATGAACACCCCCCTCTACTTAATTGAATCAGCGAGTGGAAAACAGTACACGTCCCTTTTCTCCGACAGTTGCTCGACAACACAATATAATTAAAGATGAGTGAAGCAGATAAGTGATTTGGTGCAGGTCCCATATGACAGCCCCATAGAGTTAGTATAGAAATCAATTTATTAAGGTGGGCAGGGGTCAAAACTTTTCCAAATGACCTCAAATTTCGCTTGCATTCGTATTTTGCCGTAAGGAACAGTATCAATCAAAAATCAAATTCTGGCCAGGCCTAGTGGATTATCAGATGGTGCCCATCTCCGTTTCACTAGCCTTTGGGTTTGGGGTACTATTTACTTAGCTATAGTGTCCAGGCCGAGGGGCTAGCCCGACGCTGGACCCCCAGTTGATTCTCCAAGCGAGCTTGGTCCTCATTTTATCCGAAGAATGAAGGGCTGAGTTGATTATGACCAAGCAGAACCCGCAAGGCATCGAACCTGGGTCGGTAACTCAGTTCTTGTTACTGGTACTACTGTTACCAGTTACCTGGTTAGGGAAGCCACACTTAGAGAAATGATAGTTTCAAATTTGAGTAAATCGATGTTCTCATTGTGGTATGAAACTTTTTGTCTCAAATATGACCACCCGATGCTTTCAATTTTGAAACACCAGGACATACTCAGTTTCAAACAATTTAACAGTCACCACTCAAATTATGCTTATTTTTAGTTTATGTTTCAAAATTGAATTTCAAATTATGCTTATTTTTAGTTTATGTTTCAAAATTGAATTTCATTCAATATATCGAAGGTTAAATTAAGTTGATGTGATAACGTGAAAGAACATTAAGACGTCACACTGAACCTATTGGTTCTCACGTCATAGTAACATCATAACTGTCATTATTGCCCCCTTATAAGAATGTCATGGACGAATTAAAAAATGAGTAGTTGATGCTTTATTTTTGAGTACCTGCACATGGTCAAAAATGAGTACATGCATCTATTAAAATTTGAGTAAATTTGGATCGGAGCCTGTTTGAGTGCGCAGGGATGCTAGTGCCTAAAAGGGGTTTTGGAGCACCTTTGGAGCAGGGAAAAATACCATTTTGGAGCAGTAAAACCAAGTTTTGGAGCAGGAAAAATACTATTTTGGAGCAGCAAAATTAAATTTCGGAGCAGGAAAAATACCATTTTGGAGCAGCAAAACTGAACTTTTAGAGCAGCTTTATTTTAGTGGTCAAAAATAAGATAGAGGAATACAGTATTTACTTTATACCTTTTTAGTTCAGAAGCTATTTTATAAGCCTAACATATTAACTTTTTGAAATCCTTAAAAGTTACATAGGCACCCTCTTAAAACTTGCATGTTGTTAATTTAATAATTAAAAAAGTTTTGAATTATAGAGATCCAAGTGCAAAGGGGGGGCTGGGGGACCTCCCCCAGAAAAATTTTGAAAATTAGACCCTAAAAACAGGATTTTAGCTTGTTTTAGACACCTAGCCTGATTTTTTTGAGGGGGGCAGGTATCCCTTGTCCCCCTTGATACCATATCTGAAAATGAAACAGGTTATAATTTAACAAGATTTTTAAAATGGACTGCATTATTATCTTAATCTTGCTTCAAAAAGATCTTTCAGTAAAAATTTACAACTTAAGAAATATTTTAGTTGAAAATACTGACTAAAATCAATAACACAATCTAAGAGGTATCATTACTTATTATAGGCTCCTCTGACCACGCTTAAGTTTCTGCTGCATCGCAATTACAATAAGAAAAGAAGATAACTGCAACTAGGCGCCGAAAAACGGTACTTTCGCGAAAAATCGCTATTTTTTACTTTTCCGCAGAATGTAATCCTAAACTCTGAACTTGATGGCTTCTAACCCTTGTAAAGTTGTTTCCTCCACATTGTGTTTACAATACAAGAAAAATCAGACTTCAACTAGCGCCCACGGTCTAAGAAAGAGGTCGCGGGCGAAACGGAACACTCCGCAAGCAAAACGAAACTTGAGCGGTAAATCGCGATTTTCCCGCAATAAATCGTCATTATTCTCGGAAATAATATGAAAAGTGAAAAAAAAGCTAGGGACAAAGATATCATATAATTAAATTACTTATCTTACTTTCCCTAAATCTAATCTATTTCTTAGACTTGTCTTTACTCTTTTGCCTCTTTCAGTAGCAGCAGATCCTACTGAAATAAGTTAATGAAGCTAGTTTTCCGAATTGGGGGGAAATTCTGACTGTATGGTGGCCTTCCTTCAACCTGCGGGCCAAATTCGGCTCACGAACTAATTTTAATCTTTTTTAGATAATCCCTACTTTTTTACTTCCTAGATTATTTTCTAGAAAAATTACAAGTTATCGCGTAAAATAGTCGTAAGATCGAGACTTCTCGCGAGTTTCGTTTTTTCTTTCGAGTTTCGGCTTTTTCTTGCGTTGTTATGCGATGTAGAAAAAACAACTTTACCGTGGTCAGAAGCCAATTTTTGAAAAATTTGTCCGAAAATTTCCATTTTGGCGCAGTTCGGCGCAATTTCGGCTCGAAACTGCCAATTGGAGCAGGATGGCGCACGATTCCATGATTGGCGCAGTTCGGCGCAATTGGCGCAGCACTGGCATCCCTGAGTGCGTGACATACTCAGATTTGAGTAATTTTTACTCATTTTCGAGACTGTCGTTTTAAGAGTGCAGGCACGCTAAAGGCTGACGACACCACCACGGCCAAGAAACAGTATGGAGGGTACGTTTTTGAAGTAATAATTGATGATTTTAAAGAACTTTTTACTCCCAATTATATCTTCTAATTCCTAAATTCAAATTACAATCTCCTAATTGTAACTATAATTAAAAAAGTAAACATTAGTGATGGGCAGGTATCGATACCAAATACTTAAGTATTCGATACCTAAAAGTATCGGGTGTATTCGATACCCAAAAAAGTATCGATACTTTATTGACATATTTCGTTTTAAATTTTTTAATGAAATAATCTTTAAAATACCAACTGTAGATCAAATGCAGCCTGTTTCTGTTTTCATTTCGCAACGCTCAAACCCGAGTCGTTAACCTTTTACAGGCCGAATTCAGATCCAGATATATTTTAATTAATTTTTTTGCATAATTTACCTTCTAATGCTTCAATTAAGAGAAATTATTAATATGAAGGCGGTAAAAAAAATTTTAAGTGTGATTTTCACCATGTTCCCAATTGGGAAAAAATGGTCCTTTCAGGTTCATTTCCCATCATAAAAAAAGTACTCGATACCTATAAGTATTCGATACCAAAGTATTCGATACCTAAAATTACCGATTTCGTCCATCACTAGTAAGCATTCCATCTGTTTCTATATGAATTTAGCCTTCCTTCTCAGTGTCAGCCTTGTCGTTTAGATAGAGGTATTTCGGAAATGAAGGAAAGTATTTACTACGGAAGGAGACGCGGGCTCTCTCGGTCGAGACGAATGAATGCGCAATAAACCTATCTCTTTCTATCAACGGAATACTTACTCTGCTCTTCTGGGGGACAGTGGCACGAGACAAAACAATACAAATACAATTTCTTTTTACATCACAGGTTGAAATGTCATAAGTCGCGATTAACTATATGTTATTTAAGTTTTTATATAAATCCTAATTTTTAAAGTTATTTTAACTGTGTATATTTTATTTGTTTTCTAATGGGGTATTTCTTATGCAATATCTGGAGTGTTAAAAAATTTATATCAGCTTTTTAAAATAAAATTAATTACAGTTCATAAAACCTAGAAATAAAATTCGTACTTCGTACTACTATAAAATATTATTGTTCAATTTAGTGGTGACTGTTTTCCTATGCCATCTCTTTTTTCAACCAATCAGCTATCAATACCTAAATTATCAAATTTTAATGTAAAGTTAAGAAAATCGTAAGGCTTTAGTCGAGATGAATGCAAGAAATCATTTCATAAAAGTAGATCCAAAACATTTTTTAGCATGGAAAATTCAAAAATTTTTCGAGGAGACCCCCGAACATCTCATCTGTCTCTTACGTTATGGAGTAATTATGGTTGCTTTCTATGGTGGGAAAAAATAAACTTCGACGTTTTGAAGGTATTCGCGAAAATTTCCCACTCTTCGGTAAAGGTAAGCGGTCATGGGGATTTAAGTTAGCTTTATGACAAATGGTTTGAGTATCTAAAATTGAGGTACAATGGTATTTTTAAGAAAAAATTTTTGAAGGTAGAACCACTTTTTTGTGCAACCCCCCTCACTTTTTTAGGGGAATTCACATACATTTTCTTACGAAAGACCCACTTAAGTAATATTCAGTGTTAAAAGAGCGGAGGTCAAAAAATTTTATTTCTCAGAATTTTTTTGAAACTATGGTAGCACTTTCACACACCATCTGAATGACCTTCGTGCCTCCAGAGAAGTTCCTGATTAAAGACTAACTCCCCTGAAAAATATGTTGTTGTTGCCCATCCCCTTTGTTTAGGCACCCCCAAACCAAGTCCAAAAGATCATGTCCGATCAGCAGATCGTATAGATGGGTGAAAAATGTAGGGATTGAGCACTTGAAAGTGGTAAATCCCTGGTACAGAGTTATCAGAATACGATTAATACCTCAACAAAAGCAATTGAAATTTAAAAAAATCATTCGTACGACCAGAACGAAATGAGACCCAAAGATTGCGGATGAAGAAAATATCTCCCTCATTTTTGGAAGCAGAGTGGCTTTATTTTAAAGATCAATCGAAAGCCGGGTTATTTTTATACATGTGAGGGCGTGAACCACATAGAAAAGATCCATATTGACCATTAGCCATTATTGCAACCTCAACTCTATTAGTGAAAGAGTCATTATTAACACTAATTGCCAACAGGGGACTTGACTACGACCTACAAGGGTATAACGAAAAGGCACAGGCCTGTGAGACCAGTTTTTTCTTTTAAATCTAGAGAAGAATAATTATTTCGGGTGACGGGTTCCTTTTCTCTAATATAGGGGTTCCCAATAAAATTTTGCCAAGGACCCCCTTAACAATTAATTTACTGAAGAGGACCCCTTGAACTTAAAGGCTTAAATTTTTTTAAAAATGTAGATTATATCGAATCTAATACAAATTACTACTGCAATTACCAACCTCTAACATCCCGTTTAAAAGATCCACTTTTCAACCATCGATCCATTTTCAATTGCTGTACTTATAGCAAGCAAAATCAATCACGGCAATTTAACGCAAACACGAAGCAAAAAGCAAGTCTGCGGACTGCGCTCAGCAACAATCGATTTCAAAACCAAAACTGGATGTATTCAAAACCGAAACTATCCTATATTAGTCAATAAAAAAATTGCAAAAAACAAAACATGGATCATCTTTGGTGGTAAACAGAGGCTGCGCTACCTACATTAATCTATTTGTAGACAGCGACAATTAACTAACAAAACTAACGAATGAACTGCTGAGTAGGATAATGTTTACTTCAAATTAAGGAAAATAAAAAATACTTAATTTCTCGGTGACATTTCGCGGACCTCTTGGACACAGCCCACGGACCCCTAGGGGTCCGCGGACCACCTATTGGGAACCCCTGCGTCTAATCTAAGGTACCCCTCTAACGAGTACTTTCGAGATACTTTGGTTTTATTATCTAAAAGTACGCTAGGGGCCGATTAGCCAACAAAGGAAAGCCTGTTTGCACGGGGGAAACCCCTTAAACAAATATTTTGGTGACATTTCGCGGACCTCTTGGACACAGCCCACGGACCCCTAGGGGTCCGCGGACCACCTATTGGGAACCCCTGCGTCTAATCTAAGGTACCCCTCTAACGAGTACTTTCGAGATACTTTGGTTTTATTATCTAAAAGTACGCTAGGGGCCGATTAGCCAACAAAGGAAAGCCTGTTTGCACGGGGGAAACCCCTTAAACAAATATTTTGAAAATTGAGTCTCAGTCAAACTTCAGTGTTGCGTTTCTAACTCATTTTGAAATGTTTTGAAACATACCCAAAGAAGACCCAACCTTTTGTATTTCCAAAGAAAAAAACTATAAAAATAGATGTCACAATCTCTGGGGAAGGGGTTGAACAATGAACATATAACCCCCTCTCGGGCTTCAAAGATTTAATTCAAGATTGGTTTGAAATACGAATAAAATTCCTGCAAAAGGGGATCTTATACTTCAATCCTTTTAACTCTAACCACTCGAGATTACCATTGAATCGTATGGAAAATTTGGGACGGCAAGGAATGTTAAAAAGACACGTCAGGCTCATGACTGTAATAATCCTTACCTTTTGCACATGCGTGTGGACTTAATTTTTGCTGTTTTATTGGTAATTGCAATAAACAGACCTGCCGCATGCTACGCACGCATCCTACCTGTGGGCCAACGGGGATTCAGTAACTTAAAAACTTATAATATCTTTTGACACAGGCGCACTAGGTAAAGATTATTACAGTCCCGAGTCGCTTTTAAAAAACGTGGCATGCACAAAAATGTGTCAGGGCGAAACGATAATAATGCGGTTAGGAACAATGTGCTGTAAAGAACACACATGCTGGACACAATTCTCTTCTCCTTCGACATTAACGAGCGGGGATGTCGGTGTCGCCGAGATTCGAGAGAAGTGGGTTTCTCGTGACGAATGGAAATTCCAACTAGACTCCTTTCCCAACTTTTTTACTCTCCCGCGTGACTAAGTCGAACCCGATATTTCATATTATCATAATATTTAGATCAGCGCTTCTCGAATTTTCAATATTGGAGACGCAACTTTCGAATCGTAATATCGCCCCCTTTTATGCAGTATAGCAAATGCAAAGCTATAATATCAGGACTATTTTCTTGTTTAGTAAAATGAAATAAAACTTTAAAGAAGAAAAAGTGAGGAAGGGGTATGACATTTATTTTTCTGTAAGATTCAAGTAAAGGAAATCGATAACTGCTTAAGAATTTAACAATGTTGTTTGAATTTTAATGACTGGATTAACATTTTCTTAACAAGTAATCTCCTCCCCAGAATGTAATAATATAACTTATTATAGAACTCACCCAAGATTGATACAGAAAAGTGTGTTAAAATCAATTCTTGGGGATTCCCAAGCTTCATTGCTTAAAAACTTTGATCGAAATCCGCGAATATGCGGGGGTAACATATTACTCAACCGCGAATATGCAAGGGCCAACTGTACTACAGACCGAAGCGAAAGTCTGGTTACGATCAACGATTATAATTGCATCAGTCGCAATTGCAGTCGCCATTAGACATTCCACATCATTCGGAAGAAAATGACGACTAGGGAACAATGCCCTGTTAACGTGTCAGATTTCGGCTCTCGCGCAGAATATAGCTACTCCTCTTTAACGACATCTTCAAGGAGAATTCCCCGAAAAATAACTTTAAAATGCGCCAGGCAGCGTTTCGCGAGGGTTTTATGGAAGGGCCACAATGGAATATGGCACCTGAGATGATAGAAGAATTGAATTGAATCGTTAAATAAATACCTGTTTGTGTTAACTGGACTCGACCAGGGTTACCGGCTCGATCAAACAAAGTTTACGATCTGTGATAGAAGTATCTCCTTCCTTAATTTCATTTTTATTCACATACTAGCTGGTATGCCCGGCCTCGCACGGGTGCAGAGTATAAATTTATTATTTTTAAGTTTTCCCAAATACATTTCTAATTTTGTATAATCAGCATTTACCAATCATCCCGGTATCCCAGGCGTTTTTTTTTCATATTCCGGTGTTCCCGGTAACTTTTCCTATCGCGGTGTTTCTATTAATTTTTCTTATCCCGGTGTTCCCGGGTGGATTAAAATTCCTTCAGTTCTTAAGCAATATAATTTTTGAATGGTTTCCACATTTACATGGAAAAAGTATTCTAAAAATTATTTGAAATTGCTTAGATCCCTTGATTAATCATATCTTCAGGAATTAACGTTTTCGGTGAAATTATTCAATAACTAGCGGATATGCCCGGCCTTGCACGGGTGGAGTGTATAATTTTTTTTAAAATTAAATTTTCTCAAAATATATTTATAATTTTTAAATCAGCAATTACCAATCATCCCGGTATCCCAGACGCCTTTTTCCTATCCCGGTGTTCCCGGTAATTTTTCATATCCCGATGTTCCCGGTTATTTTCCTTATCCCGATGTTCCCGATCATTTTCCTTATCCCGATGTTCCCGATAATTTTCCTATCCCTATGATCGAGGTAATTTTTATGTCCCGGTATTCTCGGCAATGTTTCCTAGTAAATTAAAGAGTCTAGTGAACAAAAATAACAAATTTGAAACAATAATAAAAGATCTAGTAAATTTAAAAGTCTAGTGAACCGCTTCATTGGAAACAATGTTTTATTTTCAACTCGTTTTCCATGAAAAAAAATTTTCACTTTTCCATAAATATTTAAATTTTAAAGGAAAAAAATCTTGAAATAAAGGAAAGTAACGTTTGAAAATAAATTATTTGAGTTTATTTTCGCGTTTTCACAACTAATATCCTTTTTAAATGCGCAAATATCCAGTTTTTCGTATTGAAATATATTTATTTTTTAAAGTTTTCATCTCGTTCGCAATAGGTAGTCAAACGGATCTGCTCTAGTAGAGAAATGGAGAAATAAGCGTTTCGGGCTATAAATTCGTTAATTACTCGAAAACGTTCGATTTTAAAGCTTTGAAAACTATCCCAAGTTACTCCCCGACTCGGAATACGTCTATACGTCGAGTTTGGTTTCGGTCCGTGGCCTATTTCAAGAGATTACCCCGGACATACCCACATACACACATACATACATACATATATACATCGCCCGTTAGCCTTTTATTTATACAGAGACTAGCTGATATGCCCGGCCTTGCACGGGTGGAGTGTATAAATTTTTTTAAATTAAGTTTTCTCAAAATATATTTATAATTTTTAAAGCAGCAATTACCAATCATCCCGGTATCCCAGATGCCTTTTTCTATCCCGGTGTTCCCGGTAATTTTTCCTATCCCGGTAATTTTTCCTATCCCGGTGTTCCCGGTAATTTTTCCTATCCCGGTGTTCCCGGTAATTTTTCCTATCCCGGTGTTCCCGGTAATTTTTCTTTTCCCGGTATTCTCGGCAATGTTTTCTAGTGAGTCTGGTGAACGAAAATAACAAATTTGAAACAATAATAAAAGATCTAGTAAATTTTAAAGTCTAGTGAACCGCTTCATTTGAAACAATGTTTTATTTTCAAGTCGTTTTCCATGAAAAAATAATTTAAAATTTTTCATTAATATTTAAATTTTAAAGGAAAATATCTTAAAATAGGGGAAACTAACGTTTCAAAATTAATTATTTGAATTTATTTTGGTGTTTTCACAACTTATATCCTTTTTAAATGGACAATTATAGAGTTTTTCCTGTTAAAATATTTGATTTTTGGAGGTTTTCGTCTCGTTAACAATAGTGAGTCGAGCAGATCTACTCTGGTAGAGAAATGGAGAAATAAGCGTTTCGGGCTATAAATTCGTTAATTACTCGTAATTATTCGATTTTCGAGCTTTGAAAACTATCCCAAGTTACTCCCCGACTCGGAATACGTCTATACGTCGAGTTAGGTTTCGGTCCGTGGCCTATTTCAAGAGATTACCCCGGACATACCCACATACATACATACATACACACATATATACACACACACATCACCCGTTAGCCTTTTATTTATACAGAGACTAGCGGATATGCCCGGCCTTGCACGGGTGGAGTGTATAATTTTTTTAAATTAAATTTTCTCAAAATATATTTATAATTTTTAAATCAGCAAATACCAATCATCCCGGTATCCCAGACGCCTTTTTCCTATCCCGGTGTTCCCGGTAATTTTTCATATCCCCATGTTCCCGGTTGTTTTTCATGTCCCGGTGTTCCCGGTAATTTTTCATATCCCGGTGTTCCCGGTAATTTTTCATATCCCGGTGTTCCCGATAATTTTCATATCCCGATGTTCCCGGTAATTTTTCCTATCTCGGTGTTCCCGGTAATTTTTCATATCCCGATGTTCCCGGTAATTTTCCTATCCCGATGTTCCCGGTACTTTTCCTATCCCGATGTTCCCGGTACTTTTCCTATCCCGATGTTCCCGATAATTTTCCTATCCCGCTGATCGAGGTAATTTTTATGTCCCGGTAATCCCGGTACTTTTTTTTCCTATCCCGATGTTCCCGGTAATTTTCCTTTTCCCGGTGTTCTCGGCAATGTTTCCTAGTAAATTAATGAGTCTAGTGAACAAAAATAACAAATTTGAAACAATAATAAAAGATCTAGTAAATTGAAAAGTCTAGTGAACCGCTTCATTTTAAACAATGTTTTAATTTTAAGTCTTTTTCCATGTAAAAAATTTACACTTTTCCATTAATATTTCTATTTTTAAGGAAAATATCTTAAAATAGAGGAAAATAACGTTTCAAAATTAATTATTTGAATTTATTTTGGTGTTTTTACAACAGATATAGTTTTTAAATGGACAATTATCGAGTTTTTCCTGTTAAAATATTAAATGTTTGAAGGTTTTCATCTAGTTAACAATAGTGAGTCGAGCAGATCTACTCTAGTAGAGAAATGGAGAAATAAGCGTTTTCGGCTATAAATTCGTTAACTACTCGTAATTATTCGATTTTAAAGCTTTGAAAACTATCCCAAGTTACTCCCCGACTCGGAATACGTCTATACGTCGAGTTTGGTTTCGGTCCGTGGCCTATTTCAAGAGATTACCCCGGACATACCCACACACACACATACATACATACACACATACATCGCCCGTTAGCCTTTTATTTATACAGAGACTAGCGGATATGCCCGGCCTTGCACGGGTGGAGTGTATATATTTTTTTTAAATTAAATTTTTTAAAAATATATTTATAATTTTTAAATCAGCAATTACCAATCATCCCGGTATCCCAGACGTCTTTTTCCTATCCGTGTTCCCGGTACTTTTCCTATCCCGATGTTCCCGGTACTTTTCCTATCCCGATGTTCCCGATAATTTTCCTATCCCGCTGATCGAGGTAATTTTTATGTCCCGGTAATCCCGATACATTTTTTTTCCTATCCCGATGTTCCCGGTAATTTTCCTTTTCCCGGTGTTCTCGGCAATGTTTCCTCCCGGTAATTTTTCATATCCCGATGTTCCCGGTTATTTTCCTTATCCCGATGTTCCCGATCATTTTCCTTATCCCGATGTTCCCGATAATTTTCCTATCCCGATGTTCCCGATAATTTTCCTATCCCTATGATCGAGGTAATTTTTAGGTCCCGGTAATCCCGGTACTTTTTTCCAACCCGATGTTCTCGGTAATTTTTCTTTTCCCGGTATTCTCGGCAATGTTTCCTAGTAAATTAAAGAGTCTAGTGAACAAAAATAACAAATTTGAAACAATAATAAAATATCTAGTAAATTTAAAAGTCTAGTGAACCGCTTCATTCGAAACAATGTTTTATTTTCAAGTCGTTTTCCATGAAAAAATTTTTTCACTTTTCCATAAATATTTAAAATTTTAAAGAAAACAACTTAAAATAAAGGAAAGTAACGTTTGAAAATAAATTATTTGAATTTATTTTCGCGTTTTCACAACTAATATCCTTTTTAAATGCGCAAATATCCAGTTTTTCGTATTGAAATATATTTATTTTTTAAAGTTTTCATCTCGTTCGCAATAGGTAGTCAAACGGATCTGCTCTAGTAGAGAAATGGAGAAATAAGCGTTTCGGGCTATAAATTCGTTAATTACTCGAAAACGTTCGATTTTAAAGCTTTGAAAACTATCCCAAGTTACTCCCCGACTCGGAATACGTCTATACGTCGAGTTTGGTTTCGGTCCGTGGCCTATTTCAAGAGATTACCCCGGACATACCCACACACACACATACATACATACACACATCGCCCGTTAGCCTTTTATTTATACAGAGACTAGCGGATATGCCCGGCCTTGCACGGGTGGAGTGTATAATTTTTTTTAAATTAAATTTTCTCAAATATATTTATAATTTTTAAATCAGCAATTACCAATCATCCCGGTATCCCAGACGTCTTTTTCCTATCCCGATGTTCCCGGTACTTTTCCTATCCCGATGTTCCCGGTACTTTTCCTATCCCGATGTTACTTTTCTTATCCCGATGTTCCCGATAATTTTCCTATCCCGCTGATCGAGGTAATTTTTATGTCCCGGTAATCCCGGTACTTTTTTTTCCTATCCCGATGTTCCCGGTAATTTTCCTTTTCCCGGTGTTCTTGGCAATGTTTCCTAGTAAATTAATGAGTCTAGTGAACAAAAATAACAAATTTGAAACAATAATAAAAGATCTAATAAATTGAAAAGTCTAGTGAACCGCTTCATTTGAAACAATGTTTTATTTTCAAGTCATTTTCCATGAAAAAAAATTTACACTCTTCCATAAATATTTAAATTTTAAAGGAAAATATCTTAAAATAGGGGAAAGTAACGTTTCAAAATAAATTTTTTGAATTTATTTTGGTGTTTTTACAACTGATAAAGCTTTTAAATGGACAATTATAGAGTTTTTCCTGTTAAAATATTTAATTTTCAAGGTTTTCATCTCGCTTACAATAGTGAGTCGAGCAGATCTACTCTAGTAGAGAAATGGAGAAATAAGCGTTTTCGACTATAAATTCGCTAATTTCTGGTAATTATTCGATTTTCGAGCTTTGAAAACTATCCCAAGTTTCTCCCCGACTCGGAATACGTCTATACGTCGAGTTTGGTTTCGGTCCGTGGCCTATTTCAAGAGATTACCCCGGACATACCCACACACATACACACATACATACATCGCCCGTTAGCCTTTTATTTATACAGAGATTAAAGCTTTTCAAAATCAATCTTTTCTTGTTGAAAGGTAGTTTTAACGGTTTTTTGTTTGTTAACCAACTTTCTTAAAAGGTAAAATATTATCACCCTTTGATTTTACATCCTCGTTTCCATGGAGACTATCTTAACAATGACATTCCATAAAGTTTTTTAAAATATAAAAATTAGATAAACTCTCAAATAAAAATATGTTAAACTATACTTAAAACTTTTAAATTTCATTGAAATAGATTTTTAAATTATTAATATAATTTTTAAATAGACTTGTACCTAGTGTTTCTATTAAAAACTTGTTGTTTAGCATTAAATTTTCTTTGTAACAATAGAGTAAGCAGATCTCTTCTTGAGGAGAAATAAAGCTATTTCAGCAAAATGACCATAAAAAGGGTCAAAAGAGGGTCAAGGGGTTATTAAAAGTTTTCGAAACATAGCCTATGTTTTTTTCTGAGTTTTTTTACGTAGGTATACCAAGTTTGGTGCAGATCGGAAGAGAACTGTGGATTTGTATAAAAGACAACCATACATACACACATTCAATTTTATTATATTAGATTTCCATACTTTTTGAAATAGTTAAATGACTATCCTTAATTTTGGAAAACTTTTATAGCATGCCTTAAATTCAGTGCAACAATGGAACCAAGTATTTTACCATCTACCTATGGTTGTAAATTGGCTACCCTAAGTTTTTAGCTTGAATTTTCAGCATGTTTTCAAGTTATTGTAGCAATACTTTGTAAGTAATATTGTTCTTTTTTTGGGTTGTTTGTATGTTTTATAGGTAACTGAATAAAGATTATTATTATCCCAGTCAGCAATGTAAGGTTTTTTTAAGGTTTTTTCAACCCTGAAGTGCAACCCAAAAAAGATGTTTTTAAGGTTTTACTAGAAAACCTTGTAACCCAAGGATTATCTCAACAAAACCTTTGGCGGAGGTGGGCTAGTTGACGCTTGCAACCTTTTGCGTAACCTTGCGGAAAAACCTCAAGTTAAGGTTACAGGCATAGGTTTTCGTGACGTTGGTCACATTGAGGTTGTTTTGAGGTTTCTTATAAACCTTTTTACAATATTAGAGGGAAAGATTTTTGTAACGTTGCTTACATGGAGGTTGATTTTAGGTTGCTAATAAACCGTAAAGCAATGGGTTTTTTTAGGTTTTTGTTGGGTTTACAAAATTTTTTTCCAAGTTCTAGGTTTAGAATCGTTTTATATATTTTTTTCGAAAGTTCTTAGTTGAACTATACGACGTCGAAAAATTATTCCTGAAATTATGCGCTACACTTAGTACATATTTTCAGGAATATTTTTACATCATATAATTCAACAAAGAAACTATGAAAAATAAAAAGTGCTATGCTTAACTACTCTGACAAAAATAAAACTAATTTATTCCAAGTTTTTATAGTTAGGTCATTAAACCCAATCTTTTACAAAAATTAACTAGAATTTATTCACAGTTTAATTACAGAACAGTGTCTATATAAAATTAAGATTTATACAGTATTAAAATTTTAATTTAAATAAATTTAAATTGTTTAAAATATTTTTTTTAAAATTTCTACAATAACTTTAATTTAGGCTCTTGAAGCTCTGATAAAAAAAACTTACCTTTTAAATTTTTGATCTAGAAGGCAGAGGAACAGGCAAATTTTCATTCCAAAAAATTATTTCAATACTTTGAATGCAAGAAAAATCCTTTAGTTCATTGAAACATTTTTTTTTTCAATTTCTACAATAACTTGGCTTAATTTAGGCTCCTAAAGCACTGATAAAAAAACTTACCTTTTTAATTCTTAAATCTAGAAAGGAGGAACAGGCAAATTTTCATTCCAAAAAATTATTCCAAGACATTGAATGCAAGAAAAATCCTTCAGTTTATTGTACTGATTTATTTACAAACAAGGATAATTTTACAAACAGCCTTCAAGCACTACAGGACTCAAGGTAAAAGTGAGTCATACAAAAAAAATATAGATAAAATATAAATTTAATCAATTCCCTAAATTCATCAAAAATGAAGGGAAATATACTATGAAACTTATTAAAATTACAAATATGATACCTAAACATTATATATATATTTATGGAAAATTAGTCTACAAAAAGTGCTTCAAAGAACAATTTTACAAGGGACATCGTAACCAGACTTGACAGCTCCTGCAAAAAATACAAACAATTTATTTAACTATTTAAAAAAGTAATTATGCAATAACCTGTTAAACGTGCCACTTCATAGTAAAACATCTCAAGAGATAAGAAAATACTTGAAAGTGCCAACAACAAATGTTTAAATTAACAGTAGGGTAGAGTGGGGCACCTTGGGACACACCACTTTTCAGACTCAATTTTATAATTATGAACTTGTGCTAAAATCTATTCATCAACGTGTTTTGGTTTATTTAGTGTGTCTAGATAATTATTTCACGTTATCTGGTTTTGTGCAATACAAAGTAACAATCACATTTAGTTTTTAAAACATTTTTTAAAATATATGAAGTGTATTTATGTTATTACAATTAAAGTGAAATTAAAATATGTGTACTCACTAATATTTTAGAAAATAAAGAGAAATTTTTTGTTCAGGGTGGCTACAGAAACTTAGAAAACAAATTCCCTGACTTTTCCCTGATTTCCAGGATTAAACTTACAGCTTTTCCCTGATTTACAGGAACTAATTCTATTAATTTTCTGGCTTTCTCTGTACTTAGAACCATTACATGCATACAAGATAATTAAAAAATCACTACTTTTTACTTAAAATGAAAAAAATTACACATAAAGTATTGGGTTGTCCCATAAGTTCTGTTACTTTTTACGAAGTTTAGTCTTTGAAATTTTTTTATGAAAAACTGGTAATATGTGGAAATTTCAAACAACAGGGATTTTGATATATGTATATTTATAAACATAATGTGTGATTTTGGTAGTTCTCGTGATATTATTTCTTTTCAAAATGGCGGTTTGAAAAAAAGACCAAAAACGACGATTTTCGCGTTATTTTTTTCTTTTGTTAAAAAAACTAGGAAGAACGCATAATTCATGGCTAAAAAAAGTTTACTGCATATTTGTAATATTAAGATTAAGATGTCATAGTTTCAAGATGATTCGATAAGTTTAAGGAAGGAAATTTCGACTTTAAAACTTCATATATTGGTAATTTCACGCGTTTTTTAAAGCACACCTAGTGTTTTTCTAAGCAGCTGGTATGAAGCAAGTTAAAGGCAGATGTTTTTTTAACCATAATGCTTGTTTCAAAGGTTTAAACATTGATAGCCTCTTTTTATAATGTCGTTGAATTGATTTATTTCTAAATTCGAACGAGTTGTTTTTATTGTAGTGTTTTCGTATGAAGCAAATAATTGCTCTGTTCGCTTAGCATAAGTTCAGCTAGTGTAATTCTGATAAGCAAAAAAGTTGCGCGCTTGAATATTGCGCACTACTTTCTGAACTTAATTTCAGATATAATTTAATATATATTGCATATTTTGAATACTTGGGTATTCCGTAAGCTTTTTTATTGATTTCGATGCTTTTTTTCGTGTAAATTTCTTCGAAATGACTAACATTACTCAGGTAAGTTTCTTGCAAAGATTTTATGTTTGAGACCGAAATTTCCTAAGTTAAACTTATCTAATTATCTTGAAACTATGACATCTTAAACTAAACATTTCAAACATACAGTACAACTTTTTTTAGCCATGAGTTATGCGTTCTTCCTAGTTTTTTAAACAAAAGAAAAAAATTACGCGAAAATCGTCGTTTGCGGTCTTTTTTTCAAACCACCATTTTGAAAAGAAATAATATCACGAGAACTACCAAAATCACACATTATGTTCATAGATATACATATATCAAAATCATCTTTGTTTGAAATCTCCACCTATTGCCAGTTCTTCATAAAAAATTTTCAAACACGAAACTTTGTAAAAAGTAACAGAACTTATGGGACAACCCAATATTAAAACTTAATTTGGAATTTGAGTTATGCTTGAGTCCATGCAAGTATAAGATGCAGAATATTTTTCTCAATGAGCTAATGAAAGCAAAAAATAATCATCACAAGGTATCAAAGCAAGAAAAATCTCATCCGGAAATTTCCCTGATTTTAACTTATTTTTAAGAATTTCCCCGACTTATCCCTGATTTTTCCAGATTAATAAAATTCCCTGACTTTTCCTTGAAATCCCTGATTTCCAAGTTCTGTAGCCACCCTGTTGTTAAATATAAAAGAGTAATTAAGCTTAACATTCAAAGTGGGGCACCAAGGGACAGTCAGGTGTGGGGCACCGTGGGATATAATGTTAAAAGACACCTAACTCATGTGAGCAAAAAATGTTTTTATAAAGAATTTAAGAAAGTAGATATTTGTAATTTGATGCAAAAAATCACTTGAAGTAAACAGAAAAACTGATTTATGTCAAGACAAAAATGAGGATATCCTTGAATAATTTTGATTTTAAAATATGTTGGATGTCTAATTTACTTAACATAGCTTTATCATTATTTATGTTACTTTTGTATTTTTCAAAATAAACTAATATTTTTGTAGTATTACTGAAAGAGTCCAAAGGTGGGACACTACTGAGGCACCTTTGGACATTAAGAGATGTTTTTTAAATTTGTTATTATAAATTCCCAAAAAGATATAGGAAGCACCCAATAGCTTAAATAAGCAAATTTACCACATTATTAAGAAAAAAATATAGTAAAATCAAATTATTCAGCTATTGTAATATCCTATGGGACATCCATAAATTACATGAGGTGTTTTTTCCAAAGTCTTCTTCCCTTGGCAAGATTTTGCTGGACCCCCCGTGAGATTTACCTACAACCTTTAAAAATAATTTTCTATCCTATTCGTTTGCATTTTGTGCTTCATAGCACCTAAAACTTTTACATTATTAACGATGTGGGGGAAAAGGACATTATGTTATCATCAGGTTTTCTTTATTATAAAAATCACACAAAACTATTTAAAATTTTACAATAACCCACAGACATTCATTTACACCAGAAAAACTGCCAATGAAGTAAAGAAATTATCTACTAAATTTTAAATGGGTTACAACAAGGTATTCTTATCTCCACAATTAATTTAAAATATTGATGATTAAAAGATTATGTTGGACAGAAAAGTTACGACTAGTCAGGCGACAGAGAGGAGGAATCGAATAGTTCAAGAAAGGCTGGGAGCGTTGAAAAGAGGAACAGACAAACGGCCGCGCAAAACAGCATAATTTTGATTGAGAAAATTTATGACATGTAAAAAGAGATGGAAAAAGCCAACAGTTCGCTCAAACTGAGAAAGAAAGAATTCCACCTAAAAATCACCACAGTATCTTATCTGTGTGTATTCCTTTCTCATACTTAAAAAATAAGAAAATCATAATTTCTAACACAAAAAGTTGACGCGAGATTTTAATCGACCCCCCCCTCTCCCTTGGGTAGATTTTTCCAAACCCTTCCCCCCATTTTGACCTCATGTAATTTATAGATGTCCCCTAACAAAATAACACAAAACAGTAATCACATTGCATTATATATACTGGCATGCATTGGCGTTGCCGGCTACTGAAAATGGGGGGACCCAAATATTTGGGATTCCACAGATTGTGTACCACGGCACCCTGGGGTGCCACGCCAATAATCAAGAAAAATTGTAAAACATAGCGAAATTTTTAAGTATGGAACGAAAAACACTTTTCTACAGAACAGTATTACCATTCACAGTTCTAAATATGATCTGATGACACAATAGGTTTGCACAATAGGCTTTTGAATATGAATCTTCAAAACTTCATTGAGTATTAAATTAAAAATTAAACTACTCACTGGGACTCTGGATTGCTGTTCTTTTTCTTGAACGCGCCAAAGGTTTCCAAATTATTAAAAATTTCCGCTTCTTTTTCGAAAGGGGCTTTAGCTGGACTTTTGCAGGGGTTTGAGAACCAGCCAAACGGAACCAAGGAATCTTCTTTATGGCGTTATCCTTAGATTCATGCTCATCTACAGTTTTCTTCGATACAGACTTTATTTCCTTATTTGGTGAGAAGACCTAAAATTTATTATTTTCATAAATTATTCTAAATAAAAACTAAGGAGGAAGAAACAATGCAAATTTTGCAAACTCAATTTTATGGTGAAGAATGGATTGCTTTTGCCAAGAATTAAAACTAATTAACATTCACAGTTCTAAATATGATCTGATGACACAAGAGGGTGCACCTAGAATTTTATGATAGCCAGTTTTATGATCCCGCTTACTTGGGGTTTCAATTAGTGAACAAAAGAATTCCCCCCTCTGAAGGGGCTGCTAGGGGAAACTCCCTAACCACACAAATAGACGGGGGAGATAAAAGTGAGATCTTATCCCCCCAAACCGCCCGAAGGAGGGCTGTCGTGCAGATTCTAAGCGTGCATGTGTAGTTTTATACCAACGATGATGATCCTTCGGCTTTCTGTGGTGATTAGTGACATTGATAGTCTCCCCCATCTCTATGTGTGGTTAGGTAAAATTTTTAAGTATGGAAAGAAAAATACCTTTCACAGAAGAGATAAACATATGCCAAATAAGTGGTGGAAAAAAGGGGGGATGAGCGGCCCTGCCCCCCGAAATTCGGGACTGCAGTACCAAAAGAGGTTAAAATCCTAAAAACAGAAACTTACAACGGAATTGGATGGAAGGGCGAGCAGATTCAGAGGTGGTCTCAGCATTGATGATTACTGACATTTCTGGAACTGCGGCAGCTCTTGCTGCTGAAAAAAAAAAAGATGAGTTAAAGCACGATGCTAATCTGTTCCCAGACACCCTTTTTCTTCATAAATCAGCAACAAAAATATTTAATTAGAGCATCTAAATATTGGGTTCAATTCCTTTAACATTCATACTAAATACCGCAAATCTGTTTTGTATGCCATACATTCTAATATCAACAACAATTTTTTTATATTTTTAATGATAAACTGAACATTTATTGATCTAATCTAAATAAACATTTAAATAGTGAGTTTGAAGTATTTTAGAAATATTTCTACTTATTGGTGTCCATAACAGCATGGCGATATTTAATGGGAACATTAACTGAATTGAAATGCACAAATTGCTTTAAAATATTGGTTCAATTCCATTAACGTTCCTACTAAATACTGCCATGATCTCAGGAACACCGAACAGTGGAAATATTTCAAAATAATTTCAAACTCATAAATTAAAAGATCAATAACTGTTCAGTTTATTAATAAAAATCAGAAAAATTTGTCATTTTAATACACATGGTGTTCAAAAGAGCTTGGCATTATTTAGCGGGAACATTAACAGAATTGAACTAAAATATTAAACAAACTTTGTGCTATGTAAGTTGTTGAAAACTCTAATAATTATATCATTTGAGTGACAAACTGGAATAGATTTCGCTGTTAATAGGGAGATGGCCAAAAGATGTACAGCAGTCATCACGTAGACCTGTTTCAAATCCATTCCAACAAACTTTCTTAGTACGATTTACAAAATAAGTAAACAGTAAATGGCAAGTGAAATGACTCGCTATTCTTTTTTTTTTTGCTAGGCAGTTAGAAACAGGGAAATCATAGTTCGAGTAGGGATGCGGGAAATCAAGGTAGCGAGCTAGGCTACTGAAGCGCAATCTTTTTTGAAGAGGGAAAGGGGTTAGTGGTGAAAAGTAACCGATTTTACCCTCCATCTCTACCTCTACAACCTTAGGAAGAGAATGGCCTTGACTTGTTTCGGATTACACTAACCCATGGCAAGAAAAGGCTAAATGATATTTGTTGACTGATTAGGTCCAATTCCGTTAATGTTTCCCGTTCAATATTGCCAAGTTTTAAACGCCATACATTCAAATATCGACAAATTTTCTTGATTTTAATTGATAAACTGAGCAGCTATTGTGTGTGATCTGACTAAACATTTTTATCCATGAGTTTGAAATTATTTAGTAATATTTTTACTTTTTGGTGTCCAAAAGAGCATGTCAATATTCAGCGGGAGCATTAACCGAATTGAACCACTGATTAAACTTCAGTCGAAGGGATGCTAATACTTATTCAAGACTGAATTGAGAAACGATTAAACATGTCATTAGAACACTAGTCCATGAAGAGCAAGGCCAACAAAACTCACTCATCGGGGATCTGTGTCCAGGACAAATTTACTACTGTTTTTCGGTAGCTTCAAAAATTCGCTGATCGTTAAAACGGTAGCTTCACAAATTCAAAATTTCTAATTTTCATAATTAATTGCTAAATTTTCACAATTTATAGCTGAATTTTGACAAATTATTACTTAACTAATAATATTTGAAAACTTTAACTCCCCTTAAAATGTAAATGTAAAGTGATTTTTACATTTGTCAATTAGTTTTAATACGCGTATTTTATTTTCACAAATTAAAAATATTTCTCAGAAATTACTGTTATATTTTTACTTAATAGGTAGTTGGCAAAAAATCCTAGACAGATCCCTGCTAATTTCCGTGACCAAGGTATGTAAGGTACGGCTTAAATCTAGAAGTGGGTTCAAACGCCAAGCCAAGAAGTAGCGACAAAGTATCAAAGTGAAGTTAGCGATTAAAAATGCACCAAGAGGCGCCAACCCAAACCCACTTCAAGATTTTTACCGTAAGGTACGATGTCCAAAATGAATGATCAAATACAAGCCCCAGTATTAATTCCCTCCCAATCCTGCCCTGTGACTCTGAAGAAAATTCTGTCGCTAAACAACCAACCAGGCAACAAAAAATTAAATCAAAGCTTAAAATTATTGAAGGATATAACACAGCATACATGTAACATCTATAAAAATCAGATAAACATATAGGACAATAACATAACTGTAGAATACACGGTGAACCTAATGTTATTTAAAAGTACGAATAGCATTAAACATACCTTACAATTAACTTACATTTTCATCATAGGGATAACAGCCACTTTCAGAACTGAAGCTGAAAGAGAAAGAAACCTTAGATCAATAAAATAAACGAATTTTGCGAACAAAGTATCGGTTGAAACACTTGCTGGAAAAGGAATTTTTACAACCGAGGACATAGCGTAAACAAAGCAATACATCTAACCCTAAACACATAGTAAAACGTAAACATGAATCGGAATAATCGAAATCCAAAGAAAGAACATCTGATCATCATACTAAACTTATCAAATCAGTATCATGTCTTCTAGAGCTGAAAAAAAGAAACTTTAAAATAAAAGAGAAAGATTAGGTGGGATTATACGCCTAAATCGGAACTTATGGTAACAATGAATTAAGCCTACTTACCGAAGCCAGCTAGCTTACCACTACTACGGAAACTCTATGTAATCGATTTTAACGTAAAAATCAGAATAATTCAAGAAATCGCAGTACAAAAATAAAAAACATTAAAAAATTTACTTACCTTTTTAATTAAATGTGTGAGCGATCGGATAGTCAGGTCAGCTAGCTCCATCTCCAGCATGCAGTTGCAGAGTCCAAAAACAATGACGCCGCGCATGCGCAAGTAACGTGCGCATTCTCTTATTTCCGGAAAAGGGTGAAGATGGGTTGTGTTGATATTGAGTCGAAAGAGGTTTTAAAAAACCGCCGTTTTCTAATGTTAAAAAAAGGCTTTTTGCTAACCTTTTTTCTGGCAACCCAATGACAATAAAAAAAAAAGGTTAACCGTAAGGTTGCTTGCTAGCTGGGATTATTATCAATACCTTCATTTATAAAGTCAGTCCCTAGTTTCAAATTTTCAAAAACATGAATAAGGCAAAAAAGGTGAATCGCTTTTCTTCTTTTAGCTTTATTTTTTTTACCCTATGCCCCGTATTTCGGGGAAAGGTCCAAATATTCAGGGGGACGGTGTTCCCCTAATTTTAGCACTTTAGAAGCTTAAAAGCTAAATCTGAAAAGAACGTGGATGTATTTTAATTTTCAAAGAGGACGAGAAATTTCAATTTTTTCTGGGGAAAACGTTTGATAAAAACTAAGATTTCAGAACAGAGCGGAAAAAGCACTTTGATTTTTTGACAGGGCAATAAACAAGGCTCGCGTGCTGTCGCCAAGGTTCTCGCCCACACCTGGCAACGAGTCAATCCAGCACGAGAGTGGTCCAAGTCCCCCATATTTTATTTCATTTTTTTAGGGAAAAATTTTCTCACTAATTTTTCTCCTACATATAGAAAAGTGAAGGTGTAAAGAGTAAGGGGCCTGCCACACTAGCAGGCAAAGCAATAAAAAACTCGTTAAGTTGTTTATCAAGGGAGGGGAGACTGAGGCTCAACTCCATGCTTTCTCCCCTTTCTTGATAATCATCTTAACGAGTTTATTGCTTTCCCTGCTAGTGTGGTAGGCCCCTAAAACGCCAATTCAACACTTTTTACTTTGGATTATTCCTTTAAGGGTCCTGCCACACTAGCGTCTAAGAAACGCCAAAGTCGTAAAAAAGTCGTTAAGATCCTTTCTCAAAGAAAGGGGAGACTGAGCGACTCCATGCAACTCATGCAAGGATCTTAACAACTTTTTTACGACTTAAGCTTCTTCTAGACGCTAGTGTGGCTCGAGCCTAATGGAAATAAAAACAGTTTGAATGAGCCTTAACCCTCTGACTGATCATCCCGCGATTTCCACGGGAAACTCAAATGTAACAAAATCTTGCGCATTCCGCGATTTCTCCGTTTATAGTCTAACGGCCGTAGTCTGTGCTTTTTGATTTAAATCAGTTGAACACCCGATCAACTGATTCACAAATATTAGCAAAGCCCTGATCTGTTAAATTTGATAGTCTGAGCACCTTGGTCAACTGATTAAAGTGAATCAGAAACACCAGAGCTGGCGAACAAGCGAAACCACTGGCGATAAAAAAAGCTCAATCGTGATTGGTTGAGATCGTTTTGATTGATGAATTTGATAGGAAAGAAATTTGCGAAAAGTACGACATAAAAAGCACTCGGATTGTTTACTTTAAAAGTCAATGATTTTTAATGAAAATTAATGAAAGAATATGAAACTTACAATACAAAAAAAACAAAATAAACATAAAACATGTAATCAGAATATTCGCATTTCCGAAATTTGCTTCATGGAATCCAATTTAGATTTGAATATAACTCAAATAAAAAAATAAAGCACCGTAGTTAGCTGATGAGATTTTAGTTTTGCATTTGAATGAAAATAAAAAGAACAATCTTTTATTTTTAATTTACATAATTCTGGAGTTCTATATTCTAACCTTTAGATTAGGTAAAAAGATAAAACAAATTAAGCAATTATTGGGAACTTGAAATATTGAATCAGTTTTGTACTTCGGTCGGCAAATAGTAAAATAATACAGAATTTAGTAATAATAATTAGCTACCTTCAAAAAAATGGCCATGATGAATAAAATTAAATTGAAATCTTAATCAGTTTAATCAAAAATTGTATCGGCCGCCGGGAATTGAACCCGGGCCACTCGTATGATAGCCGAGTAATTTACCATCAAGCTACCGGAGCGAAAACCGCGCGAGAAAATTTGAGTATTAAACAATAGAGAAAAATACTTTAATTACTAGAAATAATAATTTAAATAAACATTGGACTCGACAACACACACCTCAAGAATATTGTGAATCAAAAATATTTTATTTTTAAAATACTAATCTAATTTCGATTATATTGACGTGAAGTGTATTTAAGCAGATAGCTGATGACGGACGACGCCATGTTTTTTTTTCGTAATCGCAGCTCCAGCCAGACTCGATTCTGATTGGTGATCCAACCAAGATCAATGCTCTGAGCGTTGATTACTTAACCACGGCTAGACTGGATTAACTGTGTTTATATACGGCTTGCGCAATTACGCGAAAAGGTAGGTTCAAGAAACTGGGATGTACGATGTTAGCGCCATCTATCTGTCATTCATGGCATTCCACTGGAAAATAATTATTGGTTGGTTGATTTCATACGATTCAAAGATAAATATGCTTAAAAGGAGTCACAGACGAGCAACTTGGTCATCAACCGGGTTGATTATTTTTCGTGGCTAGTTTACAGGGTTGGTAGTATGGTGAAGAATAAAAAAATCATAAATTTCATGATCACGATAATGAATCACAATCATGAAAAATCATAAATTTGTATTTTTATGACTTAGGTAAATGACTAAAAGTGTTCTTAGAACGTAAAAACAAAAATTATACGACAAAAAATATATATAATATAATTATATATTATAAAAAAAATAATACGCCCTCCAATCCTTCCAGAATTTGAAAATATCGTTTTGGAACCTGTGTTAGGATTTTTCTGTGTACTGCGTATTTTGAAGAGCCGAAGCAAACCAACCAACCAACCCTAACGAGCCATTACGCGCGGTACCCCCTCAAGCGGTAAAAACTGGAAACTTCCGGCGCCGTCGGCCGTGCGTCGGCTCTTTTGATCTTTTGGAAAGTGGATAAGCCGTATAACCTACGGTCGCGATCAAGTTTAGCCGTGACTCAACACACAGTGGTCAACTGATTCAAGGTGCTTCGGAATACCAAATCAAGCTGATTTGTGCTAAGAGATCCTGATCACAGGTTGCCAGACGCTTCAGAATACGGCCGTAAGAGCCAGTAAACAGCTAACGACACATATTTTAGGAAAGCCTCAAATTTTCTCAGTGAGTCAGGTGTACTTACCGTACATGAGGTGGGTTAAGCCCAGTCGCGGTAGGTTCAGCTTAGCGCAGGTGTCACGTGTGTTAATTTGGTAAAATAAAAAGTATTTTAGGAAGTCTGCCGTTTTGACATGTCAAAATATATTATTATATGTACTCAAAACAATATGGCAGACGATTCCCATGGTTATTTGTTCCCCAAAAGTTCCTCAAAAGTCGAAATGGTGTTAAAACAGTCGTCACATACGGCATTTAAAGCACCATTTACACTAGTGTTGGAAAGACTGGTGCAGTGAAGTTTGACGAGAGACTTTCCTTGCACTAAAAAAAAGAAAAATGCATTTTTCAATTCATCAATATATTATGCAGATTTAAAATATGCAATAAAAAAATACCCGATTTTTGAAGCGCTTTCGGTTCACAAATTGAGCAGTCAAAGGGTTTATCCCAAACTTAAGCAGCAGACTTACGTCACTCTTTCTCTGAGCGGCTCGCAATGAATGGTCACTTATCCAGTTACATTTCAGATCGGTTTATTTCCAGTCCCTCATCCATCTATGTCATCATTTTTTTCGTCGAACACAAAAGGTTTGTTCCGAAGTGACAACTAGAGCCTTCTCGGTAATGAATGGAACGCGTGCAATCAACGCGACAATGTTTTCTTCCACGCAAAAGTACGCTATTACTTATAGAATTGATAGTTGAAATACACATTCATATTATTACTCAAATCCATTTGTTTGCTACATATTATCCCTTTTTTAGGGTGAAAAAACCTCCGACAATGTTTAGTTAGTCTAAATTCAGTCATTCATAACTATCTTAATAACAGTTTGTGTAAATCATACACTTCCACGTTATCTCTTGGTGAATTAATTTTTAATCTTTTCAGAAAAAGCAGGTTTTTCATTTTAATTTTCCGCAATCTGTTTTAATGCTTTAGAATTGCTTGAGACTTGTCCAGCAACAAAAAATCCGTATTATGTTTGCGCACTTTTAAAAATTTAATGCTTTTTTTGGCAAGCTAAAGCTCTAAGTTTTTCCCTAGGGAGGACCCCCTTGCCTAGGACTCAGAATCGGATAGTTTCACTGATCATTTTTAAACAGTGGTAAAAGAAATTCAGTTAAACATAAAATTTTTATTGTAATATTTTAAATTAGGAAAAAAAGCTAAAGCAAGCACTAGTTAATCGCCAAGCAAAAAAACTCTAGAACCATCCCCCCCCCTCTAGAACGTAACCAATTCTCTAATTCTGTTACCTTTCTAGTTGCCAAAATACTTAACACAAACTTGAAAAAAAATCCTTTACTCCCTAGCAAATAATTGTCTTTTCACTAGTATTGTACGATTCACTAGTCCAGCCTGACAATTATCATTATTGACACCCGAAAACAGGACTTTCCTCATGCAATATAAGAAAAACCAAGGATGTCGTATATCAATAAATCCCTGCTGTTTATGAGAGTTTTACGACGGAGTGTGCTCTCCCTTCATGAACGAACACACATCGTCAATATTTGACTACCAGTCTCGCTCCTGAGTTGATTAACCTCTACAAAGGGAGGCAAACTTTGCTTAGAATGAGCCACCAATACAGTGAAATATCTGATTGCTGTACTATTGATTTGATTACCATTTATTCCGTATTATGAATTTAATCTGTACACTAGGGTGGTCACAAAAAATCAACTTTTGAAATCCTTAGGTCTCACCCCCCTAAAATGTGCCAATAGGCTAAAAAATGAGATTGGCCAAGTTTCAGCTCAATCCGATAATATTAACCCGTGCCTCATCGAGGTCGAAGTTCAGAAAAACAAAGATTTTTAACAAAAAATCGTAGTTTTCGCCCCATAAAACTGGAACCGTTTGTCCCAGAAATCTGGTTAGGGTGTCATTTATTAGGAAATTTCATACACTTTAACTCTGAAGTTACGGAATTTTATTTGCTAAAACGGATGGGGCGCTATTTAGCATTTTCATAGTAAAGGTCCTTGAAAAAGCGACTTCATTGCTAGAAACCTAGAACATTGCAATGTCACAAAAAACTTCATCCTCCGGGCTTTTTCTATTACTTTTGGTCCCAATAGATAGTAAATAAGTTTTTAAACCCCCTAAGAGAATTCTAGGGTATAATTTCAAACCCCCTAGTGTTTGGAAAAAAGGAAAATATATATAATTTTTTTTTAATTTTTAAACACGCAATTTGGGACTGATAATGTGATAAAGTTTGTCCAAATACATTATTAAGAGCTTAATTAGATAGAATACCAATGGTATAGGGCCTTAAGCTTTCCCTATAACCCCTATAATCTAAGCGAGAGAAGCGCGACTGCGAGGTTTTGCTAAACAAAGGATTTAATGCCCATTTAAGTTATAAACAGAGCTAAATTACAAAATTTCAATAAAAAACCTCCAGAGATTTGTAATTTGGTGTCAGAAATGACGTTTGAGATTATATATGTGGGTAAAATTATAATAAAAGCGTCCTTCCGACTCTAAATGTTAAAAAAATCCTATTTCTACCAAAGTTACATGTTTTCAGCTAAAAGTGATCTTAGATAATGTATAAATTTATTTATTTTAATATACCACAAAATTCCTTTGCTTATTATTCAAGGAAAATAACTTTTTTGAAAGGTATGCAATAGTAAATGATTTCAAAAATTTTGTTTCAGTGTACTACACATGGGGAGAAGAAATTTTACCAAGTAATTTTTTCAAAAATATTTTAAAAAGTTTTTGGATAATTATAATGATTTTCTATAAATTGAGTTTATCCAAATTTAGGTTTAGGACAGTAACTTGGTTGCCCTTAAAAAAATCCAGTGAAAACTACAGAGATTATACTGTTGGAGTGTCTAAGTATTTTTCCGAGAAATCTTGTTTATGGTTTTTTTACAAAAATTAATTATGAAAAGCATAGAAACATTTACTGTGAAATCAAAAATATTTCTTAATATTTCATTTTCTTACATGATATTTTATCTCCTTTCACACAGGTGTAAAAACAATAGACGAATAAAGAACAAAACATAGTAATTAGATTATAGATCAAACATATAACATTTTGAGTCGGAAGGACGCTTTTATTATAATTTTACCTACATATATAATCTCAAACGTCATTTCTGACACCAAATTACATATCTCTGGAGGGTTTTTTTTGAAATTTTGTAATTTAGCTCTGTTTATAACTTAAATGGGCATAAAATCCTTTGTTTAGCAAAACCTCGCAGTCGCGCTTCTCTCGCTTAGATTATAGGGGTTATAGGGAAAGGTTAAGGCCCTATATCATTGGTATTCTATCTAATTAAGCTCTTAATAATGTATTTGAACAAACTTTATCACATTATCAGTCCCAAAATGCGTGTTTAAAAATTTAAAAAAATTATATATATTTTCCTTTTTTCAAACACTAGGGGGTTTGAAATTATACCCTAGAATTCCCTTAGGGGGTTAAAAACTTATTTACTATCTATTGGGACCAAAAGTAATAGAAAAAGCCCGGAGGATGAAGTTTTTTGTGACATTGCAATGTTCTAGGTTTCTAGCAATGAAGTCGCTTTTTCAAGGACCTTTACTATGAAAATGCTAAATAGCGCCCCATCCGTTTTAGCAAATAAAATTCCGTAACTTCAGAGTTAAAGTGTATGAAATTTCCTATCAAATGACACCCTAACCAGATTTCTGGGACAAACGGTTTTAGTTTTATGGGGCGAAAACTACCAATTTTTGTTAAAAATCGCTGTTTTTCTGAACTTTGACCTCGATGAGGCACGGGTTAATATTATCGGATTGAGCTGAAACTTGGCCAATCTCATTTTTTAGCCTATTGGCATATTTTAGGGGGGTGAGACCTGAAGAAAGTCGAAAAATTTTTTTCCCCATGTTACTTGTGACCACCCTACTGTACACACTAGAAATTTTCGTCAAAGGAAGTACAAAAACGTTTATTTAGTTTCCGAATTGAAGCATGTTAACGGCACTGTATATTAGGGTGGAGTGAAAAACACGAATTTTCGATTTTCAATTTTGGTTACCTCCAAAAAGTTGCCTTTTAGTGCCAAAAGAACACTTGTAAAATTTTATGAATTTTGAATAACTCCTTCAGGTCTCTACCAGGGTTTATATGTTTACAAAAAATAGGTTTTTACTATAAATTTCCCATTTACATTGTTTATTGGCAAACTTTTCTGCCAATTTTATGTTTTTAATATAAAATGTAACTTTCCTGGCCCCTCAATAGATTTTTTAAATAAAAAAGTTAATGAAAAGGCACCAATAAATGTAAAGTACAGGTTTAATGTGCTACAATACTAGGGTGGAGCAAAAAAAATTTTCTTCGAAATCGGTGTGCGACTACTGCTCAAAGTTTGTGGTTGGTGGTCCTAATAACCTATAAAAAATTTAAACTTGATCGGTCCTTATTAATTGAGAAAAATCTACGTAATTGATTACGAGGGGTTTCGGGTTTTAATGTTTTACTTGTACTTTTTGCCTAACCCAATTTAAACAATTCCTCATCCACCGCTTAACATTCCCAAATAAAAGAAATGGGAAAAGAACAATCGAAGTAGTATTTAGTGATAAATATAAGAAAAGGGATAGATAAAAAAAACTTTTAAGGATTTTTACAAGTAATATGGAAAAATTGCCTTTTAAATAAATCACCTAGCTAAAAATGTTGAATTTTTAGTACATAAAACCTTTTTTTACCTCTCATGAGAAATTTAAAGTGTAAAGTAATCTATTAATACTAAAAAAACTAAATTTATAGGCATAAAATTACCGAAAAGGAATAAAAATAAATTTGGGGACGTCCCCCCAAAAGCAAAGGTTGGTGGTGCAAACCATAGAGGAAGTTCTCTATGGTGCAAACGGAGGTCATATTCGGACACGGGGGTAATTTAAAAATGAGTCAGCTGGATTTGTTCCGTTAACATTGTTTCTAACCATCATTGTGTAATTATATAATATCTTTAACATAACTGTATAGTATTACATAGTCAATTTACGAATTTTGAAAATTATTAAACCATTTTTGCGTCATTCAAAAATTCTAATTTTCTAATGTTAAGCAACATACAAGCAATACCTGTAGTTATTGGCGATAAAAATAACATCGGGATCGTTTAGAAATTATTAGGAAAAATTTCAAATTTTTTTACATTTTTCATAAAATTTTCATACTTCTAATCAAAAGTGCGACCTGAAAATATTATCCGATCAAGTTAAAATTTTTTATAGGTTATTAGGACCACCAACCACAAACTTTGAGCAGTAGTCGCACACCGATTTCGAAGAAATTTTTTTTGCTCCACTCTAGTATTGTTGCACATTAAACCTGTACTTTACATTTATTGGTGCCTTTTCATTAACTTTTTCATTTAAAAAATATATTGAGGGGCCTGGAAAGTTACAATTTATATTAAAAACATAAAATTGGCAGAAAAGTTTGCCAATAAACAATGTAAATGGGAAATTTATAGTAAAAACCTATTTTTTGTAAACATATAAGCCCTGGTAGAGACCTGAAGGAGTTATTCAAAATTCATAAAATTTTACAGGTGTTCTTTTGGCACTAAAAGGCAACTTTTTGGAGGTAACCAAAATTGAAATTCTAAAATTCGTGTTTTTCGCTCCACCCTACTGTATATTTGGACGGCTTTTTTCAACTAAACTCTACTCTAATTTCCACGGCTAGGCTACAGCTCGGCGTTTCATTGGTTCAATCACTAAGCGCCGAGACTGTTACGTAATCACGAGACCTACAGCGCATGCGCCACTGGCCGTTTTGGCCGTCCAAATATACACTTCGCATGTTAACCTTACATAAAATACTGAATGATTAATAGGGGGAACCACAGAGTATAGAATAGAGCATACAGAGATTCCAAACGGCAGTTTTCCTCTTTAGGTACTTAACTTAATTCCTGCTCCAAGATTATAATTAATTTCACTAGCAGCCAATCAGAGAATGTGAAATGCGAAAGTGATTCCTGATTGGATATGGAACTTCTATCAAGCGGCATTTTAATTTCATCGGTGCTACTCTTTTCCCTCCAATTCCGATTTGGATTTGAATGACAGCTTCAGTGGGGGAATGACAGAATTAGCAGGAATGACGTGGTATTAAAGGAGGTGGATCGTTTGGCTCGAAGTTTGTCAATGGGAAAAGCCCTGTTAAAAAAGTTGCCATTAGCGTCTATGGAGATGACTACTCTGTTAAGCTCTATACTCTGTGGGGAAAATGCCCTCCTTTTAAAAAATATCTCTTAATACTAACAAAAAACAAAAATGGTTATCCCATGGTTATCTGTGGCATCTCCCGGTGGCGTATATCCGAACCCTCAAGCGCGCAACGCATTGGCGCGGTTTGAAGAAACATAGATAACTCGCTCTTTTAACTACGGCAAACCTATTTGCTTATGAAGTGAGGTGTTTAAAGGAAAAGCCAACATTCAGGAACATCCATGCTTGCGTTTGCGCTTTGACTAGCAATATGAAACCGAAACTGAACTTTGAACTCGGGGTTTTGGTTTGCACTAACCATCGCTTCGCTTCGTTCCTTTGCATGGCATTACTCCATAAATCGTGGTGGATCCTAAATATGGATGTGAAACATATTTCCGAGCAACTTTCTTCAATTTATCCTTCGTTGTTGGTTGATGAAACTAAATCCACCACGGAAAACGCTGTTCTTAGACTAATTTTAAAAGATAAAGACGATGCAGAAATATCCAAATAGTATGTATTCTAAGTACTATGTAGTATTGCTACAGTACTACATGACCATTTCATATTATCAATAATATTTATATTTATTTCCAAATATCAGAAAAAAAATCTCAAATATTATTCTCGGATAATATTCTTGTTTTACAAAACTATTCAAGAGCTTTTAAAAAGAAATAAACTTCATATTCTGTAAAAATTCATACTTCAGTGTGTTATTTTATAGACATGGAGCTAATAGAGCCTCAATTTTTATAATTAATCTCCCGTACTTTTACATTACCATTAATTACAGTATTGAAAAGATATAGTCATAAGTATACACTAAATTGTTGACTTAATTTGAACTCTGGATTGATAATTTGAGATTTATATATGTATGCTATGCTACCATGTAAACTCTTACATTCAAAATTAACTTAACAAATACTTCATTGACCCATTGACCATCATGCATAGTTCTGAATATCAGTTTTATAAAAAAAAAATTGTATTCACTATGACTTCAAACGAGAAATTATTTGGATGAAATTCCTATCACTATAGCTACTGAAAATGTTATCAAAGTTCACTGAATGTTCTATAGCTGAGCTGCTGAATGTGACGGTCACTGAACAGTTGACAGGATAATATATATGTACCAAAAAAGTAATAAACCTTGAATTATTAATGTGTCAGGAATTCTATTTACACAAAGATCTTTAAATTAAGTAGGGGAGTGGGTATAGTGTAGTTACTTCTTACAGTTAATTTTATACATATTTATGAACTAATTTACAGCCAAGCGTTGATAAAAAAAAGTATATGATAAAGAATAGAATGTAAACCTTGTAAGCAAAAAGTTTCACGAAAGTTTACACAATTTCTTACATAAACACATAACCTTAATTACGTTCTTCAAATGTTTAATTAAAGAAAATTAAGTTCTTTTTAGAAGCCTTACATATGATAAGCTACGAGTTAAACTATTTTGTTAAAATTTGGTTGCAAAGCAAGCGTTTGTTTAGATTTTGTACACCGTTTGATGGGTTCGATCTCGACTCGAACGCTACGGCGGCGTAAAAACATTCGAGTGTGACCTTGATTCGCGTGCCCAAACAGTGCGGCGCTCTTCAAACCGCGCCAATGCGTTGCACGCTTGAGGGTTCGGATATACGCCTCCCGGTGATGGTTATTAAACTACTTATCTGATAGCATGATCTACTCTGCCTATGAATATTGACGCTATTTGATGATCTAATTCGAATTATTTAAAATTTATTAAATTCAGCAACACGAAGCGCGAACAAATCGAGTCCCCTGAGGCAGAAAACCTGGCGTTCGATTTCGGCGGGGAGAAAAAAAAAACTTTTTATCGTTTTGGAGAGGAATCACGGCGGCTCCGGAGAGAGAACTTGGGAGATAAATTTAGAATGTATTCCTTAGCGGGCGAAAAAGTAAGATTGGAGTCAACTCTTCCTTTCCTTTTAAGAAAATGAAAAACGTTCCTTATTTTCTTTCAAAATGTGCAGATATTCTCGTTCGTTCCCAGCTATAACCTTTTTCCAATAATAATAACCTATCCTCCTGTCAAAGATTTTGAAAAGCGGTTATTTTCACATTTTTTTTTCATATTTTTCCAATTTTTTTTATTCCCTGAAAAACAACTCGTAGGAAAGGTAATAATCTGAACTATGATTGGTTGGTCAGTTTAGTTAGATTTTACGGCCCAAAGACCTGATTAGGTCTCATATTGAGACCATAAGGATAAATATAAACCCAACATAAAGATGGTGGAGTTAAATCCATTGTCGAGCGTATTATTCTATGCCTGATTTGAAAAAAAATGTAAGTGTGATAGAGTTTAAATATGATGGATGTAAAACCGATTAATTGTATGGATAGTATTAACAAAATTGTATGCATCTATTTACTAAAGTATAAACACAAGTAGTAATATAGGAATGTGGAAACAAGAATAGCATAAGAAAATGTAAAAAAGAAATATTAAATTCTTTTTGTCTTATTGTAATTAGAAATTGATTTTTTATAAAGAAACATTTGAGATCTTTTACATAAGATTCAAGTCAAATTTATGTACAGAGTGTTTTAGGCTTGAAAAAGGGTTATTTTTACAAATGTTAATAACCACGATATTTTTGTGAAATTTTTTCAACTAGTTTTTCATAACATTGACAACATCATACAGAGGTTTTTGCTCCATCTCATTTAGTTTTATAATAATTTTTTATTTCACTGCGGCTGTAGGTCATCTCAAAAGATACACCAGAGTCACATGGTATACCTTACTTTCATGAACCTATGAGAGGTTGGATTCAAGTAAAAGCCGTGAAAGGGACATTTAAAACCAACCTGTATAATTAAATGTGTTCCATATCTCTTGAAGAAAAAAAACGAACTGTTAAAAACGTAAAATTAAAGAGTTTTCAAGGAGTTCAGTCATACACCACCTTAAGGAGTTCAATTAAGGGTTCTTGCAAACCCTTTCAAGAAGAAAAGTATCTACAAAGGGAAAAGTTTCTTTCCCAAGGTAGAAACTCGGAACAAAAAAGCTCCTCATCTATCGATCCAAGGGGTGGGGAGAGGAAAAGATGATTGCTTTCGCTAACGATGAGATGAACTTCTTTTGTTAATAGACTCGCTTTTTGTTAATGGATCCCTCTGAGCGTAAATGAGACAAGCGTGGGCCACTCCTAATGAGTCCCCATAAAATGAGCCCTAGTTAAAGTTGGTTGGGTAGAAAGGGCAGGGGGGGATTAGGGCTTTTGTACAAGTTCGGCGGTACACCCAAGGGTTGGTCAGAGGTTTCTATTAAAGCCTTGGATGGAGCGAGCAGACATCCTTTTCTCCGGTGTCTCCGTGCCGCTTTCGATTTGGATTGAGTTGCGTTGGTCCCTTAAATGGTTGACTCAAATTGAATCGTCAGTTGGAAGAAGGGAATAAGTCCAAAAACTAAATTTTGAGAAAATCGAAAAAAAAACTGTATAAGTAATGGAATTTTCATTTTATAACCACCAAATTTTTACTGGAAATTCTGAACTCTACCAAAACAAATATAAATATATTCAAAAATATTTTACAGTCAAAATAAGTTGATGGACTTATTCCCTTCTTCCACCTTATGAAATTTTTCTGATGAAAAAATCTTTAAAAAACCCTTAAATTCACATTAAAAAATTATATTTCTCCTTAGTTTACACCACAAAAGGGTGAAATGAAAAGAATAAGACGAATAAAATTCAAAATTATAGTGAAACTCAGTTATTAAAGCAGTGTCAATGGTGTGAGTGAATATGAATGGAGTCAAACATTCCCTGCATAAAAAAGTTTGAAAAAAATTTAAATTAAGAGACAATTTTATTTTAACTTAGTTTACAGCACAAAGAATAGGAAATTATAGACAAATTAACTTTAATTCCAAATTCCCTTAAAAAATACAATGAATGGACATCGATTTCACAACTTCAAGGGGAGATATCTCCCTATAGGGGGGTAATTATTTCCCCCTCTTTTCACCCATGTGTAGGGCAAAGCTTGGAGATTGTTTTGAGCACGAAAAGTCATTTTTTGGACTTATTCCCTTCTTCCAACTGACGATTCAATTGAACTCTTGTCGCTACTTGAGCTTGAAACGGTAACGGGAGTTTCCGATTAGTATATTATTTGGATTATTTTCTTTTAGTTGAGAAATCCAGGAGGTCGGAAGCAAAGAGCCCGAAGAGAGAAAAGTTCTCCCAATTGATTCAGATTGATAATGAAGAACATAAAAATTATCTGATTGTCGCAGTTTGTCTCAAAATTTCGTGTTTTGAGCATAGAGCAAAGGTTTTGAGAGGAGCAGCTCCAATGGAGAGGAGCAGATGTTCTCTGTCTGAGTACCGCACTGTTTCGCCCTCCCATAAAGGAGAAACAAAACATTTCTCTCCCTTCAAATTCCCACGTGAGAATTCAAGACCCTAAAAGCAATCAAAAATCCACTCATATATCAAATTTTGCATTTTTTGGACTTGTACCACTTTCACCCTGAGCACCTCAATATCTATAGGACGAACGACATTCCTTCAGCACAAGGGGGAAGCATCCCCGACCGAGGTTGCTAGGCAACGGAAGATATTCCGTTATAATCAGCTCATACATCCAACTGGGGGAGGCACCCAAAAGTTCTCAAAATGAGTTAAATTCCAATTATCTATAGATGCAGTCGATTCCCAGCCTAGGCTGCCTCAGTTGGCTTTAAACCATCTTTATCTGTCCATCCATTGATATCACTAGTGGATCAGGCGCGGATCCAGCACGGCTTCAAGGGGGGGAGGCACTTTTCTAGACAAGATTCCCTTGTGGTACCATTGTGGGGGTCCTCCCCCAGAAAAAAATTTGAAATTCGACTTGTAAAAGTAGGGTTTTAACTCATTTTTAGAAACGCTTTGAGTCAATTTTCAACTCTATTACCTTTACTTTTTGAACCAAAATGTTGGCCACCCCTGCTCTAGACTGCTCCATAACCTTGTTTTTTTTAGACTTGCTTGGACGTAATTACTAACCCCTAGTACTGATGTTGTAAAAAACATCGAAGGAAAAAGGAAACTATTATAGAAGTTCCTCCTTTACAAAACATCATTGCTAACTTAATCACATCTTTCAAACCAATGATTGCAATAAAACGATATAAAAAGTGTATTTTAAAAAGCGTGTCAATCTCGTTCGGTTGCGTTCTTCTTCCGAATGCCATATTTCCGAGAGCCGTATTTCACCCCTTCTCGGAATTGAGATCACGCGAGGCCCCATCGATCCCCGTAAATCAACAGGTGTTCCGTCAAGGACGCACGCACCGGGGGAATTTTCCATTTTTCATCGCCTTTTCTGCGAATAATCCTTTTCTCGCAGAAAAATCAAACTTTATTATAAGGCTCTTTGGTTATCTACAAAAGTTCAGCATAGCTGTGAACTTTCGAGACAATATAAAAAAATTTTAAGGGGCGCACCTAGTGTGAAATTTTCAAAAAATCGATTTTTTTTTTATTTTTTATATTTCGATAGGTTATACCTTTAAAAATAACATACTAAAATTTTAAATCGATATCTTAAATAGTTTTTGAGTTACAGCCATTTAAAAGAGTAGCCGCTCGGCAGTGAACACGATCATTTTATCTTTAAACGCGTTTTTCTCGAAACGGCATTTTTCGAATTTGCTTGCGTGATTACTCGGAGACAAATGATCCGATCGCTATCAAATTTTTTTTACATCTTCTCTATATAGTTCTCCATACGATGAAACTCCAGTTTTTTGATCCGATCAAAAATCGAATTTTGGCAGGCCAAAAACGACCAAAATTTTGGGTAAAATTTAATTTTTTTTTCAACATGCCGCCATTTTGTCAATTTTTGATTTTTTTGTTCGCCCGAGGGTCATCGTACAGACAATATGTTTTAGTTTCACGAGATTTTTTTTTAGGTTTTATCAACGGAGAAGACTGCAATCACGCAAGCGTGTCATTTCAAAAATATTTAATATTTTATTTCAAAAATTTTACTGTGTATTATCAAAACATGTATAAATATACCCTCAAAATTTTAAAACGATTGATTAGCTAGTTTTCTTTTTTTTAATTCCCAAAAATTGCCTTTTTTTATGCTGTCACACTAGGTGTGCCCCTTAAACTCTTTAACCTTTTCACAGTCGTGGCCACAGAGAAAAATCCTTTCAAAGGGTTCACAAGGGTATTTGCAAATGCCATCGTATGGTAGAGGGCAGCAGTATGGGGGTTTAACCCCCCCCCGTAATGAGGTATTTGCATGAGTGAGGGATTTCTTGCAAGGGAACAAAGTTAAAGAAGGTAATATGATCAAGGATTTAGGGGTGATAGTAAATTAAGACTTTAAATGGGTTCATCAGTGTTCATCTGCTAGTAAAAAGGCTAATAGGATATTGGGATACATTAAAAAACTGTTTCTTCAAGGTCCGAGGATATTATTTTACCACTATACAAAGGCTTGGTGAGACCTCATTTAGAGTATGCTGTTCAGTTTTGGTCTCCATACTTAAAAAAGATTATGATTCAATTGAAAGGGTTCAGCATAGGGCTACTAAAATGGTCAAGGGTATATCCAGTTTAAGTTATGAGGGAAGATTAAAGAAGCTAAATATGTTCACTCTAGAGCAGTGGTTCCCAACTCAAATATGTCCGTGGACCACTTCAATTAAATTTGAACCTTGGCGGACCATCCCTATTACCAACTTTATCTCAAAAAATTTTACTTTTTTCCAATACACTCATTCCTCACAGAAGGTGTAAAGTTTGATTTTTTCCGAATATTACAGGAAATATAGTCTTAATACTCATCGTAATGGAACTGTAAATCAAATAATCTATTAAACTTTAAAAAAAATTATCATGACATTATTTTAAATCCAATTATTGAAAATAAACCTTTTATAAAAGACATTAAAGACGAGGATACTTTACAAATGACAATAATCGTTCATGTCCGCTCGTTGATCTATTAGCACTGGAAGGTTCATGATCATACCTACACCCAAGTTACCCCAGGTTTAAATAACATCAGTATCAAAGAGTCATTTTTTTTCATACCAAACAACAGTATTGATATATTTAGTATATTTAAATTTGAAACATAGTACTTATCTCGGAATTTAAACTACAGGACAAATGAGATGACCAGGAATTCTTTATCACAAAACAGTAAACCGCACAATGCACATGCACTGACTGAGAGTTGTAGCAGCAGAAATTATATAGGCGAGGCTAACTGATGTTCTTCCAAAAGAGACCTCCTCGAAAGATCGAAAGTCAATTCTTTATTTGCCCCACCCTGGCGCCTCTGAGTTTTAATTAATTTTATTCGCAATATAATCACATTTCGTTTCTACTTTGTAATAAATATCAGTTGAATAACGTGAGTGTGAGTGAAATGAACAAGTTAATCATAGGAGAGAAAGAGAACCAAACAATTTTAATTAATGAGACGAATAAAAATGATTTTTGGGTTTTCATTTATGGTTTTTACTACTTCATGGCATATGTGATTAGAAAAACTATTTTTTAAAATTTCAACACATTTTTAATGTGTTTAAAAATCCTCTTGCGGACCACCTCCGATGGCCTCACGGACCACCAGTGGTCCGCGGACCACCTGTTGGGAACCACTGCTCTAGAGAAATGAAGGATTAGAGGGGATTTGATTCAACTTTTTAAAATGGTAAAGCAAGGGGACACAGAGGGACTAGATTTCAATACGAACAAGGGGTCACAAATTCAAATTGAATAAAGGAAAATTTAAGACGGATTGTAGGAAGCATTATTTTTTTAATAGGGTAGTGGATAGATGGAATGCGATGCCTGAAACAATTGTAAATTCAAGTGGGGTAAACGAGTTCAAGAGGAAAATTGACAGATACTGGGATTCCGGTAGTGTGGGTTAAAAAGACTGGACCAACCTTGCTGGGCTTACGCCTGTAGTTGGTCGACTTAATTTGTATTTGTATTTGCTTGATTTTATACTTTTTTTATACATTATGGTTTAAAACTCCAAAATTTATGATTTTTAAGTTCAAAATTGTGTTTTAAATAATTTAAAATTCAATTTTACTTTTGCCAAAACGACAGAAAAGTCACGTTATCAGAAAACCAGCTTCTATTGGATGTGACCTCACAGCGCATGATTTGTTATTCGAAAGTGTTTTCGCGCCCAAACAAAAACAAAATTTCAAAAATTTATATCTCAGAAACTATAGGCTAACGAAAATACTTGATGTAAACATCATTCTTCATGGCTTTTTATTCTACTATTTTAATAAAATTTAATCTCAAAACGTGAGAATACCTCATTTTCAGATAACAGATTTGAATAATTGTGATGTGTCACTCTCGAAGGGTATTAAAAAAATTCGATGATTGGGATTCTGTCTCCACCTCTCGTGACGTAACAAGGTAAGTGTTATTTTGATGCGATATCAGTGCCAACAGGGTCCCTATCAATGGTAATCTCTGGCGACTTAGGATTGAAAGGATTAAATGCTGGAACTTAGGGGACATCCATAAATAACGTGAGGTCAAAAAGGGGGGAGGGGGGTTGGAAAAATCTCACCAAGGGGGGAGGGGGGTCAATTAAAATCTCACGTAAACTTTTTAAGTTAGAAATTATACGATTTTCTTTTTTTAAGTATGAGAAAGGAATACACACAAATAAGATACTGCAAATTATTTTTAAAAAGCTGTGAGTAAATCTCACTTGGGGGGGGGAGGGGGGGTCCAGCAAAATCTCACTAAATCTCACCAAGGGGGGTCCAGATTTTGAAAAAAATACCTCACGTAATTTATAGATGTCCCCTTACATTTTCAGCTCCAAAACTTTATTTTTTACCCATTTCTGTATCCTCCTCGGTAACGTTTTCTTCTTTTATTGGTAATCTAAAGTCTAAAGGCATGACTTTTCTTAAAAAATGATGTGGAGATATTTTTTTAAGTAACAGCGTCTTTGCATTTTGTTCATTTGTGGACATTATTCCGTTTATTTTGTATTGGTTCGTAGAGTATTTGTTATATGGTTGAGTTTTAGGCTTTTTTATATTAACAAATTTGTTGTAAAGTTCTATAGGGATAATTGCTGAGTTTTGTCTTGTGGTATTGTTTTTTTTCGCTATTTTAGAAAATATTTATTTACCTTTCGGTTGATATGTGAAACATAAACATTCCCTTGAAAATGTCGTTCGGAACACACGGTTCAGGGACTTCTAAAACGCACCACTTCAAATTTTAGGGACGTTCACGTTCTTTTGTTATCCTGGTCCAGTCTCAATTTAATCACGAATACTATTAATGGGATTTCCGTGATTCCTTTCAAATTAACGAATACCCATAACGAAAAAAGTAGTTTTTCTTAACACCGAATTACTTCAAAATATGATAAAACAGGGGCGAATACAGAGGTCCCGTCAGTTCTAAGTCAAAAATACTATCAAGGAAAAGAAAAGGAAAAAACTATGAGATAGAGAAGACAAATAAAATGAGGGAATTTGCAGTCCGACTTAAACTGCGACTCTATATGGATACTAAGGTGGGTACTTTTCCATCATACCAGCGCAAATCTCGCCAAGCAGACATTTTGGCGACAGCACACAGCATATACATAAAAAACAGTTAATGATTGGTTAAATTTTTTTTATTTCGGAGGCATAGTCATCTGCAGAACGGTCATCTGCCCAAATGATAGGATTAGCGACTGTTGAAACAGATCAACAACAAGGCATAGCCTTCTAGATCTAGAAGGCCATGGTCAAGGTCGGAGCTCTCAGCAGTGCTTTGAATATGGCAAAAGGTTACCTACGGCCAGTGTTATTCTTAGGATTTTTTTGGAGGAGTAAAAATACTCCTTGACTTTTTTAGGAGGCGTGAAATTCATTTATGAGGAGTGAAATACGGAAATATCGTAAACTATATATAAAGAGACTAATTTTTTACAAAAACGTTTTTCTTAATGGACAAACTGAAATAGAAAAAAATGAGGATGCTATTTTGGTTTTTAACAATTAAAGCATCTGTTAATATATGTAGAAAATTTTAAATATTATAAATAATATAATTTATTTTACATTAAACATTAAAAATAAAATATTTAATATTACAAATTTGAGTGGAAAAATGTTTTGATTTCGGTGGGGAGGCCATGCATTTTTAAGCAAAACAATTGTTAAAAATCCAAAGCGTGAAAATACGCCTGACTAGTTTTTAAAAGCGTATTTCCTATTTTCAATGCGTGAAATACGCTCTCAGAGGCGTTAAAATTATCACTGCCTACGGCGATATTCCGTTTGGCGTTGGTTGCATCATTATTAGCTACTTTATCGCCTGCGCCGAGGTATAATGGAAAAGTACTCTACCGTGTTGAGAGAGAGAATCTCCAAAGCACAGAGAAAAAATAAGTAAAAAAAAAAAGATTTTTTAAAAAACGCTTTTATTGAAGTGTTCTAAAAGGTCAAAAATAATTTATTCGGTTTGAGAAATAATTTATTGGGAAATAGAAAATAACTTTTTGGTAAGTAAAAAATAACTGATTTTCTAATCACTAAAAATAAAAGCGTGGGCGCTAGTAATTTATATATATTTTTTTAAATTAAAACTTTTTATTTATTTTTTAAAATTTGTACAAATTCACCTGACGGTATGGACCCGTATAGGTAAATTCAAGTACAGTAACACTAACATCTATGCCGAACGAGGATTCGAACCCCAGACGTACGGCTTTGCAGTCAGATGCTCTAACCACTAGGCCATTACATCGGTATTTATGTGTAATTTTACATAAAAATACCTAATAGAGAATTTAAAGTGAATCCATCCCACCCAAACCTCACAAATGAGAAATTTGTAAATTTTACCCCATGGAACATAGAATAAAGAAGTTGGAATAAATAGTGAATGAAGAATTATACTAGCGCCCACGCTTTTATTTTTAGTGATTAGAAAATCAGTTATTTTTTACTTACCAAAAAGTTATTTTCTATTTCCCAATAAATTATTTCTCAAACCGAATAAATTATTTTTGACCTTTTAGAGCACTTCAATAAAAGCGTTTTTTAAAAAATCTTTTTTTTTTACTTATTTTATTTTTTACTTTTTAGTCATGGTATTTTTTTTAAACAAAAACTAAAAAAAAATATTTATTTCAACCATATTTAATCTTATGTTCAATCTTATAATTTTAGTTTTCTACTATATGATGGCTTCGCGAACAACAGTTCAGCGCTGGCGATGGTCCCGCGACTCAATCCGAACCGATCCCCCAATTTTGTGGGAGGGGTGACACACGAGAAACAACAAAGTTAATTAAAATCTATTTAATATTGCAAGGGGTACCGTTATATTTACAGAGCGGAGCGATTAATCGCGCATCCACTCGCTCACCGATGAAATCCATCCATATCAAAAAGATTCACAAGAAAAAGAAAATGCATTCAATAAAATAAAAATAACCAATCGTAAGCCCAGACAAAAATAAAACTCAGAATAAGTGTATCAAGGAGCAAACAGTATTATCCACTCTTTTCAGTAGTCCATAAATTATAAAAGTAGTAATTTTTCTACTCTCTCGATGCCTTGGGATGGGGCACCAACTTTCGGCGATTTCTCGCTTCTCTGGCGATCGATTTATTTCTCGCAGTCATTATCTTAAATCGCTAATTATCTTAATTGAAAGGTAGGAAATCACGTTTTGAAGATTGAATATTGTGGTGATATACCTAATATATTATCTTACAGGTTTTGGGAGCCATTGGCTTCACGGAACTGTCTCAAATTTGAATTAAAAGGGTAACTAAAAACACTTGTTAATTACCTTAATTACGGAGGTTTTGACTAGTTGATTATTGAATATTGCATCTTCATCGGGTTAACACCATGGTGCAAAGTTTCAGAACTTTATATCGTTTGGAAGTGCCTGAAATTTTATGTACAAGACTTTGTAAAATAAAAAAGTGGTTAATTGTCTGTAATTATCGTAATTACTGGGCAATTCTCGTTTTGACTTTTGAATATGATGAAGTTATGCCTTATAAACAATTGTGCACGGTTTAGGGAGAATAGCCCCTTGGGAAAGGTCTCAAATTCTGGTTTTTCTGTTAATTAAAAATACTCGTTAATTAACTTAATCCTTTGGTTGTTTGACTAGATAATGGTTGGATATTGGAGTGTCATGAGGGTTACACCGATGTGTAAAGTTTCGGGGCCCTGACATATCGGGAAGTGCCCGAAAATCGAGTTTTAAAATTCCACCTGTAAAACGCCGCCAAAAGCAAGTTGAATAAAAGCGTTTAAAAAAACGCTATTTCCAAATGCATTCGTATGATAGAGGGCAGCACACAAAATGTATTGTGTCAGAAGGATAGGGTAGTACAATTTTCAGATCACAGCTGTGCTGCGCTCATTCAATCTGTCATTCTCGAAAGGGTATTGGAGGATTCGACGTTTGGGATTCTATTTCTCGTGACGTGACCATTGATAGGCGTAAGTTTATGCAATGACATCGCCCCTACCAAACCCCATGCTTCTAAGATTTCCAATATCGACTATGGCCATTATTATTTTGGTATTCTGTGTGACAGACCAAACATAGACTAATAAGAAGAAAAGCCCTATTCGAAAATCCAGACAGCGTGCGCCCCTGGATCCGCCCCATGTACAACAAAGTCTACTTACACAGAGTCGGCGGCACTTGAGGGCACAGAGGGGGCTTCCTAAAGCCCCCTCTGGCACCGCTGGGCAGGACCGCCACCAGCGCCCCTAGCGGCCGGGCGCCCAAGCCCCTCAGCACCCCTTTCGCCCGTGCGGCCGCCCTGTCTGCCCCAAGCTCCTTCTTAAAGGCTGCGTCTGCTAGGGCGGCCTCCTCGGGGCTGAGGGAGGGGTCCTGCTGGAGGGTCACCCTCACCCTGCTGTTGTCAGGGTGGTGGTAGATGAGCAGGAGGATGGAGTAGCCCAACAGAGAGAGGCCGGCGAAGAGTAGCAGTTGCAGGCCCCGCCCGCGACGCATCGCCTGCCCCTGTGGAGGAAACGGTAAGGGCCGTTTACTTTTGTTATCGCCAGACGCCAGATTATAACAGTGATGTTGGCAACAGTAAGAAAATAAGATCACGAGATTTGTAAATATAATAATTTGAAGAGAGACGTTAAAATTGAATAAAGGCAGCGGTGATATTTTTAACGATGGTGTTTTTATTTAGTAAATTAAGCTAGATGATAACAAATCAGAAGTGGGATAAAGAATGCTGCACCAGTTAGTCTATAGACGACGATTGTATGAAACGGATCTTCTTATGGAGAAAAACGGATGGTAATCGCACATAGCGTCAACGAACAACGCCGCAACGAATAACGAAGTTAACGTCAAGGATAAACGTAAAGTATCCATTTAACGAAGTCAACGATTTAACGAAGTCAACGATTCAACGAAGTCAACGATTTAACGAAGCCAACGATTTAACGAAGTAAACGGGTACGTGCTCTTGTTTGAATAACGTATATTTGAATTTGAATATTAAGTTTACGGTACACTAAGTGAAAAAAATGTCTTACTTGGGAAAATACAAGAAAGTGGATTTATTTGAGTTAGCAGACAAATTAGGCGAGAAAGTTAATGACAGAATGAGAATTATACATTTAAAAGATTTGATTTTAGAATCTTCACGTAATGAGGAAGAATTTGCTAAAGTAATGTTGGAGAGAATAATTAATGAACGTCTTGCAAAAGAAGAACGGGCGGAACGTGAACGTCTAGCAATAAAAGAACGGGAGAAACGTCTAGCAAAAGAAGAACGGGAGAAACGTCTAGCAAAAGAAGAACGGGAGAAACGTCTAGCAAAAGAAGAACGGGAGAAACGTCTAGCAAAAGAAGAACGGGAGAAACGTCTAGCAAAAGAAGAACGGGATTTCGAGTTAGAAATATTAAAAATTAAAAGCAAAAGTCTACGTTATGAGCGAGGAAATGCAATGTCAATGCCAGAAAGCAAAAATGGTGTTGAGTCTCGCAATCTATTTCTGAAGTTCGATACCAAAGCTTCATTTTTGGCACGGTTTGAAAGCAAAGCAAAACAAGTAGAAGTACGAGTGGATGAACATAGAATTAAAGAAACTCAACGTCCTGAGAAAACGGAAGAAGAGAAAGAGATGAAAACTGAGGTTTCTGAAACAACAGATGATGCTGATGGAGTAAAGCGTAAAGTGAAGATGACCCATGAGATGACCAAAGTTACGGTGAGTGCAGAAGCTGAAAAGACGCCGAAAGTTGAAGAGACAGTCGAAGAAACCAAGGTGGAAGCCGATTCAAGCTTAGATCAACCTGAAGAGAAGAATGAAAAGAAAGAAACTCCCGAAAAGGAAGAGGAGGAGGAAGAATCTAAATCATCTGATAATGCAGTTTCCGAAGAGAGAGATGCTGAAAAAGAAACAAATGCTAAAAATGATGATGAATCTTACAGTGAAGATGTCCCTAAGAAGAAGGCAAGGAAGACTGCTACGAAAGTTAAGGCTAAGAAACGTGGAAGGAAACCTGCGAAGTCTAAAGCAAAAGCTATCCCTGACAAGCGACAAGGCAAGGCTGTTCTATCCAAATATACCAAGAAATCTAGCTATGAAGAAAAGATGGATATAGGTTCTTGTTCTGAAGGTGATGCTTCTAAAAAGGAAGGTCGAAAAGCTGAGAAACGTGGTGGTCGTCAGACGAAACCGACCAAGTACATTAAATACGATGGTTCCGAAGTTGAAGATAACCAGCACTATGAGAGAGAAGACTACGGGCCTGAAGTAAAGATTGATCCCAAGGAGAAAGCCACGTTGGACTGTGAAATGATAAATTGGTGTTTTAAAGGAGGTGGAACTCTATCCGAAGATTTGGATGATGATGACAACAACGATGACTTGGGAGACGAAGAAATCGAAGACGGTGACATCAACGAAAAAAAATGGGAGACGATAACGTCGACGAAGAAGATTAATCCTGTATCTCATCGAGGACGATTGTTCGTCAGGATGGTCGAATGTTATCGCCAGACGCCAGATTATAACAGTGATGTTGGCAACAGTAAGAAAATAAGATCACGAGATTTGTAAATATAATAATTTGAAGAGAGACGTTAAAATTGAATAAAGGCAGCGGTGATATTTTTAACGATGGTGTTTTTATTTAGTAAATTAAGCTAGATGATAACAAATCAGAAGTGGGATAAAGAATGCTGCACCAGTTAGTCTATAGACGACGATTGTATGAAACGGATCTTCTTATGGAGAAAAACGGATGGTAATCGCACATAGCGTCAACGAACAACGCCGCAACGAATAACGAAGTTAACGTCAAGGATAAACGTAAAGTATCCATTTAACGAAGTCAACGATTTAACGAAGTCAACGATTCAACGAAGTCAACGATTTAACGAAGCCAACGATTTAACGAAGTATACGGGTACGTGCTCTTGTTTGAATAACGTATATTTGAATTTGAATATTAAGTTTACGGTACACTAAGTGAAAAAAATGTCTTACTTGGGAAAATACAAGAAAGTGGATTTATTTGAGTTAGCAGACAAATTAGGCGAGAAAGTTAATGACAGAATGAGAATTATACATTTAAAAGATTTGATTTTAGAATCTTCACGTAATGAGGAAGAATTTGCTAAAGTAATGTTGGAGAGAATAATTAATGAACGTCTTGCAAAAGAAGAACGGGCGGAACGTGAACGTCTAGCAATAAAAGAACGGGAGAAACGTCTAGCAAAAGAAGAACGGGAGAAACGTCTAGCAAAAGAAGAACGGGAGAAACGTCTAGCAAAAGAAGAACGGGAGAAACGTCTAGCAAAAGAAGAACGGGAGAAACGTCTAGCAAAAGAAGAACGGGATTTCGAGTTAGAAATATTAAAAATTAAAAGCAAAAGTCTACGTTATGAGCGAGGAAATGCAATGTCAATGCCAGAAAGCAAAAATGGTGTTGAGTCTCGCAATCTATTTCTGAAGTTCGATACCAAAGCTTCATTTTTGGCACGGTTTGAAAGCAAAGCAAAACAAGTAGAAGTACGAGTGGATGAACATAGAATTAAAGAAACTCAACGTCCTGAGAAAACGGAAGAAGAGAAAGAGATGAAAACTGAGGTTTCTGAAACAACAGATGATGCTGATGGAGTAAAGCGTAAAGTGAAGATGACCCATGAGATGACCAAAGTTACGGTGAGTGCAGAAGCTGAAAAGACGCCGAAAGTTGAAGAGACAGTCGAAGAAACCAAGGTGGAAGCCGATTCAAGCTTAGATCAACCTGAAGAGAAGAATGAAAAGAAAGAAACTCCCGAAAAGGAAGAGGAGGAGGAAGAATCTAAATCATCTGATAATGCAGTTTCCGAAGAGAGAGATGCTGAAAAAGAAACAAATGCTAAAAATGATGATGAATCTTACAGTGAAGATGTCCCTAAGAAGAAGGCAAGGAAGACTGCTACGAAAGTTAAGGCTAAGAAACGTGGAAGGAAACCTGCGAAGTCTAAAGCAAAAGCTATCCCTGACAAGCGACAAGGCAAGGCTGTTCTATCCAAATATACCAAGAAATCTAGCTATGAAGAAAAGATGGATATAGGTTCTTGTTCTGAAGGTGATGCTTCTAAAAAGGAAGGTCGAAAAGCTGAGAAACGTGGTGGTCGTCAGACGAAACCGACCAAGTACATTAAATACGATGGTTCCGAAGTTGAAGATAACCAGCACTATGAGAGAGAAGACTACGGGCCTGAAGTAAAGATTGATCCCAAGGAGAAAGCCACGTTGGACTGTGAAATGATAAATTGGTGTTTTAAAGGAGGTGGAACTCTATCCGAAGATTTGGATGATGATGACAACAACGATGACTTGGGAGACGAAGAAATCGAAGACGGTGACATCAACGAAAAAAAATGGGAGACGATAACGTCGACGAAGAAGATTAATCCTGTATCTCATCGAGGACGATTGTTCGTCAGGATGGTCGAATGTTATCGCCAGACGCCAGATTATAACAGTGATGTTGGCAACAGTAAGAAAATAAGATCACGAGATTTGTAAATATAATAATTTGAAGAGAGACGTTAAAATTGAATAAAGGCAGCGGTGATATTTTTAACGATGGTGTTTTTATTTAGTAAATTAAGCTAGATGATAACAAATCAGAAGTGGGATAAAGAATGCTGCACCAGTTAGTCTATAGACGACGATTGTATGAAACGGATCTTCTTATGGAGAAAAACGGATGGTAATCGCACATAGCGTCAACGAACAACGCCGCAACGAATAACGAAGTTAACGTCAAGGATAAACGTAAAGTATCCATTTAACGAAGTCAACGATTTAACGAAGTCAACGATTCAACGAAGTCAACGATTTAACGAAGCCAACGATTTAACGAAGTATACGGGTACGTGCTCTTGTTTGAATAACGTATATTTGAATTTGAATATTAAGTTTACGGTACACTAAGTGAAAAAAATGTCTTACTTGGGAAAATACAAGAAAGTGGATTTATTTGAGTTAGCAGACAAATTAGGCGAGAAAGTTAATGACAGAATGAGAATTATACATTTAAAAGATTTGATTTTAGAATCTTCACGTAATGAGGAAGAATTTGCTAAAGTAATGTTGGAGAGAATAATTAATGAACGTCTTGCAAAAGAAGAACGGGCGGAACGTGAACGTCTAGCAATAAAAGAACGGGAGAAACGTCTAGCAAAAGAAGAACGGGAGAAACGTCTAGCAAAAGAAGAACGGGAGAAACGTCTAGCAAAAGAAGAACGGGAGAAACGTCTAGCAAAAGAAGAACGGGAGAAACGTCTAGCAAAAGAAGAACGGGATTTCGAGTTAGAAATATTAAAAATTAAAAGCAAAAGTCTACGTTATGAGCGAGGAAATGCAATGTCAATGCCAGAAAGCAAAAATGGTGTTGAGTCTCGCAATCTATTTCTGAAGTTCGATACCAAAGCTTCATTTTTGGCACGGTTTGAAAGCAAAGCAAAACAAGTAGAAGTACGAGTGGATGAACATAGAATTAAAGAAACTCAACGTCCTGAGAAAACGGAAGAAGAGAAAGAGATGAAAACTGAGGTTTCTGAAACAACAGATGATGCTGATGGAGTAAAGCGTAAAGTGAAGATGACCCATGAGATGACCAAAGTTACGGTGAGTGCAGAAGCTGAAAAGACGCCGAAAGTTGAAGAGACAGTCGAAGAAACCAAGGTGGAAGCCGATTCAAGCTTAGATCAACCTGAAGAGAAGAATGAAAAGAAAGAAACTCCCGAAAAGGAAGAGGAGGAGGAAGAATCTAAATCATCTGATAATGCAGTTTCCGAAGAGAGAGATGCTGAAAAAGAAACAAATGCTAAAAATGATGATGAATCTTACAGTGAAGATGTCCCTAAGAAGAAGGCAAGGAAGACTGCTACGAAAGTTAAGGCTAAGAAACGTGGAAGGAAACCTGCGAAGTCTAAAGCAAAAGCTATCCCTGACAAGCGACAAGGCAAGGCTGTTCTATCCAAATATACCAAGAAATCTAGCTATGAAGAAAAGATGGATATAGGTTCTTGTTCTGAAGGTGATGCTTCTAAAAAGGAAGGTCGAAAAGCTGAGAAACGTGGTGGTCGTCAGACGAAACCGACCAAGTACATTAAATACGATGGTTCCGAAGTTGAAGATAACCAGCACTATGAGAAAGAAGACTACGGGCCTGAAGTAAAGATTGATCCCAAGGAGAAAGCCACGTTGGACTGTGAAATGATAAATTGGTGTTTTAAAGGAGGTGGAACTCTATCCGAAGATTTGGATGATGATGACAACAACGATGACTTGGGAGACGAAGAAATCGAAGACGGTGACATCAACGAAAAAAAATGGGAGACGATAACGTCGACGAAGAAGATTAATCCTGTATCTCATCGAGGACGATTGTTCGTCAGGATGGTCGAATGTTATCGCCAGACGCCAGATTATAACAGTGATGTTGGCAACAGTAAGAAAATAAGATCACGAGATTTGTAAATATAATAATTTGAAGAGAGACGTTAAAATTGAATAAAGGCAGCGGTGATATTTTTAACGATGGTGTTTTTATTTAGTAAATTAAGCTAGATGATAACAAATCAGAAGTGGGATAAAGAATGCTGCACCAGTTAGTCTATAGACGACGATTGTATGAAACGGATCTTCTTATGGAGAAAAACGGATGGTAATCGCACATAGCGTCAACGAACAACGCCGCAACGAATAACGAAGTTAACGTCAAGGATAAACGTAAAGTATCCATTTAACGAAGTCAACGATTTAACGAAGTCAACGATTCAACGAAGTCAACGATTTAACGAAGCCAACGATTTAACGAAGTATACGGGTACGTGCTCTTGTTTGAATAACGTATATTTGAATTTGAATATTAAGTTTACGGTACACTAAGTGAAAAAAATGTCTTACTTGGGAAAATACAAGAAAGTGGATTTATTTGAGTTAGCAGACAAATTAGGCGAGAAAGTTAATGACAGAATGAGAATTATACATTTAAAAGATTTGATTTTAGAATCTTCACGTAATGAGGAAGAATTTGCTAAAGTAATGTTGGAGAGAATAATTAATGAACGTCTTGCAAAAGAAGAACGGGCGGAACGTGAACGTCTAGCAATAAAAGAACGGGAGAAACGTCTAGCAAAAGAAGAACGGGAGAAACGTCTAGCAAAAGAAGAACGGGAGAAACGTCTAGCAAAAGAAGAACGGGAGAAACGTCTAGCAAAAGAAGAACGGGAGAAACGTCTAGCAAAAGAAGAACGGGATTTCGAGTTAGAAATATTAAAAATTAAAAGCAAAAGTCTACGTTATGAGCGAGGAAATGCAATGTCAATGCCAGAAAGCAAAAATGGTGTTGAGTCTCGCAATCTATTTCTGAAGTTCGATACCAAAGCTTCATTTTTGGCACGGTTTGAAAGCAAAGCAAAACAAGTAGAAGTACGAGTGGATGAACATAGAATTAAAGAAACTCAACGTCCTGAGAAAACGGAAGAAGAGAAAGAGATGAAAACTGAGGTTTCTGAAACAACAGATGATGCTGATGGAGTAAAGCGTAAAGTGAAGATGACCCATGAGATGACCAAAGTTACGGTGAGTGCAGAAGCTGAAAAGACGCCGAAAGTTGAAGAGACAGTCGAAGAAACCAAGGTGGAAGCCGATTCAAGCTTAGATCAACCTGAAGAGAAGAATGAAAAGAAAGAAACTCCCGAAAAGGAAGAGGAGGAGGAAGAATCTAAATCATCTGATAATGCAGTTTCCGAAGAGAGAGATGCTGAAAAAGAAACAAATGCTAAAAATGATGATGAATCTTACAGTGAAGATGTCCCTAAGAAGAAGGCAAGGAAGACTGCTACGAAAGTTAAGGCTAAGAAACGTGGAAGGAAACCTGCGAAGTCTAAAGCAAAAGCTATCCCTGACAAGCGACAAGGCAAGGCTGTTCTATCCAAATATACCAAGAAATCTAGCTATGAAGAAAAGATGGATATAGGTTCTTGTTCTGAAGGTGATGCTTCTAAAAAGGAAGGTCGAAAAGCTGAGAAACGTGGTGGTCGTCAGACGAAACCGACCAAGTACATTAAATACGATGGTTCCGAAGTTGAAGATAACCAGCACTATGAGAAAGAAGACTACGGGCCTGAAGTAAAGATTGATCCCAAGGAGAAAGCCACGTTGGACTGTGAAATGATAAATTGGTGTTTTAAAGGAGGTGGAACTCTATCCGAAGATTTGGATGATGATGACAACAACGATGACTTGGGAGACGAAGAAATCGAAGACGGTGACATCAACGAAAAAAAATGGGAGACGATAACGTCGACGAAGAAGATTAATCCTGTATCTCATCGAGGACGATTGTTCGTCAGGATGGTCGAATGTTATCGCCAGACGCCAGATTATAACAGTGATGTTGGCAACAGTAAGAAAATAAGATCACGAGATTTGTAAATATAATAATTTGAAGAGAGACGTTAAAATTGAATAAAGGCAGCGGTGATATTTTTAACGATGGTGTTTTTATTTAGTAAATTAAGCTAGATGATAACACTTTGGGGACTCCATAATTTACGTGAGGGATTTTGGTGGGACAGTCCTGTCTGTCCCACCGAAATGTCTCGCTTCTTCGTCAAAGTCACGCTTTTCTGATGACCCACTGAGCTATACGAGGGTAGTTTGAAAAGTTCTAGGCTTGACCACGAAAATGGTAACTTATGGTTTCAAAAACTGTTTATTTTTCAACACTGCCTCCTTTTAGGCGGCATCACTACCTCAGTCTTCTCTTATTTTACTTTCTTATGGGGGTGTTCTAGAATTTCGCCAAAAAAAAACTATTTATCAGAGACCAGAGGGGGAAATTTTCACTTTGAGGGAGGGAAGGAAGATTGAAGATACCAAATCTGGGTAATAGGATGGATATTTTGAAATTTTTAATCCATATCCCTCAATTTTTCCAACGCCAAAACACATTTGTTAACATGGGCATTGTTCTGATCAAAAATGGCATTTTAATCTGCTTAATGAATTTTTTTCTCGGATATTCTCATCAACAGTTTTAATTAGTGTTCTTTAATTATATTCATACCCTTTTCCCGATAATTTATTGATAAAATTTCCCTGAAATCCCCAGAGTTCTTACGCTATGAATTTCCCATCCGATAGAACCTATGCTGCTGAAAAATTGACTTTTATCCATTGCATTGATTATTATTTCACTTACAGATTCTAAGGTATGTCCATTTGTGCCTGTATAGATGTAAAAAATCGTTATTATTTTGTGTACATCGCTTCACAAAACGCATTGAAGTCGTCATTTCAATGCTATTTTGGGCCGCAGTTTGGATTTGCGGCACACATCTTGTGCAATGTTCGTGCAAAAAATAATTTACGCATTCCTTTGATATCCCTAGACTAGACCTTTAAATGTCCCTCACCTTCGTTTGTCAATCTTCAAAAATCAAAGTGGGCACTTTTCGAGGATTTCCGGTATGGTGGCTCTTTTTTCATGTGTTTCACATGGTTCTTTATGAACGCTCTCACAGCCAAGTTAAAGCTTCGACTCTAATTTTTTCACGGGAAAAACAAAGGTAAAGAGTTCTTTTATACATTTATGAGCTTAGAATTAATTTCATTTGGTGATATCGCTTCTTTTAAAAATAATTTTATCACAGCTCGATACATGTGTTTTCCAATTGTTGAAAATATGCTCAACTTAACCCATTCAAAAAATTGCCAAAAGAAGAATTCTGATCACAACAACCCCAAAAATTAATTACATTCATTTGAAGAGTTGTTCTCAAAGGAGAAAAAAATTCGTGCGAATTCGAGAGCGTGTTCCGGGTGAGGCCGAGAACTTTTCAAACTACCTACATAAACCTAGAGGGTGCAAAAGCTATAGAACGATATATATTACGAATTTATTTTGAAAAACGATGAAAAAAATAACAGTTAAGGTAAATTTGATGTGGGTATAGTCGACACTACACCAATAGTGGCCACCTAGCTGATTAATTTTAAATAGAACGAGTTAGAAGCATCAAACAGCGTCAAAATTCATAGGCATAGTAGATTGTACTATCAGGTAAACTGGTAAATTACGACCGATACCACAGATCAGCATGGGAAGGATATTTAAATATTTGAAAATAACAACATCGGTCGAGTGATTGAAATTTGATTTTGCTTATTGAATCGCGTTAGGAAACGGGTATGTCGGAACTGATTTTTTTTGTATTAATACCGCTTGATTGACTTATAATTTTATACCAAGATAAAGGAGAGTGTATAAAATAATACTGAAAAAATTTATTTGAAAATGTTGACTTTACGAGGACTTATGGGGGTGGCCACTTTACCAACACATAATCTTAGATTTTACAATAGTGGCCACCGTAATGGCGTCTAATAGAAACTTAAATAATAATTAATTTGAGTAAGTTTTTCTTCATAAACTGTTGATTAGGCTTTAAAATGAGTGTTGTATGAATTTGGTTTCATTCTGGCTTCAGGAACCAAGGTTTCTAAAACATTTAACTACTTGCTAAATTCTTCTCAAATCAGCTACAGCGTAGGCTTTGGGAAGGAAACTATCAAGTCTGTTATTCTAAATTATAAATACAGCTAATTTGATTTGATTTGAAATATATTTCGTTGGGAAGGAAGATTTAATTAGTACTAAACGACTATACCTACTCAATTTCATGCATAAACCCCCTCATATAGGCAGAAAAAGAAAGGTGCCCACTTTAGATACAAGAGGTGTCCACTATAAAAACAAGAGCAACATCTATGCGGCCACTATAGATGCAATCTGGAGTACTTTTAAAAAATTAATTAAAAATACTTTACCCAAGCAAATTAAAATTTTTAATGGTAAAATCGAAAGAAGATCCAATTAACCTAAAAATAGGATGATAACCGTTTCTAAGCAAATAGGTTGGTATTTATTGAGAATTTAAGCAAAAATGGGTACTATTTTCCATAAAATCGCTTCCCTTGCTTTGACATTAATTAATGCTAAAGCAAGAGCAAGGTAAGCGGTTATTGATTTTCGTTCTATAGCTTTTGCCCTCCATTTCATCAAATAAATAAAAGGGATGAATTTGAATTCTGTTAACATAAAAGCAATAGGAAAACTTGAACTACAAAATATAAAGGAAATAGACCTCCTTGGCGTAATGATACATTTTTATTTTAGCTGCAGTGCAGCTTATCATACGTGAGGCAGAAAGCGAAAAGGGACCTCTTGTCGGCAAAGTTGATTTCGAGAAAAAGCCAAAATACTGGAAGAAGGTCAAAACTATCGAATTTTTTTCCTCTCGATTATTTATCCCTGGACCCTTTAGAACCGAATTTTAGCCGTTGGAATCATTCCTTAACTCTGAAGAATAACGAGATGGTAGCATTTTGAATGTTTAAGGTCGTTTTTCGCGAAATCCACTTATTCTATTATAAAACTTTTAATTACTGGAGATTCGTCATTTTTTGAGCTACAAGGATGATGATGGTCTTAAAATCTATATAAATCTGTACAGATTGAGAAAAAAATAATAACTCCATTTCGACGAACGCCGACAAGAGGTCCCTTTTCGCTTTCCGCCTCACATATAGTTCAGTGGCCCCACCAAAAAAATGCAGTAAAATATAAAGATTTGTCAACATTTCTTTTGGGGGGGAGGACACTATTTTTCCTTTGTCCCTCACAGATATTTTTTTTTTGTATTGGGGCAGTCAATATGGATTTAAACAAACTGTTTATGATGGCTGCGGTCCTGTCCATTTTAACATTGAATCAATACATAAATAATATCTTATATAAAGAAAGAAACGTTTCAATCAAAACGGAACAACTCAATATAGTACTTAAAAAGGAACAGGGGTCCCCAAACTTATCTAATGATTCTCATTCAGTCTTAAGGGCCTTTAGAAAAATAAAGCAAATACTATCAGGAATTTCAGAAGGCGTTTGAACCCTGATAATAATATTGACTCCAAACCCAAAGAAGTATTTCTATAGAGTATTTGGAGCAAAATCTGGTATCCAAATGAGAGTATATATATTTGCAATCAGAATTCTGTAACGAAATAATATACTTGTCATTGTCACGAAGAGGCCTCAAACATAAAATGTGACAGACGGCGTGACAAGGAGCTCTAATTCTAGAGACGTGACAATGTGTGGTTAATTTGTGACTCCGCAATCTTATCACGACAAACAGAGACAGAGATAAGTACATTCGATGCACGTTCTTGACCTAATATGGGACGATTCCTTTTGAAGTCTAAAAATCAACATACGAGGGTCTTTTTAAAGGTTAACTGTTACCGAATTCGACATGAAATATACACCGTTTAAAGGGATCATAACTGTGTCCTTAATTTCTATATTTTTGACCCCGGTCCTCCTACTTCTTAATTTGTATTGTTAATTCGCCTGTATTTAGAGACAAGAAAAATCTGACCATTTTGAAATTTTTCTGACATGTCATATATTTTTGGCGCAAATGTCCTGTATTTTTGCTATAAATCCAATTTGATGCACATGAATTAACGATGAATTACTAATCAAAAGATTAAATTTTCCTAACATTAAAGTGTTGTAGTGGGGTCATGTCAAACAGAATTCTTACGCACTCAATTGAAAAAGTTCGTTCTTACTCTTCTATAGTTTTAAATTACCATAAAAATAATGTACACACTTTCCAAATAAAATTACGAAAAATTATCATCTAACGAATTGGATTCAGTAAAATTAAATTTACCTTAAAATCTTCTGACTGAAGCCTGATCATTATTCTAATCCATCTATGAATTGAAAACACGAACACAACCTTTTAATCGAATGAAATTCATCAACCTTAGCGAATTACGCTCTGATGTAACGGAACAAATACAACTCAATTGTTGAGTAAACTTTTCTTAATTAAAAACGAGGATAAAGAATTGGATTTCAAAACACTAATGCATATTGCATTATAGTCTGTTCATCTGGAATAGGCGGCTCCGGCTGAAACCTGAAACAGGATCAAAAACGTTCATCACGCAACTTCAATGACCGATTTTTTAGGATTTCTGCTTTAAGGTATGATTCCAGCAGAATAAAATGGTATTAAACTCTGTTCACACACACACAACACATTTTTTCGATGATAATTACAATAGTAACTGCTTCTAATACATTACGTCTCAGTGAACGATTACTCAGTTACTCTGCTGGATTGCTGGAATCATACTACCTTAAAGCAGAAATCCTGTTCTTAATTTCTTTCGAATAATTCCACAGGCCTGCGAAATTTAACTTTTTGAAAAATACAAAATAGGTTTAAGTGAATTTTATGTTATTTTGTATGCTGATTACGAAAATGAACACCATTTTCTTCAATCACATCAGGATTTTTTGTACTATCGATTTCGATATTTTTGCTGTAATCCTATTTTAAAGGTAATTCTCGCAAAAAATTTTGCTTGTACTATGTTTATAACACCAAATTTTATATGCAGAGGGTGTAAAAATACTTATTTTGCTTAACTTAGCCCTTTCGAATCACATTCCTGGTGCCTGGCTCAAGAATTGGTCATTTTAGCCGTTATTTTTTGACCCATTGTTAAGTGACCATTCTTATTGACCAAAAAGCATGGAGGTAATTTTCAAATCACAGAAAATGGATCAACAGTGTTTGGCATACTTTATTTTATTTAAGAAGAGTGTGAGGTTTTCATAGCTTTCTTTTAAATGCATCGAGAGTCCTAGAGATGACCGGAAGAGTTTATTCGCAATTCAGTTGGAGAAAAAGACACTGTACGTAACATCAGGTTTACGAGAAACTGGACGTATAGCCGATGGAATACTATCAGGATGAGGGATTATCTTTTGATTTTTGCGTTTATACCCACGGGACATAGCATGTACAGAAGCAAAACAATAATCTAAAATGGTTTTTCGGCTTCCTAGTTTATTGCACACAAACTTTATGATAAGCCCATTATTTGTCCTAATCTCCAAGTTTCCGAGCGAAATACAGAAGATAAGCTTGTCCTACTCACTCTGTAATGCTACTCATGCAATTTGTAATACCGCTATTTCGATACATATATAACAAAAATCATCTGACAAATTATAAAAACGTCTCGCCTTGTATCACAAGAAAAGTAGCTGTTCTGTAGTTTTCACCATGGTAGAATAATGGTCATGCAAGCAGGAAAGAAATTCAACGTGAAAAATGGTAATTTTCATGAAAATCCTAAAATTGAATTTTTCAAAAAAACTTGAATTGATAGAATTTTCTTATTATTTTTTCTGAAATCAGCACCAAAAAATACATCAAGTTCAGCTCTACTTCTCTTGTATTTTTTTCATCGCAGGCCTGTGTTCTTGGTAAAAACGTTTGTTTTTCATTTTTCTTTTAATGTTCTATTCCTATTCTATAATTGCATCTTTATTCATCGAATTTTATAAAATGATTTTCGTAGTTTTAGTGGTCGTTCATAAATTTCTTGAAGTGATTTTTTTTTCATCCCACCTTAAATTCTTACGCGAGAGATTTTTTCTATTAAATAAATCAATAGCTTTAAAATCAAGAACGTTATTTTATACGTTAGGTTGGAATAAAATAAAGTTAATAATGCAAAAATAAAATAAAATTTCATTTAAAAAAAATACAATGATTGGACATAAATTTTGTTAAATTCAAGGGGCTATATATGCCAGTATGGGGCAGTTATTTTCCCCCCATTTTTCCACTTATGTGTAAAGCTAAGCTTAGATAATTTTTTAGCATAAAATGTTAATTTGTAATTTTTTTGGACATTCCTTTTTTTCCCAATATATACTCTGTTGCACAGCAAAACCGGATTGTCTGAAAATTGATTGAAATGCTATTTTAAAGAGTCAAATTTAAACAATTTTTAGAGAGGACCCCTCAGACCCCAAATTTAACAAACTAAAAGGTAGTACACAAAACTTTTTAAACTAAATATACGAAGTTAAAGTAACAACTTTTAATGATCTTATAGGCGTCTTTTACCTTATCAATCAATGAAAATAAATCAACCAAAAGTCTAACGACTTTTGGTTATAATACCAAAAGCGAAATACCTTTTAATGAAAACAAACAAGTTACCTTTTAAAGAAAGTAAGGAAGATTCATGACAGAAGGACAGTTATAAGCCTTGCATAATCGTCTGTGCTCGGCGCAGAGGGTGCTTTGAGGATCACGTAACGAGTAGAGATGTCAAAGAGACCGCCACCTGTTCGCAAGTCAAACGAAAAGGAATCGTTTGACAGCTTCGCCACTGACTCACCCAGCTCTTGTAAAAAAAATGCTACTCTGACAACTCTTTATTGATAAGAAATTGTTTCTCCTTTTGAGTCATTGAATAAAGAAATGGTTCTCAAACGTTGGTCCCCCTGGGGGTCTTTGGAATTATATTTTTACAATTTAGAGCTTAACATTGACTTGAGTCAGTGGCGTATATGGAATTGTTTTCCCGGAGAGGCCATAATATCCATTAATACTTTCCCCCGACTAGATATTTGCACCGGGTACTGGTGCCAAAATTATTCTTAAGACGTTCCTGTGCATTTTAATAGGTTGTTCAATGTAGGTTTTAAATATATTTTTAGGTATACCTGCCTACACACAGATAGAAGCAGCCACAAGATCTGGAACTTTTAAGATTTATGATTTTTTTCGAATGAAACAAAAGTATGATTCTGATTCTGACCTAAAGCAAATACGATAAAGGTAATTCATAGTTGTCCAATATTTCTGGCCCTTGTCCTATATTCACTATATTTTTCTACTTCTTAATTTGCATTATTGATTCGTCTGTATTTATATGAACGAGAAAAATCTAGCCAATTTGAAATTTTTCTGACAAGTCCTATATTTTTGCTATGAATCCTAGAAGAGGCTCCAATATACTAAAAATACTATTTCATTCTTTTATAAATATTCTGGTACCGTTGGTCAAACAATTCAAAGCTTTCCATTTCTTTTTAATGCTAGTTCTCACTTTCCAAATAATAATGTGATACAAAGTGGTCCCTTTGAGTTCTCGCCTCATGGGGAATCCTCCAAAAAAGAATACTCTCTTTGAAGAAGGGAGAGTGTCTCTCTCCTTCCCATTTAGAGAGGACAATTACACCTGATTTCTGCTGAGCAATCGTTTCAAGGGATTTTAGCGAGCCTTCTTTTAATGAGCGATTCTTCAAAATTAGATTCTGACATTTTCTGGTTGTGCTTAATGGTACAGGATAAAGTACAGGGTTTCCTTCTCTATATAACATAGGAGTTTTCAGGAGTAAATTACAAAAGAAAAAATCTAGACAACGTGAATAATGTTTTACCTTATACATACTAGAACAAGAATATTGCTAGAAGATTGAGCGCAGAATTTAGTTCGGAACAAAGAAATGCAAAAGAAATAAGGAATTTCATTTTTCAACACAAGGATTTTTTCAAATTAAAAAAGAACAACTCAAAGAAATCAAAAAAGAAGAAGTATATAAGTACCTACTAATGGAATTTTTGTTGTATCTTTCACAGCAAAATGTGAAAAATTGACATTTTTTAACAAATAAAATTAAAAGTTATTGTAATACCGAGTCATTAAGGCACTATCAATGGGAGTATGTGAATATCAATGGAGGAAAACATTCACTGGATAAAAAAAGTTGGAAACACTTTTAAATTATAAACTAATTTTATATTTTGGTTTAGTTTATTGTTAATGGTGCTAAAAAACAAATTAACTTTAATTTCGAATTTAATAAAAAATGCAATGAACTGACATCGATATCTCCTTGTTTAAGGATCAAATCTCTCTATAGGGGGCAGTTATTTTTTTCCATCTTTCCACTCATTTTTAAATCAAAGCTTCGCGATTTTTCCAAAACAAAAATCAATATTCCATTTACTGGATTTATTTCCTTTTTTAAACTGGCAATGGATTTGATGGTTACAACAGTGTCAGAAAAAATTTATTACATTCAAAAACTAACTTAATCTCTATCAGATAAAGATAAACCAAAATTTAGTTCTTAAGGATTAGCCAGGTGCAAGCTCCACAGCTTTTCTAACGAACGGGGGGAAAATGTGAAATTGAAAAGCATAAAATATCTTAATTAGGCTTGTTGGTTTAAATTTCTGCCACGTTTTACGTGTAATTTATAAAATGTATATTGTAAAATATACAGATATTTGCCTACATTGAACACAAATAGGAAATTTCTTATTAGCGCGGTTTGAGGACCCACTGTTCAACTATAATAACACTAAGTATCCTAAAAAAATATATAAGAAATTACTTGGTTTAGTACTCTTTCGTCTCTTCCTACTACAATTACTTTTGGAATAGCAAACGGACTAACTGATTAAATTACTGATTAAGTAATTATTACACTGTTAAATTTCAAATTGAATTAAAAATGCAATGAATGGACATCGATTTTGAGAAATTCAAGGGGCTATATATCTGTTTATAGGGAATAGCTATTTCCCCCCCTCTTTTCACTCAATTGTAGACCAAAGCTTGAAGATTTTTCTGAGAACAGAAATCAACTGGCCATTTTTTGGACTAATTCCCTTTTTTAAACTGACGATTCATATACAGATACAAATACAAGTAGGAAATCTCTCATAGGCATTTTGGGAACCCCTGCTGTTTAACTAATAACAAACATAAAGTATCCTAAAAAATATATAAGGACTTACTTTTAGAGTAGCGACTGGACAAACTGATTACATTATTAGGCGAGAAGAAGACCTCGCGGAGGTGTTGGTCAATTATTAAATGGCGCATGGGGTACTTCCCCGATTGTGTCTGCTCGACCCATTGTCTCGCAAAGCGTTTCGTCGTATAAACCGTTTTTCCCACCCCATAAAACGCTTTGTCTTGTACGGCGGAGAATTTAAATTTCTGCCCTGGAAATACCCTTTGGAGCGGAAGTATACCTCGTAAAAAAACGAGGGGACTTTTTACGGAGTAAAAATATTGGAGCCTTGTGCCTGATAAAGTTTTTTTTGTATAGGTCATGGTCAGTAAGGAAAACATTTTCGTTGGTTGGTTAGTCTGTTAATTAGTTTGTACGTAGGTAAGGTTTTCTGCAAATTTTTCAGTTTTATAATGTAGTTTTGTATTTTTTAGTTTTATAAAAAGTTAATTTAAAAAATCTAAAATAAAGCATGCACGTTTGCAAACTTTCTCTTTCTTGAGGCATGAAAAAGTGCTAATATCATCCCGAATATTCACGATACCTTCAGGAATTTCTTTTCAGTGAATTTTTCATAACATTGGCAACAATACTCTCACAGATGTTTTTGCTCTATCTCCTTTAGTTTGCTAATTAATTTTTTAACTTTTTATATTGCCGCTAGTAGCGTTGTAAGTCATCTCAATGGATTTTCCAGGGTCACTCACCTAGGGGTAGGGCTTACTTCCCAATGACCCTCCTAAGAGACGTTGGTTCCAAATAAAAACCGTGACATGGTATTTTAAAACACCCTGAAGAATGTTCATATTAATAATTTCGTCGACTACTACGCCTACTCTTATTAGTTGTCAACTTTAAGCCTTACTACTCTTATTAACTGCCTTAATTAACTTTTGTTAAATTGCACAGTAATTACTGTTCTTCAAAACCCTATTTCCGAATCCAAAAACAACTGGTAAACATCTCCGCCTGTTCCAATCGAAAACAATATACATAGTAACACATTCGTTAATTATTAAGTTAATATTAAATGAATGAAAGCGAATTAAATCTCTCTCGCGAAGAAGCTGTTATTCTCGTTATTAAAGCTCATACAAGAGAGAGATAATAATTGTGTGAATGAGAGAAAAACGCTCTGATGCCGCGAAACAAATTAAGTCGGTTGCCATGGGAACCCTCCTCACTCCTGGCGATCTCAAACGGAACGCTCGAAGCCAGCGATATTTGCATACAGGAAACGACCAGATTGAGGCGACAAATTTAAAACTGTCATGAAAATGTACGAATTTGTTTTTATACTAAAAATATTGTAAGTGATACACGAAATTTGTGATTTTTGTACTGGAAGAGAGGAGCAAAAATTAGATTTTGGTGACATATATTCTCCGGCTTGTGTGCTTGATCTCTCAAGGATCCGCTTATAAACCTTTGTCAAGTGAAGCAGACATAGGTAGAATTTTTACACAGAGAGAGAGAGAGAGAGAGAGAGAGAGAGAGAGAGAGAGAGAGAGAGAGAGAGAGAGAGAGAGAGAGAGAGAGAAAATTTTCATTGGGGAGGACCATCCCCCTTTATCTATGGGTTGAGCTGTCAATAATTTTGATAACTTTTCAGATACATACAGCAAATTTTAGTGGGATAAAACAAATTCCCTTTGGACGTACGTACAGAGACTTCAGTTTATTCAGAATTAGGTAAAGAATTATTTTTTCTGTTGCTTCTAATCTCAGATGGTTTAGCATCGCTAAACCACCTCCATAAAGCTAAATATCTCCAGAAAGTCGCAAAACAATATTGGACTGTCCAAAACGTCACACTGAGTAAAATTCAAGCATTTAAAAATATGTGCAGGAGAAGCCTGATCTCCCCTGCACCATTGGCACTAGACAAAACACTTAGACCCTGTTATAAAATGGATTGGATATGTGTCCCGTTTCGCCGAAATTCATTTGCCCGAAACGCCTTTTCGCCGAACGCATGACCGAAAGACCATTTGCCCGAATGGGATGTTTGACCGACAGGACTTTTGACAGTTTGGTCCCGACAACTCATTTTGGTCTTTTAATTTTTAGCATGGACATTCTATTTAAGTTTCGTGTTGCTTGACCACTGGTCAAAATTGCTCTACATGGCTAAAAATCGTTATAAAATAAATGTTGTTGTTTCTCATCCCCCGGGTCTAGCGGAGCTAGACCAGGCCCATCAATCCATTTATCCTCAAAAAATAAAAAAACAGGACCGGGTCACGCAGGAAATCTTCCATGGAAAACTCCACACAGATCAAATAAATGTTGTAGTTGCTAAGCACTGAAGTTTGTGGGGCCTCAAACCAAACGCCTTGGGACGTGCATCGTCTTGGCCTTGGTCATTGGTCAATATCTCTTGACCAGTGGTCAATCCGATTTTTCTCGCTACTTTCAGCTTTTATAAGTAAGGAGTCTCTGAAGTAATTTTAAAAAAATTAATTAAGACAATTGGATTTCGGTGAATCGAGACTGTCCGGGATAAAAAAAAGTAGCTATAAAGTCGTAAAACTCAAAAGTTAACAATGGTCAAATGGGATTGACCAATAGTCACTCCCAAAGCAACAATGAGACAGAAAGAGATGGTCAAAAAGCTGAAAATAGCGAGAAAACTAAATTGTGTGTCATTCCCAATTTTGAAATTAGTTGCAATAAAACTAAAATCTTATGTGTAAGCAGTGATAATTTTAACGCCTCTGAGAGCGTATTTCCCGCATTGAAAATAGGAAATACGCTTTTAAAAACTAGTCGGGCCTATTTTCACGCTTTAAATTTTTAACAATTGTTTTGCTTGGCACCCAACCGAAATCAAAAAAATTTCCACTCAAATTTGTAACATTAAATAAATATTTCATTTATAATGTTTAATGTAAAATAAATTATATTATTTATAATATTTAATATTTTCTACTTATATTAACAGACGCTATAATTGTTAAAAACCAAAATAGCATCCTCATTTTTTTCTATTTCAGTTTGTCCATTAAGAAAAACGTTTTTGTAAAAAATTAGTCTCTTTATATATAGTTTACGATATTTCCGTATTTCACTCCTCATAAATGAATTTCACGCCTCCTAAAAAAGTCAAGGAGTATTTTTACTCCTCCAAAAAAATCCTAAGAATAACACTGTGTGTAAGTGAGCAAGTCATTTAAAACTTATTGTATCAAAGTACTCTTAAGGGGGTTTATTCTTAGAAAAAAATAATGTTGATTCGAAACCCCTCCCGAAACAAAAGTCTGGTTACAGCCCCTCATCAAGTATCGTGATTATAGGAAGCCCTTCTCTACAAAATCCCAATCAAATAAATTCAAAGCCCAGTCTGTTCCCGTTGCATCAAAATAAAAACGCTGCGAAGCCAGGGAGGAAATGTGGAGCGTCTGTCTGGAAAAGTGCCCAACGGGTGACGCTTTTGGCTCGCGGGGGAGGGGGAAGACCCCCTTCCTTGAGACAAGGCCAGACACTGCTGATTGCGGCGCTCATCTCGAAAGTGGTACATGTCTGTTTCACATCATGGGTTGATTGATTCATGTTTTATGGCCCCAAACAAGAGGACTTGGCACCTGACGACACAATATTGACATCATATAAAATCCTTTGTCAAATCACGTTGTACAGCACAGTGGGAGATGCACTCGTGTATAAAAAGTAACTCGATAATTTGATTTTTTTGGCGAAATAATGTCACAACTGTTAGTTCCTGTAATTCCTGTTAGTTCCTGTAATGTTAGTTCAGGGTTCCGCCCAAAATGAAGATTAAGAATTGTCACTTAATTTCGTCTAAAAATGATACTTATATACTCCGTGTAAATAGAATAGGCGGCTCGTGACCATGGCAACGCATTAGAAATGCAATGAGAAATGACTAGTAGTGAGCCATCACCGATTCAAATTACATAAACTATGATAAAGGCATTCCTTGAACTTAAAATCATACATGGAATTCTAGGGAATTCAGGAATACCTTATATACTCTACGAATTTCAAGGAATCTTACATAGATGTTTCTACTACTAATCCGAATGTGTGGGGAACTCCATTATCAATGGAAGGTCTTTGTAAACTATTATTCTCATATATAGCTCATAAAGAGTGGGGTTATGATTTTTTCAGATTTAAAAGCCTGTGGTGGCAAATGATGAGTATTGATCCATGTTTCTCGAAAATAACATTTATTTTTGAAAACTGTGATAAAAGCTTGTGCACCTATTATAGAGAAATTGTATAGCGCTGAAGAACTGAAAGGCGGTAAAAAGGAAATTTTATTTGAGTGTGTAATTGCTATATGAGAAAGTGAAATGATGTTGGGTGGGCAAGGTTTTTTTTCTCAATGCAAAGAAATGAATGCCATAAAATTAACAAATGGGCAAAAGTTCATCGAATGCAACATCATACTTTTAAATATTTTTAAAAAAGCCTCAGAATCATATCCCCAATGAGGTATTCTCACGTTTTGGGATTAAATTTTATTAAAATAGTAGGTAAAAAACCATGAAGAATGACGTTTGCATCATGTATTTTCGTAGCCTAGTTTCTGAGATATAAATTTTTTAAATTTCGTTTTTTGTTTGGGCGCGAAAACACTTTCGAATCACAAATCATGAGCTGTGAGGTCACATCCAATAGGAACCCGTTTTCTGATCACGTGAAAACAGAAAACACAATGGTTTTCATGCGCTGTGACGTCACATCCAATAGAAGCCCGTTTTTTGATAACGTGACTTTTCTGACGTTTTGGCAAAAATAAAATTGAATTTTAAATTATTTAAAACGCATTTTTGAACTTAAAAATCAGAAATTTCGGAGTTTTAGACCATAATGTATCGAAAAAGTATAAAATCAAGCAAATCCCTCACTCATGCAAATACCTCATTAAGAGGTAAACAACTAGTGGGACTTTTGGAGTCATTAAAAAGACGAAACCGAATGCTTACCCCCCTTTCCTCCCAGCGTCCTTTAAGTTTTGAGCGTTCTTTATTAAACGATCAAACTCAATAAAGGGGGTGATTCCCGACTTTTTGATGGCATTCGGAACTATTGTATTATTAGGGGGTAACAGCAGAGAAAACTGATGGTAATGGCCTTTCTATTACAGCCCTGTCGTTCATCATCCTCTCTACCATTATCGTCATTACAGGGACCGTTGCATTAATTGGCGCAATCACAAAAGGGGTACATATCGAATGGTACTATATTTCTGCGGTTAACCGACGGGGGTACAACTGCGGGGGTACGGCAAAGGGGTACGGGCGAAGGTTCTTGCGTATCATACCGTCGACCGTGCCGCTTATTCAAACACGTTATCAAATCCCATTGACATTTCTATTGATGTACCGCTGAATTAAACGGCCACTCATAGGCGCCGACTCCATGGGGTTTGAGGGGGATTCAGCCCCCCCAATGTTGGAAGAAGGGGGCTAAGCCTCCCCAATATTTTTAGTAAAAATCTACCCATTTTCTTTCATGAACTAAAGAAGGGAATGTATTGGAAGTCCTTCTTATGGTCCCGTTCACTTGGTCTTTTTAAAGGGTCTCAAAATGACTTAAAACACTACTTTCAATGATAAAAATTTCAAAAAAAAATTGACCCCCAAGCCCCCTTCAAATTTTAAAATCTATTTTGTACCGTTTTACCCTGAAACTTCGGTGATTTTTAAGGTGTGATCCTCCTTTTGTGTAAAATAAGAAGAAATAGTCTACAAAATGAATTTAAACACTACTTTTAGGGCCAAATTTCCAAAATTTTTCTGAAGTAGAAACCCTAAACCCCCTTCAAAATTAAAAGAGTAAAATTAAAGAGTTATGTTCTGGTGCCGAGAGGGTTCAGCGCTATGCGGCCACTGAACGTTCGACGGGTTAGCTTAAGACTAATTGTGTTTATTATTATAGTATATTTATAAACGTAATTATCTTATAATTGAAATTTGAAAGAATGATACCCAGAACGACTGGGTTTTAAATTTATTTCGTGGAAAGAATGTTGAGAGAGGTGCTTCGAATTAAAAAGTATATCTGATGGGCTATAAACTTATTTAAACAGTTATATTATTATTATTATACTACATTGTAAAAAAACAATAAAAAGACATTCAGGGTACCGAAAATATTCGTCAAAGCAGAGGCAAAGTATCAGTATGTATTAATGGAACTTGGCATAAATTGTTAAAAAAAACTTCTCTGTAAATTAAGATACATTCACGATTCCATTTAGTCTAATGGGATCCTTCTTTACAACAATGAAATCTACTATAGTTGCTAACAATTAAACATTGTTGGTAGAAATCGTACGTTACAATAATATGAAACACATTTAAATTGTTGCAGAGTACATTGATTGTTATGCGAATGTCCAGGAAGAATTAACTTTTTTATCTTAAAAAGGTGTAACATAAAAATTTTATCAACGACTCTATAGAAAATGGAGTCGACAACCTGGTCACTATTTTTGATCAGCGGTGGGGGTCAAAAGTAGTAAACCTGAAATAAATTTGTGTTACCACGTCCAGAATTTAGGACTTAAGAGAAAGATATGGTTGGTAAGTAGCGTGTTTAATAATAGTTTTAAAAATTTAGGCCTTTGGTGCAAGAACCAGGTATCTCCACTTTCGATTCAAATTTCTGTCACTGTCAAGTCATCAAAAATAGGCAACATCTACCTACTATGGGGAGATTGGCAAATTTTTGTCGAGTTGGCGACCGATGAAAGGGATTGCCAGAAATTGCAAACAATGGTGATCAAAATTAGATCGTGTGATTGGCAACTAATCTCGACACTGGCGCCCAACTATACGGAATTCTGCCCACCATAAAACGGTTCAATTCCGTTAGTTATCGCCAACGCCATGCTATTTTGGACACGAAAAAAAAATAGAATTATTGTTAAATAATTTCAAACTCATATATTATTCACTTTGTTTAGATAAGATCAAACTGTTCAGTTTATAAATAAAAAGCATAAAATTTGTCTATATTTGAATACATGGTGTCCATAAGAACTTGGCGATATTTAGCGAGAACGTTAACGGAATTGAACCAATACTAAAACGAAGTGTTACTCACCCAGAGCAGGGGGCACCGGTGGACACGACACAGCTTTCCTCCGCTCCCGCTTGAAGAAGTGCTCCGAGGAAGAGGGCACCACCTTCACCCTGGGCACTCCGCCCAAGGCGTCTTTAGTCCAACTGTTTTTCAGTATGTTGTTCAAGGCATCGTTCGTGTTCACTTCACCGCCCAAGGCGTCTTTAGTCCGACTGTTTTTTAGTTCATTGTCCAATGGATCTCTAGTCCAACTGTTTTTTATTTCCCCGCCCAAGGTGTCTCTAGAATTCTTCACTTTGCCGCCCAAGGCGTCCCTGGCGTTCTCCGTCTCTCCGCCCAGGGCGTTTATAGTTCGACTGCTTTTTAGTAGTACGTCGTTCAAGGCATCTCTCGTGTTCATTTCGTCTCTAGTCCGATCGCCGCCGAGGGCGTCGATTAGGCGTCGCAGGCGCGCTGCGGCGGCGGAGGCGCGTGCCAGGGCGGCGCTGGCGTCGAGCGAGGGCGCCGCGCGGTCGAGGAAGGCCTCGACGCGCAGGGTGTCGGGGCGTCGAGGGGCGGGCGGGGGGCGTTGCGAGGTGGCGTTTCGGGGTGTCGGCGCCGAGGGCGGCGACAGAGGGCGCTGCGGGCGGCGCGAGTGGATGACGGCGATCTGCATGAGCGTCACGAAGATGAGCGAGAAGACGAAGAGGAGCAGGAGCACCGAGGGGAGCACGCGGAGCACCCGCTTGAAGGTGCACCGCACCAGGGGGCGCACCGAGGGCACGCGAATGCGGATCAGAGACATCCCTTCCCTGGACCATGGGACACTCCTCACGGTCGACCACACTTCTCGGAGCAGTCAGTCAACAGAACAGATCACAGTGTAATCCAAAGGAAAAGTCAGTACATCCAACAGACTGCACTAATCCGAGGATTTCAAAACAATCAGCTCTGTGGATACCGTGGCGATATGAATGTGAGCGGTCTTTCCTCTTTAATCACCAGTTCCTTCGGCTTAATAAACCCGTTGACACTACCAGGTTCTGAAGTCTACGTAATATTAAGTAATAATAATGTATTATTATTGAAGCATCAAAGAGGCGCCAACCCAAACCACAGCTCTTGGGATTTGTAATCCAAAGGAAAAGCCGGTTCATCCAACTGATTGCGGTAATGTGTGGATTCGGTGGACACTTATAATATCCGTGAATCATCTAATCCGTGGATTTCCAATCAATCACAATGTAATCCAATCAGCACTCAATTCGTGGAATCGGTGTCACAAAGAGGTCTTTAAATCTCCACTTGTAATCCGGTAAAGAATGTTGGAGCTCTTTGCCACATCTGTTGGTTCGATCACAGTGTACTCCAATGATAGTGAATGATCAATACATCCGAATGACCCCCATGTATCTGTGATCAATGTTACAGTGCTTATCCTGGGTAGATTGGAATACTGATAGGAACAGGCTGTTATTTTTAACACTAGTTGATTTGGAATGTCTACTTAAGTCATCTCACAGTTCCTTAATTGATGGTAAACAAGTTAAAACAACATATAATCCAATAGAAGACAATAGCCATCGGTAAAGAACTTCTGTATTGAATTTTTGCAACTATGTTTCATAATAGGTATACTTGGAATGTCAGCGAACAGTTCCGTGAAACCCAATGTAGGGTCACAGATTTTGGCGCACCTTTGTTGACAGTTGAGAATCGCTGGAGAATGTTCGAATCCAAAGATTCGGGCGTCTACTTTAATTCTTAAATAGATATAAAAGTTAAGAGTCGGGGTCCATAAAATATAATTTCTATAGCTTCATAAAGGCATATTCAACAAGATTGTGTGAAAGCGTAACAATAGATATCTGTAGCTAAAGTAGTTCTATATACGTTAAGAGAAAGTTCTATAAGGCAATGATGTTTGCATCACAAGTGGGTTTTTTGATGGATGATTCCTTTCGTCGTAGAAAAAGACAGCGTAAATCACCTCAAAGTAAGAGTCGAGACAGATTGCATAATGCGTAAAAACAAACTGAAATGCAGACGTTTCACCTCGTGAGGGTAATTTTTCCGCGCATCTATATCAAAAAGAGTTGACAACAATCATTTTCTTCCGTGGCGCTATACGCTCCGACGCAACATGCACGCATAAATCATCTGACAGTTAAAAACTTGAACAATTCTCATAGAGGTTTCTCGACACAGCTTTTTTTGAGCATCAACAATCATCAATAATCATATAGAGGAGAGATCAAATAGTAGTAAAAAAGATTCGATTACACGCACGAGGGAGGGGGGTCACAGAAAAATCCGAAGCTCTGATGGAGAGAATAGAAAAAACGTGCGTTTATATGTACATAATATAGCGGCTGTATAAAACAGTTTATATAAAAAAAAAACCTCATGGGGAGGAGGAACCAGTTCCAATGAGAAACGGTTCCGAGAACCGATTCGCCTGACCTGTGGTGCAGAGGAGGGTGGTCATGCCGCCGAAGAGAGTGGAAATCGTCTGCGCCGCGTTCGCTTCTCTGGGAGGAGAGGAGCTCTTGTGAGTCCCGTCTGCGCCGAATCGACCGACTGCGGGCGTTGTCATGGCGACCGGGAGAAGAGGGGGAGCTAGCTCTCTTCCGATTCTCTCTGTTCTTTTTTGAGGGGGATCAGTGGGACAGGGGGTTAGTGGGTCATTGTCGTAGTAAAGGGGGGGGCGATTCGGCTTCTAGACCAGGGATTCCCCAGGGGACGATAATTATCAAGAGGTTGATTAAGGTGAAGAGTTCTATAGGATTTCTAAGCAAGATTAAGGTCTATTTTTTATCTTTATAGACTCATTCTATGTGACAATGGCATGTTCTCAGAGGGTTTTTTTATAGATAAGTTGTTTTTGTTGTCGTGTACCACTTGGAATACCCAAGCTCCATAGGGATTCAAGGCAAAGGGGGTGCGGCTCCTGAGAAAGTGAGGCCCATAAATGGCAGGAGTCCAACTTCTACCTCATGAGATATGACAGATGCTGCCACTATCTATCGCCACCTCCACAATTTTGCCATGCATCTGAAGGGGAGGGAAATAGTCTCCAGACACCTGGACCCGTGCCCATGACCGACCACAGGACTTTCGGACCCACGGATTTAACGAGCACGTACTCCGCATATACTCGGTGGGTCTTTAGCGGTGTTGGGAATCAAACCCGGGACCCTCCGATCCCGAAGACGATGCCTTAACCACTAGGCTACTTATGAGAAATGCTACTAGAATTTTTTACGCAAAAAGGGACACCAGGAATTTTTTTAAATATTACCAGTTTTAGGTTACGGATAAGGTGCAGTTACAAAGAAGGTACTTATGCTTGTAATTGTGTGTTACTACTTTTCCGCACTATTACATTTTGATTCGTTGAATTTCGTACCCGGCCTAACTGCCATCCATCTCGGAAAATGGAATAAATAAAATAAGAATGATAAAACTCTAGGGTACACGAGTTAAAGGGCGTACTACAATATTGAATTTAAAATATTCATTGGTATGCGGTTTTTTTAGAATGTTAATTTAATCAACATTCTTAAAAAACCGCAATCAATTCGCAATCAAAACCGCAAATATTCAATCATAAACAAGGGTAAAGATCCCCTTAGGACCTTAACTCGATACATAGGTTACTGAGAAATATCAATTTTGGGCTACAGCTTTTGGTTCGTTGAAAGAGGAGATTTAACGCCACTTAAGAGACAAAAATGGATCAAATCGCATCATATTTAATGAATGTTTATTGATTTTTAGTTTTATATTGTCTGAAACATGTAAATAATCTTAATTATGATAGTATTTTTTGCTAAAATAATGAGATTGACTGTTAAAAATGAGTGTTTTCAACGCTTTTGTCCGTTTCTTACAGTACTGGTGCCATACTTGTAACAAAAAAACTGTTCGTGCTGCAGCTGTTTCACGGCTATTTCTGAGTTCTGCACCCTGAAATTAGTCGGAAATACCTAATCTCATTTTTGTTAGGGAAAAAAGTTAAATTTTGTCGACTAGTGTAATAGTTACTAATAGACGTGCTGGATATTTTTGAAGGAAAACATTTTGATTAAATTATTGATATAAGAGTTAATAAATATTCAAACTTAGAGTGCTATTCATTGAGATGACTTGTGATGTATTTATGGAAAGTTGGTTGACGTTTCTTCTGTTTGTTAAGTTCAGTGATTTGGATTTTGAAAAGATTGGGAGCAGGAAAACAAAATACTTAAGCAGTTTATGGGGGTTGGTGAGTCCCTAGTTTCCAAAAAATAAAATTGACCTTAATTTTTAGACTCTTATATCAGTTATCAGTGTTTTTGTTTGTGAAGAGTAAGAAAATGAAGAAGCAGAGAAATTTTCGCTCTGTTGTCGGTTTATTGAAAGGATGGATCTACAGGTAGGGAGGTCGCTTGGCGCTGGGGTAGCGGGGCATGATCCACTCGGGGTAGGGCAGTGCGAACTGCCACCCCCGTCGCCCCTCGTCTCCTCTGGAAGCGGACACCTCGCACTCGGGACCGAACACTGTGCTGCAAGACAGAAAAACGCCGTCACCTTTCGACTCCAAAATTTTGTCACTTATGGCGGATTTACACCACTGCTGCAAAAGCGACATCAGCGATTTGCGACAAGAGCGGCAAAAATTTTTTCAAAAGAACCAATAGGAGGCCTCGAAAACGATCGCTGGGAAAAAATCGCTGCGACATCAGCGACATAACTGCGATCACTGAGCGGCCATTTTCTTGAGGCGATACGGAAAGATTAAGTTTCGGGATGTCTGAATTTCTCAAGTAGAAATGTAAAAATTATCTTCTAGTATCAATTTCGTGTTTCCTTGAAATTCCAGGGCTGTTGCATAACCAGAGTGTTCCGATTAATTGAGTAAACTAATAAGTAATGAAATCCTAGTCACCAGTTGCCTGCCTTTTGACTTAGCATATGTGCTGCCATCTAGTTAAAATGACAATTTCATTAATTATTAAGTTTAACAATGGATAGCAGCAACCCTTTAACAACGCCAAAACCGCCAACAAAACGAGCAGAATGAACGACTAAGCTGCATGAATTTTCAGAGATAGTAGTTTATGCTTAAAGGTATTCCACGCACCATGGAGTTTTGAAATATCATATCCTTTACAAATAACAGGGAATTTTTTTTACTTTTGCGTAAGTGTATGGAATTATGGAGTATTACTAGAGGGCCTCTGTATCCCTTTAAAATATTGATGTGGTTATTTGATTTCATACCACACATTCTCATTTTTAGATGATCCTGGGGCATGGATTTCATTAGTAAGGAACTATTATTTGCGTCATTATTAAAAATAATTATCCTTAATTTTTGGACAAGAGTGTAGTTTCTGATTCAAAGGTGACGATTTTTAAGCTCTTTTCCGTCACAAAGCATCAGGACATTGAGTCCATATGGCCAATAGTGGTGATACTGGACTCAATGTTAACTAACTCAATGTTCAAACTAACCCATTCAAGTTTAAAAAAATGGGTTAGTTGAGAACTGTTTTCAGATGCTAAGAGTTATACTTTTAGGGCATAACTGTTAAAGTTTTTCTTCCCCTTTAACGAACGAATGCGTTGTTAATCATCTAGATTTTGACGATTCAGATTTGATATTAGAATAAGTCACCAAATCTCAATCCTTATATCTTCTATACAACTTTGAATGTGAAAAGATCTTAAATAAAACAAATACTGTCCTATACTACGCCAAACAAGACAAAAAAATTTTTTTAGAATAAAACATTGAGTTTGTAAATAGTGTTTGACACTGACTTGATGACGTGTCGCGACTCCAGCGTCAGGTCCTGGTTGGTGCTCACGTGATTCAGGACCACCGTCTTGTTCGCCTGAAACAAATCATTTTTAACTTTTTTATAATCATTAACGCGAAAACACTTTTTCCTGCAAGATGCCATGAAATGCAGACAACTCTCTAAAAAGTACCAGATTTTCTTTTTAAATAGTTAGTTTACTTGTTCTTTAATAGAGCGTGCAGGTCTTAACTGCCTCGACAGCACCCTTCTTCGAACTCGATCAATCCAAAGAATCTCTCAGCCCAAAGTCATATATTACTATAGTCACATCACATGTATTTTTATTTTACGGTGAATTAAAGTTAAAGTTTAATTCGAAATTTTCCCAACTCAGGACAACGAACTATTTTAATTGAATCCCTTTTCTAATTTTGAATAGCTTCTCCTCCATGAAATTAGGTTTGCACTCCCCTCGTGTTTATAATCAGTATAAGCTAGAGAGCCTAGAGTAGGAAGAGAGGCGACAACGCACTGATCGTTTCTGATTGGCCGAGAGGAAAGTTTTACCGCCGCAGGCTATTTTAGAAAAACCGGTCATGCGCACAAACTAGTTTAAACCCGTTGTCACCTCTCTTTCCACTCTAGGATCTAGTATAAGCGAAACAATGTTTCCGAACTTGGTGATTGTCTTTTAAGTGTGGAAATTTCTTTTAAGGCGATGATAGGAGAGTCTGGTGGTCTTTAGACCCTCAGAAAATTGTCTCATCCCAAATAAATTATTTTTTTATCAGCAAACACGGTTGATAAACGAAAAAGTTGGAACAGTCTGAGGAAAGCGTCCATCTGGGCTAAAAAAAATATGGGCAACGAAGGGTAAAGGTAAAGGAGGATAAAATAAGGATAAAAATGAACTAAACAGAAGGGCCAGAACGGTTTTGACCCTTTATATAGCCTAATTACAAAAAGTATCTCCCCTCTGAGAGAAATTTGCTCTCAACAGCAATATCCTGCAACAACTTTACTATTTACAAAATAATAAGTCCCCCGTTTAGGATTACCTGCACGTAGCGGGAGGGTGGAGAGTGGGAGAGGACCTTCCAGAGCACCCTGGCGGTGGCTTGGGGCAACCAGAGCACCTCCTGCTTCTCTGAGAGGGGCGCGAAGGAGCTGAAGGAGCGCGGCTCGCTGTACAGGAGGAGCTGCAAAGCACACACACAAGGAGTTTCAATCAACCAATCAGAGCTGACCGGAACGGATGTATTCTGTGCTTTCTGACCAACGATAAAACAGCAATCAAAGAAGGATTCCACCAATCAGAGTCGGCGATTCCTCCTTCGATTGGTGGTTAACCGCTGGTCAGACAGAAAGCACAGAATAGGCCGTGTAACTGACACCTTGGGATTAAGGGTCGGATTTTCAAAAATTTTGATGAAACCCGGAATGGACCTTATCCGTGCCAGGCCCATTTAATCACGTGATGGGGAAAAACAAACTCATTATCAAATCATATCTCAGTACTAGCTATCTCTGTGGTAACCAATTGCAAGCTCAGTTGGTCACATGATGGGTAAAATGTGACGTCAGGCGGATATGGTCCATTCCGGGATTCATGCTGTTAAAAAAAACTGGATATTCTTGGCCACCGCGTGGAAAAGCAACCCTGATGAAGAAGATGGAGATAGGGGGTGTACTCACCCGTCCTTGCAAGGTGGCCAAGTAGAGGCACTCTTCGTGCATCAGGGGCACGCTCGAGGGGATGCGGGCGTCGTTCCTGCAAACGGTATTTAGAAATTAATTAGTTGGTACTAAGGATAAGCCCACTCTGAAGGGATTCACCATAGCCCTTGGAATATTGATAGACGGAGCAAGCGGGCTTGGCCTGCGTTTGAAACATGTTCCGCCGTTTTTCACATTCCACGTGACCTTGTAGGCATGGGCGCCGCCAGGATTTCTTTTAGGGGGGTGCATCCATCCAGTGGCGGATCCAGGATATGGTTTTGGGGGGGGGGCTAAGAATTTCTATAATGCAATTGAATCTTCTTGTTAATGTTTACCGAAAAGGTAGTGAATTATCCTGCTCCAACTACCAAAAGGGGGGTCCCCCCAGAAAATGTTTGGAAATTTAAGTCAAAAACCCCACTTTTTCAACTCATTTTGGTACGCCTCATCCGAATTTCGGATATGGATTTTTTGCGTTTTGACAAACTTAATAAAATAAAGTTGTAATAACAGGGTTACAAGTGCCAAGGGGGTCTGGGGGTCTTTCCCCAGAAATTTTTTGAAAATTTGACCTAACTCATTTTGGTGCATAAAATGTCATATTATATAGAGTAAAACTTTTCATTTTTGGGGGACTTGAGCCCCCTAGCCCCCCCTGGATCCACTAGTGCAGGGGTTCCCAAAAGGTGGTCCGCGGACCCCTAGGGGTCCGCGGGCTGTGTCCAAGGGGTCCGCCAAATGTCACCAAGAAATTAAGTATTTTTTTATTTTCCTTTAATTTGAAGCAACCATTATCCTACTCAGCAGTTCATGCGTTAGTTTTGTTAGTTAATTGTCACTGTAGTACAAATAGATTAATGTATGGAAACTAGAAAGGCATTGAAGTTGAAACAAAAAACCTATAAATTGTACAAACGTACTGGGAAGGATAGTGATAGGGGGGCTTATTTAAAGGCTAGGAAAGACTTCAAAAATATCAGTAGGGGGCAGAAGAGGGCTTTAGAGGAAAAACTGGCTAGGAATATCATTAAAAACCCAAAAGAATTTTATGCTTATGCAGGGGAGAACAATAAGTTAAGCTTTACCTTGGGGCCATTAAAATTAGGAGAGGACACAATTATTCAGGATGATATAGGTATGGCAAAGGTGTTAAATGATTTTTTCATGGAGGTTTTTAATAAGAATTTTAAATTAATGGGTGACTATGCATTAGAGTATAATGGAAGGGTGGAAATTTCGGACTGTTGTTTTAATAGGGAGGAAATAATACATCTTTTAAGAAGCATAAAGCCAACTAAAGCTCCAGGACCAGATGATGTTTATCTAAAAGTGCTTGTGGAATGCGCAGAGGAATTAGGGGACATAATAATGACAATTTTTAAATCAACATACGAATCGGGTTGGGTGCCAATAGATTGGAAATTAGCTAATGTAACTCCAATATATAAGAAGGGACCAAAATGGGATCCAGGCAATTATAGACCAGTAAGCTTAACATCAGTCATTTGTAAGATTTTCGAAACCATACTTAAAAAGCATATAATGTTATACTTGGAGGAGGGTAACTTACTTTCAGACAATCAGTTTGGATTCAGGAAGGGTAGATCCTGTCAAACTAATCTTTTAAAATTCTACGACGAAGTAACAAAGGAGTTGGATCAAAAACATAGTGTAGACATATTTTACATAGATTTTCAAAAGGCATTTGATAAGGTTCCACACGAGGCATTGCTACACAAATTGGAAAAATTGGGTATCAGAGGTAAAACACTACTGTGGATTAGGAATTGGTTGATAGGTAGGAAACAGAGGGTGCAAGTCAAGGGTAATTATTCTCAGTGGGCAGAGGTCATGAGTGGGGTGCCACAGGGGTCAGTATTGGGGCCAATTCTCTTTATAATATTCATTAACGATATTAGTCAGGACATTAGGAACAAGATCAGCATCTTTGCTGATGACTTAAAAATTTGGGGGAGGGTTGATACTCAGGAGCAGATACAAAATTTACAAAGGGATCTAGATATGATATCACAATGGGCTGAAAAATGGGGTATGTCCTTTAACATAAGTAAGTGTCAGGTACTTCATATAGGTCGGGGGAATGGTAGGGCAGAATTTTATCTGCAAGGGAACAAAGTTAAAGAAGGTAATATGGATCAAGGATTTAGGGGTGATAGTAAATGAAGACTTTAAATGGGTTCATCAGTGTTCATCTGCTAGTAAAAAGGCTAATAGGATATTGGGATACATTAAAAAAACTGTTTCTTCAAGGTCCGAAGATATTATTTTACCACTATACAGAGGCTTGGTGAGACCTCATCTAGAGTATGCTGTTCAGTTTTGGTCGCCATACTTAAAAAAAGATATTGATTCAATTGAAAGGGTTCAGCATAGGGCTACTAAAATGGTCAAGGGTATATCCAGTTTAAGTTATGAGGGAAGATTAAAGAAGCTAAATATGTTCACTCTAGAGAAAAGAAGGATTAGAGGGGATTTGATTCAACTTTTTAAAATGGTAAAGCAAGGGGACACAGAGGGACTAGATTTCAATACGGGTAATAGAACAAGGGGTCACAAATTCAAATTGAATAAAGGAAAATTTAAGACGGATTGTAGGAAGCATTATTTTTTTAATAGGGTAGTGGATAGATGGAATGCGATGCCTGAAACAATTGTAAATTCAAGTGGGGTAAACGAGTTCAAGAGGAAAATTGACAGATACTGGGATTAAGCATTTTAAGCCTTTAAGTTCAAGGGGTCCTCGTCAGTAAATTAATTGTAAAGAGGGTCCTCGGCAAAATTTTATTGGGAACCCCTGCACTAGTGCATCCATCTGTGTTTACAAATTATTCTTCTGAAGTCTGCGTACTTTTTCTTTAATATAGAAATAGTTTGGGGAAGGGTCCAAATTTCTTTTCTTCCCGCTTCTCACGCGCGTTTAATGGACCCAACGTATCTTTTAATAAATCTTTAGGTAGAATTTGTGTCTTAAGGGGGTTCAGTACCAAAATTTTGTCAAAATATCGAATTTGAGATTTTGCAATATAAATAAAGATAATACCCTTAGAATTATTCCTACCAAGTTTCATAATGATACGGGGATTCTAAGTGTGAAAATTTTGAGATTTATGAAGACCTAGATAGTGTTAAGAAGCCTAGTTTTCTATCTTTAAACGGCTTTTTCTCAAAACAAGGTTTTTAATGTTTAAAATCACGTCTTTTTTTCTAATCATCCAAACCACTTCAAACTTTGTAGTCATTATCAGTAACACCTGTTTAACATCTTCAGGCATGGATTTTATAATATATTTATTAGAATTTTTTTACGGAGCAGTAAAGTGGAAACTTATGATATTTTTCGAAAAAAAAATGCCAAATTTTAGAGTTTTTTAATTTTTCAGAAACTTTTATAGATAATCAAATTTCCATGCCTACAAGTGACTATGTTTGATATATGTTAAGACAAAAAAATCAAATCAAAAGAACATATATTCAGGGAGGAGTATCAATTTAAATTTAGGGTAATTTTGGGCATTGTTGTGAGGTTTTTTGTAATGTTTTTTAAAAATAAATTTTTGAACTCGCTTTTTGGGCTAAATATGAATTAGTTTGAAGTAAATACATAATTTAAAACCTTAAAAGATAATAAAAACCTGTTATTAGAGAAAAAAATATTTTTGTTACTGAGCCCCCAGTAACATCACAGGAGAAGTTTCATGAATATAACAAAGTTCCAACAACTAAAGGGTGGTCTGGGGGTGCACCCCCAGAAAATTTTTGGAAACTTCACTCTAAAAAACAGGTTTTAACTAGTTTTGGTTCACCTAGTACTAATTTCGATTTACATTTTTAGGTAAGATTTGCATTTGAAGAACTTAACAGGGGCGGATTCAGTATTTGGTTTTTTGGGGGGCTAAGAATTTGCATAATCCAATTTAAAATCTTCTTGATGATCTTAATATGTAAAACGAGTGAATTATCCTGCTCGAACTACTAAAATGTGGGTCCGCCCCCCCCCCAGAAAAATTTTTGAAATTTAAGTAACAAAAACCTTTTTTTTCCAATTTGTTTTGGTACGCTTCATCCGAATTTCGGATATAGATATTATGGTAGAATTTTTACGTTTTGACAACTTAATATAAAATAGAGTTGTAATAATGGAGTTACAAGTACCAAGGGGATTTAGGGGCCCTCCCTCAGAAAAATTTTTAAAATTTGACCTTAAAATAACAGAACTCATTTGGTGCATAAAATGCCATTTTATACGGGCCATTTTTTCATTTTGCCATTTTTTCATTTTTTGGGGGGAGCTAAAGCCCCCTAGCCCCCCCTGGATTTGCTAGTGGAACTTAATATAAAAAAATATAGTTCCAAGTACAAAAGGAGATCTGGGGTTATCATCCAGAAATTTTTTGGAAATTTAACCCAAAAAACCAAGTTGAAAATTTTTTGGGAACACTTAGTCCGATTTATACAGGGGAGGGGTGTGCAAGTGCACCCCCTTGCACCCCCCCTCCCGGCGCCCATGCTTGTAGGTATAGAGATTGGAGCATTTCAATCACGTGACGCCGATCACGTGATCAAGCCAGCTGGCTAGAATCGAATCGACGAATCCCGTTCCCAGAGCTCCCATTACACGTGACTTTTGAGCGGGAGATGTTTCAACACAAGCACCGGCTCACCGCTATGGGGATGCGCGCTCATGTTCCGTCTATCTGTCTGTGTTCTAAAGTCGATGGGATTCACTGAGGTATAGGCTACGGAAGTGGGCGTGGCCAATGACGTTGCAGGAAGGAGCGTGTCAACAAGTTTAGTTGTTTACCTCTTGCTACTAGTTCTGGTTTGGTATTTCTGGAGTTGAGTTTTTTTTTAATTTCTATTTCGGGAGTGGCAACAGTTGACAAAACGAGTACCTGTAGACGACGAATGCGGTCCTGAGGGTAGCAGAGGTGTCGTCGGAAGGGGTGGCGGTGGCAGCGGTGGCTTTGCAGGGGAGGCCGAACTCTCCGCAGGGGCCGAGGGAGGCTGGGAGCGCTGCCAGCGCCCTCTGGCGGTCGGCCGTTCTCAACTGCACCACGTCCCCGGAGCGCACCAGGCCGTCCAGGCTGCAGCTCAGAGGGCCCTGTGCAACAAATAACCACTTGTCACAAAACTTTCTAAGAATATCACGTGGTTTGCTCTTTGCTTAGTTTTCCTGACAAGGGGGTAGGAGTGATGCTTACGTAAGATATTACGAACACCTTACTATCTAAGATATTTTTTTATTTCCAATGGCAGATTATGAACAATTACAGCGAACAACAAAAGAACAAAAAGAACGTAAGCTGCAACAAAGTTCATCAATCCAAAAGGTCTCGAGCTTCCCAGTAGCGCTCGAAAAGAGTGGCCTTGCGCAGGGCAGAACACTGATGGAGATGCGCAGCATCCATCACCTCACCAGAGGCGAAAAGAGCGCAAAACGGAGAGGAAACTATGTGATCTAAGATATCTTGTTTCTTGGATAAATAATTTCAAAATTCAGTTTGCATATCTTTGTTGACAAGGGGGGAGGGGGTCAAAAATGACCAAAACATGCTTTTACGTTATAGCTATTGGCGCTTGAGAAATAGTGCTTTCCCCTACGTTAGAAGCGTAACCATAGTTACTATCTTCGAGCAGCCAATAGTAAGCCTTCTTCGTCACTTTGACGAAGATAGTTGCTATGGTTACCGATCGGTGGTGGGTGAAGGAAATATTTTCAAGCTCCAGTTCAAAATGAACAGACTATAGTTAGATAGAAATATAATAATTAATGGCTACGTCATCTATAAGAGTGTAACTATTTACAATCAGGTGATGTAATCAACATCCAACATTTGGGATCTTATGATTCACAATGAAAAAAAATCGAAAGATTCCTTAAGTCCGATATTAGGTAAGAGAAAAGGTTGGTTTGTTGGGGTTTTATGGGAGAAAGAGAAAAGACTCACTCTGCACTTGAGTTCGAAGACGTAGTCCTGCAGGTTCTCTTCAGCCATCCTCTGCACAGCGTTCTGCAAAATTTTTGGGATTTAGGTATTTTTGCATCGCTCTGATTTCAAATCTGCAATACGTTTCTGTACACTCTTAAAACGATTGTATCAAAATTGAGTAAAAAAGTACTCAAAAAGGCTCCGATCCAAAAATACTCAAATTTGAATACATGAATATACTCATTTCTGAAAATGTGCATACTCAAAAATGAAACATCTTAAGCTTCAACTCAAAAATGACACATCTTAAGCTTCAACTCAAAAAGTGAGCTCATAATGTTTCATTTTTGAGTATGCACATTTTTAGAAATGAGTATATTCATGTATTCAAATTTGAGTATTTTTGGATCGGAGCCTTTTTGAGTACTTTTTTACTCAGTTTTGATACAATCGTTTTAAGAGTGTATGCAAGCTACAGTTTTTTTTCTCTTTTTTTGCAGTTGAATATAATTATATTGGATCTATACCATGGCTAGGTAAATGTTACAATTCCAATGAAACTTTTGCTAAAAGTAGCTGACTTACTGATGCACCTATACCTAATGTATGGTATCTTACTATTATCATTCATAGGATCTATCCTATTGAAATACCCCCACGATCAATGGATTATATTCATGCCACGCCTATAATAATCACGTGATCGGGAAAAACAAACTCACTATCAAATCATATCTCACTACAAACTATATCTCTGTGGCAACCAATTGCTAGTTCAGTAGGTCACATGATGGAGAAAATGTGACGTCCGACGGATATACAGTCCATTGCGCTTTATCGCGACGCATATGTGAGGAGAACCAAATCGCGTCTTCTGTCAGAGGACAGCACTACCGAGCAAAGTGACACAGCTCGATCAAAAAAAAATCAAATCTGCGCCCGTTAGGCCGTGCTCACCACTGTTTCATTAGCCTTCAGGCCTTGGGTGCTAATTGCATAGTTTGCGTCCAGGCCGAGTCTCTAGCCCGACGCTGAACCCCCAAGGAAGCTTGGTCCTCATTTATCGACCCTGGAAGGATGAAGGGCTGAGTTGACCCATGACCAGCTACCCAAGCAGGAGCAGGAGCCGTGAGGCATCGAACCTGGGTCGGTAATGCTCGAATCCAGACACGCTAAACACTACACCACCGCGGCCACAATCAAACGATACTCCCTTGTTAATCCAAGACCTACGCGAAGGTTCAAAGTCCCCTGAATTTCCTATAATTATTTTTTTGGTTCTTATTCACTCCTTCCACCAAAATTCTAAATTAAATTCAAGGAGCTGTCATGTTGGATTGTTGTCACCAATCTTTTTTGCCTATAGCACAAGATTCGTCATGTTGAATAACCTTAAATTTTATAGGGGAAAGGCATAAATATAAAAATATAGTATAAGCAAAAAATTGATAATTTTCCAGTTTTTCGGAAGAAATGAGCAATTTCCCTAGATTTTCCCTTGACCTTTTTCGGTGGAATTAAAATTCCTTGACTTTTTTTTCCAGGTATTCCCTGACCCTTGGGATCCCTGAAGTCCACCCCACGTGGCATTCAGTTCTCTCCAACGTCTAGTCTATAACTCGAAGCCTTTTTCTAAAGAACAATAACCCTAAATTAGTAAAGTAGTAACTAAATTGATGTAAGGCCTAGATGGAGTGGTAGTGCATCTCACACTGATGCCAAACCACAGTTCTGTTCCCGGGTTGGAAAATGCAGACTCATAGCCATATTCACTGTCATCAGGGTCAATATTTAGTCCTAGATCAAGGAAGGATTCCACTTATGAGAGTCAGCGAAAGGCTAATTTGTCTATCTTAGCTAACCATGACGTTGATGGCTGAGAATATGACTGTCATCCATTCATCTTTCCGGTGTCGATAAAAAAAAGGACCAAGTTAACTTGGGGAAAGTAAAGCGAGCATTCCTAGCTCAAATTAACGACAAGCTCCCCAAAATGGCGGACGACCCCAACTCTAGCAAGCCCGTGGTGGGATATCGGAGTTTCGTCAGTTGAAATTAAGGCTCAAAACACAGCGGCTTATAGTCGCTACTGCAATCAATCTCCATAAAAAAAAGCATGGAGAAAGCCCCTATCTTGACAGGAATGAAGATTCCTGTCAAGATAGGGGGAGTCTCAGGCTGAACTCCATGCTTTTTCTCCTCTTTGATTGATCGATGTCGCGACTTATGGTCGCTAGGTCTGACTTGCCACTAAGGCACTGGATGGAGCGAGTACTCCTCGCTCAAGTAGGGACATCCTTTTCCCCGGTGCATCCATGATGCCGCTTTCGATTTCGAATGAGTTGCGGTGGTCCCCGAAATGGTGGACAATTGAACTCTTGTCGCAGCTTGAGCGAGGAGTGCTCGCTCCATCCATTGCTTTAGGGCCTCATATTTCAAACTCGGCTGACTTGATTTTTCTCTATTATCTATTTTTACTGCATAACTATTTTCTACGTATTATTGTCTTGATTTTTCTCACCTCCTTCCTGTGCAGTCTTCCCGCCCATGCAGCCCTTGCGAGGTCGGTGTCCCCGCCCATGTCCCTGAGTCTTCGCTCCTCCTCTTCCAGGGCGAGCTTCTCGCTGCTCCAACCGCACAGCTTCGTCACGCGACGCATCTCAGATGAAGGGTCGTCCATCGCCTATATACGGACACAAAAGCAACATGAGCTCGATGGCTGGTGCTAGAGTTTTAAGGTGGAAACAAATTGGAGCCGAGCGGCATTGGGCGTAGCCAAGGGGGGGGCAGGGAGGGGCAGATGCCCCCCCTAAGTCTCGAATAATTAACTTTTACTTTACTTTTAGTTAGTTAAAACCCAGTATTTTAGGGTCAAAATTTAAAAATTTTCTGGGAGAGGACCCCCTGACCCCTCTGTAGTATTTAAACCTTTATTATTCACACTTTTTTTTTATAAATAACTTCATTAAAATCAAAATTCTACCTAAAAATGTAAGTCCAAATTTGGGTTTACGCGTACCAAAAAGCAGTTTACAACCCTGTTCTTAGGGGCAAATTTCCGAAATTTTCTGGGGGAGGATCCCTGACCCCTCGTTGAAACTTGACGGCCCTCTCTCACGGGGCTTTAAATTCGTTCTCCACAAACATAAAAAAGTCGACTCTCCTTGCCCCCGGCTACGCCCATGCGAGCGGCATAAGCGAACAGCCACGAACACGCTCTGATGCGCACGCGCATTTCGTAGGCAGAGCGTGTTCGCGGCTGTTCGCTTACGCCGCTCGGCTCCAATTTGTTTCCACCTTTACAACGGCGTTTTTTATGGCTCGCTTTCTTTGTGGGGTCGATTAGCGAGCAAAAGAGCTAGGGGATAAACCCTAATCACACCAATAAGAAATCGGGGAGATAAAATTGAGGGCAATAAAAGTTTAAAAGATCCCTACATCTCTAGGGGAAGATCATGAAGACTCTATACTAATTAACTAAAAGTAGTTGAAGAGTAGTTAACTACTAGTTGCAACTACTAGTTAACTAGTAGTTCAACTACTACTTTTGGTTTAGAGTAGTTGATTTAGTAGTTTAACTACTTTATTCACCAACTACTAGTTCCAACTACTTTCAAAAAGTTCAACTACTTCAAAAAATATTGGAAGATCAACATTTTAAAAAATATTTTACATCTACTATCAATGCCATTTTTCGTGATACATTTTCATAATTGGCAACCTTGGCGATGATACTCAATCTTGTAGCCATGATATTTTTGCTATAGGTAAGAAAAAGTAATCTAAAATTTGGGGGAAAATATCTTATGAAATTAAATAGACTAGTTAACTATTAGTTGACTACTTTGGGAAATAATCAACTACTAGTTACAACTACTTCCAAGAAAAAGTAGTTAACTAGTAGTTACAACTACTTTTGCCCAGACTAGTTGGTAGTTAACTACTTTTTGACCAGTAGTTGCAGAACACTAGGATCTACTGGGGTATCAGTTCGGATTCATCAGTGACTTCTCCGCCCATCGGACAAGAGGAAAACCACAAACAAGGGCAGAATTTAAAGACTTCCCAGTTTCCCGGAACCTCCGACAAAAGCCAATGATAGTAAAAGGGTCACGTGGTTTTGATTTGACAACGCTGGAACTAGTATTTCGGAGGGGAGACAGGTGGAAGTTACGGGGCAGTTGATCGAAAGAGGAAGAGACATTTGCTTGTACAGTCGAGTCCGCTTAATGTGATCGCAATTGTCCGAGACTAAACTGATAACATTATCCGATCGATAACAATAAGCGATCTCGTATAAAAAAAACAGCAAACAGTGTAACTAGATTGTTTGCTTTAAAATCAAAATAATGTAATAGTAATAAATTTTTAAGGGGAAAATATAAGAGTAGTTCAGTTATTGAAATTAAAATAATCGCTTACTTTGTATTTTTATAGAAAGGTCTCTCTCTTTCCGCTCCATTTACATAATCTGAATTCCAGTAAACAAGAGAAAATAAAAATATCTTATTAGAAACATCTGCAAAACGTGGATCTCAGTGTTTCTTTAACCAATCACAATTCGGACCCCCCCATAACCGTTTTCTCTATGGTTTTCCTTCAATATGTTTTATTTTTCTTACTCATACTGAGTTTCTGAAAAAAGAATCGCCAGATGTTCTCATGGAGCACATGTTTACTTGTAAAAATTGACCTTCAAAATGAATCTTGAACTCAAAAGCGGTCGTTTTAAAGGGGATATGGACAAATTTTGATAATATTAAGCGGAGTTATGATTCATAGTTGATCACATTAAACGATGTATTTTACATTAAATTAAATAGGAATGATCGGGACCTGTCGATTTCGATAACATTATCCGATTGATAACATTAACCGTGATCACATTAAGCGGATTCGACTGTATATAGAAGCAAGACCCCAACTATCCCCGGTTACCCAACTATCGGCTGTGCAAAGTCTGAAAAAATCACGTGACCCTTTTACTATCGTTGATGGCTGAGCAGTAACGAATATAACTGACGATACTTTGTTGTCTTTCTGTTTCTTCCAGGATAAAAGGCGGCACGGGTTTTGATTCTCCTTCAATTTATAATCCGTGGATTTTAAGCTGTAGAAAACAGCAATTTTTGCTGTTCATCAAATTTATTCAGAAGTAAAGAATTCATTCAATTTAATTTAATATTGAGAAAGTGAGTAAATAAAAACTAAATACACAAACATTTTTATAATATTTTAGAAAAGGGGGAAATTTTTTAAAGATCAGACTTCCTGTTGTTTCAAATATATTGACTGCACTAAAAATGAAAAATCCTTTAGATTCGGGATTCTCTAAAAGGGTAACATACCTTTATACAAAGATTTTATTGAGAAAAGATTTAAATAGGATAGATATTCCGAAAATAATTTAATTTGATTTGTATTGGGTTATGGATGACATCCATTTAATAAATATATACATTTGAAGATTTGATTGAAGACGAATTCTTAGGAGCTTGCTTTCAACAGACTTGAGTCAAAATAAAGAAAAAACAAAATACTAGCAGCATGGCTACTAATGGCATGTAGATAAATTATAGGTATCAGATTTTTTCAAACTGCACTAACAGATGGCAGCCCCAACTGGGAATCCGAATGGAAGACTATCCATATTACATGTTAGGAGAGCCAGCCCTTCACGCGTCATGCATCAGTTAAAAAATAAATAATGCCCTCTCCCTTGGCTTTGGAGACTTTAAGCCGCTGATGTTCAGTTTACATGAGTGCATTTTCATTTTCTTATAAGGGAACATACCCATTTTTTTTCCTGTTTTTGGTATGTTCCCTTTGGATAGGTCACGTAATTTCACTCGAAATTTAAAAACTGCACTAAGAACTACTTGTTTTCAGTCAGAATCATTCATCGTATAATTAGGTACAGTCGGCTGCAAAAAAATCGAAACAGAGACGATTGTGAGTGATTGGTAGGGGTTAGAAGGATACTGTAAACGCCAATTTTCATGATTTAATGTCCTCTTTCAAACAAGCTATAATTTAAGTCCTTAAGGGGTCGTCTACATATTAAAAGAAGGACCAACTTTCATTTTTCCTATGGGTGACATCAAAGATTATTCCCAATTCTGAAAGAGCACCCCCTAAAACCCCCAAAAAACAAGTTTCGTGTTGATTGGCCCACAAACAAAGGAAGGAGGGGGTTTTGAAATTCGTCGAATTTATGTTGAAATTTCGTTTTGATCCTTACAACCATTAACCCCGCGCACACTGTAGGAAATTTCATTAGAAAAATTTCTAGGAAAGTTAAAGCAGATTTGGCTATTTATCTATATTTTGGCACAATTTTGTCTTCCAATTAGGATACCCTAAAGTAGTAGCCTAGTTGGTGTAACAAGCTCGAGATCACTAGGTTGCAGGTTCTATCATTGCAATTCCGCATGTCTCATTGTTCAAGGTTAACCCATAGGGATACAGGCAAATACAAAGATGAATAGATGTTGAATACTTTTTCAAATATAAATCTTTTGAAACAAATTTTTACAATTTATATTGCTGTTTACGAATAATAATAATTAATTGAGAGTTATTATTTACAAATAACAATTCTTTCAATTTGCTTATACGTATAGGAATAAAAATAATTTCAGAATTTTTTTTAATATAATTTATAATGATTCTACAGTCGTATTTAATTGGGAATTACGTTTCATTAGATTGGATATAGAGTTTTAATAATATTTAAGGTAAAACGTTGTTCTTGATGAATAAAATACCAATATATAAGTATTAAATCTGTTGACAAGTCAATAGTTAGGTGGCTTATTACATAAAAATGCCCTGAAACTGCAAAATGTGATACTTTCATGAAACTGTCAGGGATGTTAGATAATCATATAAGAACTAAAAAATCGATGGGAGCCCAAAATTTTGGGGCGTGGTTTGACCGTTATGACGTCATAACAAGATGGCGACCAAGGGCCTATATTCGGTTCTTTTAATGACAGAAAGACATTTTTGGGGACAAATATTATGTTTTAAGGGTTAAAAAACATGATTCTGATGACAAAACGTGCAATTTTTTTTAAAAAGTTACTAAAATTTAATAAAAGCACGAAATAATAATACAGTCTATCGCCAGTTGCGCCAAAAAAAATTTGTAAAAAAATTATTTTTTTCGACGGTTTTATATGTTTTTTGGGGTGCTGATTCTAAATATTTAGTTCACTTCCACGTAGAAGGTCGGCTTCCTATCAAAAAACGCAAAAATATGTGAAAAAATCGCCAAATTTTTACTCTTTCTTCGGATTTTCGCTTATATTTTAAAAAACATTAGTTTCTCGAAAATTATTTAAATTACAAAGTTGGAGTAGATAAAATTTACTACAAAATGCACTATTTAATTTTTGTTTTCCGAAGAATAGTTTAGACTTTATAATACACTGAAAAACAGAGAAACAAACATCCTCTGTTTAAATTATGCTGTGTTAAAATTATCTGTTTTTCAATGCGTTATAACGTCAAAACTATTCTTCGGAAAACAAAAATTAAATGATCCATTTTGTAGGAAATTTTATCTACTCCAACTTTGTAATTTAAATAATTTTCGAGAAACTAATATTTTTTAAAATATAAGCGAAAATCCGAAGAAGGAGTAAAAATTTTGCGATTTTTTCGCATATTTTTGCGTTTTTTGATATGAAGCCGACCTTCCACGTGGAAGTGAACTAAATATTTAGAATCAGCACCCCAAAAAACATATAAAACGGTAGAAAAAATTAATTTTTTTACAAATTTTCTTTGGCGCAACTGGCGATAGACTGTATTATTATTTCGTGCTTTTATTGAATTTTAGTTACTTTTTAAAACAAATTGCACGTTTTGTCATCAGAATCATGTTTTTTGACCCTTAAAACATAGTATTTGACCCCAAAAATGTCTTTCTGTCATTAAAAGAACCCAATATAGGCCCTTGGTCGCCATCTTGTTATGACGTCATAACGGTCAAACTACGCCCTAAAATTTTGGGCTCCCATCGATTTTTTAGTTCTTATATGATTGTCTAACATCCCTGAAAGTTTCATGAAAGTATCACATTTTGCAGTTTTTTTGTAATAAACCACCCAACTACAAACAATAAACTTCAAAGTTTGTTGATTTAATATTTATTAACTCTAATCATACTGACGATTTGACGCTTCTTGATATTTTAAATAATTTGGGGATTAAGGAAGGGAAAAAATTCATCATCGTGTGGTCATTGATAAATTTTCAAAAATTATATTTTATTCTTTTTTGAAATTTTTAATAATTTCCATAATGAAAAGACCAAGAATAAGTCTTTATAAATCATGGGTGAGGTTTTTTTTGGGGGGGGGGAGGGGAATCGAAAACATTTTTTACTGCCAAAAATTTGGGAAAAAATTAGAAGGGGTATTAGAGTTTGATTTTAGGGAGGAGGAATAGGATAATTTTTTTTGTTTTTTCTGAGGTGAAAGAAAAAGAACATCTGTTATTTGTAATGTTGCACGATTGTGTTATAGGGACGGAAGGGGTAAAAAAGTTGATACAGGGACTTAAACAATTTGTTTTTAAATTTTCAAACACAAACTGCTGAAGTCCCTATTTCCATTTAAACCCATCCACTCCAATCAAACAGTGTTAAAATATTCTTAATTAGTTTCTAAACCCGATGCCAGTAAGAATTTAGGACCCTTCTATCTTTGATAAAACATGCAGGTGGATCTGCTGTGCTCCATATTCCAGGCTGTAAATCAATCAATCATCTGTTTGTGGGACACCTGGCGCCGAAGGCGCCTTATTCCCATTCCATGGATATGTCGTTACGCTGCGCATATACATTAGAGTGCATAGTTAATCCTAGTGAGTCCTGTTCAGCCATCTTAGAACGACCATCCGCGGGAGACAAGAGAAAAGAAGAAAGAAAGCACAAGAGCCCCCAAACAGGGCACCCGTTCATCTACGCCTGGCCCACACCAACACGAAGACCTACCCTTAGTTACAGCAACTCTCCAGAGCACGGACAACACAAAAAGGCCCTATCTGTCGCCATATTTATCGGCAAACAATTTAAGTCTAGGTTACATCATATTGACACATATGTCATTTGAAGTGATTTCATAACATTGTCATTTGCACATTGCTTATCAATATTTTTTACTTATCTAATTTATCATGATTCAGTGTTTTGGCTATTGGTGAGCCCAACTCTGTCTACTGTCGACGATTATTACCGCGTAGGTGTCTCTAGCTAAGCCAAGAGCAATGTAGCTTTTGGCTTGTGTGAGTTGTGAGGCAGGGTTGGGTCGTAGTCTATCATGTCCCTAAGCTCCCCGTTTTCATGCCTCCCGGCTTGTGCATAAAATTTCTCTGCCAGCCCGGCTATAAACTCGTCCAGTGTCGGAATGCCGAGGGACCTTCTCAGGTCATCATTGCGGGTTAGTATGGGTGCCCCCGTTATTACCCTTAGTATTTTGTTCTGTATTGACTGGAGCTTACTCCTGCTAGTTTTACACATAGCCCCCCATACCGGCCCGGCGTAGGTCAATATCGGTCTTATATATACCTTGAATATATATAGTTTTAGACTTAATGGCAGTTTTGAGTTCCTATTTATCAGCGGATAGAGTATTCTTAACGCTATCATCCCCTTTTTAACCACTGTTGCAAGGTGATCCCTCATACAGAGTCTACTGTCCAGGGTCACCCCCAGATACTTGGTCTTTCTGGTCCACTCCACTTGGATTCCAGGCTGTAAAGAAATTCAGAAATTCATATAAATTCCGGTCACCTGGCCCCGAAGGGGCCTTATACCGTCAACTGGAGTTGAAGTCATAGTTCTTGCTTCTTAGGTGATATAAGTCCATTGCTGTTTAATATATATATAAGTTACCTGGTGAGTGCAATTAGTTATACAAGAGCTTTAGTTACATTGAGAGTTACTTTTAGTTACATTGAGCGATATACTTTGAGAGTTACTTAAAGTTTCATTGAGAGATAATTTTTGTCTTTATGCTTTTAGTATCGGGTTCCTTTCATTATTCAGTTTAGTCTACCGTATCCCAGAGTAGGATGGCTTTCGGCCTACTCTTGTGTTTAGCTAGGGAAATATCATAGATTGCTGCTTCCCTAATTGTTTTATTTGGGTGGGAATCTAGTTTTCTGAAGAATTTCTGGGCAAGGGAGGTGGCAAAACTTCTGAGGGAGGGAATGCCCAGCGCCTCTCTTATCTGAACATTCCTTACGTACCATGGGGACTTGGTGGCTTTCCTAAGAATGCGGCTCTGAGCCGCCTCTAACTTGTCAATTAAACTTTCAGTGGCTGGGGCCCCCCAGACCTGAATAGCGTACGTTAGTAACGGACGTAGATAGGTCATGTATACTAGCTTTTTGTTTTTTATACTCATCTTAGCATGCCCACTGATGAGGGGGTGGAGTAGTCCTAGCCTTTTTCTTAGCTTAGTAGTTAGGTTTTCTACGTGTTTATTCAAGGTTAGCCCAATGTCCAGCGTAATACCTAAGTACTTGGCCTCCTTGGACCACGGTATCTTTTTGCCAAACACTTGGAGTTTTGCCACTTTTTTTTCTGTTGAATTTTAACGCAACCGACTTATCAACATTAAGCTTTATTCGCCAATCGTCTAACCAATTTTGGATTAGGTTTATGTGTTTCTGTAACCTACTTAGCATTACACTTCTCTTGTGCTTACACATGACAGCTGTGTCATCCGCAAACAAAGCCAGTGTTGTGTGCGGGGAGGTGGGAATGTCGTTGACATAAAGTAAGAATAAACAGGGGCCTAATTTTGAGCCTTGCGGCACGCCTGATTCAATTTTTCTGGGGTCAGACAATTCTCCGCCCACGCTTACTCTGAAGGAACGCCCTTTCAGGTAGGTTACTAGCAGTCTTATTAGGTACTCAGGGAACTTATTTTTGATCAGTTTGTAAATCATGCCCGGGAACCAAACTTTATCGAATGCTTTTTCGATGTCGAAAAAGATTACTCCTGTCGTGTGCCCAGATCTTGCCGGATTTTTGACCATTTCAAACAGCCTTAGCAGTTGGTGCGAAGTTGAATGGCTATTCCTAAATCCGTGTTGTTCGGGAATTAGAATATTGTTCTCCTCAATATGCTTGTTGTAGAATTTTAGTATTACTCCTTCAGTTAGCTTGCTAAGGGTGGGTAGAAGGGATATAGGCCTGTAGCTCGCTGCTAGAGTTAGGTCCTTTCCCGGTTTCGGCAAAGCAATCACTTTAGCTTCCTTCCAGGGAGTAGGGAAATGGGATAGACCTAGTGTTTTATTTACTATAGCTGTGAGGAAGCATATGGCAAGCATCGGGAAGTTTTTTATAGCAATATGTGGAATACTATGTATACCCGGGGCTTTGTGATTCTTTAGTCGTTTTATATCCACTAACAATTCAGAGGGGAGGATCTGAGGGGGAATGGAGGGAGGGCATTCGTTTTCATACTTCCTGATAGTTTCTAGTACCAGAGTCTCCATGTCTGGGTTTTTCATTGGGTTTGGTTTGAATTGCATCTCTAGGGATTGTGCTATCGCTTCAGCTTTGTCCTTTTCTGAGCATGCTAGCCCTTGCGCGGTTTTTATGTTTTGCATTTTGGGCTCACTTTTTCTTCTCAAGGCCTTAGGAATTCTCCATATAGACCTATCCTGTGGGTCCAAGGTTTCTAGCAATGTTTCCCATTCTTTCTGATTAGTCTTACTGAGTTCCTTTTTTACTAGTTTGACCGCCTTATTGTATAGTCTCTTTGTTTGGGGGTTCCTATCTCTCTGGTATTCTTTTCTCAAGTCGTTTTTCCATTTGATTAAGGATCTTACTGTGTTAGGAATATATGGGACTTCAGGTTTTTTGGGGGGTTTCTGGGCTCTGTCCAAAGACTCATTGACAGCCCTGGAGAATTCCATAACTAGGTTGTCCAGGTCCGAGGGAGTGGAGGGATTCATTTTTGGGACCAAGCCTATCAGTTCCCCGTTTAGTTTAGCTCTGAAGAGCTCCCAGTCAGTGGCCTTTCTGCCTAGAAAGCTGCGAGCCTTTGGAGATACACTGAAGAAGTCCAGAAGAACCGGATTGTGATCCGAAGAGAGTTCTTCAAGACTATGAGCGTTGCAACCTGAGTATATATTTTTGAAAAGCCCTATATCCAATGTGGAGGACCCACTATCGTAAACCCTGGTGGGGGTGGCTGGAGCCGCTATTTCAAAGTCCCCCTTCTCTATTATTTCCATCAGTATTTTCCCAGCATCATTGATTTTGGCGCAATGCCAGGCCGTGTGATGGGCATTGAAATCTCCACACACAATCAGCTTGTCATTGAGTTTTAGTATTTCTTCCATGCATACGGCTAGCTCCCTGTGTCTCAACGGGGGGGAATATACCGTTACTATCGAAATTTCCTCGTTGCTACTGAGTGTTATATTTATGCCAGTGGACTGTGTGGCACCTATCGCTGGGGTGACAATTTGATAGTGGGGGATGTTGTTTTTTACAAGTATGGCGGTCCCTCTTTTTGATACTTCCCCAGGCCCACCAACGAAGTCTGTCCTGTATGTTACGTAGTATGGTATCGCTATTTTTAACCTACTGTTTGCCTTTGTTTCTTGGACACAGATAATGTCTGGATTATGAATTTTTGCGAAAGTTCGTAGTTCTAGTATTTTAGTTGCTAACCCATTTGCATTCCAGGTGCAAACCCTTAAATCGCTTCTTAATCTTTTAGTTGTCGCAGCCATTTTTATTTATGGAGGTTTGAAGTGCTGAATACATAGCGTTGGGGTTTTCACATAGTTCTTTGATTAGCGTGGCAAAGTTTTGTACTCCACCAAACAACTTTAGTAGCTCGCTAATGGATCGGAACAGGGTAATTATTTCGGATAATTCACTGCCTTGGGGGTTTGCCTGAGATGGATTTTGGTTGTTTGTCGGGAGGGGAGGGAAATCCTCAGACCCTCCTGTGGGATAGTTACCCCTCGCCGCGTTAGCGTATGAGAAGGGTGGAGCACCTGGAAGGTGTGGGGGGCTACCCCTCTTTTTGTTATCTCTGTGTTTTGGAAACTCACTACATTGCCGCCATGCAGCGGTGTGCCCCTCCTGGCCGCAATTAATGCAAATGGGATTTTCTACTTTTTTGAGGCTACAATCTTTGGTTTCATGTCTATTCCCACATTTTAGGCATCTAGCCAACGATAGACATTGCTTCGCGGTATGACCAAACCTGTTACACTTATAACATTGGCCTACTCCTTGGAACTTTAATTGTTCAACCCTTACTGAGATGCCACAGCACTCTTTTACGTCATAAATTTTTTCATTATCGCCTGATCTAGTTAATTCTAGCGACACCATCGGCATGGGTTTTTTGGAAATGGGGTGCGGCATCCTAGTTATTTTGGTGGGATTAAAACCTTGTTGCTGTAGGTTTTCAAGGATTATTTCACCATGTACCTGGAGGGGGATCCCTTTCATCACAACTTTAATGGGTCTATCTTCGATTGGCCGGATTACATATGAATCGATGCCGTTTTCGGTAAAATATTTAGTTACCGCTCTATGTTGCTCGGGGGTATTTGTGAACACTTTGTAGTATTCGCCAGATAACCTGGCACTAATTTCCTGACTAATGGACTTTTTGACCTGCATTATTACATTGTGAGAGTCGTATTGTACCCTTAACATTATTGGGGGGGGTTTCCTGCTAGTTGAAGGGTTGTTACCACCTGCTTGCCCAGAAGATTCTTTGTTTTGATTTCCATCAAGTACTAAGTTACGAGCATTTTTGTCTTGCTCAGCAGCATCTCCAACAACAGTGTTGGATGCAATTGTGCCGCTGCTAGGGGGAACAACATTGTTTACATTTAGGCTAAACACAGTATTGTTTACATTTTGACTATGCACAGAGTTGTTTGGAATTTGATATTCTATGTCATTATTTACTTTTGAATAGTTGTTAATGTGCTCGAGCGTATTATTATGCAATGACAAATTGCTTTTGCTTAAATTGGTAGTTTTTTTGCTCTTGGATAACTTCTCTGAATTGGGTCGAGAGGTACCCTTGATAACAGTAGGAGGCCTTTTCGCGGGTCTGCAGCTATCAGAGCCGCCAAAAGAGCCATTTGAGTTTTTCCTCTTAGATTTGTTTAAACGACTACTGTTAACTCGGGTAAATTCCGGCCCAGTCAGAGTATCTAATTTTTTGCACTCACCCTCAAGAAGATTCCTCTCAGCTACCAAAGTGTCCTTTAGCTCGACTTTGGTCATTCGTGTTCCTTGCACTTGAAAGCTGCTTTTTGAGTCTATCATTTTCAGCATTAAGTCGATCGTCTGGATCCTTCCATACAGTTCATTCATTCTGGCAGTCATCTCCTCCATTGTTCTATTCGTGGGTGAAATCGGCTTCTCAGATGCTTCCTCCATGTCGCTGTCGTCATCTTGGCTCTCCACGTCAGTATCCATGACCAGGCTGTTGGGCGAGTTAGTCCGAGAGCTGAGTGCTGAGTTATCAGCTTTATCCGGCTGACTACCTAGCTGCGGCGACCTGTCTCTGCCTCTGACGTAATTGGACGGTGTGGAGGCGCTCCTCTGTGATGCTCCAGGTCTCCTTTCTCCCTCCATAATCCTGGACTGTCGAGCACCGCCTTCGCTGGGTTCGAGTGTTGACACTGCGCCTGCTAACTGGAGATTCTGGCTGGGCAGCAAACTACCCGCGTCCACCGCTTCTTGCATTGGGGACGAGTTGCCTTGCAGCTGGGCTTTGCTTGAAATAATTAGCTTCGCCGGTTGCAGTGGAGTTTTGACCGGAATTGGCTGCACCGGTACGTGGGAGCTCCCACGTGTTGGGCTCATAGCCCCTTCCTTGAAGAGGAAATACTCCTGGGACTGATGTGTTGCTGGATGATGACCGGACGTAATGAAGGTGTGCACAGTTGCAGGGCAGGAAACTCCGGTACGACTGCAATCGATGCGGACTGGAAAAGGCAAGCTGGTTGAAGAGCGCAGGACGGTAGAAGAAGAAGCTGGGAAGTTCCGCGTCAGTTTGCTCTACGATTGAACTGTGTACTCGAATCGTGCTTGTACATGAAAAACATCCAGGCTGTAAAGATTTATTCACTATTACCTATTAGAAAGAATATTAAATTTAAAGTGGTTGCTAAATTTTTATAGCAGTGTTAATGTTTTCTTTTGTAGTCACCACTATTTTATTTATCATTATTTAATTATGTGAGTCTACCTTCATTCCGAGCATTAACCGCACCGGCTGCGAAGAGTATTTCTTAAATACTTCCTCCTGTAACTCTGAAAACCTCTATGGGGGAAGCGGCTGGTGCAACCCTTGGATAATCCTGTTATAAGTAAAAATGGGGTGGTAGTCCAAGGGGAGGGCAATATATGTGAAAGCTGTGTGGTACCGAATTATGTTTACTTAATTTATATCATGATTACATTTAATATTAAAGATAAACCAAAACGTTGAATTCCTTTTAGACAATGCATGTAAGATGAGACCGTCATTATTAAGTGGAGCGACTTTTCTTAAAATTAGATTTATATTTAAAACAAAATTCCTTTTGTGAAATCTATGTAACGAACGAATTTGTATTGTATACTCTTTTTTGTTTTGAAATTTTATTCATATAATTCAAAAATATTTCAAATTTAATGCAAGTGAAATTTTTAGACGAATATTGTAAAGTATTGTTTCCTAATCTTTTCAACTAAAAAAATTGTAATTGTATGTAAAGTTATTTAATTTCTTAAATTACTTTACAAAGGTAACTAAATTTTTTATTAAAAATATATCAAAATTAAAAAATACATATTACATACTCACAAAAATCGGTTGATTTTGTCTTTTACTGAAATGAATATTGTAAAAATATAAAAACATTTTTAGTAGATTTAATTCAAGGCATCTTCAAACTTCTACAAGCAAATAAAGCTCACGCTAGGTGTGCGATTCGAACTTGATGCTATATCTTAGCGAACAGGCACACTAACCGTTATGCAACACGGCTACATTCAGCAAGGTTTTAATAATAAATGTGTCTAACAATTTTTATGGTTACCGTAAGGTTGCCGTAATTTTCATAAGTTGTATGTCTTTGGCGGTAAGAGATTGGCGCTAATTTTTCTAATTGAAATTTCCTACAGTGTGCACGGGGTTAACGGTTGTAAGGATCAAAATCTATGAAAAACGAGATTTCAACGTAAATTCAACGAACTTCAACCCCCACTCCTGGCTTTGTTTGTGGGTCAAACAACACGGAACTTGGTTTTGGGGGGTTTTAGGGGGTGTTCTTTCAGAATCGGGAATAATCTTTGATGTCACCCATAGGAAAAACGAAAGTTGGTCCTTCTTTTAATATGTAGACGACCCCTTAAGGACTTAAATTATAGCTTGTTTGAAAGAGGACATTAAATCATAAAAATTGGCGTTTACAGTATCCTTCTAACCCCTACCAATCACTCACAATCGTCTCTGTTTCGATTTTTTTGCAGCCGACTGTACCAACAACTTCACTTAAACAACTCGCCCGCAGGGATTTGAAACGTGTAAAGGCGGCTTTAGACCACTCAGTTCGCGACAGCGATTCTGCGACAGCCGGTTCGCGACAAAAATTGACCCTCTTCCCTTAATTGAACAGCGCCATCTTTTGAGAGGTCGCCGAGTTACTACGGCTGTCGAAATTCCCGAAAACCGCGGAATCGCTGTCGCAAACCGGTTGGTCTAAAGTCGCCTTAAGCCAGATTATCCTGAGAGACTACTGTCTCAACATAGCTTTATGGTCGAACGAAGGGGATTTCTGCGCATGCTCGAGCACTTCGCCATCCAGAGAAGTTTTTCTCGCGGAACTGGGGACTGTGTAGCTATTGCAAAATGACATCTCTCTCTATAGTTTTTTTACACTTCGTTTTATTTTACGCAAAAGTTTTTTTACGATATATACACTTCGGCTATTGTCTTGAGGCCATTTCTTTTTAAAAACCTGTTAATGACGGTGTGTGAGTTTTCTTAAGGATAATTTATTTTAATTTAATTTTCGCAGTCTTATGCTACTTACAAGGAAGTGCTTGATGAGGATTAGTATGTTCTATTTATTTGCTTTTATTTCTTAAGTTAAAATAACTTTTTAATTTTCTATTAATTAAGATGTAATACTATGGAACATATTTGAACATTGCACGCACGTGGTTCTTTATATACATTAAATGAAAAAAGTCAGAAGTGCTATAATTTTTTACTTTCATTTTTAAGTTACATAAAACTCATCAATTTTATCTGTACTGCTCATGTAAAACATTAATATTTACCTATTTTGTAGATTTTTGGATTAGTTAAAAAAGCTAATTAAAACTTTTAACAACCTAAACTTTGTAGAGTTTTTTTTTACTTCAAATAACAGCATTCAGGCATGCGCCGACTTTCGACGAAGACTTTTCGCCGACGAAGTGCTTTCGAGCTGAAATCGTAGATAATTATGGAGACGGTCCCTCGAGAATTCAGAAAGTAAGTTCGATAAGGCGAAGTGCACGAGCATGCGCAGAAATCCCCTCCGCCCGACCATAAAGCTATGTTGAGACAGTAGTTCCCGAGAGAGACTCTGCTAAATTTCGTTATTCAGGTACTAATTTGAAAAAGTTTATACATTCATTTTCTATCAGTAAAGAGTGGTGGTTTTCTCGCAATTTGAAGATCCATACTCCTTGGTATTTGATTCTATCAGTTCGATTGCGTAAATACACACAAAAAAAAGAGATTTCTATCCCGAAGTATCCAGGTTTCTCTCCATCTCTCATAACATTTCTGTCTTATTTCTTTTTCCTTCCAGCCGCATTCTCGAAAAAATGACTCGCAAACAAACCGCTAGATGGCGCTTCAATGAAAGGAGCCGGGAATTCACCATCGAGCTCCGCCAGCCTTCAAATGCAGTAGAAAATACGAATCGCTCAAAAAGGAAGAATTTACGTAGATTTTACTTCGTAAAACACTCCTTACCAGAGCGAAAATGATAAATCTTCATTTTTGTGGCTTAAGTAAATTATAAAAAGTATTCTTCGTTCATTAAATTGCAAATTTCGCCTCTCATAAGGACGTTAAATCTAAGTAAATTTAACCTAATTGAGCGTGCGTTTTAGGGGTTTCATTCAAGGAAATACAAATTTAGAATTAGTCTGATGTTATAGTTTTAATAAACATTTTCTTCTAGATTTCTGGCAACGGTTCCAAAATCCAAGGCCGAAAATTAAAGTAAAATTGTAACAGATGAAAATGCCGCCTTACAACTAAACCCTTTATCTTTAAGTATTTTATTCACGTGAACTTTTAAAATAACGAGAAAATGAAAAAGCTGTGTTCTGGGTTCTGTTGTTGATGTTTTTTGATCTTGATATAATTCTTGTAAATATAGTCCAGTAACTTTGTCGCCTGAAAGCATGGGGTCGTATGCGTCAAATCCGGTAGTTCTAATTTTTTTGCAGACTTGTTTATGATGTTGGCCTAAAGAATAATCCAAGTTTTAGACCTCGAGCGCCGAACGCAACTTTGTCAAAAATCGAAAAAACCGCGGAAAAATCGAGTGTTTTTCAAATTTTGGCAATTATAACCTTAAAGAACTAGTTTTTGAAAAATCTTTCCAATTACAAAGTTAAAGAAAACAAAATTTCCTACAAAATGCAATAATCAACTTTGATTTTCTGAAGAGTTGTTTTGAAGCTAGAGCGCGCTGAAAAACATCGATTTTTTGCCTTTCCGCAAAAAAAAGGAAAACGCGCACTTCTACCCTCTACAAAATGAAAACTATTCGTGTTATAAACAAAAATTTTATACCACGTGAAAGAGCATTTAATTTTCTATAAACAACGTGCTTTACATTGTCATTTTTTTAGAAGGGGGGAGGGAGGGAAGCAAAGATCGATAATAAAACTCTCGCGCCTCGCAGACCAAACGGACTTACGCGGTTGTTAATCTGCAATCTGCGCTTTATTTCCGGTATATTACCAATAAAATGGGTTGTTTTAGATTCATTGATGACTAAGCATCTCTCTATTCTAAAAAAAAGTTTTTGGTGAACGGTTTCCAGAGAAAGGCTTTTTAATTACTGATCCGTATAACACATATTTGGTATCAAACTGTCCGGATTCTTTTGAGGATGTGCAAAGTGCCTTTAGAATTTCTAAAAAAATTCTCGATTTTAAAATATTTCCATTTTTTTAGATTACGGATAAGGTCGCAGTTATTAAGCAACTTATTATCATCCAATCACAACAACCAACTGACGCCATATTTTATGATGAAACGAATTCCTTTCACGTTTTAAAAATGTACTTTAAAGTACTTTCCAAATTAAATATATTTCAAAAACAGATAAAAGTATTATAAAAACTTACATACATGCTTTTTCATAGTAGAATATCACACATTTTGTCTTAATTGTAACATTTTTTGTTCTGATAAATGAAATTGTTTGTAAACATTAAGTGTCATGTAGGTGTTTTCTCTACCTATTTCCAATGGTTTAAAAGGTATTGTTTAAAAAGTCTGGGTTGAAACAAAATAATACTTATTTAACACTAGGTGTACTGACGAGTTACTAGATACAAGATAGAAATTAAAAGATTAATTAGTGTAAGTTTCTTTTTCAGAATATTAAATAACAATAGTTATATTAATAGACGTGTTAGAAAAACGTTTTGATTAAAATATGAATAATAATCAAGAGTTGATAAATATTCTAACTTGAAATTACCTATGACGTATATTTGAAAAGTTGTTTGATGTTTCTTCTACTAATTATTGTTTTTATTTATGTTTTAAAAAGTGAATTAAGTTCAGTGATCTTGGTATTGTAATAATTGCGAAGCAATCTAAAAGGTCCTGCGCCAGCAGTTAACGGGGGTTGGCGAGCGATAGCGAGCAGGGCGGTAGCTCCCTAGTGCTTAAAAAATTAATTTTTAAATTTATTTAGGAAATATTGGGCGTTTTAGGCGGAATTTCGATCAATATTTTAAATTCATGTATTACATTATGGGAGTGTTTCAATGAAAAAAGGAATTTATATGTTTTTTGCATCGCTAAATCCGAATTTAAAGTTTATTTTCATTTTGAAAGTCATCTTCACATCAAAAATCGCAAAAAATCTCAAATTTTTGCTCTTTTGTTAGGTTTTTCATCGATTTTCGAAACAAATATTCCTTTTACGAATAATTTCATGGAACCAAATTAAAAGACGTAAAAATTTCCTATCAGCTACATTGGTTCATTTTTCTTTGCGATGAGCGGTGTATGTTTTATAGCGTTTTGAAAAAAGCAAGTTTCCTGTTTTTGTGTGAATTCAGGAAACAGCAGTAATTTAGCGCGCTCTGGCTTCAATACCTTTCATTATAAAATGAAAGTTAAATAGTGTATTTTGTAGGAAATTAAATTTACTTTCATATGGTATAAACTATTTCTCGGTAACTTGTGTTTTTGTAGAGCTGTAGTGGGGTAAATCGAGCGTTCACCACTTTTTTGTAGAAAAACAAAAAAATCGCCACACTTCAAAACGCCATAAAACATACACTGCTCATCGCAAAAGAAAAATGAACCAATGTATCTGATAGGGAATTTTACGTTCTTTAATTTGGTGTCGTGAAATTTTCTTAAAGAAATATTTGTTTCAAAAATCGATGAAAAACCTAACAAAAGAGCAAAAATTTGAGATTTTTTGCGATTTTTGATGTGAAGATGACTTTCAAAATGAAAATAAACTTTAAATTCGGATTTAGCGATGCAAAAAACATTCCTTTTTTCATTGAAACACTCCTATAATGTAATATATGAATTTAAAATATTGATCGAAATTCCGCCTAAAACGCCCAATATTTCCTAAATAAATTTAAAAATAAATTTTGTAAGCATGCTTAGTCATCAATGAATCTAAAACAACCCATTTTATTCGTAATATACCGGAAATAAAGTGCAGATTGCAGATTAACAACCGCGTAAGTCCGTTTGGTCTGCGAGGCGCGAGAGTTTTATTATCGATCTTTGCTTCCCTCCCTCCCCCCTTCTAAAAAAATGACAATGTAAAGCACGTTGTTTATAGAAAATTAAATGCTCTTTCACGTGGTATAAAATTTTTGTTTATAACACGAATAGTTTTCATTTTGTAGAGGGTAGAAGTGCGCGTTTTCCTTTTTTTTGCGGAAAGGCAAAAAATCGATGTTTTTCAGCGCGCTAGCTTCAAAACAACTCTTCAGAAAATCAAAGTTGAATTGTGCATTTTGTAGGAAATTTTGTTTTCTTTAACTTTGTAATTGGAAAGACTTTTCAAAAACTAGTTCTTTAAGGTTATAATCGCCAAAATTTGAAAAACACTCGATTTTTCCGTGGTTTTTTCGCTTTTTGACAAAGTTGCGTTCGGCGCTCGAGGTCTAAAACTTGGATTTATTCATTAGACCAACATCATAAACAAGTCTGCAAAAAATCAGATTTACCGGATTTGACGCATACTGTGATGTATAAAGTTACTGGACTAATAATGCTACAAATTAAATCAGGGACGTGCCAACAGGGGGGCAGGGGGGTTTTTCGCCCCCTCAGTTTTAGAAGTGAGGGGGCGAACACGTTATTTGGCTCCCCCCAGTTTTTCATGGACTTTTTTCAGACATCTAATACGAAAAACTTTTAAACATTTTCTTATTCAATTCAACCCAGATTGTCTTATATTCTTGATATTATTCAAGAATCTCCGAACCTTTTTGAGAAATTTTCATTTTCGTAATGGTAAATCAAGTTTTCTAGCACTTCAGGAACAGCTTTCCCACCTATTGGGTCTTCTAGCTAAATCCGATACGCCCATGATTATCATCCATCTCATATGTGCTTAATTTTTCCATTTTCTCCTGAAACGGACCGTCAAGTGGGTAGGGAGATTCTCGCCCCCTCAGTTTAAGGGGGCAAGGGATGTTGTTGTAGTTGTGTAAATAATGAATAATTTTAACAATTGCGAAGGGCATTATTTTTGAAACTGTTTTTAATCTTCAATTTACACTTCTAGCTTAAAATTTTCAAATATTACCCCATCTGAGCATTTTTCCTGACATTAATATTATTTAAATACGTATTACTTTAAGTGTAAAATTATTCAAACAAATTTCTTAAAAACCTTTTGGTTTCATAGCTTTTTTTTCAATTTTCGACCCAAAATTTCTTTTTTACTGCTGGAAATTCAAATATGTTTTATGTTGACACAGAAAACTGCAGAAATTTTGGTCTTCAAGTTATTTCTGCCCGATTACATTTGATAAAACACTATAGTATAAAATTGCCTATTTTAAGAATTCTTCTGGGGAATGACCCCCAGTCTCCGCGAAAATTTGGCGTAAATTTAAAATTTCTTCCTTGAAAATTCTTGGTTTACCAAGTCTTAAAATGAGCAAAAACTTAACTTTTATCGGTAAGTTTTCAAAATCTTTTTGGGAGAGACCCCCCATTTTCCCTTGAAGATAAAATTTTAAAATCTTGACATTATGTGAAACTTGATAACTTTTTTATAATAAGTTCATTAAAATCAAAATTCTACCTAAAATTGTATGTCCAAATTTGGGTTTATGTGTACCAAAAAACAGTTTAAAACTATTCTTAGGGTCAAATTTCCAAACATTTTCTGGGGTCGGGCAGTCAGGCACCCCTTTAGTATTTAAACCTTTATTATTCAAATTTTTTTTTGTAATAAGTTCATTAAAATCGAAATTCTACCTAAAAAACGTATGTCCAAATTTGGGTTTACATGTTTGAAACCTTGTTCTAAGGGTCAAATTTCAAAACATTTTCTACGGGTGGAAAGTCAGCCCCCTTCAGTATTTAAACCTTTATTATTCACACTTTTTTTATAGTAAGTTCATTAAAATCAAAATTCTACCTAAAAAATTGGTGTCCAAATTTGGGTTTACGTTACTAAAAACAGTTTAAAACCCTGTTATTAGGGTCGAATTTTCAAATATTTTCTGGGGGAGAACCCCCAGAAAATCCCTCGAAACAATACTACGTGGCTACGGCCCTCTCAAACGGGGCTTTAAAATTGTTCTCCATTCTCCTAAACATAAAAAAGTCGACCCTGCTTGCCTACCCCATGTGGAACCCTGGCTACGCCCCTGAAAAAGGTCATGGTTATAATACTGTTTCTCCCTTGAAAATTCTAAGGAATATAAAAAGGGATCCTCTTTAGGTGGCTTTCAAAGGGTAACAAATGTATAAAAATGAGTAAAAAAACTTTTTTGAAGCCAAATTTCACAAAATTTTCTGGGGGAGGACCCCCAGACCCCCCTTTCTTCCCTAGGTGAACGTATTAACTAAAAAACCCATGTTTTCATACTTAAACAAAGTATCGCACTTCTGGTTATGCCCCTACAAAAAATACTTCGCCCCCCCACTCTCAAAAACGTTGGCACGTCCCTGAATTAAATTAAATTTGGATTTTATCAATAAGGATTGAAATTAATTTAACGTTAAATTGAAAATGTAGCGCCCTAACTCACGGCCAACTTTTTTTAATCGTAATCGAGTCACTTTGCAAAAATAAGCAACTACCCCGCAACTACCCAAAGTTTGAGGCCAATCGAGAAATTTTTTGATTGCCAAAAAAATTAACAAAAATCCACTTTTTAAAAGCGCGCGAAAACGCCAAGAGTTTGGGATCATCGTATGTTGACGTCATCTTACGATAAACATTGTTGGAAAGCAATGGAGTTGATGGTATGATTGTTGACATATTTAAACAATAAGCGTTTTCAGTCACGTGTTTTTTCTCGACTTTTAAATTAAAATATTTAATTACCTGTACATTTTTTTTGAAAAATTGACAAGATATTTCATTTTACAATATACATATTTCATATTTTAACAATATTTCATACAAAAAACCATACGGAACACTTGTTTGTTTTTGAAAATCTGACACATGCAACTTCCTTATCGTACTCCAAAATATTAATTATGAAATTCAAGAATTGAAATAAAATCTTACTTCCAGTAGGAATAGAAATTTTTTTTATCTCTAACAAAAGATAAAGAGAGTAGAAGGAACTAAAATTATATCCCAGATATTTTCCTCCTGTATTGGGTTAAGTTTTGATTAAAAAAGGCATTTTATGTGTAAATTGCATCAAACAATTTCTAACATCCAGTTTCAGCTTTCATAACTATTTACTTAGTTTCCAATATAGTACCCTGATGAAACTAAGCTCCAACAACACCCTTAAATATTGCTTCCTCAGTTGTCACGGATGTGATCCCGAACCACTCTGCAACAACGTAATTAGTTTACGTCTCAGCCGTGATACGCGCTTTTTGCTGAAGAAGACGATTTTCCAAGGAATACACACACCGGCGGCGCTTCCAAATTGGTGTTTTCCCGCTGTGACGAAGAGCGAAGATAGAGTTGCGCTGAGGTAAAGAACGACGACTGTGTGGTGCGGCTGAAGTTGTTAAAAGACGTGAAAACAATGGTTAAAACAAGCTTTGTGAATGAGCCAAAGGACCGAAATATATACTCTTTTTTTATACTAACTTTTCAAGCCATGTCTTTCAAAAGTTTAAATGTTGCACTTAAAATAAAAATATTTCTTGCAATACCGGAAATTAATCAGCACCGCTGTATACGGTTAATATTTGTACTTTGTGATTATGGTTTTTTTTCATGTAAAATGAGGGTAACTTCGGAGTTCGCTAATATTAGCAACAGGAGGAGGTCATTTCTAAAAATCAAAAAAATTTACGCAATCCCATTCTCTCGAATGGAATTGCGAAATTACGTGATAAAAATTATAAAAAGAAAATCCGAATTAACTGAGTTGACTTGTAATATTAGTATTTTTTTTAATTTATTTTTTAGTGGTGATTTTATGGAATCGAAACTATTTTGTGGGGGAGTTTTCACGCAAAAAGCACGTTTTCTAGGCACACGGAAAAATTTTCGAATCTTTTTTACAAATGGGCTCATGAGTCTCACATGGGGCTGTAATTAAAGTTAGTTTTATCGGAGGGCTGGGGCTTATACGTTTCTGACAGTAATGAGGAAGTTGCAGGATTTTGTTTATATATTTTTAATCGATTCTTCATGCAAAAATAAACAACTACCCAAAATTTGGGGCCGATCGAGAAATTTTTTTATTGCAAAAAAAATTAACAAAAATCCACTTTTTTAAACTCTTATAAACCAACCAACTGGCAGCGCCATCTAGGAAGTAGCTCACAAGTGAATTAATTCCCCGTTGTGTATACGGTGATGCGATGTTGAATTTTATAGAGATGTTGAGAAACGGGAAATAATCAGATTATTTCGGAATAGGACCTCCCTTTTCCGTTGATTCCGTACGTTTCTATTTTCTACCGACGCAATCTGCGAAACATAATCGAAAGCGAAGGATCTTAAAATTGCGGGAAAAATTCATGGATAGTCACCAGTCTTTATAAAGTAAAATGTTTTACCTATATTTTTTCATGATAAGTTTCTTTTCTTATCAACGATTCTCTGATCCAGTAATCGCCCTTCTCTCTGGAGGGTGAGATGAGAAATTGGAAACGTAAGGAACATAGATGAAGGTTTGGAGTTTACCAGTGGTGCCACTGGTGCCTAACCTTTTTTTTCACGATGGCCAATTTCTTATGCAAATTTATCTCGCGGGCCACATAAAAAATTTTTAAGGATATTTCTAAACATAAAGAAAAATTACCCGTTTTCAATAAGTTTGCATCTGTTTGGAGGATACTAGTTCTTGTAAATTCGGCTCCAAATTTGAAAATTTGTCCTTAAAACTGAATTAGGATGATTATCTGTAAGTCGAGATCGAGCACTAGTTTTTGTTCTTTTCAGAACAGATAATGTTTGTTCTCAAACACACAGTTTGTCCACAGTCTCCTTACATACTATAAGACACCGGTTTATTTTTTCGCTGAATGAAGAAATATGAATTTGTCCACTTTGCTTCAAAGTTTCGGCATTCCGAGTGAATCTTCAACTTTTTACGATCGGACATCTTTTCGAAGTTTGGTTCTAAAAAGATCCTTATAAACTGAATTCAAATGGCTAACTGATACTGAAAAATATTTATGCTGTGGAAAATTCCCTGTATCTAGAAAAAACCAAAACAGAGAAGTAAAAAAATTTTAATGGATGTTGAAGAATTCCTTCTTATATCATCTTTTTTATATGGAAGTGCCATAATGTCTCGCACGATTTCGTGGTTTTCTTGGAAGATTTCTGAAAGTAGTTTTTGTTTTTAAGATTTAATGAGTCCACGGGCCACATGGATCAGTCTCGCGGGCCACATTTGGCCCGCGGGCCGTAGGTTGGGCACCACTGGAGTAAACTATTATGATACCAACAACGGCGATGCTTCGGGCAGTCGATATCTCCTCAATTTCTTTGTGAGGTTATTTATTTATTTAACCACTAGAACCGTGAACTTGAACTTAACCTCAAACAAATTTATTATATTTTATGGTTTTGACAGCTGCAAATGGTCAATATATCATTATTAATCCCAGATATTCATGTGTATACACTTGCTAGAAGTTTTTGATTTTCACGCCTTTTTATAATTTTCTATGAAAGATTTATTATTTCCTTATGAGAAAAGAAACCAAGTTCATTTTACTGTACTTTTCTTACTTTTTATGTGGAAAAAAAGTGTGTTTATGCCTTTATGGAATTATTCAGGCAAAATACTGCTTTACATAGTAATGGAAACAATTGATTTTTTGAAACGCGCTAAAAAGGAGTTATGACTTCATTATTTAGTTTTTAATGTTGTGAGAAAGGGTTTTACAGAAATATATAATTACTAGCTGGTATGCCCGGCCTTGCACGGGTGGAGATGGAGATTTTTTTCCTTAAAATTTTAAATTCATTTCCTACCTTCCAGGCACGGATCCAAGGGGTAGCACTCTAGTCAGCACCCCCCTACGGAACCCAAAAAGGTTGTCAAAATGAGTAAAACCCTACATTTACCGTCCACTTTCCAACTTTTTTTTCTGGGGGAGGACCCCCATACCTCCCATTAGTACCACCAGGGGATATAATTTTTAGGAAATCCCCAATATTTTGACATTTTGGGAGAAAAAGTAAAGGTAATAGTGTTGAAAAGTGCCCCCCTTAGACTCAAAACGTTTCTAAAAATGAGTTTAAATCCTACTTTTACACGTCAAATTAAAAAAAAAATTTCTGGGGGAAGACCCCCATACCCATTATTGGTACCAACGGGGATTTTTGTGTGGAAAAGTGCCCCCCCCCCTTTTGGGGCTGTGCTGGATCCGCGCCTATATTTTAATGAGTGAAAGGTGTCGAATCAAGCATTTTAAATTCTGAACGATTTCTGCATTTACCTCATGATTCCCATAAAAAACAACAAAATATCAGAAAAGTATTCTTCCAAAAACCACTTAAAATTTTCAATTAGAGCCCTTAATAAATCGTATTTTCATGATTTTATTATATCTTTGGTACAAAATTTATTAAAACCATTCCTGGCAATTTAAGAAAAAATACAATATTTCCACTTGAAAGGTTTTGAATATTACTCTAGTTTTTTTGTCTGTTAACCAACTTTATTAAAAGCAACAATATGATCTTCATTTGATTTTTCATCCTCGTTTCCATGGAGACTATTTTAACAACAATGCTATTCCATTAAACTTTTTATATAAAAATTAAACTGTCAAATAAAAATATTCTGCACTATACTTACCAGTTTTAAAATTTAAAATTTTGTTTAAATATATTTTTAGATTATTAATATAATTTTTAAACAGCTTTAAATATAGCTTTTCTTTTGAAAACTTGTTATTTTGCATTATGTTTTTATTGTAACAATGGGGTGAACAGATCTCTTAAGGAGGAGAAATAAAGCTATTTCAGCAAAATGACCATAAAAAGAACAAAAAAGGGGTCAAGGGTTCAATTAAAGTTTTCGAAACATAGCCTATGTTTTTTTCTGAGTTTTTTTACGTATGTATACCAAGTTTGGTGCAGATCGGAAGTAAACTGTGGATTTGTATAAAAGACAAACATATATACACACATTGACTTTTATTATATTAGATTCAAGAAATATTTTGTTCATAATTTTTATTTTTGGCTAGAACGTTGTGTAAGTAAAACTAACCAATTTCTTTTTATTAACAACGAAATTTAAGATGCAAAACTAAATAAATGTGTTTGTTTTAAATTGAATTAGTGTTATTTATCTTTTCTTCAAGTATTAGAAGCAATTTCGAGCTCAAAAGATTATTTTTACCGGTAGAAAAGCTTAGCAGTCAAAATGACTGCATCCGGCGGTTCTAGGTATGCGGTACTTGCCGGCGGTTCTAGAGTTAAAACACACGCACTACAGATTAATATCCAATTACAGTGGTGGAGAAAAATATACAATTACACTGAAAAGTACAAACATACATTAAAAACACCAAGGATTACTTAAAAATCTGAAGACAAATAGCTTTAAAAACTCTAAAATTCATGTTAAAGATATATAAATCTTTCGAGAACTCATTAGTATATAATTTGTATTGGGTTGTCCCATAAGTTCTGTTACTTTCTACAAAGTTTCGTGTTTAAAAATTTTTTATGAAAAACTGGCAATAGGTGGAGTTTCAAACAAAGGGGATTTTGATAAATGTATATTTATGAACATAATGTGGGATTTTGGTAGTTCTCGAGATATTATTTCTTTTCAAAATGGTGGTTTGAAAAAAAGACCGCAAACGACGATTTTGGCGTAATTTTTTCTTTTGTTTAAAAAACTAAGAAGAACGCATAATTCATGGCTAAACAAAGTTGTACTGTATGTTTGAAATGTTTAGTTTAAGATGTCATAGTTTCAAGATAATTCGATAAGTTTAACTTAGGAAATTTCGGTCTCAAACATAACATCTTTGGAAGAAACTTACCTCAGTAATGTTAATGTTAGTCATTTCGAAGAAATTCTCACGAAAAAAAGCATCAAAATCAATAAAAAAACTTACGAAATACCCAAGTATTCAAAATATGCAATATATATTAAATTATATCTGAAATTAAGTTCAGAAAGTAGTGCGCAATATTCAAGCGCGCAACGTTTTAGCTTATCAGAATTACTTTCGCTGAACCTATGCTAAGCGAACCGAGCAATTATTTGCTTCATACAAAAACACTACAATAAAAACAACTCGTTCGAATTTAGAAATAAATCAATTCAATGACATTATGAAAAGAGGCTTTCAATGTTTAAACCGTTGAAACAAGCATTATGGTTCAAAAAACATCTGCCTTTAACTTGCTTCATACCAGCTGCTTAGAAAAACAATAGGTGTGCTTTAAAAAACACGTAAAATTACCAATATATGAAGTTTTAAAGTCAAAATTTCCTACCTTAAACTTATGGAATCATCTTGAAACTATGAAATCTTTATCTTAACATTTCAAATATGCAGTAAAACTTTTTTTAGCCATGAATTATGCGTTCTTCCTAGTTTTTTTAACAAACGAAAAAAATTACGTGAAAATCGTCGTTTTTGGTCTTTTTTTCAAACCGCCATTTTGAAAAGAAATAATATCAAGAGAACTACCAAAATCCCACATTATGTTCATAAATATACATATATCAAAAGGACCCTTTGTTTGAAATCTCCACCTATTACCAGTGTTTCATAAAAAATTTTCAAAGACAAAACTTCGTAAAATGTAACAGAACCAGTGGCGGCTCGCCCATAGGGGCTGCGGGGCTGCAGCACCCCCAACCAAAATTTCCCGAAATTCCAATTTTTATTTGCTTTACAATATTAAAAAATTATCTATTTCCCCCTTTAATCTTTGTCCTTTATAATCCTTTTTCAACTAATAATTCTCTGCTATGCCGTCTCGCCAACAGATTTCTTTCCGGGTCGATCAGCCCCCGCAAGTATACCTATCGTGGTATAAAACACTATCTCTATCATATCAAATCAAATTATCAAGAATTTAGCATGCGAATCTGTTAGGAGAAAAGGGGCTGCTTTTCAGCAGCCCCGACCAAAAGAATGATAGCATTTTCTCTTGAGAGAGCAGTGAAAAAAAAACTGAGGGAAGAAGAAAAATAAATATACGATTTCTTCTACTAATAAATCACATTGGCTTTTTAGCTTTTCTCACTCCAACACTGTTTTAATTTTTATTTATAGCTTCTTTTTTTTCTTTTCAACAGAGAAAAAAAATATTTTCTGATGTTTCGGCAAGTCAATAAAGATTTATGTTTACTTTTTTGTAGCCAGGTTTTTATTTCTTTGTACATTGAACAAATTTAACTCGAAATGTAGTTCATATTCTCTTGATAACCTTCATCTTCCTAATAATTAGCTATGTAGGAATAAAGGTAAGTGACAGTTTTTGAATACTTAATTATTAAGTGGGAAGTCGAAATTTTATATTGTTCCCATATTTTCTATTTGATTTTTTCCACGTTTTGGTTTAAAAGAAATATTATTTGCCATTATATCGCTTAAAATACGTTGCCAACTTGGTACCGCCGGAGCAGCACCCCTTATAATTTTACCTTCGAGCCGCCACTGAACAGAACTTATGGGACAACCCAATATAATGAAAATATAGAATGATATAATTCAAGCAAAAAGCTCCTACTAATTATCTTTTTAATAAAATAAAACTTGTGGAGAATAAAGCGCAGTTTGTTGGTTAAGTATTTTGCATGGGATTTCCATTTTAAATTAAAATCTACTTGTAATCCGAGGTTTTATTGAAGATACTTGTTGAAGGGGTGGGCAATTACAATTAGTATTATTACAATCTATTAAATTGTAATAAAGGTAAATATGTTCAGACGGCCCGTAGAAGCTGAAGTTGATAAATTTAGTTTTATTTATGTTAATAGATAATTTATTAGCATAGAACCAGTGTGTTGCGTGGACAACACAGAAGCCACGGTTAGCCGAGGTCTTTCCTCGGGCCGGGCAAGAAAAATTTAGGACAATAGGGAAAAGGGGCGCCTGTCATGCAAAGTGACCGTGGGTGGACGAGAAAGAATGCCTGCACTTACCTCGGCTCAGCACGCTCCCCCCGGGTTCCGGCAAAACATCGCCTCAGAAGAAATCATCGTAGAAGACATCGAGAAGACTCAAAAATTCATAACGTTTTTAAAAAAATACAAATTCGTTTTATTTTGGAGCAACCATGAAAATAACAGCCAGCGAGAACTATCGGAACAGCATTCTAACAACAACTGAGGAATTCTAATTAAAATTCTTTCTTTTTAAAATAATAATATGCACGTGCAGGATGAGTGGCATGGCTTATGCCGGTAGTTACAGAAATACAACACCCTCCCACCTTTAATTTTGAAGACAGAGAAAAATTAAACATAAATATTGACAGATACACTTATAATAAGCACATAAAAATTCAAAAAAAAAAACAGTCTATGGCTGTTGCGACAAAAGTTCTTGGGCCTCTGGCATCTCTAACGAATAAAGTCTTTTCACAGGCCTAACGAACTGTCCAGTCTCAGTCTGTACCCTTGCTACTCTTGGGTGACCATCCCGGCTTGGGAGGACCTCTTCTACCCTAGCAAGTGGCCAAAACAGTCTCTTTTTACCATCTACTTGCATCAGTAGGACTTCTCCTACCTGAATAGGCCGACACTGAGTACTCGGTTTTTGAGCCAGCAGCCCCAGGTATTCTCTTCGAAACCGGCTGCGTAGCTCCTCCCGTAGCTTTTGGCAGTACCTTAACCGGGCACACACACTACTTGAGTCAATCTTGTCCAGTTCGGGCAGCCCCGACTCCCTCAACTCCGTTAAAAACATAGATGGAGAGAGTGAGATGAATACCTCAGCGTCCGTTGAGAGGTACGTGAGAGGCCTTTTGTTAACAGTGGCCTCTATATCACATAACACTGTGTAGAGCTCTTCGTACTTTAACGTGGAACGTCCCACGACCCTAACCAAAAGGTCCTTCACAGTCCGAATTATCCGCTCCCACCAACCACCCCACCAGGCGGCGGTCGGTGGGATGAACTTCCACTCGATCGGGGAAAGATGTCCGTCGTGAACGACTGTCTCCCAGTCCACCATCTTAAGAGAGTTCCGGGCTCCTCGGAAGTTCGTCCCATTGTCCGTGTAGACAGTGGATGGTCGTCCCCGTCTTGCCACGAACCTCCTAAAGCTCCTGAGGAACTCCTCAGTGCTAAGGCTGGATACCAGTTCCAGGTGGACGGCACGGTAGACCGCGCACGTGAAGAGCACGATCCACACCTTCACACGAGACCGCAGGTAAAGCGGCCCACATAGATCGATGCCTACTACTTCAAAGACGCAAGCGTCTCGCACACGATCCAAGGGGAGCTGAATTGGAGGTGTTGCGACGGCCGCCGCTCTGTGTCGTTTGCAGGTAATGCACCTCGAAATGACGCCTCGAATCGCTCTTTTCGCCGACACGATCCAGAACCGTTCTCTCAGTATGGCAGAGAGAATTTGGACACCGGCATGACTGTGTCGGAGGTGCCACTGCCGTATCAGGCACTCCACTACATGGTGTTTTGACGGTAACAGGATAGGGTACAGGAAGCCGAAATCGTCGGCTCTCTCGGATATCCTCGTCTTTACCCTAAGGAGTCCATCCTGATCCCTCACGGTCGCCAGCTTCCCTGGGTAGCTTCCTTGCTTAAAGGAGTCCTGTTGTACAATCCTCCACAGACTCTCCTCGGCCTCTTGCACTTCGGAAGATGTCAGCCGTGGGTCCGGAATGACCCTACCTCTTAGGCGAGCGATGAATCGCTTCACCCAGGCGAGGACACGTACCATCCGGGAAAATCCAGACATCCTCTCAAATCTTAAAACACTTCCATTGTCACTCTGCATAACATTCAGATTAACCAGATTCAAACCCCTCTTTTCTGAATTTACCAACGCCTCATCCGGGAATATATTAGCAGAAGGCCAGATTTTATCCTTCAACCATTGAGGACCCTCCCACCATCTCAATTTCACCAACTGCTTCAAGGTACACCCTCTAGACGGTAAGTCGGCAAGGTTCTCATCCCCCGGGACATGTCTCCACTGCTCAGGTCTAGTATGTTGACCGATCTCCCTTACTCTATTCCCGACAAACACCCCCCAATTATTATTACTCCTCTTAAGCCAAGCCACACAGGTGGCGGAGTCCGTCCAGTAATGAATCGGGACGTCCTCTAACCCCAAGGACTGGACCACGAAATTACTCAATCTCACCCCAAGTAAACACCCCAGGAGCTCCAGTCTAGGAATGGTTAAAGCCCTCGATCAACACTCTGTTTTAAGTAGCGACACCTTTTTCCCCAAGGCCTTTTCGCCGCGATCGAATTTGATTGGACGCTTACTGTCACGTGTATAAACACCGCCATTTTGTTGCACAAGGACCACCGAGTGCTATAGCCAACATATTGAAAGCGTGTTATAAATCATCTGTTTTCTGTGACTGAGTGAAGTAAAAAGATGCCAGGTTGTTGTGCTTTTAAGTGCTCGAACTCTGGAAGATCAGGTCATAAATTATACCGTTTTCCGAGTCTTATAAAAAATGGAGTTAGGCGAAAAGCGTGGATACATAACATCGCCAGAGATAAATGGACACCAAATGACAACAGCAGACTTTGTGAGGTAAGTTTGAAATCATTTTATTGTAATCTCAATTCTGTTTTATGATAATTTAGTTACGTTAAACTTTATATATATTTTTTTACGTGCTTCTTATTAAATCAATTACCCCTACTTATCTGCATGTAAAATTATGATTGCTCCTATTGTAAACTAACTTTTCATTCATTTGGTTTCAACTTGTGTGTATTATACTTTAAGTGTATCATAGTATCTCTCTCTCTCATCATATTATCGCATATTATAGAAACGTACTTCAAGGCATAAAAAAATTTTTAAGTAATAAATGTTTCTGAACTTGCTCTACTTGGAGACAATAATATTTATGTAGTACTTTGGCTGCGCGTCTACATATATGTCTATTTCCTTTGCCAACTCTTTGGGTTTCAGCCATTTCTCCCCTTCCTTCACTACTACGTGCGCTCTGACCTGGGGGGGCAGGGAATCCTTAATTCTGTCGGTGATTATTAAGTCTTTTAGGTCTTCAATCGTGACCACTGTACGACTCGTTAAGTAGGTCTCGAGTAAAGTCCTTAATTTCGTCTCAAATTGTACAAAGTTTTCTGACGATTTTTTAACACAGCCCTCAAAATTTTTCCTGTTTTGAATAGGTGTCAGCCTATTTTCTGACAACACGAACTCCTTAATCCTTCCGTAGTCTGAAAGACCTGCTACTCCTAATTGGTTAGTTAAAACTCCCATCATATCACTCAACCGGTGGAGCACGATTTTACCCCAGTATGATGAAAAAAAAACGTCCAGTCCTCGGATCTTACGGGTGCCCTCGGGAGTTGGTCCTTGACTAATCGATTGAATTTGACCAATTCGTCTTCCACCCCGCTCACCATACTCTCCCGTGCACTACCCCTAATTCCTTCAATTTTAATTCGTGCTCTCTATCATCTTTTAGCCTCTGTTCTAGTTCCCTTTTTGCCTTTTCCTCTTTCTCCTCTAATTCCCTTTTAACCCTTTCAACACCCTTTAAGCATGACTGTGCAACTTTGTCTGAGTATACCGGCAAGGCTTGTATGGCACGGATTAAATCACATTTTCTTTCCATTTCCTCTAAATCCTCCTCCACGCCTAACTCTGAGGCCACCCAACGTAAGTCTTCCACGCTGACCTCCCATAAAAACGCCATCTTAGAACACCAACCCGAACACCCGCATAAACGCCGAACCAAGCGCGCCTTTAACCCTAACTCCTAAAACAGGATTACAAGTCCGTAAAGTCCTGTCACGGACGCCACTATGTTGCGTGGACAACACAGAAGCCACGGTTAGCCGAGGTCTTTCCTCGGGCCGGGCAAGAAAAATTTAGGACAATAGGGAAAAGGGGCGCCTGTCATGCAAAGTGACCGTGGGTGGACGAGAGAGAATGCCTGCACTTACCTCGGCTCAGCACGCTCCCCCCGGGTTCCGGCAAAACATCGCCTCAGAAGAAATCATCGTAGAAGACATCGAGAAGACTCAAAAATTCATAACGTTTTTAAAAAAATACAAATTCGTTTTATTTTGGAGCAACCATGAAAATAACAGCCAGCGAGAGCTATCGGAACAGCATTCTAACAACAACTGAGGAATTCTAATTAAAATTCTTTCTTTTTAAAATAATAATATGCACGTGCAGGATGAGTGGCATGGCTTATGCCGGTAGTTACAGAAATACAACACAGTGTTTGATGGTCAGAAGATCTTTATTTATTTTATTTTGTAATATGTCATAGTTTGAATATGAGTATAGGATTACTGTATCGTCTGCGTAGGTTATGATTTTGCGATTTAATTTTAGTTTACAGAAATCATTGATATATATTATGAATAGTAAAGGTCCAAGAATTGAGCCTTGTGGTACACCAGACTTTATATTTAAATTATTACTTTTAAAATCATTTTCTTTTACAAACTTTTTCCGGTTGTTATAAACTATGATTTCTAAAACGTCTACATGGAACAGCAAAATGAACATAATTAAGGATATCAATGCAAAATTGATTATTTAAAACTTTGTAATAAAACAAAACATTGAGAAGTTTACGTCGGGATTTGAGTGTTGGTATATTAAAACTATATCTAGCAGATATGTATTGGATATGTAATATAACGAAAACTCATATGTGTGTGCTTGTGATGATCTTTAAAAAATAGATAACGGAGAAATTTATTTTGAACTTGTTCTATGATTAAACTTTTATTATTATAGTAGGGATCCCAAATTATAGAACATTAATCTAACTTTGAACGGATTAAGCTGAAATATAAAGTTTTCATAGCCTGCTCTCATTGGCAAATCTATTAGTTTTCCTTTTAAGGAACCAAAGAACTTTATCAATTTTAGAAACAGTAATATCGATATGATGAGAGATATCAAGCTTTGAATCAAAAGTGATACCAAGGTCCTTAATGAAATTATAACAAGTCAATTCATTGTTGCTGATTTGATACTGATAAACAAAAGGCACAGATTTACGACTAAAACTTACAACACTACATTTAGAGACATTAAGAAGTAAATTATTAGTTATGCACCAATCGTAGAGGTTATCAATATCTCTGTAAAAGTTAAGCATCTTCTGAGGAATGGATGGGCTTATACCAGGGACGGCAAACCTTTTTCGATTTGTGTGCCAATTATATTACGGATTAAAATTTTAAGGAGTCAAGTGTGCCACCTGTTATAGTATTTTTCATAAATCATCTTTGAACCCTTGGGAAATGAAATCCGCCTCTGATATGGCTGATAGTGTAGAACAGGGATTTCTCCAAAATTTCTCAGATTTTTATTTTTTTCTACATGATTAAATTTTATTTTCAACTTAAAATTAGGTAGAAATGTTTATTTTAGAAGTTAAAATGCTTTAAATTGTCGTAATAAAAAAGTTTTGAGAAACAATTCAATTTTTTTTCACTTCTTTTAAAATTTTGAAAAAAATTTTGGGAAAAGATGGTTAGGATGAAATTAAAGAGAATGAATTAAGGAACAAAAACGCGACTGAATTCAGGTTTTTAGTTCAAAAGTTATTGTTAAAAAAATGCAGGAAAAACCACTTTACAAAAGTTCTTTTGACATTAAAAAACTATCTGCTGAAAGAAGGGTGATAGAAGAATGAAACCATTATATCTAAAATAATATTATTCCCTCAGAAAATTCATGAGCAAAATCTTTGTTTTTTTAGTTATTTGGTAAACAAAATATTTTTTTTGAAACTTTATGGCCAGCAAGTGTTATTATTGTTCGAATGAGTTTAATTTATGCATAATTTTTTTGGGACCCTGAATTTCAAACTTACTTTTTTTACCAAAGAAACAGACCAAAACTACTTCCAAAGCTAAGAGATGAATGGGGGTCCGGGGGTCTTCCCTAGAAAAATTTTGAATTTCAGCTAGCAAAATAGTGTTCTGAAGTTGCTTTTTGGGAGTTTTCAGGGGACTTATTTTAAGTGAATATCGTGTGCCACCGAAATACGTTTCGCGTGCCATAGGTTCGCCATCCCTGGCTTATACAGTTTCAAGTCGTCGGCAAATAAAAAGTCACAAAAATGTAATTGATCACACAGATCAGAAATAAATATTATGAAAAGTAAGGGCCTCAAATTAGACCTCTGAGGAACCCCCGCTATTGTAGAGATGGTGTGCGGTTTTCCTATTGTCCGATAAGAGATATGTCTCAGCTGCTCCTGCGTTGACACTACCCTTTACCAGGTGCCCTCTTGGGGTGCGACCGAAGAAATTCCGAGTTTGAAAAATTAGGACCACCCTAATATTATAAATTACTGTGCTTATATTGACTTCCTCTCGAGGCGAAGTCGTACGTGAGTTTTCGTACTCATTTCGAACATGGACAAGATAAATAATTATATATATAATAAACTTTTTTATTTATTTCGTGGTAGATATAGGTTAATAACAGGCAAAGCTAACAGACAAAAAGAAACATCGTTTTCAGTCGTATTGATAGGATATCCTAGGATATTTTTGTGCTTAATATGGATTAAATTCATGAAGATCCCATTTTCTCAACAGCATTTTTAACGTTTATAATCCAATTCACTTATCACCATTGTGACATTTGCATAAAAAACACGAATCTTATATTTACACTGATATTTCATACCATTATTCATAGATGGCGCTCTTAAAATAAAAACCTGTTACTCTCTTTGATCAGTTCTGTTATAAGTAGAGATAGTTTGGTTACGTTTTTTTCCTGATTATCTTTTCTTGTACAGTGGTTTTTTAAACAAAAGAATAACAATACTTTTTATCGTCTAGCTCAGGGGTCGGCAACTGGCGGACCGCGGTCCGCATCCGGACCGCATGAAGTTATTTCCTGGACCGCCATACCATTTTGAAAATAATTTATTTGCACTTTTGCGGAACAAATATTAGCTTTGACATGCTTTTTAAGGGTCTAATTTTAAAAAAATTCCTGGGGGAAGCCCCCAGACCCCATTTTAATGTTAAAACTTCTAATCATATTAAATTTAACAATTTTATTTAGCAGGTAGCATACTCAAATTACATCTTTGTAAAAATTTATGTGCAACTGACGATAACAATTTAAACTAGTAATAGTAGCCTATTTTTTCTCCGGACCCCGATGAAAAATTTTCTTAATTATTTGGACCCCAAGTAAAATTACTTGCCGACCCCTGGTCTAGCTAGTTAAACCTGTTATTGAGACAGTTATTTTTTCACACTGTTATTCAATAACTCGATGTTTAATTTATATTAATTTGTTATTCCAGTGGAAATAGTGAATAAAATTTGAATGTACTCTTTTGTTTTACGCATGAAGTGTAAGTTTTCTAATGAAGTCTTATCAACAAGCAGAAGTATTTGTCTTTGCAAAAATGGGCAATAATAACAGAAATCACCAATTGGTAATCATTTCTGTACACACAAATAAATGAATTAGGCATTCTCACACACTAATAAATAAAATAGGCAATGAAGACTGTGAAATTATCTTAAATACACAAATAATTTGTTTAGTGTGTGTTTCTCGTAAAAGAGTGATATTTTCATCCTGTGAATTTATGAAATACCAACCAATCACTACGGATAGCATCCGACTTCGAAAAAAAATGCGATCATGTTAAATTTTGTTTCATAAATGGCGCTACAAAAGTAACATTCCTTTACTGTTACTTCAATTTTTTTGTAATATTAAGTACTATTTACCCAAATATTTAATCACAACCATAATTTTTTTAAAAATATTTTTTAGCTGAATTGTGTTTGTTGCAAGAACACCACTCAAGGCACCAGACCAGTAAAAATAACATTTTCTATTTGTATTTTAGGCGTATGAAGAGTACCAAACGAGGAAAATACCAAAAATACAATTCTTCTCACTATTCTCATGTCTTATATTTCTAACAATACAATCATGAAATTCTTTATTATTTAACAAACTGTTAACAACTCCCATGTGGTCTAGTGGTTAGGATTTCTGGCTTTCACCCAGACGGCCCGGGTTCAATTCCCGGCATGGGAAAGTAGGTTCCATGGTGTAATGGTTAGCACTCTGGACTTTGAATCCAGCGATCCGAGTTCAAATCTCGGTGGAACCTATACTTTTGTAACTAAATTTAATTTTTTAACCTTTTCAGAGGGGAGCAAAAAAAATCAATACTGGAAAAAAAATGTTCAAAGTTTCTAAAATTTGGTAACGATATTCAAAATAGCTTGTCATTAATAATTAACTTCATGGCCCGGTCACCTCTTTTTACATACATAGGAAACTGAATTTATTGCATTGCGTATATTATTGAAAAAATTAAGCAGGGGATATTTTTTCAGTGAAAAAGAAAATAAGTTGCATAATTTTATAAAGGGGAATCCCCTTTTAGAAAGGATAGAGGGTTTAGATTTCAGGAGCACTTTTTAACAAGCTGAAATTCTATAGGAAGGCCTCTGGATCCCCATTTATACCTCTCAGATTATGGAGTAGTGTAGTAGTTATATACTCATTTTCCTTGGTGAAAAGACAAAAGAGAATATTTTTGGGATGAAGGTACTGAGATCATTGGCGTTGCAAGGGGGCGGTCCACCCAATGGGTTTTTTTTCAAAAAAACCCCACAATTTGGGGGTTTTTTTCAAGAAAAATCAAGATTTTACAACGTTACAAATTGGCATGGCAGTCAATCAAGTAAGAAATAAAAAATCCCACTTGCTCCTTTCTCTAAAAAACAATGCTTGAAAATACTCAAAAATTATGAAAAAATATGGTTAAAAGTTATTTTTCGATTGAAAAGGGTATAGTTAAGATAATTAAAACCAGACTTATTACGCATTATTTCTAAACTTAGAGCTGTGATTAGTTTTTCTCTTTAAGAGAGTAAAAACAGGCTTCGCCTGCTGTGTACTTAAATGAAAATATTCATATATTTTCCTTAAGATTGTCTTCAAAACACAACAATGGCTTTCTTGTATTTTTATTTTCGGATTTTGAAAAATAATACTACCATCTTAATAATAATACCATCTTAATGGCTAGAATTCACATTCTAATGCAGGAGTCGCAAACCTGCGGCCCGCCTGAAATAATTTTGTTTTGTGGCCCGCTTATAAGACTCCCACCGAAATTAGGACTAGTGTACCGAAACTAGTTAAAAACCTGTTAATTAGTCAATTTCCCCCCAAAAAAACTTCTTAAATCTATTCTTAGTTTTTTCAACTTCACTGTCATTCTGAGCTGCTTAAATCCTATAATTTTATATGCCACCCGCGGGAGTATTGTGGTTTTTCCAAGTGGCCTTCTTGATCATTTTAGCCACCCCTGTGCTTATAGCTTAATTTTATTATCACCACTAGGCCGTCCATCAGAAGCCACTTGCCAACCTAGAGGACCGTTCCATTTTTTTCGCGGGTGGGGAAGGATAGAACGAGGAACTTAGCGTTTTTCGGGAGCACATGTTTGTGCGTTCATTGAAAAATGCATTCAGAGTTGCTTGATTTAAATCACTTTGATTTAAATTGTGATTTTAATAATGAATAAAATCATTAATTTAAATCAAAATTATTAAACAAATAAAATAATCCAAAAGTATAGAACAGTAAATACATTATAAGATGGCAGATGCACTATTTTTATGGTAGATTTTGATATATTTGAATTAAGTATTTGAATTTTAAAAAAATTGTAAATGGAAGTAATATGAACTTTTCATTTTAAAATGAAATAAAATATCAAATCAAAAATTGTTATAAAACTTAAAATTATTTAGATTTTGTATAACAATATCTAAATAATATATCAATCTTTGATAAATAATCTTTTAGGGGCAACTCTGATCTTATAATGTACTAGCTGATTTGCCCGGCACCTTGCACGGGTGGAGTGTATTAATTCCTTTTTTAAAGTTCTCCCAAGTTATATGTCCGATTTTTCGAATCACCAATAACCCCGGTGTCCCCAGTACTTTTTCATATTCCCGATAGTTTCATTTCCTATTTTCATGTTCCCGATAGTTTTCATAACCCGGTTTTCCCGGAAACTTTTCATATCCGGGTGTTCCCGGTACCTTTTCATATCCGGATGTTCCCGCTACCTTTTCATATCCCGGTTTTCCCGGTACCTTTACATACCCCCGGTTCCCGATAATTTTCATATCCAGGTGTTTCCAATAATTTTCATCCCGGTATTCCCGGTTCCTTTTCCCCATCCCAGTTCCAACAGTGACATCTCATTCCATCAAATATTTATCCTTACCATGTGATAAAAACAATCACATTGAAATCATCTCTTTTTTTTAATCTAGTGTTTAGAATGTTTCTTTTAAAGTGTACCTTTTCATATCCGGATGTTCCCGCTACCTTTCCATATCCCGGTTTTCCCGGTACCTTTTCATAACCAGGTGTTCCCGATAATTTTAATGTCCCAGTTTTCCCGATAATTTTCATAACCCGGTGTTCCCGATAATTTTCATCCCAGTTTTCCCGGTGCCTTTTTCTCATCCCAGTTCCAACTGTGATATCTCATTCCATCCCGATTTTTTGTCTATTAAACATTTATCCTTCCTATGTGATAAAAACAATCTACTTGAAATCATCTCTGTCATTTGAAATCCAGTGTTTAAAATCTTAAACAGAATTTTCTTAAAGTATTCCCACTATCCTTTTAAAATTCCGCAAAAAATAAATTTCAAAAATAAAATAAATTTCAAAAATCCCTCGATAAAAAGTTATCAAGGCTTGTCTTGTTTTTAATAAAACCAACTTCTTTTAAAGCTTCTCTGAAAGAGTAAAAAGAGATTGCTAGTTATAATAAAAATCTAGTGATTATAGTCTAGTAAACCAATTCCGCTATGAAGTAATGAAATTTTAGCTCTGTTTCCTCGGAAACTTTTAAATTCTTGCTATTTAAATATATTTTTCTGAGAAATTAAAATATTAAAGAAAGTAAATTAATTATTTTAATTTACTTCGGTTTTCTGATAACTGTTATAATATTTAAATACAGATATTCACACTGTTTTTCTTCATAAATTTTGTTGTAAATAATAAAATATGTATAAATGTTAATCAGTTATATTCATTCAAGTGAGGCAAGACGTCGCCTTAAGATAGAGAAGTAAACACTGCAATTTATGCATTTCAACAATGCACAATGCTATTTCAATGGGTAAAACGGAGTCGAAAAAGCGCCGAAAAGCAGGGAAGGAGTCGTTCGATTTTAAAATCGTTTCTTAGTGCGCGTCTAATGGCTGAGAGGAAGGTCTCTGTCAAATTTCAAGCCAATCGGTCCGGCAGTTTTGGAGATTTCGTGATGAGTGTTATGAATGAATGATGAATGAATGAATCACCCGTATTTGGATTTTATATATATAGATTTACTGTTCTATACTTTTGGAAATAAATTTAATACACGTTAATGTTATTTTTTCTTAAGTTATATAATTTAAAAACAATAGATAAAAAACAAGCAGTTTTTTTTAATAATAAATATTACATACAACAACCAATTTTACATACAGCATACAACTAACTAATGAATTTCCATGAATTTTATTTGTTTAATAATTTTGATTTAAATTAATGATTTTATTCATTATTAAAATCACAATTTAAATCAAAGTGATTTAAATCAAGCAACTCTGAATGCATTTTTCAATGAAAGCACAAACATGTGCTCCCGAAAAAACGCTAAGTTCCTCATTCTATCCTTCCCCACCCGCGAAAAAAATTGAACGGTCCTCTAGGTTGGCAAGCGGCTTCTGATGGACGGCCTAGTATTATCACCAACTCAACACATACCTCAATAAGAGGTACATGAATTCCTGATCCAGCTAGATATGGTCTATAGGGTGTATCGAAAAAAACTTTTTTTTGATTTTGATGACGCCTTAGTGCGGAAAAGTTGTCTAAGGTGTCAGAGAGTACCTGTGAATTTTTTCAGAATTTTCGGATAATATCTTGAGGTGCCGCCAAGGCCCTGAAGGTCCCTATGTTAATCCAATGGAGCGCGCAAGCCAAATTGGTTTTCCGCCCCTCATTTCTACCCTAATCACACGACGAATGTCTTCACTCGAGTTATGGACCCTATATGATCTAGGCTATCCGACAAAACTTGAATAATAGCCTAAATCTCTATATTATGTTGATTGTGGGCTCTGATTTGAACGAGAAAATACGAGAAATTGGAGCATACAAAAAAACGTAATATAGAGATTTAGGCTATTATTCAAGTTTTGTCGGATAGCCTAGATCATATAGGGCCCATAACTCGAGTGAAGACATTCGTCGTGTGATTAGGGTAGAAATGAGGGGCGAAAAACCAATTTGGCTTGCGCGCTCCATTGGATTAACATAGGGACCTTCAGGGCCTTGGCGGCACCTCAAGATATTATCCGAAAATTCTGAAAAAATTCACAGGCACTCTCTGACACCTTAGACAACTTTTCCGCACTAAGGCGTCATCAAAATAAAAAAAAAGTTTTTTTCGATACACCCTAATGGTCTAGGTCAAAGACAATTAATAATTATCAATAAATTATTAAATAAATATTTATTTACACAATAAACTGGTGACTTTGAGACTTTTCTGAACAATTAAGAAATTTAAGGTACATTAAATTTTTTCTATTAACTAAAAACTAGAAAAAGGTTAATCATAGTGGATAATAGCATATCCTATAAAAATTCGAATTGAGGTATTCAAGTATTGGAGATATGGGGTATAATTTTTTTTAGTGATGGAAAAAAAAGGGAAACTTCTTAATTTTGGAGGGGATTATGAGTTAAGAGCTCGAAACGAATCTATGACATTTCATAGATGTACAAGACATAGCAGATCTTAGGGGACATCCATAAATTACGTGAGGTCAAAAAGGGGGGGAGGGGTTTAAAAAATCTTCCCAAATCTCACCAAGGGGGAGGGGGGTCGATTAAAATCTCACGTCAACCTTTTATGTTAGAAATTAAACGATTTTTTTTAAGTATGAGAAAGGAATAATACCCACAGATAAGATACTGTGGTGAATTTTAGGCGGAATAATGTCCTTTTCTTCCATATCATTAATAATGGAAAATGGCGAATATTTAAGGAAAAACAGTAAGTAAAAAATTGATGTCAAAATCTCGGGGGGTTGAACCCCCAAAACCCCCCTTGGTTACGGTCCTGGCAAGGGGAGAGACGATTCAAGACAAAAACGTCCACGCTAAAACTTTTTAACATTTTTATTATACACATGGGAATATAAACAACGAATCATGATTGCTTCCGAGATCTAAAAAATGAGAGGCCTGTAGAGATCGACTATCTTCTTGGGGGGAGTGTGGAGCATCTTGATGACGTTCTCCAGCTTCACGTGAGCGATGTAGATGTCGTCCCCTACAGGTAACCCGCCCCTCCGCCTCCCAGATTTGTTCGCCGCTTCGTACGGTTCGTCTCCCAGGTATGGACCTTTGAAGGAACCGTCGGCTTCAGCCTGAAAAGAAAGAAAGATAATTCATTTCCCAAGGAAAAATTTTGCAAGTTTTTCAGTGTGAAATAGACTTTTGAAATTGAAACACCCTGTATAAAAAAGTAAAAATTTGTAAAATTTCGTCCAAAAGTAGAGAAGATTCTTAATAAAATAAGATAATAAGATAAGAGGCCTCACCTAGGGGCCCAGCTAGGTCGAAAACAAATGTCCGCCTATGAAGATTTTCGACTTTTTTTGTCGAAAATTTGTTTTTTACATTTTCAAGTAGTTTATACTTTTGTTTTTATTTATTTATGTTTTATAATCAACAAACAAAGTAAAGAAAATATCATATCACCTGGGATCGTAGAACGATCCATGCTGGTGAACAAACAGTTAGTTACACTTATTAAACAAGGATATACAATAAAAATTTTAGCATGAATATCTATATATATATAATCCAAATACCATTCATTCATAACACTCATCACGAAATCTCCAAAACTGCCGGACCGATAGGCTTGAAATTTGACAGAGACCTTCCTCTCTGCCATTAGACGCGCACTAAGAAACGATTTTAAAATCTAACAACTCCTTCCCTGCTTTTCGGCGCTTTTTCGACTCCGTTTTACCCATTGAAATAACATTATACATTGTTGAAATGCATAAAATGCAGGGTTTACTTCTCTATCTTAAGGCGACGTCTTGCCTCACTTGATAAAATATAATTTGAAAACAATTTATAATTTACAATGAAATTTAAGAAGAAAAACAGTGTGAATATCTGTATTTAAATATTATAACAGTAATCAGAACGCCGAAATTATTCTAATAATTAATTACTTTCTTTAAGATTTTAATTTTCTTAAATTTATGGATCAAAAACTGAAAAGTTTCCATGAAAACAGTTCAGAATTGAAAAAATTCACACAGCATGGTTTACTAGACTATAATCACTAGATTTTTTATTATAACTAGCAATCTGTTTTTACTTTTTAAAAGTAGCTTTTAAAGAAGTTGGTTATTTTAAGTAGAAGGCAGGATTTTAATAGTTTTTTACTTGATAACTTTTTATCGAGGGATTTTTGAAATTTATTTTATTTTGAAATCGAATTTTTGAGGAATTTTGAAAGGGCAGCGGAAATACTTCATGAAAATTCTGTTTAAGACTTTAAAAACTAAATTTCAAATAACTGAGATGATTTCAATTAGATTGTTTTTGTCACATAGAAAGGATAAATGTTTAATAAGCAAAAAATCGGGATGGAATGAGTTATCACATTTGGAACTGGGATGGAAAAAAGGCACCGGGAATACCGGGATGAAAATTTTTGGGAACACCAGGATATGAAAATTATCGGGAACACCGCCGGTATATGAAAATTATCGGGAAAACTGGGATATGAAAATTATCGGGAACATTGGGTTATGAAAAAGTACCGGGAACACCGGGTCATGGATAAGTACCAGGAACACCGGAATATAAAAATTATCGGGAAAACCAGGATAAAAATTATCGGGAAAACCGGGATATAAAAAGGTACAGGGAAAACCGGGATATAAATATTATCGGGAAAACCGGGGTATCAAAAGGTACCGGAAACGCCAGGATATGAAAAAGTACCGGGAACACTGGGATATGTAAAAGTACCGGGGACACCGGGATATGAAAAGGTGCCGAGAAAACAGGGATATTAATATTACTAGGAACTAGGTTCTAGAACTGCGGACACGTGCCCCGCTACGTACCCAAGCGCATTGCAGTTACAACACGCGCCGCGAGATATTACTAGGAACACGGGGATATAAAAAGAGTAGGGGACACCGGGGTGATTGGTGATACGAAAAATCGGACATAAACTTGGGAGAACTTAAAAAAAGGAATAAATAGACTCCACCCGTGCAAGGCCGGGCAAATCAGCTAGTTATGAATAAAAATGAACATTACATAAAAACAAAACGAGAAAAATTTTTTTTACAATATCAATCAGGAAATTAGAAGTGGCAAACAGGGTGTCGTAAATTATGGGTTTACTATCCGTCGTAAGGTTAGTATTAGTGCAAAAAAAAATAAGAATGGATTATAATTTCGATAATAATATGATAATCGATATAATTTAATATGTCTTTAAATGAATTCAAATCCAAGTGTTCTCTTTTAATTCATTGATGTGTTAATTTCCATTGAATGTATTTGTATTTACTTTTTCTTTCGATGTAATACTGTTATTGGATTAATTTCTGTTGTGTACATCTAAAATAAACAAATAAATAAATAAGATCAAACAAAAAAGTTTTCAATGTCCCCAATAGAAAACAAAAAGTATTTTAATTTATTTTTAAATGCATGTTTGGCTAGACTATTTTGAATTTCCAAAGGTAGTAAGTTTAAGAAATTAGGGGCTAGATAAAAGAAATTTTTACAAAAAATAGCTTTTTCAGGTTTAGGTGCAGCATATATCACATTAGGTCTTCGGGAATTTATTATGTTTATTGAAATAGAGATAGAGACTTGTTTTAAAGTAGAAAAGGTAACGAATAGGTAAAATAATCAATAGTTTAAACTTATCAATAATCTTTATCATTTATCTTAGTCAATAGGATTTGATAACGTTTTCATATTCAGCGGCACGGTCGACGGCATGCCTTAATTAGTTTTGGAAATCTTTTGGCCCAAAAATCCCTTAATAATTTCATTATTTTATTATGCATGCCCACATGGGCGTAGCTAACCAGGGAGGGGAAGCTGCCCCCCCTAAGTCCTGAGGAATTTACTTTTTACTTTACTGTAAGACAAGTTAAAACCCAGTTTTTTTAGGGTCAAATTTTCAAAACTTTTATTGGGGAGAGCCCCCAGACCCCCCTCTATATTTAAACTTTCATTATTCACACTTTTTTGTATAAATTCATTTAAATCAAAATTCTACCGAAAAATGTACGTCCAAATTCGGGTTAACGTGTACCAAAAAACAGTTTGAAACCCTGTTAATATGGGCAAATTTTCAAACATTTTCTGCGGGATGGCAGCCAGGCCACCTTTTAGTATTTAAACCTTCCACACTTTTTTTGTAATAAGTTCATTAAAATCAAAATTCTAACTAAAAATGTATGTCCAAATTTGGGTTTACATGTACAAAAAACAGTTTAAAACCCTGTTCTTAGGGTCAAATTTCCAAACATTTTCTGGGGCCCCTCTGACCTCTAGACCCCCTTTGAAGATTAAACCTTTTTTACTAAAAACTTTTCTTATATAAATTTTTCTTGGACAGTGTTGAATAGGCACATTAAACCTATTTAGTCCACTGAAAATAGCGAAAAAAAGGGCCGAACCTCGGACAAATTGCAATAAAAGGTTTCTCAACGGTTTTCACTTAGAAATGACCTCAATAATAACATACTAAAAATCGGCCAAAATCAGCCGGGGGGAAGTTTAATTTTTTTTAATTTTTAAAAAATGGCCGAAAAAAAATTAAAAAAAAACCCAAAACAATAATATAGACATGTGATACATGTTTATAGGTTATTTTTGAGTTTTAAAACCGAATATTGCCTTTAGTTTTGAAAAAAAATTGAAATTTCAATTTTTAAAATTAATTTGAAAAATGAACTATATGAAAAAATTAAAACCCCCTAAAAACCTAACCAAATCATCAAAAGAGATAAATCAAACGGTTTTTATTTAGAAATGACCTAAATATTAACATACTAAAAGTAAAAAATTTTACGAGTTAAAGAAGTTAAATTTTTTTTTAAATTTCAACTTTTTTTTTGCGAAAAATGCATTTTTTTTTCAAATTCGTGCCCCAAACTTTTGAGGCTTTTGAAAAGGTCATTTTTCGGTGGATATTGTCCACAGATAGTTATATAATGGAAAACCGGTGGAATTGACCCTCAATGAATTAGTTAATTATTTTATTTAAAATTTTGAAATTGGTAAAATGTAGTAAAAAGTGAAAAAAGGTAATAATTTGGCATATTTACATCAGAATTTAAAATAATTAACTAATTCATTGAGGGTAAATTCCACCGGTTTTCCATTATATAGCTATCTGTGGACAATATACACCGAAAATGACCTTTTCAAAAGCCTCTAAAGTTTTTGGCACGAATTTGAAAAAAAAAAGCATTTTTCGCAAAAAAAAAAATGGAAATTTAAAAAAAAATTTAACTTCTTTAACTCGTAAAATTTTTAAATTTTAGTATGTTAATATTTAGGTCATTTCTAAATGAAAACCGTTTGATTTATCTCTTTTGATAATTTGGTTAGGTTTTTAGGGGGGTTTTAATTTTTTCATATAGTTCATTTTTCAAATTAATTTTAAAAATTGAAATTTCAATTTTTTTTCAAAACTAAAGGCAATATTCGGTTTTAAAACTCAAAAATAACCTATAAACATGTATCACATGTCTATATTATTGTTTTGGGTTTTTTTTAAATTTTTTTCGGCCATTTTTTAAAAATTTAAAAAAAATTAAATATCCCCCCGGCCGATTTTGGCCGATTTTTAGTATGTTATTATTGAGGTCATTCCTAAGTGAAAACCGTTGAGAAACCTTTTATTGCAATTTGTCCGAGGTTCAACTCTATTTTCAGTGGACTAATTTGGATGAAAGGGGTTGAAAAATATTTTTAGGCCCCTCCCGAAATAAATTTCTATGTTCGCCAGCCCTGATTCAAAATTTAAAATAAGAGCTCCCATCTATGGCCGTATCCAAGGGGGTAGAACAAAAAACGGCGCAAGTTCAGAGTTGCGTATGCTTAGCGATTTTTGGCTGTTAGTTCGACTGCCTTTTTAGTGCTGCCATCTTTATTTTTCCACTGATACTAGCAAAGTTTGACAGCCTTTTTTCGAGCTGCCATCTATCGGAGATTTCCGCAAGAAACGGCTGTACTAGTTCCCTCTAACTTGACCTGAGGTCAACCTGGAATCTAGCTTTTGGTGGTGAATACAGCCGCAATTCAACTTATAAAAAAAACTTTTAAAATTGAGAATTTTACTTGAAAAGTGGTTCCCAATGGAATTTTTTTATTGAAACAAACAAAATGCTATAAAAAATTGCATCGTTCTTTAAGGAAAAATAGCTGTTAAAATGATATCGGTATAACGCTGCGAATGACATGCTTTTTGAAGCTGGTCACTATGCTAATTTTGTCTAATATGTAAAAGGTTAGAAACCTCAGAAAACAAAATGTATAATTATATATTTATTTACACAATAAACTGGTGACTTTGAGACATTTAAGAACTATAGTACATGCACAAGAACTTAAAAGGAAAAACATTTTTTTCCAATAACTCAAAACTAGAAATAGGTTAATCATTGTGGACAATAACATACCCCATAAGAATTCGGATTGAGGTATACAAATATTGGGGAAATGGGTATTTTTTGACAATAATTTAACCTTACTCTGTTATGAATTAAATTATTTTAATTCAATTTAATAAAACTTTCGAGGCATATTACATTGCAAATAATTACTAAATCATTACCACTTAAGCAATTTTAGAACCAATTATTTATATTTCTCAATAATTGAAATATCGTTTTTAATATTATTTGAAATGCCTCAAAAAGTAATACCTCAGAACCAAAATGACCCATCTCTCTATTAACAGATTGTGCAAGAGCAAGAGCACTAATTGTCCAAATTAGTTAAATCGAACCCAATTCGCATAGAATTGGTGAAAAATATTATTGTTTTCGTTTTCGACACCCCACTGTTTCATCCTAACTTTTTTCCAGATAATTTTCATTGCCTATTTCTAGAATCCATTTCAAAAGGTGCGGTACCAAGATCTGAGATAAATCAAACTTTCAACTCTAATATTTGAAACTCAACTATAATCAACTCTTTTTCAACTCTACGTTTTGTAAAATATATACTTTTCAAAATTATAATGAAAAATGAGATTTAAAATACTACTTTAAAATGACACTCATTTTGGCGCAAGTTCAGACTTGCGTATGCGCCAAGTTTTTAGCGTTAAAGATGACTAACATGGTAACCCTAACTCATGTTAAAAAATTATTTGGCTGCTAAATGTGCCGCTAAACAACCAAAAATCGCCAAGCATACGCAACTCTGAACTTGCGCCCTCATTTTACCTCTATACAATTTGAAGATTGAAAAGCTTCTAGATTCTAGAGATCAATTTAAAACAATCGTCGAAAAACGTGACGTCACTATGCATGCAATATGTAAACAAATACTATAGAGCTACACTATTTGAGGGAATCGACAATGATGGGCAATACCAGCATTTTTTGAAAAAAAGGCATATAGTCTTCAGAACGAAAGAGCGAATTTTAATCTCATCTTATTCAATTAACACTGCTTTAAAATTTTCAGAGTCGATTTAAAAATTTCAAAATCGATAATTATGGAGACGGTGTTAAAACTCAAAACCGGGAAATAATTTTTGTTAGTCACTTTTTTAAAATCAGGAAGCATTTTGGCAATCTAGAACTTAAAGGCAGGGCTCGATTTCAGCCGGAACGGCGTTCCGGAACCTCTTTTTCGATTAAAAAATTAATATTTTATTTCAGGGATCTCCTATAACTACAGCCCGCGAACCCTTTCATCAGGCCCGCGAAAACCTTTCTATATGTACGAAAAAAAGTTCTAAAATGGATTAAAACCATGTTTTTAGGGTCAAATTTTCAAAATTTTTATGGGGGAGGACCCCCAGACCCCCTCTTTGTATTTAGAACTCAACTAATCATATTTATCTTCAGATTAACTTCATAAAAGGGGGAAACTTACTAAAAAAATATTTAATAAGAACATTAAACGTATAAGCATCCGTAAAAAGGGTTTTAGAGGGAATTTCGAGTTTCTTCCCCCCTGTGCAAAAATTTAACTTGGGACCTGATAATGATTTAAATTTCTAAAAGGATATTTGGGCTTCTAAATTCTAAAAGGATATTTGGGATATTTTTTAAAAATTTCAAAATCGATAATTATGGAGACGGTGTTAAAACTCAAAACCGGGAAATAATTTTTGTTAGTCACTTTTTTAAAATCAGGAAGCATTTTGGCAATCTAGAACTTAAAGGCAGGGCTCGATTTCAGCCGGAACGGCGTTCCGGAACCTCTTTTTCGATTAAAAAATTAATATTTTATTTCAGGGATCTCCTATAACTACAGCCCGCGAACCCTTTCATCAGGCCCGCGAAAACCTTTCTATATGTACGAAAAAAAGTTCTAAAATGGATTAAAACCATGTTTTTAGGGTCAAATTTTCAAAATTTTTATGGGGGAGGACCCCCAGACCCCCTCTTTGTATTTAGAACTCAACTAATCATATTTATCTTCAGATTAACTTCATAAAAGGGGGAAACTTACTAAAAAAATATTTAATAAGAACATTAAACGTATAAGCATCCGTAAAAAGGGTTTTAGAGGGAATTTCGAGTTTCTTCCCCCCTGTGCAAAAATTTAACTTGGGACCTGATAATGATTTAAATTTCTAAAAGGATATTTGGGCCCCTCCCGAAATAAATTCCTACATACGCCACTATGATCCTGGGTGTGTTACAAAAACCATTTTCTGTTACTATTTAAAACTTATTTTCAACGATTCACTTGTGCATATTTTAAATTAAAAAAAAATTAAAACAAAAATAATAATAATGAATTTTATTTCAAATTATAAATTTATATCGACCACAAAGAGACGCGCATTTTAAATGCATTTTTATCTTTTTTGCAAATAAAAATAATTTTGTGATTTAATATTAAGGTTATTACCTTAATTGTGTTCTTTTAAAACATAATTGTGAACCCTAATTTGAACTACAAGAGGCGCCCTGTTGGAAAAAAGGTACAATGCACTGTAAAAAAGGTGCTTTAACGAAAAAAATTGCCTAAATAGAGTTCATCGTCTTAAACAATAAATTAAGTTAAAAAATTCTTCCTACAACACACTTGAATTTATTTTTTAAATTTAAATTTAACAATAAATGCTTAAGTTTTTGAAAGTATTCGCTTTTTTTCAGTTTTGAGACCAATAATTTTACTGTTCCGGTACCTCTTTTTTTAGAAATCGAGCCCTGCTTAAAGAGTTGGGTAAGTTAGGGTAAGTAAGGGTTTTACATTATTGTGTAAAATTTGTTTTCCACTAAAATAACAAACTCTCTTAAATAACTGAATAAAATTTTACCATTTTTCCAAACTTGAACATGCATCGGGTAACATTTGGCAAGTTTCTGAGGAGCAGCAGATCTTCAGGCTCGAAAAGATACTCTTTTGGGACACCATACGCCTTCAGGGCATTTAAAAATTTTACTATGTTGGCTCTCTTTTGCTTCAAGTTTCCACCTGCTTTGATTTCTCCAGGAACTGAGTTCGGTTTAACGTAGTTCATCAACCTATAAACGAAAAGAAGTGTTTATTAGCGTATGTCATACGCTAAAAAAAGTCAATACACCCGTATGACTTTTTCAGATTCAAAAGCCGGCCTTGCTAGTAAATGTTGAAGGCTGTGATTTCTTTGTAATTATAAATATGTATAGATGATATATGTTTAAAATGTGATATGTATTTTTTGAAAGAGTGAAGTATGTAAAAAAAAACACAGAAAAATAGGAAATTAGGAGAGACAATTAAAAAAAAACATCTTAAATTTATGGTTTTTAAAATAATTATTTAAAGTTATGTTGCTCATTTCATTATAACATAAATCTTGAAGCTCATAAACGAAAAACTTAGATGATCTGGTCTTATATCTGTTTTGTATTTCAGAAATGAAGGGCTTGGTGGATGAAGGGCTATGTTACAATACAAGGCCTGTCCCGAAAGTAACGAGACTGAATTCCCTAATTCAGAATTAGGGAATTCAGTCTCGTTACTTTCGGGACAGGCCTTGTAACATAGCCCCTTCATTCACCAAGCCCTTCAATTGAATCGTTTATTTCAGAAACAAGTTAAACCCCATTGGGTTAACACAGCGTTAAACTTGTTTCTGAAATAAACGATTCAATTGATGTCTGATCTAGATATAAACGTGAAATGAGTAGCAAACTATGCATTTCAGTCTTATAAAAATATTTCGATACACCATAATTTGTAAAAATATGTAAAAATAAATATGGTTACATCCATTGAAAAAAAATCTCTCAAAACAAACAGTAATTTAAAACCATCATGCTCATGAAAAGCTATGTAGTACATAAAACTTGAAAATCTTAGCCTAGTGGGGATAAATTGGTAAATAAGTACGCGAGAATCCTTGCCTTACCTGCAGAAAAGTACGCCATCCCTCAAGTATTGGTCGAAGTCAAAGCAGCTGTTCTCCCCCAAGCAATTCCAGATCCACAGTAATATCTGACTCTCTTTTGTGTTGTCTCTCTGAAAATAACACAGTGATCATTAAGCTTCAAGAATTAACGCTACTTTGAATCGTCAGTTCATAAAAGGGAAGGAGTTAAAAAAAATGGCAGATGGAATTTTGTGCTCAGCTGAAAACAATCCCCAAACTTCGCTCTTATTCGCTCTACACCAGTGGTTCCCAACAGGTGGTCCGCGGACCACTAGTGGTCCGTGAGGCCTTCAGAGGTGGTCCGTGAGAAGATTTTTAAATTACTTATCCAAAAAATGTGTGGAAATTTAAAAAAAATAGTTTTCCCAATCACACATTCCAGGAAATAGTGGAAACAGTACAGATACAATAACATAAGTAAAAAATCATGTCTCATAAATAAAAAATTTTATCTCTTTCTCTCCTTCCTAATGAATCATTTGTTCATTTCTATTATTTTGCACAGTTTTATTCAACAGTAGTTTATTACAGAGCAGAAACGAAATGTGAAGATGTGGAAAAGTATTGCATCAGATTAATTAAAACTGAGAGGCGTCGGGGTGGGGCAAATAAAGAATCGAATGATCGGACTTATACTTGGTTTGATACGAAGCGAAGCGTGGAAGTGTTGAAAGATACTTTAAACTGGGATGCTATGGTCAGTAGGGTGGGCCGAAAAAACCTTTTATTTTTTTTCGAAGTTTTAATAGCGCGGAAAAGTTGCGAATTATATAGACAAAGAAAAGGAAAAAAAAATTTTCAAAATCGGTTAATATCTTCCGATCGCGCAAAGGCCCCAAAGTTTGAAAAAATATGAAAAAACTTGATTTTTGCGATTATTTTTTTAAAAAAATCAAAGATTTAACTATCAAATATTGTTCATGATTTTTTTATGTGAAACTTATATAGTTATAGACATAATCGTTCAGATTCCATTCTTCTATCACTTTTTTTTCGTTAGATATAATTTTTTAATGTTCATACAAATTTTGTAAAGTTGTTTTTCCTGCATATTTAAACAGCTAATAACTCTAGAACTATACAACTTAAAAACTTGAAATCAGGCCCATTTTGTTCGTAAATTTTTTTTCTTTGATTTGGTGTGCATCATGATCATCATTTTCAAAACGTTTTTTTTTATTTGAAAAAAGTGAAAAAAATTTAATAAAAAAAATTTTTTTTAATTTTTTTTTTGAAAAAATATTAATAGCCTTTTAACTCTTAAAATGAACATAACTACCCAATTTCAAGTTGAAAATCAAATTTAATCATGTATAAAAAAATAAAAATAACCGTAATTTAGTCAAATCCCTAAACATTCCCTAAAATTATACACCAAGAGCGATTCACTCATGGAAAATTTATCAAATCACTTGAGGGTGTTCATATGACTAAAAACATGTAAAAAGTGTCACATAAATTTCAGAAAATAAGACAATTAACAGATTCGGTTCAAAATCTTACAGTGCTAGTTCCCAACTTTAAGTTAATTCAATTTGCATGAATTTTACCTGAATATTCCTTAGAAATGTGTTAATATCCAATTTTTTTATGTTCTTAAGTTTTTAATTTACTTTGATTTGACTTGTTAAAAGTAAAAACAATTAGATATAAACATAATTCTTAGAAATTTTCAGGAGAAATGCATGCAAACTTAACTAAATATGAAAAAACTTGATTTTTGCGTTTATTTTTTTAATTTGATGTTTTCGTAACGTAATAGTTTGCAACGTCTTCTAATAAAGCCTAAAACAGTTCACACGCAGGCTGTTGAACGCTGTGTAAAACTCGTCACGGAAGCCTCAGGAAAAGTTTGCGGAGCTGAATCACGAGAAGGATTTATAAGAACCACTCTGCTCTCTAGATCATACATGCCGAACTTCATCAGCAAATCCAGAGATGTTTAACATTCAAAAATATTATGTTTAAAATAAAAATAGTGTAACTATTACGTTAAAAAATATATTAAAGATATAAAAAAACTTGCAAAAGTGTGAAATTTTCAATATTTTGGCAAATTTTGGGGCTTATGCGCGATCGGATTATATTAACTGATCTAAACCAAATTAAAACACAATGTTTTTAGGCTCTATTAAAAGACGTTGCAAACTATTACGTTACGAAAACATCAAATTAAAAAAAATAAACGCGAAAATCAAGTTTTTCATATTTAGTTAAGTTTGCATGCATTTCTCCTGAAAATTTCTAAGAATTATGTTTATATCTAATTGTTTTTACTTTTAACAAGTCAAATCAAATTAAATTAAAAACTTAACATAAAAAAATTGGATATAAACACATTTCTAAGGAATATTCAGGTAAAATTCATGCAAATTGAATTAACTTAAAGTTGGGAACTAGCACTGTAAGATTTTGAACCGAATCTGTTAATTGTCTTATTTTCTGAAATTTATGTGACATTTTTTACATGTTTTAAGTCATATGAACACCCTCAAATGATTTGATAAATTTTCCATGAGTGAATCGCTCTTGGTGTATAATTTTAGGGAATGTTTAGGGATTTGACTAAATTACGGTTATTTTTATTTTTTTATACATGATTAAATTTTATTTTCAACTTGAAATTGGGTAGTTATGTTCATTTTAAGAGTTAAAAGGCTATTAATATTTTTTCAAAAAAAAAATTACAAAAATTTTTTTTATTAAATTTTTTTCACTTTTTTCAAATTAAAAAAAAAACTTTTTGAAAATGATGATCATGATGCACACCAAATCAAAGAAAAAAAATTTACGAACAAAATGGGACTGATTTCAAGTTTTTAAGTTGTATAGTTCTAGAGTTATTAGCTGTTTTAAAATGCAGGAAAAACAACTTTACAAAATTTGTATGAACATTAAAAAAATTATATCTAACGAAAAAAAAGTGATAGAAGAATGGAATCTGAACGATTATGTCTATAACTATATTAGTTTCACATAAAAAATCATGAACAATATTTGATAGTTTAATCTTTGATTTTTTTAAAAAAATAATCGCAAAAATCAAGTTTTTTCATATTTTTTCAAACTTTGGGGCCTTTGCGCGATCGGAAGATATTAACCGATTTTGAAAATTTTTTTTCCTTTTCTTTGTCTATATAATTCGCAACTTTTCCGCGCTATTAAAACTTCGAAAAAAAATAAAAGGTTTTTTCGGCCCACCCTAATGGTCAGACAGAGGGTCTTCGAGAAATCGTGGTATGAAAAGAGGAAATTTCTGAGATACACGTGAAATAGGTCTGTTCGAAGATATGAGAAAAATTTATTGCCAAAAATGCGAAAGTTTTTGAACACATAAATCATTTTCTATTTTATTCACTCCTTTAAAATAATTACTGACTTTTGAGGCGGTTTCTTTTGGGAGAACATCAGCCTCGCCTATAGAATTTCCTCTGCCACAATTCACAGTCAGTGCATGTCCTGTTTGTTTTTTGTGATCAACAGAATTCTTGGTTATCTCATTTGTCCAGCAGTTTAATTTAAAGCTAAGTACTTTCTTTCAAATTTAAATCTACTTATAATATAATATTACTATATTTGTTGGTTATGAAAAAGAAGAAAAATAACTATTTTATACTGTTGTTTTTAAACCTGTAACTTTTGTGTAGGTGTGAACCCTTCCAGGGTTAATAGTTAAAAATGGTTAAATGGTCTTTTTTAAAGGTACATTTTTAAATAATTAGATATAAATTAATGTAATGATGATTTTTCTTTTAAGTTTAATAGATTATTTGATTTCTAAATTCTATTTAGAAACATTGTAAGACTCGGTTTCCCTTACTTCAGAAAAAAGTCAAAATTTTAGACCCTCCTAGAGGAATGAATACACTGAAAAAAAATTTAAAATTTTGAAGATACAGTTAGGGATAGAGATGGTCCGCGGAGGTTCAAATTTAAATGAAGTGGTCCGCAGACATATTTAAGTTGGGAACCACTGCTCTACACCTACACACGAATGGAAAGGGGGGGGGGATAACTGTTAAAATTGGTGAAAAATTTTAAATTTAAGTTAATTTGCCTGTATTTTGAATGTTTGATTCAATTTATATTCAATAAACTTCCTTAATGACTCAGTTTCATAATGCTTTTTTATTTTATTTGCTTATTTTCAACTTATTTTTGTGTTGTGAATTATGCAGAATGTGATTTAGTTATAACTGAAGAGTCATAAAGTTGAAGGTAAAGAATTGGTCCACAATTGAATTTGAATTCTGATCACTTTGTAGTTTTTATAAAAATAATTTAGAAATACGTAAATTAAAAATGGGTTATAAATTTTTCAAAAATTGCAGGTTCCACCGAGATTTGAACTCGGATCGCTGGATTCAGAGTCCAGAGTGCTAACCATTACACCATGGAACCTACCTTCCCATGCCGGGAATTGAACCCGGGCCGTCTGGGTGAAAGCCAGAAATCCTAACCACTAGACCACATGGGAGACGCAAATCCAAGGGAGTTGAGTAAACAAGTACCGTATTTCAATATAAGTGATCTCTTCAGTTAAAATTAGTTATAGTCCAGTAAATCTACTGAAAAAAGGGTCAAACCGGGAACAAATTGATACATTTATTTTTCAACGGCTCGCGGGAAGTTTAATCTTTTTTAATTTTTAAAAAATGGCCGAAAATTTTTTTCAAAAAATCAAATTATAAATATAGATACTTATGATACATGTTTATAGGCTATTTTTCAGTGCTGAATACGAATATACCATATAAATTTTAAAAAATTCAAAATTTCAATTATTAAAAATTAATTCAAAATTTGGAAAGTCGAAAAAATTAAAACATCGCTCAAAACCACAAAATAATTGCAAAAGAAGTAATTTAAACGGTTTTCGATTAGAAATGACCGTCAGCCTGGTCATTTTATAAGAGCCCCCTGGATACCCTTTATTATGCGGGCTTGGACAATTGGCACCTTCTTTAAATATTGTGAATTATGGAATAATCAATAATCTATATATATAAAATACAAATACGGGTGATTCATTCATTCATAACACTCATCACGAAATCTCCAAAACTGCCGGACCGATTGGCTTGAAATTTGACAGAGACCTTCCTCTCAGCCATTAGACGCGCACTAAGAAACGATTTTAAAATCGAACGACTCCTTCCCTGCTTTTCGGCGCTTTTTCGACTCCGTTTTCCCCATTGAAATAGCATTGTGCATTGTTGAAATGCATAAATTGCAGTGTTTACTTCTCTATCTTAAGGCGACGTCTTGACTCACTTGAATGAATATAACTGATTAACATTTATACATATTTTATTATTTACAACAAAATTTATGAAGAAAAACAGTGTGAATATCTGTATTTAAATATTATAACAGTTTTCAGAAAACCGAAGTAAATTAAAATAATTTACTTTCTCTAATATTTTAATTTCTCAGAAAAATATATTTAAATAGCAAGAATTTAAAAGTTTCCGAGGAAACAGAGCTAAAATTTCATTGCTTCATAGCGGAATTGGTTTACTAGACTATAATCACTAGATTTTTATTATAACTAGCAATCTGTTTTTACTCTTTCAGAGAAGCTTTTAAAGAAGTTAGTTTTATTAAAAAGAAGACAAGCTTACTTGATAACTTTTTATCGAGGGATTTTTGAAATTTATTTTATTTTTGAAATTTATTTTTTGTGGAATTTTAAAAGGATAGCGGGAATACTTTAAGAAAATTCTGTTTAAGATTTTAAACACTGGATTTCAAATGAAAGAGATGATTTCAAGTAGATTGTTTTTATCACATAGGAAGGATAAATGTTTAATAGACAAAAAATCGGGATGGAATGAGATATCACAGTTGGAACTGGGATGAGAAAAAGGCACCGGGAAAACTGGGATGAAAATTATCGGGAACACCGGGTTATGAAAATTATCGGGAAAACCGGGACATTAAAATTATCGGGAACACCGGGTTATGAAAAGGTACCGGGAAAACCGGGATATGAAAAGGTGGTGACGCGAAAAAACCGTTCAATGCAAAAACCGTTCAGACGAAAACCGTTCAAAAAACAAAAAAATTTATAGCTTTACACATGTAATTAATTTGCTTTTATTTTATTGAACGGTTTTTTCGTATATCCGAAAAGGTAGCGGGAACATCCGGATATGAAAAGGTACACTTTAAAAGGAACATTTTAAACACTAGATTAAAAAAAAGAGATGATTTCAATGTGATTGTTTTTATCACATGGTAAGGATAAATATTTGATGGAATGAGATGTCACAGTTGGAACTGGGATGGGGAAAAGGAACCGGGAATACCGGGATGAAAATTATTGGAAACACCTGGATATGAAAATTATCGGGAACCGGGGGTATGTAAAGGTACCGGGAAAACCGGGATATGAAAAGGTAGCGGGAACATCCGGATATATGAAAAGGTACCGGGAACACCCGGATATGAAAAGTTTCCGGGAAAACCGGGTTATGAAAACTATCGGGAACATGAAAATAGGAAATGAAACTATCGGGAATATGAAAAAGTACTGGGGACACCGGGGTTATTGGTGATTCGAAAAATCGGACATATAACTTGGGAGAACTTTAAAAAAGGAATTAATACACTCCACCCGTGCAAGGCCGGGCAAATCAGCTAGTTGTTGCATATAACCAAGATCAATTATATATGTCCACGCTCTCTAAGCCACTGTTTACTGTTAGGAATAAAAAAAACCCGTGCAGATCGATATTTTCCAGTCAAACATGAATACTCACCCCCAAAGAGACGTCACGATCTCAGGTGACGTCAAAAGTTGGAAAAGTTTTGTTTGGGTTTTGAACGAGGAACACAGTTTATTTTAAGGACGAAGCGAAGACTTTGGCAGGACCCCAGGGATACCCCGAAACTTACCTCTCAGCTATCTTTCTAATTTGTTTGAAACTGTCCTGAGAAGTTGTTCTTCAGAAACATGTGCTGAGTTTGACGTACTTAACGGTTTTTTAAATTGATGGTTTCTATATCCGTTATTTTTCATTAATTTTTATCTTTTCTTAAAAAAAAAACAATAACTATATTACATAACCTGGTGATATGGCTAAGGCTAAGCGCGCACTAGAGTCTGTCACGGTGACTATAAACACTAGTTCACTCGAAATAATGCATTTCTATGGTGAGATTCTTGGCAATCGGCCAAATAGTCTCGTCGCCTGTGCGCGCACTCTAGCTTCTTGCAATAGCCAGGGAGACAATTTTGTCTTTGTCGCCGTGACAAAAGTCTCTAGTGCGCGCTTAGCCTAAATATAAAAATTACATCCGGTCAGAGACAGAACTATAAGCAATAGGGTGTATCAAAAGTATTTTGTTTACATTTTCCCAGGGGCACAGTGACAAAACCGGTCCCGATCACTTCTATTTAATTTAATGTAAAATACACCGTTTTATGTGATCAGCATTTTGCTTCGTATCATCAAAATTTTGTGAAATTTTGTTAAAAACCTCCTTTTTACAACGTTTTTATTAGGTCGCTTTCAATCTTGTCTGTCCGTCCGTCCGTCTATCTGTCTGTTCGGGAGGAATTTAGTAATCAATTTTAAACATACTTCCCCATGAGCTAGAGACTTGGAAATTTTGAACATAGTTCAGATCTGGATGACAATACGATATTATCTCGTTAGTTCGGTTCAATTTGCTGTCCCTGAACCCCCAGGGGGACTTAAAACTTAGAAGTTCAACTATAGGACCTTATTTAAAAAAAAAAACATTGTTGTGCAGTTTGCCTCCTCTCGTTATCAAGATGGCTTTAGAAGTGTTGTATAAAATATTAGTAAAATAAAATTTGTAAGAATAAAAGTAATACACAGTACATGCAGTACTTCATGCAAGTTTTGTATTTGTAATACATCTAAGGGACTGACTTAATTAATTAGTTACTGACAAGTTTCTCACCAATATATTTTTAAAACACTTTTTTTATATTACTAGTGTTTCAAAAATATCCTACATCATCTGTATAATAGCTAGAGGCAAAAACTGTGCAATGATTTTAACAAAACAGGGTAAAGCCATGGGTTATAGTTAAAGTTCAGAAAAAAACACTTTTTAGTTTTAAATAAAGAGAAAAGAATCAAATTCTTGGAAGGTGTTCAGGTCGCGAACAAAAACACAACAAAACTAAAAACCAGAAAATAATTAATGAAAAAAAACCTTTTTAAAGAACAACGTTTTTAAAATGCACTAAAAAGTATAAAATAATTTTTTGCAACTCCTTGTGTCCAAGCCTCACTTAATATTAATATTATTTGAATTATTTCAGAGAATTTTTGTGGCTGTATAGTTTGGTTTGTATATGTTTGACAACAACAATAAACGGTTTTTTGAGTGTGTACGAATGGTGCATATTTCCATTGCTAATGCTAAATGAGCTGTTTAATGCTAATGCTAATGAGTTTGCTAAAATGAGCAAACAATTCACATTTTCAGTCATTTTCCCTATTTTAAAAAGAGCTATTTAAGCAACATAAAACCTTTCGAGTTCAGTTCTGAACACCTTGTAAAACGAAAAACGTGGGGATCATGCATTAGGTATTTCATCCAACTTAATTTCATCATTAATTTAAATAATTTTTAACTGTGGATATAATGGTAAATAGAGTGACAAGAGTAGTGGCTGTAAATATTATTGCATGATCCCCACGTTTTTCGTTTTACAAGAAGTTGCAAAAAATTATTTTATACTTTTTAGTGCATTTTAAAAACGTTGTTCTTTAAAAAGGTTTTTTTTCATTAATTATTTCCCATTTGAAGGCCAAGTTTAATGCACAAACATACAAATGAGTCATTAATTTTTTAATATAAGTCCCACTCTCATATTTTTCTTTAAGTATGTATATGTTACGGGCAAAGTGATTAATTGGGCATTATTAATAATGGCCAGAGTGGAAGCGGGCAAAGTGATAAATTTCATTCATAAATTTCGTTGAATTTATCACATTGCACGAGCAATATTAATAATGCCCAATTAATCACTTTGCCCGTAACATAAATACAAACTAGGTAATCGTTTTAAATACTTCAATTAGGACTGACTGCATAGTTTTGATTTTAATGCAAAACTCGGGTTAGACTGTTTGAAACCTTCTAGTATCAGATCGTTTAGTGTTATCGATCGGATATTGTTATCATTCTAATCTTGGACAAATAATGTGATCATATCAAGCAGAGTCAGCGTTAATGAAAAGATAATCAGTTAGTGTAATCAAACCCTTACTTCGTGCGGATGCAGTACGGGGACCTTTTCCTCGTCTTCCGGCATGTTTGAATACTTCCAATTGTATGGTCACTGAAACCGAAAACACGAATCTTTCGCTTGTAAGAGCGCCTGTCTGCTATTCTACTTGTGGGAAATTTAATCACGCAGCTTGCAAGAAGGTTGGTTCAAATACGTCGTTCTCGATTCAAGGGACTAAGCCTAAATTGCGCCACGCCAGTAGAAAAGCTCTGTTCTCAACCTTTCTCTCATGTCATGGACTCCGAAATGGCTTTAGTTTCAGCTCCTAACTATTTTTCCTCTTAATTCCATACACACTGTGTCAATATCCTGGAAATGTTACTTAGAAAAACTGAGCATCTGGGTCAGTGGCGTATATAGGGGGGGGGGCGAGGGGGCCCTGCCCACCCCGAAACCGACTTAGTGTACCAAAACAAGCTAAAACCCTGTTTTTAGGGACAAATTTCCAAGAAATTTCTGGGTGAGGGCCCCCAAACCCCCCTTCCTGATTGGAATTATAAAAATGTTTGTGATTTTTTTAAACTTTTTTCGTAATAAGACAAATTTTAAAGTGAAAACGTCTAAGCTAGTTTTAAAGATAGTATTAAACCACAAAATTTGAGACCATGATTAAATTTTTACCAATAGTAGTTCTACAAATAGAATTTTTCAATAATTTTTTGGGGTGTCGCTCCATTTTTAACTCCCTGGTCTGGGACCCCCAAATCATATGTAATTCTAACTCGTCTAGGTGTCTACTATCCCCCTTAGAAGTTATGAAACACTTATCTGAAACACCCTGTATACAAAGTTACATTGGACGTAATAAATTTCCTTGGGAGAGGGTGAAAAATAATTTTGATCCCCTCCAAAAATAAATTTCTATATACGTCACTGAGCTGAGTTACCCATTATTTCCCAAGTAATGTTCAAGGAAAATAATAGGAACGTTACGATAAAAATTTTGATACGTTCCTCAAAAATATCAGTGACTTAAAAATACCAGTAATTCTGAGAAACGTTGCAAAAAATTTACTGTTCCTATTATTTTCCTGGAACATTACTTGGAAAAAATGGGCTACCCAGGTGCTCAGTTTTTCCAAGTAACGTTCCAGGATTTTTTACATTGCACACGTTAAGAGTTAAAAAAATTAATAAAAAGAGGGTAGAGTTTTTGATCCCAACTAATGCACATTCAATTTTTAAATTTTGCGGGTGGTAACACTAAGATTTACGAGAGTGGTAAATGTGGGGGGTCCCCCTCCAGAATGTATGGACTCTGAAATGATGAAAATTTGACTCTGAAAATAATCTTTAAATTTTTCTAATCAGAAATCTCAATTAATGTGCAGTACAATGTTTCTTTAGAAAAATTCTAAAATTTGTTATTGCAATTGCCCCCTTCTTTTTAAATTAATTCCCGGGGGAGCATGCTCCCTACGTTGAGAAACACTAAACGAGAGACATTTTCTTAAAATGAAAAACAAAATATTTTCTTCCACATATATAAAACTATTAGATGTAATGTTGATGCGATTACATCAGTTTCTATCTAAAGTATGGTTTACAATGATTTTATTTTAAATTCTGAAAGTTCTGTACCAAAGTAAAATGCTGTAGTATTTGTACAGTACTGGAAAAAAAAATCGACTCAGACCCTATATCTCCGGAACGGCTTGTGATATAAAGACAAATAAGGTATCATTTTTCATGATTTAAAGTATTCTATATACAGAAAATTTTTCAAGTTCTTAGGGGGTCGTCTTCTATTAAACGAAGCACCAACTTTCGTTTTTCCTATGGGCGACATCAAAGATTAATCCAGATTCTGAAAGAGCACCCTCTAAAACCCCCCAAAATCAGTTTTCATGTCATTTGGTCCCCAAATGAAGCCAGGAGTAGGGGTTGAAGTTCGTTGAATTTACGTTGAAATCTCGTTTTTCATAGATTTTGATCCTTACAACCATTAACCCCACGCACACTGTAGGAAATTTCAACTAGAAAAATTTGCGCCAATCTCATACCGCCAAAGACATACAACTTATGAAAATTACAGTAACCTTACGGTAACCATAATCTACTAACTGAAATCAACACAATTATTTTTTAAAAACCTTGATGTTGAACGTAGCCGTGTGGCCTAACGGCTAGTGTGCCTGGTCGCAAATCTCTGGAGCCAAGTTCGAACCGCATAGCTTCCGTGTTCTTGTTTTGCTTTTGGAAGTTTGTGTATGCCTCGAACTTAAACTACCGATAGAGTTAGAATTAATAAGTTCTTATTTTTTACTCTATTAATTTCAGTAAAAGGAAAATTAACCTATTTTTTGTGCATGTAATATTTTTTATTTGTTTTTAAATTTTGATGATATTTTTAAATAAAAGTTTACAAATTAAAAATATTTAAAATAAAAATTTTTTCAGATGAAAAATTTTTGAAACAATACTTAATTATTCGACTAAAAATTTCACCTGCATTAAATTTGAAATGTTTTTGAATTACGCGAATAAAGTTTCAAAAAAGAGTATTCGATATAAAGATTCGAATTCATGACAGATTTCATGCAGATATTTGTGGTTTTAAATATAAATCTCAGGTCAAGAAAAGTCGTCGCTAAATAAGGACGGTCTCTTCTTACATGCATTGTTTATTAAAAGAAATTCAACGTTTTATCTTTGATATTAAATGTTATCAAGACATGAATTAATTTAACCATGACACAAATATCATCGTGTTGCTGAATTTTGGATCACACATCTTTCCCATATGATGCACCCCAGGGTTAACACCATCTCTTTGCCTATAAGGGGACACCCATAAATTACGCGAGGTCAAAAAGGGGGGGGAGGTGTTTGGAAAAATCTCACCAAGGGGGGAGGGGGTCGATCAAAATCTCACGTCAACTTCTTAAGTTAGAAATTATAAGATTTTCTTGTTTTTAAGTATGAGAAAGGAATACACAGATCAGATACAGCAAATTATTTTTAAAAAGTTGTAGGTAAATCTCACTTGGGGTAAGGGAGTCCAGCAAAATCTCACAAACGGGGAGGGGGGTTCAGATTTTGGAAAAAACGCCTCACGTAATTTAGGGATGTTCCCTAACTGGCTCATCGAAGGGTTGCACCAGCCGCCTACCCCTACAGTAGCTTTCAGGGGTAAGGCAAGCAGCGTATTAAATTTACCCTACGCTGCCAGAGGGCTCAATGCTTGGAATAAAAGTTGACTTACATAATTAACTAATAATAAATAAAATAGTGGTGACTACAAAATAAAAGATTAACACTATAATAACAATTTAGCTACCACTTTTTAATTTAATGTTATTTTTTATACGTATAGTCAAAGTCAATCGTTACTTGCATTCAACCTGGAATTGGGAGCACAGTAGATCCATCCACTATTGCCACCAAATATATGGATGATATCGTTGGTTCTTACCGGTATCGGATTTAGAAACTAATTTTGAAAATGTTAAACTAGTTTAAGTGTGATAGGTGAGGTTAAATAGAAATAGGGACTTGAACAGGTTGAGTTTGAAAAATTTAACATTAATTAATATGCTGATTTTTATTAAGGCTCAAGAAAAAGCAGCATGCCAATTAACGTTAAAATTTAAAAACACAAACAGAAAAAAAAATATCCAACCCCTAAAATAAAACTCCAATATCCCTTTCCAATCACCCCCCTCTCTCTCTCTTTTTTTTCCTCAACACCCCAGTCGATATGATTAAAGTTAATTAATTTTAATTCATCAAGTTTATTAACTTTGAAATTTAATGATTGGCTAGTCAACATGTTTCATATTTATATTTTGGTATCTTACTCATCAAGCACATACGTTCAGAAACTTCAATGTTTATCCTTAAAAATTAATAAACTCTGTATCCAACCTAATGAATCATAACTCGTAATTAATTATTAAAAAAATGACTGCAGAATCATTAAAATCAGTATTTGAAAATTGTTCTACTCCTATATGCATAAGCAAATTTTAAACTTTATAATTGCTTTAATTTTTCAAGATAAGTTAGTTTTCGTAAGTGGAAATTGAAAATTATTAGAAACATCGATTAAATATTAATGCTAAAAATACCTCAAAAAATCAATCAAACTATCTGTATTTAAGTATTTTTATAGGAATTTTTGAGCCGCAAAAGCCTGATTTATTGTTTCATTAATTAGTTAAATTTCTAGCTCTTAATAACAAAACCACTTTCATAATTTAGCGTGATTATTAATACCTATATTTAAACTTTTATTCCCTTTTTTCCAGAATTAAAAAAATGTTATTTTTAAATAACTCTCAATTAATTATTATTATTTGTAAACAAACGGCAATAAAAATTGTATAAATTTGTTTTAAAGGCTTTAGATTTGAAAAAAAGTATTCAACATCTATTCATCTTTGTGTTTGCCTGTATCCCGAAAGGTTAACTTTGAACGATGAGACATGCGGATTTGCGGGGCAGAACCTGCAACCTAGCGATCACGAGCTTGTTACTCTACCAAGTGGGCTACCACTTTAGGGTATTCTAATTGGAAGACGAAATTGCGCCAAAATATAGATAAATAGCCAAATCTGCTTTAACTTTTGTAGGAATTGTGCCAAAACACAGATAAGTAGCCAAATCTGTTCTAACTTTACTAGAGAATTTTAAACAATTGTCGCCAATCTTTCCTCTTTGAAGTTAAATTACCAAAGTTTTCAAACCCCCTTCCTGGCTTTGTTTGACCTCCAAACAACACGAAACTTGGTTTTTGGGGGTTTTAGAGGGTGTTCTTTCAGAATCCGGAAAAATCTTTGATGTCGCCCATAGGAAAAACGAAAGTTGGTGCTTCGTTTAATATGAAGACGACCCCCTAAGAACTTGAAAAATTTTCTGTATATAGAATACTTCAAGTCATGAAAAATGATACCTTATTTGTCTTTATATCACAAGCCGTTCCGGAGATATAGGGTCTGAGTCGATTTTTTTTTCCAGTACTGTACTTTTCTTTACATCTATTCTCTTTTCTAAGGTTTTTCCAGAGAAATTACCCGACATGAAAAAGTATGGATTCATTCAAAAATTACCTTACTAGTACTGCTATTATATGGAATTTTTGGTACATGATTAGTCCGTTGACCTGCTGCTGAAACTGAAGGTCAACGGGCTTAAGAGTTAAGACTGGAATTTTTATTAGTTAAAATCAACTTGGTCTTCTATAATTTCTTTCAATTTTTATGGTTTAATCAGTTTATTTTTAGGTAAGCCTTATTACTTTTAACTAAGTTAATTAAAAATTCTTCAGTCTCTTATTAAAAGAGTTAAAATAAATACCAAGAAGTTTTTATAGTACTTTTCATCTTTATTTTTTACTGGATTGTCTTTTCTCTGTTCTGTTCAGTCTGATTAGGCTTACCATATTTTCTCGGATCCAACCCAGGACATAGTTATAAAATTTCTTAACAAGTGCTATATAAAACTACCAAAGATTAAAAACTAAAAAAAAAAACCTACTCAAACTATAACCCTTAAATAGAAATATCAAATTTTATATTTTCCTTTAACATTACTTTTTCAAAAATTGCTCGATTTACTTAATTTTTATCACAAAATTAACAGAAAGTAAGTTTTCTGAAGTAAAACAGACGTTAGAAAATATAAAAAAGCGCAATTTTAAACAGCTTGGTTGGGATTTTTACCTAAAAATGACTGGGAAATCCCAAACAGGGGCGTATTTAAGCGGAATTCATTGGGGGGGCGTATATGACGAATTTGCCGACTAACTTTTTTTCTTTAAAAATAGTATATGTGTCTGTATATATTATGTCTTATCTTATGTAAAACTAGCTGATGTTACCAGTCTTTCACGAGTGGATTAATAGCTTTCTTCTTTAAAATTTTTAATGAATTCTTTACCTTACTTTATTGAGTTAGATGTATTAAAATTCATCTAGTTGTGAAGCATGTAAAGGTTTGAATGATTTAAACATTTACCTCATGACCCCCATGAAAAATAATAAGATGTATGTATTAAAGAAATATTCTCTCTAAAATTACTTAAAATGTACATTTAAAGCCCTGGATATCTTTAGGATTTTAATTAACTTTTTTTAATCCAATACTTGGCAGATTAAAATTTTAAATTTCTTATAAATATATTTTTAAATTATTGGTATAAAATTTAAGTAGACTTGTGTCTAGTTTTTCCTTTAAAAACTTGTTATTCTGCTTATTTTTTCTTTGTAACAATGGGGTAAGCATATTTCTTTTTGAGGAGAAATAAAGCTATTTCGGCAAAATAACTATAAATAAGGGAAATAAGGGTAAAAAAGATGGGGGTCATTCAGTGGCGGATCCAGGATTTGGTTTTGGGGGGGCTAAGAATTTTCCTAATCCAATTGAATCTTCTTGTTAATGTTAATACGGAAAAGGTAGCGAAATATCTTGCTCCAACTTTCAAAAGGGGGGTTTGGGGGTCCTCCCCAAGAAAATTTTTGGAAATTTAAGTCTAAAACCCCACTTTTTCAACTCTTTTTGGTACGCTTCATCCGAATTTTGGATATAAATTTTTTGCGTTTTGACACAAACTTAGTAAAATGTAGTTGTAATAACAGAGTTAGAAGTGCCAAGGGGGTCTGGGGGTCTTCCCCCAGAAAATTTTTTAAAATTTGACCTTAAAATAACAGGGTTTTAACTCATTTTGGTGCATAAAATGTCATTATATAAAGTAAAACTTTTCATTTTGGGGGGGCTTGAGCCCCCTAGACCCCCCTCTGGATCAGCTAGTGGGGTCATTTATGGTTTTCGAAACATAGCCTAATGTTTTTCTTTGAAATTTTCTACGTTCGATTGAAATTGTTTCAAAGTAATAAAAAGATTTAAAAAAAATATTCATCATATACATTAATTTTGTTCACTGTATTTTGTTAAACAATTGTCCAAGAAAAACACAACCAATTTGTTGTTAAAACCATACATTAGAAAAGGTATATTTAAAAGGAAATTATATCAAAGAAATTACTTCTGTTCTTAAATATATTTTTTATCAAATTATATTAATTTGAGACAGTGGCGGATCTACGGGGGGAGCTTTCGGGCTGAAGCCCCCCCCAAACGTCTAATATTTTACTAAGTTTGTCAAAACGCAAAAAATCTATATCCGAAATTCGGATGAGGCGTACCAAAACGAGTTGAAAAAGTAGGGTTTTTTACTTAAATGTCCAAAAAATTTTCTGGTGGAGGACCCCCAGACCCCTCTTTTAGTGGTTTGAGTAGGATAATTCACTACCTTTTCCGTATTACCATTAACAAGTTGGTTCAATTGGATTATGAAAATTCTTAGCCCCCCTCAAAACCAAATCCTGGATCCGCCACTGATTTGAGAGACTTGGTTTTATTTGCTAAACCAAACTTGAAATGGGTGAAAAACTCCATACGTATTTAGCAACGAAAAACTTGTTAAAGCGGTTAAAAATAAAACAAAAAACTGTTAAAAGATAACGTGACATCAAATCGAAACCTAAATCAAGCATTAAAGAAATTACGTGATATACTAGTATTGGGGTTCGTTTTGATAATTTGCTTAGGCAGAAGAGGATTTTTCTCAAAAACAAATTAATGATCAACACATGATAATTTCAGGTAACACAACTTAAGACAATTTTAGAATTAAGAAAACCAGGATTTCCTTTTACTTACCCATAAAATGTGATCGTAATGTAAATGTAACGATAATGAACAGCTCAAACCAAACGCACAATTCTTCTCTAACACTGCCAATTATGACACAAAAAAGCAGAGGGCGTTGGCGAAGGTTGAAGCTGTCCTACGACTTGGGGGTGTCCTTGGGCATTCATTATCTCCCCTTTCAGAGGATATCTGGATCTGGGCGACAGTCAGTCGGTCGGTCACTTCTAAACAAAAGAGTATGCTATGTTCCCATGGTCTTCTCATTTTCCAGGAAGGACCGGACCGTATACACTTGCAGATCGTGTCGTGGGGATGGACGGGGGCTTTCTCTCTCAACGGCGAAAGGAGGGGAAAAGCGAAACCCTCGACACTGCTCGCGAAGCGCGGTCTCGGTGATAAATTGAATCGTACAAAAATCATAACTTTATGATGACAAAATAGTCCTTTAAACCCCGCGCCCCCGCGCCCAAGAATATAAGGGCGCAATCATAACTACTTTGGAGCTACAACCATAACTTATAAATCTTTAGCATTAAAAAGGCAGGAATTCATATTACCAGAGATGCTCTTTGCTTGAACAATAAGTAACCAACAAAAGACATAAAAATTCAATCGAATTGGTTGGAAAGGCGTTTTTTTCCATTTAGAACTCTGAATTTATTGATTGTGTTTCTTTTGAGTTTTTTGTTCCATGGGGCCGTCCATAAATCCGAAACCCTACATCTGTGGTGATAAAATTCAAACCGTCTTTTTTTATCCAGTTTAAGAAATGTAATTAGTCTTTTATCAGAGAAAACCAACGATATGATTGTTAGTATCGTACAACCGGAATAAATTCATGTTTTTATTTGGTTTAAAAAAAGTTTATTTGTTCTTGAATGCCATTACCCCGTCTATTTTTATTTAATTTGAAAAAAGTTCAATTACTGGTATTAAACCCTATAGATATAGATGAATAAAACCGCGACGGTTTTACATAAACTGGTAGTTTTTATTCGGTTTAACAAGTTCATTCCGTTTCAGTTCCTAAAATCAACAGTAGATAGGTTTTTATACAACTAGACAAAACAGGTCGGGATGTGTTAATGTTTAATTGGTATTAAATCTATCAACCGGATAAATACACTTAAAAAGTGTATTTTTTTAATTAAATTTACTATTTATAGGACATTGATTTTAATGTGTTTTTTGTGCTCTGAATTCAAAAAGGATATTTTTTTTGTTCTGGAATGCCACGTTTCCCGACAATTTCGATAAATTTGTGAAATAAGTCTTTATTTTAATTTTAAGGAAGATATGTTCATAAAATATATTTTTGTTTTATTAATTCTACATGAAAATCTTTATATAACTAAAATAAGCTCATTTACAACTGAATTAAAGCCGATTTTTCCTCCTTATGAGAAAAATTCTCTTAGTATACATTTACCCTCGGTAGTAGCAACAAGAGCCTTTTTTCAACCATATAACAAAAATTCGTCATTATGGGGCGATTAAATCTTCCCTGGTATTTTCTTTCCATCTCTATTAAGCCCTGATGAGATAGTTTACTATGTGCATCATTCACAGCTTCTAATTTTAAAATGTAAAGGAGTCAGAAATGCTCAAAAACTCTGAAAAATGCACAAATTCGAAAATAAATTGTCAATTTGTATGAAATCCTGACGTATAGGATTTTTTTTTCAATATTTTTTTCGTAATCAGCACACTAAAATACATAGAAAATCACTATAATTAATCGAACAGCTTTTTCATTGCAGACCTGTGTAATTCTAGATACCTTCATAAATAAAGGAAAATAACACACATTATTAGTCAAAACAAATCTATATCAATCAAATTTTTTGGGAATTAGACCTGTCAGGATTTCAACCGGTCGGGATTTTGACTGTGTCGCGTCGGGATTTCGACATCGAGAACCAGATTTGTCGGGATTCTGACCGGGATTTTAACCCAGTTGGGATTTTGACCTGTCGGGATTTTGACCCAGTGAGTATTTTGACCCAGTCGGGATTTTGACACAATCGGGATTTCAACCTCTCAGGAGTCTGACCCTTTCAGAATTATGACTCTGTCAGCAATTTGACCCAGTCGGGATTTTAACGTTGGGAACCTGATTTGTTGGGATTTTGACTCAGTTGGGATTTTGACCCAGTTGGGATTTCGACCTGTCGGGATTCTGACCGTTGACCCGATCGGGATTTCGACCCAATCGAGATTTCAACCTCTCAGGATTCTGACCCTGTCGGGATTATTTCATGTCAGGATTATGACTCTGTCAGCAATTTGACCCAGTCGGGATTTCCACGTTGAGAACCTGATTTGTCGGGATTTTGACTTAGTTGGGATTTTGACCCAGTTGGGATTTCGACCTGTCGGGATTTTGACCGTTGACCCGATTTTGATTTCGACCCAGTCGGGATTTTGACCCTGTCGAGATTTTGATCCAATCGAGATTTCAACCTCTCAGGATTCTGACCCTGTCGGGATTCTTACATGTCACCATGTCAGGATTATGACTCTGTCAACAATTTGACCCAGTCGGGATTTCCACGTTGGGAACCTGATTTGTCGGGATTTTGACCCAGTTGGGATTTCGACCTGTCGGGATTTTGACCCGATCGGGATTTCGACTGTTGAGATTCTGACCGGTCGGAATTATGACCCTGTCAGGATTTTGACTCAGTCGTGATTTCGACGTCGGGAACCTGATCTGATTTGATTTTGACCCTGACGGGTTTCTAACCAGTCGATTTTCCGTTTTAACCGGTTATTTTGACATCTCTGCTGGCCACTCCCCAAACAATTTTACGACTTTTACTCCGAAAATTGTGGAGAAGGGAGATGTTAAAGAAGAAAAAAAGCTTTTTTTTTAATTGCCGACCTAGTTTTTAAGAATCTAAAAACCTAGAATTTGCCGACTATGATCGAAATTGCCGACTTTGGGGGGGCGAGACGCCCCCCCACGCCCCCCCCAGTAGCTTCGCCCCTGATCCCAAATGTATGAAACCCCGGACATTTTTCGACCCAGGACATTTCCCCGGACAACTCTAAAAACCCCGGACTGTCCGGGGTAAACCCGGACGTGAGAAATTTACTGGATTGCTAGCAGTCAAAGAAAAGACAAATAAGTTTTTTACCAGTTCTTAATAAAAATTTCAATTTTGAAATTTAATAAATTAAAATAGGTAAAACACAATTTGAATAAAATTCCAGGAAATATTTTTAAATAGTTTTAATGACACATAGAGAGCAATTTAAAATAGAATTAAATTATATCATCATGCCTATTTTGTCCTTTTATTGTATGTTTAAATGACTTATCTAAAACTAAATTTTGATCATTGATTTGTTCTTCAAAATAAAAAAACCTGAAATCCATTTAATATTATATGGGTTAATTAAAAAATTTGGAGTAAGAATCTGGAAATATATTTAAATATAATTCTTAGATGGCAGCACTACAAAGCAGGCGAAGTCCTTTTTGTGTATAGTTTATAAAGAATTTCTCTTTGGAAAATTAAAAATAAATCAAGAAAGAGAGAAAATCTGTCTGCAACCAACAACCTAAGTATTTTTCTCCTGTAGGTTGGGGCTGAACCCACGGTGTTCTTTATTCACTACTCCTAACTAACTCAAAATAGAAAGAATAAGATTAACTTGTTCTACATTGTTTGCGTTTCTATTTATCCTTTCTAAACTCTTTAGTTCAGTGGGGTAGCCAGAAAATTTTTTTGAAGGGGAATATTGGAATTTAGGGTAGGGGATTTGTGTAGCTTAATTTTGGTCTGAATGAAAGTGCTCTTCAGTGACGTTAAAAATTATTTCGGAAGTTGACCAAATATTCTCAAGAAAAGTTTAGTCTGGCCCCTCAAAACTTGTTTTTTGCACCCTCCTCCACCTTGGGTTTTTTTTGCACCTGTGGAGACACCAATAATTATCCCTTATGGCCTCCCATGCATATTTAAAGGTTTCAATGTAGGTTTTAAAATTTTTTTAGAAGGATTTGTATCGATATAAACTTGATGTAAATAAATGTGAACTTGATATCGATAAACTAAACAGTTATTTATCTAACTAAATATTTAAATCTATGAGTTTGAAATTACATAGCAATATTTCTACTTTTTGGTATCCAAAAGAGCATGGCGGTATTTAGCGGGCGGGAACGCTAACAGAATTGAACCAAATGTTCTATATTTTTGCTATGAACATTGGAGAAGGTTAAGCTTTTTATAAAAATGTTTACAATAATCAATTACGTTAAAATTCTGAAAGAATAATGTAATGTAACAACTTAGGGTGGTGTAAAAAACTATAATTTCAAAATATAGGAACCACCTTAGTAAAATATAATGTATTTTCATGCGAAATATTCCTTGCCAAAGGAAAATAATGGTCCAACCAGTATCTCAATTACATACACTCTGTATTGACCATAAATTTGTAAACATTCATATCGATTTATTCAAAAGCTAAGGGCTGCTGCCAACAATGCGAGCTCTAAAAGTAATCAAACAATCAGTAGTTTTTAATCTAATTGTTACGCATATACACAAAAAAGCAATTGTTATTGCTAAACCCAAAATATTCAGTTCAGTCACATACAACTTCAGACAGGTAAAGAATCAAAATTAAAATTCTAAACATTTTTTTTCATTAAACTATCAGATTCACAATAGATTCGGATTAGTTCAGTATTATGCCCAAAGCAAAATCATCCAAATCTAAGTACAGTAAGATGTCGGACTCAATTCAGACAGCTATGGAGGCTCTTCACAACAAAGATGGGTATGAATGCAAAGATATTCTGGGACAAGGGACCTACGGGTCCGTGGTTAGAGTCAGCATTACACAAGGGAGACGTGGCGGCGAAAATAGTCAAAAACAAGTAAGGTTTTGTAATGAAAAAATAGAGTAAGATATATAAGTACGTATAAGCTAAATATCTTCCGTTTAAATTTATTAGTAATGTTCAGAAGCAGTTACCAATCCTATGCAGAATGTTTTAACTAGTCCACTAAAACTCTGCTGTCAGATTCTTTGCATGGATAAATAACTAGACTCTACAATTCATAGTTTTCCAGAAAATCGCGACAGAGAAAGGTATGGCGACTCTACTCCGGGATACCCCCCCGACGGTTTATAGAAATTAATATCAAAACGAAGACTTGCTTGTAGTCTCTTTTGCACCTCGAGTTTCGAAAATATCGTTAAAATTTACCAGCAAGATTTCATAGATATGATAATATGACAGTAGAAAAAAAAGTTTGGAGAGGCCTACTTCCAGTGATAAACGGTCCGGTATACGTTTTCAATGTAAGCTTAGTGATCCAGACTTATACTATGTCAGGACCTCATTAAAAAGAAAAAAAATCAGAAAGTAATATATTATTTTTTTGTATAAACTGGGTACTTATAAATTTGTTTATCTACTATTTACTGGTGACTAAAAGAAATTACAAAATTTTTCCTTTTCCAGAGTGGTAAACCTCATGGAAATCCGCGAATGGGAGACATTTTCTTAAAATGACAAAAAATATTTTCTTCCACAGATATAAAACTATTAGATGTAATGTTGATGCGATTACATCAGTTTCTATCTAAAGTATGGTTTACAATGATTTTATTTTAAATTCTGAAAGTTCTGTACTAAAGTAAAATGCTGTAGTATTTGTATAATTATCTTTTCTTTACTCCATTCTCTTTTCTAAGGTTTTTCCGAAGAAGTATGACCCAACATGAAAAAGTACGGATTCATTCAAAAATTACCTTACAAGTACTGCTATTATATGGAATTTTTGGTACATGATTAGTCCGTTGACCTGCTGCTGAAACTGAAGGTCGACGGGCTTAAGAGTTAAGAACGGAATTTTTATTAGTAAAAATCAACTTGGTCTTCTATAATTTCTTCAAATTTTTATGGTTTAATCAGTTTATTTTTAGGTAAGCCTTATTACTTTTAACTAAGTTAATTAAAAATTCTTCCGTCTCTTATTAAAAGAGTTAAAAAAATACCAAGAAGTTTTCATCGTAATTTTGATCTTTATTTTTTACTGGATTGTATTTTCTCTGTTCTGTCTGATCCCCCGATCAGCTTTTAAAGATATAGATATATGATATATGAAAGATATCATATATAGATCTTGATCAGATATATGAAAATAATATGTTCAGGTGAAGGCGGTGGCGGAGTTGACCCACACTTCGTACATGTTTTAAATGTCTTATGCCCATCCTTAAGAAACATTAGGGCGGAACACATGAAATAATAGAAGTAAAATCAAGTTAGTAGAACGATTTTAAGCATGTTAAAAATCAAAAGAATTTCGATGGAGAACCCCACCCCATATTTACATCTTTAAAATTATGGGTGAATAGATATCATTTTATAATTACAATTATTAAAAATAGTAGCTTTGAATTATTCTAAACTTTGAAAAAAAACACACTTTAAATTTTGAAGGAACTGCCAAAATCTTGATTTTTCTTGAAAAAACCCAAAAATGGGTCCAAATTGTGGGTTTTTTCACATGGGTATTTTTGAAAAAAAAAACCTATTGGGTCCAATCCAGCCAACCCCAGTGGCCAACCCTGGGGTGGACCGCCCCCTTGCTACGCCACTGATCTCAGTACGTTCTCTTTTCACCAAGGAAAATGAGTATATAACTACTACGCTACTCCATAATCTGAGAGGTATAAATGGGGATCCAGAGGCCTTCCTATAGAATTTCAGCTTGTTAAAAAGTGCTCCTGAAATCTAAACCCTCTATCCTTTCTAAAAGGGGATTCCCATTTATAAAATTATGCAACTTATTTTCTTTTTCTCTGAAAAAATATCCCCTGCTTAATTTTTTCAATAATATACGCAATGCAATAAATTCAGTTTCCTATGTATGTATAAAGAGGTGACCGGGCAATGAAGTTAATTATTAACGACAACCTATTTTGAATATCGTTACCAAATTTTAGAAACTTTGAACATTTTTTTCAAGTATTGATTTTTTTCTTGCACTAACCAAAAGCATAAAACTGTCCAATTTTAACGCATATAAAAAAAATTTCAAATCTTTTGTTGCAAAAAACTTGATGCTCCTAATTGAGAACTTTCTCTCTGAAAAGGTTGAAAAAAATTAAATTTAGTTTGTTCCACCGAGATTTGAACTCATCCCATGCCGGGAATTGAACCCGGGCCGTCTGGGTGAGAAGAATAGTATTTTTGATTTTTGGTATTTTCCGCGTTTGGTACTCTTCATACGCCTAAAATACTTATAGAAAATGTTATTTTCACTGGTCTGGTGCCTTGAGTGGTGTTCTTGCAACAAACACAACTCAACTAAAAAATATTTAAAAAAAAATATGGTTGTAATTAAATATTAGGGTAAATAGTATTTAATATCATAACAAAAAATTGAAGAAACAGTAAAGGAATGTTACTTTTGCAGCGCCATTTATGAAACAAAATTTAACATGATCGCATTTTTTTTCGAAGTCGGATGCTATCCGTAGGGATTGGATTGGTTGTTATTTCATAAATTCGCAGGATGAAAATATCACTCTTTTACGAGAAACACACACTAAACCAATTATTTGTGTATTTAAGATAATTTCACAGTCTTCATTGCATATTTTATTTAATGGTGTGTGAGAATGCCTAATTCATTTATTTGTGTGAACAGAAATGATTTCCAATTTGTGATTTCTGCTATTTTTGTGATTTCTGTTATTATAGCCCATTTTTGCAAAGACTAATACTTCTGCTTGTTGATAAGACTTCATTGGAAAACTTACAATTCATGCATAAAACAAAAGGGTATATTCAAATTTTATTGACGATTCCAATTGGAATAACAAATTAATATAAATAAAACATCGAGTTATTGAATAACAGTGTGAAAAAAAAACCGACTCAATAACAGGTTTAACTAGACGATAAAAAGTATTGTTATTCCTTTTTTCAAAAAAGCACTGTATAAGAAAAGAGAATAAGGAAAAATGATTAGTTTTAAAAGGTTATCCAAAACCATAACCAAACTATCTCTACTTATAACAGAACTGATCAAAGAGTAACAGCTTTTTATTTTAAGAGCGCCATCTATGAACAACCATATGAAATATCAGTGTAAATTTGAGATTCATGTTTTAATGCAAATGTCACAATGGTGATAATTGATTTGGATTATAAACTTAAAAAATGCTGTTTAGAAAATGAAATCTTAATGAATTTAATCCATATTAAGCACAAAAATATCCTAGGATATCCTATTAATACGAATGAAAACGATGTTTCTTTTTGTCTGTTAGCTTTGCCTGTTATTAACCAATTAACCTATATCTACCACGAAATAAATAAAAAAGTTTGTTATATATATAATTATTTATCTTGACATGTTTGACATGAAATATTCGTACGAAACCTCACGTACGACTTCGCCTCGAGAGGAAGTCAATATAAACACAGTTATATTTAATATTAGGGTGGTCCTAATTTTTCAAACTCGTAATTTCTTCGGTCGCACCCCCTAACTCCTTTACTTAAGGTATGAAATGAATGTATACCAAATATTTTTCAAACATTTTAATATTAACACGTGCCGCAACGCGATTGAAGTTGGAGTACGGTAGATGCGCAGGACTCCGTGTAGATGGGACGCAGATGTCGCCTATTGTCAATCGCTGTCTAGGAGGGATCTTTTGTTCGCTAATTGACCTCACCTAACAACAATGCTGTCTCGGATAAATTTACCAATAACTCGGGGGTTCTTCAGAGGTCTAATTTGAGGCCCTTACTTTTCATAATATTTATTAATGATAAGTGTGATCAATTACATTTTTGTGACTTATTATTTGCCGACGACTTGAAACTGTATAAGCCCATCCATTCCTCAGAAGATGCTAAACTTCATCACAAGCACATCATCTAAAGATGCTAAAGATCATCACAAGCACACACATCATATCCAATACATATCTGCTAGATATAGTTTTAATATACCAACACTCAAATCCCGACGTAAACTTCTCAATGTTTTGTTTTATTACAAAGTTTTAAATAATCAATTTTGCATTGATATCCTTAATTATGTTCATTTTGCTGTTCCATGTAGATGTTTTAGAAATCATAGTTTATAACAACCGGAAACAGTTTGTAAAAGTAAATGATTTTAAAAGTAATAATTTAAATATAAAGTCTGGTGTACCACAAGGCTCAATCCTTGGACCTTTACTATTCATAATATATATCAATGATTTCTGTAAACTAAAATTAAATGGCAAAATCATAACCTACGCAGACGATACAGTAATCCTGTACCCATATTCAAACTATGACCTATTACAAAATAATATAAGTAAATACCTGCTGACCATCAAACACTGGTTCTATGCTAATAAATTATCTATTAATATAAATAAAACTAAATTTATCAACTTCAGCATCTACGGGCCGTCTGAACATCTTTACCTTTATTATCATTTAATAGATTGTAATAATACTAATTGTAATTGCCCACCCCTTCAACAAGTATCTTCAATAAAATACCTCGGATTACATGTAGATTTTATTTTAAAATGGAAATCCCATGCAAAATACTTAACCAACAATCTACGCTTTATTCTCCATAAGTTTTATTTTATTAAAAAGATAATTAGTAGGAGCTTTTTGCTTCAATTATATCATTCCTGGGTCAACTCAATAATGAGTTACGGAATTGTTGTTTGGGGAGGAGATTACCTAGAAAATATTAATCCAATAGTTAAAATTCAGAAAAAAATCAAATCAAAGTCTGCCCGGGCCTTGTGGCCCATCAGTAGAGATGTAAAATTCCCACATTTTTTGGGAGGCGGGAAAAAACCCGGGATTTTTGGGAATAAACCGGGAATTTTAGGGGTATATTGGGAATTTTGACCGTAAACAAACGTTATTACGATATTTCACCATCAGTTTTCATTTTCTAGGACTTTTGAGGAGTTAAATACAATTTTAAATAGTTCTTTGTATAAACTATTTAGATTATTTCAGGAGGTTTATAATATTATATCGCTTACTTCTGTTTTTAGCTTAAACCGAAATCCAAGTCTTAGAATTAAAATTGACCTTAAAATTATACAAATTATAGTATTATGACATATGAAAAATACTTGAAATCATTTACCTTTTACAAAAAGCTAAAGAATCAAAATTCCCAAAATTTCACTCTAAAATCTCAAAACGGGAATATTCAAAATTCCCATCCCAAAAAACCAGGTTTATTCCCGGGAATAAACCCGGTTTTTTCCAGCCTTTACATCTCTACCCATCAGGCGGTGCCCATCTCCGTTTCTGTAGCCTTTTGGGCCTGGGGTGCTAATTACTAGCGTGTGTCCAGGCCGAGTGGCTAGCCCGACGCTAGACCCCCAGTTAATTCCCCAAGCAAGCTTGGTCCTCATTTATCGACCCCGGAAGGATGAAGGGCTGAGTTGACCCATGACCAGCTACCCAAGCAGGAGCCGCGAGGCATCGGACCTGGGTCGGTTATGCTCGTAGCCAGACACGCTAACCACTGCACCACCGCGGCCACTAAAATTCAGAACAAGATCATTAAATATTTAAGCAGTCGTAGACAGTTCCCTTTATTTGATCTCTACAAAAAACTAAATATATTACCACTTCGGCACCTTTTTTTCTTCAAAGCAGTTATATATTTTTCTAAACAAGATAATAGCTCTGATTTACGTAATTTAAATTATAATTTACGTTCAAAATATTTATATCTAGTACCTAAAGCAAAAAAATAAATTTTCCATAAAAACTGTGTATATTTATCACCTAAATTCTTTAACACTTTACCCAAAAATCTAAAATCCGAGAAGTCCCCTTCTAAGTTTAAAAAATTATTAAAGATCTACATTTTCACAATGGAAAATATCGAAGACTTTTTTTTAAATGTAATCAAACGCTCATTTGGATCTTTATTTCATGGAAGTAAATCTGAAGCTTGCCCTGCGATATCACTTTCAATTCTTTATTTTAATTTATATGTATTTTTTTGTTTTTTATTTTATTTGTAATCATATTGTAATTTTCTATAGGATGCCCATATGGGTCTCTGACTCCTGGGCAACTAATACATCAAATTTTTTGTATTTATTGTCATTAATTTCTTGTTTTTTATGTGTCTAATTTTGTATGAATTGTTGTTTTTTTAAAATAAATGTTCTTCTTCTTCTTCTTCAAAAAAATTTGCTAACGTTCTTGCTAAATCTAGATTTTCACTTATACAAATTATATAATGAGTTCTCGAAAGAATTAGATATCTTTAACATGAATTTTAGAGTTTTGAAAGCTATTTGTCTTCAGATTTTTAAGTAATCCTTGGTGTTTTTAATGTATGTTTGTACTTTTCAGTGTAATTGTATATTTTTCTCCACCACTGTAATTGGATATTAATCTGTAGTGTGTGTGTTTTAACACTAGAACCGCCGGTAAGTACCGCATACCTAGAACCGCCGGATGCAGTCATTTGGACTGCTAAGCTTTTCTACCGGTAAAAATAATCTTTTGAGCTCGAAATTGCTTCTAATACTTGAAGAAAGGATAAATAACACTAATTCAATTTAAAACAAACACATTTATTTAGTTTTGCATCTTAAATTTCGTTGTTAATAATAAGAAATTGGTTAGTTTTACTTACACAACGTTCTAGCCAAAAATAAAAATTATGAACAAAATATTTCTTGAATAATAATTATATATTTCTTGAATAATAATTATATATTCAGGCATGTGATTTTTCCGTTAATTAGCGGAAATCCGCTAATTTTAGAGGTGTTGAGAATCGGAATTCCGCTCAATTGTGTGCGGAATTAATATTTTAAAGCGGGAAAAATCGGAATATTTGCTTCCTGATTTGATTTAAAACCGTTTTTTAGGGTCAAATTTCAAAAAATTTCTGAGATTGAGTTTAGTAAGATGAGAAACCTATCTAAAAAGTTTTAAAAAGCTAAATTGAACCTATTGTATGGGATAGGTATTTGAATTTGGGCCCCTCCCAAAATAAATTTCTATACCACTGTAACTTATCTAGACGCTTCTAAAAATTTTCAGATAATTTCTTTCTTGAGCAATCACATGCCTGATACTTCTGTAAAACCCTTTCTCACAACATTAAAAACTAAATAATGAAGTCATAACTCCTTTTTAGCGCGTTTCAAAAAATCAATTGTTTGCATTACTATGTAAAGCAGTATTTTGCCTGAATAATTGCATAAACACACTTTTTTCCACATAAAAAGTAAGAACAGAACAGTAAAATGAACTTGGTTTCTTTTCTCATAAAGGAAATAATAAATCTTTCATAGAAAATTATAAAAGGCGTGGGAAATCAAAAACTTCTAGCAAGTGTATACACATGAATTTCTGGGATTAATAATGATATATTGACCATTTGCAGCTGTCAAAACCATTTAATATAATAAATTTGTTTGAGGTTAAGTTCAAGTTCACGGTTCTAGTGTTAAAGGAGAGGCCTTTTAAATGCCCCCTGAGAAATTTACTGGATTGCTATATAGCAGTCAAAGAAAATACTAATAAGTTTATAACCAGTTTCTTACTAAAAATTTCAATTTTGAAATTTAATAAATTGAAATAAATGAAACACAATAGGGTAGTTTCCCATTTTCTGTTTTATTTTTTTCCTGGTAGAATATAGTGAAAAAGGTTGTTATCAAAAATCCCGAGGTTGCTACGACTTTAATTTAATTTTTTATTAATTTTTAAAGAGGATGCGCAGTCACAGTGCTTAAAAACGCGCCACTGCGCAGATACGTCATTTGGTAGTATCCGAGGTTTCGCCGATCGCGCGCTCTTATTTTTCCCAATAGAAAGCACGTGCATCAGTAAAAAAGAATGGATTCCGAAGTAAAAAAAGCTTATGAATACTGCATTGTGCCAGGATGCACTTCATCGACTGCAAAAACACCAAGTAAAAGGTTCTTAATCGTTCCAAGAAACAAAAAATTGAGGAAGAAATGGTTCAAAGCTTGTATGAAGGATAAAATGGGCTCCGCTACTTCCAAACTCTACTGTTGTGAAGACCATTTTAAAGTATCCATTTGGCACTATTAAAAAACATAGTGTAGTAAACATGTAGTGCTTCTTATTTGTTTCATAATTTATAGTTCTTTTGATAACACAAATTGCTCACGAAAGATATTAAGTTGTCCGAAAAGTTCTGACAGTTTTTACTAAGTTTTGGTTTTGAATTTTTTTTTTTGAAAAACTGGTAATAGGTGGAGATTTCAAACAAAGGGGATTGTGGTTAACGTATATTTAAGAATACAATGTATGGTTTTGGTAGGGGTATTATTTCTTTTCAAAATTGCGGCTACAAAAGAAGACCGCAAACGACGCTTTTCGTAAAATTTATTTGGCCGCTTTAAGATCTGGGAATGCATGATTAAAATGGCTACTGAAAGTTAAGTTGTATATTTTCAATGTTTATATTAAGATGTCAAAGTTTTGAGATGATTCAATAAGTTTAAGAGGAGAAATTTTTATCTCAAACAAAACATCTATTGGGAAAAACTTCTCTCGGTATTTGTTAGTCATTTGAAGAAAATTTTCTGTAAACTATATCAAAATCAACACAAGAAAGCTTACACATAGACACAGCTATTTAGTAATATGTTGTAAGTTAAATTATCTTAAGTTAAATTATTGATCCAGAAATCACAGTGCGATATTTAAGCACGCATTATTTTAGCTTGTGAGAATTGCACTCGCTAAATTACGGTAAAGCGCGAATGAATATTTTTGAATAAACTAAAAATGCAACACTTATTGTTCGAAATTGGAAACAAATAAAACATTGATATTATGGAAAAGACTCTCAGCTCTCAATGTTCAGAGAAACATCTGTCTTGATTTTATTTCATGCCAGCTGCTCAACGGAACGAGGGAAGTGCTAATAAAATAAATAAGTCAATATTTCAATTTTAATAAAAATATGTTTATAAAATAAATTTTTATTCCATATTCTTCATGAAAATCATTACGTAACTAAAATAAACTCATTTACACACTCTTCAGCCAATTTTTCCACCTTATGAAGCTCTTCTTGGTAAATTTACCCTTGTGATTATCAACAAGAACGTTTCTTTGAACTACACAACAAAAATCCTTCATTATTGCAGAATTAATTCTTCCCTAATATTTTATATCAATCTCTATAATTATCTCTAAATATCCTGATGAGATAGTTTACTATGTGCATCATTCACAGCTCCTAATTTTTAAAAAGAGAGGAGCTAGAAATGTTCAAAAACTATAAAAAAAAAATGGGAAAATTCGAATATAATTTTGCAATTTGTGAAAAATCCTGACGTATAGGATTTTTTCAATATTTTTTTTCGTTATCAGCACACCAAAAATACATAGGAAATTGTAAAAGTTATTCAAACAGCTTTTTCATTGCAGACCTGTGTAATTTCTATTCTTTCAAACTCTGTTCGCATTAACAAAAACAATGGGCAGGCAGATGATTTTTGCAGTATGCAATTGTGCAGGTTTAAAACCATATGTTGTGCATCAGCCAAGTTCCAGGCATTGGTGATTCATGGAGCTACAGCCTGCGAATCAACGAAAAATCTAACTTTTCAAGATGAGGGATAGAAAAACTTGTGAAAAAGGTGCAATAAATGGTTCATTTCAAGGTGATTACGTTGAAATGTAACTAAATATGTTTGTAACCTTCGATAATTTTCTTATTTTTAAATATTCATAAGTTTTTTTTTATTTTTTAAACCATCAAAAAGGGGAAAATGTCGAAAAAGAAGATTTCTCTATGGGTTGGCGGGAAATAAGACCGAGGTGCGCGCTTGTAAACTCGATATCTAATAGATAAAAAATGTCTGATTTTTTCCAGAAAACATGTTAACTGATTCTCAAAGATGTAACTAGTTACCAATAGTAAAATTATTTCGAAATTCCTACTACTTTTTTCAGGATCAAAACGGGAGTTGAAAATAAAACTACCCTACCACAAAGCTGGAGTGTACTCGAACTAAAAATGCTCTTTATTAATAAATATAATAGATTTTTAAAACTTTAAAAACAGAATACGAAATAGTACTCATCTTGCTTGTTTAACTCCTCTATTTCTGGTTTATTGAACCGTGTATAGTTTCTAAGGAAATCAACCGAAGTTAAAACCGAAATTTTCGGCGAATTATTCGAATCTGCTCGAATAAAACCAGGCTCAATTTGAAAACAAATCCTGTTTTGTGTACAGTAATGATGTAAAAGAACAATAAACGAAATCTTAGTTTAAAATATTTATGATAAGCAAAGCGTAAATACTCAGTTCGAAAACAAAACACAAATGCAGGCAAGAGGCAAGGCAAAGGATCGGTACTTTTCGCCGGTTCATACCAAATGACGTCACAGCTGGCCACGCCTCTTTTTTTGCGGCTCCAAATTTTAAATGCTTTTAACTAATTAACTATTTGGTCTAAAAATTTTTTGAGCGTGGGTAAATTATTCTTTTGCATTTCTCTTAGTGTTTTTGGTGTTAAAATGATCAATTTCAGTTGAAGGAAACAACCCTATTTGAAGAAAATTCCGGGAAATATTTTTAAAAAAAAGTTTTAATGACACAGAGAGAGCAATTTCCAATTTGAAATATAATTAAATTATATCACCATACCTATTTCGTCCTTTTATTGTATGTTTAAATGACTTATATAAAACTAAATTTTGATAATTGATTTGTATTTCAAAGTTAAAAGAAAACCTGAAATCCATTTAATATTATATGGTTAATTTAAAAATTTGGAGTAAGAATGTAGAAATATATTTAATTATTATTCTTACATGGCAGCACCACAAAGCAGGCGAAGTCCTTTTTGTGCAGAGTTTAGGGAACGTACCCATACTACGTGACCCATTTTTGTTTGACCCCCCTCCCCCCCTTGGTGACCATCCGTAGTATATGCCAAGACCCCCCCTCCCCCTCTAGTTTTCACGTGGTAATTCATAAATACGGTTTGCCATCATTTTTTGCAAACAGAAAGTTTAAAAAAATTAATTTTGCTTAATTTGTCTAATTTTAATAATTAATTTGGCTTAATTAGTCTAAATTTGGAAAATTTCAATAATTAATTTGCTTAATTTTGTCGTATTGACTAGAAGAAATTGACTACGTGACGAAACCCTAAGCCCCCCCCCTGTGACCGAGCGTGGTATTTTGAAGACCCCCCTCCCTCCCCTGAATGGGTCACGTAGTATGGGTACGTTCCCTTATAGAATTTCTCTTTGGAAAATTAAACTATTAAATCAAGAAAGAGAGAAAATCTGTCTACAACCAACAACCTAAGTATTTTTCGCCTGTAGGTTGGGGCTGAACAATTTAATGGTGTCCTTTATTCACTACTCCAGGCTAACTCAAAATAGAAATAATAAGATTAACTTGTTCTACATTGTTTGCGTTTCTATTTATCCTTTCTAAACTCTTTAGTTCAGTGGGGTAGCCAGATAATTTTTTTGAAGGGGAATATTGGAATTTAGGGTAGGGAATATGTGTAACTTAATTTTGGTTTGAATGAATGGTGGTCTCTGGTCTGAATGAAAGTGCTCTTCAGTGACGTATAAAAATTTATTTCGGAAGTAGCCCAAATATTCTCTTATAAAGTTTAGTCTGGTCCCTCAAAACTTGTTTTTTGCACCCCCCCTCCCCCTTGTTTTTTTTGCACCTGTGGAGACACCAATAATTATCCCTTATAGCCTCCCATGCATATTTAAAGGGTTCAATGTAGGTTTTAAAAATTTTTTAGAAGGATTTGTATCGATATAAACTTGATGTAAATAAATATGAACTTGATATCGGTAAACTAAACAGTTATTTATCTAACTTAATATTTAAATCTATGAGTTTGAAATTATTTAGCAATATTTCTACTCTTTGGTATCCAAAAGAGCATGGCGCGGAACGTTAACAGAATTGAACCAAATGTTCTATATTTTTGCTATGAACATTGGAGAAGGTTAAGCTTTTTATAGAAATGTTTACAATAATCAATTACGTTAAAATTCTGCAAGAATAATGTAATGTAACAACTTAGGGTGGTGTAAAAAACTATAATTTCAAAATATAGGAACCACCTTAGTAAAATATAATGTATTTTCATGCGAAATATTACTATATTCCTTGCCAAAGGAAAATAATGGCCCAACCAGGGGCGGATTTACAAATGTGCCGCCTATAGGCTGAAACAAAATTTGCCGCCTATATGATATAATATCTTACAAAACTAAACAGAGGAGTCGTTTCAGTTTTTGGTTTGGGGGGGGCAAAGAATTTAAGTGGGTTTTGTACACGCCGTGCCTTGACTTTTTCTTATTTTTTGGGGAGGTAGAAAGGGCGAATCCAGGATTTGGTTTTGGAGGGGCTAAGAATTTTCATAATCCAATTTAATCTCCTTGATGATCTTAATATGGAAAAGACCACTAAAAGGGGGGTCTGGGGGTCCTCCCCCAGAAATTTCTTTGGAAATTTAAGTAAAAAAACACTTTTTCAACACTTTTTTAACACTTTTTTCGTTTTGGAACGCCTAATCCAAATTTCGGATATAGATTTTAGGGAAGAATTTAACAGGGTTTTAACTCATTTGGGTGCATAAAATGTCATATCATATAAAAATTAGATTTTTCATTTGGGGAGGGGCTTAAGCCCCCTAGCCCCCCTGGATCCGCTAGTGAGGGGCGTTCTGACTGAACGTCTTAAGGTCCCGAATGTATTTATATGTGAAGCGTTAGATCACTTAAAAAAATGATATTTTACACGAAATGTTTCAATTTTACAATGTGAGCTCGAAGTAAAAATGGGGGGGGGGTCTGGGGGACACCCCCTGAAAATTTTTGAAAACTTGCCTCTTAAAGCAGTGTTTCAGCTCATTTTGAGACCCTTACCATTCCTTGAAAACCACAGAATTTTCTAGGGGGAAAATTTATAAAAAAATTTCAAACGGAGGTCCTCCCCTAGATCCCTAGATAATGTTTTTGGAAATACCCCCCCCAAACTAGTGTTTATCTACTTTTCAAACTCTATGGAGAGAGCACCAAAAGGGAAAAGCTTCTTGTAGGCTGCATAATTTTCAAGGGAACAGCACTGTATAACAGGTACCAAAATTTGAGAGGGGGTTTGGGGGTTCTCCCCCAGAATTTTTTTTGAAATTTGCCCATTAAAGTAGTGTTTTAGCTTATTTTGAGACCCTTTGGGTAACAAAGAGAACAGTTCCTTGTAAACCACTGAATTGCTTTCCTGAAAAGACGTTCTCCGTCTTTCCAGAGCTTATGTTTAGTGTTTCCTTTCTCTTCTCCTTTTTTATTCAGAAAAAAAGTCTGACGTCAAAAATTTGCCGCCTACTAAAATTTGCCGCCGTAGGCTATAGCCTAGCTAGCCTATTTAGAAATCCGCTACTGGGCCCAACCAGTATCTCAATTACATACACTCTGTATTGACCATGAATTTGTAAACATTCATATCGATTTATTCAAAAGCTAAGGGCTGCTGCCAACAATGCCAGCTCTAAAAGTAATCAAACAATCAGTAGTTTATAATCTAATTGTTACGCATATACACAAAAAAGCAATTGTTGCTAATCCCAAAATATTCAGTTCAGTCACATATAGTGGTGTCCTTTAAAACCTTCCTACCCCTTTGGGGTCTTTTTCGACCCCAGACGCACTTCGACGCTTGATATCTCCCATGCATTTTTGTTTTAACAATTTCCGATGCTACTATTCCTTAATTACGCAAAGTTTTACAATGGGTAAAAATTTTGGAGTTATTATTCCATTTTTAAGTGTCTTGGGAGAAATAGTCACATATTCCCCCTCTGGGGTCTTCTGAGACCCCAGTTATGAATGGCGGTAAAACAGTATCAAATAAAGTTTAGTATTTTATTTTTTGTTGTATTATAGATAAAAAAAGGTTTGCATGTTTGTTTAGAACGTTTGGAGAAATATTAGAAAGATATTTTCGTAGAAATTGTCATTTTTTTTACAAAAAGAAGATTGCGGCTAAATACATTGAATCACTCGCTATTTCTTAAATTTTTTATTCACATTCTAAGAAAAATAAGCTATTTATAGAAATCTTTTGAGTATCTAACAGTTGCAGCAAAAAAAACTCAGACAACTGTCGCCATTACTTCCTGTTGAACACATTCTTTACAAAAACAATATAAATTCATGGTTGATTGTAAATAGGTTTTTTTTCAGTCTTCTTTGAAAAATAAGAATGCTTTCAAATATTTTTGAGTGTTTACGGAAGTCCAGAATGTGATTTCGAAGAATTATCAAGAAAAAAAACCAATTTTATGTTAAAACTTACATAAGCAAGCGAGATACTGATATCACTAAGAAATCTGAACCGATCATTTTTTTTGTATTATTTCAATTTTAAAAAGAAGAATCCAAACTTTACATGTTTCATAATACTAAATAAATTAATCTGGGGTGACAGGTAGCTGATAATGCAGAATAGAGAATCTATGCAGCTTCATAAATCGTTTAAAATAAACTACTAAATTCTACCCGTGCAAGACCGGGTATATCAACTAGTATGCTTTAAACAGTGTGATTATAAATATTTTAAGTAAAACAACTTCAATGTAGTTCATTTCTGTAATTTAATTCTTGTTTGAAGGTCCAGATGTTATAAAAAACGTGTATCAAAAGAAACCCAATTAAGCCGTAATAAGACGAAAAAAATGAGAAAAATACCAAAAAAATTGGATAAATTATTCTGAAGCATCTTTCTAGAAATAAAAAATGACAATTCTTCTCCATTTAAGGAATTTTTAACCTTTATTAGAGTCATAGGCATGTTTTACGCATGGGGTCCTCTGAGACCCCACGAGGGGAATATGTGACTATTTTTTCAAGAGGGTAGGAAGGTTAAAAAAACCCCACTTTTTTACTTTTCCTTCATTAAAAGCTTAAAAAATATGATAATTAAATTGAACAAAATGGTGTTGTAACGGCTCATCCTCCCCTACATTTTAGTGCTTAGTATTTTTAATTCCAACACTCCGTTACAAAATGGCAGACAATGTAAGAATCCAAAAAAAACCCAATTTTCCTAAAAAAAACCCACTCTTGAAAATACTCAAAAATTTAAGAAAAAATATGATTGAAAGGTTTATTTTGATAGAAAAGAGAATAATTAAGATAATAAAAACCAAATTCATTACAAATTATTTCTAAAATTAAAATTATGAAAAGTTTTTCTACTCAAGAATTTTGCCTTCAGAATACAATGACAATAGCGTTTTTATTGTTGTATTTTGATGAAAACGACCTATTAAATACAAATCTATAATAATAAAAGAGCTTTACCATTCATCGATCGATCGTTTCACCTATCAACGCACAGCAAAATCTACCGGGGCTAAAGACTCGAAACTTGGTGTGGTGAAAGACCTTACGGTGTAAGCGCGCACTATTTTTCTGACCCACAGGGGTGCTTGGAGTGATTTCTACGTTTTTGAACCTAGCTCCGTCCCAAATGACCCCAGATCTTTGTAATTTAACAGGAAGGTACCTAGATACAATATCTAGAAAGACATTTTTCAAATTTTCGATATTCGAATTTTAAGGGGTCTAAAAAATTCAAAAACCTGTTTTTGCTGAGCATAAACAAAGTTTTACATTTTCGAAGAAAAATATACTAATAATTTTTACAAGTTATAAAATTTAAATAACAATAGTATTTCATCAGAAGCATTTTAGATGGTTGGTGTCAATTCAAATGACGCTTACATTTATTTTTTGTTTGAAGGCGATTTCTTTTAGCGAATGAGTTGGTAATAAATCAACAAAGGGGGGTTCAGGGGGTCTCCCCCTGACCTTTTTAAATTTTAATTAAAATAAAACCGGTTATTTACACTTTAATTCCAGAAGTTTCTTTTGTTTTACATCTTAGGAAAGTGTATTTATTTTTTATTTGCTTTGAATTTTATGAAAACAGGGATGAAGGGAAAAATAAGTATAAACTCAATAGAAATCGCTGTTCAATAATAATAGACTTTTACCTTTATTTTGAAGCGAAGGTGGAAGATTTTGCCACAACTATACATTACGAATTGGAGAAATAGATGGAGGATATTGAAGGGAATAAAGATATAGCACCTTGAAATAAGGGGGCTAAGAGGGTCTTCTTCCACTTTTTTTATAATTTGAAAATATCACTCTTAAAAATGAGGATTTCACACATTAATTCTTAACAGGTGGTGTTTTTAAAGTTTTTTATGTCTTAAGGAAGTAAAGCATAAAAGAAGAATTCTAGCGGGAAGCCAGTTGACCCTATTGCCCCTAAATGACGCCCAGGAAAGGAATATAGGGAAGAAAATAATTCTTATTTATTTTATTACCTAGATTGAAAATCCTTTTTTTCCTGAGCAACGGCGGGTATATCAGCTAGTACTTAATACAATTTTCATAGAAAAGCTGAAAAACGGTAATTGGAACTGATATTTTATTTTAAACCCCAACTATCAACTCTCTAAACCCATTTTCGAGTAAAACTCGGTAAAATGCTATATTTTCACGGAAAATGGCTGTTTTTGGTATCATTGAATTTTTATCAAAAATACTGAAAAAAACATCGAGAATTACTGAAACAACTACTGTGGAACCAAAGATACGAAAAGGGTCACGTGATTTTGACAGGCGATGGAATTATTTCGGAGGAAAGTAAGGAAGAAATTGATGGGCAGTTGATTCAAAGGGAGAAGACATTTGCTTGCTTACTGAAAGCCGCTTTGAATTTTACTTTCCAGCTTTTTTGGAAGCTAAAATGAGTTCGCTCGTTTACGAATCTTGTTACATTTTTGAGTTTTGACACTATTTATGATTTTTTCCGTCTTAGATCGAAATTGAACGGAATGTATTACCGTTTTGTTAAGTCCACTGGTTTATCTCCAGCTTTTATAAGTTGATGTTTTAATATTTTGAAACGAAGTGTATATTTGGACGGCCAAAACGGCCAGTGGCGCATGCGCTGTAGGTCTCGTGATGACGTAGCAGTCTCGGCGCTTAGTGATGGAACCAATGGTACGCCTAGCCGTGGAAGTTAGAGTAGAGTTTAGTTGAAAAATGGCCGTGCAAATATACAGTGCCATTTTGAAAACCCTTATAATAATCACCTTGTCACAATTTTACCCCGCATATTATAAATGCCATGAAATACATAATCCCCACCCAAAAGGTCGTGGCTAGTTCACAGGAGCGGTTATAAGGTTTTTTTTATTTTTGTTTTTATGATCTAAGAACACTTTTTAGATAATAAAAATACAAATTTATGATTTTTCATGATAGTGATCATGAATTTTATGATTTTTCATTCGTCCCCATACCACCGCTCCTGTGAACTAGCCACGTCCAAGCCTGGACAGAGAGAAAAATACTGTTACTAAGAGCTTTAGATTTTTTTTCAAATTTTTTAAGTCTTGAAATCGTTTGAATTTTGAATGAATGAATTTTAATTTAATTAAACAGTTATAAAAATCAAATTTCCTTCTTAAGATTTTTGTTCCTCTTATTTTTAATGGCTTCAAGTTCACGGTAAATCCTTCGATAGTACTTCAAAACAAATTTTACAGAATGTGATATCATTTTTTTTATCATCGATCGTATTATATCTTCTATGATGGAAGAAAATTTGCAAAAAAAAATTCATAGATGCCTGTTTTTTGTATTTAGTTTTTGTTATGTGTGTTTGAAGATAATGTTTAAAGTGTAAAATAGTATAATAAACAAGTTAGTTTGTTCCAAATTACTAATTATTTATTTCCTTAAATTTATTACTGTGTTGTAAACCTAACCTTAAACAACTCTAATTAGAAGTGTGAGGGAGATATATCCCCATATCCCCTCTTTGACGAAGCCTTTACGATTGACCTCGTGATTAATAATGTCGAAAATGTAACAAGGTTCGTTGGCGCGAGAACTCATCTTAGCCACATCTTAGCTTCCAAAAAAGTTAGAAAGTAAAATACAAAGCGGCTTCCAGTAAGCAAGCAAATGTCTTCTCCGCTTTCAATCAACTGCCCATCAATTTCTTCCTTACTTCCCTCCGAAATAATTCCATCGCCTGTCAAAATCACGTGACCCTTTTAGTATCTTTGGTTCGACAGTATTCTATTTGAGTAATTAGTTGTATATCATGAATAATATTAAACATTTTGCATAAATTTTTATTTATTTTATCATTTATTACAAAAAGAAAAGTGGGTTTTTTTAGGCACACTATGGGTTTTTTTCACCCCTCATTTCAAAGACTACCGTAGGGTCCCTAATTGTCCGATTGAGCTGAAATTTCAGTATTTTATTCTCATAATAACGGGATAACACAAAAACACGTGAAGAATGCTTTAAAATGTATGTAACATATATTTTTACAGCATCAAAATCTGCATAACTAAATCATATTTTTAGCCCAAAATCGACATTTTCTATTTATTCAAATAGATAAGTAAATAAACGGTTCTTTGACATGTTTTCAAGTTCCCTGCCACTCTAAATGGCTTACGAAGACAGGGGACACGAGAATTTAAAATTATTTTAATTATTTATTTAAAATATCTCGATGGGTTTTTTTAGGGTACAATTTGGAGTGGGTTTTTTTAAAGGACACCACTATACAACTTCAGACAGGTAGAGAATCAAAATTAAAATTCTAAAAATTTTTTTTCTTTAAACTATCAGATTCACAATAGATTCGGATTAGTTCAGTATTATGCCCAAAGCAAAATCATCCAAATCTAAGTACAGTAAGATGTCGGGCTCAATTCAGACAGCTATGGAGGCTCTTCACAACAAAGATGGGTATGAATGCAAAGATATTCTGGGACAAGGGACCTACGGGTCCGTGGTTAGAGTCAGCATTACACAAGGGAGACGTGGCGGCGAAAATAGTCAAAAACAAGTAAGGTTTTGTAATGAAAAAATAGAGTAAGATATAAGTACGTATAAGCTAAATATCTTCTGTGTAAATTTATTAGTAATGTTCAGAAGCAGTTACCAATCCTATGCAGAATGTTTTAACTAGTCCACTAAAACTCTGCTGTCAGATTCTTTGCATGGATAAATAACTAGACTCTACAATCCATAGTTTTCCAGAAAATCGCGACAAAGAAAGGTATGGCGACTCTATTCCGGGTTACGACGGTTTATAGAAATTAATATCAAAACGAAGACTTGCTTGTAGTCTCTTTTGCACCTTGTGTTTCGAAAAAATCGTTAAAATTTACCAGCAACATTTTATGGATTTGCTATTATGACAGTAGAAAAAAGTTTGGAGAACCTTACTTCCAGTGATATACGGTCCTGGTCTGTTTTCAATGTTATTTGAGGCTTAGTGATCCAGACTTGTATTGTGTCAGGACCTCATTTAAACATGATCAAAAATATCTCGAAACATTCTATTCTATACTGTTTACTTATAAATTTGTTAATCTACTGTATACTGGTGACTAAAACAAATTCCAAAATTTTCCTTTTCCAGAGTGATAAACCTCCTGGAAATCCGCGAATGGGACAATTTCTCACACCCAAACAGCCTCCTGGAAACGCTCTTTACCATCGAAGGGGTGGAGAGATCTTCATCACGGAGCTCATGGTCACCAACCTGTTCAGCCGCCACCAGAGCAAGGAGTTCCGCCGATCGCCATCCACAGCTGCCGGCGCTACGCCTGCCAGGCCCTGCAGGGCTAGACCAGGCATGGCCAACCCGCGGCCCGCATGCGGCCCTCCGTGTCATTTTGTGCGGCCCGCGAAGCTCTCTGAAAACTCTCCAAAAAGTAGCTTCAAAACACTTTTTAGCACACTAAAATTCAAAATTTTTTCGGGGGAGAACCCCCGATCCCCCATAGACCTCTTAGATCAGGCTTTGCCAACCCGCGGCCCGTTTTGAAATAATTTTGTGGTCCGCTAGAATTTTTTTAGCCAAAAGTTAAAGCTTTAGGGTAAGCTAAAGCCCCCCCCCCAAATTCGGGCAAAGTGTACCAAAACACGTTAAAGTCTGTTAATTAGAGTCGTATTTCCAAAAAAATTTCTAGGGGAGGACCCCCAGATCCCCCTTTAGTACTAGGAACTCTATTGTTCACAACTTTTTTAGGATATTAGTTCAGTTAGGTGCAAATCCTAACTAAAAATATATTTTATTTATGCATTGAACCAATTAAATAGATGAGCATGAGAGGAAGATTTGGGTGTACTTATTTTTCCCGATGCAAAAATCTAGCTGCTCCTTATAGTTTCGAGTGGTTCCAAGTGTTTTTTTAACGGCGCCTGTTTAGTTCATGGATATACTACAGAAGGTATTCTTGGGGTTGCTCCTTAAGGTAAATTTGAATGAATATTTATTATATATAATTTAGGAATATATTTATTAAATTATTATATTAATTATTTAATAAATATTATTATTAATAATATTTACTAAATATAATTTAGGAATCTGTCACACTAAGCAAAGGATCTAAGAAACTCCCTAATTTATATACCTAATTTATTCAATTTACTTCACTGACATTCTGTGCACCTAATATCCTAAAATTTTATATGCGGCCCGCGAGAGTATTGTGGTTTTCCAAAGTGGCCCTCAACAACATTTGGGTTGGCCACCCCTGGGCTAGACCAGCGTTTCTCAACCTTTTTACTATCACGGAACCCTTTTGATAATGTCCAAGTTCCGGGGAACCCTAGTGTCCATACAACAGTGGCGTATATAGAAATTTATTTCGGGAGGGGCCCAAGAGTTTCATTCTTACTTGAAATCATCACAAGCTATATTAAAGAAAATTTGTTCCTCTGATGAATATGAATATAACTAAAAAAGAAAATGCGAAAAATAGTACAGTTCCAAGTACAATAGGGGGTATGGGGGTCCTCCACCGAAAGTTTTTGGAAATTTGACTTTAAAAATAGGTTTTTAACTCGTTTTGGTACAACTAGCTTGGATTTATTTTTTTTTTGGGGGGGGGCTCGCCCCTTCTTATATACGTCCCTGGTTCTCTTACTGGATTTTGTACCAAAACAATTCGAATAACTCCAAAGTAACAGTCTTGACATCCATCGTCATTGACAAGATTTGCATGCGTTCTCCAAACTCTACCTGAGTTGTCTTGAGTCTATTGCCCTAAATATCTTACTTAACTATCAAGAGGTTCTCTTCAGTGCTGTAGATCTGTTGAATATATTTTATGTTGCCTGCTACAAATGCTCCAGTAGAAAGAGTATTTTCTATGATGAACAAATTGTGGCCAGCTGTGAAGACCCAGTTACAAATTTCAGTTCTAAAGGCGATGTTGATAATTAAGGTGAATATAAAAAAAAACGTGCCAAGAGTTTCATTCTTACTTAAAATCATCACAAGCTATATTAAAGAAAATTTGTTCCTCTGATAAATATAAATACAACTAAACGTTTCGGGTATATAAATTTTAATTCGTAACTTTTAAGCAAACTGACTTTTTCTGAATAAATAACTTTTAAAAAGTGTTTTTTATTGACTACCTGTTAATTAACCTAAATAAACCAATGTCCCGTTTTGAGTAAAAAAATAAATGGTCTCCTTATATGCCCCGAATTATATCGCCCCCAGGTTCACCCCACGTTGGGAAACACTGCCCTAGATTATGATGATGATAACTATAATTTAACTAATTAAAAAGCAGTCTCAATTAATAAAATTGATTTATGGATGCAGTACATGAAGAAATTGATAAATTATCACAAAAATAAAATCGATGCTAGATGGATTAGAGGTAAATTTGCCACAGCTGCGCTATTTTCCTCTTGCACACGAAACACGTTTGAGTACTTTTGAGGCAGTCGCTGCAGTAGAGGTGACCGCAATTGGAGCTGAAGAGCCCGCTCCCAGATTTGCTGAGGATTTCGTAGTTGCTGTCGCAGTGGAAGCAGTAGATTTCGCCAGAGTTGGGATCTCGCTTGCGTTTCTTTGCCTCTGCGAGCTTTCGGGCACGTTTTGTTCGAGCAGCTGGAAAAAAGGGACGAGATTTAAGGAATTTGAATATTGAACGTTGCTTTCAGAACAACAAGAATCTGTAGTCTTCGTCAAGCCAATCCTCATCTCTCTTCTCATTGGTCGAACTACAGAGTACCAGGACAGAGAGTCCATGATGGCCATAGGCGATATTGGAAAGCGAAAAAAACATGGGGGTATGACTTGGGATAGGGACCGTATTGGCGCTGGATTCGAGATCTAAGATCTAACTCATGCCGGAGAAATAGAATAGCAATCCTCGAATCTTCCAATGCCCCACTGAAAGTAACAGATTGAAGTGACACGTCAAAGTCAATCAAAACTGAGACCTCCAAATGGTACTCGTCCCTTCTGTCAGTGGTCTGCCTTATGTATATGTGTAATTTTCACCTTTAAGCCTACTTTAATACCACAGAGTACTGGAACAGAGAGTCCGTGGCCATTTGCGCTAATGGAAATCGAAAAGTGGGATGGATGTGGGGATTTTTTGGTCACTGGGATCGCATCTACGTCACGGGAGGCGGGAAAAAAGCCTGATTGGTCGAGAAAAAACTTTTCCTTCTCCTTCGAAAATAGCAGATTGAGTGACAGCCAATCACAGGTTTGGTCACCAAAATGTACTGCCGATCTCTCTGTCAATCATTTATAGTTCCTCGTGGCACCCTCACATCTAGAGAGCCTGTATACGAGAGAGAGGCGACAACTCAGTATAGCTCGCGCAGATCGGTAAATCGGTTTTCTGTTCGCCACGGGCGGAGCTAGGTTTCCCTCCATAGGATTAGCATGGGACGCGAGACAAGCGGCATGATACAGTTTGGACAGAATTGGATGCGCAGAGACGCTTTTAAGCGAGTTGTCGCCTCTCTCTCGTATACAGGCTCTTTACTCACATCCATCCAACTTTTGAAAATATCGTTTTGGACCCTCTGTTAGGATTTTTCTCTGTGTGTAATACCTAGTGGAACGCAGAGATATTATTTATGGTGTTCAATAAAAACAAACTGGGAAATGCTGTTGATGCTGGCCGATATTATGACAATGGATATTTACAAGACGATTTTTGGTACTTGAGATAATTCTGGCATGACGTTTGGTGATTTGTCATTGTTCATATATTAAAGCTGTAAACACTTATAGCATTAAGTTTCACCTTTCTTGACTTTCTTGTTAGCTACTATGCGTTTCACTGTAACACCCCTTCTGCTTAAATCTGTTATTATGCTTGACAAAGCGTCGGCTTGAACATCTTGGTCAGCAGAGTTCTCCGCAACTGCACTCTGTTCCTATAATATAAGCTATTGTTCGTGAGTGTTCCGAGACAAATGTACGATTAAGCAAAACTAAACTGTAAAAAATACACACAAAAATTGGTGGATAGAAATTGCCTTCATACTTTGAGAGAGATATGTTACACCACGTAACCAAGAACTTCACAAAATTTGTCGTCCATGGTTAGCCATGTATATTTCATTTAAAGAACATTAATTTATCTAGTCTACTATCTGAACGAAATAACGTCGAAATAACGTTTTCTAACGAAATAACGTCTAGTTTGAAACCGTTTACACCCAGGAAAACAAACATGAAAGAGTTCCTACTTCTTCATTATCATTATTCCAAGGGTTCATTATCTCTGTCCAGCGACCACGTGTCATGGGGTACCTGTACGCGACGTCACCTTGCACAGAGTACAGGCTGATAGTAAGCAGAGATAGTCCCTGAAATATGAAATGGTGAAAATCAGCAGTTGTATTGAAAAATAAATTTCCGTTTGACCAAGTAGAAACGAATCATCGATTAGTATTACAAGAATATTGGCCAATATTGCAAACTTCCATAAGTATCAAAAATTTTACGTTACGTATTTCTTATAGACATAAAATAATTAGTGCGTTAAATAATATTTCAATGAAATAAACCTTTAAAATTGAAATTGGATTTTGGGGCCCTTCATTTCACAATAAATGTTTTGGAAACGATATTGACCATCAAAAATCAATTCTGGGAATATTTCAAAGGGGTCATAATATCACACATCAGAAAGTAAATGGGGGACTTAATGAATTTGTGACATAAATGACAATTTTAAATTTAATAATTTGGGGTTTAATCTAACCTCTAACTAAATGATAAATAGGCGTTTGTGTCAATTAATTCAAAACAAAAAGCTTACTTCGTCATTATTCGTTGGGTAGAAAACGTCCAACAGCCGTCCACGGGCACGGGTCAAGGGGTACCGATGCACTAAGGTGGAGAGTGAATTACCTAGGGGGTCTTCCACCCTTGTGTGGGTGGGTGCAGTCTCTATGTTCCCCTGGTTTGCCATATCGTCCATTCTTTTACAAAAACGAAACTTTAAAAGAACAATTTCAGATCAAACATATAAGTGTAATAGGGAAATGAAACTCAACATGGTTTTAGACCGAAAGAGATATTCATTACTTTTCTAATATAGCTAGCATTATTGTAAGAAGCGTTTTGACACGACACAAAATAAAGGATTTAAAAAATAATTAACCTTCTTAATACTTAACCCTACCTCCAATTTAGTACTCAAAGAGGAAGTTAAAAAAACATAAGATTATCGAATTTGATCGAATTATTACTATGAGTTTTCGCACCAAGACCAAAGTAAGTTTTTTAAAACTAAGTAATAAACTCAAGTTACACAAATTTCAATATTTGGTTCAATTCCCTTAAAGGTCCATTTTCCAAGCTGTTTTAAACGCCCGATATTGAAATATCGACAAATTTTACGGTCTGCATTGATATAAACTGAATAGTTATTGACATAAATGAACATTTTAATCTATGAGTTTGAAATTATTTAGCAGTATTTCTAATTTTTGATGTCCAAAAGAGCCTGGAGGTATTTAGCAGGAATTGAACCCAATAATCTTTGGTTTATTGTGTTAAGGGAATGTAATTTACGTTTAGAAATGAAATATTTTACAGACTAAAAACGGCATTTTATACATAGTTACTTATGCTACAACTTATTTCAATGAATGCATGCTATTTAATTTTACTTACTTGCTGTAATCCTTCAATATTTAAAGAAAAAATAATAATTTTGAGGTGTTATTTTAGTAGGGTAAATGATTGTGTACTTTAATAGCTTGATTTTGTCAATGTTTATTTTTGAACGTGCATTGAGATTTAAATGGATTACAATATTTACTAGTATTTTAACTAGAAAAATCTCTGGATTTATCACTGAGCTATACTTACTTCTTACTTCTTGTTAACGAGCATCCGGCTAATTGTAGCCGATAGCTCGATGTCCCTGATAAGTTAGGTAGGCGAGGGTCCAAAATTTTTTATATTTATATTTACTAGTATTTATCTAGAAAAATCTCTGGATTTATCACTGAGCTATAAAACAAACGTTTGTTTATAGCTCAGTGGGATTTATACTAAGTGATTTTCCGGATTTTCCCCTGATTTTTCTAGTAAACATTGCCGAATTTACAGGAATGCCAGTCGGAGAAAACTGTACTGGAAAACTGACTAGCGATCGTGTATAACCTCAGAGCTCTTCTGCATCTATAAGAGTTTTAGATATTTATTACTATTTAAAATACCAAAAAAATATTATCGTTACCATTTCTTGGCATAAGTTTTCTTAAAAATTTCATACCCACCCTTACGAAGCTTTGAAAAATAATTTCTCTACTTCATGTTAAGATTCTCATAAAAGATTCGTTCTAGAAAAGGGTCAACTACTATAACATTTCGGACTGGGTAAGTTAAGGAATAGAGGCGTCACCCAATATCAATGAAATATGGTCAGTGGATATTACCGAAGTTATTAAGTTTAAATGCGAAAGTAGAAAAGGCGTTAATGATACCATTTTGATGCATCAATCATGCTGGGAAATGCTCACACTCGAAAGTAATTATTCAAAAATCGTTTCTGTCTGGGATGAAGATATCTTCATTTTTCTCTTTCAGTGATTCATTCGTTTCAAACTATAAACTGAACGATTATATCTATTTAGAAAAGAACCACGGTGCTATAAGGGAACGGCTTCATCATTACTTTTATAAATGGAAAAGAAACCCAATTCTATTCTTGAGCAAAAGGTAGAAACACACAAAGATACCTAAATACTATATACTCGCGATGCATTGAGGAAACTTGAGTATTTGAACCTTATTACGCTTTCAGTACCTACTCAATTTTAATATTTTCTGTGACAAACTTCGAATTACTGTAAACAATTTATCAACATTGATTCAATAGAAAGTTAAAAGAAAAATAAGGAAACTTGGAATTAATCATGATTTCGAAATAAAGACGTTCGGAATATCCAAGTTACACTTAAAAAATATTAAAATACTTTTAAAATAATCTATAGAACCTTAATATCAGTATTCGCAACCATCAGTGTCGATGTTAAAGAGACGGTAAAGAAAGAAAAATTAGCTGTTCGCTGACTCTCCATTAAAGCCCTGGATACTCTACCTTTAGATAAGAAGTAAGGTAGAGTATCCAGGGCTTTAACTCTCATTGGTGAAATCTTCTTTGAACTAGAATTCAACACCGATGCTTAGGCTTACCATATTTTCTTGGGTCCAACCCAGGACATATTTTTGAAATTTCTCAATACGTACCATATCAAATCATCAAAGATTAAAAAATAAGAAAAAGCATTCAAACTAATAAACATTGAACAGAAATATCAAATTTAATTTTTTTATTCGACATTATTTTTTTTCAAAAATTGTTTGATTGACTTAATTTTATTATAAAATTCACTGAAAGTAAGTTCTCCAAATTAATACAGATGTTAGATAATGTAAAACAACGCAATTTTTTAGAGTTTTTTCACGATTTTTCATAAAAATGTCTGGCAAATCTTCAAAGTATGAAAACCCCGGACATATTGCGACCCCGGACATTTCCCCGGACAGCACTAAAAACCCCGGACTGTCCGGGGTAAACCCGGACGTATGGTAAGCCTACCGATGCTGAAGGCAGTGAATATGGCCGATATAGCCATTACTGTTATTAAAAAGTTACTGATATTTGAAATTTTATTGACTTGTTGCAAAACTATCTATAAAATCAACGACTTTCTAAGATTAGCTTCTTTTGCTTTTTCCTAACCATCTTCCTAAGTAATAAGTATTGTAGTATCTGGCTAATGAAATTTAAGCAACGAGTTAACTCCAATATGATACAGATGTTTTGATTCGAGTCATCTCGTTGTTGCTGCCTGAATTGCATAAAATCCTCAAGAAAAAAGTTACAAAAAACTCCATCGTTCCCCATTCACTTCAACAAGAGATAATTAGCAGTGCAGTTGACGGCCAGCTGATTAGACGAGGGGCAGCGAGCTAGTCATCAATCGCTACTGACTAATTAAACAATGCGTGAGCAAGTTGTTGAGTGCTTGACCTCTCCCACCATTTTTTACCCTTATTGCTTGACGGTAAAAAACGAAGCGGCCAAGAGAGGACCCGGGGAGAATAGTTATTGCATCGTTAAGAAGAGGGTTTTTCTTGTTAGTTGCCTGGCGTATTTTAGTCCAGTCGGGAATATACGAGGGTGTAAATATAGATCGAGGAGGTTTATTGAAATTTTTTCCGTATTAAATTTCGATAAGGTTATTGATGGGATGAATCCGGAGAACTATTTTGATTATCATAGATTCTTTTTCATGGTGTTACTTTGTGATCTGGATATACCTAGTATCTTTCAATACTCTGAAGATTTCACTGCATGTAGAGCTTTTCTTGCTTTTTCCTAAGGAATTACTTTTTTATCTTCAGGTGAGTATTATTTAAGTAAATTTCTTAATTGTATAATAACATTTTAATAGGTACCAGAAAAATTAATACTGGAAATTGAAATTCTATCAAACAAAATTTCTGCTTTAGAAACAGAAATTAATTATTTTAAACCCCTTCTGTATTTTATACACCTTTGTATTTGTCTATATTGTTTGAGTATTAGGTGTATAGGTGGGTGACCTTTTTACCAATTAATCTAATTATTTATTATTTTATTTTATACATCTGTAAATTATTGCATCAAACATATAAGCTTCAACTTTTCCTTGTCCTTTTCGTTTTGTCACAATTATAAATTAATAAAATTTTTAATTATCTTAATTATATTTTTCTGCTTCCTCCTTAAATTTTTTTATGAAAACCATTGTAGTGGCTTGAAAGTAGCATTAGGGTGGTCCTTATTTTTTAAGTTTGGAAATCTTAACGCGACGCCCCCCCAAATTGTTCCATCATACAAATAAATAGTTTTTGCAAAATATCAGCTCATTCGAATAATAAACACCCGTGCGCAGTTGCCTTGAAGTTTCAAAAAAATACTGATTTTTTCACAAAACATCCCAAAAACCATAGATTAAACCCTCCCAACTTCTTCTTGATTTTTTAATGAGAATCTAATATAGTTATAGTTATAATGTTCCAGATTCCATTCTTCTATCACCCCTCTTTCATTAGTAAAAATGTTTTAAAGTTAAAATAACTCTTGTAAAGTTGTTTTTCCTGCATTTTAAAAAAGCTAATAACTCCAGAACCATACAACTTAAAAACCTGAAATTTGTGCCATTTTGTTTGTAATTTTATTACCTTTCATTTGATGTGCAACATAACTGCCTTTTTAAAAAAAATTTCTTCAAAATAAAAAAAATGGAGAAAAAATTAAATAAAAAAAATTTTTGAAAAAAAAAATTTATTAAATAAATTTTAAGTTTTTCCACTCCCAAAATGAACATTTCTGCTAAATTTCAAGTTGAAATTAAAATTTGATCATGTAGAAAAAAATAAAAGTTTGCGAAATTTTGGCAAGTCCCTAAACATTCCATGTAATTTAACAAAAAAAGGTGTTTTACTCATGGGGATTCCAAAAACTCCCTTGAGGGTGTTCATACGATTTGTACCATGCAAAAAAATTTACCTAAATATCAGAAAATACAGCTATTAGCCGATTCGGTACAAAATCCTACAGAGGTAGTTTCCAACCTAATTCAATGTGCCTATATTTTACCTGAATTTCCCTTAGAATTAAATTTTTACGTTATTTTTTCACTTCCAACATGTCAAATCAAATGAAATTAAAAGTGTTTAAAGATAAAAGAATAAAATAAAATCATACCCCGATGACTACGCACAACGCAGTCTACCATTTGGTACCCGACAGGGCTCTGTAAGATTTTGTACCGAATCGGCTAGTAGTTGTATTTTCTGATATTTAAGTGAATTTTTTTGCATGGTAAAAATCGTATGAACACCCTCAAGGGAGTTTTTGGAATCCCCATGAGTGAAACACCTTTTTTTGTTAAATTACATGAAACGTTTAGGGACCTGCCAAAATTTCGGAAATTTTTATTTTTTTCTACATGATCAAATTTTAATTTCAACTTGAAATTTGGCAGATATGTTCATTTTGGGAGTGGAAAAACTTAAAATTTATTTAATAAAAATTTTTTAAAAAATTTTTTTTATTTAATTTTTTCTCCATTTTTTTTATTTTGAAGAAATTTTTTTAAAGAAAGGCAGTTATGTTGCACATCAAATGAAAGGTAATAAAATTACAAACAAAATGGCACAAATTTCAGGTTTTTAAGTTGTATGGTTCTGGAGTTATTAGCTTTTTTAAAATGCAGGAAAAACAACTTTACAGGAGTTATTTTAACTTTAAAAAATTTTTACTACCGAAATAGGGGTGATAGAAGAATGGAATCTGGAACATTATAACAATAATTGTATTAGATTCTCATTAAAAAATCAAGAAGAAGATGGGAGGGTTTAATCTATGGTTTTTGGGATGTTTTGTGAAAAAATCAGTATTTTTTTTGAAACTTCAAGGCAACTGCGCACGGGTGTTTATTATTCGAATGAGCTGATATTTTGCATACATTATTATTTTATATAGTGACACAAAACTAGGGGGCGTCACCACCGGAATTCACCAAAAAAATTTTTACCATACAAATAAGGACCACCCTAAAGTAGCATGATATATTCTACCCAATTAAGAAATGCGCCAATGGAGAAAAAAGTGAAGTTTTAGGTTTAGGTTTCGAGTTTAGTGAAGTTTAAACTCGTTTATGTGCAATTTTGCTTAGAATAGCAGTATAAGCCTCAAACTATAATTTCAAATAACTTCTTCATTAGAAATTTAATGAATCGATTAAAAATAACACTCTCTTAATTTCTGAGCTTTCTGCTCGAGTGTTTTTAATTGTTGTTAACAACGAAATTAGTCTGGAAATGCAATATTTTAGAATAATCTCAGGAAGGAAATTACAACGTTTTTTCAATGTTACAAACAAGGTAGAATTTTCCGGGTAACTTGTTCATTCCAGCATTCCACGCTTTTATGAAAAAGCAGGAAATCACGTATACTGCGGGGGTGTCATATTAATGATACAAGTTTCAAAGACTGAAAAGAAAAGGTCACTCAAATATTTGGAAAAGGCAGACATACCTCTTACAAAAGTCACGATTTTACAGCCATCTTCATTCATCATGGCTTCTTGGTGGTCTTTGCTTTATCTTAATGTGCGCTGTGATAACAGACCATGGTGTGTAAGAAAAATTTTTAATTTTGATTTTAGCTCAAGAATAGAGAGGTCCATTTTTTTAAAAGAAAAACAGTTTTAAAACATTCCATTCTTTTTTTAAGAAAATTTTAGTTTGTGAAACATTCACTGAAGTTATTTAATGTGTCATACTGCAAAAAAAACTCGAAAGAAAATAAATACAGTTTTGTTAAAATTTTTATTCCAAACATAATTTTAATTCATTAATGACTTTATACAAATTTCCTCACGTGAGTTAGTATAAAAGTATTGCTATCTGTTTAATTTTGATTCCATTTTAAAAATTCTAGGGATACCGTGCGTAATTACTTATATACTGTACATATATTTAAGTAATTGTTGTATGTTTTCTGCAGATATTGTAGGATATAATCTTCTTTTCTTTCTCCTAACACTTCTGACTTGAAAAGCTTGGTATTTATGTAGGGAACTTGAGATTCATTGTTTATTTTGAAGCCAATTAAAGTAATCACCAAAAAGGGTTTGTAATACAGTAAAGCACCGTTTATACGTCTTTCAAGGGACCGACGTGAAACGGCGTATAAATGAAAAGACGTATAAATGAAAACAATTTTGATTATTTGAATTATTTGGGACTTGGCGAAAACGACGTATAAATGTAAAAGACGTATAAATGAGAGACGTATAAACGGTGCTTTACTGTATAACCTGTTTTACTATTTTTAAGTAATAAATTAGTTAACTTAATCAAAATTTCAGAGAAAGAGAAACGTAACACAAAATAAAAGAAATGGAGACTTGAATTATAAACTTTCTTTGATGTCATATCCTCTAAGTGATGTCTAAAAATACAGTTTACATAAAATAAAAATTATTTGTGACATATACGATATAAATGATGTAGGAACCTAAGTACCTAAACAACAAATGGACTATTTCTCTATTAATTCGCCTTCAATCCTTCTTTGAACCATCCCCATTACTAATCCATTAGTTGATAAGAAAAACTCTTTCGGGTTAGAAAACGCATTTATTTTACAACTCCACATTCAAACGTTGACAGATGTTAAACTTAAAAGGCTCTTAGATCTACATTTTGGGCACGGATAACATTCCATTTAGGGCAAAAGTGGCGAGACCACAAGATGGGTTATCAGCGTCTTGGGTGGAACAAATAATGACTCTATATAGTTGCTACGTTCGGCCATTTAAAACACAACCAAACTGGAAACAGTAAAAAATCGGATGGAGGCAATGATACGAGACGTTGCCATTCTCGCCGAGATAAAAACGACAGATAAAACTTTCGAACTTATAATGATTGTTTGGAACGGGAATTATCGACAACCTAAACGTTCCGTCGAACGTTTCTGCTCTATTATTACATAATTTTAGCCTTTCCCAGATGGTTATCGCGAAATTGCGCCATTTTTTTTCTTGGGAGATGATTTCCTGTTTAATTACAGCTCATCTTCGTTTGCAACTTTAACAAGCGTTGGTCCTCTGCTGAATCATCACGTGTAATTTAAATGATTCTTCTCCACTGGCAACAAATCAAAATCACACGTAGCTGGCAAATTGCAGGGTCGCTTAGATGAATGGATGCGATCGATTAGATTTTCTTTTCGTGGATAAAAACCTTTTTTCCGCCCTTTTAATTGTATGTAAGCGATCACATCAGGTTGAATCGCCGTTTGGATATGTTAAAAGAGGGTTAGGTAGTGACAGGAACAATTCCAGCATGTGAAATCATTCGTGATGCAACCATGTTCTTGGCAGTTAAATTGAAAGCATGGGCTATCTTAACATATCTGGCCAACTTAATTTGGTTTATTTATCTATTAGGAAGCCTGATTAATTGGGATTTTCAATTGAAAATCGTGGGAATGTAAGAGATCCCACGATTGAGTAAGAAAGAAAAGGGATAAGAATGAGAAAATGTCCCCTCTCTTGTTCAAGTTTTCTGATTCAGATGTTTTTTATTTTTCCCACTAGGGTTTATCTCTTATTTTCTCTTTTTCATTCCAAGTAAGAATGATAAAGCAAGTATTCCACTCGTAAATGTCAAGATAGGCGTGTTATTGTTAGATAAATTTAGTGTTCTTATACAAGTGTTAATCACATAATAAAACAATGGTTACTGATAAATAGACTTCACTTCTGTATTCCAAGATTTGATATTTTTTGAGCTTGGTAGGTTATCTTCAGAATAGAACTACAAGATGTAACAATGATGGTATAGTTTTTTATTTTTAAGAAAACACTCACATTATATAAAATAAAAGAAAACAACAGTCTCAAAAATGAGTAAAAATTACTCAAATCTGAGTGTGTCACGCATAGGGTTCTAAAAAATCGTTCGATTCGATTCCGGAATCGATTCCTGGGGTTCGATTCTTTCGATTCTTCGATTCGATTCCTGAGGTTAGATTCCAACCTGGAATCGATTCCTTGACGCCAGAATCGAAAAAGTAGAATCGAAAAAAATTTCCCAAATCGAAACAGTAACCTGCTAGCATGTGTCCTTCAAGGTCGATCCCCGAATCTCCCACCCCAAATCAATGAGTTTTTTAACCTCGCGGAGAGAAAGGAGAGGGGTCATGGCAAGGGTCATCCGGGGGCAGGAGGGCTCCTCTGCGTGTTTTTTTGTAGCTTGTTTGTTGTTTTGCTTTTTGGAAAGTGAGGGAGAAGAGAATATTGGAGAAGATGTTTTCGTTCAATCAGGCTCGGGCCCGCCCGGACCTCACTCCCACACACGATCGGGCCATCGTTTTACATGAAAAATTCCTGAACTCAAACTTAAATTTCGAAATCCATTTTTTACGCTCTAAGAATCGAAAGAATTTCCCATTATTAAATTTTTAATTAAGTTATGTCATTGACTCCATGGAATCGAAAGAATGGAACGATTCTTTCGATTCCATGGAGTCAATGACATAAGTTACTACAACTGAAGTCGATGAATTTTTCACACGCGCGTCATCGGCTCTAGAATCAAAAGAATTTCCCATTATCAAATTTTATATTAAATTATCTTAGACTCCAAGGAATCGAACGATTCTATCGATTCCTAAGAGTCAATGTCAATGACATAAGTTACTAAAACTAAAAATTTGTAAATTGCTCCTATTTTTACTTTCCAAGAATCGAAGGAACTTCTCGTCATCAAGTTTTTATTACACGTCATCGACGCCCAGGATTTCAAATATACAATATTCAGTTAGTTCATGCAAGGAATTTTTTTCGATTATTTCGATTCCTGGCCTAGTAATGAAAAAAACCTTACGATCCCTGGGCCAGGAATCGAATGGAATTGTTTCGATTCTTTCGATTCCTGTCCCTGGAATGAAAAAAATTCCTTTCAGTCCCTGGGCCAGGAATCGAAAGGAATTGTTTTGATTCTTTCCATTCCTGGCCCAGTAATGAAAAAAAATTCCTTACGATTCCTGGCCCAGTAATTAAAAAATATTCCTTACGATCCCTGGCCCAGGAATCGAAAGGAATTGTTTCGATTCTTTCGATTCCTGGCCCAGGAATGAAAAAATATTCCTTACGATCCCTGAGCCAGGAATCGAAAGGAATTGTTTCGATTCTTTCGATTCCTGGTCCAGGAATGAAAAAAAATTCCTTTCGGTCCCTGGGCCAGGAATCGAAAGAATCGAAAAAAATTCCTTCCGATTCCTTGGCCAGGACAGGAATTGGAAGAATCGAAAAGAAATTATTTTCGATTCCTCCTGAATTGAATATTTGATGATTTTGAAATATCTCCATTTTTACACTGCTTAGATTTTATACACGAATGTAAACAAATTTCATTTCCCTTCAATGAACAAATATATTAAGTTCCACGATTCCATGAAGATATTTTTCGAAAGCTTTCTTTCAAGAGTTGTAAAGTTCCCGATATCGAAAAAAATAGCTAAATGGTCAAAAAATGATGGTTTTTCGTAAATTTCTCTAGAACCAAGCAATGTAGAGCTTCGAGTTTACGAAATTCGAATTTTCGGGACCGAATTGGTCTAGAAAAGAGAATACTGCACAATCTGGAGAGTCCTGAAAAGGAGCAAATGGTACTGGATCGTTTTGGCGGGAAAAAAGTAGGAATTTTAATTTTCACCCACCCCCTAATGCGATACATGGTTCGATTCCTTAATTTTAGGATGCACATATACCAAAATTTCAGAAGCCTAGAGCAAGCGGTTCGTGTGTTATCCGGGAAAAACTGAGATTTTGGATTATCGGTTTTTCAGGAAAAACTCCCAAAATAATTTAATCCACACCTAAATGATTTACATATCCGTAATATGTGAAAAATTATCGATTTATCCATGTAAGACACTTGGGGTGGGGTCGAATTTTTTCCGAAACTCTCTTGACACGACTTGTCCCAAAAAATGGAGTGTTTGGCATTAAATACAAGTAAGCCCCAATCTTGTTCTAAAAATCCTGGATGACGTAACAATCACCGTGGATTCCCGGAATTCTGGAAAAACTTTGCCATAACAATTAGTTACTATACAAAAAATTAAAAAATAAATTTATATTAATATTTTCGGATTTATAAGCTTTCTTTGGACTTGTGTTTTTTCGTCGAAATCTGAACTTTTTTTCAAAGTTCAATTAGTGCCTTAATTACCAACCGATTTTCACCAAAATAGAATATGAGGTATATGGCAGGGTATATTTTGAGATTTTAAGGTCGAAAATTTAATATCGTTTTTCAATTTTGGTAAAAATCACGATTTTAGTGCGACTTACGCACGAGTCCAGGGACCCTAATTTTTGTCCTAAATTCACAAAACTCCTGATTCTGCAAGATTATGGAAATGTAATGAAGGTTCAAAGGTCGCCGACCCGATGAAAATTGATTTAATTGGTTTTTGAGCGATTCTCTACTGCACAACCGAATCGCACTTTGGAAAGGCCCCTATCACGTAATTCCCGGTCTAGAAAATTCGATATGTTGCTCTTGGACCCAGGTGTATTACTGGAATTCTTTGTCGAAATTCCTTGGAAAGCCATTAAATAAAGTATTTTTTTAAGAAAACCTCTTTCCCAATAGTACTGCAGTACGCAAAACAGGGTCTCAGAAAAGCGTCAAGTTTCCTAAATAATGTTCAGAAACAGAACCGTTTCGAATTCCAGATCCTGGTACTACTCCTAGACGTAGAAAATTAACCGACCAACAGTCGAATTTTTATAATTAGTTTTATTATTGTTTTTTAATTTTAAAGTAGCGGTATCGAAAATCCTTGGTTCGGAGGTACTACTTCGTATTGTACAATTACTGCTTTGTTTATTTATATTAAACAATAATCTTGTAAAATCATTTGGTAATAATAAAAATTAAAAAAGGAAACAATGATAATTATTAAAATTAACTAAATAGTTAATTATTAATTATTTTAATAAATTAATTTAATTAAAATTTAGAAGGAAACATTAATTAATCAGAAACATAATTAGACAGTTTAATTAATTAATAATTATAGGTTTTTATTTGAAAAAAAAGGTTCAATTCCTTGGAATCGATTCCTGATGGAATCGATTCCTCGAGAGGTACGATTCCTAGGAATCGATTCCAAGCCATTCGATTCCGATTCGATTCCGGATTCGATTCCTTCAGAAATATTTAGAACCCTAGTCACGCACTCAAACAGGCTTCGATCCAAATTTACTCAAATTTGAAAACATGCATGTACTCATTTTTGAAAATGTGCAGATACTCAAAAATAAAACAATGTATTCATTTTTTCATTCGTCCATGACATTCTTATAAACAGGGTGCAATTTGTTACTGTTATGATGACCATATAAACACGTTCCTATGACGTGGGAAGTAGTCCAATTAGTTGAGTACGACGTTACAACGTCGTGTTACACGTTTTTACATGAATTTAATGTCACTTTCAATACATTACTAATATATTAATTTTCAAATATAAACAAAAAATAAGCATAGTATGAGTGGTGACTATTAAATAGTTTGAAACTGAGTGTGTTGTGTTTCAAAATTGAAAGCATTGGGTCATCTTATTTGAACCAAAAAGTTTCATACCAAAATGAGAACATCGATTTATTCGAATTTGAAACTGTCATTTCTCTCAGTGAATACATAGAGTGGGAGGAATGGTTAGTTCCACAGGACCATAGTGGTTCTTAACCAGTGGTTCACGGACCATAAGTATTTCTACGAGAGCTTTGGAAGTGATTGAATATTTAGACACATCGTGGAATCTATAAGAGATTGGATACACTGAAGTTGTGCTTTCCTGCAAAATATTCCTTGAGGTAAACATTTGCAGGAGAATTATCATGAATCGTTCAGCAGCGGACCGACTGCACGGTTGCATATAGCAGCTCTAACTCTTTAGGCAATATTTTTTTTTACTTTCATTATGGTGAAAATCATAAACATTATCGTAACATTTGATTACAAAATATTTCTTTTTCAGTACGGAACTAATCGAATAAGACTTCAGAATACCAGATTGTTAGAAAGAAGTCAGCATCAGCAATTTGTTCCTGACATTGACTTCATACTAACCTTTAGTGCTCCGAATAGAAAAATACCGATTGCTGATTTCATTACTACGATGTAATTTGGATTGTCATCGACATGATTCAAAAAGTACCCGACAGGCACTGCCTTCAAAGAAAGTAATTTGGCAGCTTGACAGTTGCTGGGGACGACACCCTTCTGTCAAACATTCGAATTCGACAGAGACTGCAACGAAGTCCAATGATTGGCTACCTTTCAAATAAGATACCCCTTATTAATCATCTTGATAAGGAACAACATACTGGGCTTATTAGAACTTTCATGTTAATAGAAACAGGTGTTATTTGTGATGAGGGGTCATATAAAAAAAGTTGAAAGAAATAATTTCTGCACGGTACCCATTCATTAAGTATCAAGGATTTGCAGTTTACAACGTAAAAATTAGAGTATTATCTTTAATCTGTTTTTCCAAGTACCTATTGCTTTAGTAACTTCTTGTTTTACTAACGTGCAATAAAAGCAACTCTTCACAGGCCTCACCTGTAGAATTCTAAGCTAAAACCAGTGGAACAAGTCCCGCTACCACTTCTTGATTTAAGTGGACAGGATATAGAATGAAAAAAAATCAGAAGGATAGTTTATTAGGGAGTATAAAATGTAATAGAAAAAAATGGAATCAGAGAGAAACAGAGAATTTGAGTGGGGAAAGGGTGAAATAGAGAGATGAATAAATAGTGAAAAAAATTGAAAACTAATGATGATATAGTGAAGTAGAAAATGAGATAAAGAATAGGTGATGATAAGGGGGGATCAGATAATTAATGTATGGGAAAGATAAATAATGGGATAGAGAGAAAAAACGAATAATAGAAAAATAAATGAAGGAAGTTTTTTAAAAAGATAATCAAAGAGAATAATAAATAGATATTATAAGAAAAAAAGAATGAAGGAGAAAAAATTCGAGATGTATGAATAAGAGAAAATGTGAATAAAAAGTAGTATGTGAGAGAATTACAATTACAATTATAAATAGAGGGAATAAAAAAGAAAATATAAATAAGAACTGAATTAGATAGAAGGGAAATAAGAAGAATAAAGACGGAAACACACAGAATGAGAGAAAGAGAATTCAAGGGAAAAAAATTTCCAGGAAATTTTCAGTTTTTTCGGACCTTGTAAATCATTGGGTAAAATTGTTGCTCATCTGATAAGAGAGAACAGAGTGAGTGTCCAACGACGAATTCTTTATTTTTCTCATAATAAACGGTGTGCAAACCATCCTAAACAATATCAGTGGAGCTCATTACATCTAATATACGACCCCGTGATTCCCATCACCGGAACAAAAACCGTCCAAGATCCATCACTCACCATGCTCCTCAGTGTGTGCTCCTTAAGGTCCACCGTCATTAAATGTCATTAAGTGGGATCGGAGCACGAGCGAGATCGACACCTTTGTCCCACCGTTGGAAGCACCTGATCCATCAAAAGGGAGGGAGGAGACGTAATTGGCCGGAATGACAGTTGCCAGTTGTAATTAAGTCTGCCGACCATCCGATATAGGCATGTCCAAAATTTCGGGCAATCTGATGCCACTCAAGCAAATTCTGATCTGTTGTTTTATCCTGATGCGTGGTTTGAACGGGGTTAGAGGGAGAATGGGGCGCAGATCTTGCGTGGTCATATAGTAGACAGAAGAGTGGAGGAAAGTTTACGATATGAAGTAGTATACAGGGTGTAGGACAAACTTCTAGGGAAGGTAGGGTACATCATAAGGATTCAGAATTGCATAGAAACCCATGGTCCCAGACGTCACCCTAAGGGGCTAGGGGATAATGAATCTACACACGGGATCGAATCGATCGGTGTCCTTCCACATGATCGATCCAAATACCTTCCTTTCAGTAACCATCTGCGATCGCATAAGTTCTGATGTAATCATGAAAACAATCGGCGAATGAAAATATAATTTCACCAACGCTTCAATTTATCGCTGGTTAAGCGGACAATAAGTGTAAAAAGTGTAATTTTTAATAAGTGTAAACTTACAACCCTCACCTCCAACCGTGGGCCGGTTTCGTCCATGTTAGACTCAGCATGGTATAAGAAGGTATCGCAAGAGAGCAGAAGGCAAGTACTAGTCTAGCCAAAAATGACCGAAAAAGTGGTGACCGTTGATTAGTCCTCCACTTTTCAGTTATAGTCGGCTAGACTAGTACTTGCCCTCCACTCTCTTGCGTTACCTTCCTATATAATGCTGAGTCTAACAAGGACGAAACCGGCCCACGGTTGGAGGCGACGCTTGAGAGTTGTGAGTTTACACTTAACAATCGGTGGTTAGGTTAAATTCTGTCGGGAAAGCGAATCGTGAAAACGTCGCTGGGCGCAGAACACAACGAAGAAGCACGGCAAGTCGGAACTTTTGCCACGTCGTTTTTCGGGTCCCGTGGGTAGTTTCAATACTCCCTAGCCCCTTAAGGTGACGTCTGGGACTAAGGGTTCCTTAGCATTTCTGAATCCTTATGATGTACCCTACCTTTTATAGAAGTTTGTCCCATTCATAATGATACACCCTGTACAGAGAAAAGAATGCAACAACCGTGTTCACCAGTCAAAGAGTCACCATTATCAAAGGTTGTCTTTCATCGGATCAGAAGACGCCAGTGAATGACGTCTGAAATCTTGTAGTGTAAATGGCAAGTTTCTGCTGTTTTCAGCTGCCTTCCGAAGAAAGACTAGCTATGTCTGGTGATACGAAATCCATCATGAGAAAGCAGCCCTTATATGAGTGGAGAGAACCGCTTACTTTTAAAGAAACTCACTGGAAAAGAGAACAAACATGATGAGGCATCATTAAGATTTATGACTTTTTCGGCTGTTTTCTCACCGCTAAAGAACACACCTAAGAAAAACGGTACTTTTCCGTTAGCGAGGCACAAGCGAAAAATTGCCAAATAATGCAGAATTCAGCCAAATTTCTTAAATCATAAGGGGAATGTTCGTTTGAGGCTTGGTGACTTGGTTCGCGTTTGGTTCACAATTGGCGTCATTTTCACTCGGCTAACCGAAAAGTACAAAAAAAACCTGGGTACTTTAGGATTAGCCGGACGCAAATATTTTCAATCGGACTATATAGGAAGCGTTTTATTATTTACGCTAGTTGAGGTATTTTAATGTTATGTTTTGATATTAGATTATTTTTAGTCAATTGAGCATATAAATCGACTCTTGCGCTTGGCTACCTATAAAAGTACCTATTAATGTTAATTGTCTGGAACTGTTAAACTGCCTTTGTTAACTGCTAATTTGCTGCGTCTACTAGTTAACACTGGTTTAAACGCCATAGAAGCTCCAATTAAAGGAGAAAGCAAAGTAATCTCTTCACAAAACGTCACTTTAAACACAAGAGAACTTTTCATCGACTTCGTATTTTCCCCTCAAAGGGTTCACTGGGTGGCACATACAAATAGCTTAACGTCCTAAGTGCACCCTATCTCTTCTCACGCTCCGTTTTGACCTATCTCGAGGGTTTTAAGTGATAAATGGCTCCCTGGTGATCACAGTCTTCACCCACAAAGTGACTGTCACGTACGCTGGGTGTGATTGCATCGATTTTGATTTTTAATATCATGATCGATTCCGGTTTGTGCGTCTGTCAGTTTTTGATGGATTATGTGGAGGCCTAATGGATTCTAAGTCATGCATATTGACAGTTTAGAGGGAGAAAAAGCAGAATTGCTTGACAGCCAATAAAGATCCGCTAAAGAGGCGGCTGTATGGTCCTTTAAAGAGTCAAAGGGTGATCATTTTGATTTTCTTTTTTTTTAGTGCATTGAAAGTGTGCTATTTCAATGCCACCCAAGATGAAAGAATACATAGGTATTCAATTCATTCAAATAAGTGGAATTAATCGTTCACCAATACCAAACCATTAGTAAGATGTTTTCTGGCATTACATATCCATTCCATGAATTACCATATTGCAGTGACTATTGTCTACCTACGCTATAGCATTATGATTCGCCACAATTTGTTTTCGTGCAAATGTTTTTTTGAGTCACTAAATTGAAAATTAAGGGATATACATAAATTAAACAATCATCTTTGACAAATTCATTCCGCTAGAGCCAATTAATTAAATTGATACTTTTGAGCTCTATCAGTACACGGAATACTATATACAGGGTGATTCAGAAATAATCATCAATAATTGGGGGGGAGGAAGAGGGGCCCTAGACAAGCATATTTCGAACAGGGATGGTGGGGCGCAGCCTTACGGTTAAAGAGCTAGGACCTAATGTAGTGCGAGCGCGTTTCGAAAGGCCGTTTTTAGAAGGCCCGTGTGACGAAACAAAACATTATAAAATGAAAAAATCTATTGCATGAGGTAAGGAAGTATCCTTACTACTTACACCATGAATTCAATAGAATTTGAACCACTTTCTAAACCGTGGAGTGAGTTTCAAAAGTGCAATATTAATCTTTTAGTCAAAGAATGGAGTTCCCTTAATGGCATTTAGAAAAATGATGATCGGGGAAGGAATTTTCAATGATCGTAACATGGATCATTGAAACTGTTTGATCATTGAAAATTCCTTCCCCGATCATCATTTTTCTAAATACCATTAATGGAACTCCATTGTTTGACTAAGAGCACGTTTTAAAACTCACCCCACGGTTTAGAAAGTGGTCCAATTTCTATCAAATTTATGATGTAAGTAATACGGATACTCCTGTACCTCATGCAATAATTTTTTTCATTTTATTATGTTTTGTTTCGTCACACGGGCCTTCTAAAAACGGCCTTTTGAAACGCGCTCGCACTACATTAGGTCCTAGCTCTTTAACGGTAAGGCTGCGCCCCACCATCCCTATTCGAAATATGTTTGTCTAGGGCCCCTCTACCTCCTCCCCAATTATTGATGATTATTTCTGAATCACCCGGTATATACAGGGTGTATCTGAAATGGTGCAACAAACTTTCAGGGATGATAGTACTCATCAAGACGAACAAGAATTGGTATAGAAAGGGGGTCGCAAATGAGTTTTAAGGGGTGAAACCCCAGGGTGAAAATCAGCAGAAAAACTTGCATATTTGTGCAGGAAGAGACACAATTGTTCGATTCCGTAATTTTTTACACCAAAAAAATAGAACCCGTACTTGCAAAAAGAAATTTTAACTGTAACTTTTCAGGAAGTTATCTTTTAGTAGCGAAATATTTATTCGATCAGTCTCTTTTTTAATGCATGTTCAACCAAATTTGGCAACTTATTAGCCATTTGGCGCAATTTTTTCGTTTCCTATTTTAACTTTAAAACGGTAGCTCAACTTGGTAGAGTAATGAGCCGGAATCTTTTAACTCAAAATCGTAAGATTGTGGATTCTGTCATGTCAATAATTTTTGGGCAATACACGGAAAGAGTACTATTAAAGGATGTGGGTTGGGGTCTTATGGCTTGAGGTTCAAAAATCGGACAAAATTAAAGGATGTGATTTTTCTAAATTGTAGTGTTTTTCTTTACGGTAATTTTTTTCAGGTAATTACAATGCTTTAAATCGCATTTTGTCTCAACGCAAAACTTTGACAGGTGTTTAAAATTTTTTACACGAATTTTTGAAAATTGATAGTTCAAAAAAAATTGGCAACACAAAATTTTGTGAAATGAAGGAAAAGCAATCCTTGAAATCCCTGTTTTTAAATCAACGATCAATTAATTAGATTACAAAGTATTTGATTCTCATTTTATTCGAAAATCGTTTCTTCCGTAAATTTTATTTCCCTACAATGTATGATAAGGATTTCGAGGACTGCTTTTCCTTCGTTTCACAAAATCTTGTTCTGCCATGTATTAATTTTTTTAATCTACCGATTTAAAATAAATTGTGTTAAGAATTTCTTTAGTCTAAAAAAAGACATTTCAGATCACGGGGTATTTTTATCTTGTTTTGTCTATTTGTTATTAGTTTTTAAACTAGGGAGCTCTTTGTGAAACACCCTTTATGAACATGTAATGATGACTCAAATTTTGTATGAAGCATATGTGTTAATAGAAAAAAAAGAGTTTAAAAACCTAAGCATTTTATACAGTTTTATACTTAAATTCTCTTATTCTAGATGTGACTACATAATTATAACTGTTATTTTCATGACGAGACAAAACTAAAAAAATTACAAGTTCGAGCAATACACGGTCGAGATGGGTTGCGAGCTCGGCCATTTTAGTATTTCTTTGTGCTGAAGGAGGGGAGGGTAGTTTATGAAGCTTAGGGTTTCGTCTCGTAGTCAATTTCCTCTTGTCAATACGACAAAATTAAGCCAAATTAATTATTAGGATTAGACAAATTAAGCCGAATTAATTTTTAAAATTTCTGTTTGCAAAAAATATAATTGAAAACAGTATTTATGAATTACTACGTGAAAACTAGAAGGGGATGGGAGGTTCTTGGCATGTACTGTACTACGGGTGGACACCAAAATGAGGTAGGGAGTCAAAAATAGAAAATAAATGGGTAACGTAGTACGGGCACTTTCCCTAAGGGGTTTACGTTATCCGCCTTCGAGGACAAATTGTTTTAACCTATGAGCCTCAAACGCACCGACACCCAAGGAGCGGATTGTACAGCCATCCTCAGTACACAGACAAAGTCATTTAAAATTAATTAACAGAGTGGTGACTTAATTAAAACTAGATTCTAGTAAAATTAATACTATTTTAGTGATGTTTCACCCCCTCCTCCAATTTTTGTGTTTAAATTTATTTTTCCTTTAAAACTTCAGCTATCAGTTTTTGGCATAAATCCTTCTTCCTCTTACCTATCAAATCATGGCTTTTCCAATCACTCCATCATTTCCTAAATTATTCAATCAAAATTATTCGATTTCGCTTGGCCCTCAGTCTGTTAATCTTTCCCCACTTCTACAAATCTCTTGTAGAAATCAATTTCTTTATTCAATTCTTATTTAGACTGTAGGCATTATCTTCAAAATGCTAAATTTCTTCACGTTAAAAAACGAGCCAGCTGGATGGCTCAGCGGCAATCTACCACTTTTAAAATAATTTTCTCTTGTTTATTATCGCTATGAATCCTTACGGTGTCACAGCAGCTAGCTCGATAGCAGTACTCATGCATTGCTTATTGGAGTTAGCTACCAATTCCCTAAGGTTTGTGCGAGTGCTACGCTTGATCCATCCAGGGCTTTAACTGACCCCTGGGTGCGAAACTGCGGGCAATTGCACAGCTGAGAAGGGAGTGCTGCTTTCACAGACTAAGGCTTAAAGGACGTGTTTGTCTTTAAAAGCTGTGCATTGTCCTGAATTGCATAAATTGTACTAATAATGAATTAAAAATGCAGGGATCTCTAATTCTACATTTTGTGTTAGTATTTTACTTCTAAAGGTACGATATTAATTAATCAATATGTTTCTATTTAAAGAAAACACTTATTTAGTATAGCTAAAAAAATTTATTTAAAAGGGACCAAATGAAATCTTAATACTTTAAAACATGTTGCAATGTCTTTCAAACTATAGCTTTCAAAAAAATCATGAATTTAAAAACGAACAACTTCATACAGTAGGACAGAACTCGCAATCTTACGATTGCAAGACTGTTACGCTACCAACTAAGCTATAATTTAATCATTAATGGTACTACTACATAGAAATTTGAGTTTCCGTAAGAATCCCAAAAAAAGTATTTGGCGATCACGGATTGGCGAAGTTTTTTTTCCTGTCGACTGCAAAAGTGTTACTGGTGGGAAAACGGCGCAAGTTCAGAGGTGCGGATGCGCCAAGTTTTTAGCAGTAAACATGACTAATATGGTAACCCTAACTAATGTTAAAAGAGTCATTTGGCTTCTAAATATGGCGCCAAATAGCCAAAATTCGCCAATCATCCGCACCTCTGAACTTGCGCCGGGAAAACTAGCTTAGTAATATTTGAAGTTGTTTTACAAAATAACTACCGGAATCGAACCATTGTGTCTCTTCCTACACAAATATGCAAGTTTTTTAGCAGATTTTCACCCCAGGGTTTCACCCCTTAAAACTCATTTGCGACCCCCCTTTCTATACCAATTCTTGTTCGTCTTGATGAGTACTATCATCCCTGAAAGTTTGTTGCACCATTTCAGATACACCCTGTATAAAATATTCTCACAATACCAAAAAACTTAATTTGAAATTAAAGTTAATTTGTCTTTCTTTTCCTATTCTTTGTGCTATAAACTAAGTTAAAATAAATTTTCCTTTTAATTTAAAAGATTTTCAAACTTTTTTTCATGCAGGGAATGTTTGATTCCATTCACATTCACTTACTCCATTGATACTGCTTTAATGACTCAGTTTCATTATAATTTTGAATTTTATTTGTCTTATTCTACTTATTTCACCTTTTTGTGGTGTGAAGTAAGGATAAATATAATTTAAATGTCGATTTACGGTGTTTTATTAAGATTTTTCTTTAGATAAAAGTTCATAAGGTTGAAAAAGGGAATAACTTATTAATAAATTTTTTGACTGTAAAATATTTTTGAATATACTTATATATTTGTTTTGATGATTACTCCGTTTTCTAAATAGGTTCTGAATTTCCAGTAAACATTTGGTGGTTATACAATGAAAATTCCATTACTTATATACACAGTTTTTTCCCCCGATATTCTTAAAACTTGGTTTTTGGTCTTATTCCCTTTTTAAAACTGACGATTAAGCTATTCAAATAGTTTGAAATGTATGCAAAAATCCAAAACAAAAGGATCCTGTTGAAGTATTATGACTTATAAATAATGTTTTTTTCACCAGTCCAGTAGCACCCGCTTCACTCCAGCGTGTAAACATCACATCATCATCATCATTTATGGCCTTGGCAGTCTTTTTTTTCACATCCCAGAAACGCTAAGTGAAAGAGAATTTCCCACAAAGCTAAGTCAACATACCTGAATGCTAGAAGTTAATAGTAAAAAAGTCCTTGTGTTATACATCATTTGTTTTATAATGATGTGTATCTGTATAGTTTGCATTATACCGTTACATAAGGGGTCGCGGTGTTTGAGTAAACGTAACCAATAGGTAACCTTTCATCCTCTAATTTGGCGTCATTTTCTCTCAAGGTTATTTTTCTGTGACATTGAGTTAAATTGAGGGCCATCAGGCTTCAATCAAGTATTCTTTTCACGGAAACAATTTTTCTTCATCGCTAAGAAGAAGATGGGGCAAATTTTTACGCATAATGAAATCTCATCAGGTGACAGTTAAGTGCAATGTTTTGGGTAAACGTAATTTATGTGTAAAATATTGTTTTTTGAAAAATATGTTGCGAAAATTTCATAGAACGGATTTCTGACAACAGATTTTCCATTCTGTCTCTAAATTTGTAAAGAGAAACATTTTAAAGACAACAATTTTATAATAATGCTAATTGTACATTTTTCAAAAAGAGGATGAGAAATAGATAATTTACCGGCCATATAGGCTGTAAAAGTGTTGTTGTTTCAGCTATCCGCCTCTTGATAGTGTAAACATGTATGTTGGTAAATCCTATCTACAAAGGTATCCTTCACTTATATTCTAAATCTTAAGTTTTCTGCGGTGAATCATAAAGTGAAAATATTTCTCAATATTTTACCCTATATATAAGCATATAACTATCTACCCCTTCTCTTAACGCATATTTTTTTATTCATTGCCATGTTCAATTTAATTTATTTACTTAACTACGTGTGGGTGAACAAGATATTTTATCTTGGTTATACTTATTAAATGGAAACGCGACCATAAACAGATGCTGAAAGTTTATTTCTCCTCGCAAAAAAATTGTAATCTTGATTACCAAATAAATGCACAAAAGTCGACCACAAACTATTTATTAGATTTTTCTTTTCTAAATGCTATGTATTTTTGAGATTTCAAAGAAAATCTAAAAAAAAATGTAATGAAATAAAAAGTGTTTCATTCCATTCTATTGTGAAAACACTAAACTTACATAAACGCAATTAAATTTTACTAGTATACTTTATCAACACAAAACTACAAACCGGTTATCCATTCACACAGTTAAGATATCCCTCAGTTAACTATTTCCCAAACATAATAACCATTTAAACGCAAGGCATAATAACAGAGACCGAATTCCAACACAACACTCTTCATTAATAAAAATAACAATTTCGAAAGGAAACGTTGGCAACAAGCTAGGCATTTAATCCAATTACACACTGCATTATCCCAGTTGCTTAACACTTCAATGGGGAGATCATTAATTACTTGGACCATACCCAAGCGTGTTTCTGAACGCTCTTACCACTCCTCTCTACTGTAGTACTTCGACTTGGGAATGAGAAATGAATGGTTAGTCCACTGTTGCTTCAGTTTGTATTTATTATTCTCATAAATGAGTTTTCGTGGGTTTTGGAACCTTCATAGACCAGATGGAAGGAAGAGATCCAGAGGATTACGACCCTGCCTTTTTAGGGATGAAAGGAGAAGTAAAAAAAAGATGCTGCGTTTTTTATTTTTGAAGTTGGGTTAAAAATATGAATTGGGTATTTGTTTTGGTTACTATATGGGTTAGTTGGAACAAAAGTGGAAATTATCCCAAAACAGAAAACACATTTAACTATAGTTCCTAATCCTTTATTTTGTCTCTGTATGATAGTAGTTCTTTTACTCAATAGAACCATAATTCGTCTTTAAAAGTCATATTTCATTTGATTAAATGATTTCAATTAAATGATTTTCAATTAATGACATTTAATGAAAAAAAAGCTATTACACAGATTTTTTTATGTAACTCAAGTTAATTTTAAAAAGCTTATAATTGAGAAATGAATTTTCAAGATAAAAACGTTTTGGGAGGTTTAAAAAATATAAGTACAAAAGTTATTCTTTGTAGAAGAAATTTTACTTCACTTTATCCTTAACACGCACTATTAGCTCTTTCAAGCCCTGAAAAAATCCCTAAAACTCAGATAAACAAAATTAAAGACAAAGAAAATTAACCAACAAGTAATTATTCAGACGTATTTATACAGGCGAATAGCACAGTAAGCTCATAACACAAGAATCGTATTTAAACATCGTGAATCTCATAACAATTCCAGCTGAAGCACTTTTCCAACAGAGAAGGAATGTCAAAGTGTCTTAATCCACCTTGGGCTCCTCCCCATGGAACCCGAATTTGGCAATGGGTCCAAAAATGGGCCATCGCTTGTAGGTGGAAGATGTCACGTAATCCTGCAGCTCGGGCAACCCAATGACCCTCTGTATGTAGTTCTTCAAAGTCGGGAACTCGCTGAGGACACCAGGGAGGAACATCCTGTAGAAATCCACCACATCGTACGCGATGAAGTCCACATAGGTGACGTCATCGCCGACCAGGAACTTCTTCGACCCCAGGAAGTCGGCCAGGAGCTTCACCATCGCTGGAGCCTTCTCTTCGAACTCTTTCTTGAGCTTTTCGTACTCGGAGTCGATGACGACTCTGATCATGTACCACCGCATGTCGATGAGTTGCTGTTCAACCAGGGAGGCTTTTAGTTTTTGCTGTTGGGTCTTGCCGTCCAGCCCGTACTTCTGCGCCAGGTAGCGCAGGATGGTGAGGCTCTGCGTCAGCTTGATGTCGTCCCCTTCGATGTAGTAGGGGAGGTTGGGGAAGTCGAACCCCATGGAGAACTTCTCCTTCATCCAGGTTTCGTAGTAGCTGAACTCGTACCTGTTGGGGATCAGAGAGGGGAAATTTAAAGAAGTTTAATGGTTATTAGGGATCATTTTTATCGCGTTAAATCTCTATTTAAATTTAAAGAAATGCTTTATTAGAGAGTTTCAAAAGTCTATGGGAATTTTACCTGCAAGTTTTTTAAGGTCTCTAGGACAATTTTTGACCCCCGCGCCCCTCAAAGTAGTTTTCAAATTTACTGGACAGACAAGAGCAGAAAAACGACAAAGACAGAAAAACAAAAAATATACAAAGAACCTCAAAATATACAAAAATAATAAATACACAAAGCAACAACAAAGAAATAAATTAGATATGTGATATCATATGAGCCTAAGGCTCGTCCTTGATACCTTAGAAACCTATAGAAATACAAAAAAAAATTGCAAAAGAAGCTGGACTCATTGTAAAATGTGAAATAATGCTTCAGTATTAATTTGCTCGCCTAAAAATTTTTTATATGCCGGATTTGAATTAAAGTTTATTGTTAGTTTTCCCATGTTAAAGTACAGGGAAAATATCTCATTTTCTCTTGTTTTTAGTTCTATAAGACTGAAAGCTTTCAATATTGAGATAAAAACTAAATATTGGATTTCTTTTTCCAAAGATCCTATTGCAAAACATTCGATTGCACCTTCTGGGGGGAAGTTCCCCTAGGGTTAAAAGTGCACTCTGACCAAGAAAAGAGGAGGATCGCCGGCGCTTCCCGGCAGGAGATGAATATATACCACCTGGGAGTTTTATTGAATCTTTTTTCCCATTTTATTATAGCTGGAATCATCTGATAACCTTGTATATTCATCCACCTCCCACCCACGATCCTCCTCTTTTCTCGGTCAGAGGGCGCTTTTAACCCAAGGGGAACTTCCCCCCAGAAGGTGCAATCGAATGTTTTTTCAGTAAAATCTTGGGAAAATGATATCCTAAAAGTTCTATAGAGGTTTTAAACTCACTATAGAAAGCATTTAGGCTTATAAAATCAAAAACAACAAAAATTGAGTTATTTTAAATATTTCCCCTATACCTTAACATGGGAAAACTACCTTTGAGAGGCGCGGGGGTCAAAAATAGTCCTGAAGACCTGGAAATTTACAGGTAATGTTTTAGTACTTGTAACAACATCTCTCAGAGGGGGCACTGGTGAAATTCCCCAAAAAAATATTTTTTTGCAACGTCCTAATGCTTTATAATTCTAGAACTAGATAAAAAAAATAGATCAATACAAAAATCAATAAAGTGATAAAATTCCCATGTTTTTCAAAGCAATATTTTGTAAGCAATTTCTAACTTACTTCTAAATTATAAAAGTTTAACATAAAATATAATTATATTAGTGTATTAATAAAATTATACCGCTCTTAAAAGAATTCTATATAGCTTCTAAAAGTTAATATAAATAACTTAACTAGCATTTTTATTTCTTAATACTTACATTCTATACATGTATACTGTCTGAGTTGGTAAGTCTCATATTTTTAGGAAATTCACCTTCTGATTTATTAAAAGCAAAATTTACTCTTAATTTAATAAATTGAATTATACAGGGTGTTTTATTAATTCCTCCTAAACTTTGCAGAGCCAGATTCTTTACTAGGAGTCCATACCTTTAAGGTCCATAGTTTTGGAGAAAATTTAATAAAAATGTGAGTGACATCACATTACGCAAAAAAAGGTTAAGGGAACACAAAAATTTGATTAACAGCAAATGTGTTACAAAAATAACTGCTGCGCAAATTAAGGCATGCATGGATGTCGAATGGAATAATTATTCCATGCGACGCCCATGCATGCCTTGATTTACCTTGATGATGAAAATGATCCACGTTTGACTTTAAGGGGCACCATGAATTCTCCAGCTTCAGAAATTGCTGTTTTTGAAAATATTAAAGAATAATGTTGTACCTTTTTGGCTATTAATCTACACAGTAAAGCATTGAGAAGCTTTAAAATTACTTTTTTTTAGAAATTATCTTCAGATATTATTTTATCCAATTAACTTTTACCCTTCTGGAAGGGCCACTCGTGCACCTTTGGACATGTCGTCCCATTTTTTTCTAATAATATGCTATTTAAAGCGTAGCTCTTAGAGCATTTTCAGGTATGCTATGCTGTGAATCTGGGTGTGCGTTGTTATAGAGAGAGGGAGGGAGGGAGGGGGGAACATGACCAAAATTTATGGGCACAACATACCGCTTGTCTTCGAACTTCACCTTCTTGTAGTGGAGGAGGTATCGGATGGGCTCAGCCAGCCCCCGGAGGTCCCAGTATCCCAAAGTAATGGCCATGCTTTCTGAAGAAGAGAGTGACTTCTCGGACAGCGGCACTGACCAACCTTTCAGAAGCGAGAGCTGACGCAGCAGTGCCGGGTGTTTCCTTGACAGCGCCGGCGAAAACGATTTTACGTAACGACCATTTGATGCTTCTTTTTTTGCTGTTGATAATTTTTTTTATTATCGTGACATTGACATAGATAAAGAAATGGCTGGCTCTGTTATCGCCGTTCTTTCATTGTGTCTGTTTTCAATGAGGAAGTGTGGGGATGACTAGGTTTTTTCTCTGTTAAGTGTTTGCATTGCCGGCTTTTTTATCGTCTTTGACCGATTGATTTGGAATTGAGGGTAAACTCGTGCCTTGTGTATTTGAAGGAGTCGGAATGTGTATAGTATTCATATATTTAGAGATGATATCAAAGGGAAAATATTAAATATTGAAAAGAACTTTGAATTATGAAGTATGCGATACTATATGGATGGATATGAATGGTTTATTGATCCCACAAGCAAACCCACAACAGACACAACAAACATTTATTTATCACAACAAACGTTTATTGATCCCTAAACGCATAATGCTCAAAGGATATTTGGGGCCATCTATAAATGACGTCACCCTTTTTTCAACAATATTGACCCCCTCCATACCCTATGTCACCACACCTAACTATACCCCTTCCCCCTTTGTCATATATCACGCTGTGCTGCCAATAATAATTTTAGAATAAAGTTATAAGAATGTGGGACCAATGTTTTTATATACAAATACAAGTTAAACGCACACTACTTAAAGTAGTGATGTGGGTTGGAAAATTTTCCGCTATGTTTTTCCAGAAAAGTTTCCGCTTTTTTTATTATGTTTTTCTGTTTTTAAAATATGCCGGTATTGTCCCTTTTCAATTTTTTCATAAAGCCTCAGAATTTTCCCCAAAAAAATATTTTTATAAATTTAATATGCATACCCCCTCACTTTATGCCCAATGGCAATTAAATATGGCGTTCAAAATTTTAAGCGATAATATTAATATATTAACACTTTACTCATTATTACATTATTATTTTACTCATTCAATTACAACTATTAGGTCACTATTCGCTCCAGAGCATTGAAATATCTTGTTTATACTCGTTTATATCGTACATATCTCGTTTTTATTTGCTTCAGGTTTCATTATAAAATATGGCGTCCATTGTTCGTTGTGATAGGATGCATAAGTTGTTTGATAGTACTTGCTTTGTAACTGCGACCTGATCAGTAATCTAAAAAAATGGAAATATTTTAAAATTGAGAATTTTTTTTTAGAAATTCCAAGGGCTTATTGCACATCCTCAAAAGAATCCCAACAGTTTAATACCAGAAATGTGTTATACGAATCAGTTATTAAAAAGCCTTTCTCTGGAAACCGTTCACCAAAAACTTTTTTTTAGAATAGAGAGATTTTTTAGATGATAATATAAGTTAAATTGTGTTTTCAACAGAATTAGTCATCACTTTTATTTTGTTAAAATTAATATTTTCATAGTTTTGAATCTTTTAACTCTTAAGTATGACACACAAAAAACCATATTGTTTGTGATCCACTCAAATCTTTGATATATTTATTAGTTCCATTTTGTATCCAATTTGCTTCTCTTTCAAAGAAGTAAAATTAGCTTGATATAAATTTAATGTTATTATTATTTTTTGCATTGAGATCATTGTCTTTAGTAACTTTCTTTGTGGTATATTGGAACTCGGAAATATAATAAAAAATCAATTTAATTTTTTTGTGAGAAATATGCCCCGGCCAGTAATTTTAGAATACTATTTTGTTTTCATTTCAGTTATTCATAGTTCAATTTAGTAAATGAATAAGGAAATAATTTCTCCTTATGTGGATTCTTTTAATTGAATATCGAGACATTTTATATACATTATGTATAGTTATTTCAATATTTATATTGTAACATTAAATATGATTTAAAATTTCAAATCATGATTTCAATGCTTTATTAATTTGTTTTTGATTGTGTTTTATTTGTGGATGAATCTCAAAGAACGTCATCCAGAATTGATGAAAATACTCCAGTTTTGTTAATTTGTTGCCTCCAGTGATCGGAAGTTTAATTTAACAATACTTTATTATAATTTAGTGGCTTGGAAAATTTTCCGGAAAACCCACATATCTACCTTAAAATTGCAAAGTGAACTTTTATTTTGTTTGTGTGAATTTTATAACAATGTCATTTAAACATTTATTACATTTACTATTTGGAATGGAGGGTTAACTCGTGTCTAGTGTATTTGAAAGGGTTGGAATATGCAGTGGTTTAGATATGATATTGAATTAAAGAATTGAAAGCAACTATGAATTATGGAGTATGTGATATTACCATGGAGATTCACAACAAACGTTTATTGATTCTTAAAGATCTAATGCCCAAAGGGTATTTGATAAGAACTTTGTTTCGTAATTTTCCAAAGAACATACAAATTATGAAGGTCTGATTGAATAAGGTTTGAGGAAAGTTTTATTTGTAACCAAGTTCCCCTCTTCTTTCTTCTCAATTCGCTGTGTGAGTAGACCGAAAAAAACTGATATTCATCAAAAATTTTAAATCACAAAAGTTTATTTAATGTAGAAAAAAATATAGATATCAAATTTTGGAGTGATAATATTTTAATAGGGAGAGAGATATATTAGTGCGTGTCTCAGATTAAAGATAGTAATTGTTTATATAATACTCATTTAAATAAATTTTGAAGGGTAAGTAAATTCATTTAAGGGATCTGTTTAGTTTTGAATAATTAACTAAACAGGGAGGATTCATAATCAGTCAATATGGTATCACTGAAATGTAGGTTACGCCGTCATAAATGCTTTGAACTTATATAATAAATGAATTTAACTATTATAAATTTTAATGAATTTTTTTCACTATCTTTTAATTTAGCTTTTGAAATAGAAGCAAAAATGGTAAATTAAAGTAAAGACTGACAAAAAGCTTAAAGCTTTGGAAACTCATTCCTCTTTAAATCATTACAAGGAAATATCTTCATTGTAAAGATCAAAACACTTTATATGTTAAATTTCAAAAAAACCCTATGTGTTGGAAAATTTGGTCGAAATTTTTTATGTTATTAAATTTTAAGAGAAATGCATAGTTTAAGTATACTATCAAGATAAAGTTTATTTGATTACGATTTCTCTCATCCTTAGTTGAATGAAGTGAAATAATTAAAGAACTTTTGTTAGAATTTTTAGAGCTGGAGAGAAAAAATGAGAATATGAGAGTAAGGTCTCTACATTGTTTAGTGCTATTTACAAAATCTTTGGAATTTTTCCTGTTCTTTAGGTTCTGACAGTATTAGTTAACTCCAACAATAGAGCTAACTACGCAGTTAAAAGAGAAGAATTCAAGCGTTAAATCGTTTCACCTCGATGAATCATGAGCAGGAAGTTCTGTATTGAATTCCAAGCTTTTGAAATTATGTTTTCATGCATTCTTTTTCGGACGATATCTTTTTCACTTCTGGTTCTGAATTACGATCAAATAAAGGCACATTACTGGCTTTATTTTATATAAATTCAGTACGGTGAAAAAAGAATAGGAAAATTAAAATGTTATTTTATTTGCTCTTCTTAAAGTAAAATATACATAGATAAACTATTACAATATTAAAAAAAACCTAAAAACCGAAAAGAATAAAAGGTGCTGTAAATATAAAACAAATCAACACATCTGATCAAAATGATGGCAATGAAAGATATATTTTCTTAAAAATTATTAAAATCACTTTTTTAATAAATACAGCTAAAACGCGTTGTTTAAATTTTGTTTTTTTGAATTTAGTATCAGGGTTTTGACTTTATTTTATAGTTTAAATTCTTATATAAATATTTTTTTTAAATTAATTACAAACTAAAATGTAGTAACTCTAAAAAAACTATTTTCTCCTTTTATCTTGCTTAGAATGGCGTGGAGTCATTATGGACCCTCCGTTTTTAAAGATTTATGGATTTCGAAAAATGTATAGATAGATTTTTTCTAATAACTAGTGGCACTTGAAAATGGTAAATTCCATAGTAAGTTAAAAATTAATGTTACTGTTTTCGAACTGAGTGATAAGCATTGATCGTATAAGACTTAAAAACTAACATTTGGTTGATTAGCAAAAATATCAAAGAAAAGTTTTATACGTTGGAAAGAAGCTTTTCTTAAAATTACAATATTACTACCAAGTTTGTAATATAGGTTTTCTGCGCACAATTTAAGGCCCAGGGGGGCAAACTTAAGGACCAACTAATTCAAAAGGAATGGGCAGCAAAGAGGAAGATATAAAAAGTACCAGTTAAGTGAAGTGATACTTATCGGCCTGTAAAACGATGCTCAAATTTTCAAGTGGGTAATAAAACAACCAGGCTTTTAGGCTAATTGAAAAATGTAATTCTATCTGAACGGAAACAGGCATGCCATAGTCTCAACTGCTGATGCTTCAATACCTCTTTGTGTCAGCTCATTTGCATATGAATCAAATTAAGAAACTAAAAGTCCAGATCGATAATTTAGATGAGTTGACCCTTGAGAAATGGTGAAGGGATCATGAGAGCTCTTTTAAGGTAGTTTTTAGTTTTATAGCCCCCTTTTCTTTATGGATACGGCTGAGGAGGTCGGTAAAATGGAGCAATATCATTAACTTTTGAGAAGCGATGAAATGGTTTTGTTAGATACTTTGTTATGGGAATAGCAATCCTCAGGGAGTGTTACACTTTAAACAATTTGTTTTGTTTAACAATGGTTCAAAGTAACTCTTTCAAAAAATTCGTTCAAAAGTTATGTTTCAATTCTTTCTCTTTAAATTTTGTAGCATTAGAAGCATTTCTTATTAATTTATAAATGTTTGATTTATTTGCCAAATGATTATTTCTCCCTTTTTAACCATGCTGCTATCTAGTGGGGAGTAAAGAAACTGTATGAGGATAGTTTTTAAGGGTTTTTCCACAAGTTGGAGTTCAATGTGCTCCTACTTTTAGGATTCCATAGTTAAAATGTTTATTTCTTATCAATTCGTAGAAAATAATGACATCTAACCCTACAGTGCATACTGATGCCATTTGGCAACACGACATTTTTTCTCCATTTCCTACTCGAACTTTCATTTCCAAACGGCAACAACATGCAATAAGTACAATAGATATAACATTTCAACGTATTAGCACTTTAGACTGCCAGTAGATCACAGCAGGGGCACTATTTTGAGACATTTGTTAGTGGCTAGTGAGACGAAAGTCAAGACACAGAAAACGCCAAAATAAAAGGACCATATAGATTAAAATAAAAAAAATTTTCAGCTTGAAAAAAAAATGTTTTGAAAAGATAAGTTGTTTTTTTATATTTTTAGATAATTTTGTTTTATTTCACTTAACAATTAATTTCACAAGAGACACAAATTAATTTCTCAAAGACAAAGTTTTTTGCCAATAAAAAGTAGAAAAAAATTAAATTAATTTTTTTAGTATTTTTTTACTAATTTACACCATAATAGAAGTCACATAAATGATTTTCAAGTGAATTTAAAAAATCATGCATTGTAGGGTTAAGATTTAATGGAGTTATGAAATGATAATTTGTTCAATTCCTCAAAAAACCAGAATTCCATATAGTTATTTACATTATTGTATGGAACGAAATCGTGTTAATGATATGAACAATTAATTATGTGTATTATTAGTGTTATGGATTATTAATTTTGATGTGTAGTAATAAATAAACCCATCCTAAACAACTATGGATGGTGTAAAGCCAATTAATGTGACTATAAAAATATTTAAAAAGGGAGACCAAGAAGTTTTAGTGGAAAACCGGATTTCAAGTATTTCTTTTCTTTTTTTATTACTGTAGTTACACCATTCTTAAATTACTGTGGCATTAATGAATGGAGCCTCAGTTTATATAATTTCGATATTGTTGATAATTATTACTTTCTAAGGGTGGTCACATTCTGGGCAAACTTCCCCGATCCTGATACAATAGACCAGCGGTTCTCAAACTGTGCTCCGCGGAGCCCTTAGGGCTCCGCCAAGCATTTCCAGGGGCTCCGCGAAGAAATTTGAAATAAATACATTTTTTGATAATTTCTAATTTGCTTTTCTCTGAAATGTTATAAATAACTTTCTGTGAGGTGTTGGTAAGGTTTTCTGGTTTTTGCCTTTTTCAGGTCTTTTTGGGTTTACCAAAACAAGTTAAAACCCTGTTTATAGGGTCAAATTTCCAAAACTTTTCTGGGGGAGGAACCCCCAGGATGGGACGGTTTGGCGCTGGCCGTTTGGGAGCCGTTCCCGTTTCGGCACCAAATTTTTCTTCTAATTTTTAGAAGAATTATGAGAGTTCTATTTACTTTCATTTTATTTCTGCCGCTGAAACGGCCGCACCGAATAGAAGCACACCAAGGAACTCCATTCCCCCACCTCTCAAATTGATTACTCAGCACCTTTTTTTATAAAGTTCAGCAAAATCATAATCCTACTAAAAAATGTATGTCCAAAATTCGGAGTAGATGTACCAAAACCAAGGAAAAACCTGTTTTTAGTAGTCAAATTTCCAACCCCCCTTGGAATTTAATTACACAAAACGTTTCTTATATTAAGTTCTTTAAGATGCAAATTATGCCAAAAATGTATAAAAAGCTAACATTGATCCTATGGCATGGGAGGGGATAAGGAATGTTTGAGCCCATGTGTAAGTAAATTTCGATATGTACCTCTTACGTAGACCTAACAGCCCCCAAAACAGCTCTCGATTTCAAAAGAAGTAACTTTTAGGAAAACAAAATTTACAGATGTATAGATTTCCGTATGAATCCTTTGTTCATGCATCTCCGGCATAATGATTAAAAAGAGATAGCTTTAATATTCAGAAATTTAAAATAAAGATTTACACATTGTATCCAATGATAAAATATAATTGGTAATCAAAATATTCCATATATCCCTGGGTGTATATCAAAGGGGCAAGGGGGCCCTGCCCCTTAAATCGGACTACCCCCGGAAAATCGGACTACGTATAACAAAACAAGTTAAAACCATGTTACTGAGGGTCTAATTTCCAAAATTCTTTTGGGGGAGGACCCCCAAAACCCCCTATTGTACTTGAAACTCTATTATTGTCAATTTTTATAGTAAGTTCGTTAAAATTAAAATCCTACCTAAAAATGAATGTCCAAAATTTGGACAATGATGTAACTAAAACGAGTTAAAAAAACTGTTTTTAAGGATCACATTTCACAAAATCTTCTGGGGAGGAAAGACCCCCAGACCCTTCTATTGTAGTTGCATTTTAATTCGTCACAATTTTTCTTACAAATAAATTATCTTAGATGCAAATTATACCTAAAAATGTTTTTAAAAGCTACGTTAAACTGTTAAATATGCATTGGAGGGGCTGAGGAATAATTTTGGACCCCTCCCGAAATAAATATCTATTTTGCTTTTATTTCTAGCAATGGGTTTTATGTAATTTGCTTTTATATCTTGAAAAATTTATTTCGGAAAAGGGCTCCGCAAATAATTTGTCTCTTGAAAAGGGCTCCGCGACATAAAAAGTTTGAGAACCCCTGCAATAGACAATAGGGAAGTTGTTTTTTTACATTGTAATCGAAACTGGAGGAAAAGACAACTTTACAAGGGTATGCTTCTGAAAGGGGATCGCGGGCTTTGGGGGCTATAATGGAACATAATTTTCTTCTTTTACTTTTATTCATCATGATCTTCCTTTCCTGATAAATGATAAAATTTAATTGTTTTTAGCGTTACATTAAAAAAATCAAATCTAAGTGAGGGGACAACTAAATCCTTTGGGCATGGAAGCTAATGGGTTCCGGGTGCTGGCGATAAAGATCGGAGGGAGGCATTCTCCGATCGATCCTGCTTTTGTTTCCCGATTTGTATTCATTGTTTCCGGAGAGGGTGAACCGAAACGGGGGACCGGCATCAATTAGAGGGGTCGGGTGTTGAGGGGTTGAGTCTCCTCCTTTTGCAGTTGTGCGGTGCTTTGAACAGGGTTGCAAATTAGAGCGTAGAGAGATATATTAGTCCACTGAAAATAGAGTTGAACCTCGGACAAATTGCAATAAAAGGTTTCTCAACGGTTTTCACTTAGGAATGACCTCAATAATAACATACTAAAAATCGGCCAAAATCGGCCGGGGGGAAGTTTAATTTTTTTTAAATTTTTAAAAAATGGCCGAAAAAATATTTCAAAAAATCAAATTATAAAAATAGAGACTTATGATACATGTTTTTAGGCCATTTTTCAGTGCTGAATACGAATATACCCTTTAAATTTTAAAAAATTTAAAATTTCAATTTTTAAAAATTAATTCAAAATTTGGAAAGTCGTAAAAATTAAAACATCGCTCAAAACCACAAAATAATTGAAAAAGAAATAATTTAAACGGTTTTCAATTAGAAATGACTTAAATAATAACATACTAAAAATGGAAGAAAATCGGACAATAAAAAGTTTAATTTTTTTCAAATTTTCAATTTTTTTGGCCTCAAAAATCGACCTTTTTAAAAACTCTTGTTAAAAACGTTTGAGGCATTTACCAAGGTTATTTTTCCATGGATGGTGTAGGTATATACCTCTATAACATAAAAAAAACACAATTGGTGATTAAATCATTAGTTAATTAATTAATTTATAAAAATTAACGTTGAAAATACAGGTAAAATCTTTCAATCAAGTAATAAGGAAAATATTTAGACAATATTTGGTAATAAATCTTTTTAAAAATAATTAAATTGAAAAAGGACAAAATATCTTTCAAAAAATTAAAATTTTAAATTAATTTAAAAAATTTAAATTTTTTAAAATTTTTAAATTTTGTAGTATATGCATGTGATACATGTCTCTAGGCTATATTTTAGTGCTGTTTACGAATATCACGCCAACTTTTCAATAAAATTTAAATTAACTGTGGAAAAATTGAAGCATAAAAAACAAAATTATTGAGAAAAATGCTTCAATTTTTCCTCAGTTAATTTAAATTTTATTGAAAAGTTGGCGTGATATTCGTAAACAGCACTAAAATATAGCCTAGAGACATGTATCACATGCATATACTACAAAATTTAAAAATTTTAAAAAATTTAAATTTTTTAAATTAATTTAAAATTTTAATTTTTTGAAAGATATTTTGTCCTTTTTCAATTTAATTATTTTTAAAATGATTTATTACCAAATATTGTCTAAATATTTTCCTAATTACTTGATTGAAAGATTCTACCTGTATTTTCAACGTTAATTTTTATAAATTAATTAATTAACTAATGATTTAATCACCAATTGTTGTTTTTTTATGTTATAGAGGTATATACCTACACCATCCATGGAAAAATAACCTTGGTAAATGCCTCAAACGTTTTTAACAAGAGTTTTTAAAAAGGTCGATTTTTGAGGCCAAAAAAATTGAAAATTTGAAAAAAATTAAACTTTTTATTGTCCGATTTTCTTCCATTTTTAGTATGTTATTATTTAAGTCATTTCTAATTGAAAACCGTTTAAATTATTTCTTTTTCAATTATTTTGTGGTTTTGAGCGATGTTTTAATTTTTACGACTTTCCAAATTTTGAATTAATTTTTAAAAATTGAAATTTTAAATTTTTTAAAATTTAAATGGTATATTCGTATTTAGCACTGAAAAATAGCCTATAAACATGTATCATAAGTCTCTATTTTTATAATTTGATTTTTTGAAATATTTTTTCGGCCATTTTTTAAAAATTAAAAAAAAATTAAACTTCCCCCCGGCCGATTTTGGCCGATTTTTAGTATGTTATTATTGAGGTCATTCCTAAGTGAAAACCGTTGAGAAACCTTTTATTGCAATTTGTCCGAGGTTCGGCCCTTTTTTTCGCTATTTTCAGTGGACTATATTGATTGAATAGTGCTGTAGGTACACTGGAAGCAGTTTTGGAAGGAACTTCTAGGAAACCATTCTTGATTGGGTGTCATAAGCCACGATTCCAGAAAACATTTTGTATTTCAGACTCCTTTTCTTCCTTTGATTTGATCTCAACAAAAGTGGTGTACAAATTTTTTTTAGAAGATTAGCTTAGGCTTAGATAGAGATGTAAAGGCTGGAAAAAACCGGGTTTATTCCCGGGAATAAACCCGGTTTTTTGGGATGGGAATTTTGAATATTCCCATTTCGAGATTTTAGAGTGAAATTTTGGGAATTTTGATTCTTTAGCTTTTTGTAAAAGGTAAGTGATTTCAAGTATTTTTCAAGTGTCATAATACTCTTATATGTATAATTTTAAGGTTAATTTTAATTCTAAGACTTGGATTTCGGTTTAAGCTAAAAAAACAGAGGTAAGCGATATAATATTATAAACCTGAAATAATCTAAATAGTTTATAGAAAGAACTATCAATTACTGGTGTTTGATCATGTTTAAAATTGTCTTAAACTCCTCAAAAGTCCTAGAAAATGAAAACTGATGGTGAAATATCGTTGTGTTGTTTACGGTCAAAATTCCCAATATTCCCCTAAAATTCCCGGTTTATTCCCAAAAATCCCGGGTTTTTTCCCGCCTTCCAAAAAATATGGGAATTTTACATCTCTAGGCTTAGACAGTTGATGTTGCTTAACCAAATAATATTGAAAATATTTACCAAATTATTTTCCTCATCCTCATCCAAAATATGTCAAGTTTACGTAACTGCAACTATAAGTTAACTAAATTTGGCCTTACATGACGAAAATTGGACGAATTTGGAACATTGGGAAGTGGTACTTACAAGTACCGTCTGTAAATTAAAGATTTAAAACTCTGTTATATGCTATGTTTCGACTGATGCAGGTAACTTTTACAGTAGGATAAACAGGTTTTGTGCTTTATAATTTATTTCCTTTCCTTGGATTGAATTTTGGGTACCTACTACTCGGTGGACATCTCTATCCTTTACGCCTCCATAAAATCGATGAAGAGTTTATAATGCCAGACAGCCTTTCTTACTCATTTTTATTACTTTTTTAGCACTTCCATCTTAAATTATATTAAAGTTCAGACCCATCGTTTAAGTCTAAAGTTTTTATGTATGGGGACCGTCTCCCTCAACTCCCTTTACATACGCAGCTGGCCATCGGGAAATTATCCATTATATGTGCCATTGGGAAATTGGCAACTTATTTTACTATTAAAGATTGGAGAGACATACAGTGAATTTTAGGTCCTTTCCAGTAACTAAAAATTAAGTTTTCTAAACAACACGCATAACTATTGGGGGTACGTGCCCCATCGTGTCCCGGTCGCCAAAAAGGGATTAAACATTATACACTAGCGGAAATAAAAATCCCAACACCAAGAAGGAAAGGAGATATCAATATCAAATTTATTTATATGATTGCACATAGTATCTATGTGAATTGATTAAAAAATCAGCCTTCCTGGACGTTAGGGGGCCGAGAAAACCAGGGAGAAGTGTTGTCTCCATAGGTGTCCAATACCGCTGTCACACGTCATGGTATTGAGTGACAGGGGATCTAAATGACTTTTGAGGGATTGGAGGACCATGTTACCTCCTCAGGTAGTCCAAATTCATATGGTGCACCAGCGGACGTTGCATACCGGGCTAGGTGATTTCTCCTCATTAACCGTACTTGTTTTGTGGGTGTTGGTTCTAGAGAACGGGTAAGACTGGGTAAAAATGCAACCTAGGGGGTTAAGAAGAAATCTTGGACATTGCATACAACATGTGGTTGTGCATGTTTCTCTTGAAATTTGTCCCCAGGACAGGTCTGAAGGTAAGGGCGGACAACCGGCTAAAAAACCTCAATGACGCAGCTCTGGTTGGAAAAAGTACTGTTGAATCATACTCAGGAGTTGCAGAAAGGGAATCCAATGCATCCCCACTCCGTTACCCTGCATCACCACTCCGTGGAACGATTAGAAAATCATCAGCTGGGTGCGCTCTCTCCATTGTGTCTTCAAACTCATACCCAACCGTCGTGGTGCTCCAAACCTAAGCAGAATTCTCTCATAAACACAATGTCATGAAATTGGGATCTTCATTTCCTTACTTCCTGCACTATTGGAAACAGAAAGGCCCATTTTCAGCTCCTACAAAGATGTAAGAAACTATGCAGACCAAACGGACAATCCGCAGTACTGCAAACGACATCCATCCCACTGCCGCTTGTCCTCAGTGTGATCTACCGGTACTTTGGCCAACCAGAGCTGCTTCATTGAGGTTTTTTAGCCGGTTGTCCGTTCTTACCTTCAGACCTATCCTGGGGACAAATTTGAAGAGAAAAATGCACAAACACATGTTTTATGCAATGTCCAAGATTTCTTCTTAACCCCCTATGTTGCATTTTTACCCTGGCCTATCCGTTCGTAAGAACCAACGCTCACAAAACATGTCCGGAGAAAGAGGAGAAAACACCTAGCCCGGTATGCAACGTCCGCTGGTGCACCATATGAATTTGGACTACCTGAGGAGGCAACATGGTCCTCCAATCCCTCAAAAGTCATTTAGAGCCCCTGTCAATCAATACCATGACGTGTGACAGTGGTAATGGACACCTATGGAGACAACACTCCTCCCTGGTTTTCTCGGCCCCCTAACGTCCAGGAAGGCTGATTTTTTAATCAATTCACATAGATACTATATGCAATCATATATATAAATTTGACTTTGATATATCCTTTCTTTCTTGGTGTTGGGATTTTTATTTCCGCTAGTGTATGTTCCATCATCTCTTCCTAACTAAATCTCTATTGTGATGCCTACTTCTGGCTTCTGAATAATGTCTTACCTGACATGACCTACAAGCAGCAATCACCCATTCAGAGCCCACCCCTCAGAAGTAACCGTCCACTTGTGAGTGAAATCGTCCATTCAACCCTTCAATTCGATCCCCTGAACGAGAATCTTTCCTCGCCACCCCCTTCTTATCCTGATTTATGCGCGTCTTTCATCCCGGGATCTCCGCAATTATCCCTCTAGGCCCGCCTCCCATAACTCTCCCTTTTTCCCCCGGATCAGGAATCGGAATCCGTTCCTTTCGATAATGTTCGACTGGAGAGATTTGGAAAGAGGAGCATCGCAATGTTGAAGTCAGTTCTTAGGATTTTAATATAACTTTTGTTTTTTTATAATGTAGATAATATCTTGGGATCTTAGGTTAATTATAGTCCCATCCTACTGCCCTGTCATTATTTTCATTGAGTTCTGAAACACCTTGTATGCTATTCTAATCTATTATACTCTATTCATTTAGAATTGGCGCTTGAGAAATAGTGCTTTCCCCACGCGAGAAGCGTAACCATAGTTACGCTCTTCGCTCAGCCAATAGTAAGCCTTCTTCGTCACTTTGACGAGGATAGTTGCAATGGTTACCGATCGGTGGTGGAGAAGGAAATATTTTCAAACGCCAGTTCAAAATAAACAGAGAGCTGGGGTCTTTCCGTGGCCATGCTACTTCTCTCTTACGACCGTATTCACTGCCAGTTAGTTACCAGTGGTTATAAGTTATAACCAGCCGCTAAAGAGAAAAAAACGAGCTTATCACTGATTCTGGTGGAATCCATCTGTTGGATTTGTGTAGCTACCGGGATGAGCCATGCCACTCTCATCCACGCATGTTAGTAAAGCTGCACGTGCCTGTTATTTTTTAAAAAAGAATTTGATTAGAATGGTGTTCCGATAAGTTTTTTTGGCTGGCTATTATTTTAAGTGAGTTGTGCTTGTACAAAAATAAAACGAATTCGTACTTTTTAAATTAGTTATGAGTCTGAGTTAATTTGTGGCGATGTTTTGGCGGAACCCAGGGATGGAGCGTGCTGACCCGAGGTAAGTCCAGGCGTTTTCTCTCATCCACACACGGTCACTTTGCATAACAGGCGCCCCTTACCCTATTATTCTAATTTTTCATGCCCGGCCCGAGGTCTAACCTTGGCTAACCGTGGCATCTGTGTTGCAAACGCGACACCATCTTTAACCGATGGTTGGGTAGCAGAGATAATTTAGGATATTGGATAATTAAAATTAGCCCTAATTCGACAAATCTTAGTTTTTTTAGCTATATTTTGAATCAAACAGCATAAACTTGACATCTATACACTTCACAGCAACGTTTCCTGAACCCAGTACATTAGGGTGTCTCAAAAAAAGCCTTTTTTCGAAAAACCTCGCTCCCCAGGGCTTTTCCCATTCCTTTTGGTCCCAACAGATAGTGTGTGAAGTTTTAGCCCCCTAAGTTAACTCTAGGGTTTGCCTGTAGAGCCCCAAAGTTTGAAAAAAGTGGAAAAAATGACCAATTTTCAGAATTTTTAAAAATTATGTTTAAGATTGTTAATGCTAATAAAACTGGTTCAAATGCTTCTATATGACTTATTTAGATGGAATATATTTATTTATGTGTATTAACTGTACCCTATAGCCCCTATAATTTAAGATTAAAACGTACTTCTTCGGGACGTTGCACACTCCAAAGCTTTATAATGCACTACCGGTGGACGAAATGAATTACATCCGAATTTCTTCGAAGGAACTCCCTCAAATGATTCCATTTGGGGCTAAAATGATATTATAAATAATAAAAACCAGTGAAATAACAGTTTTTAGCCCTTCCAATGAGCTTTTAATGTAAAAAGTGCTTTTCTTCAAAATTTCTCGTTTCCAGCTGATGAAACCCAAAACTTATACTAAAAAAGGGGTTTGCTGAACGTTTTTAGATACCAAACATTGGAACCTTTATAAGGGTTTCATTTTTTCATGTAGAATTAAATTTTAAACAACACAGATCGGAAATGACATGAATATTTCCTATACCTGATGTGAAAATCGATTTTCTCTTTTCATAGTTAGGAAAATAGTTTAATACTTGTGAATCTTGGTTGAAATGTTTAAGAAAGAATTTTTTAATTAAAACTTTCCCCTAATACGTTAAAAGAAAGTAATTTTCCAAACTTAAAAAAGAAAAGAGATTTTCACGTCTGGTATAGGAAATATCCATATCATTTCCGATCTGTGCGCTATAAAATTTAATTCTACTTATTAAAAATGAAACCCCTATAAAGATTTCAAAGTTTGGTATCTAAAAAGTACAACAATCCCCTTTTTCAGTATAAATTTTGGGTTTTATCAGCTGGAAACGAGAAATTTTGAAGTAAAACACTACTTACATTAAAAGCTCAGTGGAAGGGTCAAAAACTGTTATTTCACTGGTTTTTATAATTTATAATATCATTTTAGCTCCAAATGGCATCACTTGAGGGAGTTCCTTCGAAGAAATTCGGATTTAATTCATTTCGTCCACCGGTAGTGCATTATAAGCTTTGGCTAGTACAACGTCCCTAAGTAGTACGTTTTAATCTTTAATTATAAGGGCTATAGGGTACAGTTAATACACATAAATTAATATATTCCACCAAAATAAGTCCTAAATGACACATTTGAACCGGTTTTATCGCAGTATCAATCTTAAAATATAATTTTTAAAAATTCTGAAAATTGGTCATTTTTTCCACTTTTTTCAAACTTTGGGGCTCTACAGGCAAACCCTAGAGTTAACTTAGGGGGCTGAAACTTCACACACAATCTTTTGGGACCAAATGGAATGGGAAAAGCCCTGGGGACCGAGGTTTTTCGGAAAAAAGTTTTTTTTGAGACACCCTACCAGTACATCACTACGCGGAAGGAGAAAGTGAGGAGACACAAAGCCTGTTGGGTTGATATGAGGAATTTCGATACGCGAATCTTGATGAAAATACATTGTTTATACATGGGTTTGACGAAATAATTATATTTTAAAATTGACGTTCTTTGGTTTCACTCGAAATTCGGACAATGCGATGGGAACTACTTTGTTTGGTAGTGACGTAGTAGGTTCAACTTAAGTTGCTGTCTAGTATATCCTTTTACTCACTGCATTTTATTAATGAGCATCGTATCTATTTGTAATCAATTGTTTTTATTAGGTATTTTTAATATAATAATTTTTCCGATATAAAGAATAAAAAACGAGTCTTTAACTACATGCAATCTGTCTCATTTCCTCGAGATATTTACATAGATTTGTCAGCAGTTAATGCATAATAATAGAAAAGTTTTCACAAATTAGCGTGAAATCACACACTGCATGGATCCGAAAAAAAACAAAAACTGACATTACTGGTTATTTCCCTCTCATTAATGGCACGAAATGGTATAATACCAAATGCAAATACAGCAGAAATAACGAGTAGTTAACGGTAAATATGGGTTTTAGAGATGGACAAATAATAACACATCTGACCCCAGTCGCTTTTTGCCCCTTTTCAAAAACGGTAGGAAGTTTCTTTTTTTAAGGGGGGGGGAGAAGTCAAACTATAACCCTAGGAAGGAATTAAGTATCCGTCTTAAGGCTGTGATTATAAAGCACTTAGGATGGTTTCATAATAACGCAAACGTATAGTTAGAAAGTAAACTGACCCGCCTGATGGGTCCGAAAAACATTCCGATACAGATGTTTCGCCGAGTACTGTATCACCCAATTTCGAATAATGAGATCGCCCATCATCATTAAATTTAGTTATTGACCAATCACCGTAATTATCCATCGTGCCCTCGTGATTATACGGTATAAAACGCAAACCGACACCTGTAGGTGTGACACCGCGGCGTTTGGTTTTTAAGTCGGGGTGAATGGCAACCCATCGGGAATACAAATATTGAGCCCTGAGTCGTGAAAATCTATTTTGAATGGCAATTATGTGGAGTCGTGTTTGACTTTTTTGTGTTAATTCGACCGGGAGGTGCTGTCTGTTTTGAATAATGACGTCGTTAGGGTCATCAAATTTAGTTATTGCCTGGTGACGAGATTATGGGGGCTCGGGTTGATGCATATGTATTATTAAGCCCAGTCGGTGACTTCAATGCAATGTTGACTTATTCAGTGGTCAATTAGGGAGATTTACCTGAAGGCTGGTGTATGCAGATTTTGCTTCAGGAATTCCTGGGAGATAATTCTGTCATAGGGTTCTGTCTCGGTCCAATACTGTCTACCTGTTATAAGGTGAAATAAATATTTAAAGGATGCTAAAAGAATATCAATGGAATGTAAAATTGTTACTAGCAGAAGTCTCCGTCAGTAAAAAATGAAGTTAATTTTAATTTTCCTCAAATTTTTAATGATTCTTTTAGGTGGGATATGGGATAGTCGGATACCAATACTAAATCATAAATAAAAATATCATGAATCATAAATCTAACCTTTTGAGGAAAAGAATTCAGTTTGAATTCTTTGGGTATGACTTTTTTTTCTAAATACCATCTCTAAACTGAAAACTACCAAACCCTTAAATGTGATTGTATTCGGTTAATAGATTCAAAAATTCAGTTGTTTATCATAGGTATTCATTTGACTTTCTCTACCTGACTACTTCTTACATTTATCATTTTATAATACACTCCCTACTTTCTGAATCCCCAAGTAAATATTTAATTTTGTTTTGTCATGTTTAATAAATGATTTTTTATAATTTTTTTTGTCACATTTGGGTTGGGTTGAGGTAACATATATTTTCCGGTATGGTGCTTGATCTCAAGGATCCGCTTATACACCTTCGTCAAGTGAGACAGGCACAACATAATTTTTACTGACACAAAGAAGGAAAATACACCCAGGGGCGAGGTCAGAATCGAACTGACGACGGAAACAGTACACATACTGCTGGCGTGAAGGGCAGTGAGCAGACCCAACCGGCCATCCGTCCCCCTTGTCACAATGAGGTATTCTCACGTTTTGAGATTAAATTTTATTAAAATAGTAGATAAAAAACCATGAAGAATGACATTTACAGCAAGTATTTCCGTAGCCTAGTTTCTGAGTTATAAATTTTTGAAATTTCGTTTTTTGTTTTGGCGCAAAAACGCTTCCGAATCCCAAATCATGCGCTGTGAGGTCACATCCAATAGGAGCCCGTTTTCTGATCACGTGACTTTTCTGACGTTTTGGCAAAAATAAAATTGAATTTTAAATTATTTAAAACGCATTTTTGAACTTAAAAATCTGAAATTTGGGAGTTTTAGACCATAATGTATAGAAAAAGTATAAAATCAAGCAAATCCCTCACTCATGCAAATACCTCATTAATGATTTTTTTAACTGCTACATTTCGCTATACGGAAGGTTTCCAAACCTTTTCTGGCTCTGGCCCTTTAGAAAGCAGGTAATGGTAAAAATGTAATCTTCAAAACATTTAAAATTGTACAGTACTGGAAAAAAAATCGACTCAGACCCTATATCTCCGGAACGGCTTGTGATATAAAGACAAATGAGGTATCATTTTTCATGACTTGAAGTATTCTATATACAGAAAATTTTTCAAGTTCTTAGGGGGTCGTCTTCATATTAAACGAAGCACCAACTTTCGTTTTTCCTATGGGCGACATCAAAGATTTTTCCAGATTCTGAAAGAGCACCCTCTAAAACCCCCAAAAACCAAGTTTCGTGTTATTTGGGGGTCAAACAAAGCCAGGAAAGGGGTTTGAAAACTTTGGTAATTTAACTTCAAAGAGGAAAGATTGGCGACAATTGTTTAAAATTCTCTAGTAAAGTTAGAACAGATTTGGCTACTTATCTGTGTTTTGGCACAATTCCTACAAAAGTTAAAGCAGATTTGGCTATTTATCTATATTTTGGCGCAATTTCGTCTTCCAATTAGAATACCCTAAAGTGGTAGCCCACTTGGTAGAGTAACTAGCTCGTGATCGCTAGGTTGCAGGTTCTGCCCCGCAAATCCGCATGTCTCATTGTTCAAAGTTAACCTTTCGGGATACAGGCAAACACAAAGATGAATAGATGTTGAATACTTTTTTTTCAAATCTAAAGCCTTTAAAACAAATTTATACAATTTTTATTGCCGTTTGTTTACAAATAATAATAATTAATTGAGAGTTATTTAAAAATAACATTTTTTTAATTCTGGAAAAAAGGGAATAAAAATTTAAATAAAGGTATTAATAATCACGCTAAATTATGAAAGTGGTTTTGTTGATAAGAGATAGAAATTTAACTAATTAATGAAACAATAAATCAGGCTTTTGCGGCTCAAAAATTCCTATAAAAATACTTAAATACAGATAGTTTGATTGAATTTTTGAGGTATTTTTAGCATTAATATTTAATCGATGTTTCTAATAATTTTCAATTTCCACTTACGAAAACTAACTTATCTTGAAAAATTAAAGCAATTACAAAGTTTAAAATTTGCTTATGCATATAGGAGTAGAGCAATTTTCAAATACTGATTTCAAGGATTCTGCAGTCATTTTTTGGTACAGTACTGGAAAAAAAAATCGACTCAGACGCTATATCTCCGGAACGGCTTGTGATATAAAGACAAATAAGGTATCATTTTTCATGACTTGAAGTATTCTATATACAGAAAATTTTTCAAGTTCTTAGGGGGTCGTCTTCATATTAAACGAAGCATCAACTTTCGTTTTTCCTATGGGCGACATCAAAGATTTTTCCAGATTCTGAAAGAGCACCCTCTAAAACCCCCCAAAACCAAGTTTCGTGTTTTTTGGGGGTCAAACAAAGCCAGGAAGGGGGTTTGAAAACTTTGGTAATTTAACTTCAAAGAGGAAAGATTGGCGACAATTCTTTAAAATTCTCTAGTAAAGTTAGAACAGATTTGGCTACTTATCTGTGTTTTGGCACAATTCCTACAAAAGTTAAAGCAGATTTGGCTATTTATCTATATTTTGGCGCAATTTCGTCTTCCAATTAGAATACCCTTAAGTGGTAGCCCACTTGGTAGAGTAACAAGCTCGTGATCACTAGGTTGCAGGTTCTGCCCCGCAATTCCGCATGTCTCATTGTTCAAGGTTAACCTATAGGGATACAGGCAAACACAAAGATGAATAGATGTTGAATACTTTTTTTAAAATCTAAAGCCTTTAAAACAAATTTATACAATTTTTATTGCCGTTCGTTTACAAATAATAATAATTAATTGAGAGTTATTTAAAATTAACATTTTTTTAATTCTGGAAAAAAGGGAATAAAAATTTAAATAAAGATATTAAATAATCACGCTAAATTATGAAAGTGGTTTTGTTGATAAGAGCTAGAAATTTAACTAATTAATGAAACAATAAATCAGGCTTTTGCGGCTCAAAAATTCCTATAAAAATACTTAAATAGATTGATTTTTTGATGTATTTTTAGCATTTAATCGATGTTTCTAATAATTTTCAATTTCCACTTACGAAAACTAACTTATCTTGAAAAATTAAGGCAATTACAAAGTTTAAAATTTGCTTATACATATAGGAGTAGAAAAATTTTCAAATACTGATTTTAATGATTCTGCAGTCATTTTTTTAGTAATTAATTACGAGTTATGTTTCATTAGGTTGGATACAGAGTTTATTAATTTTTAAGGATAAACATTGAAGTTTCTGAACCTATGTGCTTGATGAATAAGATACCAAAATATAAATATGAAACATGTTGACTGGTCTATCATTACATTTCAAAGTTAATAAACTTGATGAATTAAAATTAATTAACTTTAATCATATCGACGATTTTTACTACCGAACATATGGGGGGTTGATTGGAAAGGGATATTGGAGTTTTATTTTAGGGGTTGGATTTTTTTCTGTTTGTGTTTTTAAATTTTAACGTTAATTGGCATGCTGATTTTTCTTGAGCCTCAATAAAAATCAGCATATTAATTAATGTTAAATTTTTCAAACTCAACCTGTTCCCCCCCAAGTCCCTATTTCTATTTAACCTCATCTATCCCACTTAAACTAGTTTAACGTTTTCAAAATTAGTTTCCAAATCCGATACCGGTAAGAACCAACGATATCATCCATATATTTGGTGACAATAGCGGATGGATCTACTGTTCTCCCAATACCAGGTTGAATGCAAGAAATGATTGACTTTGACTATACCTATAAAAAATAACATTAAATTAAAAAGTGGTAGTTAAATTGTTATTATAGTGTTTATTTTTTATTTTGTAGTCACCACTATTTTATTTATTATTAGTTAATTATGTAAGTCAACTTTAATTCCAATCATTGAGCCCTCTGGCTGCGTAGCGTAAATTTAATACGCTGCTTGCCTAGTGTAGGGGTAGGTGGCTGGTGCAACCCTTGGATGTGCCAGTTAGGGAACGTACCCATACTACGTGACCCGTTTTTTACCCTCCTCCCCCTTGGTGACCATCCGTAGTATATGCCAAGACCCCCTGTAGTTTTCACGAAGTAATTCATTAATACGGTTTGATATCATTTTTTGCAAACAGAAAATTGAAAAAATTAATTTTGCTTAATTTGTCTAATTTTAATAATTAATTTTGCCTTATTAGTCTTAAGTTGGCAAATTTCAATAATTAATTTGGCTTAATTTTGTCGTATTGACTATAAGAAATTGACTACGGGACAAACCCTTAAGCCCCCCCCCCCTCCCCCTGTGACCGAGCGTGGTAATTTGAAGACCCCCCTCCCTCCCCTAAATGGGTCACGTAGTATGGGTACCTTCCATTATAGGCAAAGAGATGGTGTTAACCCTGGGGTGCATCATATGGGAAAGATGTGTGATCCAAAATTCTGTAACACGATGATATTTGTGTCATGGTTAAATTAATTCATGTCTTGATAACATTTAATATCAAAGATAAAACGTTGAATTTCTTTTAATAAACAATGCATGTAAGAAGAGACCGTCCTTATTAAGCGACGACTTTTCTTGACCTTAGATTTATATTTAAAACCACAAATATCTGCATGAAATCTGTCATGAATTCGAATCTTTATATCGAATACTCTTTTTTGAAACTTTATTCGCGTAATTCAAAAACATTTCAAATTTAATGCAGGTGAAATTCTTATTCGAATAATTAAGTATTGTTTCAAAAGTAAGTGTTAAGTATTGTTTCAAAATTTTTTCATCTGAAAAAATTGTATTTTAAGATTTTTAATTTGTAAACTTTTATTTAAAAATATCATCAAAATTTAAAAATAAATTAAAAAAATATTACATCCACAAAAAAATAGGTTAATTTTCCTTTTACTGAAATTAATAGAGTAAAAAATAAGAACTTATTAATTCTAACTCTATCGGTAGTTTAAGTTCGAGGCATACAAAAACTTCCAAAAGCAAAACAAGAACATGGAAGTTCTGCGGTTCGAACTTGGCTCTAAAGATTCGCGACCAGGCACACTAGCCGTTAGGCCACACGGGTATGTTCAACATCAAGTTTAAACAATAAATGTGTCGATTTCAGTTAGTAGATTATGGTTACCGTAAGGTTACTGTAATTTTCATAAGTTGTATGTCTTTGGCGATATGAGATTGGCGCAAATTTTTCTAATTGAAATTTCCTACAGTGTGCGTGGGGTTAATGGTTGTAAGGATCAAAATCTATGAAAAACGAGATTTCAACGTAAATTCAACGAACTTCAACCCCCACTCCTGGCTTCATTTGGGGACCAAATGACATGAAAACTGGTTTTGGGGGGTTTTAGAGGGTGCTCTTTCAGAATCTGGATTAATCTTTGATGTCGCCCATAGGAAAAACGAAAGTTGGTACTTCGTTTAATATGAAGACGACCCCCTAAGAACTTGAAAAATTTTCTGTATATAGAATACTTCAAATCATGAAAAATGATACCTTATTTGTCTTTATATCACAAGCCGTTCCTGAGATATAGGGTCTGAGTCGATTTTTTTTTCCAGTACTGTACATTCGTATTAGCTCGTCCATTCGCCAACAGGGGCGATAAGTCGCCAAGTCTGGTAAACCCCGCAACACTACCGTTGATTCTGGTAACCCTGGAAAACGTATCGAAATCGCGCTAGTTCCGATCACTGGCGCATGCGCGCGCAATTAAATCGGTAAGCCCATGGGTGAAATAATGTGTGCGCACCCGCTGGCGCACCGCTCAGGTTGTTTTGAACGTAAATTCAACAGTGTTTACAAGGTAAGAACGAAGACTGCATCTGAAAGGTAGGAGTCTAAATGCTTTCGTGTCGTTCCACGGTGAACTTTGTTGCGCCATTTTGCCGAGCCCCAGAGTCTTTCAATGTTTTGCGTATGCACGCCGGTGGTAGAATCGACAAAAGATCGCCGGCGGTAGGATCGACCATTTTGCAAGTAAGTTAGTGCTAAAAAAGTTATTTTTATGCTCTTAACGAGTGATATCCGTAGTTTTGGTTCATCCAAGAATACTGATTCCCATTTTCCTGAATCCTTACTGTGTCTGATTACCCCCACAACGAGTTTGGTTATAGATAGGGCAGGGGGGGTTTGGGGGGGGCGGCAGCCCCCCCAACCACATGAAACTTTTATTTTTTATTTTCTGATGTTATAAAGATGTTTCTGATGTTAAAAAATGTGTTTTTCGGCGATTCTGATGAAATCCCGTATTTTGGCGCGTTTTGGCGAAATTTGGCGAAGTTGGCGAAAACGATGGACGGGCTAATACGAAAGTACCCATTTTTTTAATAATTAATTACGAGTTATGATTCATTAGGTTGGATACAGAGTTTATTAATTTTTAAGGATAAACTTTGAAGTTTCTGAACGTATGTGCTTGATGAATAAGATACCAAAATATAAATATGAAACATGTTGACTAGCCAATCATTAAATTTCAAAGTTAATAAACTTGATGAATTAAAATTAATTAACTTTAATCATATCGACTGGGGTGTTAAGGAAAAAAAAGAGAGGGGGGGGGGTGATTGGAAAGGGATATTGAAGTTTTATTTTAGCGGTTGGATATTTTTTTTCTGTTTGTGTTTTTAAATTTTAACGTTAATTGGCATGCTGCTTTTTCTTGAGCCTCAATAAAAATCAGCATATTAATTAATGTTAAATTTTTCAAACTCAACCTGTTCAAGTCCCTATTTCTATTTAACCTCACCCACAGAGTACTAGAACAGAGAGTCCGTCGCCATAGGCGCTAATGGAAATCGAAACGTTGGATGGGTTGGGTGGCGCTGCGATCGCAAAACGTCACGAGAGGCGGGACGGAAAAGCCTGATTGGTTGAGAAAAACTTTTTCCTTCTCTTCGAAATAGAAGATTGCGTGACAGCCAATCACAGGTTTGATCTCTCTGTCAATCATTTATAGTTCCTCGTGGCGCCCTCAAACCCATACAACTTTTGAATATATCGTGTTGGACCCTCTGTTAGGATTTTTCTCTGTGACCTCACCTATTACACTTAAACTAGTTTAACATTTTCAAAATTAGTTTCTAAATCCGATACCGGTAAGAACCAACGATATCATCCATACATTTGGTGACAATAGTGGATGGATCTACTGTGCTCCCAATTCCAGGTTGAATGCAAGAAACGATTGACTTTGACTATACGTATAAAAAATAACATTAAATTAAAAAGTGGTAGCTAAATTGTTATTATAGTGTTAATCTTTTATTTTGTAGTCACCACTATTTTATTTATTATTAGTTAATTATGTAAGTCAACTTTTATTCCAATCATTGAGCCCTCTGGCTGCGTAGGGTAGATTTAATACTCTGCTTGCTTTACCCTTGAGAACTACTGTAGGGGTAGGCGGCTGGTGCAACCCTTCGATGAGCCAGTTAGGGAACATCCATAAATTACGTGAGGCGTTTTTTCCCCCTTTGTGAGATTTTGCTGGACCCCCCTCCCCCCAAGTGAGATTTACCTATAATTTTTTAAAAATAATTTGCAGTATCTTATCTGTGTATTGCTTTCTCATACTTAAAAACAAGAAAATCTTATAATTTCTAACTTAAGAAGTTGACGTGAGATTTTGATCGACCCCCCTCCCCCCTTGGTGAGATTTTTCCAAACCCCTCCCCCCTTTTTGACCTCGCGTAATTTATTGATGTCCCCTTATAGGCAAAGAGATGGTGTTAACCCTGGGGTGCATCATATGGGAAAGATGTGTGATCCAAAATTCAGCAACACGATGATATTTGTGTCATGGTTAAATTAATTCATGTCTTGATAACATTTAATATCAAAGATAAAACGTTGAATTTCTTTTAATAAACAATGCATGTAAGAAGAGACCGTCCTTATTTAGCGACGACTTTTCTTGACCTGAGATTTATATTTAAAACCACAAATATCTGCATGAAATCTGTCATGAATTCGAATCTTTATATCGAATACTCTTTTTTGAAACTTTATTCGCGTAATTCAAAAACATTTCAAATTTAATGCAGGTGAAATTTTTAGTCGAATAATTAAGTATTGTTTCAAAATTTTTTCATCAGAAAAAATTTTAATTTTAAATATTTTTAATTTGTAATTTTTTATTTAAAAATATCATCAAATTTAAAAACAAATAAAAAATATTACATGCACAAAAAATAGGTTAATTTTCCTTTTACTGAAATTAATAGAGTAAAAAATAAGAACTTATTAATTCTAACTCTATCGGTAGTTTAAGTTCGAGGCATACACAAACTTCCAAAAGCAAAACAAGAACACGGAAGCTATGCGGTTCGAACTTGGCTCCAGAGATTTGCGACCAGGCACACTAGCCATTAGGCCACACGGCTACGTTCAACATCAAGGTTTAAACAATAAATGTGTTGATTTCAGTTAGTAGATTATGGTTACCGTAAGGTTACTGTAATTTTCATAAGTTGTATGTCTTTGGCGGTATGAGATTGGCGCAAATTTTTCTAATAGAAATTTTCTACAGTGTCCTTGGGGTTAATGGTTGTAAGCAGGCCCGCATTTAGGGTTTTTGCCGCCCTGTGCATATCTATTTATTCCCGCCCCCTATTTCATTTTCTGTTTCAAGTAAATGCCCCCTCCCATTTGACTCTCTTTTAACTCCCTTTGACTGCCACCATTTAACTCACCTTTCTCAGAAATGGTGTAATTTTCCTGGAGCTCAGTTCAGGGCCGCCGAGAGTCAAGTCGGGTCCCGGGGACAAAGTCGAGAAGAGGGACCCCAGAGAAATATTATACTACTCATTTCGAGGGAGGGGGAAAAATTTTTCCAGTACCTCCACACATAGAATTATTGTAATTTTAGAATATTTCTAGGCAAGATTTGAAGTTTCGTTTTCTTGATAGTAAATACGATGAGTAACAAGCACTTATAAAGGGGGTCTGGGGGAATCCCTAGAAATTTTTTTGGAAATTTGACGCTTAAAAATGTTTTAAACTCATTTTTAGATATTGTTCACAATTGAGTGCCACCCAGGGATGGGCATTTTCTACAATGAAGTCAAGCCCTTTGATGATTATTATGTATTTTTAGTGAATTTTATTATCGCCTTCTCACGACGAATTCTTTTGGGGGTCTGGGGGTACCCCCCAGAAAATTTTTGAAAATATGCCCCAAGAAAACTGGGAATTTACTCATTTTTGGCCCTTCATGTGAAAACTGTGTGGTCCATTTTTTCAAAACTGTATAGTGTGTCGCATTTTGTATCGTTGTAATCTGCCGCCCCCCAAAATTTTGCCACCCTGTGCTATAGCACATGTTGCACGTGCCTAAATACGGCCCTGGTTGTAAGGATCAAAATCTATGAAAAACGAGATTTCAACGTAAATTCAACGAACTTCAACCCCCACTCCTGGCTTCATTTGGGGACCAAATGACATGAAAACTGGTTTTGGGGGGTTTTAGAGTGTTGGAGAAGAAGACGACGGAATATGTTAATGAACTGTTTGCGTTCCGCGCAGAGGCAATGCGCGGTTAACTTATTTTCTTTTAAAAGGCCCGACTAGTTCAGTCGGTATGAGATTAGAACGTTTAGAGAGATCGGAACTTTACTGTAGAGGGGACCCTGCTGGCATGCATAATAGTGTTATCATCTGCCAGCCCTTTAGTATCCTAGTCGGATGACCCTACTTGATTTCTTCTGTTGAAAATAAAAGCTATTTATTTACGTACCCTGCCTTTGAGTCATCCCTTCCTCAACAGAAATTGGCGCCCGAACAGGGACGAAGACTTCAGCACGATAAGTACTGTTTTTCTTCATATTCGGATATTTCCTCAGTTTTTGGAATCATACTTTCTTCTAAGCCAAGCGATTATCATGAATCAAGCTGAAATTATTCGACTTCGCGGGAGAGAAAAAGCATCTCTCACTAGAATCGAAAATTTCTTAGAGTCCAAGCCTAACGCTGAACTGCAGGAGCTTCTCGTTAGGAGCGAGCGACTCAACGACGTATTTTCAAACTATCTCAAATTTGATTCGCAATTATCTGAGGATCTGTCTGAAATTGAATCATTTGAGGAAAAGTTTTACGAAGTTAAATCATCTTTGCTTAAGCGCATATCTTCATTGCAATTTGTTGAATCTCCTCCCCCTGTAGAATGCGAGGTACTTCCCTCAGCGGATCAGCCTCCCCCTGTAGAATGCGAGGTACTTCCCTCAGCGGATCAGCCTCCCCCTGTAGAATGCGAGGTACTTCCCTCAGCGGATCAGCCTCCCCCTGTAGAATGCGAGGTACTTCCCTCAGCGGATCAGCCTCCCCCTGTAGAATGCGAGGTACTTCCCTCAGCGGATCAGCCTCCCCCTGTAGAATGCGAGGTACTTCCCTCAGCGGATCAGCCTCCCCCTGTAGAATGCGAGGTACTTCCCTCAGCGGATCAGCCTCCCCCTGTAGAATGCGAGGTACTTCCCTCAGCGGATCAGCCTCCCCCTGTAGAATGCGAGGTACTTCCCTCAGCGGATCAGCCTCCCCAAGTAGAACCCCCAGCGGTCAACCCAGTCTCCGATATACAATCGGTAAACAATACTTCATCTATATCTGCAAATGAAGTATCTACTCGCCCAAGTGACGGCATGCATCCAGCGATTCTACCTACTGCACAAGTATGGGTAAGGGATTCGCATTTCAGCCTTCAACAGACAAGAGCTCTTTTAGATAGCGGAGCTCAAAACTCATTTATTCTGGATTCCAGTGTCCAAAGGTTAAATTTAAAGAGAACAAAGGCTAACTTCCCCATATTAGGATTGGCTTCCTTAGCTGCAGGAACAACAAAGGGAAAGGTTCTCATTTCCGTGACTTCGAGATACAAACCAAATGCTGAATTTCATATCAGCGCCTTTGTGCTTCCAAGACTTGTTCCAAAGTTACCCCCCGATAAAATTAACATTGATCTAGAACCAATCAAGAATGTGGTACTAGCTGATCCTGCATTTGATCAACCTGCTAATATTGATTTAATTATAGGTGCTGATCATTTTTTCTCACTCTTGCTTCCAGGAAAAATTAGTCTTCCCGAAGCTTTCATCGCTCAAGAAACTCAATTGGGTTGGGTTATTTGTGGTACTCCCTCAGCGGATCAGAATCTAAGCAGGAAGATCCTACAGGTAACATCTTTGAATGTACTAACCTCGTCACTCGACGAAATTTTGGAAAGATTTTGGAAACTAGAAGATTTGCCTGCACTAACCCACACATTAACAGAAGAAGAATCTTTCTGTGAAAAACATTTTAAGGAAAACTACTTAATAAACTCCAAGGGTAGATTCGAAGTCAAACTTCCTCTTTTTAAAAAGAACTTGCAATTAGGTGAATCTTTCTCATCTGCATTGTCGCGGTTAGTTAATATGGAAAAGCGATTTAATCGCAAGCCTGCCTTAGAACTGGAGTACAAGGGCTTCATGGAGCAATACGAGGATCTGGGACACATGTCCAAAATTGAGGATTCTGGACGATCGTCTTGTCCAACCGCGTATTATCTGCCTCATCATTTTGTAACTAAAGAAGATAGTTCCACCACAAAGTTGCGCGTAGTATTTGACGCCTCCTGCAAAACCAGTAGTGGCATCTCCCTGAATGATATATTGGGAGTGGGTGCAAAGGTTCAAAGAGACATTTTTGAAATACTTTTGTGTTTTAGGTTTTTCAAGATCGCATTTTCTTGCGACATCGAGAAGATGTATAGGCAGATTCAAGTAGCCTCAAGTGATCATAGCTTCCAACGCATCTTGTGGCGTGAGAGTCCAGACGACCCGGTTAATGTGTTTCAGCTTAAGACTGTCACTTACGGTATGGCTTCATCGTCATTTCTAGCAACCAGATGTCTACAGGAGATCGCATTTGCAGCAAGTAAAGAATTCCCTGCGGCAGCTCGTGCAATACGGGATGACTTCTACGTGGACGATCTTCTCAGTGGAGGTAACTCGTTGGAAGAGGCTCATTCTGCAAGTAAGCAAATATCTTTATTATTGGAACAACGTGGATTTCACTTGAGAAAGTTCATATCCAACTCGAAAGAATTTCTGACAAGAATCTCACCAGAAGATTCTAGTGCTCCTAATAACCTAGAGATAAAATCTAATCACTCCAAAGTATTAGGTTTATTTTGGAACTCTGAAGATGATGTATTTTTATTTAAAGCAAAATTAGATGAAATAGATCCTTTGACAAAAAGACAAGTGTTGTCTCAATCCGCGCGCATCTTTGACCCTTTGGGTTTCCTTGCCCCTATAACTGTAAAAATAAAAATATTTTATCAGCATCTATGGATCCTTGGTTTGGATTGGGACACTCCATTCCCCGATAAGGTAAAGGATCAGTGGTCAAGGCTGCAACAAAGTTTTGATAACATTAACCAAATCATTATTCCTAGATGTGTTAAGATGCTCAATAGTGTGTTTTCTCTTCATTGTTTTTGTGATGCCTCGATGGAGGCTTATGCCGCGGCCATATACGTTCGTCAAGAAATTGGCCCTGAAATCAAAGTTAACTTATTGGTGGCTAAAACAAAAGTGGCACCCATAAAACAAATTTCGATTCCAAAGTTGGAGCTGTGTAGTGCTTTACTGTTATCTAAGCTGTTATTAAGTGTAAAGAATTCCTTAAAGGGTGCGGAATTTGAAACATTAGCCTGGACTGACTCGGAGGTGGTTCTCGCTTGGCTACAGAATCATCCTCGAAAATTCAAATCTTTTGTCTCCAATAGGATTACAGCTATCATCGACATACTTCCAGCTCAAAAGTGGAGACATGTCCCTTCAAAGGAGAACCCTGCTGATCTGGCGTCTCGAGGCATCATGCCTGATCAACTCTCAGAACATCCATCTTGGTGGCATGGACCGTCATGGCTCAGCATGGACTCCTCCTTTTGGCCCGAAAATAAGTGCGGTAACTATAACGTAGATTTACCTGAGAAGAACCCCAGGTACGTACAGATTTTCGCTTCTACACCTGAAAATGAAACGTTAGGATATCTGTTTAGTAAATTGTCATCTATAACCCAAATCTTACGCGTTCTATCCTATTGCTTGAGATTTATCAATAATTGTAAATCGAAAGGTAAATCAATCCAGAGGACCACTGGATTTCTGACAGCCAGTGAAATCCAAAATTCTAAAACTAAGGTGATCCTTTATGATCAAGAACTTTGTTTTTCTTCGGAGATAAAGAAAATTAAAGAAGATAATACTATCCCCAAGCAGAGTTCCCTTGTAGGCCTGAACCCCTTGATTGACGTTAGTGGTCTCAGGGTAGAGGGAAGAATTCATAAATCAAGTTTAGCCTTAAATTCAAGGCATCCTATAATCTTGGCCTACCACCATGTTATAAGCGAGTTACTCATTCTTCAGCCGCCGTTGAGATTATCTTTTTACCGATCAGTAGGTGTCTTGCTCACTTTTGAAGAACTTTCAACACTTCTCTCCCAAATCGGAGCAATTCTCAACTCCCGTCTCCTTGCTAAGGTTGCAGATACCGATCCATCCCACATTGATGTACTCATCCTTTCTCGTTGCCTTACAGGAGACGCCCTTACTAGTTTCACGGATCAAAGTGACAGCCCTATCTGTGATTCTCGAACTCGGTGGTCCCTAGTCCAGAAACTCCGACAAGATTTCTGGAAGCGCTGGCGAGAGTCCTACCTCAACACCCTACAGCAAAGAGCAAAATGGCCTCTGCCTGCCAGGAATCTCCAGGTTGGGGACACCGTGCCATTGAAGGACTCTTCACCCCCAGGCACGTGGCCTATGGGACGCATAGTTCAGGTTCATCCCGGAAAGGACCATCTTGTACGTGTGGTGTCTGTGAAGACCGCCACCGGTGTCTACCAAAGACCCTTCGTGAAAATCGTCCAACTCCCTATTAATCAAGATGTCTCTTGATGGCCGGGGGTATGTTGGAGAAGAAGACGACGGAATATGTTAATGAACTGTTTGCGTTCCGCGCAGAGGCAATGCGCGGTTAACTTATTTTCTTTTAAAAGGCCCGACTAGTTCAGTCGGTATGAGATTAGAACGTTTAGAGAGATCGGAACTTTACTGTAGAGGGGACCCTGCTGGCATGCATAATAGTGTTATCATCTGCCAGCCCTTTAGTATCCTAGTCGGATGACCCAACTTGATTTCTTCTGTTGAAAATAAAAGCTATTTATTTACGTACCCTGCCTTTGAGTCATCCCTTCCTCAACATAGAGGGTGCTCTTTCAGAATCTGGATTAATCTTTGATGTCGCCCATAGGAAAAACGAAAGTTGGTGCTTCGTTTAATATGAAGACGACCCCCTAAGAACTTGAAAAAATTTCTGTATATAGAATACTTCAAATCATGAAAAATGATACCTTATTTGTCTTTATATCACAAGCTGTTCCGGAGATATAGGGTCTGAGTCGATTTTTTTTGCCAGTATTGTACCTTTTCTATACTTCATGAAAATAATCCACTCTCATATTAGGTTAGGGTAAGGGAGCTAGCTCCCTTCTCTCTCTCTCTACTCTAGAGTTCAATTTTTGAAACATCACAACTTAAAAATTGCTCATTCAGAGTGCTGTTAAAATTCTTAGAGAAATTTCTTTCGTTGTTGCGTTTTGATTTTGCTTGTAAAGGAGTACCTAAATCCCTCAAGAAATTAAGTTTAACTTTAATTTAGTTAAATCTCAATGGGGTAGGGATTCACTTAATTGGGACAACGGATGAGACATAAAGGGAGGAAAGGTTATAAAATATCTGATATCTGTGTGACGTAACTTGTGAATAGTCTTTAAAGGAGCGTTTCCACTTTTTCGCGGAGTCCTGCATTACCGCAATCGCCGAGACCAATTGGATTGGACGAATCTCCATCTAATAGCCCAAAATTACGTCACTTTATCCAATAGGTGTTTTAGATCGTCGTAACAAAAGTGACCGGGATAAGTGGAAACTCTCCCTAACATAAAGGGAGAATTACCTACTAAGCGGGGCTCAACAGATTGTCGTCAAATTGTAAATGTTGCTAAATGACTAAACGGGATGATGCTTGACATCCTCTCAATGGTAATCTCGTCCTAGGTTTGTACAGTTTTTGCAAACCTTCGTTATCTTTAGAGAAATTTCGTCGATTTGGAGCAATATCTATCAGTGAACCCCGCTTATTATTAGGGATTCTCCTAAAAAAAAGTGTATGCAGTGCGACTTCAAGCAACACAGAGCCAAATTCTTGCAAAGTCCTTTATTACAACGTCCTACACACTACTCGTCACCTCCTCTATAATGGTCATCTGTCTCTTGGGGGGCGGGGGCAGCTGGAAAACGTCCATCAGCTCCTCCTCCACGTGCCCACACCCGTAACGGTGGATCGTCTTCCTCGGCTCTTCTACAACCACTACCCCAGAGGGTCGTCCGTTGTCGTAGCACACCACCACATTGTCGTCGAGGTCCATGTTGTCGAAGTCCACGTTCCCTTCTTCTTCTTCGTCCTCGTCGGCCGGCCGCCAGTGCTCGTCGTCGTCTTCGTCGGGAGGGGGGTGAGGAGGGGGGAGGGGGTGTCGTCGGGGGCTTTTGTCGTCCTCATCGGCGATGTCCACTGTGTCGCTGAAGGAGATGGTCTTTTGGCATTTGGCGTGGCCGCCGCTGGAAGACCCCTGCTGGCTGCGGAAAGAAGGAATTGAATGCATTGAAAAATGAACACCAAATTTGTATTCATTGCAGTTTAAAATAGTCACGCATTATAAAATTACAGCCCATATGCATTAGAGCTTGCAGCTGCTGTTTTGAGGGTTCACGAAGCAATTTAACTGTCCATGGACACGATAAAAAGTCGGTTCAAAAAAGGTCTCAACACATATGGGGACATTCATTAATTACGTAAGGGTCCCGAGGGGGAGGGGGGGTTGGAAAAATCTCTACCCTTACTTAGGGTGTGGGGGGTCAAGCCCTTTCTTACGCAAGATTTTCCAAGTAATGTAAACAGTTCCAATTATTCTAATCAAATTACTATTGAATATATAACCCCAGAAAAACTTAAATCTCTACTGATAAATGGTATTCCAAAGACTAGAGAAAATAATATAATGGTATTATGTAGTTGACAGCATACTTATCTGTTGATAAATAGAAATCTTTGATTTATATACGTCAAACTGAGAGTTTTAGTGCAGCTCATCCTTTTCTAACATTCCATTATTTTGAAAAATGAAATGGAATCTTACGTAAGAATAGGGGGAGGGGTTTGAAAAATCGTACCTACCCTTACATGGGGTAGGGGGGGGTCGAAAATTGCCAAAATAATCCTTACGTAATTAATGAATGGCCCCTAATGTTCCATTACAATTTTTGATCAGGAATCCCTTAAAAACTTAACGGAGTATTCCTTAAAACTGAAGAGGAATATTATTTTTAGCTTAAACAATTTCAGTGGAAGAATTTTGGGGATTCCTAATGTCACATTTTTTTGCATTTTTGCTTAATTGCGGTTTTGGTGTCTCAGTGATGCTGTATACACTAGTCCCGTTTATATGCGCAAACTAAGCTACCCGGGTTAAAGGAGGGTAGAAGGGAATTTCAAACTCTACCCGGGTCACGAAATTTGAAGGCGTGACTCGGAGCTGATAGTTTAATTTTCAGCTGAATTTGAAAACTTGGCAACTCGTTGGGGGTATCTGTGGAAGTGTTTATTCTCGCTTAACTTTGATTGTTTTTTTTCTTGAAACTAGGAAAACGGAGATTGGCATTTCCGTGGGATGGTAACGATGGATAAGGTTTTACGGGTGTCATGGGGGTCAATCCTCTCAAAAAATTCATCGAGATTTCCCAAATTCCAATACAATTGTTTTCATAGTAATCATTGACAGCAACTCTTAAGATCTCTGACTAGCCCACACAGCTTATTTTTGGAAAATTTATGTAACAGAGTTATTTTGGACAGAAACTGGAGAAAATGTGGACGTTCGTGTTTTTAGGAGGAAGAATACACTGCACTGACCTCTGCATGAGATTGAACTCCTGCGTGCAGCCGCATGAAGGGGTCTGTGAGGTACAGGTGCTGCACGAGCCCTGCCCCCTCCGCCCCCGTCCCAGGGGGTGCGAGGTAGACAGCCGGGTGAGCAGCAGCGCAGCCGCCGCCCCCACGAAGCACCCGGCCGCCAGGTAGTAGCCGGACCGCGGGGAGCTGGCGTTCATGTACCCTGTGGAAAATAAAATAAGACGTCAATACGAAGACGTTATCATGCGTAAAATATTATACAGAGTGTTTCAAAATGTCCGCACAAACTCTGCACTGAAAGATTCCTTGCGAGGACTTTTATTTTTTAAAACATATGGTGCTATTTCCGATATGGTCTCATTCCACGGTGCGCGCATGCATGTACAGTGGATTTTTTTAAAAATATATTACGTTGGTGTGGAAACACATAAAACAAACCATTTTCCCACTTTCTATAAACTTCTTTTAAGGTTAACCGGATGTGAGCGTATGTGAGGGGTTGTTCAAATATTACGTAATCACCTAAGGGAGGAGGGAGGGGTTTGTTCTTTGCTTATTTTTGCTGACAAGGGGGGAGGGGGGATATGAGTGATGCTTAAGTAAGATGGTACATTTTCGAAAATCTCTTGTTTCTTGCATATATAATTTCGAAATTCAACCAAAAATAAATGTAAAAAAATTTAATTAGGAAATCTGACGTAAGCACTTTTTTCTGGAGATGGACCACCCTAACATTTTGAAATTGTAACCCCGAAAAGTAATGTTTCGACTCATTTTTGAACACTTAGGGTTACACCCAAAAAGGACAACTCCTTATACGAGTCACCTAATTTTCAAGGAAAAAAACAGTACTTACTAATAGGGATGTCAAAATTTCGGAGGGGAGGGGTCCGGCAGTTTCTTACGTAATTATGGTGGGGGGGTTTGAGGTTTGCTTATCTTTGCTGACATGGGGGAGGGGGTTAAAAATGACCAAAAAAGTGCTTACGTAATATTTGAACGGCCCCTGACGTCAGAGCTTTTATTAGTAACGATTTTCTCAAAAACTATGCATTGCAGAGGTATAGTTGGACATTTTTTATGAACTCCATGCAAGGATTCCAGCTGTGCAGTGCAGAATTTGCTCGGATTTCTTGAACACTTTCTGTTACCTAGATTTCGACCTATCACGTTTTCAAAATGTGTCTGGGTTCAAATTTAACCCTCAAGATTGTTCAAATCCAATGAAAATTTTTCTTCGCTTAATCAAGCAAGTTTAGAAAAAGAAAACTATGCTAAAAATGAAACAAATATAAACAATTTAATTTTGAGAATTGGAAAGCATTCTACTGTGCAACTCTTTGGAATCAACATTGTCCGAGTGTCCTCCACTTAAATTAATGGACTATATTCGGCCACGCCCATGGTAATCACGTGATGGGGAGAAACAAACTCACTATCAAATCAAATCAAATCTCACTATCATCATATCTCACCACAAACGATCTCTGTGGTAACCAATTGCAAGCTCAGTAGGTCACATGATGGGTAAAAAAAAGTGACGTGAAGACGGATAGAGTCCATTAGGCAACGAAGATTTAATTTAGCTAATCATCCATTGATTGATATCTTTTTAGAAGACTACCGTAGAAACATCTTTTTATTCTTGAATGACATCAAACATCATGAAATGTATTTAACAAAAATTACGTAACAAGGAAGAACGTAGGATTAGAATAAATGTGTATGATTTTGCAGGACTGTCTTTTGAGAACATGAATACGTATACCAGGTCAGTTGGTGCCAGTGTGTTGGCCTAGAAAGTATCTGAATGCAAAGTCGTATTAACTGGGAGTTTGAATCCCCATTCAGGCATATCTGTCCCTGTGTTGATGAATGAATGTATTTAGATTTCATATTGCCGACGTACTGACTTAGTGGTTGGTTAGAGCATCTGACTGCGAAGCCGTACGGTCTGGGGTTTGAATCCCCGTTTGGCATGGATGTTAGTTTCTGTCCTTGTGTGATGAATGAATGTGCCCCCCCCTGTAAAAAGGGGGTGTGCGAGAAATGTGTTTGTCGCGGGTAGTAGTACCTCACCCCTCACCTCCGTGGTTTTGGTCCACCAGGTGCCCGCTGGGTAACTCTGAGTAGGTACTTCTTAGGGCAGTTCAGTGGTCAAGGATAAAATATCCAGTAGTACCCGCCCATTAGCAAAAAAAAAAGATTCCATTATAACAAGCAATGGGTTGTGTGAGCCAAAGTGTATTGTGTATGGTCCAAGTAACAGTACTAAATATGCCCGTAGAATCAGTGACTAGTTCCAGCCGTAAAAAAACAAATCCAAGTCCCATAAATATTACCAGCACCACTTCCAGCAAGCAAAAGTACAACAAAAGCCGTATAACTGCATTGTTTTAGTGAAGACCTTTCCACGAAGTAACCCTTTGGATCGAGAAAAGAAGCTTGCTCTGATGTCTGTCGTCACCTGGCGTCTGTGATGTCGTGAGAGCGTGTGTCGTCGGTTGGTGGCAATTGTCAAGTGTCAGCTGTCACCAACGATGAGGGAGCTCGTGGAAGGATGAAGAGCGAATGGGGCTTCGAATAGATTTTGGCTACCGACGGGACCACTGGGACACAGAGTGCGACGAAATATTTATGTCTAAGAAGCTAAACATAGGACACTTTTCCCACAAAATGACGTATTTAGAAAATGACATAAATTGACCTAGGTTTTGATTTGAATCCCGATTTTTACGGAGATCTGAGAAGTTTAAGGATGTCTGATTGTATCTATCTTCAATTTTATGTATCATAAATTTTTTTGAGAACAAAGTTGTTGGATGAAGTCCCAGAGATATTTATGCATACAGGGTTTACTCAGTTAAATGTGTTTACTTGAAATTCCATTCACGTGTCTGGGTATATCTTAGTGGTATAGTCTTAATCTCTAAAAATTATTTCCGATTGGAATATTTTTCTGTTAGTCTTTCAACGAAATTTCAAAAATTAAAAATATCGTCTAAAAATGCTGTTATGCTAATTTTAAAAAGTTTTCTTAACCCAGACAGCACAAAAAATACCACCTATACTCTATTCATTTAGAATTGGCGCTTGAGAAATAGTGCTTTCCCCCACGCTAGAAGCGTAACCATAGTTACGCTCTTTATTTATTTATTTATTTTCATTCACCCAAACAGACACAAAATCCAATTACATGGGGAAAACAATGACAAAACACAGACTACATAAGTCAATCTAAGATACAAATACCATATAAAATAGAAGGAGCAATATAAAATTAGAAAAAATCAATACAACAAAACTGAATTTAAGTACATCAAATAGAGGAAAAATTTCTTGGAACAAAAGAGGCATGATAAATATCCAGGTCACTTTTTATCTTTGAAAAACTATCAAAAAAAATATCAGAGTTGGGAAGACTATTGACAAGTTTTATAAATTGTATTAAAGGTTGTTGTTTTAAGTAATTTTTTGAGAGAAGAGGAACGAGGAAAGTTATTTTATTTCTAGTATGGTATTGTGGAACAATTAAACTGAATTCATGAAGAATTAAAGAACAGTCGATATTATTGTGAAATATATTGTAAAAAAATTTAAATAAGGATATATGCCTTCTATTCTCTAAAGGGAAACTATGTATAGGAGTACTACCTGTCTTTAAGTTAATAAAACGAAGAAATTTTTTATGCACTTTTTCAATTGAAATGATCAGAGATTTCGTTACAGGATTCCAAATGACACAGTTGTATTCCAAAATAGGGCGAACAATCGTATTAAATAAACTTTCAAGAACAAAACAGTCACTAAAATCGAAAGTAGTTCTCTTGAGTAATCCAAGGTTTTTAACAGCTTTAACAATAATGTTTTGAATATGTAAATTGAAGGTAAAAGAAGATTCGTAAGTTACTCCAAGATCTTTAATATTGTCCTTTCTAGCTAAATCACAATTGTTAATCTTGTAGTAGTATATTAGAGGATGAGTTTTCCGGGTAAAAGTAACAATGAAACATTTATCAATATTGAGATAAAGTTGATTTTGTTGACACCATTGGCTTAAATTATTTAGTTCAGTTTGTAATGAGATTTGGTCCAAATGAGTTGTTATCGTATTAAAAATCTTTAAATCATCAGCAAACAGAAGAGATGATTGAAAAATACAAGATATATCATTTATAAAAAGGTTAAAAAGCAGAGGTCCCAAAATTGATCCCTGAGGTACCCCAGAAGTACTGTGGAAACTGTTAGAATAAGTAGATTTGTATTTAATGTATAAAAGTCGTTCAGAGAGGTACGAACTGATCCAAGAGAGAAGTCTGGGACAAAAACCCAATTTAGCTAGCTTTGATAGTAATATTTTAAAATTCACTGTATCGAAGGCTTTCGCAAAATCAGTGTAGATCACATCTAGTTGTTTATTACTTTTTAGGGCTTTTATTATATTAATGTTAAGACAAAGCAAATTAGTAGCTGTAGAACGTTTCTTAATAAAACCATGCTGGTTAAGAGAAATTATATGATTGGTCTGCAATGCTAATTTTGTGTGGATGATTCTTTCAAAAATTTTGGCAAAACTGGAAAGTATTGTAATGGGTCTGTAGTTTTTGATGTCTGATCTATTGCCTTTTTTAAACACAGGTATAATTTTTGATTTTTTCCAAAGTTCAGGGAAAACACTAGTATTAAGAGACAGATTGAATAAGATTAACAAGGGATAAATCAGACTTGCAATATTGGCTTTAATTATGAAGGGTGGAATAAGATCAATACCAGGAGAACTTGAACCCTTCAGCTTTCTTACACTATCCTCAATATCCAACAAGGATATACTATGAATTCTGACAATATCAGTTGAATCAGGGCAAGGATCAAAATCACTCGAGTTGCCTAAATCTTCATTATTTGTGTAGACACTGGAAAAATATTTTCTGAAGGCTTCAGCAATTTCTTCGTTAGTCTTTAGTTCAGAATTATTATAAGTCATATGACATGCACTATGAGGTTTATGTTTTAGGCGATAGTATGACCAAAATTTTTTGGGATTTAACTTTAAGGATTTCTCAAGTGTATAAATGTGGTTTTTGCGAGCTTGTCTAATGTCCAATTTGATATCTTTACGTAGAGATTTAAGAATTTCTAAATCAGAAATGCAATTGTATTTTTTATATTTTTTTAAAAAGAGATTTTTTAATTTAACGTTATCCATGATTGATTTAGTAAACCAAATAGGAAATTTTCTTTTGAAAACAACTGTTTTAGGCACACATATATCTAAGACATTGTATAAAACAGAGTAGAATTGGTCAACAGCTTTGTTTATGCAAGTATGTTGATTCAAAAAGTTCCAGTCAGTAATAGATAAAAGATAGTGCAATAAATTAACGTTGGCTTTCTTAAAATTATATGATTTGATTTCAAGATCATTTGACTCAGGCTTACAATATATGACCTTTTTAGTTTTAGTTAAATTAATTATTATAGATGGATGAAAGACATCTTCAGGCGTTATTGAGAAAACTGGTCGAGCTACAGAGATAGAAAAATGTTCAGCTCTAGACAAAACAAGATCCAATATTCGAGCAGCCAATAGTAAGCCTTCTCGTCACTTTGACGAGGATAGTTGCTATGGTTACCGATCGGTGGTGGGGGACGGAAATATTTTCAAGCGCCAGTTCAAAATGAACAGTTTAATACCGTTGTGTCAATATTGCCCTTTTTCAAAATGACCCTCTATGAAATATCAGTCAATATTGCCAACATTGCTCTGCATTGCTTTTCATGTGAAATTCGTTTCACTGACAAATTTAAAAATATAAAGAATAACTTAATTTAAATAGAGTGAATGTATTTAGAATGTAGAAAAAATAGTGTTTGGAAGATTTGAACCTGGTTTTCAGTAAATAAAATTTCCCTGAAATATTTATCGATACTCAGCCACTGAATTGTACAGTCAAAAAAACTGACCAATATTCCTTCAACTACCTGGAATTAAACCGAGAAAAGGTTACTAAATTCTTTCGCAAAATTTTTCACTTGAGGTCAGGTTAATATTATTTATGTCAAACATACCTGTTTGAAAATTTTCGAATTTTTACCAGGAATTTGGAATAATACAACATAAATTGTAATAATTACTCCCAAAAAATACTTTTCACTTCGTGATCATCATATTACTTCATATGGTTTACACACGAATATTTCGAGAACAACCTCCGGGAGGTAAGTGTAAATTTTCTTATCAATCATCATTTCTGAGACCTGGGGAAAAACTTATTTGATGATATCTATCCATAGGTTAATCAACACTTTTAAAAAGAATGAGCTGGAACGATACCACAACATCTCCGTCAAAATTACAGTCGTTATAAGGAAGTAGAGCTGCCAATTTTTACACCAATGCAGGCAGGAAACCAAACAAAAATTACACGCCATTCTATCTGATAAATATTTATTCCCAAATGCACACAATCGGAAAGTTGTTATTTCCATTCACACGGTCCAAAGAGAATTTAATAATAGACATCTTCCAAATAATGTGGTATTATACAGTCTTTGCCGACCCTACAATAGAGGGCAACCTCCAACTCTCATCGTGATGCCACAAAACCAAAGAGAAATAAAAAATGGCGCTCGAAGGCGAAAAGCTATTCCCTTCAATCGAGACGTTATACAAAAAGAATAGAGTCCACACCTTGCCTGGTAATAATTGAAGATAATGGTGATTTTCACCAATGGGTTCTGCCTTCGATACGAACGAGTCCACCCAATTTAGACGTTCGATAAAAAAAACGATCATTAGATTCCGAGCAATGGAAGCAGAGGCCCACACAAAGCAGAGCGAAAAAATATTGATTATTGGATTAGAAACATCTGGCATCATGCTGAGTCGAGATGGATGAAAATGCAATGAAGTGGAGGCAATGGAGAAGTAATGTAAGCGCAACAGGAACTGCAGGCATAATAACGAATCCCACTATAGACTCCGATTGACGAAATACAAAACCTGCCAAATTAGTCTTATTTGGCGGTTTTTCGCTAATTTGAAGAGAAATAACATGCAATGAGCTTTCTTTCAATTACTGAAAGAATATAAGGAATGAATTGGTGGTTCGTTTAGAATGGTATTGATTTCGTTGGAATGGATATTTCGTGTGTAACCAGGGTTTAGTTAGGGAAAATATTCGTTTAGCCAAAAAAAAAAGGATGTAATGACCAGTGGTCAAGGCATAAGGTTATACTCTATTCATTTAGAATTAGCGCTTGAGAAATAGTGCTTTCCCCCACGCTAGAAGCGTAACCATAGTTACGCTCTTCGAGCAGCCAATAGTAAGCCTTCTTCGTCACTTTGACGAGGATAGTTGCTATGGTTACCGATCGGTGGTGGGGGAAGGAACAGACTATATGACTAGAACCATATCTGACCAGGACACACCTACACTTCTAATGTGTCAAAAAGTGAAGACATCCCTATTGGAAAATTTTTTTCTGGTGTTCCATAAACCAGTATGAATTATACTGGTAGTGGAAGGAAGGTAGTGGCCAGAAGAGAAAGTCCATGGTCATAGGCGATAATCGGGTATGTCTTGTGATAGGGGGCCTTTTTGGCGCTGTGATCGCATCTAACACGCGCTTGCCTTGTCACGGCACGATATGCGGAGAAATAGAATCCCAACCGTCGAATCTTCTAATACCCCTTCAAGAGGGACAGATTGAATGAAAACGTCCCATTCAATCACAGATGTGATCTCCAAATTGTATCGCCTACCCTTCTATCCATCATAGATATTTGCAGTGCTGCCCTCTATCATACGATAGCATTTCAATATAGACCTTTTCGCGATGACGTCACGATCAGTTATTTTCACGACCGTGGAGGGCAAAACAATAGCACGTGCATGCACTGAGCATGCGCAAACCTGTTGCTAGGCGGTTGTTTGGGCTGTTGCTAGGGCCAAATCACGTGATGTGAAAAGCTCTGTTACTGTGAATGTCCGAAATTTGGAGAATGTCGACATTCACCGGTGATTGTCGACAATCGCATAGTCGCTTATCTGTGAATGTCGACAATCACCACCGGTGTATGTCGACAATCACCGGTGAATGTCGACATTCTCCAATTTCGGACATTCACAGTAACAGCTCTATAGCGTTTTGGACCATCTCTTAGGATTTTTCTCCGTGGTAGTGACCAGTGGTCAAGGGTAGATTATCTAAAATGATCATTTGTTTTAGTTAAGAACTGATCAACATTATTACTTCATACAATTGATTTTTAAAATATTAGTAATTTAAATCGGCCGACATTTTCGTTAAATTTAGAAATCGAAACACATCAGACCAAGAAATCTCCGCCAAAAAAGAAGAAAAAATTGTGCAACCCGTGATCCATTTGGCAGGTTTTGTATTCAGTCTATAGTGGGATCCGTTTTCATGCAGCCCCTAATCGTTGATCGGAGTTAGTGGAAAGGCGTGAAATACACATTAGTCAATAGAGACGCCTTTCACACAGGAATCGATGGTTTGCTATCGGGGCGAACATAATTCATTTTGCCACAATTAGAGAGTAACTATTACGTTGCGGAACTCTCTGTCGTTATTCTCCGCACGTATGGAATGGAACGAATTCCCCCCGTTTTGGGAACAATGCGTAACATTGATTTAGAAGGGATGGTGCGGTTTGATTGACCGTTTTTGGGGGGTTGTTGAGAAAGGTGACGGCGCGTTTAGCTGCGGTAATGCCGATTTGATTGCTGGAAATGAAGAGTTGGTTTTTGCTTGAGGCTCTTTGAATGAACCGAATGAACAGGTGTTTCCAATCGAAGTTTGAATGTCATTGACTTTTATTTTAATTTTTGTTGTTCTTTTAACGAGAAAACACAGCTAAGAAGTACAGGGGAAGAGGATGTATAAAATTTAACTAATTTTAACCTTTATAATAACTTAATACTGAATAAACTCAAATTCCATTTTCTTCAGTGGTATTTTTCGTTGAATGAGTTCCCTCATTAAAGTTTTTTTCTTCGTAATTTATGAATTAAAATATATTGAACCCCCCTTTGAATTACCCCTGATCCTCCATTGCTTGCTACAGAAAAAGATAGAATGGGGCCTAGCATTGATGAAAGATAAGCCAAGTAGAGTTGATACTAGAGAATAGAGTAAATAGATAGAATAGAGTAGAGTTGATCAGCCATTTCATATTCCTAACCGGTGTGTCTCATCTTGCTGAAATCCACATTGCCAACAAGCCATAACGTGAAACGCAACATCACCGAAAAACCATTTGGCCGACAAAACGTTAGACCGAACAGACTGACGGGTGGTGTTGTGGTGAATCGCCGTGGCATCAGTTGAATCGCAATGGCATCAGTTGTGGTGAATCGCCGACCGGACAGAACGTTACACTCAATTTGGTCAACCGAACCATTCAATGATCGGTGTAACGTCTTAGGGGCCATTCATTAATTACGTAAGGGTCCCGAGGGGGAGGGGGGTTGGAAAAATCTCTACATACCCTTACTTGGGGGGTGGGGGGGTCAAATCAATTCTTACGTAAGATTTTCTAAGTTAATGTAAACAAATTCCAATCAAATAACCATTGAATAACTCCAGAAAAACTTAAAAATGCTGCTGATCTCGGTATATTATGGAAGCTTTAATTTTAAAAAATGAGGTATCAGATGTATCTTTTTTATTCGAGTTAAAACTGATCAAACGAAATAGAATCTTACGTAAGAATAGGGGGGGAGGGGTTTGAAAAATCTTACGTACCCTTACATGGGGGGAGGGGGGGGGTCAAAATTTGCCAAAATCATCCTTACGTAATTAATGAATGGCCCCTTACACGGGCAAGGCGTCTTGTCGGGAAAACATCCAGATCGGTGTTACGTCCAGTCGTCCAAGTGGTCTTTTGATGATGTGTGGATGGGCATAAGGCGATTCAGGGAGATGGGATACCTACCTATGACGGGCACCCCTACGAGCACGGGCACGCTCTGCGCCAACTCCACGTAGGCCCACGCCCTGGCGAAGCTCTTTGCGCGCACCCGCTCGAAGACGAGCATGCGTAGGCAGTAGTGCAGGCCGCCGCAAGGGGCGCCGAACAACCAGCAGAAGAGCACGAGGGCACGGAAGCCCTGCGCCGCCTGCAGCGCCAGGCAGGCCAGCCCCAGCCCCAAGAGTGCCGCCTGGCACAGGTAGGCGCGCCCCACCAGGCAGTCGGCGCTGCGCCGCACCAGCAGCAGCCCAAACAGCAGGCAGCCGCCACTCCACGCAGCTCCCAGGTGCGCCTGCAGCTGCAGAAGCGAAGACTCGTCCAGCCCTTCAGCCGTCGCCAGCGACGCCTGCAACAGAGAGATATGAATCGTAATCATGTAGTAGGTATACTATAATAACAAGCAATAAGTACAGGTTGATATGATAGGTATGGGTGTAACAGCCCTGAGTTTTATGGTCCACTAGTAAAGAGGACAGACTCCCCAGGCCGCTTGCGGTCAACTACGACCAATAGAAATCCCCCTCCTCGAACAGAGTTCAGGGAAGTCGAGGTCCCCATTCTCACCCATTGGTCTCATATCTTCCCGCTACTCCCTAAGGGAATGGTCACCGGGAGCTCAAGACCGGGCGTATCACCAGGCGTATCTTATCGGGCAGTGGATATCTACCCCACTCTTTTGTTCGCTAATTGACCTCACCTAACTACACAAAGAGGTGGGGTAGATATCCACATCCCGATAAGATACGCCTGGTCTTGAGCTCACGGTGACGTTGGCTTAAGGGTACTGTCACCCTTAGGCGATGAGGCGTATCGGAGGGGAAATCTAACTTCTCCGCCCCTTACACAAAAGGACAACCGCAAACCAGGGGGTTTCTCGGAATCTCCAACAATAGCGGTCAGTCAAATAACTCGATCTCCCACGGTCCCCCTTTTGTAGGAGAGTGTCATGAATGGGGTTGTTTGCTTTTCTTCCTTTGTCCGATTCCGGGAATTTAGATGCGCCCAAGAAGATAAGCGCAAGCCCAGGGTGACCGTGGCCTAAAGGAGGTTGCTCTGCCCGATGTAAAAGTCTAGCACCAACCTAAGGGTGAGGCTGGACTTTTGCAACCAGGAGAAAAGGCCGAAGATAACACTTCAGTCAATTAGCGAACAAAAGACTCCTGACTCCCGTTCCAGGAGGGGGTCTATTTTATTCGTAATTGACCGCAAGTGGCCAGGCGAGTGTTTTCCCTTCACTAGAGGACCATAAAACTCAGGGCTGTGTTGGTCCATAGCCATCTAGAGCTAGAAGGCCTGGACATCTTAGAGGATGAGTCATTCTTTCCGTCGAAAGCTTTCGAACGATTGGTTGAGGAGCGGGGGAAAACACGAGAAACGCGCGCTTATTGGAGGTTCGCCACCTTGAAGACGGAGAGAATGACTCATCGAGAGGAAGTGTCCAGGCCTCCTTGTTCTAGATGGCTATGGTTGATCCTGAAAGCGTTGGAGTAGGAAACATTTCAGAATTGTACAGTATGTCTCTGTCTGCATACAGTTGATATTGAACCATCGATAAATTTTCGTAAATACTGAAGGGCTGAAAATGAAGTAGTATTTATTAGCTTTGAACTTTCTCATGGTGATAGGTTTTAGAAATTTTAATGGCATTATTCACCGTGCTTCCTGACCAATGGTTAACCATCAGTTAAAGAAGGATTCTGTTGAGGTTAATCATCCATTCATTGTTAAATAGTTTTAAAGTTTCGGTTTTATTGGTTGGGATGTAGATGTTGTGTTATTATTCATGTCTCGTGATTGTTATTTGAAATTCAGTTTTGTGCTTTTCTTTTGAACTTGAACTCATAGATGTAGATACTTGATACTTTTTGGCTTTCTTTCTTTAATTAAAACTTGTTATACTTACTGGCCTCTGATTATAATATATCGTAACAGATTCTACCAATCAGAGTTATGAAACCCACCTTTTTTCTCTTTAGCTGCTGGTTAACCGCTGGTTAAGTGGCAGTGAATGAGGCCATAATGGATACTCTTTCCTCAGGGTGGTCCGTTTAGGATACCCTTCAAGCCTACGTGGTTCGTTTACTTCTACGAACTTTTATAATGGCCGTGGGAAGCATAGTGGTTAAGGCATCGGCTTCGGGATCGGAGGGTCGCGGGTTCGATTCCCGACACCGCTAAAGACCCACCGAGTATATGCGGAGTACGTGCTCGTTAAATATGTGGGTCCGAAAGTCCTGTGGTCCGTCATGGCGCAGTTTACCACGGGTCTGGAGACTATTTCCCTCCCCTTCAGATGCATGGCAAAATTGTGGAGGTGGCAATAGATAGTGGCAGCATCTATCATTTCATGAGGCAGAAGTCGGACTCCTGCCATTTATGGGCCTCACTTTCTCAGGAGCCGCACCCCCTTTGCCTTGAATCCTTGTGGAGCTTGGGTATTCCAAGTGGCATACGACAACAACAACCTTTTATAATACTCAAATTTAAACCTCTATGTGGGCGGAATCGATATATTCTTCTGATCCTGGAAGGCAATTGTGAAATGGTTAACGGTAATAGACTAGTCCATCGTCCCTATTCCCTTGCATCGTAGCCAATTTATGGCACCCAGCCGTAAATCAAACCAGTCCATAAATCGCTCTGCCACGGATTGATAAACAAGGCAGGGGTCAAACATGACGTTTATTTCCTCCCATAAAACCCCCCACCCTCCAAATCAATTTCCGAACGAGGCAGAAAAAACCCATCGCATGGGCCCGACCGAACTAGATTTACGGCGCATTTATTTGATTGTGTGGCAACACCGATGGCTTCCGCAATTATCATACATTTCGCACCTAATACGCGGGCATTTCGCACGCCTTAAAGAGGGCCCGGCCCAGGTTTAGGGTTCGGGCCTAAGCGGATCGAACGTCCATGTGTTGCATGCTAAAGATGCCGGCGATGGGGAGTTCCGCACAGATTTAGATCTTATCGATGCTTTTGATCTTCGATCGGTTCCGTCTGATTTGTTTCATTAGCCTGGCCTATCGATTTGTTTTCTTAATGTCTTAACATGGAGTGACATTCCGAATGGTGGTTGGAGAGATTATGGGATGTGAGGAGAGAGATATCGCATAGAAAATTTTTATCACAGGTGTTTGGATTGGCCTAAATGTTAATAGGTAGGGAAATATGCGAGTGCGGACTTCACTGCATAAAAAAATTTGAAGTTCCGTCACAGTTTCATTTATTGAGATTTCAAGTTTTAAGTCGATCGAGGGAAATCCCCCAAGCTTCTCCCTTGTGTATGTTAAAGGTTAAATTCACTTCAAAGTGAGTTAAGTGAGCTATTAAAAGATATTCAGGATTAACCGGGTGTAAATTTCTCCAATCGAACTAATATATTGGCAACGTTTTATTATCTAAACTTAAAAATGTAACAGAAATTAAAAGAAAACACTGCTAATTGAGATATTTTAATAGAGAGTTTTACTTTGATGCTTGATTATTTTGTCAGTTTAGTACATAATTTAACGGTCGGCTAATCCTAGAGTACCAAAAGAAACATTTTAAAATACTCGTATTGTCAAGTTTTGTTCAATTTGTTTACAATCGTGGGCTAGCAATTTTTTTTTCATTTATAGATCATCTTGGATATTATCCTGTGGTCAATTCATGTAAAACTAGTAAGGTACCGAACCGTTATCCAGCGTTTACTTAAATGGAACATGGAAGCTAAGTACTGTTGCCTGCACCCCACATATTCGTTTGCACAACCCCTTGTTACAGGGGGACGATAGCTACGAAAACCCATGATCTGAATGCTGAAAAGGGATTCAAATACCCAGACGCCTGTAGTCAGTAGTTACTCTAACCACTAGGCTAGGATCAGAAAAAAATAAAATACTCCATTAGAAACAATCTGTTTCGCTAACACCATTTGAGACTGATTTATTCTCAAATTAATCAAACCAATTAAAGTATCTCAGGACTTCGCGATGAAAATTCGGGCCCCATTTCAGGTTCAGCGCCTACTCTACCAAACGTTACACAACGACAATTTATTTACCCAAGGCTCAACACCAAGCACCACCCCTTCATTTAGAGAAAATTATGACTAATTCCAGTTAACTCTAATCACAATCGCCATAAATTTACTTCCAACATGGACCAACCATAATCATCACCAAGTTCACTGAAGAACAACATATACAGGGTCTGGGATAAGTGGTACTATTCCTTCGCCCTCTGCTGTCACTATATCGTCTCTACCTGCAGGCACCCATCGTTTACCTACTGCAAGTTCCTAGGTAATTCCAGGTCATTATCCGCCTCTACCAAACGTGACTCCAATCCATAATCCTGTGGTCCCACACACTCTTTCTTGAAGAGGGGGAAATTTATGGCGACTTGTTGCAATGTAACACTTTTCATGTTCGCTGTGGGGAGACGTCTCTATAAGCATCAGGGAGTGTGTGCATGGATTTGCTGAATCCTGATGAGATTTATGGGCTGAATACGATATGGATGGGACTTATCATCGCGATATGAATGTCTTTTGGGTTGGGATCGAGTGATCGGTGAGGTCGTTGCTGTGTATATGGCCCGTGAGGTTTCGTTTTGATAACAAATATTATGTAGTTTATAAATTTAGTATTGGTTATCATTTATTTGATGTAGAAAAGCCACTGAGTGGGTTTATTTTACCATTACCATTGTGTGCTAGTTTTTTTACTTGGGTATCCTCGGCGGGGTGTATTCATGGAGGGAATATGATTGGAACTGGACTTGTTGAATGAATTATTGTTCCTGGGTTGGTTAGTGTGGGATGAAGTTAACGAGGTAGGAAGTTTGTTTGGTTCTATTGGTTTCCCCCTCCCATCGTATGTTGGGTTCTACTGTGTTAACGAATTAAAGGCATCATGGGGTTCTTTTTCCATAACTTTCTTCCAAAATGGCATCGAGAGGCCAATCCAACAACCCCATTCTGCTTTTGTTGATCATTTTTGGGATCCCTGAATTTTGGTGCACACCATGCCAGAGTCAGTATATTGACACTATAAGCAATCCCCTTTCACACGGCAGTAAAAAGGACTATATTCGATAAAATTTAAACGAGCTTTTATTGATAGGAAAAGCAGATTATCTTTTTGCCGTAGTAGTTATAGACACTGTATAGAATTCATTTTGGTATAGATTCTGTAGGATGGGGTGGTGTAAAATGATTAGGTGGGGTTAAAAAAGCCACGGCCATTTATACTATCTAAACTAAATGATCAGAGTACTTTCTTATGGAAATGACGTGTGTGTGGAGCTCAATGTTAGTTTGTACATTTCTAAATATTTTAAGAAAAATGGAACAATTTCAGCGCATGATGAGAAACTCTTATAACGACTTAGTCTTTTTTTCAAATTGTAATTCGGCCTCTATACGTCATACGTTTTAAGTGCTCTGGTCATAGGTTGCGGTCGAACTCGTGACGACAAAATTTTTTACGTAAAACACTTTCTTCGTGCAAATATTATAATCCAAATCAAAAGTCGATGAGTTTTTTAAAAACTTTTTAACACATTCACGCATCGAAAAAACAAGCTTGATAGTAAAAAAAAGATGTCTGACCTGTTCAACATCCATAACCAAAGACCAACTTCATGCCTCTCCAAGAATCGTGAGTTTATTCAAAAATTAATCAAACACCTTTTCCTCCCTGAAAACCAAAAAACATACAAAGACCTCACATGCAAATATACACACACCCACCATAGCGGTCCAGCAGCCCAAACCAAGAAGAGCCATCACGCTCCAAAACAACCAACGATCGCCACACACACCGCCAGACCAACAACAAAAACCAAACCGTTGAACCCAAATTCACGAAGAGTCACCGGTAATTGCAGGTTTCGGTTCAACCACAACACTAGGCAACAGGCTGTCGATCATTGGCTGCCCTGGGTTCGTGTAGCGTTCGAGCATTTAAGGGCAATTTCGTAGCCAGCAGGCGTCAGGCTTAGCACTTTTGTCCAAGATGGCGGAGGAATTTACCCGTCATGCTCCCGGTCACGAAAATGCTGTTGCCAGGTGCGTGATCTTTGTCCCACCCACCGTTTAGGAAAACGATACTTGGGTTTGAGAATCGTGCTTCTGTGAGCAAATTCATACAGGTGTCATTCTCGTGTGGTATTGGTAATTGTGTTCCATGGACACGTATTTTAAACGTTATATTTTCATAAATGATTCACAATGATTGGGAGGTTACACTTTGCTAGAATCTTTTAGTATGTAATCTTTGATATTCCAACAATGTTTAACTACTGGAACACCGTGTCTAGTCTAGTAAACATAGGCGCCACTGGCGTATATAGAAATTTATTTCGGGAGGGGCCCAAAATTGTTTCCCAGCCCCTCTCATGTATATTTAATTTTTTTTCAGTATATTCTTAGGCAGAATTTGCAACTTAAAGAACTTAATATTAAAAAGTTATTATGTATTAAGTTGCAATTACAAAAGGGGGGTCTGGGGGTCCTCCCCCATAAAATTTTTGGAAATTAGACTCTAAAAACCAAGTTTTTATCTGTTTTGGTACCCCTAGTTAGAATTTTGGATATAAATTTTAAGATAAAATTTGATGAATTTAATGAAAAAGTTATAAATAATATAGTTTTAAGTACAGAAGGGGATATATGGGGGTCATCCCCCAGAAAAATTTTGGAGATTAGATCCTAAAAACAGGATTTCAACTTGGTTTTGATACACTTTCCGAATTTCAGACACACACTGAACTTATTGTAAAAAAGTTTTGAGTAATAAAATTCCAAGCACTCTAAAGGGGGGTTTGGGGGTCCTCCCCCAGAAATTTTTTCAAAATTTGACCCTAAAAAACAGGGTTTTAACTTGTTTTGGTACACAAGTCAGAATTTCGGGGGGGGGGGCCAGGGCCCCTTCGGCCCCCCCCCCTATATACGCCACTGATAGGCGCAGATTAGTGTATTATTTTTGGTTCTATAAAGTAATGATATTAATAATAGATTCTGAAACAACCCCACAAGTACTGATACGATTTCTGAATGCCTTTGAATTTATTTCTACAGATTAAACGTTATTGGTTTAAAACATTTCAAATAATCAGAAAATTAAAAAAAAAATTGAATTAAAATTCTTCAACACGAACATCATTCTTTCAAACCCACAATGCATTTCTTTTGAATGGTATTCAATCCTTTTATGATTTTCTATTAATATATCGGAAAAGCAATTATGCCATTTGTCTGACTTGCATCGTTATTATACATTTCTCTAGATGTTTCTAAACGTGGGGCACAGTCTGATAAAATAATGGAACAATTATAAATTCTGGGAATTTTCATAAAAATATGTTATGTTGCTATAGCAATAGACTTAAAACCCTGTTCTTAAAAATTTAATTTTGAAATCCTTTTTTCGGGAAAACCCCCATATTTCCTTACATGACGTGGGGCTTTAAGCTCTCCATCTTATATTTCCAAAAATATTCATTTACGTTCAACAATATGCACGGAATTAATGTCTTAAAACGTTGCGTGTTAGTGGAGTGTGTAGTTGAAAGTACTTAGGGGACATATTATAAAAAGGTTGGGAAGCACTACTTTCAAATAAGAAGAGACGATTCGTGTAACAATGTAAAGAGTAAGGCCAGACTATCTCACTAAATTTGCGAATCATATTTTAATAAGCAGAGGTATTGGTAGCTCGTTCCGCCTGCAATGAAGCCCTAAGTACTCAATACCCTTAAGATCGCCCAGTCTGCACTTACACCAACCTGTCAATGGCACAAATCTCCTGAAACAACTCTTTCTGAATTGCCCCTCAGGCAAAAAAGGACTCCCCATCTCCGACCAATGACCACCTCCCGAACGAAATTCATCTTTTCCGAGTAATTACGGCGTCTGCCGAATAGCTTCGTGATCACCTTTAATTTCTGCCGTTCTGTTTTTCTTCGCAGTAATGGTCCTAATAGAGCGGTATGAATTGCCTCTTTATACCGAGGGATATTTATCGGCGGTAATTTAGTCGTAAAGGATGGCAACGGTGACCATCCTCCCCTTTACATATAGAGGCCCGCTCTTAAACGGGCAGTGATGCATCGCGCCGATAAATTCGGGCTGTCACTATATCTTCGGCAGCGTTCGGAAAGAGGCGAAGGGTTACGACCTCTCATTCGGTTTTTTTGAATGGATGGGAGAGGGATTCGAATGTATCATCTTTTGAGAATAATAATGGAGAGGTTGGATTCAATTGAGGGATTGAGTTTCATATCTGGGAAGAGGGAGGAGAAAATTTATAAGGAGAAAACCGTTTCTGCTAATCTGTTCCGATGAAAGGAAACCTAAAGGATCATTCACACTGTTTCACTTTCCCTGTTCACCCTGAGTGATTCACTTCTGTGAACCGCTGGTTTACATAGAAAAGTGAAGGAGTAAAGAGTGAAACGCCAATTCACACTATTCACTTTGGAAGATTCACCGAAAATGAAGATTAAAAGTGAAAACTCTGAAGGAGAGTTGAAGACTCATTCAGAGTTTTAACCACTTTCTGTGTTCATTTTGGATTTTTCTAGAAAGAAATACTTTTTATGAATTCAATTTTTTTGTTATAACTCCAAATTTTTTCCAGTTTAAACGTTCTAAAATAAAACTTATAGATCCTAGTTTGTTTTATTTAAATGATTCATTAAGATAACATTGCCCCAACAAAATATAAACGTTAATAAAAATTCTTGACACTAATTAATAAACAATCATCTGTATTAAACCTTTACAAAAACTAACATTACAAACAACAAAAATAAAAAGTACATAATAGTTATCGTTTTATAACTTTATGTAATCTACGAATTTTTCCAATTAAAAAATATTGAACAAAATTACAAAATGCTTCTTAATACATCATATACCTACATCTTTTATTTAATAATTTTCACAGGGGTATGGTATAACTTAACAAAACATTTCCAAAACTTCAACGAAATCCCTATTGTTAATATATCTCTCCTTAGAAACAACTGTTAAAACTTAACCTAGACCATCTATAAAGATGGCCTCACAACTAGGACGTGTGACGTCAAACTTAGGGCGAAATCGGTGAATTCGCAATGTTTTCAATCTATGAAGTATAAAAACTTACTTTCATAACTCCCCGTGTTATATATTTCTTCAAATCTTCTAGATGCCAAAAATTTTGAATTCTTTTCGGAGTTTAACACTTTAAAGTAAGTTTTTCATAATATCCATAGACTTTATATTGCGTACCTATTCACTGATTTTGCCCTATGTTTGACGTCACAGTTCTGAGTTGTGAGGCCATCTATATCGAGGTTCTCGACATAAGCCCGTCTTTTCTGCCCACATTCACAGTGGAAAACACCTAATAAACGTCAAAGAGCATCGCTTCAATTATTTACAAGGCTAAATATACCACTAGTGTCTCGTCTGCTCGTCTATTACGTTAATTGTTTTGAGCCGCAGCTAGACGCTAGGGCACATACACGGTCTTCCATCAATTAAATGTTGCTGTGTAATTATTAGTGGCACGGATTGTGGCAGTAATGGTTAAGATCGAATCGTGTATTTACTCTTTTATGACTTTTGGGGGGAGTAGGAGGGTCATAATGAGAAATGTTAGGTTTACAGGGTTTTAAAAAGTTTCTTAGAATAGTTAAAGTTTTACTGAAAGAAAATAGTTGGGTGGCTTAGGACAAAAAAAATGGGATGCCTTCATGGATGTTCACCTTCAAGGATGTTAGAAAGTCATCTAAAATTTAAATTTAAAGTTTTCCAAATTTAAATGTATTTGTATTTAAAATTAGTGATTTTTTTCTTAAAACTAAGATATTTTTCTGGGAGTTAAGTAAGGTTTTTAAATAAAAGTAGTTTTTTTATTCCATTCGGTTTTAATGGGTCAAGATTTTTTTTTCAAACCATTGGGTCCAATCCTGCCTATACAAGATCCTCTAGCTACCATGTCGTTCAGAGGAAAAGAAATTAATTTTGGTTGAAGATATTAGAGGGATGCGGACGAGAATGATATGGAGTTGAGTAGTTAAACTTTATTTTAGTTACTGTTAAAGTAAAATAATTTTGAAATTTCCCAGTCAAAAACCCTTATTTTATTCTCGTAATGTGGTTATTTCTGAAGGGAAAAACACAAATAGCGTTGGTAAGGTCCCTGCATACATTGTAAACCCGCCCCATAGAGAGACAAATGAAAATGGTTATGGAATCCAACAGTGTTTATACTAGTGATGGGCAAAATCGATAATTTTAGGTATCGAATACTCTGGTATCGAATACATATAGGTATCGAATACATATAGGTATCGAATACTTTGGTATCGAATACTTATAGGTATCGAGTACTTTTAGGTATCGAGTACTTTTTTTCAATGTCGGGAAATGAACCTGAAGGGAAAATTTTTTTAGGGCCTATCCATAATCAGACTAATATTAAAAAAACTGAAAGCGATCCATCAAAAAGCCCCGTAGCTACGAGCCTGGAGGTGGATAGAGGCGAAGGATTTGGCGGGGGAAAAACCTAGCCGCGTCAAATTTCTCTCGCGGATGATAACGACTTGGGTTTGAGCGTTGCAAAATGAAAACGAAAACAGGCTGCGTTTGATCTACAGTAGGTATTATAAAGATTACTTCATTGAAAAATTTAAAACGAAATATGTCAATAAAGTATCAATACTTTTGTGGGTATCGAATACACTCGATACCTATAGGTATCGAGTACTTAAGTATTTGGTATCGATACCTGCCCATCACTAGTTTATACCTTCTTATATTGATTTCCTCTCAATTGCATTCTAATACCAATACAAAGAATACGACGAAGTCCAAATTTTAACACTTTTCTTTTGCGTTTATATAGTACCTTAATTCTTTAAAAAGAATCCGTCATAAAATATTTAAATTTACTTATTATATTTTTACTTATAAGCGTCCAAAGTATGGAAATAAATTTGAAAAATAGCTTGTGTGTCATAAACTGTTATTAATTTTAGTAAATAAAAAGGGTACAATAAAAAGGGGGTTTAGGGGTCCTCTGCCAGAGAGATTTTTGAAATTTGACTCTTTAAACGGGGTATCAATTCAACTCGTTTTTTTAGTAATCTGTGATAAATATCAGTTAAAATAAAACAAGTTTTCAAATATTATCTGAACAAGTCTAATTTTGTATTATGTACAACATACGTTTAAGTAACACATATATGTAATTTGCTTCAATTGTCATTTGTTTTCAACATCGAGAAGGGTATATTTTCTTTATTGCTTTTTTTAAAAAAAAATCTATTTACTATATTATATTTTGATAAACTTTGTAACGAGGTGAAAAGTGCGAGTGTTCTTAATAATAAAAAATCCAGAATAAAAATAAAACTAACAGTTTATTAAGGTACAACAACATTAGTAAAAATAAAAAGCATTAACAAGTAACCTCGTTATCAAAGCTCATCAGGAGCTAGTAGGGAAACTGGTGCCGCAAGCAAACAATAATAATACAGGTGAATAAAAAGGTTAGTAGAAAAAAGAGTCTCTTGAGAAAACATCAGCAATCCTTAAATAACCTTGCCGGCGAACTAGTGTTGCCAATAGCAAAAAAAGGAAAACAGCAAAATGTCCTCAATCCAGTTATGAAGCGGCACCACAGTACTCCCCCACCAGTCTTTTACGACGACAAAAACACATGAAAATACGATCAAAACCTAAATCTAACCTTACGACCGGACCGGGTGACATAAGCCTTAGGAACATCAGAAACATTGTAATCCAAAAAGAATGCAGGTTTTAACCTGTCTATGCTTACATTTACCTTTTTATTATTTATTAACAATGTAAAAATTTTAGCAGTACGCTTAAGCACTTCGAAAGGTCCCGTGTAAGGCTGGGACAGGGGTTTACGAACACAGTCCTGACTAGAGATGGAAAATTTCCGGAAATTTTGGGAAGGCGGAAAAAAACAGGAAAAAAAACGGTTTTTTTCCGGAAAAATTGGAAAAGTCGGAAAAATTGACCTTTTTTGCATAGAAAATAGTGGTTTTTGAATACATATTCTATTAGAAGTTAAATAATCATTCGTAGTATAAAAATCATTAGTCATTATATATTATAAGTTATTAAATCATTAAAAATTGATTAAAAATAATTCTTCCAAAATAAAAATATGCAGCATTTTACGAGTAATTTTAAAACAAAAAAACTACAGTTTTTATAACTATAAAATAATATATGCAATATAAATATAAAGCATGTGATTGTAATAAATAATAACATTAATTTAATATTCATTTATTAAACATAAAGTACTTTTAATGAATTAATTTTGTATACAACATGATCCAATAACAAATAACAGATGTTTGCTATAATATTTACCATACATACAATTTGTACATAATTAATCCTAACCTTTTTCACATAATCATTGCAATTATGTTTTCTTAGAAAGGTTGAGAAGTTTTAATTAAATTCTGCCAATTTAAAAAAATATTGAAGTCATTATATAAAAAATTAAAAAATCATTCATTGTTTTGTTTAAATATTTTTGGAACTTATTTTTTTATTATTTAATTTTCATGACATTAATGTGTTCATTGTTTAATAAATACTCATACACCATTAATATTTTTTTAAGCAACCCCGTAAAAAGCCTCCAATAATCCCAAACTTTGAAATCTGATCTAAATTTTTTTAAAAAGAGAAACTTGAAGAAGTAGTAAGTCATTTCATATGCTTATGATTGTTAGACAATCTGATTTAATGGTTAAAATATTTTTAAAGTGCTGCATTTTATGATTAATATATATGAATACCAAATTTATATATATAATGTTCTTCTAATCCTAATTGGTATTATTGATATTAATTTCCATTGCATAATTATTTTTGTTTTTAGAGAGTAAAATAAATAACACTTGGATGTTAAAATAATTTATCTTGCAGCTTACTTTTTCCAAATTTGTGTTTTCATGTGAAATATTGAGTATAAAAAATATCAAACGAGAAAACATTAGAATGTGAATGTAGAAAATTTTTCAATGCATACAGACTTAAAAATTTTTAACTTTTCCCGAGTGGAATCCAACTTTTTTGGGAAAAAATGTTTATTATATGGTTAAAACTTCATTTTTAAGTACTTTATTGTATAAGAATATCATCTAAATAATATTTTAATTGATATTGGTTAATATATAAATTCTAAATAAAGTATTTTAAATTAACATTTTGAATTTTTCCGGAAAGAAATAAACCCTTCGGAAAAAAACTGGAAAAAAACCGGTTTTTTTCCCAAAGTTTCCGGTTTTTTTCCGGCCATTCCCATCTCTAGTCCTGACGAACAAAGACGTGAGACGACGTCGGCAAGTCCTTGTGGACGAAAACCGTGTGCTGGCCGTGCCGGGACATCGGAGTGGGCTTGAGTTCGGCCATCTTCACTCGTAATCTGCGAAGAAACTCTTCTTCCAGGATGGCGGGTTTCTCGTCGCGAAAAAACTGTCCGGGAAGACGCAAGGCGGTGCCGTAAACCATCTCGGCAGGTGAGGTAGATATGTCCTCTTTGACAGCTGCTCTAATACCAAGTAGGATGGTTGGAAGGATTTCGGTCCATCTCTCCGAGGCATGGGCTCGAATGGCCGCTTTTAGCTGCCGGTGGAACCTTTCCACCGCCCCATTAGCTTGCGGGTGGTAGGCTGTTGTGCGGGTTCTGTGTGACCCTAGGAACTGGGTAAAGACTTTGAAGAGATTACCATCAAAGTTTCGCCCCTGGTCTGTAGTAACATACTCAGGTGTTCCGTACCGGGAGATCCAGCCATTGTAGAATGTCTGGGCAACTGTCTCTGCCTTCTGGTCGGGCATCGGGAAAGCCTCCGGCCAACGCGAGAATCTGTCGATGACTGTAAGCAGATACTGGCACCCATTGGAAGGTGGAAGAGGGCCCACTACGTCGCAATTGACATGCGCGAACCTTGCGTTGGGGAGAGGGAATGCTCCGAGACTGCTCCTCGTGTGCTTATGAACCTTGGATCTTTGACAGTCAGGGCATGCTCGAACCCAAGCAGTGACGTCACGTCTTAGATCTTTCCAAACGAAGCGTTGACGGACAAGGTTCACACTAGCCCTAATACCTGGATGACTAAGTTGGTGCAAAGTCCTGAATATAGGCTCGCGAAAAACCTTTGGTACATAAGGACAAAGGGCTCCTGTGGAAACATCACAAAATAATTTAGGACCTTTAGGGTCAAGTTGCATTAATTTAAATTCAAAATTACCTTTTGATCTTAAATCACTCAATTTGTCATCATCGGTCTGTGCAAGTGCCATGCTATGGTAATCGATAGTACTGGGGACCTCAATAGTATTTATCCTAGACAACGCGTCAGCCACAGAATTACTCCCCCCGCTCACATAACGAATGTCAGTAGTGAACTGGGAGATAAATTCGAGGTGACGTCGCTGTCTAGGGGAACTATTATCACTGACTTTATTGAACGCGAAAATTAGTGGCTTGTGGTCAGTATAAACGGAAAACTGTCTCCCTTCCACGAACCAACGAAAATGCTTAATAGAGCTATAAATTGCAAGAAGCTCTCTGTCGTAGGTAGAATACCGTTTTTCGGTTTCTGTCAACTTTTTCGAAAAGAAGGATAACGGTTCTGTGACAGTGCCTGTAGTTTGCTGTAAAACTGAACCGATTGCGAAATCAGATGCGTCCACAACTATTGAAATATCAGCATCCAACTTTGGATGGGCTAACACTGTTGCTTGAACAATAGCTTGTTTGCATCTTTCGAAAGCGGCAGAAGCTTCGTCTGACCACGTTATCAACGATTTATCATTCTTACGCTTACTTTTGCATAAATCGTGGAGCGGCGCCTGATGATCAGCAGTGTTTCTCAAGAACCTATGGTAGAAATTTAGGAAGGCTAAGAATCTACGAAGCTCACTAACAGTTGTAGGCCTTGGGTAATTAGAGAGAATTTCAACTTTTTCGGGTAGGGGGGAAATACCGCTGCTCGAAACTAAGTGCCCCAAAAACTCAATCTCACTTAGCCCAAAAACACACTTTTCGGGGTTGAGAATAATGCCGAAACTGTTAAGACGTTCAAAGACTTCTTCAAGGTCCTTTAAATGCTGATCCTCAGACTCTGAGGCCACCAAAACATCGTCCAAATAAGCATAACAATTTAGTCCCCTTAAAACGTTATCAATAAAGCGTTGAAAACTTTGGGCTGCATTTGACAACCCGAAACACATACGGAGGTATTCAAAAGATCCAAAAGGGGTAACTATTGCTGTTTTCTTGATGGAATCTTCATCAAGAGGCAACTGATGGTAAGCCTTCACCAAATCTAATTTTGACATTATGGTTTTCCCCTCTAAACCAAATGAAAAATCGTGCAGATGAGGCAACGGATACCGATCAGGGATGGTGATAGCGTTTAAGCGCCGATAGTCACCACACAAACGGTATTCCCCGTTCTTCTTCAAAACCATATGGATCGGAGAGGACCAAGGGCTACTTGAAGGACGGATTATACCCTTATCCAGTAGGGATTGGATCTCCTTTTTAGCTGCTAGCAGTTTTTCCGGAGAAAGGCGACGGGCCTTTGCAAAAACGGGGGGACCTTTTGTAAGGATACAATGCTTAACATCGTGTTTCACTTGATTGATCGGTGTCTCGGTCGTTTCGCCGACACGGAGATTTCCTACCCCCCTGATCTCCTGCTGGTTTCCTGTTTACTCTCCCGTGTAGGGAATTTGTCGGCGAAACATCCTAATCGAATGCTGTGGAATCGATACTAAATCACCAAATCGAATGCATTGGAATCGATGCCAAGGAATTAAACGTGAAGGAAGAATCGATTCCCAAGAATCCTGAAATGGAATCCTACTAAACAGTTTTTTTCGGTGCGGATAACTGGCTAAATACCAATAATGCATTTGATTTTAAATGAAAATAAAAATAACTGCTTTTTTTTTCAAAAATTAATAAAGTGAGACAATAAAAACATCGCTCAAACCCACAAAATATCTGTAAAAGAAGTCATTCAAACGGGTTAGCCTTAGAAATTACATAAATAATGTCCCACTAAAATTATAAAAAAAAATCAAACACACTCACAGTTACATATGTGTATAGTAAATAATTGGTTAATTAATAAGAGAGGAAACCCCACCCCCTTCTAGCACTTTTACTGGTAAATTTAAAAACACTTCTTCTTAAATTTCCAAAACATTGTGAATTGCCGAATTTCTAAGAAATTTTTTTACTTTATATTAACTATTCTTTTGACAACAAATCTTCAGTTTCGTTATGAACATTAAGGAAAATAGTACCGTAATTTCGCACATATAGTCCGCAGACACGATTTTATGTAAAATTTTTTTCTAAAATCGTCAGATGTATTTAATTATTTTAGTATTTAGTAGATGATGTAATGTATTTTAGAAACAAAGAACTAAGTATAAATAGAAAAAAAGTACTTACTAATATACCTTCAGAAATAAAACGCTACATACAAATAAAAAACAGTGCTTACTAATTAATCATATTATTTATTTACTATTATGTATTTTTAATCATTATATTTGATCATCGGCAGTTCACGACAGCGTGTTTTTTAAATTTCAACGATTTTAACCGTGAAAAACCAGCGTATTATCCGCACAGGTGGATAGTCAGCAGCTTCAAAAATTCGCATTTTAAACACAGATAGTCCGCGGACTAAACGCGCGAAATTACGGTTGTGACGTTGCTACTCATTTCAGCTTTTAAATTTTATTTAATTTAGTCTGTATATAGTATTTTAATTTTTCTTGATTTCCAAACCTTAAATTTTAACTTTAATCTTAACTGTTTTTATTTTGTATATAAAGGCTGTTCTGTTTGTTGTTTTTTTTTGGATGAGAATAAAGGATATTTGACTGTTCATGGTCTGGTTTATTCAACGTCTTTACAGACTATAATTATTGGTGGCAGCGGTGGGATACGAACCTACGGCCGACGAGGCGTTGATTGGATATTTCATGATCTTTGGTACAAGAGTTCCAGATTACGGGCAGATGGCGGTTTGTTGAGCTTTTGATGGAAGTCACGATTGCTGAGATTCTCCGATGTGAAGAATTGTATTAGAGCCAAGGAGTTAGGTCGAAGGTGTAGTATAATAGTATCTGAGATAGACTTTTGGTGCAGGGGATTTTTTTCGAGATTGTCATGCTTATTGATTACTTTGTGTGGCTTGAAATTACAATTTAGGTTTGGAAGGGTGTTTTTGATTGGTAAACAGAGTTTTGGTTCTTTGGTATTCGAATTTCCGGTGGTCGATTTCTTTTGGGTTGTGTGATCAATTTAGTGGTCATGGCTTTTCTCGCTAAGGGAAGGAAGCAGGACTTGATCAGCCTTGCTGAGGAAATTGGCGAGATTGTGGAGGCCTCAAGCACAGTGCCAGAAATTAAGAAAAAAATAAGGGAGAGTAAATCTTATCAGGAGGAGGAGGTCAAGATTATGTTGGAGAGAATAATTGAGGAGAATCGGAGACGGGAGGAGGAGAATCAGAGACGAGAACAGGAGAATCAGAGACGAGAACAGGAGAATCAGAGACGAGAACAGGAGAGTCAGAGACAAGAGCGGGAACGGGAAAGAATAAGGCTACATGAGTTGGAATTGAAGCGTATGGAAATGGAAGCTGGGAATGTAGTGAAGAAAGAGACTGATCGGGAGGGCAGAATTCCACTAGCCCAGATCACTCCCAAGTTCGATGAGAAACGAGATGATATGAACTTATATTTGATTAACTTTGAGAGAAGAGCAAAAATGGCTCGTGTTCCAAAGGAAGACTGGGTGGCTTACTTATTGAACGTTTTGCCTGGAGACATCTGTAATATGCTGGCTAGAGAATCGCCCGAGGAGGCTGAAAATTACGATGCAGTTAAGATCCTTATTCTAAAGAGATACAGGCTAAATTCTGAAGAGTTGAAGCGGTGCTTTTATGGGCATCGAAAATCCCCAGAGAAGTCTTGGAGGCATTACGCCCACGAACTAAAAGCTTATTTTACAGAGTGGATAAGTGATCTGCAGATCCAGACCTTTCAAGGACTTACAGATCTGATGATCACTGAACAATTGAAATGGTACGTCCCGGCTGATGTTAGGGATCATTTTCTTCGAGAATGGATTGGGATGAGGACCCCTTTTGATCTGGCTGAGCGACTAGATGAATACGAGAGTATCCGGCACAGTTTCAGGGAGTACCCCAGGAATTCCAACTTTAAAAGGCAAGAAATCGACCGCACTGATAACATAAAGGATTTCAGAACTGAACTTCCAAATGTGAAAAAGCCTTGTAGTGATGGGTCACCTATGAAGGGATATGAGCAGAGAAGACAACTACGCTGCTTTGAGTGCGGATCCTATTCGCATCTGCGACCACAGTGCGATAAGTTGAAAAAGAACTATGAGGATGTTGCCTCTAATACAACTGAGAAGACCGGATTCGAGGAGGCTCTTGCGCCTTTTACTAGTATAGGTAAAGTAAATGGAATTGAAATGCCTATATTGAGGGACACAGGTGCAAGTCTGGATTTGGTCTGTAAAAAGTATGTCCATCCATCAATGTATACTAATGAGACAGTTTGGGTCCGAACACCACTAGTGGAGCATGCTGTGGGTTTGCCCTTGGCTGAAGTTGAAATAGATTGTGTTTTTGGCCAAGTTAAAACCAAGGCTGCGGTTTTAAGGGAATCATTGGATCAGGGAAGGTACATATTGGGAAACAGGACAGCTACCTTACTCAACAAATTAGGAAGTGATGACGTCATCAGAGTTGAACATCGGATTCAAAGATCTGGATCTGAGAAGACCGATCCAAATCCCTTTCTTGCTGAATCAGATTTAGAGGTTGAACGAGAGAAGGGAACTCCATTCAGGGGTGACGTTTTGTCTTCGTTAGAGCCCAGAGCTGATGGGGTCAATCATATGGGAAAGTCACCTGGAAAATTTGAAGAAAAATCAACCAAATCTATGGAAGTGACTGAAGTGGCTAAGGAGGAAACTTCGACAGAACATGAAAATGCCAATGTGGATCAAGTATCACTTTGTCAAGGGGAAGAAATAACAGGGGAGAACCTGACGGCCAAGCAGATTTTACCGATTGAATCAACCCAGTCGACTAGTGGACCGAGAGAACGACCGCACTGTCAAGTTTGTGGCAGAAGGGAAGATATTGCCCTATCTATTATTGCATCGACTGTCCATTCACTTCTTAAGCGAGCTGTTTTGATTCCAAGGCGACGTATGAAACTAAGACGTCCTAGATGCTGGTATGCCCATGAGTTAGTGAATTCAAGGGTGCGAGGGAAAATGAAATTTCAGATGGAACCAGATCTTCAGGGAACTTGTGATGATTTTGGGGCCGGCTAGACTGAAACTTCTGGACGTTTTGGTGCATTTGGACCTCAATGGTTTACGGCCTGAAACTATTCTTTATGAGTGATCCTGTAAGAGTCAGCAGACTTTGGACTTTTTTGGAGGGACTAATTTAAATTTTATTTGTTTTAGGAATGTTGTGCAAAAAAAACTATTGATGTATTTTAGATTTGTATTTTGTTTAATATAATTTTTTAAGTGTTTAGGTGAGGCAGAAACTTTTCCTTTCATGAAAAGTTCCTCTCGGGGATGGGAGGAGGCTGTGACGTTGCTACTCATTTCAGCTTTTAAATTTTATTTAATTTAGTCTGTATATAGTATTTTAATTTTTCTTGATTTCCAAACCTTAAATTTTAACTTTAATCTTAACTGTTTTTATTTTGTATATAAAGGCTGTTCTGTTTGTTGTTTTTTTTTGGATGAGAATAAAGGATATTTGACTGTTCATGGTCTGGTTTATTCAACGTCTTTACACGGTATTAAAAATGTGGGCCAATATTTTTGCTTGCATTTCAAAGTGAGGAAATCCTTAAGTGAAATTCATCTAATCGTAATTGAAATATAAATGTTCCAGGGTTGAAATAAGCTTAACTTGCCTGTATTGAAATTTATTTTTGTAAAAACTTCCACCCTAATTCGCTTTCCTCTACAATGATAAATCTGAATTTTTATTATTGTAAAGAAATTTATTTGGAAAGCTTTTTCTAGAAATTCGGGTTGCTATGTAGATTCTAACGTTATCCGGGAAGAGCTTGGGGTCTGAAATTTTAGTATGTTTACCTCTTTCAAATTCTATTTTGAAAGAATTATGACACTAAGGGGTGGTATCCAAATTTGGAGGTTTTGCGTCCATATGCGGTTTCCAATTTTCGATTTTCCCCTTTTCCCGGAAAGGTACAGAGTCTATTAACATGATTCTTAAAGATATCAAAATTTCTTTGAGAATATGGTTACTGCTAAGTTCTCCAACACTTATTTAGCAAGAAATCCGTAAAAAACAGATTTTTAAGTAAATTTTCTAGATTGCACAATCTTTACACTACCTCTTAGTGAAACATACAGTTTGAAATCCCTTTTTTTAAATGTTTTCAGAAAATATAAACCACTAAGCTGTGTTTCTAATTGCTCCGGAGGTATTCAGTGTCAAAGTTGGCACGTGTTAGGCTTAGTGCGCCATGTGGGTTTCTCGACAAAAAAGGAAGCTATTTTAGCCGCTTTGTTAGAAAAGTACCGATCTCTGACGCATTAAGGTTTACATTTTATCAAAATTCTCATCGATACCTTTAAGAATCGGGTTTTTACTAAGCTCTACGATATTTATTTCGAGAGAAATTACACAATAAAAGTTACGCGATTTTTTAATGAATACGTGCCTACTAGAAAACAAAGTTTGAAACACAAATTAGAACATTGCATGTTGTGATGAATTAAAGTAATTAAGCTTGGCTTAAAAACTCTGGTTGTGAGATAAACGTCAAAATTTTAAAATCCTAAATTTGTATACCATCCTCTTAGGCAAGAGAGGTCAATTATGGTGTAAAAAACATCATGCATCTATGACACACTAAAACGACTATAATTTTGTCTTTTAAACTGTAGCCTGTATACTCCTCGCAGTTTCGGAAATCCATTATTATACATAAGGATCTAATTTGGAATAATAACATTTTTAACAAAAATAAAAATCAATAAGTATGAAGATTGGTTGTCTTAAAATTTGACTATTTTTGAAATTTGAGGACTTATTACCACAGCATGTTGAAATGTTAAACGTTTTAACTTGTTTGAAAGGCTTCCTTGGGTTGTTTATTAAATTAAATAATTAACTAATAATTTACCACTAATTATAATTTTTCTCTTATGTAATATTTATATGAATGCAAAAAGCATGGGAAATGACCTTGGCAACTTTCAATCATCCATCATCCTCATCTCATACTTTAATGTATAGATTTTAAACATAAAATCTTTATATCTGAGCCTTTAAATGCCGTATTTCCTACTGCGATGGAAGAAGTGAAGCGAATTAAGCGGATTTTTAATCAATTTCTACACTTACTGTAAAACCCAATAAAAACCAAAAATTGTAAAAATGATATCCAATAATTATTTTAAAAGCTCTTTCAATCATATTTTCAGGATTTTAATTTACTATTAGGTGAAATAATTTACTTCTCAAAGCATATTCCTAAAAATTAAAGGAAAAAATTGAATAATTTCAAGTTTCGAAGTGAAATAAAACTTTCAATTGTTATTAACTTATGGACTAACTAAAGTGTGGTCCTAATATTTCGGGAGTAATTGAGGTTCAAAGTTTCTTTATAAGAAATGAGATTTTCCTTATTTCCGTTCAAGGATAATAAGTCTATATATTTTCTTTTCCTGTATGTTGTTCGGGACGTCTAACTAAGACGTATAACATTAAGGGACCCGATCTTTATAACGGATTCTATTATGTCCGGCGTTTTACCGAAAACGCCGATAATTATTAAATAAATCGATTTATTTTTTAATAATGGTTTAAAAGGTGATGGATTCTTAAAATATACATCAAGATTCACGTCGATTTTCATGAATATATCTTTATAATTTATTAAGTTATTACACTAACTTGTTAAAATATAGGATCGTTAAAAAAACACAAGTCCACTTTTTGTTTAATAAATCGATAAATATTATTAAAAAAAATTTTTATTTTACTTCTGAGTAAAGGACCGTTGTAGTAAGTACAGTTTTTCCAGAATTACGAGTTTCCATGGTGATTATGACGTACTTGAGAATATTCTAAAGCAGATTAGAGCCTACTATAATCCTCAACGCGAATGACTGTGGAATACTTACCAGATTTGAGTTCTCGGTTTGTGTACTTTTAAAGTTACATTTTAATGGTTTACATATTTAGAAAGCTTATAAAAAATTGGAAAATTTCAAAAATTGTTTGATTGACTGAATTTTATTATAAAATTCACGGAAAGTAAATTCTCATAATTAATAAATTAACCCGATGAACTTTTCACTTGTTCATTACATAAGACAGTACGTGCTTTGCATTTCGAAGTGGCCGCACATTTCCAATATGATAAATCATCCCTTCTTCTATCAAGGCGGAATAAAAAATCTTTATAATCCACAAGATTACCGCCACGTTTGTATTTTATGAATATTGTGTCGGTCATATTCCAATTCTGCACCAAAAAAAGACTAAATACTTGAAACACGTGTTTGTATTGTTAGGCTGTGTCTGAACTTGAACTTCATTGTTTTAGCGCCACTTTGATACGCCATCTAGCGGATACGTTTGCAGTTTGTCTAGCGAGTGCTTTGCCTTCATTGCGATATTGCATTCGATTCTTCTCCGGAATCGATTTCTTACACCGATTCGAAAAAAACCCGAAAGATAAGGGAACGTGTGGGAAATGTCGGCGAACAGGGGTGATAGTAGAAGGAATTTTTCAACTAGTGGGGGTAGGAAATCCCGTGTCGGCGAATCGACCGTAGCACCGATTGATCCCAAGGAAAGCCGGATTTGTCAAGTTCGGGAATTGCCTCAGCAACTTATGGTAAGGGGTAGATCCATTCAGCGTTTTAATTCCCAAAGACTGTACCTGAGCATTTGTGCCTTTGATTGATAGAGACGTCAGTCTGTCTATCAACCGCTGGTTTTTCAGGTCAATGAGCAGACCAAAATGCTGCAGAAAGTCTGCGCCGATAATAGGCCTCTGGACATCAGCGATGAAAAAGGTCCACGGGAAAACGCGACGCAACCCAAAATCCAGACCTAGCTCCTTAGTACCGTAAGTGGGTATACGCGTTTCGTTTGCTGCATATAGGGTGAAATTGGAATCGGCAACTTTGTGAATGGATTTATTGCGAGGAAAAACGCTGACGCAAGCTCCGGTATCTACAAGAAACTTAACGCCGGTCCTGCGATCGTTAATAAATAGGCGAGCAAACTTTTGTACTTCCCCTGTCGCCGCCATAACCGGGGAATCTTCTAGTTTTCCTGAAAGGAGCAGGGTGGGACGCATTTCAAGGCATTGATGCCGAACCGCGCATGGTACCAGCACATTTTTCTCGACTGAGAGTTTGATCGCGCCCTATTCCTATTCCAGGAACTGGAGCGGGGATTTCTTCTGGTTCTACGATCATCCTGTCTCAGGGCCATCTGCTGGATAGTTTCCTGTAGAGCAGAAATCTGGCTCTGCAAAGAGTCCAAAGTGACAGATGACCCTGTACATTCATGTACCTCTAAGGGGGATTCTGAAACCTCAGCGATTTTATCGGCAGTTTCGGCCAACGACTCCAGCGGCTCACGGCTGACTGTTAGTATTTGTTGCGTATGAACAGGCAGGAGTTGAATCCACAAGGACTTAAGAACGTCACCGTTTACTCGAGTCCCCGCAAGAACTTGCATCTCCTGCAAGAGTTGTGATGGGCGTTTGTCCCCTAAAGCAATGTCTTGCAAAAGAGCCTTAAGTATTGCACTTTCGGACAAGGCGTACTTTGCCTGGATTCTGTCCTTCAATTTTGCATAGGAATTTTCATCAACTGGTGAACGTATGATGTCCGCTACACAGGAGAACACTTCGGCATCTAAAGCAGTGACCACGCAATGAAATTTGGTCTTTTGATCCGATATGCCAGAAACTTGAAATCCCGATTCAATCTGCAAAAACCACAGATCCACATCGGATTTCCAAAGAGGAGGGGCTCTAAAGGCAATCCGCGAAATCTCATCTGGGGATCTAACTTCGGGGAGGTTACTACCACTGTTTTGTCCTGGCATAATTAACCCAAAATACAGGAGAACACAATTTAAACTTAACTTGCATCTACAGACCCAAACGGATGATGAAGAATAACAAAGTAAAATACTTACAAGGTCCGGTCGCAGATCTAAGAGACACCAGGATCCCTAACATCAAGAGAGCAAAAGCTCTAGATTTTAAAGAAAGGAAAAAAATTTTGAATTTTGATTGAAACCTATGCTCACCATTCAAGTGAGAAACCGGGTCACCAATGTAACGAGGTGAAAAGTGCGAGTGTTCTTAATAATAAAATATCCAGAATAAAAATAAAACTAACAGTTTATTAAGGTACAACAACATTAGTAAAAATAAAAAGCATTAACAAGTAACCTCGTTATCAAAGCTCATCAGGAGCTAGTAGGGAAACTGGTGCCGCAAGCAAACAATAATAATACAGGTGAATAAAAAGGTTAGTAGAAAAAAGAGTCTCTTGAGAAAACATCAGCAATCCTTAAATAACCTTGCCGGCGAACTAGTGTTGCCAATAGCAAAAAAAGGAAAACAGCAAAATGTCCTCAATCCAGTTATGAAGCGGCACCACAACTTCAAAAGTCAACAAACCTTTATGAAAATTTTAAAAAAGGTACTATTAGTTGGGTGGCTTATTACATAAAAAAGCCCTGAAACTGCAAAATGTGATACTTTCATGAAACTTTCAGGGATGTTAGATAATCATATAAGAACTAAAAAATCGATGGGAGCCCAAATTTTTAGGGCGTGGTTTGACCGTTATGACGTCATAACAAGATGGCGACCAAGGGCCTATATTCGGTTCTTTTAATGACAGAAAGACATTTTTGGGGTCAAATATTATGTTTCAAGGGTCGAAAAACATGATTCTGATGACAAAACGGGCAATTTGTTTTAAAAAGTAACTAAAATTCAATAAAATCTCGAAATAATAATACAGTCTATCGCCAGTTGCGTCAAAAAAAATTTTTAAAAAAATTATTTTTTTTGACGGTTTTATATGTTTATTGGGGTGCTAATTCCGAATATCTAGTTTACTTCCACGTGGAAGGTCGGCTTCATATCAAAAAATACGAAAAAATCGCAAAATTTTTCTCTTTCTTCAGATTTTTGCTTATATTTTAAAAAATATTAGTTTCTCGAAAATTATTTAAGTTACAAAGTTATAGTAAATAAAATTTCCTACAAAATGCACTACTTAATTTTTGTTTTCCGAAGAATAGTTTTGATGTTATAACGCATTGAAAAACAGATAATTTTAACACAGCATAATTTAAACAGAGGATGTTTGTTTCTCTGTTTTTCAGTGTGTTATAACGTCAAACTATTCTTCGGAAAACAAAAATTAAATAGTGCATTCTGTAGGAAATTTTATTTACTTTAACTTTGTAATTTAAATAATTTTCGAGTAACTAATATTTTTTAAAATATAAGTGAAAATCCGAAGAAAGAGTAAAAATTTTGCTATTTTTTAGCATATTTTTGCGTTTTTTGATATGAAGCCGACCTTTCACGTGAAAGTGAACTAAATATTCGGAATCAGCACCCCAAAAAACATATAAAACCGTCGAAAAAAATAATTTTTCTACAAATTTTTTTTGACGCAACTTGCGATAGACTGTATTATTATTTCGAGACTTTATTGAATTTCAGTTACTTTTTATAAAAAACTACCCATTTTGTCATCAGAATCATGATTTTTGACCCTTGAAATATAATATTTGACCCCAAACATGTCTTTCTGTTATTAAAAGAACCGAATATAGGCCCTTGGTCGCCATCTTGTTATGACGTCATAACGGTCAAACCACGCCCAAAAATTTTGGGCTCTCATCGATTTTTTAGTTCTTATATGATTATCTAACATCCCTGAAAGTTTAATGAAAGTATCACATTTTGCAGTTGTTTTGTAATAAACCACCCAACTATATTATTCAGACAAAAAATATTGATAATCTAGGGCAGCAACACAACAGTGGGTCGCAAACCACAGTTTGAGATCCTCTTATAGCTAGTTAATTACTCAGAAATGGGAAAAACTTGTGTTATGTGAAAAAGTATCTCAAATATCGAAGGATGTTAAAAAGAAAGTTTCAATTCGTGAGAATAATAAATGTAAGGAATAATTTTAATACATAAAAACTGAAAACATTTTACCTTTTGACAATTAATTAACATAAAAAAATTATTGGGCAGCCTAACTTTTTCCAACGTATTTTTTCTCTGCAAAAAACGTCAAAGTTTCCGCCACCAGTAAAGGTTCATCTCGCAAAAAATTCTTCCATTCTTCGGACACCAAAACTTCGCTGAAATTGTTCAAGATAAACTCGTGGGCGACAGCAAGAAGCTCGTCGTCCTGGTGTTTATTGGAAAGCAACAGAATGTCGCACACGTTCGAAACAGAAACGTTTGCACTGAAGAACTCGGCGCATTTCCTCTGGAGGGTGGGAACTTGATATTTGTCTGCTGCGTAGTAGAGCTTGAGAGCGCTCTCCCCTTGCAGGTCTTCCACGGCCCCCGTGTAGAGGAAGGACAAGAATCGGGCGAGCGTAGAGGGATCCAGGTCCCCGATGTCCACTTTGCCGGACGCTGCCTCCTTCATATTGCTTGATAGCATGGTCTTGAAGACGGGCGACCGGGTACTCAGTATGGCCCTGTGGACGGGAAAAGAAATATCTCCACACTTGAGTTGCAAATCTGAGAAATCCTGGTCCTGGAAGAGGTACGTGAAATCTTTTAAGAGCTCGTTCACTGATTCATCTGGCTTGTTAGCAGTAAAGGATTTGGAACAGTTTTCTTCAAGAATGCTTGTGCCAATAGGTCTGAAGTGGTTTGATGGTATCAAGGCAACCTCTTTTGAATTACAAAGAAAGGGACCAAAACATTGCTTATACTTGTTACTGGCTACAATTTTCAAATGTATAATTAAACTAAACTTGTTTTCTGTCACCTCTTGAATTGACATTGAGTTTGAGAAAGTCCATTGATGTTCTTTACGAAACAGATGCTCATTATCTTCTGTTCTTGTTACATCATTATCTTCGCTTAGTATAGACATTCGTGTTAATACCAAAATATTTTTCTTGAAAGTAAGCGGCACTAGTTTTAGCAGAACTATTTTTGAGTTATCAGTTTCATCTTTTGAAACTTCAAAATGCATTTGTCCAACCTCTTCATCGTCAAATGGATATTTTAATAAAGAAATTCTTTTATCTGTTACATTTAAATCTTCTAAAAATGTAGGAGATATTTTAAAGGTGACATCGAAAACATCTATTATTGTACGCCTGTAGTCTTTTGTATCCACATGACGCCGTATACGATATCGAAGAATAAGTCGGTCTCCATGAAGAGCCTCCTTTTTCCTGATTTGAGTGACCACCTCATCAAATTTGGGTCCAGGAGGAAGTTTTAGAACATCCAGCTCCTCTTTTGAATCAACCTGTTGCGTAAAGAGGAGTGATCCATCGGAACCAATGAAAGACAGTTCAAGAAAAAAAGTTATGGGCTCACTACAACGAAGGCACACCACCAGATGTTCGTCATTGCCACTTAGGCCTCTGGGATACAATTCAGTCGAAAAATCAGGGGAAGTAAAAGATTTTGAATTGGTGATCATTACATCGTGAAGTTCCTTGTTCCAACAGCAGAAGTTGTCGATAGTCCACTCCTCAACACGGAATTTTTCTACGATCGTTTCCTTCTCCATTCCAATATCCTTTTACTAAACTAGTCCTTCGAATACAGTACGTCTTATGGCAGAAACCTCCGCAAGTCTGGATAAAACGCGGGAAAAACGCTCTCTGATAACTTTCATCAACTTCCTTTTTGATGATAAGGGGAAACAGTCAGTATCAAAGGTTACAGATTACGCCGTTCGGAAACTCGATGACTCCAACCAGAGGTAGTATACTAAACACGTCAGCAGAACGCGGGAGACATGAGACTATCTCTCGATGGCTACGGGTCACGTGGGACTATGACGCTGCACTGAGAAAATTTTCCTCTGTTAAAGCAGTGGTTCCCAAAGTGGGTTCCGCGAAACCCTGGGGTTCCACGAAAAAATTAAGGGGTTCCATGGGACAAACTTTATTTCATTAAAAAATTAGAATGGTGTAAAAATAAGAATGGACAGCGCCGCCCCCCTTGGACCCAAAATGAGTAAAAACCTTACTTTTACCAGTCGAATTTCTAAATTTATTCTGGGGGAGGACCCCCAGACCCCCCCACAGTATCACAAGGATCTTGCGTGATACTTTTTGGAAAATCCCCAACATTTTGACATTTTTTGTCAAAAGATAAAAATGGAAAATGTCCCTCTTGGCCCCAAAAAGCGTCTTAAAATGAGTTAAAACTCTACTTTTCCAAGTCAAATTTCAAAATTTTTTCTGGGGAAGGACCCCCCACACCCCCCCAGTGGTACCAGAAGGGGATCTTGTGTGATAAAATCCCCAAGAATTTGACATTTTTGCCAAAAGGTAAAGGTGATTGTCTGGAAAAGTGTCCCCCCTGGACCCGTGCTGGATCCACACCTGGTTTCATTTAATATCATATATTAAATTTTTTAAAATTGTTGATTAAAAATATTCAGGGTTCCACGATCATTGGTAACAAATTTGGGGGTTCCACAACCAAAATAGTTTGGGAACCACTGTGTTAAAGGAATGGAGTTCGTTCTATTTGATGAAAACATAGCTGAATCCGGCATTTAATCAGTTTGAACTCGGACGTGTAAACTGAACTATAGTATAGAACAGGGGTTCCCAAACTTTTATAACATCGCGAACCACTGTTATGATCAGAATTTAACGCGACCCCCACCTCATCTTTAGTTAAGGTACACTCAAACCTGTATTAGTGCGAACCTTTTATGTGCGTTTTTTTATTTGTGCGGTTTTTCCCAAAGTTTTTTTTTGCAGTGAATGAAAATTTCAAATTAGAAAAAAAATCTTGTATATCTGACTACCGAGACATACATGGGTCTCATGAAACAACAGTCGTTGTCGACTACATGGTAACTGAAAAAAAGTCTACTGTAGGTATAGAAACGGTTTTTCAATTCATATCAGCTGTAGGGTGGGGAGATTGCGTTACTGTCCGAACATATAGAGTTTTTGAATTCAGCTATGCTGAGGGATTTTCGCTACGGTCCTATGTCATACTTTTATATGCGGTCTTTATTTACCGCATAAAAAAGAGATTTTTTAAATGTGCTGCGAAAACTATTTTTTATAGCTACTCGCGAATTTTTTATGCGATTTTTTTTGTGCGGTCCCTATTCCTAGCACAAAAATAGGTTTAATTGTATTACATTTTTTCACCAGACACTTTGACTTGGGCTGAAAATTTGGAAGTTTTTCTCAACCTTTTTCATGTCTTGCTCTCCCTAAGTTTATTTAACTTTCACGCCCCCCACAAGGCCGCAACAGGACATATATAGAAATAGTCCTCACTTGAGTCCTCACCTATTTCACTTGCAATTATAAGTATACATACATCCAAGGATAGGATTTGAACTTTGAACCTCAGCGCAACAAAGCTTAAATTGTTGTCTGTGGCTGCAACAGCGATTCTCACGACAGTAAAAAGAGGAGTCCGGGCTCCTCCAGAGAGATTTTTGAAATTGAATTCTTAAAAAAAAAAACGTTTAAATATGCTTTTTGATAATCTCAGGGTAATTTGCTGTACATTTCTCGAAATGAAAATTCACAAACATAAAAAACACTGATTTAAATGAATGATTTGATTAATATTTAAATGAATATTTTGCATCCCTAGCACATTAAAGGGACATGAGGTTTTCTTAACTTTCTTGAGTGAATTTTCACTCTTTTGTTTTTCACTCCACTTGAGTGATTCAATTTTCAAAGAACTCTGTTGTAATATTTTTCTCAATAAATATAGTAAATAACAGCTAACAAGAGTAATGGAGGATTTACACCACTGCTGTAAAAGAGACATCAGCGACATTTTCGGCATATTTTAGTACCCGCTACTCACAAAAGATGGCGCTCGTCTATTGTTATTCCAATAAACCAATTGACGAGCGCCATCTTTTGTGAGTAGCGGGTACTAAAATATGCCGAAAATGTCGCTGATGTCTCTTTTACAGCAGTGGTGTAAATTGTGTAAATCCCCCATAAGCTAGTATTTCTTAAGGGGACATCCATAAATTACGTGAGGTGTTTTTTCCAAAATCTGGACCCCCCCTCCCCCCTTGGTGAGATATAGTAAGATTTTGCTGGACCCCCCTCCCCCCACGTGAGATTTACCTACAACCTTTAAAAATAGTTATTCTCCTTCCTTCTCATATATTCCTTTCTCATACTTAAAAAAGAAAGAAAATTGTATAATGAGGAAGTTGCATGATTTTTTTTTATTTTTTAATCGATTCCTCTTGCAAAAATAAGCAACTACCCAAAATTTGAGGCCGATCGAGAAATTTTTCGACTGTCAAAAAAATTAACAAAAATCCCCTTTTTAAAAGCGCGAAAACGCCAAGAGTTTGGATGTAACGTCATCTTATACTAAACATTGTTGTAAAGCAATGGAGTTGATGGTATTATTGTTGACGTCATCTTATAGTTTAAACAATAAACGTTTTCAGTCACGTGGTTTTTTCTCGACTTTTAAATTAAAATATTTAATTACTTGTACATTTTTTTGAAAAATTGACCAGATATTTCCTTTTTACCATACAAAAAACCATACGGAACACTTGTTTGTTTTTGAAAATCTGACACATGCAACTTCCTTATTTCTAACTTAAAAAGTTGACGTGATATTTTAATCGACCCCCCTCCCCCCTTGGTGAGATTCTTTCAAACCCCTCCCCACCTTTTTGACCTCACGTAATTCATGGATGTCCCCTAACTAGTACTGAACTATTACATAATGATCAACACCTTATTCCACATACGACTAAACTTTTATTACACTTCCTAAGGTGCTGAGGTAATAGTTATTTAAATAATCCATATAAAGGTAACATTAAGAAAGAAGTGGTATAATTTAGCAGAAAATGAACTCAAGGAATTTAATATAAAAAGATCTAGATCCTTTTACTTCACTTACGAAATCGTAGCTCATAGATATAAGTAACAACGAACCAAAAGTCCTAACATCTTAATCCCGCCTTTGAAAACGCTTATCCAGAGAGGCACTCCTCTTAAAACAGGAGTTCCACGGTATATTTTCTCGATTACGATGCACCGAGTGTTGCCAAACTTCAGAAAATAAAAATCAGGAATTTTTCCCGTATCAGCGCCAAATGATGCGATTTATGCCTCATAAGCGATAAATTTTTATGGTTCTTTTCTGGGTAGGTGGAATAAAAGTTGACTTACGGTTTTGAAAAGTTGGTGGGAAGATTTTGGATGGTGGTTTTTAACGCTCCTAAGTTTTGGGGTGGAAGTGTCCATAAAGGTACCATGCGTCTTCTTTAGTTATAAAAGAAGAGATGAGAAAGTTTGAAAGGTTTTCATGAAAGTTTAGTTTTTGAATATCAAGGTGTGATAAAATTTAATTACTTATCGATTCATTTTTTAAGGAAATAAACCCTTATGTAAATAAGGGTATGCTGTGCTTTATATTTTTTACCCTGACGTAAGGTATCAAAATAAACCTTATTTATTCGTGGTTAGCAAATAGTTAAAGTAACTATTACGTATGGATTTAAATTCTTAAAAGCCATGACCAACAATCCCAGAAAATGAATAAATAGTTGAAATAAACATTTATAATTTTTGTAAAAAGTGTTAAAAAGTTTATATTTAGATAACTGTAAGCATCATAAAACTATTTTTAAGGAACTGTTAATAACAAAAAAAATTAATTTTTAAAATTGATGAAAATTAAAGTACAGACAAGGTATTAAGAATATCAAAATTATATTAGAAGATGAGTCCTGGAATAAAATTTGTACTTCAGCAGGAGGTAGAATATTTATATTACATTTTATGACTCGAAGGATTTTTAATAGAGTTTATATTATTTATTTGATAGATGTTTATACAATGTTACTAACATTTTTCTTAAAAACAAGTAAAATCTCGATGTAATAGTGATGTCAACTCAGAACAAACAAATACACATAATATTTTAACTGTGATAACCATAATGTTAACACAAATAACCATAATGTTGACATAATAATAACAAATAACCAACATGTTGACGATAAACCATAATGTTGACACAAATTTAAATTCAGAATATTGAATATACAAGTGTTGTTACAAATTTTTTTAATGATACGAAAAAGTTTTAAAATATTTATTGCATTAAAAAAATTGCAGTTTCCTTTTGAATTTTTTTCGTCAATCTAATATAATAAAACTAAGTGTGGGTATGTATGTATGTATATATGTTTGTCTTTTATACAAATCCACAGTTTTCTTCCGATCTGCACCAAACTTGGTATACCTACGTAAAAAAACTCAGAAAAAAACATAGGCTATGTTTCGAAAACTTTTAATGACCCCTTGACCCTCTTTCGACCCTTTTTATGGTCATTTTGCTGAAATAGCTTTATTTCTCCTCAACAAGAGATCTGCTTACTCCATTGTTACAAAGAAAATTTAATGCTAAACAACAAGTTTTTAATAGAAACACTAGGTACAAGTCTATTTAAAAATTATATTAATAATTTAAAAATCTATTTCAATGAAATTTAAAAATTTTAAGTACAGTTTAACATATTTTTATTTGAGAGTTTATCTAATTTTTATATTTTAAAAAACTTATGGAATGTCATTGTTGTTAAGATAGTCTCCATGGAAACGAGGATGTAAAATCAAAAAGTGATAATATTTTACCTTTTAAGAAAGTTGGTTAACAAAGAAAAAACTGTTAAAACTACCTTTCAACAAGAAAAGATTGATTTTGAAAAGCTTTAATTATTGAATGATTTCACCGAAAACGTTAATTCCTGAAGATATGATTAATCAAGGGATCTAAGCAATTTTAAATAATTTTTAGACTACTTTTTCCATGTAAATGTGGAAACCATTCAAAAATTATATTGCTTAAAATCTGAAGGAATTTTAATCCACCCGGGAACACCGGGATAAGAAAAATTACTAGAAACACCGGGATAGGAAAAGTTACCGGGAACACCGGAATATGAAAAAAACGCCTGGGATACCGGGATGATTGTTAAATGCTGATTATACAAAATTAGAAATGTATTTGGGAAAACTTAAAAATAATATATTTATTCTCTGCACCCGTGCAAGGCCGGGCATACCAGCTAGTAAATAATAAGGCTTAATCCCCTAGTATACGGTGGATTTGGCGATGTGTATTTGCGACATAAATGCTTGTTCATTTCAATCTGTAGTTGTAGATTGGTGGGTAACTTAGTGGTAGATTGGTGGGCTTTTTAGCAATTTTACATTTGCGTTTTGGAATAATGGTGTGATTTGGCGACATTTTTCAAAATAGCACCAAACGTCGTATAACGCATATTTTACCAATAATATAAATAATTTCGTATATTGACTTAGTGATTCTGAAGAGAAACATCTCAATCTGTCATTATTTGTCGTTTTTTTTCTCCCCTTCTTCAAAAACTATTTATAAAGCTCCGAAACCAAAATTCTGATAGCATCTTCAGGCATGGAAGCATCTTAGATAAGACACTCGCCCAGGGACCCTTTCCTTCTTTCAACCCTCCTTCCCCCCCTGCGGTGTATAATTGAAGTAGCTGCCACAACGACTCATCTGTTTCAATTCATCAAACCCATAACTGGACCAATGCGCCCTTTCTTCTATGAGATATGGGGGCTGGAGACCCCCTTCGAGAGGAGTTTTTAAAAGTGGGAGGGTTGCCAATAAAATTTGGGGTCATTCCATTTAATTGGAAAGAGAGGGTGAAGAGATTATTGGGATGTGCATGATGCATCGGTGACATTTTTCTTCATAGCTGGTTTCGTGTTTTGAAACAGAGATGGATGGTTTTGCTTTTTGTTATCGGTTCAGATAGAAGTTGGAGATTTGAGTTATTGAAATATTTTTCATTGGCCTTATTATATCAAATTGAAAAAAAAAAGATGCATTTAGTATTACTCCAAATGAAAAACATCATGTAATTTTAGCGCAAAGCGTGTTATTATTTCCTTGTTTCCCTTTCTGCTCTTGTAGGATTTTATACTCTGTTGAGTATAATCATAAACACTTTACAGAAAAAAATGTGCAGTTTTACAGAAAAATAATTCCATGATACTTTGAACTTGTTATTTTAAACTCATTAGACGGACTTTTTTAGGATGTTCAAGCTGCATTTAGAGATAATCGATGTTCACATTATAGTATGAAACAATATTATGTTTGGTAACACTACTAAGAACTTGGTTTATATTAGATAAAATATCAAAATTTGCGGCAGTGATTTTAATATTTCATTTAATATTTTTAGCAGTATTTAGTCACTGTTAACTCTTTGTTTAATTTAAACTTACATTTGGAATTTTAAGTTGTAACAATATAATTTCATAAAAATTGCAACCTTTTTTTACTACCAGTTGATGCGGTTTTAGAAAATATAGTGTGTGTTTCACTGCAGCAAAACAAGGATCGTAGTGAAAACAGTTTTACAGCTTGAGTTGTTTTCTCCTCTGAAGTCTGGAAGGACGGAAATGAAATAGTACTTTTATAAAGGACTATTTCATTTCCGACTTCCTGAAACATTAAAGGTTATTCCTAGGATTATTTTGAAGGAGTAAAAATACTCCTTGACTTTTTTAGGAGGAGTGAAGTACGGAAATAGCATATGCAGAGATAAATTTTCTATAAAAGACGCTTACGTTTTTAATGGACAAAATGAAATAGAAAAAAATGAGGATGCTGGTTTTTTTACAATTATAGCACGTGTTAAGCATTAGTAGAAAATATAAAACATAAATAAGATAATTTATTTTATAACATTCTAAATGAAATATTTATTTAATATAACAAATTTGAGAGTAAAAAATAGGATTTTTGATATTGTTTGTTGATTTTGGTGGTGAATTTCTAAATCGAAACCATTGTTGAAAATTTAAAGCGTGAAAATACGCCTGGCTAGTTTTTTAAGCGCATTTCCGAATTTCAATGTGTGAAATACGCTCTCAGAGGCGTTAAAAATATCTCTGGGTGTGGCACTGTGCACCGTTTTATAATTTGTCACATAACGGTTTATACTTATTTCTTTCTATGTTTTGATTTTTTCCCAATTTTAAAAATTAAGGTACCATAAAATTACACTGTTCTACACTGAAAAAATTTCCTTGATGAAAATAGTCATTTCTTATAGATTTTGGGTCGCTGAATACGAAAATCACCATTAAAATTCTCAATTGACTCAGGATTTTCGGGGAACAGCCCCTCCCCCTTTTCACGTTTTTTAACGACTTTATAACTTTGAACCCGATTTTCAGGGTCAAAAAGCATTGCTTTAATCTTCAAATTGCCCCCTAGGGGACAAGAAATGTTCAAATTAATAAAATATGATAAATTTATAACAAATGGATAGGTTTAAGGGGTAGTTAACCCCCTAAGAATGCAAAAAATTAGCTAAAAATTATAGAGGTTTTTATACGCTATTTTTCCTCCTATTTTTTACGCAATTCCCGTTTGAAGGGTCCTAACCCTTCCCCAAGGACCCAAATTTGATGGCAATATGCAGCAATGATTTTTGCTAAAAGCGGTTGAGGTGAGAGCGCCCCCAGAGCACCCCCAGAGCACCCACGATAGGGTTCAATGCCGCACTTAGAGTTTAACTGTGCTGTACAAAAAAAAATTTGAAGCCACTTACTGAATTTCAGCTGATTCTTGTGTAAAATGATCTGCTGAATTCAAATATGACACCCATTTTCTTCCATCACCCTCAGTTTTTAAGGGGATGCCCCCTAATTGTTATCCACAGCCGTGCATCTGTTAACATCTTGAAACGTGGAATCCTCACTCCCGAAAACCGGTCAGTTTTTAAAGAACTGAAGAGTTTCTACTTAGGATACACCCAAAATATAAGAAAAACATCATTTGTAATCTTTTCAAAATCATCGATATTAATTAGTCGCTTAGTAAAAATCGCTCATCGCTTTTAGTAAAAATTATTGCTGCATATTGTCATCAAATTTGGGTCCTTGGGGAAGGGTTAGGACCCTTCAAACGGGATTTGCGTAAAAAATAAGAGGAAAAAATAGCGTATAGAAACCTCTATAATTTTTAGCTATTTTTTGTATTTTTAGGGGGGTAATTACCCCTTAACCCTATCCATTTGTTATAAATTTATCATATTTTATTAATTTGAACATTTCTTGTTAACTGGGGAGCAATTTGAAGACTAAAATAATGCTTTTTGACCCTGAAAATCGAGTTTAAAGTTATAAGGTCGTCGAAAAACGTAAAAAGGGGGAGGGGCTGTTCCCCGAAAATCCTGAGTCAATTGAGAATTTTAATGGTGATTTTCGTATTCAGCGACCCAAAATCTATAAGAATTGACTATTTTCATCAAGGAAAAAATTTTGAAGGTCAAATTTGTAGAACAATGTTATTAGTATTTTTAAACCAGCCCTTCCCAACATACAGTTTGCGCACGCATTATTTTGACCTAAAAAGTATTGAACGATTCTAAAAACTTTAATTTCATTAGCTAAATTTATTTAAAAAAGATATATTCATTTTGTAAACCTTTAGGTGCTATCAGAAAAATTCTCCCATGAAAAATTTTAAGCTTGTTAGTTTCGGGTATAAGCAATTGAAAAGGAAGCAGAATAAAAGTTTATGAAATTGTGTAATCACGTCAAAGACATAGGAATGCGATTTAAATTATAATGCACAAATCTGGGAGGTATGTTTTAACAAACAGTAATATCTGATTTTCAAAATCATGAGAAATACTAGGGAATTATGATTTTTCTATTGACTCTCCAAATTGGCTAATATTTCTTTCCCCAGCATGTGGTGTAATTTGACTCGCATCACCATTTAAATTGAGCAGGCCTACCTTCCCCAAATCAAATTACAGTAACATAAAACTAGAATCTTATTAAGTTAGATAAGATGATAATAAAACGGGAAGAGAAGAAGTAGAACTTAGTGGATGTAATATGTTATAGAGTAGAACCCCCTTTTTTTAACATGTTTAAAAACATGTTCTGATGAAATTGAGCTTTGATTGAAAAGTGTACTTATCTTGTCATCACCATATGACATTGATAGTTAGATTACAGGTTGTTTTAAAATTTTAAAATGGATATCCTTTGTTTTTTCAACAAAACTAATAAATTTTAATACGTAAGTCTTTCAACCGTAAAAATTCCTGCTTTCAGTTTTTTTTTCGAATAATCGACCTTATTATAAGGGTCAAAGTCATTAGACGTAACATTCTAACATTTTTGAAGAAGAAATATTTAATGAATAAATTAAATTCAATTTTCTAAGTAGGAAAGCTGTAAAAATAACCACGTTTAGCGAAGTTTTTTTCTGGATAGTTAGCAAGGCTTTTCCTATTCTATTCATTCACTTTCCTGTCACTTTTTCTCAGAGACAGATATTACAATTATGCTGTCAAACCTTCAGTATCCAGTTTTTCAATTGATATTATAGCATATTGTTTGACTTTTTAAGGCACATTCCCACGTCAGTCCTCATCCTTATGGACTAAAAGAAGACCGTGAGAATGACTTGTTGGCCATGAAAAAAAATCTAGGTTTTCAAGTACCTTCACTAAAAAATTATTATTAAAAATGGATAATTGCAGTCGATTTTTTTAATCTTTATGTATTCAGAATGGCTTAAAACCTCCAAAAACATTTTAATTTACCTTTCACAGCCCTAAATTTTAAGTTATTTTCAATTAAAAATAGCTTCTTTTCTATCTGAGCTGAAACAGCTTGTGACGTCAAAAGTGCCTTGTTTACTATCATTCCGCTTTGAATATTTCCCACATTTCCAAGAGGCACATGTAACGTCACACTGTTAGGCGCTATCTGTAATAAAATTGTGGGAAAAGACAAGCATATTTTTGGATTCAGGAAAGAATTTTTAATAATTAAAAATTGAATACTCAGAATTTTAACCCTACAATGCATGATTTTTTAAATTCACTTGAAAATCAAATATGTGACTTCTATTATGGTGCAAATTAGTAAAAAAATACTAAAAAAATTAATTTAATTTTTTTCTACTTTTTATTGGCAAAAAACGTTGTCCTTGTGAAATTAATTTGTGTCTCTTGTGAAATAAATTGTGAAGTGAAATAAAACCAAATGCTCTAAAAATATAAAAAAACAATTTATCTTTCCAGAACATTTTTTGTTCAAGCTGAAAAAATTTTTTATTTTAATTTATATGGTCCTTTTATTTTGGCGTTTTCTGTGTCTTGACTTTCGTCTAACTAGCTACTAACAAATGTCTCAAAATAGTACCCCTGCTGTGATCTACTTGCAGTCTAAAGTGCTAATACAATGAAATGTTATATCTATTGTACTTATTGAATGGTGTTGTCGTTTGGAAATGGAAATTCGAGTAGGAAATGGAAAAAATTTCGTGGTGCCAAATGGCATCAGTATGCACTGTAGGGTTAAGAGATGTTGCAGTTATCCATTGTAATTGTTTTCTTCACGTATTTTGTGTTGCGTGCATTATTACACACTGAACAATGGATAGTAATTTCAAATGTCATTGATAAACATAAAAAAGCATATTATTTCATTGCATTTTGTGTCAAATTTTAGTATTTCACACACATTCTTTAATTCAAATAATTTACTTAAATTTACGTTTCTCAAATGACTATAAAAATTTTGTAAACGATATCATTCTCATCGTTTGAATGAATCCTTTCGTATGATGAATTGAGTTTCATATAGTCTCGGGGTATTTCTCGTTATTTGTGACAACTTGTGTATGGGCGGTACTTTCTACCCCTAATGTTATTAAGGAACTTAATATTAATATCAGTTTGGATTCTTTTAATATTAAATTTATGCAGGATATTTCAGAGCTAGATAAATGCAAATAAATGAAAGGATAGAAATTGGAAAACTAGTAAATTGTGGGATGAATTATAAAAGTTCAATATTGAGAATTCATCTACAGAATGGAGTTCCAGGGAACATCTGCAGTAGATCAATGGTTTGATCCTCGACACTTTAATGTAGATATATTTTCTTGTGACTTGCACATTCCAGTCAGGTTATTGGAATACAAATTAAACCTTTTTTAACTCCTTCCACTTTTTGACTTTCGTCGCTTTTTGTCGCCCTTCGTCCTACATTAAATCCTAGCTTTTTAACGGTATATTTGCCCCCCACAGTTCCTAGTTCCTATTCGATATATATATATATATATATATATATATATATATATATATATATATATATATATATATATATATATATATATATATATGATGCCTTTAATTTTTTACATTTAGATCTGAAACATCCTGTATTCCTGTATAGCATTAACAGAAAATAAATAACATGGTATAGACCACAAACACCGTTAACTATCCCACTAGTAAACCAAATAATCGCCTCAAAAATGCCCACAAACAACAAATATCTCTTAAAAACCAGCAGCAGACAACCCTTAAACACCCTTTATAAAACTTTCCAGACTAACACTCCAAGAGCCTGACCCGATCTAATCAAAACTATTTCCCCGTTTCGTTGACAAGTTTAGCCGACCATTCCACCGCTGTTTATTGCGGTCCCAACACAGCGTAAACGTCACGATAGAGAGACGGTTTTACGGCGATTCTAGGCGCCAGACGTAGGTTTTTATAGCCACAAGACACAGAAAACAAAACCGAGACGAAATGTGTGGAGTTATGGAGATTAACACTTTGCTTGTTAGGACAGGAATCGACTAAGTGTTTTTGATTCATGCATACGTATGGAAGACTTTTTATTAAAATATCTATGGGGGGAATAGAAATAGGGGGAAAATGAAACTTTAAGATTGCTTTTAATATTTAATACATATTAATTACACTTATATATGGACTTGGGTATTTCAAGTGGCACACGACAACAATACATATTACAGAGATATCATTTGAGTGAGGGATACGTCAAGTAGAATGTGTAAAATACTATTTTATAGTCCGAAAACTGGCTACATGAAAGTTCCACAGGAAAAACATAGTTCTGAAAATTATATATTTTGAAGCACCCTTCTAGGGAAGTAAAATTATGTTGGTCAGCCGGTGCAAAGCGGTTGCATTTTCGAATGGTAGCTAATTGAAAATCGAATTTTTGGCCTTTTTCATAAATTGTGAAATAACAACCACATTTTAAGCCAAGGTTTATTTGTGTAGCTCAATTTGCTGTTAAGGTATTTAACTTGTTGAAAAATTCAAGAACTTTGAAGTTAAATATCTTAACAACTAGTTGAGCTACAAAAATAAACTTTGGCTTAAAATGTAGGCAATTTATTCAGTAACAAAACATTTATATAAATGTGTATTCGAAAATCTCATCGTTTGGTTGTTATTTTACAATTTATGAAAAAAGGCTTAAAAAAATTTCGATTTTCAATTAGCTGCCATTTGCATTCGGTAACGTAACCGCTTTGCACCGGCTGACCAACATAATATTACTTCCCTAGGAGGGTGCTTAAAAATATATAATTTTCATAATTATGTTTTTCGTTTGACCTTTCATATAGCCAGTTCTCGGACTATTACTATGCACGTGGTGGATAAAATTTTAAGAAATTAAAACTTAATTAAACTAATTTCAGGTGTTAGATATCTGTTTTGGTTTTTCCTGTATTGTCACTTCCACCCTTGACTTCTAAAACACTCATTAAGTTATTCCTTTTAGAGATAGAATTAATGGGGGATTCAAAAATCCTCTATAAAATCTTTCCATAGGTTCTTTTTAAAAGTTTAGAGAACATTAATGCATGCAGTAAAGAAAGGGTGAAAGAATAAATGATAATTTTTGAGGACTGAAAATGTTTACTCTCTTTGATGGAACCTATTTTTGACAGTTGCATGGTTCTTTGAAACTATCTTTCATGTTATTTATTTTAAGCTATTAACGGAACATTTTATGCCTGTTCCACCTGCATTTTACGCTTGTTAGCCAGTTTATTCCTGCTCATGTGTAACTAACATCCTTTGGACGCTTTTCAAGAAGCAAGCTAGATGGGAACGGATATCTAAGTCTGGATAACATTTATAAGACATTCCAACTTGTTAGGAGTTTTTTTCCAAACCAGAGGCAAAAAAACTATTTAACTGCCTTGTTGAAGCATTATAGCATTCTATTTTCACCGAAGTAAATCACCAATTAAAGTAAACCACTTCTAAGAAGTCATCCTTTAAAACACGACTAAAATTGTAAAAAAATAAAAATAGGTCTATTCAGCACAAACAAGTTATAAAGAAGCCTACAAAACAAAGATAACATAAAATGCCCTTTAATTTAAATAGGAAACGAAAGGTATTTTTCTAGATCAGTGCGGTCTAACCTTTAAAGCTTATATATCTACTGTAAAATTTATTTCAACTATGTAGATTTACTAAGACGCAGTTATAACTCAAGAACTATCTCACTTTGAAGACGCAATACAAAAATATTGACTGTGTCTTATTAGCACAACATTACTTATTTTGTTCAAGTTTTTTTTAAATTTCGAAAACAGAAGATAGGTGGAAGTTAAAAGTTTTAACACATATTTCTGAATTAACATTTCATTATCAATCCACAGCACCCATATCATAATTAATATACACCTCTTAAGTTTTAATTCTAGAATATAACGTTTTATTTATCATCTTTTTAAAACTTAAAGTAAGTATGTGTTTTATATGATTTAAGATATTATTTTCTCAAGATTTTCTTTTCATAAGCATTTACGATACGTTTAGAAAGAACTCGATAAGTACCCAACCAAAACCTTTTATTTGAAATTATGAACATCTTCGCGAAGGAGACATCCTTATCAGATGTCATAAAGTTGAGGGAAAGCCAAAGGATAATCTCATTTTGCAAACCTAAAGGCACTCTAAATATTCCGCTAATACCCACTTATTGGACATTCTTTCTTTTATTGGATAATAAAGGGGAACCCGAGCTTCAGAATATCTAGTTAGAGAGTATTTGTGCTTGACATTCCAGAGACTATGGCTTATGTTCGGATCCTATCGAAATTTATACCTATTGTGGCTGTAAATTTTGCGGGTCATTTCATCTAAATGGATGTAATACTTCAGTACATTTTCAGCTTGAAAAAAATGATTTAAAAGGTTTTTTAATCTTCTTGTTTTACGTGAAATTAAAAGTATGAGTTTTTCCAATCTGTTTATGTTGATGTGGGTTTTGCAGTTCCTGTTCCACTGTATCATTCTAACTCTTTGCAATCAATATGTTTTTTCCAAGAGCCGCATCCCCTTTGCCTTGAATCCTTGTGGAGCTTACGCAGTCCTAGTGGCACACGACAACAACAACTGTTTTCTCTTCATCAAATGTTTTTAAATGTTAAAGCTTAAAGTGTTGTGACTTAAATTAATAAGTGTAAATTCTTCATTTTAAACTACGTATATTGCTCCAATATAGCAATAATTCATGATTTGAAATGTGTTCATAAGTATAGGTAAAAATCAAATCAAATCAAAGTCTGCCCGGGCCTAGTGGCCCATCAGTATAGGTAAAGGCATTGTGATAATCGTGGAAAATTGTTTTCGCGTCCATGGACAAGCGGCAACAAGAAAGATCAGAAATAGGTATTATAAGCCCCAAAGCAACCTTGAATAGTAATTATTTAATTTAATATTTTCCAAGATCTTATAGTATATTGCATTACATCTAAATTTTTGATTAAAAAATGAGATCATTTTTAAACATATCTTGACATTTTTATCTACCGAATAGTAATAGATATTTATCTTTGAGCAAAATTTATGATGTGGAGAAAATCGTCGATTTGACCACCTTGTTTTAATACTAGTTTTAATTCGATTTTGTTGTTAGAAGAATTTTAGTAACAAAAGATTAATTTTAAATGGAGGAAAAGTTTTGAAAGTGCTTGTAAAACAGAAATAAATGTAAAACAAATAATTATGTTTAAATGCCGAGTATAAACCTTTCTGAATACCTATAAAGAAAACAAAACAGATTGCATTCTTGTACAATAATTTAAAAACAAAAATCTATTGTCCATTTTTTGTAGATGTTGTGTTATAATGATTTTCTATAAAAGTTTTTCCCGCATGACAATAGACATAGAAGCATAGAACTATATTATATGACATAACATATAAGAAGTAAATAGTAAAATTCTTTAAACTCAAAAGAAGCCTTTAAAATTTATGCAGTCTACCTTTTTTAAAGAAAAATCCTATCATTCCAAAACCTCTGATACATATTCAAATAATCAAATTTGGGCCAGAAATTGATTTGAAGCATAATTCAAAAACACACCTCCTCCATTTTTAACAAAAGAAACGTAATTTTAATAAATATCTCTGTTATTCAAACGTTCTTGACCCGCGTTGACAGTCTATTGATAGTGCAACGGAGGCAAAAAAAGCGCTTCATGCTGACTTAAATGCCATTCATACAAAAATGTCACCACCGAACGTGACTTCAATACCCTGACTAGTAAATTATAGGTTATGTGTTGGGAATAGTGATTATTCTAATACGAAGATATTGTTTGTAGCTTTTGAATTGATTTTACTTCATTAGGGTTTCGTTTTCGGCTGACAGTGATCAATGCTTCGATTTATCATTTGCTTCGACTTGGACGTTTTGGCTTCAGCAACTGTAACCGACTTGGCATTTATGATTATGAATTGTTGACAGGAGCATGGGTCGGGTTTTTAGTTGTTGTTTGGCATTTTTGGGAGTTAAATAGGAGTGAATTGTTTTTGAGGCGACGCTTATGATTTACATGATGATCGGCTGGAGTCCGGTTAAGTTTTTTGGTTAGAGTTGGTTCTCTCTGGAACAATTTGGCCGGAAACTCTTCTTTCAGGAAACTAAACTTTTAAAGGGTTCTTTGTAAAGAACAATTACGGTGTTAAAACTATCATTAAATGTGATGGTATAGACTTTGAAATTTATAAGAATAGTTAAAGGGCCATCTAACTAAACTAATTACAAAGTTCTAAAGGATCAATTTACTTGATTGTTAAGAGAAAGTTGATGGTGTAAAAAGAGTCAAATAAAATAAAATAAAATTCTAGCACCATAATTAGGGTGATCGGACGTTCTGGTTTTTACCTCTCAGTCCCGTTAGCCGAATGTCCTTCTAAATGTTTTTCTTTTGTGTTTAAGAAAGCCCCACTTTTATGAATCAGTTTAACCAAACGAGAAAAATTAAATACGAAACTAGATTTTTCAACACATTTTTTGATAAGAGTTGTTATTTTTCAAAAGTTCTTAATTGGTAGGAATTATTACCCATTATTAGTTATCACTCATTTAATTGCTATTTCAAAACCTAAAAACAATTGCGACGATTTCATGAAATATATTGAAGGATGGGAATCTCATGGTCGTTTCTTGAAAGAATTCAACCCCTCTCCCAAAGTTTTGGTGATTAGCTTTTTACTACAGTAGCAAGGTAGCAAAAAGGCATGGCTTTCCCAAGCCCAAGTGCCTGAAAAGTATTTGAAACTCTACTTAACCCTGGGCCTCATATGAGGCTCCTACTTATGAGCTCAATTTTGGTATGATGTAAACAAGCAAATTTATTTTCTTTTCATCAGTGACTTCACTGATTCATGTAGATCACATATGAGACTTTTACGTGGTTTCTGAATTCGTTTCTAAATGGCAGCAAGATGGTTTATACCTCAATGTTTACATTTTAAGCTGTGATGCTTGTGAAGAGAAAATACTAGCTAGATACTAGCCTCTGTAGAACATTTTGTATAAGTTGGTAGATATTTTCTTATTTCGTAATCGTCTAATATTATGACTATGTCTTTAAATAAGTTCTATATATATAAACCAAGTATTTTCTGCTAAAATGAATAAAATATGGCCCATATGGCCTCATATGAGGCTTATAAAAATAACCAGGAAGGAGTGCACACAAGAAAAAAAAAATTTCCAGACAAATTATAGGGGCATTTTGGATGTATTGAGAATAAGAAAAAAAGTTTTTCCACTTTTTTGATGTTCTGGTGCCGAGTGGGTTAAAGAGTCAAATTTCAGAAAAATTAAAAAAAGATTTGTGCATTAAGCAAAATGGAAAATGAGCTGCCTTTTGAAAATTTGGACTGTACCACTCTTAAAATATTCTTCACAAATCGACATCACATGAAACATTTTTCTGACTGCAACTGCATTTACAAACGAATATCCGTGTACAACAGGAAGCTATCATTCCCAAACTCTCTACTACAACGACACCACCCAATTTCTCTCGAAACTGGAAACAAAAAAAAGAACACACGAAATTCCCCCAAAACAAAAAACAGAGATAATTTCCTTCTCAAAGATCTGCTGAGCTCAGGTCCCTTCCGCCGATATTTATATGCCCTGATCCCACTTTGTATGGAAATGGACTCACCCGTCGTAAATTGCACGCTCGCTACAAAAGGTCGGGACGGATAAAAGAAGGCAAATAAAAAGGGGTGTGCGAAAACTGCGCCGAATTTCCATAAATTACGGCCAGTTAAATTCCAGTCCGCACTGTCCATTGTGCTGTTTTCGCAAAGTAAATGTTCCACACCCGGGAGGAATGCTGTTGTATGGACATTGTTTTGAAGTGATGGAGATCCAGAGTCATTGGGTATTGAATATAAAAAGATGTTGAATGTTTTTAGAGGGAGATATTGTTACCTTCTTTGCTGTGAAGGATTTGATTTTTAAAATTTGGGTATTGAAATAGATGAGGTGTCGGAAACTATGGCTGAAAATTCTCTGAGATACTATGGCTGAAAATTCTCTGAGATCCTTAAGATTTCACCGGTGATTTAATCTGTTTGAATGGGTTTACATGCAGAGGCTTTAGTGATGCGACCGGGAGGGTAAAACGGTTGAAATTTTCCTATAAATGCTTAAGTAGCTACTACGTCATGGTGCAAAGAACCAATGGAAGGAACAGATTCTACATCGATGAAGAGAAAAAGGAAATTTTCGACTGTTTTCCACCCGACTTGTCTCTTGTCGCTCTAATGTCACCCATCTTCCTAGGTGACTAGTGACGCAACCTAAATTGTCTTTGGGTCATAAAGTTTGCCAATGACCTTGATAAAGGATGTATATCAATGTAAAATCAAGTCGGGATTTCAAACCAGACCCGTTCTAGGGATCCATCCAATATCATAACCCTACAGAACTCTATAGACTCGACACTATGGTGTAGTCGGGTATACTCTGTACTGTGATCCACCCTAATATTGGATAGAAAGATTGTCCTATTGAAATAAGTCAAAACGGGAGGATCTCTCACCATGTGGATGAAGGGCGCGTATACATCCAGTAGTTGTAAGAGTTATCTTTCTAATCTCTCATTGTAAAAAATAGTGCCGTATTTTCTTAGGCTAAGCGCGCACTAGAGACTTCTGTCGCGGCGACTTGTAACACTAGGTCGCTCGAGAGCAATGCATTTCTATGGCAAGATTCTTGGAAATCGGCCAAGAGTCTCGTCACCTAATGCACGCGCTCTAGCTTCTTGCAATAGCCAGGGTGATAATTTTGTCTCAGTCACCGTGACAAAAGTATCTAGTGTGCGCTTAGCCTTACGTTGCTGTTTCAATGATACCACTCACTTGCATGTTGTGACTAGAAGGCTGAATGGCATAGATGTCAAAACTGTTTCAAACAAGCATTCTTTTCACACACAAAAAAAGAAAGGGATGTCTCACCATGTGGAAGAAGGGGGCGTAGAGTCCCAGGGAGGCCAGGGCGGCGGCCAGCATGGTGGCGAGCAGGGCGCCGCTTCGCAGGGGCTGCAGGTCGAAGAAGGGCGGCTTCCCGGACGCCCCGCTCTTATCCTTGATCTTTTTGCGCTGGTTCTTGAGGTGCAGGATGGCGCGACGCTGAGGGTGGTACAGCGAGGCGGAGCGGTAGCAGATCCCCACGAAGAAGGGAACCGCCGCAAGCCCCGTCACCGCGTGCAGACCGATGCGCCACTGCAGCGCCCTGAGGAACAGAGAGGTCTGTTTAAAGCACATAGAATAGAGCGGGGTCACATAGCCATAAGATGCTAATGGCAACTTTTAAAGCATTGACATTTCCAAAGACACTGGCACCTCCACTTCGGGACGTAGGACCGCCTCCTAGCGCTCCACCCTCTCCCGCTTCGCCCGACTTTCATTAAAAAAAACGGAAAAATGAGGAAAATCTTTCCTTTTAATAAGTTCCATATCCAATCAGGAATTTTTGCCTTGCGCCTTCTTCTGATTGGCAGTTGGTGAACTGAGAGACATACATAGATCTATAGAGGTCTCACTTGAGCCCGCCTGTTATAATCTTTGTCCCGAAAGGATGGTGAAATTAAAGAGTAAAATTGCCACTTGGACTCTGTTAACCTTTTAGAGATCCCCCATATGAGCTTAACAATAATTACGCACGGTGTTTCAACACGTTCATGCAAACTCTGCACAGATAGATACTCTGCGTGGAGTACATAAAAATGCCCTCAAAACTGAAGCTCTATAGGACAGTTTCGAGAGTAGGATAGAATATAGGATTGTTTTCAAGAAAATCCTGATATTTAAAGGCATGACGTCACATGTTTTATGTTTGAAAAGATTTATGGAAAACGAGAACTCGGTTATTTGGATGTTTGTAGACTAATATGTTAAAAATATCCCGCGACATTCATAGGCGAGCCTAAAAAGAAATTTGTGACGTCTCATATTCTTAAAAATATTCATCGTAAAGGTACGAGGGTTGTTTTTTAATTAACTTCCGTTTTGCTCCTGAAAAAAAAGCAGCAAGAATTTCGAAATAATTTTGCTACTGATAGATAGGTACAGTCGGCTGCAAAAAAATCGAAACAGAGACGATTGTGAGTGATTGGTTGGGGTTAGAAGGATACTGTAAACGCCAATTTTCATGATTTAATGTCCTCTTTGAAACAAGCTTCAATTTAAGTCCTTAAGGGGCCGTCTACATATTAAAAGAAGCACCAACTTTCGTTTTTCTTATGGGTGACATCAAAGATTATTCCCGATTCTGAAAGAACACCCCCTAAAACCCCCCAAAACCAAGTTTCGTGTTGTTTGGCCCACAAACAAAGCCAGGAGTGGGGGTTGAAGTTCGTTGAATTTACGTTGAAATCTCGTTTTTCATAGATTTTGATCCTTACAACCGTTAACCCCGCGCACACTGTAGGAAATTTCAATTAGAAAAATTAGCGCCAATCTCTTACCGCCAAAGACATACAGCATATGAAAATTACGGTAACCTTACGGTAACCATAAAAATTGTTAGACACATTTATTATTAACACCTTGCTGAATGTAACCGTGTGGCATAACGGTTAGTGTGCCTGTTCGCTAAGATATACCATCAAGTTCGAATCGCACACCTAACGTGAGCTTTATTTGCTTGTAGAAGTTTGAAGATGCCTTGAATTTAATCTACTAAAAATGTTTTTATATTTTTACAATATTCATTTCAGTAAAAGACAAAATCAACCGATTTTTTGTGAGCATGTAATATGTATTTTTTAATTTTGATATATTTTTAATTAAAAATTTAGTTACCTTTGTAAAGTAATTTAAGAAATTAAATAACTTTACATACAATTATAATTTTTTTAGATTAAAAGATTAGGAAACAATACTTTACGATATTTGTCTAAAAATTTCACTTGCATTAAATTTGAAATATTTTTGAATTATATGAATAAAATTTCAAAACAAAAAAGAGTATACTATACAAATTCGTTCGTTACATAGATTTCACAAAAGGAATTTTGTTTTAAATATAAATCTTATTTTAAGAAAAGTCGCTCCACTTAATAATGACGGTCTCATCTTACATGCATTGTCTAAAAGGAATTCAACGTTTTGGTTTATCTTTAATATTAAATGTAGTCAAGATATAAATTAACTAAACATAATTCGGTATCACACAGCTTTCACATATATTGCCCTCCCCTTGGACTACCACCCCATTTTTACATATAACAGGATTATCCAAGGGTTGCACCAGCCGCTTACCCCATAGTGTTTTTCAGAGTTATAGGAGGAAGTATTTAAGAAATACTCTTCGCAGCCGATGCGGTTAATGCTCTGAATGAAGGTAGACTCACATAATTAACTAATAATAAATAAAATAGTGGTGGCTACAAAAGAAAATATTAACACTGCTATAAAAATTTAGCAACCACTTTATATTTAATATTCTTTCTAATAGGTAATAGTGAATAAATCTTTACAGCCTGGAATATGGAGCACAGCAGATCCACCTGCATGTGTGATCAAAGATAGATGGGTCCTAAAATCTTACTGGTATCGTGTTTAGAAACTAATTTAGAATATTTTAAAACTGTTTGATTGGAGGGTGGATGAGTTTAAATGGAAATAGGGACTTCAGCAGTTTGTGTTTGAAAATTTAAAAACAAATTGTTTAAGTCCCTGTATCCACTTCAGCCCTCTATAACCATTTTACCCCTTCCGTCCCTATAACACAATCGTGCGACATTACAAATATCAAATGTTCTTTTTCTTTCACCTCAGAAAAAAACAAAATAAATTATCCTATTCCTCCTCCCTAAAATAAAACTCTAATACCCCTCCAATTTTTTCCCAAATTTTTGGCAGTAAAAAATGTTTTCGATTCCCCTCCCCCCCAAAAAAACCTCACCCATGATTTATAAAGACTTATTCTTGCTCTTTTCTTTATGGAAATTATTAAAAATTTTAAAAAAGAATAAAATATAATTTTTGAAAATTTATCAATGACCACACGATGATGAATTTTCCCCCTTCTTTAAACCCCAAATTATTTAAAATATCAAGAAGCGTCAAATCATCAGTATGATTAGAGTTAATTAATATTAAATCATCAAACTTTGAAGTTTAATGTTTGACTTGTCAACAGATTTAATACTTATATATTGGTATTTTATTCATCAAGCACAACGTTTTACCTTAAATATTATTAAAACTCTATATCCAATCTAATGAAACGTAATTCCCAATTAATTATTAAAAATACGACTGTAGAATCATTATAATCAATATTAAAAAAATTCTGAAATTATTTTTATTCCTATACGTATAAGCAAATTGAAAGAATTGTTATTTGTAAATAATAACTCTCAATTAATTATTATTATTCGTAAACAGCAATATAAATTGTAAAAATTTGTTTTAAAAGATTTATATTTGAAAAAGTATTCAACATCTATTCATCTTTGTATTTGCCTGTATCCCTATGGGTTAACCTTGAACAATGAGATATGCGGAATTGCGATGATAGAATCTGCAACCTAGTGATCACGAGCTTGTTACACCAACTAGGCTACTACTTTAGGGTATCCTAAATTGGAAGACAAAATTGCGCCAAAATATAGATAAATAGCCAAATCTGTTTTAACTTTTGTAGTAATTGTGCCAAAATATAGATAAATAGCCAAATCTGCTTTAACTTTCCTAGGAATTTTTCTAATGAAATTTCCTACAGTGTGCGCGGGGTTAATGGTTGTAAGGATCAAAACGAAATTTCAACATAAATTCGACGAACTTCAAACCCCTCTCCTGCCTTTGTTTGTGGACCAATCAACACGAAACTTGGTTTTTGGGGGTTTTAGGGGGTTCTCTTTCAGAATTGGGAATATTCTTTGATGTCACCCATAGGAAAAACGAAAGTTGGTGATTCTTTTAATATGTAGACGGCCCCTTAAGGACTTATATTATAACTTGTTTCAAAGAGGACATTAAATCATGAAAATTGGCGTTTACAGTATCCTTCTAACCCCTACCAATCACTCACAATCGTCTCTGTTTCGATTTTTTTGCAGCCGACTGTACATCCTTGAGGATCAATTTACCTCTTTACTGAAAAAAATCGGACGTTTTTTCTATTATTTATCGAATTTACAAGAGCGCTCCTAGAGCTTATTTCCCGCCAACCCATAGAGAAATCCTCTTTTTCGAAATTTTCCCCTTTTCGATTTTTTAAAAATAAAAAAATAAATTAATATTTAAAAATATGGTTTTACGGAAGGTTACAAACATCTTTAATTGCTTTTAAACGTAACCACCTTTAAATAGACCTTTTACCGTACTTTTTCACAAGTTTTTCGATCCCGCTTCATGAAAAGTTTGATTTTTTGTTGAGCTTCACATCGGTTCGGACAGCCGTTTTCCCCCTCAGCGCACACTTTGCCTGCGAATCTATCGATGTTGCCTTGTTTATTATGGCTGTAACTCCAGAATCCCCAATGCCTGGAACTTGGCAGAAGCAAAAAATATGGTTTTGAACATGCACATTAGCATGCTGCAAAAATCACCTGCCTGCCGATTGTCTATTGTTAATGCGAACGAAGTTTAAAAGAATAGAAATTCTCTATGGGCCGGCGGGAAATGAGTTCGAGGAGCGCGCTTGTAAATTCGATAAATAATAGAAAAAATGTCCGATTTTTTTCAGTAAAGAGGTAAATTGATTCTTAAGAATGTACCTATCTACCAGTAGCAAAATTATTTTGAAACTCGTACTACTTTTTTTTCAGGAGCAAAACGGAAGTTAATTAAAAAACAACCCTCGTATAAGGTATCTTGGCACTTTTAATGCACTCTACGTAAGGAAGATTTCTGTGCAGGGTGTTTGGGCGGTTAAAACACCTTGTAGTAAACAGCACTGATGCCATGACATACTACAGGGTGCTTCAGCAAGTCCCACAAAGATTTCTTTCGTTAAGTACAGTACTGGAAAAAAAATCGACTCAGACCCTATATCTCCGGAACGGCTTGTGATATAAAGACAAATAAGGTATCATTTTTCATGATTTAAAGTATTCTATATACAGAAAATTTTTCAAGTTCTTAGGGGGTCGTCTTCATATTAAACGAAGCACCAACTTTCGTTTTTCCTATGGGCGACATCAAAGATTTTTCCAGATTCTGAAAGAGCACCCTCTAAAACCCCCAAAAACCAAGTTTCGTGTTGTTTGGGGGTCAAACAAAGCCAGGAAGGGGGTTTAAAAACTTTGGTAATTTAACTTCAAAGAGGAAAGATTGGCGACAATTGTTTAAAATTCTCTTGTAAAGTTAGAACAGATTTGGCTACTTATCTGTGTTTTGGCACAATTGCTACAAAAGTTAAAGCAGATTTGGCTATTTATCTATATTTTGGCGCAATTTCGTAATCCAATTAGAATACCCTTAAGTGGTAGCCCACTTGGTAGAGTAACAAGCTCGTGATCACTAGGTTGCAGGTTCTGCCCCGCAATTCCGCATGTCTCATTGTTCAAGGTTAACCTATAGGGATACAGGCAAACACAAAGATGAATAGATGTTGAATACTTTTTTTAAAATCTAAAGCCTTTAAAACAAATTTATACAATTTTTATTGCCGTTCGTTTACAAATAATAATAATGATTGAGAGTTATTTAAAATTAACATTTTTTTAATTCTGGAAAAAAGGGAATAAAAATTTAAATAAAGATATTAAATAATCACGCTAAATTATGAAAGTGGTTTTGTTGATAAGAGCTAGAAATTTAACTAATTAATGAAACAATAAATCAGGCTTTTGCGGCTCAAAAATTCCTATAAAAGTACTTAAATACAGATAGTTAGATTGATTTTTGGATGTATTTTTAGCATTTAATCGATGTTTCTAATAATTTTCAGTTTCCACTTACGAAAACTAACTTATCTTGAAAAATTAAGGCAATTACAAAGTTTAAAATTTGCTTATATATATATAGGAGTTGAAAAATTTTCAAATACTGATTTTAATGATTCTGCAGTCATTTTTTAAGTAATTAATTACGAGTTATGTTTCATTAGGTTGGATACAGAGTTTATTAATTTTTAAGGATAAACATTGAAGTTTCTGAACCTATGTGCTTGATGAATAAGATACCAAAATATAAATATGAAACATGTTGACTAGTCAATCATTAAATTCGAAAGTTAATAAACTTGATGAATTAAAATTAATTAACTTTAATCATATCGACGATTTGAAGCTTCTTGATTTTAAACAATTGGGGTTTTAAGGAAAAAATGAAAAATGCATCATCACATCAAAGGCAAAAGGTTTACTTTATTCATCTTTGTAAAGTTTTTAATAATTACCACAAAGTGAGTGAGTGAGAGAGAGAGAGAGAGAGAGAGAGAGAGAGAGAGAGAGAGAGAGAGAGAGAGAGAATCTTTTTTAGGGGGGAGGGGAGTTGGGAACGTTTTTTACTGCCGAACATATGGGGGGTTGATTGGAAAGGGATATTGGAGTTTTATTTTAGGGGTTGAATATTTTTTTTCTGTTTGTGTTTTTAAATTTTAACGTTAATTGGCATGCTGATTTTTCTTGAGCCTCAATAAAAATCAGCATATTAATTAATGTTAAATTTTTCAAACTCAACCTGTTCTCCCCCAAGTCCCTATTTCTATTTAACCTCATCTATCCCACTTAAACTAGTTTAACGTTTTCAAAATTAGTTTCCAAATCCGATACCAGTAAGAACCAACGATATCATCCATATATTTGGTAACAATAGCGGATGGATCTACTGTTCTCCCAATACCAGGTTGAATGCAAGAAATGATATACATACATCTTTATTAGGAGCGCACAGCGCCGAAGGCGCTTTATCTCCGCCTGAAATAACAACATGAGATTAAAGGGACATGAATAAAAATTTTTGCTTGAAGTTGGTCATGGTACCAATAAATATAACAAAGAAATTGACTTTGACTATACCTATAAAAAATAACATTAAATTAAAAAGTGGTAGTTAAATTGTTATTATAGTGTTAATTTTTTATTTTGTAGTCACCACTATTTTATTTATTATTAGTTAATTATGTAAGTCAACTTTTATTCCAAGCATTGAGCCCTCTGGCTGCGTAGCGTAAATTCAATACGCTGCTTGCCTTACCCCTGAAAACTAGTGTAGGGGTAGGTGGCTGGTGCAACCCTTGGATATGCCAGTTAGGGAACATACTACGTGACCCATTTTTTACCCTCCTCCCCCTTGGTGACCATCCGTAGTATATGCCAAGACCCCCTGTAGGGTCAACCCCCACTCCTGGCTTCATTTGGGGACCAAATGACATGAAAACTGGTTTTGGGGGTTTTAGAGGGTGCTCTTTTAGAATCTGGATTAATCTTTGATGTCGCCCATAGGAAAAACGAAAGTTGGTACTTCGTTTAATATGAAGACGACCCCCTAAGAACTTGAAAAATTTTCTGTATATAGAATACTTCAAATCATGAAAAATGATACCTTATTTGTCTTTATATCACAAGCCGTTCCGGAGATATAGGGTCTGAGTCGATTTTTTTTTCCAGTACTGTACAGTACGAAGCACCAACTTTCGTTTTTCTATGGGCGACATCAAAGATTTTTCCAGATTCTGAAAGAGCACCCTCTAAAACCCCCAAAAACCAAGTTTCGTGTTGTTTGGGGGTCAAACAAAGCCAGGAAGGGGGTTTGAAAACTTTGGTAATTTAACTTCAAAGAGGAAAGATTGGCGACAATTGTTTAAAATTCTCTAGTAAAGTTAGAACAGATTTGGCTACTTATCTGTGTTTTGGCACAATTCCTACAAAAGTTAAAGCAGATTTGGCTATTTATCTATATTTTGGCGCAATTTCGTCTTCCAATTAGAATACCCTTAAGTGGTAGCCCACTTGGTAGAGTAACAAGCTCGTGATCACTAGGTTGCAGGTTCTGCCCCGCAATTCCGCATGTCTCATTGTTCAAGGTTAACCTATAGGGATACAGGCAAACACAAAGATGAATAGATGTTGAATACTTTTTTTAAAATCTAAAGCATTTAAAACAAATTTATAAAATTTTTATTGCCGTTCGTTTACAAATAATAATAATTAATTGAGAGTTATTTAAAATTAACATTTTTTTAATTCTGGAAAAAAGGGAATAAAAATTTAAATAAAGATATTAAATAATCACGCTAAATTATGAAAGTGGTTTTGTTGATAAGAGCTAGAAATTTAACTAATTAATGAAACAATAAATCAGGCTTTTGCGGCTCAAAAATTCCTATAAAAATACTTAAATACAGAGAGTTAGATTGATTTTTTGATGTATTTTTAGCATTTAATCGATGTTTCTAATAATTTTCAATTTCCACTTACGAAAACTAACTTATCTTGAAAAATTAAGGCAATTACAAAGTTTAAAATTTGCTTATACATATAGGAGTGGAAAAATTTTCAAATACTGATTTTAATGATTCTGCAGTAATTTTTTTAGTAATTAATTACGAGTTATGTTTCATTAGGTTGGATACAGAGTTTATTAATTTTTAAGGATAAACATTGAAGTTTCTGAACCTATGTGCTTGATGAATAAGATACCAAAATATAAATATGAAACATGTTGACTAGTCAATCATTAAATTTGAAAGTTAATAAACTTGATGAATTAAAATTAATTAACTTTAATCATATCGACGATTTGGAGCTTCTTGATATTTTAAACAATTGGGATTTTAAGGAAAAAATGAAAAATGCATCATCCCATCAAAGGCAAAAAGTTTATTATTCTATTCATCTTTGTAAAGTTTTTAATAGTTACCATAAAGTGAGTGAGTGAGTGAGTGAGTGAGTGAGTGAGTGTGAGAGAGAGTGAGAGAGAGAGAGAGTGAGAGAGAGAGTGAGAGAGAGAGAGTATTTTTTAGGGGGGAGGGGAGTTGGGAACGTTTTTTACTGCCGAAAATATGGGGGGGTGATTGGAAAGGGATATTGGAGTTTTATTTTAGGGGTTAGATATTTTTTTCTGTTTGTGTTTTTAAATTTGAACGCTAATTGGCATGCTGATTTTTCTTGAGCCTCAATAAAAATCAGCATATTAATTAATATTAAATTTTTCAAACTCAACCTGTTCAGTCCCTATTTCTATTTAACCTCATCTATCCCACTTAAACTAGTTTAACGTTTTCAAAATTAGTTTCCAAATTCGATACCGGTAAGAACCAACGATATCATCCATATTTGGTGACAATAGCGGATGGATCTACTGTTCTCCCAATTCCAGGTTGAATGCAAGAAATGAATGACTTTGACTATACGTATAAAAAATAGCATTAAATTAAAAAGTGGTAGCTAAATTTTTATTATAGTGTTAGTTTTTTATTTTGTAGTCACCACTATTTTATTTATTATTAGTTAATTATGTAAGTCAACTTTTATTCCAAGCATTGATCCCTCTGGCTGCGTAGGGTAGATTTAATATACTGCTTGCCTTACCCCTGAAAACTACTGTAGGGGTAGGCGGCTGGTGCAACCCTTGGATGTGCCAGTTAGGGAACGTACCCATACTACATGACCCATTTTTACCCTCCTCCCCCTTGGTTACCATCCTAGTATATGCCAAGACCCCCTCCCCCTCTAGTTTTCACGTAGTAATTCATTAATACGGTTTGACATCGTTTTTTGCATACAGAAAGTTGAAAAAATTAATTTTGCTTAATTTGTCTAATTTTAATAATTAATTTTGCCTTATTAGTCTTAAGTTGGCAAATTTCAATAATTAATTTGGCTTAATTTTGTCGTATTGACTAGAAGAAATTGACTACGGGACAAACCCTTAAGCCCCCCCCTCCCCCTTGTGACCGAGCGTGGTAATTTGAAGACCCCCTCCCTCCCCTAAATGGGTCACGTAGTATGGGTGCCTTCCCTTTGTAAATCTTATCATCTAAATGCCCCCAAAGAAGTAAAGGACTCCAGGAGAATGAACACAAAGTCGGTAAAATCTAACGTGGTTTATTGAACATAACAGAAAAGAGAATCTAATGGCTAAAGCTTAATCAATCATAATCAAATCAAATGAGAAATGAAATATGTACAGGCTTATATACAAAATAATAAGTTAAAGTTACAGTTAATAAAATCTTCTTTCTTCTGTCGCTGACTTTGCGCATTTCCGCTACACCCTTATAGGCAAAGAGATGGTGTTAACCCTGGGGTGCATCATATGGGAAAGATGTATGATCCAAAATTCACAGCAACACGATGATATTTGTGTCATGGTTAAATTAGTTCATGTCTTGATAACATTTAATATCAAAGATAAAACGTTGAATTTCTTTTAATAAACAATGCATGTAAGAAGAGACCGTCCTTATTAAGCGACGACTTTTCTTGACCTTAGATTTATATTTAAAACCACAAATATCTGCATGAAATCTGTCATGAATTAATTCGAATCTTTATATCGAATACTCTTTTTTTAAACTTTATTCGCGTAATTCAAAAACATTTCAAATTTAATGCAGGTGAAATTTTTAGTCGAATAATTAAGTATTGTTTCAAAAGTAAGTGAAAAAAGTATTGTTTCAAAATTTTTTCATCTGAAAAAATTGTATTTTAAAGATTTTTAATTTGTAAACTTTTATTTAAAAATATCATCAAAATTTAAAAACAAATAAAAAAATATTACATGCACAAAAGAATAGGTTAATTTTCCTTTTACTGAAATTAATAGAGTAAAAAATAAGAACTTATTAATTTTAACTCTATCGGTAGTTTAAGTTCATACACCAACTTCCAAAAGCAAAACAAGAACACGGAAGCTATGCGGTTCGAACTTGGCTCTAAAGATTTGCGACCAGGCACACTAGCCGTTAGGCCACACGGCTACGTTCAACATCAAGGTTTAAACAATAAATGTGTTGATTTCAGTTAGTAGATTATGGTTACCGTAAGGTTACTGTAATTTTCATAAGTTGTATGTCTTTGGCGATATGAGATTGGCGCAAATTTTTCTAATTGAAATTTCCTACAGTGTGCGTGGGGTTAATGGTTGTAAGGATCAAAGTCTATGAAAAACGAGATTTCAACGTAAATTCAACGAACTTCAACCCCCACTCCTGGCTTCATTTGGGGACCAAATGACATGAAAACTGGTTTTGGGGGGTTTTAGAGGGTGCTCTTTCAGAATCTGGATTAATCTTTGATGTCGCCCATAGGAAAAACGAAAGTTGGTACTTCGTTTAATATGAAGACGACCCCCTAAGAACTTGAAAAATTTTCTGTATATAGAATACTTCAAATCATGAAAAATGATACCTTATTTGTCTTTATATCACAAGCCGTTCCGGAGATATAGGGTCTGAGTCGATTTTTTTTCCAGTACTGTACATGAAAATGAACTAAACAATACCTCTACTATCCTATAAAAATTATTTCAATCCAGGATCGCCTATGAATGCAATGATATGCAGAGGTTGTATTTTTAACCTCTTATACTCTATTCCAGGGGTCCCCAACCCTATGCCCGCGGGCACCATGGCGCCCGTCGATCGGTCTAGGTGCGCCCGCTGCTTCTGCCCAAAGATAAAATATTTTAGTTTTCCACTATCCCATAAAATTCTAGAAATGAAATCGCAACATATATTTCAGAATTTCTTCAAGTAAGGCGAGACTAGAAATTTTGGATATTCAGAATGACATCATCCTCAAAACTATTATCAGATGAAATGAGAAATTCTGGAATATAGTTGATAGAAATAAATTTCCATTCTTAAAAAGAGCAGCATATAAAATAAAGTAGTTCTTTGGTTCCACACACTTATGTGAATCATTTTCGACAATGAACATAGTAAAATAAAAAAATATATAGATCACGACGCGACGTACAGATAAACACCTTGACGATAGCTTGCGGGCAAGAATTTCATCATATTCTCCTAATTATGAAGCGCTGGCCAGTGAAATGCAATGTATTTTATATATTTTATAAATAATTTTTATACTTCGTATGTTTTGCAAGCAATTTAGTAGTAACATATTTTACAAAAGAATATTACTAATACTAATTATACCTATTCATTATGTTAAATTAATTTTTAAAATTAATTTTTTTGTGCATTATATGTAGTGTGTATTATTAACTATGTCCACCAACTATAAATTTATCTTGAAAAAATAAATGGTGCCCGCCATTCGACCGATATTCTGGTATGTGCTCTTAGGTACAGTCGTAGAAAAAAAAAGTGAGACAGTTCGCATTGTGAGCGAACTACTAGGGTTAGGATGATACTTTTTGTGTCATTTTTCATGATTTAACTTCTTCTTGAAAATAAAATATAGTTTATGTCCTTAGGGGGCCGTCTACATATTAAACGAAGCACCAACTTTTGTTTTTCCTATGAGCGACATCAAAGATTATTCCAGATTCTGAAAGAACACCCTCTAAAACCCCCAAAAACCAAGTTTCGTGTCGATTGGCCCACAAACAAAGCCAGGAGTGGGGGTTGAAGTTCGTTGAATTTACGTTGAAATCTCGTTTTTCATAGATTTTGATCCTTACAACCATTAACCCCGTGCACACTGTAGGAAATTACAATTAGAAAAATTTGTGCCAATCTCCTATCGCCAAAGACACACAACTTATGAAAATTACAGTAACCTTACGGTAACCATAATCTATTAACTGAAATCAACACATTTATTGTTTAAACCTTGATGTTGAACGTAGCCGTGTGGTCTGACGGTTAGTGTGCCTGGTCGCAAATCTCTGGAGCCAAGTTCGAACCCCAAAGCATCCGTGTTCTTGTTTTGCTTTTGGAAGTTTGTGGATGCCTCGAACTTAAACTACCGATAGAGTTAGAATTAATAAGTTCTTGTTTTTTACACTATTAATTTCAGTAAAAGGGAAAATTAACCTACTTTTTTGTGCATTCAATATTTTTTATTTGTTTTTAAATTTTGATGATATTTTCAAATAAAAGTTTACAAATTAAAAGTCTTTAAAATTACAATTTTTTCAGATGAAAAAATTTCGAAACAATACTTAACATTATTCGACTAAAAATTTCGCCTGCATTAAATTTGAAATGTTTTTGAATTACATGAATAAAGTTTGAAAAAAGAGTATTCGGTATAAAGATTCGAATTCATGACAGATTTCATGCAGATATTTGTGGTTTTAAATATGAATCTAAGGTCAAGAAAAGTCGTCACTTAATAAGGACGGTCTCTTCTTACATGCATTGTTTATTAAAAGAAATTCAACGTTTTATCTTTGATATTAAATGTTATCAAGACATTTAACCATGACACAGATATTATCGTGTTGCTGAATTTTGGATCCCACATCTTTCCCATATGATACACCCCAGGTTTAACACCATCTCTTCGCCTATAACCGGCTCATCCAAGGGTTGCACCAGCTGCCTACCCCTACAGTAATTTTCAGGGGTAAGGCAAACAGCGTATGCGTATTAAAACTAGGGGAGAGTGGGGCAGGTTTCAACATTTTCGTTTTCGATTAAAATCGTTTTCTCGTTAGTTATGCGGTTGATTGAAATGCCATCTGGTGTTAAATAATGTTTTTTATCATGAGAACATGTGTCCGTTGTATTTCCACCCTTTCACCTTTAAAATTTTTTATAATCGAGTTAAGTTGATTTTGACGTCTCAAAGTAACTTTTTGATTTCTTTGAAAAAATCGGATTTTACCCCCTTTTTATTAATTTAGGGGAGTGATTTTTAAATATATTATTATTTAAAGTCTTCTGCTTCTATGTATACCATTTTCAAACTGATATCTTTATTCTGAAGGGAATGAAAGGTCTTAAACCGTGACGACCAAAGGTGGGGCACCTTTCAACACTTAGGGTGGGGCAGCTTTCAACACCACAAAAATGCGTTTTTCTTAATATATTGAGCTTTCTCCATGTTTTTTTCACAATGTAAACTGTCTTAAATTATTTATATAGCAAATAATAGTATTTTATTATGGTTTATAATTTATTTTTAACGAAAAAAGAGTTGAAAATTGGTTTATATTATTTACATTAAAATACATAAAATTTTTAAAGTTAAGGCTACTATATGAGTCTTAAAAACAATTTTTATGCATTTAGTTAATATAAGCATCGATTTAAATAAAGCTTTTTATGTTATACCTCTCTCTGATGATTAGTAACTAGCAAAATTTTAAATAAATTAAAAGAGGTTAAAAACTAAAATATTTGGCAAATTCTGATCGAAAAATACTCGATTAACAATATATTTATGTAATACAGCTCAAAAGAACTTTTAAATGAAAAAATAAAGTTAACTAAACACTCTTATTTGAGTCAAAAAAACACAAACAACAGAAAAACATTAAAATTTGGAAAATTTTTTAGAAATTTTTACTACAAACTAGTAAAATATCCTTATTATATTGTATATTTTAATGTATTAAAAGTTAAATCAATTGAAACTTTTAAAATTTAGAAAATAACCCGCTGCCCCACCCGGTTTTTCAGATTTCAACAGAGGAGAACCTTTTTTAAAACGCAATTTTGGACTATTTAATTTTCTCCGAGAACTTGGGTAAAATTACACAATGTGTCCGAAAGTCCACGGTAGGATATGCAAGTGAAAGTTTTAGGATGCCTCAATTTGTGAGTTCACAAAAAAATAATAACCGAAATCTGTTGAAAGGTATGCCCCACCCTCCTCTACCTTACGCAGCTAGAGGGGTCAATGCTTGGATTAAAGTTGACTTACATAGTCAACTAATAATAAATAAAATAGTGGTGACTAAAAAATAAAAGATTAACACTATAATAACAATTTAGCTACCACTTTTTAATTTAATGTTATTCCTTATACGTATAGTCAATCATTTATTGCATTCAACCTGGAATTCGGAGCACAGCAGATCGAGCCGCTATTGTCACCAAACATATGGATGGTTCTCACTGGTATTGGATTTAGAAACTAATTTTGACAATTTTAAACTAGTTTAAGTGGGATAAATGAGGGGGTTAAAATAGAAATAAGAGACTTGAACAGGATGAGTTTGTAAAATTTACCATTTATTAATATGCTGATCTTTATTGAGGCTTAAGAAAAATCAGCATGCCAATTAACGTCAAAATTTAAAAACACAAACAGAAAAAAATATCCAATACCCCAAAAATAAAACTCCAATATCCCTTTCCAATCCCCCCCCAATTTTCGGCAGTAAAAAACGTCCTCCATTCCCCTCCAAATCAGGGTTGGCTGAATTGGACCCAATGGGTTTTTTCAAAAAAAAACCATGTGAAAAAACCCACATTTTGGACCCATTTTTGGGTTTTTTCAAGAAAAATCCAAGATTTTGGCAGTTCCTTCAAAATTTAATGTGTTTTTTTTTCAAAGTTTAGGATATTTTTAAAATTTAGTGGGTTTTTTCAAAGTTGAATAGATTCCTTTCAATATTGAATGGGTTTTTTCAAAGTTGAATAGATTCCTTTCAATATTGAATGGGTTTTTTCAAAGTTGAATAGATTCCTTTCAATATTGAATGGGTTCTTTCAAAGTTGAATAGATTCCTTTCAATATTGAATGGGTTTTTTCAAAGTTTAGGATATTTTTTAAATTTAGTGGGTTTTTCAGAGTTGAATAGATTTCTTTCAATATTGAATGGGTTTTTTCAAAGTTTAGGATAATTTTTGAATATTAGTGGGTGTTTTCAAAGTTGAATAGATTTCTTTCAATATTTAATGGGTTTTTTCAAACTGTAGGATATTTTTTAAATTTAGTGGGTTTTTTCAAAGTTGAATAGATTTCTTTCAATATTGAATGGGTTTTTTCAAAGTTTAGGATATTTTTTAAATTTAGTGGGTTTTTTCAAAGTTGAATAGATTTCTTTTCAATATGGAATGGGTTTTTTCAAAGTTTAGGATATTTTTTGAATTTTAGTGGGTGTTTTCAAAGTATAAAAACTTTGAAAAAACCCACTTAACTGTGGAAAAACTAACATTATTTTGACAGAACACTTTTAACATAGAAAGACTCACTAAAATTTGAAAAAACCCACTTACTTTTTAGGAGAAAACCACTTAATTTTGAAAAAACCCACACTTTTTCCGAAAAAACCCAGTTTTATATGGGTTTTTTCAGGGTTTTATTGAAAAAACCCGGGTTTTTGCCAACCCTGCCAAATACTCACCCATGATTATAAAGACATACTCTTACTTCTCTCTCTTTGTCTCTCTCTTTCTTTCTTTCTTTATGGTAATTATTAAAAACTTTAAAAAGAATAAAATAAAATCTTTGAAAATTTATCATAGGCCACACAATGATGCATTATTCATTTTTAAACGCTTTTATTCTACTTGCTTTTGGCGGCGTTTTACGGGTGGAATTTTAAAACTCGATTTTCGGGCACTTCCCGATATGTCAGGGCCCCGAAACTTTACACATCGGTGTAACCCTCATGACACTCCAATATCCAACCATTATCTAGTCAAACAACCAAAGGATTAAGTTAATTAACGAGTATTTTTAATTAACAGAAAAACCAGAATTTGAGACCTTTCTGAGGCTATTCTCCCTAAACCGTGCACAATTGTTTATAAGGCATAACTTCATCATATTCAAAAGTCAAAACGAGAATTGCCCAGTAATTACGATAATTATAGACGATTAATCACTTTTTTTCTTTCCGGATTCTTGTACATAATATTTCAGGCACTTCCAAACGATATAAAGTTCTGAAACTTTGCACCGTGGTGGAAACTCGATGACAATGCAATATTCAATCATCAACTAGTCAAAACCTCCGTAATTTAGGTAATTAACGAGTGTTTTTAGTTATCCTTTTAATTCATATTTGAGACACTTCCGTGAAGCCAATGGCTCCCAAAACCTGTAAGATAATATACTAGGTATACAACTACAATATTTAATCTTCAAAACGTGATTTTTTACCTTCCAATTAACAATTAAGATAATTAGCGATTTAAGATAATAACCGCGAGAAAGAAATCGCCAGAAGAGCGAGAAATCGCCGAGAATTGGTGCCCATCCCGAGGAATCGCGAGAGAAGGTAAATATTCTACTTTTATAATTTATTGACTACTGAAAAGACTGGATGGTACTGTTACTGTTTGCTCCTTAATCACACACACACACACACTAATTCTGATTTTTTTACGATTGGTTATTTTTTTTAATTTTATTGAATGCTTTTCTTTTTCTTGTGAATCTTTTTGATATGGATGGATTTCATCGGCGAGTGAGCGGATGCGAGGAATATTCTTTGTGGGAGGTATTTTTCCCGCTCAGCTGTTATTTTAACGTACCCAGCAATATTAAATAGATTTTAATTAACTTTGGAGTTGATTGTCCTGCTTTGTCGTCAGAGGATTGTTCTACTTTGTCAGATATGTGAAAAATTTTTGTTATAAATGAAACTAAAATTCCATCCTAACATAACATTAAATATGGTTGAAATAAATACATTTTTTCTTGTGAGTTTTTGTTAAAAAATACCATGACTGAAAAGTAGAAAATAAAATAAGTAAAAAAACGCTTTTTTAAAAAAAGCTTTTATTGAAGTGTTCTAAAAGGTCAAAAATAATTTTTTCGGTTTGACAAATAATTTATTGGGAAGTAGAAAATAACTTTTTGGTAAGTAAAAAAACTGATTTTCTAATCACTAAAAATAAAAGCGTGGGCGCTAGTAATTCTTAATTCACTATTTATTCTAACTTCTTTATTCTATGTTCTATGAGGTTAAATTTACAAATTTCTCATTCATGAGTTTTGAGTGGGATGGATTCACTTTAAATTCTCTATTAGGTATTTTTATTTATATAAAGTTATAGATAAATGCCGACGTAATGGCCTAGTGGTAAGAGCATCTAACTGCAAAGCCGTACGTCTGGGGTTCGAATACCCGTTCGTCAGGGATGTTACTGTCCTGTAAAAAAATTTAAATTTAAAAAATTACTAGCGCCCACGCTTTTATTTTTAGTGATTAGAAAATCAGTTTTTTTACTTACCAAAAAGTTATTTTCTACTTCGCAATAAATTATTTGTCAAACCGAAAAAATCATTTTTGACCTTTTAGAACACTTCAATAAAAGCGTTTTTTAAAAAAGCGTTTTTTTTTACTTATTTTATTTCCTTAAACCCCCAATTGTTTAAAATGTCAAGAAGCTTCAAATCGTCGATATGATTAAAGTTAATCAAGTTTATTAACTTTGAAATTTAACGATTGACTAGTCAACATGTTTCATATTGATATTTTGGTATCTTATTCATCAAGCAATAGGTTCAGAAACTTCAATGTTTATCCTTAAAAATTAATAAATTCTGTATCCAACCAATTGAAACATAACTCGCGTAATTAATTATTAAAAACACGACTGCAGAATCATTAAAATCAGTATTTGAAAAATTTTCTATTCCTATTTAAATTGCAAATTTTGCAAATTTTAAACTTTGTAATTGCTTTAATTTTTCAAGATAAGTTAGTTGTCGTAAGTGGAAATTGAAAATTATTAGAAACATCAATTAAATATATGCTAAAAATACCTAAAAAATCAATCAAGCTATCTGTATTAAAGTATTTTTATAGGAATTTTTGAGCCGCAAAAGCATGATTTATTGTTTCATTAATTACTTAAATTTCTAGCTCTTATCAACGAAACCACTTTCATAATTTAGCGTGATTATTTATTACCTTTATTCAGATTTTTATTCCCTTTTTCCGGAATTATAAAAACGTTATTTTTAAATAATAACTATCAATTAATTATTATTATTTGTAAACAAACGGCAATAAAAATTTTATAAATTTGTTTTAAAGGCTTTAGATTTGAAAAAAAGTATTCAACATCTATTCATCTTTGTGTTTGCCTGTATCCCTATAGGTTAACGTTGAATAATGAGGCATGCGGAATTGCGGGGCAGAACCTGCAACCTATTGATCACGAGCTTCTTACTCTACCAAGTAGGCTACCACTATAGGGTATTCTAATTGGAAGACGAAATTGCGCCAAAATATAGATAAATAGCCGAATCTGCTTTAACTTTTGTATGAATTGTGTCAAAACACAGATAAGTAGCCAAATCTGCTTTAACGTTCGTGAGAATTAAGCAAAATTGTTGCCAATCTTTCCTATTAGAAGTAAACTTCCCAACATTTTCAAACCCCCCTCCTGGCTTTGTTTGTGGGCCAATCGACACAAAATTTGGTTTTTGGGGGTTTTAGAAGGTGCTCTTTCATAATCTGGAATAATCTTTGATGTCGCCTATAGGAAAAACAAAAGTTGGTGCTTCGTTTAATATGTAGACGCCCTCCTAAGGACATAAACTATATATTATTTTCAAGAAGAAGTTAAATCATGAAAAATGACACAAAAATTATCATCCTACCCCCAGTAGTTCGCTCACAAAGCGAACTGTCTCACTTTTTTTTTCTACGACTGTACAAAAAGGTTGGGGACCCCTGCTCTATTCATTTAGAATTGGCGCTTGAGAAATAGTGCTTTCCCCAACGCTAGAAGCGTAACCATTGTTACGCTCTTCGAGCAGCCAATAGTAAGCCTTCTTCGTCACTTTGACGTGGATAGTTGCTATGGTTACCGATTGGTGGTGGGGGAAGGAAATACTTTCAAGCGACAGTTCAAAATAAACAGAGTATAGTGCTTGGTCACTATGGGCATAGCCATCTAGAACAAGAAGGCCTGGACACTTCGCCTCGATGAGTCATTCTCTCCGTCTTCAAGGTGGCGAACCTCCAATAAGCGCGCACTTCTCGTGTTTTCCCCGCTCCTCAAACAATCGTTCGAAAGCTTTCGACCGAAAGAATGACTCATCCTCTTAGCTGTCCATGCCTTCTAGCTCTAGATGGCTCTGAGCGACTCTAGTCACTCTGAAGTCGTTAAGATCTTCATCAAAAAAAAGGAGAAAGAAGGGTACTTGAGGGGAGATGCACTATACTCTGTTCATTTTGAACTGGCGCTTGAAAATATTTCCTTTTGCCACCACCGATCGGTAACCATAGCAACTATCCTCGTCAAAGTGACGAAGAAGGCTTACTATTCGCTGCTCGAAGATCGTAACTATGGTTACGCTTCTAGCATGGGGGAAAGCACTATTTCTCAAGCGCCAATTCTAAATGAATAGAGTATAGATATGCGGTTGGAGGTGGAAAAGATGACACCCGTTTTACTCAGCCACACCGACTTCAAGCAACTTGAGTCGCCCAGTGTGGGTGTGGCTAGGCACTTAGGCTAAGCGCGCACTAGGAGACAAAGACAAAATTGCTCTCGGAGACAAAGAAAAAATTGCTTCCCTGGCTATTGCAAGAAGCTAGAGTGCGCGCACATGGCGACGAGACCAAGATCACTAGGCCAAGAATTTCCTCATAGAAATGCATTGCTCTCGAGTGACTAGTGTTTTAAGTCGCCGAGACAGAAGTCTCTTAGTGCGCGCTTAGCCTTACTCTGCAAACGCATGTTTTATGAACTACCAGCAAGGAATATGGGTGTTCAGAATTTCGTGTAAGAGGACTTTTGGGAACACTCGCATCTAGGGATAGAAAGAATCGTTCGATTCGATTCCGGAATTGATCCTTGAGATCCGATTCTTTCGATTCTTGGATTTGATTCCTGAGGTTCGATTCCAACCTGGAATCGATTCCTTAGGGCCAGTATCGAAAAAGTAGAATCGATCTTATATATTTCTATTACAAATCAAGCATAATTATTACTTTAACTAATAACCAGTAAAATTTTAATTAATTAGTGAAAAAATTGTTTAATTTTCTGCATAAATTATAAAATTAAGTACGATTCCTAAGATTCGATTCCTACTGTAATCGATTCCTTCAAGGGTTCGATTCCTTGGTATCGATTCCAAGGTATTCGATTCTGGAATCGATTCTTTCGGAAATATTTAGAACCCTACTCGCATCGCCTCACCTGATGATCTTTGCGAAGCTGTAGGAGAAGACGACCACCCCACAGCCGGTGCCCGATGCGACGATGATCTCCACCTTCTCCCTGCGCCGCTTGAAGTACTGGCCGATCATCAACGACGACGTCACGCGTGCCAGGCTCAGCCCCAGCGACATCACGAAGCCGTAGCTCAGGAACACCTACGCCAACACATAGAGGCTATTAGGCACAAATGACGTCAAAGAAGTTTCAAGGGATTAGGTACTCATGGCATTTAAAATCCCCCCACTAGCAGCTATATTCACTGGCATCGGAGTCGGTGTTATATAGGATATTAATATATAGGTGTTATATAGTCGGTGTTATGAAGGATTCCACCAATCAAGATTCAGCAAAGAGCTGCTGGTTAACACCGACGCTAATGACTACGAACATGGCTGTTGGTGAGTTTTTTACCCCAATTTGATGTCACTCTTTTGAAAAGTTTTTAAGAATAAAGTAATTATTTCATTATACAGGATGTTCGGGGCCTAATAAATACCATAGTTGGTTTTTAAAAATACCATACACTAAGGGAAAAAATATTGCAAGTTTTATAACTCACCCCACGGGTTAACAAGTGGTCCAATTTTGCTCAAATTTATGGTGGAAGTTGTCTAGATACTGCTGTACCTCATGCAATAATTTTTTCAATCTATTATGTTTTGTTTCGTAAAACGGGCTTTAGGAAAACCGCCTTTTGTATTTTGTAACGCCCTCGCACTGCATTAGGGGTTCTAGCTCTTTAACGGTGCATCTGCGACCAGTGGCGTAGCTACGGGGGGGCGGGGGGGGCGGTCCGCCCCGGGTGTCATCCCGAAGGGGGTGACACCCAAACTAGTACATGACACTTTTTTCAAGTTGTATGCTTTCCTTGAAAAAATTTTTAAGTCACTCTACTAATGAAATAAATTAGGGTTTAACATCAAATCGGGTGTCCCCCCTCAAACTATGTGGGAGAGTGATACCGAAGTCTTCAAATTTTGCCCTAAGTTGGTAAATATGCTTTCCTTGAACAAAAAAAAATATATCATCCTGGAAAATACTCATTTGGCTGGATACCTAGGAGGGGTGACACCCAACCCACCCAAGCTTAAAAATTTCGAACGTAGTTTTAAATATAAACGTAAGAAATATAAGTGTAAGAATTGATTTAAATAATTAACAGTTTTTAGGGGTATGAACAGGGGTTTCACCCATCGAGCTTTATTTAGAATTTAGATGATGATGATACAAACTTTCTAGATCACACATAAATGTTTTTATTGAGCGAAAAAAATCATTAAATAAATAAAAAATTATTAAATGAGTTATCAACCCATTTTGAGAGGGGTGTCACCCCTTTGGCTAGGGGGGACATCAAAGTTTTCCAAGTTCAAGAAAACAAATTCAACTGAAAACTACTATGAGATATAAACCCTTCAACCCAGGTGTCACCCATTCAGCTAGCTGGGAGGTGACATTCAAATTCAAACTCTAGTTTGAATAGTTTTTAAAACCAAGGTAAAGGGTTGGCAGAGAAAAAAGTCCATCACACAGATATTTATTTTAATCTTAAATGAGTAAATTTTAAATTCACATTTTACCTCAGGAAAAATCTGAATACCCCAACTGTTTCATCTTCTGGTTTCGCTAGCCATCGTTTGAAAATTTTTCCTACATAAGAAGGGTTTTATCAGGGATATGTCACCCAGTGTCACAAATATCCAAATATAAGTTTTTTCACTATATTTAAAGATCACATTTCAAAAAATTTTCTAGGGGAAGGCCCCCAGACACCCTCCTTTGATTACTTGGAACTCTATTAACTGCAATTTCTATTATATTAAGTTCCGCAAAATGCTAATTTTAGCTACAATTAATGTATGAAAAAGCTAGATTAAGCCTATTAAAAATGCTTTAGGAATAATATTTTAGGCCCCTCTCGAAAGAAATTTCCCTGTACGCCAATGGATTGAATTGTCCGAATATGTTGACCAATGGCGTAAAAGGGGGGAGCCCGAAATTCGGACTACGTTGTATACAAAAACAAGTTAAAATCCTGTTTTTAGGGTTAAATTTCCAAAAATTTCCTGGGAGAGGACCACAGACCCTCTTTTGTACTTGGAACTTTGGTTAAAATGCAAATCCCACCTAAAAATGTGTATCCGAAATTCGAGCTAAAGGCCTCAAAACTAGTTAAAAATTTGATTTTTGAGTGTTTTTTTCTAAAATTTTCTGGGGGAGAACCCCCAGACCCCCCTTTGGTAGTTCGAACTTTAATACACACAACTTTTCCTATACTGAGAACTTCTTCATGACGAAAATTCCGCCTTAAATGTATTAAAAAGCTACATTAAACCTATTAAATATGTATGAGAGATGCTGAGGAATAATTTTGGGCCCTTCCTGAAATAAATTTCTATATACCGTTTGGACAGATGAATAACTTACATCAAAACTCGTTGTTGCAAAGTTGGGAAATTAAAGGCAACGGTAAATTAAAACCTTCAATTTTGAAATTTTAAAATACTAAATTAAATGCCACAAGAACACAAATATAAAATGGGGTTCCACCTGAGACCCTTAGTCCTAGACTGGTGTCGCAAATTTTATTATTTTTTCTAACCGAATTACAAAAGGGGGTGACACCGAGAGCTTCCGCCCCGGGTGACACCCAGGCTAACTACGCCACTGTCTGCGACCCCCCATTCCTATTCGAAATATGATTGTCCAGGTCCCCTCTACCACCCCTCAAAGTTTGTCCACGGTGTTTCCGAAAACCTTGTATAGATGCTGCAGAAAAATTTTAAATGATATTTTTTTCTAGATAATTAGACGTAGTGCAAATTTTAGGCAGAATCTTTTTTTGACAATTTTTAGTTTTAAGTTGTTATAGCATATAGCAATAAGAGTCAATTGAGGCTGGGACAGACCTGGTGCATCTGCGAGGCAAAGGAGGTGAAGAGGCATCCCAGGGCGGCGGTGAGACCCCCGAAGACAGCGGTGAGACGCGTGCTCTTGCGCCGGCAGAAGGCCACGATCAGCGGCGACAGGAACAGACCCAGCGACACGCTCAATGATCCCAGCCACTCTGAAAACAACATAAGAGACAACGTGAGTGGCACGGATCATCTAATAAGTGTAAAGTTTAGCATTAGTAAACATATTAAGTGCTGTTCTCCTTCCCATATCCCTGGTCTGTTAGATCTTCGGGCTGGACAAGGTTGACTCAGCCTTTCATCCCTACAGATTACACTTTACAAGACTGCAACGCTATACTCAGTTGCAAATTAACTTGAGCCTGAAGAAATATGCTGAGAGCAACCAAAGAAAGTAGTTCCCCGCGAGTTGTCTGAATTTTGAGTGAAATTTAGAGCTTTATTTTGAATAATGATTAGTTTTTTAAATCCACGTATATTAAGCATCTTTTCATCCCGATATGCATAAAATGTTCAGTATTATTATTTTTTAAAGTGGCGTAGTGCGTAGTAGTACAACTCGCTCTTAAACTCGCCAGCCAATAAGAGCTTCTAGCAACCCTGCAGGCTTTCTGTTTACTCAGATTTTCTTCCGTGTGGTCATGACGTCAATGGCTCAACTTAAAATGCATTCGAGTATATTAGGTCATCCCGAAAGTTTTGTCGCTCTTGGGAGCATCTGTATATAAGATATTTTTGACACTTTTCCATTATGTGATACCAATATAAACTGTAACTTTATCTACCATCAACTTGGCATCTTGGCTTGATTTTGGGGACTGATCGACAACTGGGCTTTCCTTAAATCTACGATAACATGTTACTTCATTTCTTTTTCTGCTCAAAATTTTGCATTTTTCCTTAAGTTAAGATTTTTAAACCTAAAACAATTAAAGTTTTAAGTATTTTTAACAAGTGTGGAAAATTTAACTTGGATTTAAATTTTTTCTGAGGCATCCGGAGAGTTTGATCACAATCATCCATATTAAATTGCTGGATTGTTACTCCTAATCCTCTATTAGGAAAGATACGGATGATCCATTTACAGGATTCTAGATAGCTGGAAATTCTACCGCCGCTCTACAAAAGTAGTATAAAATGAGTTTCAATTTATTACAATAGTAATATGACTTAAAATTAAAGTTAAATTCCTTTGAATTTTAATTTTGAAAGTTTTCAATTAATGGCAACTTGAAGTAAACAAAATCTTATTAATCGTAGAAACTAGGAAAGCTGGAAAAGTGAGCCAACAAAAAAAGAGCCAAAATTCGTAAAATTGGCTTTAGATAGAAGTAGAAGTACTTTACTGGTTTACCGTAATGGAAAAGTACCAAAAAATACATTGTATACAGATGCTCCCAAGAGCGACAAAACTTTCGGGATGACCTAATACTTGACCCGCTTAGTCACAAATCCTGCAAAGTTTTTATGCAATGCGCATGCGTCATAAAGAAATTACATCTAATAACTAATAAGTTTTAAAGTTAATGTATCCCGCGCTGGAGCAGTGGTAGGATGCCTGCGTAGGATGCGGCAGTTCGTGGGTTCTATCCCCACTTAATATTTTATTAAAATTTCCAAAAATACAGCAAAAATCAAGTCCATACGCATGCGCATTGTTTTTAAAGTATAAAAACCTTGCAGGATCTGTGAACATGCACTTGACCCTGGGAAAACAAGCTGAGAGCAAACAAAGAGAGTATGTAGTTCCCAGTGCAGTGTGTTTTTGATTGCAATGAAAGAACTTTAATTTAGAAATATGATTAGCTTGTTAAACCCATGTATTATAGCAGTGTTTCCCAACCTTTTTGGATCCATGCCCCACCGAAGGCTTTCAAAATTTTCCATGCCCCCCGTCTTTTTTTTTCTCAAAAATCCTTCTTGCAAAGTCAATAGATACTGGTTATCCATGCTCCATCTAGGGGGGCAATTTGGTTGATAATTTTCAAATTGCCCCCCTAGAAAATCATATTGCCCCCCGGTGGGGCGTGCGCCCCACGTTGGGAAACACTGTTAGCGTCTTTTTATCAAGATTTTCGTACTGAATCGCCTCCTAGCAATCAAACAGGCTTTCTATTTACTCAGTTTTTCCTTCAACGTAGTGACGTCATAGGGTAAAGAAACATTTCTTTCTAGTATAAACACCAAGTTTGTAAAATGAATACTGGGATCTAGTGTTAGGCTGCTTATTTATTATAACTAGAAATGTCATCTGTATCTCAACCCACCTACCCAAGAGATTTTGGTGTATAAGACCCCATAATGTTGCCCTATAATGTTGTCACAAAAATATTTATTTTCTTTGTTAATCAAATTATGAGTTATTTGTACTTTATTTTTTTTCTTTGTTTTCGCTTTATGTCCTTTCTGTGCGTGTGCATTTATGTGTATGTGTGCGTTAATAAATTTGATTTGAATTTTATAGGTGCAAGCCAGGCGTCAATATTCAATACTATACTAAGTTCATTGGATTTAAGCCGGACTCAGTATACCACCAAATCGGTCAAAATATCAAGTTAAGGATTTTGCTCTCAAATCCATGTTTATTGATTCAGCAAATTTCATAGTGATGCGCGAATTCTAAGCTTAACAAATTTGTAATCTTTATTTAGCATAGTTAACACATATTTTTTTAAATAAATATTTCTCAAAACTACTTTTTTAGCACTTAAAACCCTAAGGCTTTTTTTCTACTGAACCAAATGTTATGAAACTTGGTATTTATATTCAATAGGGTTACTTTATCAACTTAGTGTTCCAAAATTTTATGATTTTGGTCCAGAATTTTTTTTATTATGCAAAATAGGGTAAAAATCATAGAATTTTCATGTTTTTAAATGGGAATCACCGAAAAGTCCTTTTTCTCAAAAACTACTAGGATTATCCAAAATCCCCCACATTAAATTATACTACAGAACATATTTAACATAAAAATGAAAAAAGCTAGTAAGAAAAGGGAAAAATGAAGGAGGAGTAGCGTTTCGAAATTTAGTGAAATTTTTGAAATTTTTTTTGTTTTTTTTTTAAATATTAAAAATAATAAAAAAAATTTTAAACTTTTTGTGTTTAATATTACATAACATGATGGTAACTGATAATTTGGCACAAAAACCTAATAAAAAAACTCAAAAATAAAGAATAATTTTTTTTTGGTTCTGAGTCCCCTTAAGCACCTCAAATGGAGCTATAATAATCTCTTCAGGAAGCCATGACCCAGAATATTTCAAACGTCATCCACCAATACATGAGTAGCTTGGTCAAGGGTCGTATCCAAGGGAGGTTTAGGGGTTCAACCTCTCCGAAATTCTGGCATAGATTTTTATACAGTTTTTTTCTTTAAAAATTTCTTTCCTAACAAGGAGCAATCCTTTTCGGGTGGAGGGGTTCTCCCAAAGGGTCTCAAATAAGTTGAAACACCATTACTAGCTGGGATTCAATAACTAAAAGTTATTACTTTCATATTGCCTTAGATGACAGTGCCTTAGACACTTAATTAAAACGAATTCATTGAATTCTTTTTTAATTAAGAGATTAATAGCACTACAATTTTTGACGTAGTTCAAATGAATAGATTTCAAAGAATAAACAGAAAAAACCTAATAGTTTGGTCATGTAGATTGAAAAGATTTCCATAAAAACCTTCGTTAACAGAGAGGTAATTAACACCTAACACACGATCACCTAATCCAGATTATTCCGTCAATTCATCCATCAAACTTTTCCGATAATTAACTGATACAGAAACGCAAGGGGGAGGAAAAAGAAAGACTAATATGATCCGATATTTGTCTATCATATCACAAAGGTTGACATCCACGAGTAAGCAACAACCATGGAAGATCAAATTGCTTTTTTTATCTCCTTGATTTATACATCGGCTTATTACTCCGAAGCTGTAAGGCTTTAAGAGATATTGTCACCATTAGACTTAATTAATCAGCCAGAGTGACGATTGCAACGTCAAGATTAGTGATGGGCGATTATTTGAGGAGTTAACTCAGTGAACTAACTCCTTAAACTGAGTGAAGGATCAAGGAGTGGGGAAAAAAGAGTGGTAGCTCAGTTGTACTTTTTAAAATTAACCTTTTTAAGATTTAATTTGTGGTATTACCTTGAAATCCTTGTGATATTACCTCCAAGAAACACTAGATGGCAGCACGCCGCCCGCCGGCTGCCGGTGATTATCATCTATGAGATGAGCGAGCGAGCGTTGCGCCTACGTAATCCGTTGCCATAACAACCCACTTTGATCAGAAGAACCGAAGGAATTACGTCTTCCTTTTAGGAGTTGAAAGGAGTTGACAGAGTTAAAAGAGCTGCTTGCTCCTAGTCTCCACTCTTTGGGAGTTATTTGCTGTGTGCTCTCAACTCCTTTGATCCCAGGAGAGCTGGGATTGGGAGCAGATGGCCTCAGATCGGTCTTCCCACTCCGACAATCCCACTCTCAGGGATCAGATAGTTCATAAGAGTTAATTCCTCAATCCCAGCGGTTTCTTAGGGGTCGTCCATAAATTACGTGAGGTCAAAAAGGGGGAGGGGGGTCCAACAAGATCTCACCTAATCTCACCTGGGGGGAGGGGGGAGTCAATTAAAATCTCACGTCAACTTTTAATTTAGAAAATACACGTATTTTCTTTAAATTTTTTAGCAAAACTACCGGAAAAATGCGAAAATTAGTCAAAAAGTGATTGAAAAAATCTCACGAGAGGGGGAGGGGGGTCCAGCGAAATCTCACTAAATCTCACGAAGGGGGAGGGAGGGGTCCAGAATTTGGAAAAAACACCTCACGTAATTTATGGATGCCCCCTTAAGATCGATTTTTGGAGGCCATGATTGTTTATTATACACCTCTTCTACACGGCACTGTGAGCGTGATTATACATTGTCTTAATCACAATGTTTAGGTTGACAAAATTTGCTGCACACAATTAAAAAAATATTTATGGTTTTATATTCTCACGATTATCAAGTTCTAATAATCCTTTAATATTTAGATATTCCATTAAAAATTTCGACGATTAAAAAAGATTGCGAAAAGATGAATTTCGTTAAACGAGCTGCCATTATTGAAAGGCATACATTTACTACTTCTGACAGCTATTGTTAATTAAAATACTAGTTGTTAATAAAAAATATTTGATCTTAAACGAAAGGATTGCTGTATAAATTAATATTTTAATGGTTTAGCAGTGTTTTATTTGATTAATGAGGCGATTGATTTGGATTTAAAAATTAAATTTTCAACTGATTTTTGAGAATTGAAACACGAGCTATGCTTGACTACCTCTACCAGCTATGATGGTGTCTTCAAAGGGCGGGAAGGAAGGAAGGGTTTGTAGTTCATTTCCGAGAACATTGGCGTCTTGCCAAAACCTTCTGCTCTTAGTGTGTTTTTTGTCTCAAACTCGCCATTTTTTAGATGAATGAGTGATTAAAACTAAATTACTTATTAGAAAAATTGTACTGGTTTTTCATTCTGGTGACCATTACTTTCCAGTAAATTTAGAATAGTTAAAGTTTGCAGTAGAATGTTCGCGGATTAAATTGGATTGGATGCCTGAATTCGAATTGTAAGATAGGTGGTTATTTTTGAAGTGAGTATTTTTTCCTTTGAAATATACCTAGTATTGCTGATTAATATATTAAACTTGATGTGTTAGTGTCTGAATATTTGGTTCTACGGTCGTTTCCCCTACTGGGGAATTTCCTTTCCCTCTTTCTTCTGTTTTGTAGGTAGGTTTTTGTTAGTAAATTGTTAAAAAAATTTCCAGTAGGCGAAATATTAAAGGTTTATTCCCGTTTTCGTTTACAGTTCAATATAAAAGCTTTTATTTTTTGAATGACTTTTCCGGCATACTTTTTAGTTGATGTATGTATACGTAGTTATAAGATTAAGAAGTTATATATAATACTAGCGCTGACGCGCTAGACACGGGCTTCGCCAGTCCATATGTAAAAAGGAGCATTTTTATGTTCATACTACAACAATCGATGTTATACCTTCAACAATTAATATTATATTATCTTTAATTACAACACTTGGTGGTTTTGCCATGATGTCATGGTTTAGGAATGAAATACGGGTTTTTTTAGTCGAAAATAGACCAAAAAAGTTATTGGGATGCTTCAATTTCAAATTATTATTCTTCAGGAAACTTTCTGGGAGCGAGTAGCTTTCTGGTATGGTTTAAAGTGAATGTAGGTTCGAAAAGTTTAAAACTAAAACGGACTTACATTCAGATTGAACATTCATTTATGTATATAGATTTTGGGAGTTACTGAGTTACATTAAAGAGTTAACTCCTTAAGGTGAGTGAGTTACTCAGATCTGATCTTGCAAAAGAGTTGAATCGCCCATCACTAGTCAAGATTAATGGAGGAATAAAAAACACCAGAGTGACCATCTTTAACGGGCGATTGGCGGATTAAAGGTCTGACGTCAATGACCACGTGATTGTTGCGATCAAATGGGAGGTTTTCTCATTGTTTTTCTGTGCTATGGAATGTCTCTTTTTATAGAAAAAAAACTGCGAAGAGTGGGCAGGGGATAGGAAAGTGTTGAGAGGGTTAACCCGATTTGGGTTCGCTATCACGTCCTTTATCAACAGGATCACATTTTCTTCTTCACTGAAGTTTAATGCCGGCTTCAAATTGCGGGTTTTACTGCTTCATGTCTCTTCTTTCGTTACATCTATGAAGAGTCATGACGTATTCTCGTATTCGTTGGATGTTACATATTTTTTTCTTAAAAGAACTTTTTATGTTCTAATTAGAAAATCAGTAATTCTATAATTAGAAAATCAATCTAAATTTAATCTTACTTTTTGTTAAGGATATTTATTACCTTTGTAACAATAATTCTAACAATATTCGTCTCAGGAATAATATTTTCGATTTAAAAATGTAATATAGGTCATTATTTTTGTATAGTTTTTTAATATCCAAAAATAGGAGATAAATATTGAGAACTATGAAGAAAATTAAACCTATCGTACTAATCATATGTTTTTGAATTGAATTAATGAATTTTTGTTCGTTTTATAATATTTTATAAACCGTGTTAATTGTTTATTGTGTCTTTGAAAATCAGCTTTTATAACTTTTTAATTGCATCAAGCGAATGATTAAATCAAGTAACAATTTTAAATTTCATTCTTCCATTTTATACATCAAGATAAAGTAGTACATTAAAAAGTGCCCTCTTCACTTTATATTAGATAGAAGATAATAGTTTCTTTAAAATTGTATAAAGGGAATAAATTTCTATGTCGTACGGTACTGGGATATCTTTAGTAAGAGGATATTTATATTATGATAAAAATAATAAGGATCCAGAATAACCAATAAACCAGGAGCAATAAAATTTACGAACATCTCTTAAGTATTTGACTGTATACTTTAAATATAATTTACTCCATCCAGTTGAATACATTACTCCTTATTTCCATGTTGCATCCCTGTAACCATTTACAACGATATCAGATGGGAAAAAAATTCATGCGTTTCTTCAAACCATTACGAGCAACACAACAAACGGTAAAGCAACACATAAACCCAACCATTTAGTTTCTAAAAACATGGAAAAGACGTATCGGGTCCATCCAAAACTTTGGCACGGAGCGCATTCCCCGCGCTGGTTCTTAATGCATCCGCCCATCTAAAGTGCAGAGTGTGTTATTCTTTTACACATCCCTCCAATAAGCAGCTAGTATTACAAAGGAAAACGCTGACATGTCAGCTTATGAAACGTATTTCTTGGGCAGTTGGCCAAAAGCGTCCAGAAATGAGAGTCACATCCAAAACTAAGAGGACAGGGTGCTTTGAGGAGAGACCCTGTATTTCTGATAGCGATGGGAGAGAAATTATTTATCTTGGGGTGATATATAATGAGTATGCCCGTTGCCCGTTATGTTATATGACCTATCTTTTCTGGCATTTCCTCGTATAAATTTGAAAATTTAACAAATTTACTCAAGAGTTAAAAACTTTGATGTTTGAAGACTATAGCAATTGTCATCAAGTATATCAAGTTTTGTTTTTAAAAATGAGATGAACATAAATTTCCTTTTCCTTGTGCTTCTTTAGAAATTTATACAATTTTAGGGCCGCTTTCAACGCACCATTAAACCGTAATGACAGTTTAGTTCTCATCCCTTTCCTACTTAAACTTTAATTGAAAGCAATTTTTCTCTAAGTTTGTTCATTGGCAGTGAATCATTGACCAAAAAGGTAAAATAATCAGGTTAATAGAATACTCCTTATATAGTCTGTATAAATAAAATAGGAGGCTCTCTACTAGTCATTTCTCATTGCATTTCTATTGCTTTGCCACGATGACAAACCGCCAATCTTAATTACACAGACTATAGTAATAACGAAGGAGTTCTAACGATTCTCAAATTCTTGCTCATTATATTATTTTATCAAGCTGTGATTTTACCTTTTTGATTCAAATTGTCGTATTCTATCTATTTTCGACATCTTTTTCTGTAAAAATAACGAACATTATACTGATTTGATGATGATAGACTCCATTTGGATCACTAAACCACCTTGATAACAAATTTTCAACATAATCATATTGGTCTTTCTATTCTTTCCACTTACGGGAATAAGCTATACAAAAATATAATTGAATTTCAAATTCAAAATATTTTTACCCAAAGGAAAGGGAATTAAAATTTTAGCAACTCTGTTTCTCTGATAAATTTTATAACTCTGTTAAAAAGAAATGTAATAGGGTAAGTGGGGGTAAAAATATGCACGGGGCAAAACCACGCACCTCGATTTTTAACTGTTAATGATCGATTCAAAAGTTTAAAACCAGGTGGTTGGTTTGTCTTACTGTGACCTATTGTTCTGCGAAAGTTCGTACCCCTAAGTCACTCATGAGTTTAAAAAATGCTGTAAGTTTGTTTTTCATCATTTCGATGTAATTTTTCTGCTCTTTTACTTAAACATTACATAAAATAGGGCTTCAGGAGAATACAAACAAATAAGCCAATGATAAGATAGCATTTGAACTTCAGTTTCGTCTTGAAAGAATTGCCTCAACAGTCAACATGTCTCTAAAAATAATAAGGCTTGGTTTTCAAAATAAAGTGAAACGGGGCAAATACCCGCAGGTGTTTTGGGGCAAATACCCCCAGCTTCAAAACTTTGGGAATTCGTCCCAAAAGGAAATTAGAACTTTCAGGATCCCTAAAAGTTAAATAAAGGTTTCGAGATGTCAATCCTCAAGCTGAAATCCTTTTTTCTCCCTTTTGAAAGATATTGGGCACTTTGAAATGAGATGCTACAACAGATTCACAATTTTCCTTAAAACGGATTAGATTTACGTTTATTCTTGTTAGTTCACTCAAAAATATTAAAACAATACAGTAGAAATCCGATTATCCGCGAGAAGATGATCCGTGATTGCCACGAAAAACAATTTTAATGATGAGAGCAAATTTTAGATGAGATTAGAGAGAATTTAGATTTAGAGCAAAGGTTACTGCTGTACTGTACACATTTTAAAAGTTTTACACATCATGTTTTTTGTAATAAATCATAGTTTTTATGCTGAAATATTTTGTTTCGTGTTTTCACCTCATCTTTAGTCTTTTTTTTTCGGGTTATCCGCAATTTTAGCTATACGCGGTACCCTTGCCACCCAATCCAGGGGATAATTGGGGCTCTATTGTAATAAGATGATTATTTCTTGTGTTTTTATAATGAGAAATTTTGTTTATCCATGTTTATTTCACTTGGACACGAAGATTCAAAAGTGCGGGTCTTTGCCCCATTTTGCGAGGCAAAGCCCCGCAATTTTTTTTCTATTTAATTGTAAATTTCTCCTAAAATACCATCGATACGAGTTTAAACTTGGATTGGTTTTGTAGGTAAGATCTCAATCTAACATCTCCAATTAAAATTTTGGGATTATCTAACCCCTTTCAACCACAATGTTAAAAATACTGAAAACTGCGTGGCTTTGCCCCCACCTACCCTATGTTTGAACTAATTTTATCCTCTTCCCTTTCTAATCTATATTTTTTAATTAATATTCTGTGGCTCCACTAAAATTATGTTGGTGATAGAAAAAAAAATTTACGTTTCACCAATAACCCGACTGATTTATTATTATTGTTGTTGTCTCAATCATGATTTTGAACTTTTTCCCCATCTTAAAACTGTTTTTTCAATTTTTCTACAGGTTTTTGATTTACCGAAAAAGGCAATATTACATTCAGGAAATAATCCTATCAAACCGAATAATCTGTTCTATGCTTCTAAAAGTATGGCATAAATTATGCATTACTTTCCACTGTGTAGAACATCCCACACTTAGCTTAAAAATACCCATCAGTGCTTCTCATAAAAAGCACTTTTCCCTCATATCCCAAACCATGATTTTAAAGTGTAAATATGAACGGGAAGAGAGAAATCCCGCACAGAGCAATAGGGAAAATAATGAATGAACCTCTTTAAAAGCTCAAAAGAGGCACTTTGGCTTTTTTTTGTTCGTACTAATGGAACCACTTTTGTATGCAGGAAGATGGATGGATTGAATGTAGGAAATATGTATGAGCCCATTTTCTGCTACTCTGCATGAGTCTTGGAATAGATTTGTCAAGCTGATACGAGGACACAACTACATGTGAATTGATGGGATGTCTGGAACATATCTGGTAGTATAGTTCACATTTGTTTTGATCCGTTTAAGATGTAAACCATGTTTCTAGTTAGTTATCTGCATGGTTAAGTCGAGCTGGAGTCAGCATCGCAGGGCGCCTGGAGTTTTATCTTTAGTATAGGTGATGAGGGATAGTAGAGAAGTACCCTTGTCGAAATATGAATAAATCATTGACTTATAGTTTTGGTTCAGTATTATTGTGTGTTTTGGTACTTCTATGGGGTATTAATTCTGGGAAAAGATGAAGTTGTTTTGATGGACTGTGGAGATTGTTTTGACAGGGACTATGTTCTGTTTATGTCTGCCTTGTCAATTTGTTGATTATTAAGATGTTGTCGATTGTTGTCTCATCATTGGTTAAAACAGGACGTAAGAATATAGTATAGGTGTATAGGTGGAAGATATACCGAGTAAAGAAATAAGTAAATTAAATAAAACTTACAGTTCATTGAAATCTACTTGGAAATATGGATGTGAAAAAGAAGTCCAAAATAAAAAAGGAAGTAATGTGCGGCAATTGTAGGTGAACGGATAGGGTTAGGGTAATGACTGAGTTGTCCTTTTATGAACTCTCTAAAACTGTAACAAAACAATTTTCTTCAAGGAGACAACCCAACAAACATGCACCGTTTATTGTAGTTGTATAGAGAGGGATTATCAAAAGTTCTGAAACTTATAGGATCTTCTCTACCCAAAGATGCGAGGAAAAACAAGGATGATCAGCAAAAAATATTTATTTAATTCCCAACATTGGAATCTCTCAAAGAAGCCTTAACAAGCAATAAAATACTTTTACTATATAACAGTTCAAAAACAGTATAATGATGAACAGTAAACGATGAAACTTATCCAAATGATTAAATGCACTTTAAAATATTAGTAAAACATTCAACTTCAACTCTAATATTTGACACTGGCGACTCCCAATTGCTAGTCTAAAAGTGCAGCACACCAATAAATTCCTTGAAACCAAGTTTCTTCTCACTAAATCATCATATAGTTTAAGTTCACTAACTAAAGTCTCACTAAGTTAAAAGTCATAGAAATACTATAAAAATATTTCATGAAAACTGATATTTTGTCTGCATTCATTTCTTATATGATAAACTCTCTATAAGACTTTTTTTAGTAAAATATATTTTTTTACTCAAAACTGAATTTTTTAGCAACCCTTCTTTAAAATCGTTCCTCTAAAATATAAAAGGATACCCTTCGAAAAAAATTCGATTCTGGCATTTCAATGAAATGCCAAATAATACATGAATTGTTTTGAAAAATAACATGGAAGATAATATGAATTTTTCATTAAACAGATAAAAAGTATATCATGCATTAAAATTAATGCTTTAGAATTATTTAATGATATTTTATTTTGGCTTTTAAAAGAGAGGGAAAAATATAGACATAACAATATTTTATTCATTTATATTTGACCAGTTAGCTTTTTGTAGCAACCATCGTTTGAATAATGAGTATCAAAAACATATTATTTCAAATGTTGAAACATTCTTTAGAGTAGCTGTGGGATAATTAATCATCTGACTTTTTAAAGATTTAACTGTATTCATAACTGAACAGCTCATTTAATCCCTTGTTATTTTCTTACTTCGTGCCAAAAAGGCTGTTATGGATTATGAGCAGTCAACATTGTGTCATGGGGAAAGATTATTGAGACGAATCAAGATTAAGTCTTTATAAAATTTATTTCTGTTTATTTTACGATGGAGGAATGGAATTATTAGTTTAGTATCAGCAATAAGCTTACTTATAGTTGTTTACTTTTATGAATAACTGTATTTTTAAAGGGGTTAATAAATCATTATTTTCTATTAGAAAAATTAATATAGATAACAAAGGAGATGGTTTCTAAGATGCCATTTCTTTAAAAGCGCTTTTAATGTTTATTCAAGAAGATTTAAAAGATTTTAATAAGTTTTTTGTACATATATTTATACATTTTATTAGGAGATTTTTTCAGAAAAAGATAAAGCGTATAAACTATTTAAAAAAAATTCAAATCCAATTTACCTAAGGATATTAATGTTTTCATTAAAGCAAATATTCTTTTTAAGCACCAACCTAACCTGATCCGATTCTTTAATAAATCCTCAAAGCTTAAAATCCACTATTTTTATTTTCAGCTGTAAATTACAAAAGTTTATTACTAGCAGATTGCTGGAGGTCATAAGTATTGAAAATATCTGACTTTTTAAAAGTAGAAACACGAAATTTCTTTATGACAATAAAAGAGCAATTTATTGTAGACTCTCTCTCTCTCCTCTCTCTCTCTCTCTCTCTCTCTCTCTCTCTCTCTCTCTCTCTCTCTCTCTCTCTCTCTCTCTCTCTCTCTCTCTCTCTCTCTCTCTCTCTCTCTCTCTCTCTCTCTCTCTCTCTCTCTCTCTCTCTCTATGCACTTTTCTTAAGAAAAATAAACACCACAAATTACATATTTTCAATCTGGAACTAGATTTACAGCCATGTAAATATCAAAGAAGGATTCCACTCGGGGTGAGCGAAAAGCTAATTTTTCTTTCTTGAGCTGATGGCTGGTAAAATCGTTTTTACTGTAAATTTTCATTTTGGAATCATCATTTAATTTAGTTCATATTGAGTAAAACTGTGTAATTTAGATTCCAAATCTGTTTATAGTATTTTTAAGGATTACATCACTGTTTAAAGTGTTTTAAATTGGAAAAATAAAATGTTTTTCATGTGGTTTAGCTGTTGAAACTGTTCTTTATGAATGAATACACAAACACAAAAGCATCCTGAAGTATTAGTTTATAGATGTAGAATGGAGTTGATACATAAAAAATCTTCTTTAAGAATACGGGAAAGTGCTTGGGAAAGCAAATAAAAACGAAAGCTTGGTACAGAATTTGAAAGAGTTTAAAGGAACAAGATTAGAGGAGAGACTATGCATAAAAGAGTTATGGATCTGTAAAAGTGCATCGTACAACAGGGTTTCAGTCAAAAAAGCTTACAATATAGCATCAATAAAATCGGAACGCCTCCATAAAACCACCATATTCACATTGAATCTGCTTGCGCACAAGTCTTTGAACCGTTTTTGAAAAAAAAATCTTCACGGTATCGGATATACGTGCGATAGTAAAACTTGGGTTTAACGAGTTTACTTGAACTTGGAAACCTCCCAACCTATCATTCGTTTACGTTCCTGTTTGCTAAATCAATTCCCAGTTTGCTCCAGTTTGGCAAAGTGACAGTAGAGAGTCCGGAAAAGCCTCGGGAACAGCGAAGATTTCCGGATTCTGATAGATTTCGGGATTTTGCTTTTTTTTCTATCGCCATTGTGTTGAGCGCGTTTCCCGCTGTTTCTTCTTGGTCCGTGTTTTCTCTTGGCTGTTGTATCGCGTTACGGCGTCATGCCGGGATCTGAATGCATGGTAAAAAGATCCACGGCACATTTGAATGTCGTATTCACGGTTCTTTTAACACGCACAACAGTGTCGATTTTGGTTCTGTTTCCTTGGCGCCTCTGTTCGGAAGTTTGTAGGGACAGTGCAAGAAAAGATGAAGTGTAACTAACAATGGTTCTCCAATGGGTCAAATAGTATTTCTCATATGCCTCTAACCTAAGCCTGATATTTCCTTAAATTTAAACCTCTTATCCTATACGTATTGTAGGGTTCCTCAAATTTTACTTACTTCTTTAAGCTCTCTATATGCCCTCAAGTGCATGGGGAGTTTTTTGTTTGATTTAATACAAAAAAAATTATTCTCAAACTATTGAACTGTGTAAAATAAATATTTCAAAAGAAAAAAGAGTTAAATAGTTTCAAATTTGAAATGTTGGAAGAGGAGTTAATAAATTTTCCTGAAATCTTGGAACGTTATTGCAATTTAGAAAATTACTTGTATTCTATAAATTTACTTTTCCCAAGTTTTTAAGTAAAAGAAGAAAGTTAACAAACAGTTGCAATAATCTTTTCTTACATTAATATTCTTATAAACTTATTACTAATAAATATTGCTTATAAAATTATTACTTAATTACTAATAAACATAGTAACAATAAATTTGAATAACTTAGCACTTTAAACAAATTTAAACTTTTAAACATGTAAAATTAATAGTTTGAATTTAATATTCCTTATTGAGAAATTACATAAAATTTCATTATCATTGCATAATGGCTGGATTAAAAAGCTTTAAATACAGTTTCCACGTAAAAATTATTTTACGTGTTTCAATATAGATTCACAAACAGTTTCACATTCACTTAGTGCGCAGTTGGTTTCTTCCTAAACTGCATTCATTGGCCTCGATGACCCAAGTCGAACTGAATACAGGCTCGTGGGTGGTAAAAATCCTCTACTATAAACAATTTCAAAGTAAAATATTGAAGAAACTTGGTGAATCTTTGTTAACTTAAACTAAAATAATAATAATAATAATAATAATAGCATAATTCTTGGAAAGAAACATCATTACACCCAAGACGATTGACACCTGTGACCAAGACGATTGCCGACACAAAGAAACCTGCAATTTGCGATCCTGAAGGTGAGAACGCCTTAGAGTTTGCATTCAAATCAAACAACGAGCAGTATTAATTTTCAACAACTGAGTTTATTTATTTAAATACATTTACTTTTTTTATGATAAAAATTTGCATTAATTTGAGTCTGGGTGTTTCTGGGGTCAAGAAGTAAACCCTTACTATTTTTAAACTAGTAATGACAATTTGCATGAATTAGGTCGTGAAAATATCAGTGAAGAAATTTACAGCTAGCATTTACATTCTCGATATACTAGAATTTAGGGTTAGGTGAAGGAGGGTGTAAAAATTTCTAGATATCCTATTTTTTTGAGGAATAAAGTCACAACTATCAAGCAAAATGTGCAGTGGATTTTTTTTTCAAAATGGCACCATGACTTTCATGATATGCTAGGTTTACCAAGGGTCCAGGTTTCTGAAGACTCCCTCCCTTTCAGAGACATGGCAAAATTGTGGAGGGGGCTGTGTGATGAATGAATGTGCCCCCTGTAAAAAGGGGTGTGGGAGTGAATGTGTGTGTTACTAAAAACAGCGAAAGTTGTATACTAAAGCATAATCCAGTGAAACTCCCCAACAAACAAACATGATATGCTAGTTTAAAAAAACCATATTTTTATTCCTTCTTCTCTCTTTCCCCTGCTGTTTCTAGTCTATTATCTATTTAACTTTTGTTCTCTTTTTTCATTAATTGAAAAACGATAATGTTAGCATTGATAAAGATAGCATTGATTCCATGACATTACTTATTTTTCAATACGATTTGTAGGGCCATCCTTAAAACAAACTTTAGAACTGAATAAGATCTTACCTAAAAGTAGATTTTCGTTCGATAATTTATACTCCTAACAACTTACCCCAAAAATGTTATGAATAAAATCCTAAGCTCACCATAGCATACAATTAGCACCCATTCCTGATAGACTTCGTGCTAAATCAATGCAACTATACCACATAGCAATTACCCCCAATGAAACAGACAATACACTTTATCAGGGCAGCATTCATCCTTTGCTCCGAAGACAAACCGATCCCCATTTCTTCCAGCTACAAATCAAGTATCAAAGACCCTGGAGGCCAATGGCCTTTTCGGTATTGCCTTAATTTCCCTTTGCCATTAAGATTGTCGCATCGAATGCAGCGTGGATTACTACTGTTTCAATCGGCTGAGCTAAGCCATCATTGCGCGAAATCGCAAACCGCCGTCGCTCTAGATCTAGAAGTAAAGGATGAGTATTGGATGAGACTTCGGCTCATTTGAGGATGAGGATGCTAGAGTAAGATACAGTTATGATTCTCATATTTTGAGTAGTAAAGCGGATACGATGCTTCTCCTTTAAGAGTTTCTAACCGAGAATGGTACGTAGTGCCATGGTGAGTTCAGTTGAAGTTTTAGTGAGTTTTCAGATTGTATGAATTGGATTTGCATTTTTGCATTTGATTAAAATTATTTATCTGGTATGAATGGTTTTTATACCAGTGCATGTAGGTATTCAATCATCTGATATATTTATCTCCAATCAGTAAATAATTACTTTTATTTCTTTCTGTTAAAAAAAACTCTCCCAAATATGGAACCATCTATAGAGAAAGAAAAAACATGAAATATGTAAATAAATTAATTGAATGAGGCCTGCATTGATTTTAAATTGTATTTCCACTCCCTGTTTTCATCTAGCGAGTTGCAAACTAGAAGCTTTTTAAATAGCCTTTAATTATCAACCCTTTTCGAGTGTTTAAAGTGTTTTTGTGGGACAAAAACTGTTATGAATGAATACTTTTTATTGATATTATAGTTTTAATTCTTCGATATTAATTTTTGTAATAATTTCGTATGAAACGAATTAGTTGGGGAATCATCTGTAAAATATTACAAAGAAACGAATTTGAGAAGATAATAGATCAACTGAGATTCCTTGAAAAACAAAGCATTTCAAGATTAAGCTTAAAAAAAAGTTCTATTATCTTATCGAAAGTTACTATCTTTCCCTTCTAGTATCCTCTCGGACTGCGAAATTGATTAGAAAATAACTGATCACTTTTTGATCATTTTCTCCACCAAAATATCTAATTTGAGCACTGTCTACTGGAATCCGACTAAGATGGATTGATGCAAAAGTTTAGCAATCCATCATATACCCCCATGATGCTCTGCACTGGCCCTTTTTCGAATCTCTCGCAGGTAGAGCGTACCTCTTCAAGTTATGGAACTTTATAATTTGAACTATTATCAAGTAAGAAAAGTGAAGGTATTTTATCGTACAACATATCAAATTAATTGTAGTCTATCTGTTTTATCATAAATCTATGAATCAATCATTTTAAAACAACATAATATGGTAAGTCAATATGCAAAAAGGTTTGTAGGCAATAAGAATAGAGGTATTTGCATATGTTTGCAGATTGAAAATTTAAAAATATCCACCGCGCATATTGATTTATGCTTGGAAATGAAATAATAAAGTTTTTTCTTACTTCAAATATACTGCTCAGCCAACGATAGCAAAAGGGTCACGTGATTTTTACAGACTTTGCACGGCTGATAGTTGGGTAACCGGTGATGGTTGGGGTCTTACTTCTATATACAAGCAAATGTATCTTCCTCTTTCGATCAACTGCCCCTCAACTTCCTCCTGTCTCCCCTCCGAAATACTCGTTCCAGCCTTGTCAAAATCACGTGACCCTTTTACTATCGTTGGTTTAACAATATATGTGCAGGCATTATTTTATTCCACGCAAAGAGGCTGTACAAAGTTTGGAGAGATTGCTGAACCACTCTGTATACATGAAAATATCGCAATTTCTGTTAGGGGCCGTCCATAAATGATGTCACACTTTTTTGGCCCATTTTTGACCCCCTCCCCCCTCCTTTGTCACAAACTGTCACACTCTCCCCTCCCCCCCTTGGTCACATGCCACGCTCTTAAACCAACAACACATGTCTAATACACGAATTTGAAAATGCCCGGAACCAACTTTTTTTTGTTGTTGTTGTTGTCGTGTGCCACTTGGAATACCCAAGCTCAACAAGGACTCAAGGCAAAGGGGGTGCGGCTCCTGAGAAAGTGAGGCCCATAAATGGCAGGAGTCCGACTTCTGCCTCATGAGATGATAGATGCTGCCACTATCTATCGCCACCTCCACAATTTTGCCATGTATCTGAAGGGGAGGGAAATAGTCTCCAGACACCTGGACCCGTGGTAAACTGCGCCATGACGGACCACATCCAACTTTTTTTTTATTTGAGCTTAGTTTTACCCCTCTTGATAGTTTCATTTCTGGGGATGTTTTAAAAATCCTGCTGTCCCCCTGGATCCTGTCAAACTGTTTCTCCCCTGAGTCCTGAGTATGGTACAAAATTGGATCCTTTTCATTTAATTAAGTGAAAATGGCCATACTCACCACTCTACAGTTTAAATAATAAATTTGAAATGTGAAGCCCAATCTGGATTCTATTGTTTGTACTTCCATCTCTAAATCATTAATCTGAAAGTAACCACAATCTTACTGTGGTTACGAGAGTATATTGGAGAGATTTGAGGCATTTTTCATTTTGGGATCCTATAATGAACTGGTAATAGTGCTTTATCGAATACTATAAATACCCGGCAATACAGACTTTAATTTAATAACCATTATTACAGTGGTTCCCAAACTATTTTGGTTGTGGGACCCCCAAATTTGTTGCCAATGATCGCGGAACCCTGAATATTTTTTAATCAATGACTTTCAAAATTTAATATCTGATATTAAATTAAACCAGGGGCCCTACTACCATCCATGTGGGATCGTGTGGAATCGGGTTCTTTTCCGTCTCACGTGGGTTGGCAACCCGATTTTCCCTTTGGACTACTTTGATTACCACAAAGTGTGGAAAGTTTCCGCGCAATCGGGTTGGCCGACGGGTTTCAGCCCAACACCTCATTCCTTGGTGAAATGCAATCCCACCAGCGGATTAACATGGCGGACCCAAACTATCGCGGACAGTTTGAAATAAACATTAAGGTAAGAGATTTTCCATCCTATATAACTATATGAAATTACCTTTATTGAACAAAATCTATATAGATATTTGATAGTAACTATGAAATGTGCTATTATTACAACCCTAGAAGATTAAAACAGTCTATGGAATTTCCAACTTCTCGCTTACTTAATCGTTGGTTTCAAACTTAAAATTAGTTTATTCCTTTTGAAAGCTATTACTTTTTGTGTATTACTAAAATAATTTGAAAATAGTTTATTAAATTTTTGTGTTTATAACCTACAAGGTACGTGTAGAACAGGACAAATTGTAAACAATGATCGAATGTAAACAGTGAAAGAGCTGTATTTTTATAAACATTTAAAAATTGGACTATCTTTTAAAAATTCCTTTTTAATGCTTTTAAATATTACTTTTTGTTCATTCTTAACGTGCCATTACATTTCTTACCGAGAACATTCTCGATATTCTTAAGTTAATGGGACAGGAAAAATATGATTCCCATAGGACAAGATGTGTGATGCTTGGTTGATAATTTGTAAACATGTGTTGCATGTTGGTTTTATAACAACTGAATCGCTACTTGATTTTTAAATGTCTATTAAGCTGGGAAAAATTATACTTTTGATTTTAAAAGAAGGTGTAAATAATCCACATTATACTGTCGACTCTTAAGCAGCTTAATTATAGAATAGGAAATCATCTTTGATATTGTTTTCTGATTAAGCAGATTAGTCAACTGGATAATATGTAAACCCAAGAGGGTGTTGATTTTATTTGAAAAAGTATAAGTTTCTTCCTCATGTTTAGATTTTGAGTTGAAACTAAAAAAATTAATGTGTACATATTGTATTTTAGCCCTTTACAAAGATGTGAATGACGAAGATGGATGTTTCAATGACGAAGATAGATGTTTGAATGACGAAGATTGATGTGCCCTGTCAAATGATTCCTCTGATGGAAATTTTCTCAATTGGTCATCCTTTAATGAAGGTAAAGTACAATTACAACATTTGTGTGCTTATCCATACGTATCGTTTGTCTATCCTCGCTAGGGCAGTAAGTGTAACCCTAAACAAGCCAGCCCCCAAACCGGTTTATACTTGCCAATAGCTACCCCACATCCCTTCCGTCTCATTCGAAGGTGATTAAGTATCTTAAGCTCGCTGATTTCCTGCACCCCTTCTCAAATTTGGATTTCCCCAGTTCCCTACTGCCTAGAAAAGAAAGACAATACAACTCCTGAAATTGTTATGTAAAAAGTTTAAAGCAAATATCAAAATTATATTTTACAGATAATATGCCGAGCCAATGCAGCATATTATCTTCATGTCATTGGCTCGGGGACTTTTCAAAGTAAAAACAGGAATTGCTAATACTGCCATCCAGTTCAATTCAGTTTACGGTCGTGCTTAACTTCGCCAAGCTGTTTTAAATGTCATAAATTCAAATAGCGACATATTTTTATGGTTCTTATTGATAAACTGAACAGTTATTGACATAACTGAACATTTTACCTTGAGTTTGAAATTATTTAGCAATATCTCTAATTTTTGGTATCCAGAGCTTAGCGGAATCGAACCTAAGCAAAAGTTCACAAAAACTAGTTTTCTTAGAAATTTAACTGTTTCCACAATGGCGTGTTTTTTTTTTGGCGAGAATATATCTGGCTACAGTAAAATCCTAGAAATGGGTTGGGTTGGCGCCTCTTGGCGAATTTTTTGTTGCCAACTTCACTTTGATACTCAAGCACACATTGGCGCTACTACTTTGCTTGGCAACTGAACCCCTTTCTAGACTTGAGCTTCTCGCTACTTTTGAGCCACTTGAATGAATAGTTGTCTAAATCATAAACAAACCCCTTAACTATCAGATATGAAAGCAAAGTAAAATTATTTGGTAAAATTGAAATTAATATAAATTTAAATTTGAGAGCATTCAGCTTTGATTGTCATCTAGCTGCCTAAAATGGGCTAAAGAAACTATTAAATGGAACACTACAAAATGTAAACAAACTGCTCACTGGCGGTGCAAAATTTCTTTCCACCTAATTTGAACAAAATGTGTGTTTAGAGGCACAGTACTTCAAGACCTCATGCATGTAAAATAATTTTTAGTTTTGTTTAAACATTTTTACAACATGATGTTAAATCTCGATAGCTTGAAATTTTAATTGTTTGTATATTTTGCGCTTCCCCTGTTGTTACTCAGGCTTCGCCATTGAGTCAACTGTATTTTGTTTATAGTGTTCAGTATAAGCGGTGTGAAGTTTCTCCATGGTGGCAACCCGGCAAGATTGCCATAAGCCAAAAAGAAGAGACCGGTTTGCGTTTTTTATGCGTTGAGTTTTAGGCAGTCGCAACAAGATCTTGACTGATAATATAAATTTTAACGTGAATATAATTTAATATTTTATGACTGCTTGTTTACTGGAAGGAAGAACAAACTCTTGTTGGGTTCATTCTTCCTTCCAGTAAACAAGCAGTCAGAGTTTAAACTATTTAATTATATTCATGTTAAAATTTACATTCTCAGTCAAGATCTCTTGGCGCACGCGACCGCCAGCTCTAACTCAACGCATAGAAAACAAACATCAAAACGTTCTCTTCTTTTTCGCTTCTGGCAACCTCGTCGGGTTGCCACCGTAGAGGAACTTCACTAGCGGGTTAGTCAAATTTAAAAATTAATGTACAATGTAAACATTTTAGGTTCTTATGCTCCAAGATGTGGGAACTGCTGGTTTTTCCTGATTCCCTGTACTTTTAGTCTTTCTCAACAAAGGTGGTAAGTACTTAAAAATAGTTATAAAAGATGCTTTTTTTTGTTCAACTGTTAAAAACCTTATATAATACCTTATTCTATTTCACAGGCAACATCGGCTTTTCTAGCACTGCCAGCTGGGCCCTATAACAATTGTTTCATCATCTGGGTCCCAAGAATAAATTTTATCACAAAAATCTCATGAATTATTAAATACTACATATGAATCCTGCCTTTTCTGCTGTATGATTTGTAAAACATATTACAAGCAACATGCTTTTTTTATATATGTTACGGACAAAGTTATTAATTGGGCATTATTAATAATGCCCGGGCAATGTGATAAATTCAACGAAATTTATGAATGAAATTTATCACTTTGCCCGCTTCCACTCTGGGCATTATTACTTTGCCCGTAACATATACACAACTGCATTGTAACTATTTAATACCATGGATGGGAAAGATTTTATAAAAAATATTTTAACTTATTAAAAATGTTTGTATAATATGTGTATATTACTTTGCCAATAAAGCTGTAGTAGATTAAGATTGGTTTAATAAATATTGCTTCTCTAATTATCAAGTTTTTGATTCTTCGATAGTTATAATTACATTTGTGTATTAATGGGAATGATTGTATGATACATTCCTAATACTTCATTTGATAATACACTTGGTTTTTTCTAAACATAATTGACCACTATTGGCCTTAGATTTTTATTTAATTAATGTTTAAATACAATATTGCAAGAATGGTGATGCGAGATTTTACAAGAAATTTCACTGTAAACATCTTGAGTTTAAAAAAAAGATATATAGGAATATAATTGTGCAGGAAGTATAAATTTTAACAATAATTAGTTTTAGTAGTTAAATGAGTTGATCAATAGAAATGAAGTTATTTAAAGTAATAATGAAAATACTAATAATTGCTATATACATTTTTTAAGCTTAAACATTCCTTCCCAATAAATATTTTTTTCACTTAAAATGATGCAATATGTAACTAAATTTTTCTATAATGTTTAAAAGTTCAATGTATACTTATTGGAATAAATTCTTAATTTTCTTTCTAAATTAGACTGCAAAAGTACCCGTGGTACTTAGAATTCAATTTACAGTAAAACTCGATGGTTGTATTGTGCTTGTTGGTAAGGGGGTGCCCATACATTACATAATTTATTTTCTAAATTTTTGGAACCCTCCCACCCCCTTGGTGAGATTTACATAACCATAACATTTTTGACTAATATGTTCAATTTATCAAAATAAGTTTGACTAATTAGTTACTTTTTAGCACAAGTTTTTATGCAAAAAAATTTAAGAAAAATTATATGATTTGAACTAAAAGATATTGTGTGAGATTTTGACTCCCTAGGCTGAGATTTTGGTGGACATCCTCTCCCCCCTTTTTGACCTCATGCAATGGACATTACCCAATACTTTTTTTTACTGTTGTCGAGACTGCCCTACAAAAGAAGCGCACCCCCACAATTTTCACGACTTATATTTCTGGAATACGTAACAAATCCTTATACGTCTAAATAATTATAAGAATTATGATCTCTCATAGATAGACATAGGAGCGAATTTAGTGAGTATTTGATGCAATGTGTAATGTTAAGCCTAGAGCACAATATCTTGCTTTTTTAAATACTTACAATATCTGATATTACATATTCTCAGTTGATGTAGTTGAAAGGACGGGTAAAAAATTTCGAGGTGTAAGGTTTTTGGCATAACTAGCTAAGTTAGAGGATTGGTGTTTTGCGGCAGATATTATACGCAAGACAAGTAAATTGGAGGAATGCCTAACGTCAATGTAAAATTTGAGGTATTCAAGATAACATTTCTCAATCAAGAGTATACTGTAACACTTTGCTGTAAAATATTGTGACCGTTCCCTGAATAATATGGAGTGTCCCCTCGAAATATGGTGATTTTATTTCTAATAAAGTAGAAAAAGATGAGTCCCCTCAAATATTCATGGTTACCCTGTTCCTCAATATACACAAAAGTGTTTCGAATAAGTTAAAGGGTGCTGCAATGTGTTTGATAAGACTTCAATCACAAGGAATTTTGTCTTTGCTTTATATCCCATGAAAGCAGAAAATTGCATTAAAATTTTTTTCATTCATTTCTCTATAACTCAAAGGTTAGATATAGTTAAATAATTGCATTTAAGGGTTGATTTAAAATATAGGTGCTTTAGCTTTATAATACAAGAATCTTCTTTTCTGAGCTTCAATTTAACTAAAATTGCATTAGTATAGCATAGATTTTAAGGATTTAATTGGCGTCAGGCTTTTACCTTAAAATTTCTCAAGGAAAGTTATGTACCAAATGTAATGAATAAATTATTAAAGAAGGGCATTTTATATTGAGAATGACATTACAGCACTCTTTAAGTTATTGAAATCACTATTGACTTACTGAGGAACAAAACAATTGTTTATCCATATTAATTTACTAGACTATCTTGCAGCCTAACATAAAAAGGTTTTTGCTAACCCTTTCTTCATTTACGAGCAAAGAAAAACTAATAATTATATAATATATTTTGATTCCCAGTATTTAAGAACGTCTTTGTTTACATCACCACAACGCAAAGAATCAAAACAATCGTTGTGATTGGTCGATGAGAACCCGTCATGTCGGGTAAAATAGCCTCGAACTCATAGATCCACCCCCTCGATTCCACCCTCACTCGTTAACGGAAAGTGGTGGACTCGAAGTAGTCCTTTTCGTCTTTGACGAGTAGATGTGGGTTTTTAGCCGACGGGTTGGATCGGAACGGGTTGGAACCCGTCGTGTACTCGTAGTAGGGCCCCAGGCGCGGATCCAGCACGGGTCCAAGGGGGGGACACTTTTCCAGAATGCTTGGGGATTTTCTAAAAGTATCACGCAAGATCCCCTTGTGGTACCACTAGGTGGTGTGGAGGTCCTCCCCCAGAAAATTTTTGAAATTTGACTTGTAAAAATAGAGTTTTAACTCATTTTGAGAAACTATTTATGTCCACAAGGGGGGATTTTTCTGGACCGTTACCTTTATATTTTGACAAAAAATATCAAATTTTGGGGATTTTCCAAAAAGTATCACGCAAGATCTCCTTTTGGTACCGTGGGGGTTCTGGGGGTCCTCCCTTGAAAAATTTTGAAATTCGACTGGTGAAAGTAGCGTTTTAACTCATTCTGAGAATCTTTTTGGTCCAAGGAGGGGCGGCACTGCCCATTCTTATTGTTTTAAGCCATTCTTATTTTTTTAATGAAATAAAGTTTGTCACATGGAACCCCTAAATTTTTTCGTGGAACCCACATTAGTGTTTTGAAACTCGTCGACCACCCAGTTGGTTATATATTTATAGCAATCACGCTCTATCTCCAATCGGGTTCGGACAAATTCCTAAGTACTCCTTAATCTCCTCTTCAGACAGCTGGCATGTGCCAATCCTCTTTCGATTCTTCCATCGCGCCATTTTTTTTCTCTTTACTTCAAACACGGTCGATTTCACCCTCTTACACGCAGAAGAAGCAAAATCTTCCAAAAAGTCGAGAACTTATCGACTTAATCCATCCGAGCTGATTTAGTTGCCAAAATAAAAGCGACGACCGACGTAACGGAAAAGAATGGATACAAAAAGCGCGTGAAAATGACGATGGAGGAAAAAAAAAGAAGAAGGAATTCCAAATTTTTTTTATTTAGTATAATATGAGGAATAAATCTACGAAAGTGTCCGAAAAAAAATCGCGAGGGAAGAAGTGGAGATTCTTTTCCAGTCAATGTGTTTGATGGATTAGAACCCGATTGCTTCACTGTGTCCGCCATTTTTTATTAACATTCTTTTCTTCTAAGATGGCGGGGAAGAATCCGAGGGATTTGGAGCAGGGGGAGAAAATATGGCGATAAAAAGCGGAGGAAGGGGGAAAGACTTAAATCTTAAATCTCTCGACTTTATTTTATTTTTATTGAGAGGGATTTCATTTGTGTGTGAGGGGAAGAAAGATGAATGGATTTTTTATTGTGGAGTTCAAAAGTTGGAAACTCGCCGTTGGCTTATAAGTAGTATGGGAAAATAGATTTTTGTTGTGATTGGTTTAGCTATCGATACTAGAGAAGCAGTTTTGAAGTACTAAATATTTCAAGTCATATTATAAGATGTAAGCGATAAAAAATAGTACAACACACAAACCAAGTATTACTTTTAGGATCTGCAGCACAGGTAAAAAAGTAATTGTACAAAATAACAATCTATATGTAAAAATTTTAGGCTTAAGATTACTTTTTTAATTAAGTTCTCAACCAATTAAACAAAAAAATCAATCAACAATCATAGGGGTTCTCAACTTTTTAGAAACCCCGACCCCCTTTTTATTGCAAATATTTTACCACTATTCCCCCTCTTAATTGAATCACTTATTTCTGAAACATATTAATGCAACTTTTTTTTTGAAAAATGAGTTATTGGTGTCAGGGTATTCTGTAGGGGAACATTTTAGTGTAGGAATAATAAAAATAATTGACTTTAAAATTATTTTCCATCATTTCAAATTTCAGGTTTAGTGCAAAAGCAAGTCAAGCGTCGTCACTTGTTTGGTTTCTGCACGCTTATTTTATTACATGCAACTATTTTTGAGTCTATAGAATTGAAATCATTTTAAGAAATAAGTGTTTATACATCTACAAACCAAAAGAGAAAAATAAGAACTCTATAATAATTTTATCGTTTATATTAGTGTTATTTTCAAATACTATTCCCATTTTTATTACCAAATCCTTAAAAAATTTAGAACCTTGGAACGAAAACATTATGGAAGTGCTTGAACACAGTGTACATTGCAAAAATGTCTAACCAATGAAAGAAAATATAGTCACCAGTAAAAATATTGAAATTTTAAAATAATTTAGGTGATAATTTTATTGATTAAATGCTCTTCTTCGTTTCTAAACATATTTGTAACCCTCGGAAAGAATAATTTCTTGAGGTAGACGTATATAGTATACTAGCTGATTTGCCCGGCCTTGCACAGGTGGAGTGTATTTATTCCTTTTTTTAAGTTCTCCCAAGTTTATGTGCGATTTTTCGTATCACCAATCACCCCGGTGTCCCCTGTACTCTTTTCATATCCCCGTGTTCCTGGTAATATTTATATCCCTGTTTTCCCGGCACCTTTTCATATCCCGGTGTCCCCGGTACTTTTTCATATCCCAGTGTTCCCGGTACTTTTTCATATCCTGGCGTTTCCGGTACCTTTTGATATCCCGGTTTTCCCGATAACTTTTATATCTCGGTTTTCCCTGTACCTTTTTATATCCCGGTTTTCCCGATAATTTTTATATCCCAGTTTTCCCGATAATTTTCATATTCCGGTGTTCCTGGTACTTTTCCATGACCCGGTGTTCCCGGTACTTTTTCATAACCCGGTGTTCCCGATAATTTTCATAACTCAGTTTTCCCGATAATTTTCATGTCTCGGCGGTGTTCCCGATAATTTTCATATCCTGGTGTTCCCAAAAATTTTCATCCCTATATTCCCGGTGCCTATTTTTCATCCCAGTTCCAAATGTGATAACTCATTCCATCCCGATTTTTTGCCTATTAAACATTTATCTTTTCTATGTGATAAAAACAATCTAATTGAAATCATCTCAGTCATTTAAAATCTAGTGTTTAAAGTCTTAAACATAATTTTTATGAAGTATTCCCGCTGCCCTTTCAAAATTCCTCAAAAATTCTTTTTCAAAAATCCCTTGATAAAAAGTTACCTAGTAAAAAACTATTAAAATCCTGCCTTCTTCATAAAATAACCAACTTCTTTAAAAGCTACTTAAAAAGTAAAAAAATTGCTAGTTATAATAAAAAAAATCTAGTGATTATAGTCTAGTGAACCATGCTCTGTGAAACACTGAAATTTTAGCTCTGTTTTCATGGAAACATTTCAATTTTTTATCCATAAATTTAAGAAAATTAAAATCTTAAAGAAAGTAATTAATTATTTTAATATATTTCGGTGTTCCGATTACTGTTATAATATTTAAATACAGATATTCACACTGGTTTTCTTCTTAAATTTCGTTGTAAATTATAAATTGTTTTCAAATTATATTTTATCAAGTGAGGCAAGACGTCGCCTCAAGATAGAGAAGTAAACACTGCAATTTATACATTTCAACAATGCATAATGTTATTTCAATGGGTAAAACGGAGTCGAAAAAGCGCCGAAAAACAGGGAAGGAGTCGTTCGATTTAAAATTCGTTTCTTAGTGCGCGTCTAATGGCTGAGAGGAAGGTCTCTGTCAAATTTCAAGCCTATCGGTCCGGCAGTTTTGGAGATTTCGTGATGAGTGTGTGTCAGTGAATGAATGAATGAATGAATGAATGAATGAATGAATGAATGGTATTTGGATTTTATAGATATAGATATCAGTGTTTCCCAACACGCGGTCCGCCGACCACTGGTGGTTTGTGAGGCCATCAGAGTTGGTCGTAATGAGATACACTGCTGGCCATCCAAAATGGTACATCAAGAAGGAAAAGAGATAATAAATTCCATAAATTTACTTTTCCAAGTTTTTTTTTAGTAAAAGAAGAAAAATAACAAGCAGTTTTTCAATAATCTTTTCTTACATTAATATTATTTATTTAATATAGTAACAATTAAATTTAATTAATGGGTACTTTAAACACATTAAAACGTTAAATCATGCAAATTTAATAGTTTGAATATAATCTTCCTTATTGAGAAATTACATAGCATTTCTTTATATCATTGCATAATAACTGGAGAATAAAAGTCCCATATGAATTATTATAAGTGTTTTAAAATACATTCACAAAATAGCTTCACATTCACTGAGAGTAGTACAGTTTTTTTTCCTAAACTGCTTTCATTGCCCTTGATGACCTAAGTCGAACTGAATCCAGGCTAGTGGGTGGTAAAACTCCTCTACTATAAACAAATTCAAAGTAAAATATTGAAGAAACTTGGTGAATCTTTTGTTAACTTAAACTAAAATAATAATAATAGCGTAATTCTTGGAAAGCAACATCATTACACCCAAGACGATTGACACCTGTGGCTGTTTGAGACGATTGCCGACACAAAGAAACCTGCAATTTGCGATCCTGAAGGTGAGAACGCCTTAAAAGTTTGCATTCAAATCAAACAACGAGTGGTACTAATTTTCAACAACTGAGTTTATTTATTTAAATACATTTCCTTCTTTATATGATAAAAATTTGCATTAATTTGAGTCTGGGTGTTTCTGGGGTCAAGAAGTAAATCCTTACTATTTTTAAACTAAGTCATGACAATTTACATGAATTAGGTCGTGGAAATAGCTGTGAAGAAATTTACAGCTAGCATTTACATTCTTGATATATTACTATAATTTAGGGTTAGGAGAAGGAGGGTGTAAAAATTTCTAGATATCCTATTTTTTTGAGGAATAAAGTCACAACCATCAAATAACATGTGAAGCGGATTTTTTTTTTCAAAATGCACCATGACTTTCATGATATGCTAGGTTTACCACGGGTCCAGGTTTCTGGAGACTCCTCCCCTTCGGAGACATGGCAAAATTTGTGATGAATGAATGTGCCCCCTGTAAAAAGGTGTGTGCGAGTGAATGTGTGTATTACTAAATGTCGGGTTTTGGCAACGCGTTAGGGGAACTACGTCAAAGCTTACGTCACTGTGGCGCTTTAAAGGTTACACTCCACTCTGCATAGGGGCTCACTCTCTCTCTCACTCCGCTGTTAAGATGCGGTTCAGATTTTACAAGATTTTTAACGTTTATTGTTAATAAATAGATTTTTACTAAAGGCAAATGAGTTAATTTTAGTCTATAAGTAATGGCATCCCTGCACACAGCGACACTAAAAACAACGAAAGTTGTATAAAAGGAAACCTAAAAGAAGCGTTGACCTTGAGTTTAACTAAATGAGTCTATTAAGCATAATCCAGTGAAACTCCCCAACAAACAACCAATAAAGCAATAAAAAAGCAATAAAGATAGCATTGATTCCATGACATTACTTATTTATTCAATACGATTTGTAGGGCCATCCTTAAAACAAACTTTAAAATTGAATAAGATCTTACCTAAAAGTAGATTTTCGTTCGATAAGTTATACTCCTAACAACTTACACCAAAAATTTTTTTGAATAAAATCCTAATCTCACCATAGCATTCTATTAGCACCCATTCCTGATAGACTTCGTGCTAAATCAATACAACTACACCACATCGCAGTTACCCTCAATGAAACAGACAATACACTTTATCAGAGCAGCATTCATCCCTTGCTCCGAAGAGAAACCCATCCCCATTTCTTCCAGCTACAAATCAAGTATCAAAGACCCTGGAGGCCAATGGCCTTTTCGGTATTGCCTTAATTTCCCTTTGCCATTACGATTGTCGCATCGAATGCAGCGTGGATTACAGTTTCAATCGGCTGAGCTAAGCCATCATTGTGCGAAATCGCATACCGCCGTCGCTCTAGAAGTAAAGGATGAGTATTGGATGAGGCTTCGGCTCATTTGAGGATGAGGATGGTTGAGTACGATACCGTTATGATTCTCATATTTTGATATTTTGAGTGGTAAAGCGGATGCGATGCTTTCCCTGTGGTTTCGACCGAGTAAGCGGAGATCTTTGTAATGTGATGCTTAGTTCAGTTTTAGTGGGTTTTCAGATTGAAGGAATAACGCATTTTAGAAATGGATTTGCATTTGATTAAAAGATTATTTATCCGGTAATAGTGTTTTTATGTCAGTGGTACTCTATAATACATGTAGGTATTCGATCATCTGAGATCTCTCTCTCTCTCTCATACTTAATAATTACTTTTATTTCTTTCAGTTAAAAAAAACTCAAAACCTCTCCCAAATATGGACCCACCCATGGAGAAAGATGATTAATTGAATGAGGCCTGCACTGATTTTAAAATTGTATTTCCACTCCCTGTTTTTACAATATTTTTTCATTGGTACCTAGCGACTTGCAGACTAACTGAAAACTTTTAAATAGCCTTTAACTATCAATCCTCTTCGAGTTAGTTTAAAACGGCTTTTGTGGGACATAAACTGTAATGAATTAATACTTTTTATTGCCATTAGGGGCCATTCATTAATTACGTAATAATGATTTTGGCAATTTTTGACCCCCTTACCCCCATGTAAGGGTACGTAAGATTTTTCAAACCCCTCCCCCTATTCTTACGTAAGATTCCATTTCGTTTTTTCAAAATAATAAAATGTTAGGGCACGAAATGATTACCAAAAAAAAGTTGAAACCAAAACTAATAAAGATTTCTCTCTTTTTGTTTTGTTTCGACTTTTGACAACTGGAAGATGGATTCAACAGTTTTATTTAATTGGCATTTGTTTACATTAACTAGGAAAATATTACGTAAGAATTGGTTTGACCCCCCCACCCCCCAAGTAAGGGTGTGTAGAGATTTTTTCAACCCCCCTCCCCCTCGGGACCCTTACGTTATTAATGAATGACCCCTTATACAGACAGTTTCAGTTCTTCCATATAATTTTTATAATAATTTCGTATGGAACAAATTAGTTGGTGTATCATCTGTAAAATGTTAAAAGGAAACATATTTTTATAGTTTTGGAACTATTTGTTAAGTTTAATCGAATCTGAGAAGATAATAGATCAACTGAGATTCCTTGAAAAACAAAGCATTTCAAGATTAAGCTTAAAAAAGTTCTATTATCTTATCGAAAGTTACTATCTTTCCCTTTTAGTATCCTCTCGGACTGCAAAATTGATTAGAAAATAACTGATCACTTTTTGATCATTTTCTCCACCAAAAGATCTAATTTGAGCACTGTCTACTGGAATCCGACTAAGATGGATTGATGCAAAAGTTTAGCAATCCATCATATCCCCCCATGATGCTCTGCACTGGCCCTTTTTTCGAATCTCTCGCAGGTAGAGCGTACCTCTTCAAGTTATGGAACTTTATATTTTGAATTATTATCAAGTAAGAGAAGTATTTTATCGTGCAACATATCAAATTAATTGTAGTCAATCTGTGTTATCATAAATCTATGAATCAATCATTTGAAAACACAATATAATATGGTAAGACAACATGCAAAGAAGGTTTGTAGGCTATAAGAATAGATATATTTGCATATGTTTGCAGATTGAAAATTTAAAAATATCCACCGCGCATATTGATTCATGCTTGGAAATGAAATAATAAAGTGTTTTTTCTTACTTCAGATATACTGCTCAGCCAACGATAGTAAAAGGGTCACATGATTTTTACAGACTTTGCACGGCCGATAGCTGGGTAACCGGTGATAGTTGGGGTTTTGCTTCTATATAAAAGCAAATGTCTCGGCGCAAGTTCAGAGGTGCGGATGATTGGCGAATTTTGGCTATTTGGCGCTATATTTAGAAGCCAAATGGCTCTTTTAACATTAGTTAGGGTTACCATATTAGTCATGTTTACTGCTAAAAACTTGGCGCATCCGCACCTCTGAACTTGCGCCGTTTCTGTTAGGGGCCGTCCATAATTGATGTCACATTTTTTTGCCCATTTTTGACCCCCTCCCCCTCCTTTGTCACAAACTGTCACACTTTCCCCTCCCCCCCTTGATCACATGCCACGCTCTTAAACCAACAACATATGTCTAATACACGAATTTGAAAGTGCCCGGAACCAACTTTTGTTTATTTGAGCTTAGTTTTACCCCTCTTGATAGTTTCATTTCTATTTCTATTTAAGGTGACTTTGAGATTAATAAGTCGTCGTTTTAACAATTTAAGGGTGTTTTTTTTCGTTGATTTTAAGCTGCAGGATGTAGTTACAACTCTTAAACCCCCCTCCCTCCCCTTGTCACAAACTGTCTCAAATTTATAAACCCCCTCTCCCCCCTCTGAGCGTGACGTCATTTTTAGACTACCCCTTACTGGGGATGTTTTAAAAATCCTGCTGCCCCCCTGGATCCTTTCAAACTAAGATTATTCCCTGAGTATGAGACAAAAATTGAATCATTTTCACTTAATTAAGTGAAAATGGCTATAATCACCACTCTACAGTTATAATAAATTTGAAATATGAAGCCCAATCATGATCGAATTGGACGTTCTCACATCTCAGAGTATTAATATGAAAGTAACCACAACCTTACTGTGGTTACAAGAGTATATCGGAGAGATTTGAGGCATTTTTCGTATTGGAATCCTATAATGAACTGGTATTAGTGCTTTATCGAATGCTATGAATACCCGGCCATACGGACTTTAATTTAATAACCATTAGTACATAGGCGCCGACTCCATAGGGTTTGAGGGGGCTTGAGCCCCCCAATGTTGGAAGATGGGGGGCTAAGCCCCCCCCCCAAATATTTTTTAAAAAAAGTACCTATATTTTCTTTCATGAACTAAAGAAGGCAATGTATTGGACGTAGTTTTTTTGGTCCCTTTCACTTGGTCTTCTCAAAGGGTCTCAAAATGACAAAACAGTACTTTCAAGAATGAAAACTTCAAAAAAAATTTGGGGGAGGACCCCCAAACCCCCCTGAAATTTTTAAATTTATTATGTACTGTTTTTCTTTGAAACTTCCGTGATTATTGAGGAGTGATCCTTCATTTGTGTAACATAAGAAAAAAGTCTACAAAATGAATGTAAACACTATTTTTAGGGACAAATTAGTACTCCTCTTCAGACAGCTGGCATGTGCCAATCCTCTTTCAATTCTTCCATCGCGCCATTTTTTTTCTCTCAACTTCAAACACGGTCGATTTCACCCTCTTACACGCAGAAGAAGCAAAATTCTTCCAAAAAGTCGAGAACTAATCGACTTAATCCATCCGAGCTGATTTAGTTGCCGAAATAAAAGCGACGACCGACCTAACGGAAAAGAATGGATACAAAAAGCGCGTGAAAATGACGATGGAGGAGAAAAAAAAGAAGGAATTCCAAATTTTTTTTATTTAGTATAATATGAGGAATAAATCTACGAAAGTGTCCGAAAAAAAATCGCTAGGGAAGAAGTGGAGATTCTTTTCCAGTCAATGTGTTTGATGGATTAGAACCCGATTGCTTCACTGTGTCCGCCATTTTTTATTAGCATTCTTTTCTTCTAAGATGGCGGGGAAGAATCCGAGGGATTTGGAGCAGGGGGAGAAAATATGGCGATAAAAAGCGGAGGAAGGGGGAAAGACTTAAATCTTAAATCTCTCGACTTTATTTTATTTTTATTGAGAGGGATTTCATTTGTGTGTGAGGGGAAGAAAGATGAGTGGATTTTTTATTGTGGAGTTCAAAAGTTGGAAACTCGCCGTTGGCTTATAAGTAGTATGGGAAAATAGATTTTTGTTGTGATTGGTTTAGCTATCGATACTAGAGAAGCAGTTTTGAAGTACTAAATATTTCAAGTCATATTATAAGATGTAAGCGATAAAAAATAGTACAACACACAAACCAAGTATTACTTTTAGGATCTGCAGCACAGGTAAAAAAGTAATTGTACAAAATAACAATCTATATGTGAAAATTTTAGGCTTAAGATTACTTTTTTAATTAAGTTCTCAACCAATTAAACAAAAAAATCAATCAACAATCATAGGGGTTCTCAACTTTTTAGAAACCCCGACCCCCTTTTTATTGCAAATATTTTACCACTATTCCCCCTCTTAATTGAATCACTTATTTCTGAAACATATCAATGCAACTTTTTTTTTTGAAAAATGAGTTATTGGTGTCAGGGGATTCTGTAGGGGAACATTTTAGTGAAGGAATAATAAAAATACTTGACTTTAAAATTATTTTCCATCATTTTAAATTTCAGGTTTAGTGCAAAAGCAAGTCAAGCGTCGTCACTTGTTTGGTTTCTGCACGCTTATTTTATTACATGCAACTATTTTTGAGTCTATAGAATTGAAATCATTTTAAGAAATAAGTGTTTATACATCTACAAACCAAAAGAGAAAAATAAGAACTCTATAATAATTTTATCGTTTATATTAGTGTTATTTTCAAATACTATTCCCATTTTTATTACCAAATCCTTAAAAAATTTAGAACCTTGGAACGAAAACATTATGGAAGTGCTTGAACACAGTGTACATTGCAAAAATGTCTAACCAATGAAAGAAAATATAGTCACCAGTAAAAATATTGAAATTTTAAAATAATTTAGGTGATAATTTTATTGATTAAATGCTCTTCTTCGTTTCTAAACATATTTGTAACCCTCGGAAAGAATAATTTCTTGAGGTAGACGTATATAGTATACTAGCTGATTTGCCCGGCCTTGCACAGGTGGAGTGTATTTATTCCTTTTTTTAAGTTCTCCCAAGTTTATGTGCGATTTTTCGTATCACCAATCACCCCGGTGTCCCCTGTACTCTTTTCATATCCCCGTGTTCCTGGTAATATTTATATCCCTGTTTTCCCGGCACCTTTTCATATCCCGGTGTCCCCGGTACTTTTTCATATCCCAGTGTTCCCGGTACTTTTTCATATCCTGGCGTTTCCGGTACCTTTTGATATCCCGGTTTTCCCGATAACTTTTATATCCCGGTTTTCCCTGTACCTTTTTATATCCCGGTTTTCCCGATAATTTTTATATCCCAGTTTTCCCGATAATTTTCATATTCCGGTGTTCCTGGTACTTTTCCATGACCCGGTGTTCCCGGTACTTTTTCATAACCCGGTGTTCCCGATAATTTTCATAACTCAGTTTTCCCGATAATTTTCATGTCTCGGCGGTGTTCCCGATAATTTTCATATCCTGGTGTTCCCAAAAATTTTCATCCCTATATTCCCGGTGCCTATTTTTCATCCCAGTTCCAAATGTGATAACTCATTCCATCCCGATTTTTTGCCTATTAAACATTTATCTTTTCTATGTGATAAAAACAATCTAATTGAAATCATCTCAGTCATTTAAAATCTAGTGTTTAAAGTCTTAAACATAATTTTTATGAAGTATTCCCGCTGCCCTTTCAAAATTCCTCAAAAATTCTTTTTCAAAAATCCCTTGATAAAAAGTTACCTAGTAAAAAACTATTAAAATCCTGCCTTCTTCATAAAATAACCAACTTCTTTAAAAGCTACTTAAAAAGTAAAAAAATTGCTAGTTATAATAAAAAAATCTAGTGATTATAGTCTAGTGAACCATGCTCTGTGAAACACTGAAATTTTAGCTCTGTTTTCATGGAAACATTTCAATTTTTTATCCATAAATTTAAGAAAATTAAAATCTTAAAGAAAGTAATTAACTATTTTAATATATTTCGGTGTTCCGATTACTGTTATAATATTTAAATACAGATATTCACACTGGTTTTCTTCTTAAATTTCGTTGTAAATTATAAATTGTTTTCAAATTATATTTTATCAAGTGAGGCAAGACGTCGCCTCAAGATAGAGAAGTAAACACTGCAATTTATGCATTTCAACAATGCATAATGTTATTTCAATGGGTAAAACGGAGTCGAAAAAGCGCCGAAAAACAGGGAAGGAGTCGTTCGATTTTAAAATCGTTTCTTAGTGCGCGTCTAATGGCTGAGAGGAAGGTCTCTGTCAAATTTCAAGCCTATCGGTCCGGCAGTTTTGGAGATTTCGTGATGAGTGTGTGTCAGTGAATGAATGAATGAATGAATGAATGAATGAATGAATGAATGGTATTTGGATTTTATAGATATAGATATCAGTGTTTCCCAACACGCGGTCCGCCGACCACTGGTGGTTTGTGAGGCCATCAGAGTTGGTCGTAATGAGATACACTGCTGGCCATCCAAAATGGTACATCAAGAAGGAAAAGAGATAATAAATTCCATAAATTTACTTTTCCAAGTTTTTTTTTAGTAAAAGAAGAAAAATAACAAGCAGTTTTTCAATAATCTTTTCTTACATTAATATTATTTATTTAATATAGTAACAATTAAATTTAATTAATGGGTACTTTAAACACATTAAAACGTTAAATCATGCAAATTTAATAGTTTGAATATAATCTTCCTTATTGAGAAATTACATAGCATTTCTTTATATCATTGCATAATAACTGGAGAATAAAAGTCCCATATGAATTATTATAAGTGTTTTAAAATACATTCACAAAATAGCTTCACATTCACTGAGAGTAGTACAGTTTTTTTTCCTAAACTGCTTTCATTGCCCTTGATGACCTAAGTCGAACTGAATCCAGGCTAGTGGGTGGTAAAACTCCTCTACTATAAACAAATTCAAAGTAAAATATTGAAGAAACTTGGTGAATCTTTTGTTAACTTAAACTAAAATAATAATAATAGCGTAATTCTTGGAAAGCAACATCATTACACCCAAGACGATTGACACCTGTGGCTGTTTGAGACGATTGCCGACACAAAGAAACCTGCAATTTGCGATCCTGAAGGTGAGAACGCCTTAAAAGTTTGCATTCAAATCAAACAACGAGTGGTACTAATTTTCAACAACTGAGTTTATTTATTTAAATACATTTCCTTCTTTATATGATAAAAATTTGCATTAATTTGAGTCTGGGTGTTTCTGGGGTCAAGAAGTAAATCCTTACTATTTTTAAACTAAGTCATGACAATTTACATGAATTAGGTCGTGGAAATAGCTGTGAAGAAATTTACAGCTAGCATTTACATTCTTGATATATTACTATAATTTAGGGTTAGGAGAAGGAGGGTGTAAAAATTTCTAGATATCCTATTTTTTTGAGGAATAAAGTCACAACCATCAAATAACATGTGAAGCGGATTTTTTTTTTCAAAATGCACCATGACTTTCATGATATGCTAGGTTTACCACGGGTCCAGGTTTCTGGAGACTCCTCCCCTTCGGAGACATGGCAAAATTTGTGATGAATGAATGTGCCCCCTGTAAAAAGGTGTGTGCGAGTGAATGTGTGTATTACTAAATGTCGGGTTTTGGCAACGCGTTAGGGGAACTACGTCAAAGCTTACGTCACTGTGGCGCTTTAAAGGTTACACTCCACTCTGCATAGGGGCTCACTCTCTCTCTCACTCCGCTGTTAAGATGCGGTTCAGATTTTACAAGATTTTTAACGTTTATTGTTAATAAATAGATTTTTACTAAAGGCAAATGAGTTAATTTTAGTCTATAAGTAATGGCATCCCTGCACACAGCGACACTAAAAACAACGAAAGTTGTATAAAAGGAAACCTAAAAGAAGCGTTGACCTTGAGTTTAACTAAATGAGTCTATTAAGCATAATCCAGTGAAACTCCCCAACAAACAACCAATAAAGCAATAAAAAAGCAATAAAGATAGCATTGATTCCATGACATTACTTATTTATTCAATACGATTTGTAGGGCCATCCTTAAAACAAACTTTAAAATTGAATAAGATCTTACCTAAAAGTAGATTTTCGTTCGATAAGTTATACTCCTAACAACTTACACCAAAAATTTTTTTGAATAAAATCCTAATCTCACCATAGCATTCTATTAGCACCCATTCCTGATAGACTTCGTGCTAAATCAATACAACTACACCACATCGCAGTTACCCTCAATGAAACAGACAATACACTTTATCAGAGCAGCATTCATCCCTTGCTCCGAAGAGAAACCCATCCCCATTTCTTCCAGCTACAAATCAAGTATCAAAGACCCTGGAGGCCAATGGCCTTTTCGGTATTGCCTTAATTTCCCTTTGCCATTACGATTGTCGCATCGAATGCAGCGTGGATTACAGTTTCAATCGGCTGAGCTAAGCCATCATTGTGCGAAATCGCATACCGCCGTCGCTCTAGAAGTAAAGGATGAGTATTGGATGAGGCTTCGGCTCATTTGAGGATGAGGATGGTTGAGTACGATACCGTTATGATTCTCATATTTTGATATTTTGAGTGGTAAAGCGGATGCGATGCTTTCCCTGTGGTTTCGACCGAGTAAGCGGAGATCTTTGTAATGTGATGCTTAGTTCAGTTTTAGTGGGTTTTCAGATTGAAGGAATAACGCATTTTAGAAATGGATTTGCATTTGATTAAAAGATTATTTATCCGGTAATAGTGTTTTTATGTCAGTGGTACTCTATAATACATGTAGGTATTCGATCATCTGAGATCTCTCTCTCTCTCTCATACTTAATAATTACTTTTATTTCTTTCAGTTAAAAAAAACTCAAAACCTCTCCCAAATATGGACCCACCCATGGAGAAAGATGATTAATTGAATGAGGCCTGCACTGATTTTAAAATTGTATTTCCACTCCCTGTTTTTACAATATTTTTTCATTGGTACCTAGCGACTTGCAGACTAACTGAAAACTTTTAAATAGCCTTTAACTATCAATCCTCTTCGAGTTAGTTTAAAACGGCTTTTGTGGGACATAAACTGTAATGAATTAATACTTTTTATTGCCATTAGGGGCCATTCATTAATTACGTAATAATGATTTTGGCAATTTTTGACCCCCTTACCCCCATGTAAGGGTACGTAAGATTTTTCAAACCCCTCCCCCTATTCTTACGTAAGATTCCATTTCGTTTTTTCAAAATAATAAAATGTTAGGGCACGAAATGATTACCAAAAAAAAGTTGAAACCAAAACTAATAAAGATTTCTCTCTTTTTGTTTTGTTTCGACTTTTGACAACTGGAAGATGGATTCAACAGTTTTATTTAATTGGCATTTGTTTACATTAACTAGGAAAATATTACGTAAGAATTGGTTTGACCCCCCCACCCCCCAAGTAAGGGTGTGTAGAGATTTTTTCAACCCCCCTCCCCCTCGGGACCCTTACGTTATTAATGAATGACCCCTTATACAGACAGTTTCAGTTCTTCCATATAATTTTTATAATAATTTCGTATGGAACAAATTAGTTGGTGTATCATCTGTAAAATGTTAAAAGGAAACATATTTTTATAGTTTTGGAACTATTTGTTAAGTTTAATCGAATCTGAGAAGATAATAGATCAACTGAGATTCCTTGAAAAACAAAGCATTTCAAGATTAAGCTTAAAAAAGTTCTATTATCTTATCGAAAGTTACTATCTTTCCCTTTTAGTATCCTCTCGGACTGCAAAATTGATTAGAAAATAACTGATCACTTTTTGATCATTTTCTCCACCAAAAGATCTAATTTGAGCACTGTCTACTGGAATCCGACTAAGATGGATTGATGCAAAAGTTTAGCAATCCATCATATCCCCCCATGATGCTCTGCACTGGCCCTTTTTTCGAATCTCTCGCAGGTAGAGCGTACCTCTTCAAGTTATGGAACTTTATATTTTGAATTATTATCAAGTAAGAGAAGTATTTTATCGTGCAACATATCAAATTAATTGTAGTCAATCTGTGTTATCATAAATCTATGAATCAATCATTTGAAAACACAATATAATATGGTAAGACAACATGCAAAGAAGGTTTGTAGGCTATAAGAATAGATATATTTGCATATGTTTGCAGATTGAAAATTTAAAAATATCCACCGCGCATATTGATTCATGCTTGGAAATGAAATAATAAAGTGTTTTTTCTTACTTCAGATATACTGCTCAGCCAACGATAGTAAAAGGGTCACATGATTTTTACAGACTTTGCACGGCCGATAGCTGGGTAACCGGTGATAGTTGGGGTTTTGCTTCTATATAAAAGCAAATGTCTCGGCGCAAGTTCAGAGGTGCGGATGATTGGCGAATTTTGGCTATTTGGCGCCATATTTAGAAGCCAAATGGCTCTTTTAACATTAGTTAGGGTTACCATATTAGTCATGTTTACTGCTAAAAACTTGGCGCATCCGCACCTCTGAACTTGCGCCGTTTCTGTTAGGGGCCGTCCATAATTGATGTCACATTTTTTTGCCCATTTTTGCCCCCTCCCCCTCCTTTGTCACAAACTGTCACACTTTCCCCTCCCCCCCTTGGTCACATGCCACGCTCTTAAACCAACAACATATGTCTAACACACGAATTTGAAAGTGCCCGGAACCAACTTTTGTTTATTTGAGCTTAGTTTTACCCCTCTTGATAGTTTCATTTCTATTTCTATTTAAGGTGACTTTGAGATTAATAAGTCGTCGTTTTAACAATTTAAGGGTGTTTTTTTTCGTTGATTTTAAGCTGCAGGATGTAGTTACAACTCTTAAACCCCCCTCCCTCCCCTTGTCACAAACCGTCTCAAATTTATAAACCCCCTCTCCCCCCTCTGAGCGTGACGTCATTTTTAGACTACCCCTTACTGGGGATGTTTTAAAAATCCTGCTGCCCCCCTGGATCCTTTCAAACTAAGATTATTCCCTGAGTATGAGACAAAAATTTAATCATTTTCACTTAATTAAGTGAAAATGGCTATAATCACCACTCTACAGTTTAAATAATAAATTTGAAATATGAAGCCCAATCATGATCGAATTGGACGTTCTCACATCTCAGAGTATTAATATGAAAGTAACCACAACATTACTGTGGTTACAAGAGTATATCGGAGAGATTTGAGGCATTTTTCGTATTGGGATCCTATAATGAACTGGTATTAGTGCTTTATCGAATGCTATGAATACCCGGCAATACGGACTTTAATTTAATAACCATTAGTACATAGGCGCCGACTCCATAGGGTTTGAGGGGGCTTGAGCCCCCCAATGTTGGAAGATGGGGGGCTAAGCCCCCCCCCCAAATATTTTTTAAAAAAAGTACCTATATTTTCTTTCATGAACTAAAGAAGGCAATGTATTGGACGTAGTTTTTTTGGTCCCTTTCACTTGGTCTTCTCAAAGGGTCTCAAAATGACAAAACAGTACTTTCAAGAATGAAAACTTCAAAAAAAATTTGGGGGAGGACCCTCAAACCCCCCTGAAATTTTTAAATTTATTATGTACTGTTTTTCTTTGAAACTTCCGTGATTATTGAGGAGTGATCCTTCATTTGTGTAACATAAGAAAAAAGTCTACAAAATGAATTTAAACACTATTTTTAGGGACAAATTAGTACTCCTCTTCAAACAGCTGGCATGTGCCAATCCTCTTTCAATTCTTCCATCGCGCCATTTTTTTTCTCTCAACTTCAAACACGGTCGATTTCACCCTCTTACACGCAGAAGAAGCAAAATTCTTCCAAAAAGTCGAGAACTAATCGACTTAATCCATCCGAGCTGATTTAGTTGCCGAAATAAAAGCGACGACCGACCTAACGGAAAAGAATGGATACAAAAAGCGCGTGAAAATGACGATGGAGGAGAAAAAAAAGAAGGAATTCCAAATTTTTTTTATTTAGTATAATATGAGGAATAAATCTACGAAAGTGTCCGAAAAAAAATCGCTAGGGAAGAAGTGGAGATTCTTTTCCAGTCAATGTGTTTGATGGATTAGAACCCGATTGCTTCACTGTGTCCGCCATTTTTTATTAGCATTCTTTTCTTCTAAGATGGCGGGGAAGAATCCGAGGGATTTGGAGCAGGGGGAGAAAATATGGCGATAAAAAGCGGAGGAAGGGGGAAAGACTTAAATCTTAAATCTCTCGACTTTATTTTATTTTTATTGAGAGGGATTTCATTTGTGTGTGAGTGGAAGAAAGATGAGTGGATTTTTTCCTGTGGAGTTCAAAAAATGGAAACTCGCCGTTGGCTTATAAGTAGTATGGGAAAATAGATTTTTGTAGTGATTGGTTTAGCTATCGATACTAGTGAAGCAGTTTTGAAGTATTAAATATTTCAAGTCATATTATAAGATATAAGCGATAAAAAAATAGTTGTACAACACACAAACCAAGTATTACTTTTACCAATACTCGCCGTTGGCTTATAAGTAGTATGGGAAAATAGATTTTTGTTGTGATTGGTTTAGCTATCGATACTAGTGAAGCAGTTTTGAAGTACTAAATATTATAAGTCATATTATAAGATATAAGCGATAAAAAATAGTACAACACACAAACCAAGTATTACTTTTAGGATCTGCAGCACAGGTAAAAAAGTAATTGTACAAAATAACAATCTATATGTGAAAATTTTAGGCTTAAGAGTACTTTTTTAATTAAGTTCTCAACCAATTAAACAAAAAAATCAATCAACAATCATAGGGGTTTTCAACTTTTTAGAAACCCCGACCCCCTTTTTATTGCAAATATTTTACCACTATTCCCCCTCTTAATTGAATCACTTATTTCTGAAACATATTAATGCAACTTTTTTTTTGAAAAATGAGTTATTGGTGTCAGGGTATTCTGTAGGGGAACATTTTAGTGTAGGAATAATAAAAATAATTGACTTTAAAATTATTTTCCATCATTTCAAATTTCAGGTTTAGTGCAAAAGCAAGTCAAGCGTCGTCACTTGTTTGGTTTCTGCACGCTTATTTTATTACATGCAACTATTTTTGAGTCTATAGAATTGAAATCATTTTAAGAAATAAGTGTTTATACATCTACAAACCAAAAGAGAAAAATAAGAACTCTATAATAATTTTATCGTTTATATTAGTGTTATTTTCAAATACTATTCCCATTTTTATTACCAAATCCTTAAAAAATTTAGAACCTTGGAACGAAAACATTATGGAAGTGCTTGAACACAGTGTACATTGCAAAAATGTCTAACCAATGAAAGAAAATATAGTCACCAGTAAAAATATTGAAATTTTAAAATAATTTAGGTGATAATTTTATTGATTAAATGCTCTTCTTCGTTTCTAAACATATTTGTAACCCTCGGAAAGAATAATTTCTTGAGGTAGACGTATATAGTATACTAGCTGATTTGCCCGGCCTTGCACAGGTGGAGTGTATTTATTCCTTTTTTTAAGTTCTCCCAAGTTTATGTGCGATTTTTCGTATCACCAATCACCCCGGTGTCCCCTGTACTCTTTTCATATCCCCGTGTTCCTGGTAATATTTATATCCCTGTTTTCCCGGCACCTTTTCATATCCCGGTGTCCCCGGTACTTTTACATATCCCAGTGTTCCCGGTACTTTTTCATATCCTGGCGTTTCCGGTACCTTTTGATATCCCGGTTTTCCCTGTACCTTTTTATATCCCGGTTTTCCCGATAATTTTTATATCCCAGTTTTCCCGATAATTTTCATATTCCGGTGTTCCTGGTACTTTTCCATGACCCGGTGTTCCCGGTACTTTTTCATAACCCGGTGTTCCCGATAATTTTCATAACTCAGTTTTCCCGATAATTTTCATGTCTCGGCGGTGTTCCCGATAATTTTCATATCCTGGTGTTCCCAAAAATTTTCATCCCTATATTCCCGGTGCCTATTTTTCATCCCAGTTCCAAATGTGATAACTCATTCCATCCCGATTTTTTGCCTATTAAACATTTATCTTTTCTATGTGATAAAAACAATCTAATTGAAATCATCTCAGTCATTTAAAATCTAGTGTTTAAAGTCTTAAACATAATTTTTATGAAGTATTCCCGCTGCCCTTTCAAAATTCCTCAAAAATTCTTTTTCAAAAATCCCTTGATAAAAAGTTACCTAGTAAAAAACTATTAAAATCCTGCCTTCTTCATAAAATAACCAACTTCTTTAAAAGCTACTTAAAAAGTAAAAAATTTGCTAGTTATAATAAAAAAAATCTAGTGATTATAGTCTAGTGAACCATGCTCTGTGAAACACTGAAATTTTAGCTCTGTTTTCATGGAAACATTTCAATTTTTTATCCATAAATTTAAGAAAATTAAAATCTTAAAGAAAGTAATTAATTATTTTAATATATTTCGGTGTTCCGATTACTGTTATAATATTTAAATACAGATATTCACACTGGTTTTCTTCTTAAATTTCGTTGTAAATTATAAATTGTTTTCAAATTATATTTTATCAAGTGAGGCAAGACGTCGCCTCAAGATAGAGAAGTAAACACTGCAATTTATGCATTTCAACAATGCATAATGTTATTTCAATGGGTAAAAAGGAGTCGAAAAAGCGCCGAAAAACAGGGAAGGAGTCGTTCGATTTTAAAATCGTTTCTTAGTGCGCGTCTAATGGCTGAGAGGAAGGTCTCTGTCAAATTTCAAGCCTATCGGTCCGGCAGTTTTGGAGATTTCGTGATGAGTGTTATGAATGAATGAATGAATGAATGGTATTTGGATTTTATAGATATAGATATCAGTGTTTCCCAACACGCGGTCCGCCGACCACTGGTGGTTTGTGAGGCCATCAGAGTTGGTCGTAATGAGATACACTGCTGGCCATCCAAAATGGTACATCAAGAAGGAAAAGAGATAATAAATTCCATAAATTTACTTTTCCAAGTTTTTTTTTAGTAAAAGAAGAAAAATAACAAGCAGTTTTTCAATAATCTTTTCTTACATTAATATTATTTATTTAATATAGTAACAATTAAATTTAATTAATGGGTACTTTAAACACATTAAAACGTTAAATCATGCAAATTTAATAGTTTGAATATAATCTTCCTTATTGAGAAATTACATAGCATTTCTTTATATCATTGCATAATAACTGGAGAATAAAAGTTTAAATATAGTTTTCCCATATGAATTATTGTAAGTGTTTTAAAATACATTCATAAAATAGCTTCACATTCACTGAGAGTAGTACAGTTTTTTTCCTAAACTGCATTCATTGCCCTTGATGACCTAAGTCGAACTGAATCCAGGCTAGTGGGTGGTAAAACTCCTCTACTATAAACAAATTCAAAGTAAAATATTGAAGAAACTTGGTGAATCTTTTGTTAACTTAAACTAAAATAATAATAATAGCGTAATTCTTGGAAAGCAACATCATTACACCCAAGACGATTGACACCTGTGGCTGTTTGAGACGATTGCCGACACAAAGAAACCTGCAATTTGCGATCCTGAAGGTGAGAACGCCTTAAAAGTTTGCATTCAAATCAAACAACGAGTGGTACTAATTTTCAACAACTGAGTTTATTTATTTAAATACATTTACTTTTTTTATGATAAAAATTTGCATTAATTTGAGTCTGGGTGTTTCTGGGGTCAAGAAAAGCAAACCCTTACTATTTTTAAACTAGTCATGACAATTTACATGAATTAGGTCGTGGAAATAGCTGTGAAGAAATTTACAGCTAGCATTTACATTCCTGATATATACTATAATTTAGGGTTAGGAGAAGGAGGGTGAAAAAATTTCTAGATATCCTGTTTTTGTAAGATATAAAGTCACAACCATTATATAAAATGTGAAGCGGATTTTTTTTCAAAATGCATCATGACTTTCATGATATGCTAGGTTTACCACGGGTCCAGGTTTCTGGAGACTCCTCCCCTTCGGAGACATGGCAAAATTTGTGATGAATGAATGTGCCCCCTGTAAAAAGGTGTCTGCGAGTGAATGTGTGTATTACTAAATGACGGGTTTTGGCAACGCGTTAGGGGAACTACGTCAAAGCTTACGTCACTGTGTCGCTTTAAAGGTTACACTCCACTCTGCATAGGGGCTCACTCTCTCTCACTCCGCTGTTAAGATGCGGTTCAGATTTTACAAGATTTTAAACGTTTACTATTAATAAATAGATTTTTATTAAAGGCAAATGAGTTAATTTTAGTCTATAAGTAATGGCATCCCTGCACACAGCGACACTAAAAACAACGAAAGTTGTATAAAAGGAAACCTAAAAGAAGCGTTGACCTTGAGTTTAACTAATTGAGTCTATTAAGCATAATCCAGTGAAACTCCCCAACAAACAAGCAATAAAGCAATAAAAAAGCAATAAAGATAATAAAGATAGCATTGATTCCATGGCATTACTTATTTATTCAATGCGATTTGAAGGGCCATCCTTAAAACATACTTTAGAACTTACCTCAAAGTAGATTTTCGTTAGATAAGTTATACTCCTAACAACTTACCCCAAAAATGTTTTGAATAAATCCTAAGCTCACCATAGCATACAATTAGCACCCATTCCTGATAGACTTCGTGCTAAATCAATGCAACTACACCACATCGCAGTTACCCCCAATGAAACAGACAATACACTTTATCAGAGCAGCATTCATCCCTTGCTCCGAAGAGAAACCCATCCCCATTTCTTCCAGCTACAAATCAAGTATCAAAGACCCTGGAGGCCAATGGCCTTTTCGGTATTGCCTTAATTTCCCTTTGCCATTACGATTGTCGCATCGAATGCAGCGTGGATTACAGTTTCAATCGGCTGAGCTAAGCCATCATTGTGCGAAATCGCATACCGCCGTCGCTCTAGAAGTAAAGGATGAGTATTGGATGAGGCTTCGGCTCATTTGAGGATGAGGATGGTTGAGTACGATACCGTTATGATTCTCATATTTTGATATTTTGAGTGGTAAAGCGGATGCGATGCTTTCCCTGTGGTTTCGACCGAGTAAGCGGAGATCTTTGTAATGTGATGCTTAGTTCAGTTTTAGTGGGTTTTCAGATTGAAGGAATAACGCATTTTAGAAATGGATTTGCATTTGATTAAAAGATTATTTATCCGGTAATAGTGTTTTTATGTCAGTGGTACTCTATAATACATGTAGGTATTTGATCATCTGAGATCTCTCTCTCTCTCTCATACTTAATAATTATTTTATTTCTTTCAGTTAAAAAAAACTCAAAACCTCTCCCAAATATGGACCCACCCATGGAGAAAGATGATTAATTGAATGAGGCCTGCACTGATTTTAAAATTGTATTTCCACTCCCTGTTTTTACAATATTTTTTCATTGGTACCTAGCGACTTGCAGACTAACTGAAAACTTTTAAATAGCCTTTAACTATCAATCCTCTTCGAGTTAGTTTAAAACGGCTTTTGTGGGACATAAACTGTAATGAATGAATACTTTTTATTGCCATTAGGGGCCATTCATTAATTACGTAATAATGATTTTGGCAATTTTTGACCCCCTTACCCCCATGTAAGGGTACGTAAGATTTTTCAAACCCCTCCCCCTATTCTTACGTAAGATTCCATTTCGTTTTTTCAAAATAATAAAATGTTAGCGCACGAAATGATTACCAAAAAAAAGTTGAAACCAAAACTAATAAAGATTTCTCTCTTTTTGTTTTGTTTCGACTTTTGACAACTGGAAGATGGATTCAACAGTTTTATTTAATTGGCATTTGTTTACATTAACTAGGAAAATATTACGTAAGAATTGGTTTGACCCCCCACCCCCCAAGTAAGGGTGTGTAGAGATTTTTTCAACCCCCCCTCCCCCTCGGGACCCTTACGTTATTAATGAATGACCCCTTATACAGTTTCAGTTCTTCCATATAATTTTTATAATAATTTCGTTTGGAACAAATTAGTTGGTGTATCATCTGTAAAATGTTAAAAGGAAACATATTTTTATAGTTTTGGAACTATTTGTTAAGTTTAATCGAATCTGAGAAGATAATAGATCAACTGAGATTCCTTGAAAAACAAAGCATTTCAAGATTAAGCTTAAAAAAGTTCTATTATCTTATCGAAAGTTACTATCTTTCCCTTTTAGTATCCTCTCGGACTGCAAAATTGATTAGAAAATAACTGATCACTTTTTGATCATTTTCTCCACCAAAAGATCTAATTTGAGCACTGTCTACTGGAATCCGACTAAGATGGATTGATGCAAAAGTTTAGCAATCCATCATATACCCCCCTGATGCTCTGCACTGGCCCTTTTTTCGAATCTCTCTCAGGTAGAGCGTACCTCTTCAAGTTATAGAACTTTATATTTTGAACTATTATCAAGTAAGAGAAAAGTGAAGGTATTTTATCGTGCAACATATCAAATTAATTGTAGTCAATCTGTGTTATCATAAATCTATGAATCAATCATTTGAAAAAACAATATAATATGGTAAGACAACACGCAAAGAAGGTTTGTAGGCAATAAGAATAGATATATTTGCATATGTTTGCAGATTGAAAATTTAAAAATATCCACCGCGCATATTGATTCATGCTTGGAAATGAAATAATAAAGTTTTTTTTCTTACTTCAGATATACTGATCAGCCAACGATAGTAAAAGGATCACATGATTTTTACAGACTTTGCACGGCCGATAGTTGGGGTTTTGCTTCTATATAAAAGCAAATGTCTCTTCCTCTTTCGATCAACTGCCACCTGTCTCCCCTCCGAAATACTAGTTCCAGACTTGTCAAAATCACGTGACCCTTTTACTATCAACAGTTTAGCAGTATATGTGCAGGCATTATTTTATTCCACGCAAAGAGGCTGTACAAAGTTTGGAGAGACTTGCTGAACCCCTCTGTGTACATAAAAATATCGCAGTTTCTGTTAGGGGGCCGTCCATAAATGATGCCACACTTTTTTTTGCCCATTTTTGACCCCCCCCCCTTTGTCATAAACTCACACTTTCCCCTTCCCCCCTTTGTCACATGTCACGCTCTTAAACCAACAATATATCTTTGTGTAACTTACGGTATAGAAATTTTAACACTAGATCAACTGAAAGTTATCAGATTCCAAAATTTCCAAAAGATATATTTACTAAAAGTTTCTATTATCTTGCACCTAAATTATATAACAGTTTACCTCTAAATTTAATTACTATTAATAAATACTCCACTTTTAAAAGAAATTTATTTAACTTTATAATTAATATCGACGACCCTGATTCCTATTTTTCTCTCACTTGAAGCAAATCATTTCTGATCATATTTTTTCCAGCTTATTGCCATCATTTATTTACACATTTCTTTAGTTGTTTTAATTTCTTTTAATTTCTTTTTTATTTCATGTATAATTAATTTCTGTCACCTGAACGGGACTTGTCTATTTTCCCCTTGGTGGCGAATGTATTTTTCCTTGTGTTTTGTAAATACTATTTGTGAAGTAAATAAAATTATTATTATTATTATTATTATTATTATTATTATTATTATTATTATTATTATTATTATTATTATTATTATTATTATTATTATTATTATTATTATTATTATTATTATTATTATTATTATTATTATTATTATTATTATTATTATTATTATTATTATTATTATTATTATTATTATTATTATTATTATTATTATTATTATTATTATTATGTATGTCTAAGGCTAAGCGCGCACTAGAGACTTCTGTCTCGGCGACTATAAACACTAGGTCACTCGAAAGCAATGCATTTCTATGGAGATGACTCTTGGCAACCGGCTGAGTATCTCGTCGCTTCTTGCAATTGATAGCTTCTTGCTTCTTGCAATTGATAGCTTCTAGCTTCTTGCAATTGATAATTTTGTCTCTGTCGCCGTGACAAAAGTCTCTACTGCGCGCTTAGCCTAATATACGAATTTGAAAGTGTCCGGAACCAACTTTTTTTTATTTGAGCTTAGTTTTACCCCTCTTATGTGATAGTTTCATTTCTATCTATTTCTATTTAAGATGCCTCTTGCGATAGCAATAAGTCGTCGTTTTAACAATTTAAGGGTTCTTTTTCGTTGATTTTCAGCTGCAGAATGTGGTCACAACTTTTAAACCCCCTCCTTCCCCTTGTCACAAATTGATTAACCCCTCCCCCTCTTCCCCAGCGTGGCGTCATTTATGGACGGTCCCTTATTGGGGATGTTTTAAAAATCCTGCTGACCCCCTGGATCCTGTCAAACTAGGATTCTCCCCTGAATATATGAGAGACAAAAATTAAATCATTTTCACTTAATAAAATGAAAATGACCATACTCACCACTCTAAAGTTTAAGTAATAAATTTTAAAAATAAAGCCCAATCTGACTTTTTCGCTTGCCAAACATATATCCATCTTATCTTAGAGTAACCACACCCTTTCTGTGGTTACGAGAGTATATAGGAGATAATTGTGTCATAAACCGCTTGACAGTGACATTTATTTCAGAAAAATTTACCCAAAGTGGAAAATTTTTTTGACTGTTCAATTTTGTTCTTTTTATTATTATTAGTGTTAGAAAATAATATTTAAAAAAATCTAAATTTAAATGCAATTACAATGGTATTAATTATTTTAAGATACACATAAAAAGTATTGGATTACGCACACATCTTATTCAATTAGGAAGAAGATTACCTAAATATAGTGTCTCACAATCTCTAAACGACAAAAAATCCCTATCATCATCGAAACGAACTCAGTTTGGGCTTCACAAAACGGAAACGTTAATTTTTCTCCTGCCCGAGCTCAGCTCGGGCATCACGAATTCTGCACGTAGTAGTTGCCCGAGCTGAGCTCGGGCGACACTGTTAAGGGGTTAAAGAACTTACATGTGTCAGATTTTCAAAAACAATAAAATATTCCGTAAGGTTTATTGTATGGTAAAATGAAATGTCTATTCAATTTTTCAAAAAATTGTATAGGTAATTAAATATTTTAACGCGACTGAAAACGTTTATCTCTCTATTCTAAAAAAAAGTTTTTAGTGAACGGTTTCCAGAGAAAGGCTTTTTAATTACTGAACCGAATGACACATATATGGTATCAAAATGTCCGGATTCTTTCCGGATTTCCGAGTAAGCCCTTCGATTTTTCAAAAAAATTCTCAATTTTAAAATATTTCCATTTTTTTAGATAACGGATAAGGTCGCAGTTATAAAGCAAGTACTGTCATTCAAATTATTATGCATCCAATCACAACGACCGATTGACGCTATATTTTAAGATGAAACATGTTTTTTCACCTTTTAAAAAAGTACTTTCTTGATGAAATGTCACTCAGACTGATAAAAACAGATTCTAAAAACTTACATGAACTCCATTTTATACTAAAATTTCACACTTTTTGTCCAATATTTATAATTTTTAGTCTGATTTTATCGAAATTAATTGTAAACATAGAGTGATGTTTTGTCTTTTATTATTTTCAATTGCTTAAACGGTATTGTTTAAGAAGTCTGGGTTTAAAAAATATTTGAATGATAAACACTAGGCATATTATACTACTAACGAGTTAACGACTTTAAGATAATGGCTTTTGTTTGGTCCGAATATCGATAAACAATTATAATTAGTTATTTTTATAACCATAGATCAAAAATAATTAAGATGGATATTTTTAAAAACATTTCGTTGATATTTTTGATAAGTTCGAGTTAATATATATTGAAACTTTTAAGGGAGATTTATTCATGGAGGGGATTTGGTGAAGTATTTTTGGAAAGTTGGTTGACGTTTTTTCTGTAAATTGTTTAATTGTTTTATAAAGTGTATTACGTTTAGCGAGTTGGAATTTAAGGGAATTGCGAAGCAATTCCAAAAGGTCCTGCGTCAGCAGTTTACGGGGGTTGGCGAGCGATAGCGAGCAGGGGGCGGTAGCTCCCTAGTTGTTTAAAAAGTAACGATGAGGTCAACAATCATACCATCAACTCCATTGCTTTACAACAATGTTTTTTTAGATGACGTCACATCTAAACTCTTGGCGTTTTCGCGCGCTTTTAAAAAGGGTATTTTTGTTAATTTTTTTGTCAATCAAAAAATTTCTCGATCGGCCTCAAATTTTGGGTAGTTGCTTATTTTTGCAAGAGGAATCGATTAAAAAAATTTAAAAAAATCATGCAACTTCCTTACTATCGTTCTAAAATATCGGGAAATGTCTTAACTTCCATTTGAATGCAAGTTTGTTTCAATATCTCATCTAGATCCAGAGAAATATGCCGAAATGCACTTTTTGTGCGAATGTGTGTGTGCCCCACTCTTCCCTCTATGAGAGACAAAAATTGAATCATTTTCACTTAATAAAGTGAAAATGACCATACTCACCACTCTAAAGTTTAAGTAATAAATTTGAAATCTAAAACCCAATCAAATCTTTTCAATTAGCTGAAAATTTTAAATCTTAAAGTAATCACAATCTTACTGTGGTTACGAGAGTATAAATGAGGAGCTGAGAGCCAGAGTGGACCAACCTCAGCAGTTGTTATTTCGAGAAAAACGCTTTAATAAAATTGTAGTAATATTTAAACTTTCTTTTTTCAGGTTAGTATTTAATGTTTAGGTTTGATCTTCTCGTGATCAATAATTAGAGGATCCTGTTGAAAATCAGAATATACCAAGTGGCTTGATCCATTCTGGCATATTTTTGAGCGATTTTAATTACTAGATCAAACGAAAAAGTGATGCCATCTTGAGGGAACTAAAAAAATGCATTGTTTTCTAACTGAAATCAATAGATGTCTCTACATTCTACTGAAAATTTTAAAAAAAAACGCTATTTCATTTTTTGTGGGTTGGTCCACTCTGGCTCTCACCTCCTCATATTATATAGGAGAAATTTGAGGCTTATTTATTGTGTGACTTTAATTTAATTTAATAACCATTGGTGTTTTGAAACTCGTCGACCACCCAGTTGTTATTTATTTATAGCAATCACGCTCTATCTCCAATCGGGTTCGGACAAATTCCTAAGTACCCCTTAATCTCCTCTTAAGACAGCTGGCATGTGTCAATCATCTTTCAATTCTTCCATCGCGCCATTTTTTTTCTCTCAACTTCAAACACGGTCGATTTCACCCTCTTACACGCAGAAGAAGTAAAATTCTTCCAAAAAGTCGACAACTTATCGACTTAATCCATCCGAGCTGATTTAGTTGCCAAAATAAAAGCGACGACCGACCTAACGGAAAAGAATGGATACAAAAAGCGCGTGAAAATGACGATGGAGGAGAAAAAAAAGAAGGAATTCCAATTTTTTTTATTTAGTATAATATGAGGAATAAATCTACGAAAGTGTCTGAAAAAAAATCGCGAGGGAAGAAGTGGAGATTCTTTTCCAGTCAATGTGTTTGATGGATTAGAACCCGATTGCTTCACTGTGTCCGCCATTTTTTATTAACATTCTTTTCTTCTAAGATGGCGGGTAAGAATCCGAGGGATTTGGAGCAGGGGGAGAAAATATGGCGATAAAAAGCGGAGGAAGGGGGAAAGACTTAAATCTTAAATCTCTCGACTTTATTTTATTTTTATTGAGAGGGATTTCATTTGTGTGTGAGGGGAAGAAAGATGAGTAGATTTTTTTATTGTGGAGTTCAAAAGTTGGAAACTCGCCGTTGGCTTATAAGGAGTATGGGAAGATAGATTTTTGTAGTGATTGGTTTAGCTATCGATACTAGTGAAGCAGTTTTGAAGTACTAAATATTTCAAGTCATATTATAAGATATAAGCGATAAGAAATAGTAGAACACACAAACCAAGTATTACTTTTAGGATCTGCAGCACAGGTAAAAAAGTAATTGTACAAAATAGCAATCTATATGTGAAAATTTTAGGCTTAAGATTACTTTTTTAATTAAGTTCTCAACCAATTAAACCAAAAAATCAATCAACAATCATAGGGGTTCTCAACTTTTTAGAAACCCCGACCCCCTTTTCATTGCAAATATTTTACCACTATTGCCCCTCTTAATTGAATCACTTATTTCTGAAACATATTAATGCAACTTTTTTTTTTTGAAAAATGAGTTATTGGTGTCAGTGTATTCTGTAGGGGAACATTTTAGTGAAGGAATAATAAAAATACTTGACTTTAAAATTATTTTCCATCATTTTAAATTTCAGGTTTAGTGCAGAAGCAAGGTAAGCGTCGTCACTTGTTTGGTTTCTGCTTGTTTATTTTATTACATGCAACTCTTTTTGAGTCTATAGAATTGAAATTTTTTTAAGAAATAAGTGTTTTTACATCTACAACCCAAAAGAGAAAAATGAAAACTCTATAATAATTTTATCGGTTATATTAGTGTTATTTTCAAATAATATTCCCATTTTTTTCCGAATCCTTAAAAAATTTAGATCCTTGGAACGATAACATTATGGAAGTAGGCTTGAACACAGTGTACATTGCAAAAATGTCTAACCAATAAAGGAAAATGTAGTCACCAGTAAAAATATTGAAATTTTAAAATAAAATAGGTGATAATTTTTGTAATTACATCTGCTTCTATTTTGTTCATTACATTTGTAACCCTCGGAAAGAATAATTTCTTGAGGGAGACGTCTATTTATGTCAGTGTTTCCCAACAGTTGGTCCGCCGACCACTGGTGGTTTGTGAGGCCACATCAGAGTTGTTCATAATAAGATACACTGATGGCCATCCAAAATGGTACACCAAGAAGGAAAAGAGATAATAAATTCTATAAATTTACTTTTCCAAGTTTTTTTTTAGTAAAAGAAGAAAAATAACAAGCAGTTTGAATAATCTTTTCTTACATTAATGTTATTTATTCAATATAGTAACAATTAAATTTAATTAATGGGTACTTTAAACAAATTTAAACGTTCAATCATGCAAATTTAATAGTTTGAATATAATCTTCCTTATTGAGAAATTACATAGCATTTCTTTATATCATTGCATAATGACTGTAGAATAAAAGCTTTAAATATGGTTTTCCCATATGAATTATTTTAAGTGTTTTAAAATACATTCACATTCAATGTTCACATTCACTTAGTGCTCAGTTGGTTTTTCCCTAAATTGAATTCATTGGCCTCCGATGACCCAAGTCGAACTGAATCCAGGCTCGTGGGTGGTTGGTAAAACTCCTCTACTATAAACAATTTCAAAGTAAAATATTGAAGAAACTTGTCGAATCTTTTGTTAACTTAAACTAAAATAATAATAATAGCGTAATTCTTGGAAAGCAACATCATTACACCCAAGACGATTGACACCTGTGGCTGTTTGAGACGATTGCCGACACAAAGAAACCTGCAATTTGCGATCCTGAAGGTGAGAACGCCTTAAAAGTTTGCATTCAAATCAAACAACGAGTGGTACTAATTTTCAACAACTGAGTTTATTTATTTAAATACATTTCCTTCTTTATATGATAAAAATTTGCATTAATTTGAGTCTGGGTGTTTCTGGGGTCAAGAAGTAAATCCTTACTATTTTTAAACTAAGTCATGACAATTTACATGAATTAGGTCGTGGAAATAGCTGTGAAGAAATTTACAGCTAGCATTTACATTCTTGATATATTACTATAATTTAGGGTTAGGAGAAGGAGGGTGTAAAAATTTCTAGATTGGGGAGAGTGGGGTAATAAGATACATATGGGGTAATAAGAAACATTAAAAATTAAGTTTATGAAGCTGATTTTTTTTACTGAATGTTTGCATCATTAATAGTTTTCTTTGAAAAAATAATGAACTTCTTAAGTAAAAGGGGAAGGGGAGTTTTTACTTGTTTCTTATTACCCCAAGCGACTGTATCTTATTACCCCAAGCGACTGTATCCAAGCGACTGTAAGCGTAAGAAACAAGCCAGTTATTTGCTAACTAAAACAATTGAAAATCAAATGAAAGTGTTAATATAATCTCTAAAGAGTATTTTATAACCCCAGTAATTTTCAAAAATTTTCATTTAAAACCTTTCGATATACGCCTAGTTAAAAATTAGTCTTAAGTCAAGTACAAGTTGAAAACTATAAGCAACGCTATATTTTTATACAAAATTTTTGAAAATTATGACAAAATTAATCAAATGGTGTTGCTCTTATTTCATTTTGTGATACTAATTGGTTTTTCTCCCCCAAAATCAACTCAATTTTTTTTGCAAGCTCAGTGTTTTAAGGTCGGTTCCACTTCCTTTGTATAAACTCAGCGCTACACCCCATTTTTTCAAGTTTGAATGGTTCAGGAAGTTTATGAAGACACCCTCGAACCTACTCCCCATCCCCTGCGTTTCAATATTGTTTTTAATTAATTCCACGGATAATTAATTAAAAAAACTGACTTATATTTTAGTTTACTCAATATAACTTAAATTAAATCGTAAAATTTAGATGAACTGTCGATCGAAGTACTAATAACCTTTTCAACAAACTTTAAAGTGGTGAGTAAATGTTGTCTTTCAACCCAATTACTCCAGGAAATTTGAGTAGTAATAAAATTAATTGAATTTAAATTTTTAATTTGATAAATGATATAAGAACAATAAAATATTGATATAAAAAATTAGTTAAATTAATTTTCATACATAAAATGCCAGAGTTTCTTATTACCCCATAATTTTGATTAAATGGGGTAATAAGAAACAGGGCACTTTTAAGAATGATCCCCAACCCTAATTTGAAGAACAAAAGGTGAATTATATACAATAGCTCGTTTAACCTCCTTAAAAGTTCACTAATAAAATTCTATAAGCATTTAATTACAAAAACAAGATGAATTGAAATAGTTGAAAAAGCATGACTTTAGGTTGATGATTTTGCTGACCTGATTATTACAAACGGGAATTTTTCACTGGAGTAATCATTCTAAAACGATAAATTTTTTATGGGATATAGAGTATGTCTTGAAGATATCCTGTGATTTTTTTAGATTTTCATGCCCACACAAAAAGCTGGAAAATTAAATGTTTCTTATTACCCCACTCTCCCCTATCCTGTTTTTTTAGGAATAAAGTCACAACTATCAAGCAAAATGTGAAGTGGATTTTTGTTTTCAAAATGGCGCCATGACTTTCGTGATATACTAGGTTTACCACGGGTCCAGGTTTCTGGAGACTGCTCCCCTTCGGAGACATGGCAAAATTTTGGAGGGGGTTGTGTGATGAATGAATGTGGGAATGATAAAAAAGGGTGTGCTAGTGAATGTGTGTGTTACTAAAAACAACGAAAGTTGTATACTTAAGCATAATCCAGTGAAACTCCCCAACAAACAAACAAACATGATGTGCTAGTTTAAAAAAAACATTTTTATTCCTTCTGCTCTTTTTCTCCTGCTGTTTCTAGTCTATTATCTATTTAACTTTTGCTCTCATTTTTTCATTAATTGAAAAACGATAATGTTAGCATTGATTCCATGACATTACTTATTTATTCAATACGATTTGTAGGGCCATCCTTAAAACAAACTTTAGAACTGAATAAGATCTTTCCTAAAAGTAGATTTTTGTTAGATAAGTTATACTGCAAACAATTTACCCCAAAAATGTTTTGAATAGAATCCTAAGCTCACCATAGCATACTATAAGCACCCATTCCTGATAGACTTCGTATAAGCACCCATTCCTGATAGACTTCGTGCTAAATCAATGCAACTACACCACATAGCAGTTACCCTCAATGAGCAGTTACCCTCAAACAGACAATACACTTTATCAGGGCAGCATTCATCCTTTGCTCCGAAGACAAACCCATCCCCATTTCTTCCAGCTACAAATCAAGTATCAAAGACCCTGGAGGCCAATGGCCTTTTCGGTATTGCCTTAATTTCCCTTTGCCATTAAGATTGTCGCATCGAATGCAGCGTGGATTACTGCTGTTTCAATTGACGGAGCTAAGCCATCATTGTGCGAAATCGCAAACCGTCGCTCTAGAAGTAAAGGATGAGTATTGGATAAGGCTTCGGCTCATTTGAGGATGGGGATGGTTGACTACGATACCGGGGTTATGATTCTCATATTTTGATATTTTGAGTGGTAAAGCGGATACGATGCTTTCTTTCCCTGGTTTCGACCGAATAAGCGGAGATCTTTGTAATGTGTTGTTTAGTTCAGATGCAGTTTTAGTGAGTTTTCAGATTGAAAGAATAACGCATTTTAGAGTTGGATTTGCATTTGATTAAAATATGTTTTATCTGGTAATAGTGGTTTTATGCCAGTGGTACTCTATAATACATGTAGGTATTCGATCATCTGAGATTTTTAACTTAATAGTTCTCTCACTTTCTCTCTCTCACTCTCTCTCACTTTCTCTCTCCCTTCTCTCTCTCACTCTCTCTTCTCTCCCTCCCTCCCTCCTACTTAATAATTAATTTTATTTCTTTATGTTAAAAAAACTCTCCCAAATATGGACCCACCTATGGAGAAAGATGATTAATTGAATGAGGCCTGCACTGATTTTAAAATTGTATTTCCACTCCCTGTTTTTACAATATTTTTCATTGGTACCTAGCAACTTGCACACTAACTGAAAGCTTTTAAATAGCTTTTAACTGTCAACCCTCTTCTCGAGTATTAAAAACGGTTTTTGTAGGACATAAAGTGTAATGAATGAATACTTTTTATTGCCATTATAGTTTCAGTTCTTCCATATAATTTTTATAATAATTTCGTATGGAACAAATTAGTTGGTGAATCATAGGTAAAATATTAAAAGGAAACGTATTTAACAGTTTGGAACTATATTTTTAAGTCTAATCGAATCTGAGAAGATCAACTGAGATTCCTTGAAAAACAACGCATTTCAAGATTAAGCTTAAAAAAAGTAATATTATCTTATCGAAAGTTACAATCTTTCCCTTCTAGTATTCTCTCGAACTGCGAAATTGATTAGAAAATAACTGATCACTTTTTGATCATTTTCTCCACCAAAAGATCTAATTTGAGCACTGTCTACTGGAATCCGACTAAAATGGATTGATGCAAAAGTTTAGCAATCCATCATATCCCCACGATGCTCTGAACTGACCTTTTTTTTCGAATCTCTCGCAGGTAGAGCGTACTTCTTCAAATTATGGAACTTTATATTTTGAACTAGTATCAAGTAAGAAAAGTGAAGGTATTTTATCGGTACAACATATCAAATTAATTGCAGTCTATCTGTTTTATCATAAATCTATGAATCAATCATTTTAAAACACAATATAATATAGTGAGCCAACATGCAAAAAAGGTTTGTAGGCAATAAGAATAGAGGTATTTGCATATGTTTGCAGATTGAAAATTTAAAAATATCCACCGCGCATATTGATTCATACATGTGAATGAAATAATAAATTTTTTTTTCTTACTTCAGCTATACTGCTCAGCCAACGATAGTAAAAGGGTCACGTGATTTTTACAGACTTTGCACGGCCAATAGTTTTGTAACCGGTGATATAGTTGGGGTCTTGCTTCTATATACAAGCAAATGTCTCTTCCTCTTTAGATCAACTGCCCCTCAACTTCCACCTGTCTCCCCTCCGAAATACTAGTTCCAGCTCAAAATCACGCGACCCTGTTACTATCATTGTGTTTAGCAGTATTGTGCAGGCATTATTTTATTCCACGCAAAGAGGCTGCACAAAGTTTGGAGAGACTTGCTGAACCACTCTGTATACATAAAAATATCGCAATTTCTGTTAGGGGCTGTCCATAAATGATGTCACACTTTTTTTTGCCCATTTTTGACCCCCTCCCCCCTCCTTTGTCACAAACTGTCACACTCTCCCCTCCCCCCCTTGGTCACATGCCACGCTGTTAAACCAACAACGCATGTCTAATACACGAATTTGAAAATGCCCGGAACCAACTTTTTTTTATTTGAGCATAGTTTTACCCTTCTTGATAGTTTCATTTCTGGGGATGTTTTAAAAATCCTGCTGTCCCCCTGGATCCTGTCAAACTGTTTCTCCCCTGAGTCCTGAGTATGGTACAAAATTGGATCCTTTTCATTTAATTAAGTGAAAATGGCCATACTCACCACTCTACAGTTTAAATAATAAATTTCAAATGTGAAGCCCAATCTGGATTCTATTGTTTGTACTTCCATCTCTAAATCAGTAATCTAAAAGTAACCACAACCTTACTGTGGTTACGAGAGTATATAGAAGAGATATGAGGCATTTTTAAACGCTTTTATTCTACTTGCTTTTGGCTATGTCAGGGCCCCGAAACTTTGAATATAGGTGTAACCCTCATGACACTCCAATATACAACCATTTTCTAGTCAAACAACCAAAGGGTTAAGTTAATTAACGAGTATTTTTAATTAACAGAAAAACCAGAATTTGAGACCTTTCCCAAGGGGCTATTCTCCCTAAACCGTGCACAATTGTTTATAAGGCATAACTTCATCATATTCAAAAGTCAAAACGAGAATTGCCCAGTAATTACGATAATTATAGACGAATAATCACTTTTTTTCTTTCTGGATGCTTGTACATAATATTTCAGGCACTTCCAAACGATATAAAGTTCTGAAACTTTGCACCGTGGTGGAAACTCGATGACAATGCAATATTCTATCATCAACAAGTCAAAACCTCCGTAATTTAGGTAATTAACGAGTGTTTTTAGTTATCCTTTTAATTCATATTTGAGACACTTCCGTGAAGCCAATGGCTCCCAAAACCTGTAAGATAATATACTAGGTATATAACTACAATATTTAATCTTCAAAACGTGATTTTTTACCTTCCACATAACAATTAAGATAATTAGCGATTTAAGATAACCGCGAGAAAAAATCGCCAGAAGAGCGAGAAATCGCCGAGAATTGGTGCCCATCCCGAGGAATCGCGATGCTACTTTTATAATTTATTGACTACTGAAAAGACTGGATGGTACTGTTACTGTTTGCTCCTTAAACAAACACACACACACTAATTCTGAATTTTTTACGATTGGTTATTTTTTTTACTTTTATTGAATGCTTTTCTTTTTCTTGTGAATCCTTTTGATATCGATGGATTTCATCGGCGAGTGAGGGGATGCGAGGAATATTCTTTGTGGGAGGTATTTTTCCCGCTCAGCTCTGTTATTTTAACGTACCCAGCAAAATTAAATAGATTTTAATTAACTTTGGAGTTGATTGTCCTGCTGAGTCGTCAGAGGATTGTTCTATGTGAAAAATTTTTGTTTTCATGAAACTAAAATTCCATCCTAACATAACATTAAATATGGTTGAAATAAATACATTTTTCTTGTGAGTTTTTGTTAAACAATACCATGACTAAAAAGTAGAAAATAAAATAAGTAAAAAAAAAGATTTTTTAAAAAACGCTTTTATTGAAGTGTTCTAAAAGGTCAAAAATAATTTTTTCGGTTTGACAAATAATTTATTGGGAAGTAGAAAATAACTTTTTGGTAAGTAAAAAAAAATGATTTTCTAATCACTAAAAATAAAAGCGTGGGCGCTAGTAATTCTTAATTCACTATTTATTAACTTCTTTATTCTATGTTCTATGACGTTAAATTTACAAATTTCTCATTCATGAGTTTTGAGTGGGATGGATTCACTTTAAATTCTCTGTTAGGTATTTTTATTCATATAAAATTATACATAAAAGCCGACGTAATGGCCTAGTCATTAGAGCATCTGACTGATGCAAAGCCGTACGTCTGGGGTTCGAATCCCCGTTTGGCAAGGATGTTAGAGTCACTGTCCTGAAAAAAAAATTTAAATTTAAAAAATATTAAAAATTACTAGCGCCCACGCTTTTATTTTTAGTGATTAGAAAATCAGTTTTTTTTTACTTACCAAAAAGTTATTTTCTACTTCCCAATAAATTATTTGTCAAACCGAAAAAATTATTTTTGACCTTTTAGAACACTTCAATAAAAGCGTTTTTTAAAAAATCTTTTTTTTACTTATTTTATTCATTTTGGGATCCTATAATGAACTGGTAATAGTGCTTTATCGAATACTATAAATACCCCACAATACAGACTTTAATTTAATAACCATTATTACAGTGGTTCCCAAACTATTTTGGTCGTGGGACCCCCAAATTTGTTGCCAATGATCGCGGAACCCTGAATATTTTTTAATCAATGACTTTTCAAAATTTAATATCTGATATTAAATTAAACCAGGCGCGGATCCAGCACGGGTCCAAGGGGGGGACACTTTTCCAGAATGCTTGGGGATTTTCTAAAAGTATCACGCATGATCCCCTTGTGGTACCACTAGGTGGTGTGGAGGTCCTCCCCCAGAAAATTTTTGAAATTTGACTTGTAAAAATAGAGTTTTAACTCATTTTGAGAAACTATTTGGGTCCACGAGGGGGGACTTTTCTGGACCGTTACCTTTATCTTTTGACAAAAAATATCAAATTTTGGGGATTTTCCAAAAAGTATCACGCAAGATCTCCTTGCGGTACCGGGGGGGTCCTCCCCAGAAAATTTTTGAAATTCGACTGGTAAAAGTAGCGTTTTAACTTATTTTGAGAACCTTTTTGGTCCAAGGGGGGCGGCACTGTCCATTCTTATTTTTTTAATGAAATAAAGTTTGTCACATGGAACCCCTAAATTTTTTCGTGGAAACGGAACCCATATTGGGAACCCCTGCATTAGTGTTTTGAAACTCGTCGACCACCCAGTTGTTTATATATTTATAGCAATCACGCTCGATCTCCAATCGGGTTCGGACAAATTCCTCAGTACACCTTAATCTCCTCTTCAGACAGCTGGCATGTGCCAATCCTCTTTCAATTCTTCCATCGCGCCATTTTTTTTCTCTTTACTTCAAACACGGTCGATTTCACCCTCTTACACGCAGAAGAAGCAAAATTCTTCCAAAAAGTCGAGAACTTATCGACTTAATCCATCCGAGCTGATTTAGTTGCCAAAATAAAAGCGACGACCGACCTAACGGAAAAGAATGGATACAAAAAGCGCGTGAAAATGACGATGGAGGAGAAAAAAAAGAAGGAATTCCAAATTTTTTTATTTAGTATAATATGAGGAATAAATCTACGAAAGTGTCCGAAAAAAAAATTGCGAGAGAAGAAGTGGAGATTCTTTTCCAGTCAATGTGTTTGATGGATTAGAACCCGATTGCTTCACTGTGTCCGCCATTTTTTATTAGCATTCTTTTCTTCTAAGATGGCGGGGAAGAATCCGAGGGATTTGGAGCAGGGGGAGAAAATATGGCGATAAAAAGCGGAGGAAGGGGGAAAGACTTAAATCTTAAATCTCTCGACTTTATTTTATTTTTATTGAGAGGGATTTCATTTGTGTGTGAGGGGAAGAAAGATGAGTGGATTTTTTCCTGTGGAGTTCAAAAGTTGGAAACTCGCCGTTGGCTTATAAGATAAGTAGTATGAGAAAATAGATTTTTGTAGTGATTGGTTTAGCTATCGATACTAGTGAAGCAGTTTTGAAGTACTAAATATTTCAAGTCATATTATAAAATATAAGGCATAAAAAATAGTATAATACAAAACACAAACCAAATATTACTTTTAGGATCTGCAGCACAGGTAAAAATGTAGTTGTACAAAATAACAATCTATTTGTGGAATTTTTAGGCTTAAGATTATTTTTAATTAGGTTCTCAACCAATTAAACCAACCAATCTCAACTCGTACCTCTAAGGCAGGGGTTCTCAACTTTTTAGAAACCCCGACCCCCTTTTAAAGGCAAATATTTTGCCATTATTCCCCCTCTTAATTGAACCACTTATTTCTGAAACATTTCAAATGCCACTTTTTTTGAAAAATGAGTTATTGGTGTCAGGGGATTCTGTAGGGGCACATTTTAGTGTAGGAATAATATAAATACGTGACTTTAAAATTATTTTCCATGATGTTAAATTTCAGGTTTAGTGCAGAAGCAAGTCAAGCGTCGTCGCTTGTTTGGTTTCTGCACTTTTATTTTATTACATGCAACTATTTTTGAGTCTATAGAATTGAAATCATTTTAAGAAATAAGTGTATATACATCTACAAACCAGAAGAGAAAAATAAGAACTCTATAATAATTTTATCGGTTATATTAGTGTTATTTTCAAATAATATTCCCATTTTTGTTACCAAATCCTTAAAAAATTTAGAGCCTTGGAATGAAAATATTATGGAAGTAAGCTTGAGCACAGTGTTTATTGCAGAAACCTGTTAAATGCAAAATATTCAATAATTTCTAACTCATATGAAAGAAAATATAGTCACCAGTAAAAATATTAAAATTTTAAAATATAATTAATGATAATTTTTATTAATATATTAGGCATTCTGCTTTGGTAATCTTTAGTAACCCTCGGAAAGAAGATTTTTTTGAGGAAGGTATCGATTTATATCAGTGTTTCCCAACAGGTGTTCCGTGAGGCCCTCAGAGTTGGTCCGTAATGAGATATTCAAACTACTGTTCGTCCAACGGTAGTAAAAGGGTCACTTGATTTTTACAGACTGCACGGCCGATAGTCGGGTAAACGGTGATAGTTGGGGTATTGCTTCTGTATACAAGCAAATGTCTCACTCTTTCGATCAACTGCCCCATCATCTCCCCTCCGAAATACTAGTTCCAGGGTTGTCAAAATCACGTGACCCTTTTACTATCGTTGGTTTAAGAGTAATCCAAAAATAAAATGTGGAAAGTTGGAAAAAATAGGTTTTTTTATCACACGTAACAAAAAACAATGATTTCAAAAAACGTAAGTAAAAAATCATACATCTCAAATAACTCCTATGGTTCATTTGTTCATTACTTTTACTTTATTTAGCTGTTATTTATTACAAAATAGAAACGAAATGGGATGATGTGGGAAAGTATTGCATTACATTAATTGAATCGCTTATTTCTGAAACATGTCAAACGCCACTTTTCTTGTTTTGAGATAAACGATAAACTTGATAAACGAGAAATACTGTATAGAAGCTCACTACATTTTTTGAAGGTTTAAAGTAATTTTTTTTCTTAAAGTAGACCTTATTTGGGTATTTTACAGACAAAAAGAATTTTTTTAATGTTTTTATTATTTTTATAAAAAACTTATTGAAATATTTGCATTTGACAGGTTTCTGCAATAAACAGGGTATTCAGGCCTATTTTTATAGCTTAACTCTAGTTTATTTAAGGATTTGTTAATAAAAGGAGTATTAGTTGAAAATAACATTTCCTTATTAGGGTTACTTGGGGTAAGTTGGACAACACCCCAAAACTATAATATGTACAGAAAATTTCAGATTTTTTTTTCCAGATCGTATAAATTTTGATTTTTAGCAAATAATTTTTAATGGGCGTTCAATTATTTAGGTTGTTTGAGATAAGACTTCGGCTCCTACTGGGCAATTCCACCCTAACTCACGCTACATTTTTTTCAAAATTGCAATTTCAAATAATTTTTAAATATGAAATATAGAATTTCTATTATTTTCTTTCTAAAAAAATCATGCATATTAAAATTTAGGCTATTAATTTAAAATAAGTATTGCGAATCTTTTAAGAATTTAGTTTTTTAAATATTAATTAAAATAGAGTCGTAACTCACGCTACAAGAAAAAGACATGGATTTATGAGTATAAAATTCAAATTTGTTTTTCTGCTTAAATAGTGTTTCAATAATTCTATATGCTTGTCAGGTGTTTGAATACACTTCTCTTATTCTAAAATAGCAAACAGTTTTACTGGGAATACTTAAGTAAATCAGAAATAAAATAAAATATAGAGAGCTGTTCGTAACTCACGCTACAGTACTTCGTAACTCACGCTACATGTGTATAAGCGTTCAGTTATTCATGATATAAATCTAATTAAATTGATTTAAACACTTTATTTCATTCTTAGTATAAAGTTTATGAGTATATTTAACAAAAAAGTTGTAAAAACTAATTAATTTATTTTTTATTTTCTAAATAAAACATATATTTTTCATTAACAAATTAACAAAAAAACAAGTAGTTCTAAATATTGATTTTTAGATGCTGACATTCCGATAAGAATAACACTACTCGACAAAAAAATAGGGTCAAAATGTAAATGACACAACAAAAGCAGATTCTTGTGTAAAATGGTCCCCTGAATCCAAATCCGACCCCCGTTTTTCTCCACCACGTCAAAATTTTCGGGGAACAGCCCCTCCCCCTTTTTACGTTTTTCGACGACTTTATAACTTTGAACTCGATTTTCAGGGTAAAAAAACATTGCCTTAGTCTTCAAATTGCACCCCAGGGGACAAGAAAGGTTCAAATTAATAAAATATGGATATTCATAACAATTGGATAGGTTTAAGGGGTGATTACCCCCCTAAAAAACGCAAAAAATCGTTAAAAATAGAAGGATTTGTTATACCCTATTTATTTTGCTTATTTTTGAAGCAAATCAATTTTAAAGGGTCTTAACCCTTCCCCAAGGACCCAAATTTAATAATGATATGCAGCAATGATTTTTAGGAAAAGCGGTTAAGGAGTTATCGCCCCCGAAGCATCCGCGGAAGGGTTCAGAAGGATTTCTGAATCGCGCTGGCGCCCGCGCGCTCAGTGAGTAATATCCATGCTTTGAAAAGTCACGAAATGAGAATTTTCTTATATTTTAAGACTTTACTTAGTGGAAATTCTATATTTTGATAGTTACTGGCCAGTTTTATGGAGGTATTCCATGTTTCAATTTGTTATTAGATGCACGGCTGGAATACCTCCATAAAACTGGCCAGTAACTATCAAAATATAGAATTTCCACTAAGTAAAGTCTTAAACTATAAGAAAATTCTCATTTTGTGACTTTTCAAAGCATGGATATTACTCACTGAGCGCGCGGGCGCCAGCGCGATTCAGAAAGCCTTCTGAACCCTTCCGCGGATGCTTCGGGGGCGATTTTCCGCGGAACCGCTTTTCCTAAAAATCATTGCTGCATATCATTATTAAATTTGGGTCCTTGGGGAAGGGTCAAGACCCTTTAAAATTGATTTGCTTCAAAAATAAGCAAAATAAATAGGGTATAACAAATCCTTCTATTTTTAACGATTTTTTTGCGTTTTTAGGGGGGTAATCACCCCTTAAACCTATCCAATTGTTATGAATATCCATATTTTATTAATTTGAACCTTTCTTGTCCCCTGGGGTGTAATTTGAAGACTAAGGCAATGTTTTTTGACCCTGAAAATCGAGTTCAAAGTTATAAAGTCGTCGAAAAACGTAAAAAGGGGGAGGGGCTGTTCCCCGAAAATTTTGACGTGGTGGAGAAAAACGGGGGTTGGATTTGGATTCAGGGGACCATTTTACACAAGAATCTGCTTTTGTTGTGTCATTTACATTTTGACCCTATTTTTTTGTCGAGTAGTGTAATTTTACACAAAATTTAAGCAATGCAAAACACAATTAGATCAATACTGCATAATTATTCCCTAAATTAATTAGAAAATTTTATTATTTTATTTTTTCATTTTTCTCGATCATGTCCCTGTTCATATGGAATAGCCCTACTATCTTTATACTTTTAATATGAAGTATTTTTTAAGCATAACTCAAGATGACTTTTACTATGTCACCATATTTCCTAAGCATTAATTTGTGTGACATGGGAATCGGTCAAACCTTTAGTTTGTCGCTGTTTATCTTATTAGACCATAAATCATACATTATAGTGGTTGTTGTTGTTGTGGTGAATCTTCCCTTTATGAAATGTAGTATGAAACAAAGTTTTCCAGTTAAGCATTTTGATTTGGTCTCGCTTGAAACTTAACCTTAGAACATAAGTTGAACTGACTATAAATATGATTATTTTTTTATGAACTATATGTTACTCAAAAGCAAAATTTTCGAAAGGACAGATCATTCCCCTTTCAGTAAATTTTCCGGTTTGAATGTTGATATTTCTTATTACTTTAAACCCCTTTTCTGAATCCATTTAAGGATTATTTACTTTTTAAATAAAGCTATACTGAAGCCATATATGATTTTGATATAAAATAAGATTAAATTTTAATCTATTGCGCTTTTATCACTGAAGTACTATGGTTAATATGATACTATTTAAGTTATGTGAAAGTGGAATGACAAGGGTAAACGGACAGGTAAGTAAATCTTTAAGAAATATGTATCTATATTTTAAAACTTAAGCCCAATCAGGCAGACATTATTCCATAATCTAATATAATAAAATCAAGTGTGGGTGTGTGTGTGTGGCTGTGTGTGTCTTCTATACAAATCCACAGTTTTCTTCCGATCTGCACCAAACTTGGTATATATACGTAAAAGAATCCCAGAAAAAACATAGGCTATGTTTCAAAGTTCTAGAATGACCCCTTGACCCAAGGTTAATAGAGTACTACAGGTTGGCTCATAAAATGTAAACAAAGCGAGGTCGCTACGTCACAACATACGGAAAGTTGGTCTCCCAATGTTAATCCTATGAGAAACTGTGCATAAAAACCGACGAAAATAACTAACTTCTACTAATTTAATTTGTCTTTTGGCGCTTGTTACTGATAGATGATAGTTAAAAATAATTTTTAAAAACAAAATAGTAGATATAACTAGATTAATTTAGTTTTTACAGGGTTTTAATTTTTACTAAAATCAGATCATTCACAATGGGAAAAACTTATCTAAGCATTGTTGAAACTACTCGCTCGTCCTAAATTTTTTCTATTAATTTTCTTATTAATCTTATATTTCTTATAGCCTATTTCTTGCTAATAATGTCATTAAAAATGCCTTTTTTTGTCTCTTTCATTAAAATTAAAACAATATCACACAATATCAGTAGAAGTCGTGATTACGATATGTCGGGATTCACCGATATAAGATATGTAATTTCAGGGCATATCGTGGGAATACCAACAGATGTCGTGTATACCTGGGTATACTTCTCATTTTGAGGATTCGAGGTAAGGAAGGTGCGAAAATTTTCTGAATTCTCCCCTCCCATGCATTCATAGGCATAATGTAATTTTTAGAATATTTCTAGACAAGATCTGATTTTCGCTCAACTTAAAGATACTGTTTTCTTGATAATAAGATAAGTAACAAGGAATAAAGGGGGTCTGTGGGTCCCCCCAGAAAATTTTGAAAATATATCCCTAGAAAACTGGGAATTTACTCATTTTTGGACCATTATGTGAACAAATTAATTTTCAAAAAATTCAAAATTACACGTACTCAATATGAAAATCTTTGGGTCCCGGGCCCCCGGGGAATCGTACCCCCTCGCCCCCCTCTCTCGTTAGGCCTGGGCCCCCCCACACCTTCCCGCAGTGAGAATATTGAGGGGAGGGACGGGGGAGAGAGTGTTGCAAATGTTGGTAAATAAATTAGTTTTATTTTGTAGAGGCTTGCAATAGAGGAGGGATTGTTACAAATGATTGTATAGAAAAACGTTTTATTTGGTAGAAGCTTGCAACAAAGGAGGGATTGTTACAAATGATTGTATAGAAAAATGTTTTATTTTGTAGTAGCTTGCAACATGCGACGATTTTGCCACCGTGTGACAGTTTTGCCATAATTTTGCAACCATCTGTGCTACTTGGGCCCTCCTTTGTCACAAACTGTCACACTTTCCCCTCCCCCCCCTTGGTCACATGCCACGCTCTTAAACCAACAACATATGTCTAACACACGAATTTGAAAGTGCCCGGAACCAACTTTTTTTATTTGAGCTTAGTTTTACCTCTCTTGATAGTTTCATTTCTATTTCTAATTAAGATGACTTTGAGATTAATAAGTCGTCATTTTAACAATTTAAGGGTTTTTTTTCGTTGATTTTAAGCTGCAAGATGTGGTTACAACTTTCAAACCCCCCTCCCTCCCACTGTCACAAACTGTCTCAAATTTATTAACCCCCTCTCCCCCCTCTGAGCGTGACGTCATTTTTAGACGGCCCCTTACTGGCGATGTTTTAAAAATCCTGCTGCCCCCCTGGATCCTGTCAAACTGAGATTCTCCCCTGAGTATGAGACAAAAATTTAATCATTTTCACTTAATTAAGTGAAAATGGCCATACTCACCACTCTAAAGTTTAAATAATAAATTTGAAATATGAAGCCCAATCATGATCATAATAGTAAATCTTCCATCTCAAAACATTAATCTGAAAGTAACCACAACCTCACTGTGGTTACAAGAGTATATAGGAGAGAATTGAGACATTTTTTTTTCATATTGGGATCCTGTGGTGATGTTTCACACCACCCCATATTTTTGTGTACTTTTTCATTTTTAATTTCAAAAAAAATATAAAATACTGTTTAAAAAACATAATAAGGTTGATTAAGATTTATTTTGGTACTAAAGTAAACATTGTAAGTTAAAAAAGAAATCGGACACACTAAATGAGAATGAACACTATTGATGAGATATTTCACTTTACTCACCATAACTTAAATTAGTCCATAGTCCATAACTTAAATTAAAACACAAATTTGATATATAATGTCACTCAAATAAATTACAAATTATAATAATTTTAAAGTGGTAAGTAAAAGGGCTTGCTATTATTATATAAATCGAAATTTTCTGAAAATATTGGAGGAAATTGTCGTTATAACTATCGTTATACCCCTCTTAAATCCTCCCATGTCTACAGTAATAGTTCCTATATCATTTGGGACCCTCTAGAACCACTTTTACATCATAATAAGGAATGGGTCTCACTTACTAGATAAAGAGGGGTCCCCTTACCCCAACCATGCTAAAACTATGGGGTAAGTGGGAGCCCCCTCTCAAACACTTCAAAATTAAAAATTTTGAAAAATTTCAAATTGCAGTAAGTATTTTACGTCAAACTCTGCAAAACAGTTCAATAAACATTAAAATGTAATGAAAACTTACCTGGAAATATTTCGAAAAATACATCTTGAACTCTCCAAAAAATCCGGTCTGGGAAAAAATTAGTTCTATAATCTTAAAAATAAATTAAACAAATCTCAAATATATGCAAAACTCATCGGTATGACAAGCTGTAACATTAGGGTGGTTTTTTTTAAACGAAAGTTCGAATTTTTTTCGGGGCACCCCCTCAAAAGGTGCCATTTGATATAAAACTAATATTCTGAGAGTTACAGCTCAAAAAAATAATATTTAGACCCCGCCCCCGAGCGTCAAAGTTTCAAAAAAACTCTAAATTTTGCTCGTTTTTAGCTATAAAATCCAAACTAATGGTTATAAAAATACAAAGTGGGTCTCATTTTGTAGATAATTTATTTAGCTTCAACTTTTATAATTGAAACTTATTTGTGAAGCTTACAGATCATAAGATACGAGGGGTTTCATTAACTCCCCACGCAATATCTATTTTTTAAGACATGCCAGGGAATTTCTTTAAATTTATCAGCTACCGTAAAATGGTTCAATAACATATAAATAATAGTTTTAGACAACATAGGTACAGAATTTAATATATTAAAGAACAAAAAAATTTTTTTCGTACATACCTGTTATTTTTTCACAATTGTAAAATAATTCAAATAAAATATATAAAATATTTTTTCAACTACTTATTAAATGAATAAAATGTGTAAAAGTTGATAAAAAAGCAAAAAAAATACAAATTAATATTATTTTTGTTTTTTTCTAAAAAATAGAAATTTTATTTTCATCGCTTTGACAGTATTTTTCATAAGATCTCCCTATTTTAGAAGTAGTTTTGAGAGCAGTATTCGACACGACCCTTATCTGAAGTTCTTAAATTTAAATTGAACAGATGTAAATAAAATTGTACAAAGTTCGAGTTGATGATAAAGAAGTCAATTCAAAACTAATTATCATTAAAAATATTGAAAGTTTCATTTCTATGCAGTAGGAAAAATTCAGAATATCTTCTGAGAAAGGAATCTTGCGAGTGCTTGGTATTTATAAGGCTTGATACATCAAACATCCCTAGATACCATTGTATCATGCTAGTTGTAATGCAAAACTCCAATATTGCGTGAAAAATGTTCCTTTTTAAATACAATTGTATCTAGCCCTTAAAAAAGGTAGCTGTAATCAGATGTATCTGGTATTCTACTGATATATCAAGGGGTTTTGTAGGGGACTTGCCACCCCCCCTTCCCCCAAAAAAATCAGACAAGGTGTCCAAAACAATCATGCTACATGCTAGATGTAATACAAAAGCCCTCTGTTGAATGAAAATTCCAGTCAGTATTTCAAATAGCTTTATCAGGCCTTTAAAAGTAGAATAGAAATATTAAATCTTTTGAAAAAGTTCATTGTAAATGAAAATTAAGTGATGAAACTGTCGATTTCGTTGCTGAAAAGATAATACACTTAAATTAACTCTCACTATTATTATTCTACTTTCACATAGTCTTCAGCTAGTTTTATAGTTCCTCCTCATAACACAAAAGCATGTTACCTTTAATTTATTTTTAAAGCTTTCTAAGAATTCAAAAGTCTCGGGGTTTAAGTACCACAAACTATTAAAAAAGTAATAATGCTATTTTTGATATTTCTGCATTTTTTTCGTAACTAACTACAGTTTTTACAAATTTAAGTTCTTGATATGCAACTAATGTTGCATCTAGCTCAGAAAACCAAACTGTAATGAAGGTGTAGTAGAATACCACAGATACTTCTGATTACAGCTACCTTTTTTAAGGGCTAGATACAATTGTATTTAAAAAGGAGAATTTTCACGCAATATTGGACTTTTGCATTACATCTAGCATGATACAATGGATACCGGTAGTAATGGAATGGTAGCATGATACCTAGGGATGGTTTGATATACTATCAAGCCTTATAAATACCAAGCACTTGCAAGATTCCTTTCTTTGCAGATATATTGAATTTTTCCTAATGCATAGAAATGATATCCAATATTTTTCAATATCATTAAAAATTTTCCAATATTTTTAATGATAATTAGTTTTGAATTGACTTCTTTATCATCAACTCGAACTTTGTAATATTTTATTTACATCAGTTCAATTTAAATTTAAAAACTTCAGATAAGGGTCGTGTCGAATACTGCTCTCAAAACTACTTCTAAAATAGGGAGATCTTATGAAAAATACTATCAAAGAGATGAAAATAAAATTTCTATATTTTAGAAAAAAAAGTAAAAATAATTTTAATTTGTATTTTTTTTGCTTGTTTATGAACTTTTACACATTATTCATTTAATACGTAGTTGAAAAAATATTTTATATAATTTATTTGAATTGTTTTACGATTGTGAAAAAAGTAACAGGTATGTACGAAAAAAAATTTTTTTGCTCTTTAATATTGGGTTGTCCCATAAGTTCTTTTACTTTTTACAAAGTTTCGTGTTTGAAAATTTTTTATGAAAAACTGGTAATAGGTTGAGATTTCAAACAAAAGGGATTTTGATATATGTATATTTATGAACATAATGTGGGATTTTGGTAGTTCTCGTGATATTATTTCTTTTCAAAATGGTGATTTGAAAAAAAGACCACAAACGACGATTTTCGCGTAATTTTTTTCTTTTGTTTAAAAAGCTAGGAAGAACGCATAATTAAGGGCTAAAAAAAGTTTTACTATATGTTTGAAATGTTTAGTTTAAGATGTCATAGCTTCAAGATAATTCGATAAGTTTAACTTAGGAAATTTCGGTCCCAAACATAACATCTATTGCAAAAAACTTACCTCAATAATGCTAGTCATTTCAAAGAAATTTTTACGAAAAAAGCATCAAAGTCAATAAAAAAGCTTAGGAAAGACCCAAATATTCAAAATATGCAGTATATTAAATTATATCTGAACTTAAGTTCAGAAAATAGTGCGCACAATACAAGCGCGCAATGTTTCAGCTTATCACCAGGTACACTTGCTGAACTTACGCTCAGCGAACAAAGCAATTTTCTTTGCTTCATACGAAAAACTTACAATAAAAACAACTCCTTGGCAATTAGAAATAAATCAATGGAATGATATTATGAAAAGATACTTTCAATGCATTAATGGCATCAATTCAATGCATTAACAAGCATTATGGTTCAAAAAACACCTGCCTTTAATTACTTCATACCAGCTGCTTAGAAAAACAATAGGCGTGCATTAAAAAACACGTGAAATTACCAATATATGGAAGTTTAAAGCCAAAATTTCCAACCTTAAACTTATCGAATCATCTTGAAACTATGACATAGTAATCTAAAAATTTCAAATATACAGTAAAACTTTTTTTAGCCATGAATTATGCGTTCTTCCTAGTTTTTTAAACAAAAGAAAAAAATTACGCGAAAATCGTCGTTTTTGGTCTTTTTTTCAAACCGCCATTTTGAAAAGAAATAATATCCCGAGAACTACCAAAATCACACATTATGTTCATAAATATACATTATATCAAATTCCCTTTTGTTTGAAATCTCCACCTATTACCAGTTTTTCATAACAAATTTTAAAAGACAAAACTTCGTAAAAAGTAACAGAACTTATGGGACAACCCAATATATTAAATTTTATACCTATGTTGTCTAAAACTATTATTTATTCGTTATTGAACCATTTTACGGTAGCTGATAAATTTAAAGAAATTTCCTGGCACTTAAAAAATAGATATTGCGTGGGGAGTTAATGAAAACCCTCGTATCTTATGATCTGTAAGCTTCACAAATAAGTTTCAATTATAAAAGTTGAAGCTAAATAAATTATCTACAAAATGAGACCCACTTGGTATTTTTACAACCATTAGTTTGGATTTTATAGCTAAAAACGTGCAAAATTTAGAGTTTTTTTGAAACTTTGACGCTCGGGGGCGGGGTCTAAATATTATTTTTTTGAGCTGTAACTCTCAGAATATTAGTTTTATATCAAATGGCTCCTTTTGAGGGGGTGCCCCGAAAAAAATTCGAACTTTCGTTTAAAAAAAACCACCCTACTGTAACATAATCAATGCGAGTACTTGTGAAATTTCTTGTACATAATATAGTTTTAGGGGGGTGACCACTTACGACCCCAAGTAACCCTATGTATTTGTACAAAATTACAATCTATTTGTGGAATTTTTAGGCTGAAGATTATTTTTTTAATTAGGTTCTCAACCAATTAAACCAACTAATCAATCAACTCGTACCTCTAAGGCAGGGGTTCTCAACTTTTTTGAAACCCCGACCCCCTTTTTATGGCAAATATTTTGCCACTATTCCCCCTCTTAATTGAATCACTTATTTCTGAACATTTCAAATGCCACTTTTTTTGAAAAATGAGTTATTGGTGTCAGGGGATTCTGTAGGGACACATTTTAGTGTAGGAATAATAAAAATACGTGACTTTAAAATTATTTTCCATGATGTTAAATTTCAGGTTTAGTGCAGACGTCGTCGCTTGTTTGGTTTCTGCACTTTTATTTTATTACATGCAACTCTTTTTGGGTCTAGAATTGAAACCATTTTAAGAAATAAGTGTTTATACATCTACAAACCAGAAGAGAAAACTAAGAATTCTATAATAATTTTATCGGTTATATTAGTGTTATTTTCAAATAATATTCCCATTTTTATTACCAAATCCTTAAAAAAATTTAGAGGCTTGGAACGAAAACATTTTGGTAGTAGGCTTGGACACAGTGTTTATTGCAGAAACCTGTTAAATGCAAAAAAAATTCAATAATGTCTACCTAATTTGACAGAAAATATAGTCACCAGTAAAACTATTAAAATTTTAAAATAAAATATGTGATAATTTTAATTGTCTACTGTAGTTCTTGAATTCCTGATGATTGATGAATCTTTGTAACCCTCGGAAAGAAGAATTTCTTGAGGAAGACATATTTATATCAGTGTTTCTCAACAGGTGTTCCGCGGACCAATAGTGGTTTGTAAGGCCACCAGAGTTGGTTGTAATGAGATATTTAAACTAATCAAACAAAAAATGTGGAAATTTGGGAAAAATAGTTTTTCACATCATTCGTAACAAAAAACATTGATTTCAAAAAACGTATGTAAAAAATCCCACGATATTCAATTTGGGAATACGCGAGTTTTGGCCACTACCACCCATTTCTACACCAGACTCCATCGAGAAGCAATAGAAATATTCAAATACCCCAACAATTTCAATAGAAAAGAGGAAATTCAATTCTTACCAAGAGCTTGGCAGCCGGCCCTTCGAAAATTTCGCCGAAATCATGATTTTTGCCCAGATGAAAATTAATTGGTCACTACAGTATTTTTAATATTCCACTTCTACTACTTCAACTTTTATCTTTCTAGTAGCCGTCGTAAATCATGCTTTGCTGTGAACGCTGCATTATTGTTATTGTGTTTTAAATATTTATAATGTTTTCACTGATAATGTCCTCCACAGAGAGGGATGAAACGTATCATAATAATAAAAATAGAACACGGCCTTATATCCCGGATAAGTTTGATTTTATGAATTCAATTGATAATTCCAGCCGTGAAAGCCTGAGAGTTTACAAAAGCCATTAGTTGCGTAATAGGTAGCGTTATGAAGTAAAACTAGCGCTGCGTTTCAAACCGGGCTTTGCTCGTAAATTCAACCGCTTGAGGTAATAGTTAGATTTGTACCACAAATACCAAAATTTCAGGGATGTTTATTGATGCAAAAAGGAAACTTTTTGGGACATTGCCCGATAAGATTTCCAATGTTTGAAAAAATGAGACACCCTAGGTCCCACGACCCCTCAGTAGGGGTAAGTGGGACCTCTCTTTATCTAGTAAGTGAGACCCCTTATTATGATGTAAATGGTTCTAGAGGGTCCTAAATGATATAGGAACTATTACTGAAGACATGGGCGGATTTAAGGGGGTTATAGGGACAATTTCCCCAATGTTTTCAGAAAATTTTGATTAATAGTAGCCCTTTTAATTTCAGAATTCATTAAAATTAAAATTCATAAAGGGCCACAAGCATGGAAATTTTAAATATATAGTATTGAGATTCGTACAAAAACTTTAAAAATATTGTTTTGGCTTGATGGATCTAACCTCTAAAGCAGTGGTTCCCAAAAATTTAGGGGTTCCATGTGACAAACTTTATTTCATTAAAAAAATAAGAATGGACAGTACCGCCCTCCCCTTGGACCCAAAAAGGTTCTCAAAATGAGTCAAAACCCTACTTTTACCAGTCGAATATCAACATTTTTTTTCTGGGGGAGGGCCCCCAGACCCCCTCCACGGTACCCCAAGGGAATCTTGCGTGATACTTTTTGGGAAATCACCAGCATTTTGACATTTTTGCCAAAAGTTAAAGGTGATTGTCTGGAAAAGTACCCCCCTTGTGCTGGATTCGCGCCTGGTTTCATTTAATATCAGATATTAAATTTGGAAAAGTCGTTGATTAAAAAATATTCAGGGTTCCGCGATCAACGGCAACAAAATTTGGGGGTTCCACGATCAAAATAGTTTGGGAACCACTGCGCTCTAAAGAATGACTTCTCCAATTGCATATAGTTTTTGTATGCGATTAAATAAAAAAAACAGCAGTCCCAAACAAGCTGCAGAGGATGACACAGCATGAACAAAATTCCCCGCAGTTTAAGTGCAGAAATCAGTCAAGCGACGTCGTTTGACATGTTTCTGCACTGCTAAAATTTAACGTACTGGAGAACTATTTTAAAATCACGTTATTTTTATAATTCTTACTTTAAAATGTGCGTTAACCCTTACAGAATCTTATGACACCAATAACTCATTTTTGAAAAAAAAAGTGGTGCTTGACACGTTTCAGAATGAAGCGATTCAATCGTCAATTTCAAACCCTGGTTTTCCCCAAAAGTCTACCTACAAAATATTTATTCTTTATTGTTACATGGGAGCATCTGGCCCCTCAGCGGCTACAATCTCCTATCTGGATAAGTTACATGATTACTGGTTAAGAAGAGAGAAAAAAAACACAAAACACCACATATACAAATGAAACGAAAAAAAATACACAAAAGAAAAAGGCACATTTTTTACATACAATTATTTACATAGTATCTTCCATGGGGAGGAAAGAATAAGTCTGAAACATTTTCTCTTGAAATGACTGGAGATAAATGAAACGATGTCGACAAAGGCATCAATGTTGCTTTGGGTTTATATTTATTGTGAGGCAGGGTAGGTTCATAATAAGAGATTTCAGTAGAGTTTTATGAGTAGTTAATTTGGATTAGAAACGAATAGCCAAATGATTAATGAAATCTCTAAGTGTGGGTTAATGAAAATATAGGCACCACTAAAAATACTAAAATTTTAAAATGATATTGGTGATTAATGAACGAATTTTAATCCGAGCTGTAGAAAATATTCTTATTTGAATCCCTCAGAAAGAAAACTTTCCGAGGGATATGTCAGTTTATATAATAGGTTTCTTCCGAGATAAATCTAGCTGGTAACGGAGCAAGCTGACATCTTATGAAGTATGGTACGCAATAACGCACAGGATTTGCCCCTTTTTTTTAACCGTAATCGCAAAACTGTTCCAACGCGTAAGTATTTTGGAATATGAAAGGTTGTTAAAAGTTTTTCCCCAAAGTGTTGTTAAGGATTGTTCAAACAAAGCGACACACAATCTCAAACCGAAAAATGTAAGGGATGTTTTTATATAGGATCCGCCGCCCGTATCCAGATATCCCTTTGCCTTAGCTAAACTCTATTTAATCCTAAACCAACTTCAAAATGATTGGTTTTTATAATGTATACATGAATATCCAATAAGTTGAAACCTGACACATTTCTTTGTTCATTTACGGGCGTAGCCAGGAGGTTAAAACTTCCCCTTGGGCACAAATTTCCCCTTGAAAAAAAAAGAACAGTTTCATTTCCTATGTGTGTATTAAATATTTAATTTTCAAAAAGGAACGCTTTGAAAACACTGACCGATGGAGTTTAGAACCTACATCAAGTTTCATTACTAAATTTTCTTTATAAATTACACACCACCCGGCTAGAATTAGATTATCGGAGAAAACATTACTTTCAAATGCATCGAGTCTCAAAGCTTTGCATAGAAATTCTTTAAAATAAAAACTGCAGATCCTATCAAGCGCAATTACACTGACAACGCCAACACCGACCCGTTTGTGGGAAAACTTCTCTCACATAATTAAAATTCATTAATCAACCCTCGGAAACAAAGCGACGATGAATAAACAAGGGGAAAAAATGGTTCCACCCAAAGAACACCCACCCCGTTGCCAACAATCCTCGCCGCCCGTGTAAATTTCCTCACAATAATCAATTAACAAACAAACGAGCCTGGTTCACAACTCAACTCACCATGTCACCTGCAAGCGATGTATCGGGCGCCTCCCATTTTCCACCAGATGGCGGGGCGATCGGCGGTGGGCGGGGCCAGTGGAACTGTCGGAGTTCCATTAATTCCTGGGTTAATTGACTGGGATAAATTGGGTTCTTCTCTTAGATGAAAAGTTAATAATTTCTTGGGTTCAACACTTCAACGGTGGACGAATGGGATTAATTAGAGCGCTGTGAGATTAATTTGTTTTTCTCGTGGCAATTTTTTTTATGAAAAGGGACCGATGTTTTCAATTATGTAAAACCCATGTTTTTCATTTCATGTCTGTTCAAAAGGTTCTCACAAGTCCAATAAAATTCCTTGAAATGTTATATTTTCATGACAAACTTCATAAAAGAATCGGGGAAATCATCTATAAGGGATTTAATTTACTCGGAGACTAAGCAAAATGCGTGGTTTGAAAATAAATTTTTCGTTACTTTATTAAGCTCAAAGTTTGTGGTGCAATTTTTGCATCTTTTTAAAGTTGTTAATGGATAATAGGCTACAAACTGCAAGGTTTTAGCTTAACAGATTTTCTTTGTTGATTAAAAATTTTTGAGGACAAATAAAACAATAAAAAATTCAGATTTCATTCGATTTAAAATTTATTCAAAAAGTGGTGACAGTAAAAAAAATTGCATTTTTATTAATTTTTGTCATGGTTCTTTTTTTACATTTACACCTTTTTTAGTGTGGTTGTTAATTTTCCCGAATGTTATTTGAGACAAATACCCAGTTCACAAAGAAAATAATCAGAAGTATATAAAAATTTTTCTGTTTCAAACTAACTTTCAGCCATCTCTAAGTTTGAATTTGTCTACAGTGTACGTTCTTAAGCAAGAATCGCTATCTTTGTAATAAATTTATTTTCTATACTTAGTTCATCATCATTCTTTTTAAACAACGTTCAGAACAATGGAGCATTAAATTTGAAATAAATAATAAGCGTAGCAAATGAGTTGTAACTATTATAATCAGACACTTAAGGAGTGATTGTCTCTCAAACGTTTATTGCTCTTTATTACCATTATTATGTCATTAAGATGTTTGCTGAGATTCTATTCTAGAAATTCAGCTTCTTAATTTCCGCTGAGAAACGAAACACGATTTTTGCTCAACGGCTGCCCGTTTTTTGCGCTATTCAAACCCACTAACACCGATACAATCGAATTTCGCTGTCAAATCTAACGCAATATCTCTTCCTAATTACACTAATAAATGTGCTCCCTACACGTGTTTTCTTGTTCTAAATTATTTCACTTCAAATCCGACAATCCATCGTCCTAATCAGTCGATCAACAACATTTCGCAGCTACGGAGTGGCAACATGACAAAAGGAGTTCGAAAAAAAAATAAGGAACGGCTATAAAGGAGTTTATCGTTCGCTCCAATCGAAAACGCTCTCCTGAGCAAACAAATGGCCGCCTACCTTTCTCAGTGTTGCCATTCGTGAAGGTGAAATAATGAAGAATCCGCCCGATAAGTCCCAGCCATCTATCTTTATGCGTTATCGTCTGCTCAAAAGAGAACACCCGGGTTTCGCTCTCTCAACTCGAGTTGCGTGCAGTTTCATTACCCGTCTTGTGAGGGACGCACGTTAACATTTTAGGCCCCGATGGCAATTTAGATAAGGCCGAGAGTTTTTTGTTTCTCGTTGGCAAAGAGCTCGGTACAAATTAGTTCGCTAAACTCTGTGAGAATGTCAAGTGTTTTTCCCAGGAAAAATTAGAGGTTCATGGAAAAGCTTTAGCCAACAGGTGGAACAAAAATCTTAAAGTACGACCTGTGTTCACACATTAATCTTTTCTATTCTATAGTTCTATGTTGAGATTTGAATGATAGATGGCACTATTTGGAGTTAGCGGATTTATGGGGCAATACCCCCCATAAATATGCTATAGATAGAAACTAATTGGAGATTTGGAAATAAGATTGGAATAGTTTGGAATAATTTTGGATACTTTGGAAATGGATTGTATTATTACTTTGAAATATCCGAACTGATAAAACAAAAGATAAATGGAGAAAAAAGTCACCAATACTTAATTACCCAAAAAATTAATACTTATGTTTCTCTTGTTCAAACAAACTTGAGTGCGCTACAGAGGCACGTATCTCCCCGAAATTTGGACTAGTGTACTAAAATGAGTTAAAACACTAATTTCCCAAATTTTTTCTATGAGATATGCTGAAGACTCCCTTTTGATTGTTTGGAACTCTATCATGCCCAACTTCTTACAATGGTTTCAAGATGCAAAATAAATTTCCATGCACACAATATATACGCCACTGTGTTGTGTTATAGAATGTTTGATTTGCTACTAAGATAAAAATATGATTTAACAACCATCAATACATGAACTATGCGGCAGCAGTCTTGTAGATCTAAGCATCAGAGCATATTTAATTTATCATTATGCAACTAACACCCACAGTCAAAGGGAATCTCAATTATACATTTCAGACGTAAAAAAACCATTTCGACTCACGCAGATCATGTACATTTTAGAATGCTTCAAACTCAAATAAAAACAGAAATGACTACTACTAAGTCTAAAGAACTTTGGAGGGAGAATAAAGCTACAAAAAATTATCTGCACAAAAATATTAAAACCTTTATTATTTTACTTGAAAATATAAAGATTCTTGATCTATGAATACATATCCCTCATTCTCTCGTGCCTTCAGATAGTGGTCTACTAAAAGTAATTTTAAAGCTTCACAGACATAAACTGACAACCAAATTCAATTAGCACTTAACTAAGCGTATGGAAGTGTCAGTTTGAAGTAGTTTCCCCTTCAACCAACAAAATAGCAAGACGACACGTTGAGTGACTCCCCACAAAATTACTTTCTCTTCTTCAACAAGTTGACCGACCCTAAACCCCACCTTTACCCCCACTCAACGCATTCTTCCATCCGCTTTTTTTGTGGCACTTTCTCGGCAAATTACGCTGTTGTCCGAGGCGTGAGAGTTCGGAGTAAGTCACTCGGAAACATTCGGCAATCGGCCGAATGAACCGGATTCGGCCCTGCAGCACGCTCCCGTCGCCAATTACGGCTCCTCTAATCACTGAATTATGCTCCGTTTTGGGACCCAAATTGGCGTTTCGTGATTCTTTTAACGCAACCGTTTTGCTTTTGCCCACTTGGGACCGTCATTATTGATTCCGTGGAAGGGGTTGTTTTTCGTTTGGTGGGTTTTACCCTTTCGCGGCTTCTTCCTGCTTTTGTGGAGGAATGGAGGTTTTTGTTCGGGTCGTGATGGGCTCTTACCAGTGGAATGGTTTGAAGGGATTTTTAGACTGTGGGAATGGGTTAAGTAGATACTTCGGAAAGTGGTTTTCTTTTCTACTCTGCATTTGAACCTATCTAAACGTAAAGAGATTATTTGAGTTCTTCATGTTTTGTTAAAAATGTGTTCTGTAGGTTCTGTAATGAATGTGAACAACTGAACATAGAGACCTCAAGTAACTACACTATGTTCAGATTTATTATTGATTATTTAGGATGTGTTTAGATAAAAATGATGACAAGTGAGATTTTGGCTGTCTAAATATGATTTCCCCCTTTAAATTACAGAATGTATTTATAGTCAGGGGGAAGATATGCTGGATTGATTCAGATATGCAACAGAAGGAGTTTACCTTGTGACTTCTTAAACAATACTCAAGCTTTTGTGATGTTCACTATGATATGAAGCGTATTGGAAAGAGTTTGCTACGACGATACAACAATACATTGATTATGTTTACGTCATTTGATTAAAGCATCGTATACTGAGTAAATTACTGTTTTAAAAAATCTTATAAATAAGCAACACTGATTGTAATCAAAGAATGCATTTATATATAAGGGTCACTTGGGGTAAGTGGGACCCCTTTTTGGCCTAGTACATTTTTGAAGCTTTATAGAAAAAATTTGAAAGGGTTTATTTTGTACTTGTTGACTAATTTTGTTAAAGAGTCTATCGATAAACAAAAATTTATCAGTAGTTTCTAAAATAAAGCTTTACATTTTTCTTAACTGGTATTTTTATCAATAATGAGATGGGTGACCCACTTACCCCAAGAGATGGGGTAAGTGGGTCACCCCCTCTTTATTTTTATTTAAAGCAAGCAAAACTTAAATGGAAGTAAGTGGGTCTTACTTGATAAAGTACAGTAAATTTTAATATAAAATATTTTATTGTAACTGTATCCATGAGTGAGAAATATACTCACATCAAAATCAATGTGACAAGGTAAAAATCGAATGAAAAGCAAAATAAGTATTTTAAAGAATGTTTCGAAAAGCCAAAGGGATATGTTTTACTTTAGCATATAAAATCGTGTTGAACAAACATAATAAGGTTCATTAAGATTTATTTTGGCACTTTAATACGCATTGTAAGATAAAAAAGAAATCGGACACACTAAATGAGAATGAACACTGTTGATGAGATATTTCACTTTACTCACCATAACTTAAATTAAAACGCAAATTTGATATATAATGTCGATCAAACTATTTATAAATTTTAATGAATTTTGAAGTGGTGAGTAAAAGGTCTTGCTACTATAAATCGAAATTTTCTGAAAATATTGGGGGAAATTGTCCCTATAACCCCCTGAAATAGTTAATAGTTCCTGTATCATAAGGGACCCTCTAGAACCACTTATATCATAATAAGGGGTCTCACTTACTAAATTAAGAGGGGTCCCACTTACCCCACGCTGAGGGGTCCCACTTACCCCAACCATGCAAAAACTATGGGGTAAGTGGGACACCCCTCTTAAACACTTCAAAATTAAAAATTTTGAAAAATTTCAAATTGTAGTATGTATTTTAGGTCAAACTCTGCAAAACAGTTCAATAAACATTAAAATGTAATGAAAACTTACCTGGAAATACTTCTTTGAAAAATGCGTCTTGATCTCACCAAAAACTCCATTCTGGGAATCTATTTTAAATTAGTTCTATAATCTTAAAAATAAATAAAACAAATCTCAAATATATGCAAAACTCATCGGTGTGACAAGCTGTAACATAATCAATGCGAGTAAGTGTGAAATTTCCTGTGCATATTATAGTTTTAGGGGGGTGACCCACTTACCCCAGTGACCCACTTACCCCAAGTAACCCTACATTTAAAATTACTTAATAATTATAAATTGGAAATATGTGCATTATTCCATTGACTGCATACAACATGAGAAAATGAGCAACAGTATCTCTCACACAAGGTTAAATGAATTACCAGTTCTCTTTCAAAGAGAAAAGCCGATTCTTACTATACGCTCAATTTAACAACCTTCCAAGAAATATACTACATTTTCATCAATCGGAGAGAAGAAAAATTCGGGAAAAGAAGGAAATTCTCTCATCCCCGGAAACTACTGAGACACATTATGAGGAATGGGATTATAATTGGGTAACGCTTCTCCAGCTACGGTTGCAGCTAATTTGGTACCACCTCTTTTTCTCTTATTTTTTACTTTCGACAGAAAAATCCGCTAATTTTTTTCCCTCTCTTTCCACTGCTTTATTGCTTTCCGCTTTTAGTTACACGGTGTTGCCGGAAACGTAGGTAGAAATGATGTATTATTTTCGTGTTTCTCTCTCTCTCTCTTTTCAAAGAAGTCTGAGAGCGGCGAGACTCGAAAGAGAGAGTGTGTATATAAATAGGAAAATTCGATTATAATGTAACGTAATAGGAAGGCATAAACGCTTTGCGGCTTTTTTTTTGTGGAATAAGTCGTCCGTCTCTTGACAAGTTGTAGTAAGCATGATGTATGGATGTCGGAGATCATACGTTTCAACGGTCAAGGGTATACCCAGTTTAAGTTATGAGGGAAAATTAAAGAAGCTAAATATGTTCACTCTAGAAAAAAGAAGGATTAGAGGGGATTTGATTCAACTTTTTAAAATGGTAAAGCAAGGGGATACAGAGGGACTAGATTTCAATACGGATTTTAGAACAAGGGGTCACAATTTCAAATTGAATAAAGTCAAATTTAAGACGGATTGTAGAAAGCATTATTTTTTTGAATAGGGTAGTGGATAGATGGAATGCGTTACCCGAAACAATTGTAAATTGAAGTGGGGTAAGCGAGTTCAAGAGGAAAATTGACAGATACTGGGATTCCGGAGTTAGGGTTAAAAAGACTGGACCAACCTTGCTGGGCTTACGCCTGTAGTTGGTCGACTTGATTTGTATTTATATTTGTTTACTACGTATCATTAATAGGTTAATAAAAGATGGTACACATTGACGTATGACATAAGTAAGGGAGATCCGTATACCTAGGGCCACCTATTTTCAAAGCCCCAAAAACTAAGCCTCAAAACTGGTTTTAAGTTATGAAACTGATATGCACACATCCTCACACTTCTTACTTATCATTTTGATTGTTAAATACTCATTATATAAGAAATTTATCGAAGATCGTAGGGTAGTGGTACTAGTAACTGGCACTTTAAGAATGATAAAATTAATTAATTAGCTATAGCTACTTTATAAAACTATCTTGGAAAAAACTTTTTTTCTTTTGAAAAATTAAACTAAGTTTCAATATTTATTTAGAGTAAAATTCGTTTGAATAGGTAAACATTTCCTATTTTTTAAATATTTTTTAAGTTGGCATGGTAGCAGTACCAGTAACTGACACACCGGAAAAATTTTCGGCACCAATAACTGACATAATCCTGCACCAGTAACTGACACTTTCAAATACCTTTAATAAATAAGCTTATAATTACTAATTAGTATAAATGTAATGAAAAACAGCTACTGATAGACTGTTACAGAGAAAACAAAATATTAAACTTAAAAATCCAATAATGAGAACTTTTCAGAACATTCTTTTTATGATATAATTTATTTTGATGTTCTGCTATAGGTATCAAACTTAAATATCCATGGTATCGAAACATTTTAGATTAGGTTTAGACAAAAGGATTCAGTTCAAAAATATACAAATACAAATATTGTCGATGCAAGCTGAATTAAATTAAGTATCTAAAGAGGAAAACGGTCGTTTTGTTTGTCGTTAAAACTTGTTTAGATTACACACAGAACAAAAATGTATATGTATTTCCTTGATTTCAGCACTAAACCGACCACAGAAAATCAGAAGTTTTTTTTGACAGTAAATAGGAATTCTCAGTTTATTAAACTTAGAACCCCTTGGGTAGAAAATAAATACTGCATAAAGTTAAAGATTAATGTCTAAAATATTAAGAGAGACCACCATTTATTTCAAGTTTACAATATTAATCTTATTATTATGAATTAAATTTCAAAGTGTCAGTTACTGGTGCACTGTCAGTTACTGTACCACTACCCTACATTTACTAAGTATCATTAATGAGTTAAACAAAGATGTATACATTTGATGTGAATCCCCTTTAAACCTGTAATTCTCAACGTGAGACGCACGTTTCACCGGGGGTTATAAAAAAGGGAGGAAATTGCAAATTTCAGAAATTTTCTAAAAAATGTATTGTTTTACTATAATTTATCTTGGATTACCAAAATATCCCTATTTTGAAGAGTTAAATTTAAAAAAAATATGGGGACAAGTACCTCCAACACCTCTATCTGAAACAAAAATTTTACATTTGAAGCTTTAAGGTGAAAATACAACCCTTTAATTTTAAAAAGCTACATTTCATTTAATATCGAATGAGTTCGTAGAATAAGGAAGTTGCATGTGTCAGATTTTCATAAACATTCAAGTGTTCCGCATGGGTTTTTGAATGGTAAAATTAAATATTTAGTCACAATTTTTCAAAAAAGTGTACAAGTAATTAAATATTTTAATTTAAAAGTCGGTAAAAAACAAGTGACTGAAGACGCTAAGTGTGTAACATGTATGATGACGAAACGAAATCATACCATCAACTCCGCAACTTTCCAACAATGGCCATGTACGATGACGTAACATCCCAAACTCTTATCGTTTTCGCAAGTTTTGAAAAAGGGGATGCTTGTTAATTTTTTTTTGCAATCAAAAATTTCTTGATAGGCCCCAAATTTTGGGTAGTTGTTTATTTTTGCATGAAGAATCGATTAAAAAAATATAAAAAATCATGTAACTTCCTCATTACTGTCAGAAACGTATAAGCCCCAGCCCTCCGATAAAACTAACTTTAATTACAGTCCCATGTGGGGACTCATGAGCCCATTTGTAAAAAAGATTCGAAAAATTTCCGCATGCCTAGAAAAAGTGCTTTTTGCTTATAAAACTCTTCCATAAAAAAAATTTAATTTCATAAAATCACCACTAAAAAGTAAATTTTTTTAAATATAAATATTACAAGTCAGATTACTCTTACACGCAGTGAGTAATTGTAGCTTTCATGTTTCATGAAATAACGCATTTTCACTCGAGAAGATTGCGTATGACTTTATTGAATATTAGAAAAGGCCTTACTCTTAGCTAATCTTAGCGAACTTCGAAGTTTCTTCAAACATATATTTCTCATATATATCTCTCAAACATATATATGAGATACGAGGGTTGTTTTTTAATTAACCTCCGTTAATTTCCAGAAAAAAAAGTAGTAGGAATTTCGAAATAATTTTGGTACTGATAGTTAGATACATCCTTCAGGTTCAATTTGCCACTTTACTGAAAAAAATCGGACATTTTTTCTATTTTTTATCGATTTTAGAAGCGCGCTCCTCGAACTGTTTTCCCGCCAACCCATAGAGAATTTTGCTTTCCCCTCATTTTTCTCCAACTACGGTAGGTCAGAAATAAAAACAAATGAATAATTAAAAATAAAACTTTATTAAAGAAGGTTACTTACATTTTTGGTTACTTTTCCACGTAATTACCTTGGAGATTAAGGCATTTATCATACCTTTTCACCAGTTTTCCAATACCATTTTCATAAAAAGCTGTTTCAAATGAGTTTAAGTGGTTTTTGACGCTTGATGAGAGCTCCGCGTCGTTTCGGAACCGCTTCCCTCCCAGCCAATTCTTCAATTCAGGGAAAAGGTGATAATCACTTGGGGCTAAATCAGGACTGTAGGGTGGGTGGTCAAAAATTTCCCACCTAAACTGTCCGAGAAGTCGCTGTGTTACAGCAGCACTGTGTGGACGGGCATTATCGTGAATGAGAGCAACTCCAGAAGTCAGCATGCCTCTTCTTTTGTTTTGAATGGCTCTCCGCAACCGTCTTAGGGTTTCACAGTAAACAGCTGCAGTAATCGTGGTTCCTGGCTTCATGAAATCCACAAGCAATACACCTTTATGGTTTCAAAACACGGTACACATAATCTTTTGCCTTTTAAAGGATTGTCTGAATTTTACAGGCTTTGGGGAACCTTTGTGCATCCATTGCTGTGATTGGCGCTTTGTTTCGGGTGTGTCATACTGAATCCACGTCTCATCTCCTGTCACAATCGATTTCAAATAATCTTCTCCTTTAGAGGAATAAAGGTCCAGAAATTGCAGAGCTGAAACCATTCGTTGAGTTTTATGGTCGTCAGTTAACATCTTTGGCACCCAGCGAGCACAAATTTTTTATAGCCTAATTTATTCCTCACAATAAAATAGAGAGAGGATCTTGAAACTCCAGGAAATTTCCTAGACAATCCACTTATCGTAAACCTTCGATCTTCTCTAATCACTTTGTCAACACGTTGAATTAGGCTGTCAGTAGCAACAGACTTGCGTCCTCGACCTTCTTCATCATGCACATCAGTTCGGCCTTCTCTAAATTTTCGACACCAAAACCGCACACTTCCTTCACTCTTAAAGTCTTTACCATAAACAAGGCTCATTCTTTCATGAATTTCTGTTGCAAAATTTCCTTCTGCTTGCAAGAAACGAATAACACTTCGAATTTCACATTTTGCAGGAGAGTTTATCGAGTCAATAGATGTGGTCATTTTGATTAAGCTGCATTTCAAAAAATTATGAATGTCTAAAATTCGGCAGATAAAGAACAATAAGTTTTTAAACATGCGCAGTTGCATATTGCGATTAACACCTGCCCGACTATTGTTTATTGTTTCTGCCTGGCCAGCTGATCGCGGACGGAGCGAACGGAGAAAGGGGAAAACGAAATTCCCTATGGGTTGGCGGAAAACTAGTTCGAGGAACGCGCTTCTAAAATCGATAAAAAATAGAAAAAATGTCTGATTTTTCTCAGTAAAGTGGCAAATTGAACCTGAAGAATGCATCTAACTACCAGTACCAAAATTATTTCGAAATTCCTACTACTTTTTTTTCTAGAAAAAAACGGAGGTTAATTAAAAAACAACCCTCGTATTTCCCTCATTTTACATGAAAAGAAAACAACATTTTCCCAAAGTAGTACAGAAATTAACCGGATACAGCTGATTAATTTCCGGTATTAGAAGAAAGATATTTTTTTACAGTGCCGCATGTAAATTTTTGAAATACATGGCATGAAACGCTAGAATAATAAAAAAAAAAGATTTTAATTCGTTCCTTTGACTCATTCACAAAGCTTGTCTTAACCATTGTTTTCACGTGTTTTAACAACTTCAGTCGCACCACACGGTCGTCGTTCTTTACCTCAGCGCACCTCCGTCTTCGCTCTTCGTCACCCCCGCTGCGACAAGCCTGCTATGACGAAAGACGAGGGTTTTCGTCGAAACGTGACGATGGACAGCGGGGAAAACACCAATTTGGAAGCGCCCGTGTGTGTTTTCCTTGGCAAATCGTCTCCTTCAGCAAAAAGCGCGTATCACGGCAGAGACGGAAACTAATTACGTTGTTACAGAGTGGTTCGGGATCACATCCGTGACAACTAAGGAAACAATATTTAAGGATGTTGTTGGAGCTTAGTTTCATGAGGGTACTATATTGGAAACTAAGTAAATAGGTATGAAGGCTGAAACTGAATGTTAGAAATTGTTTGATGCGATATACACATAAAAATGCTTTTTTAATCAAAATTTAACCCAATACAGGAGGAAAATATTTGGGATATACTTTTAAATTCTTTCTACTCTCTTTGTCTTTTTTAGAGATAAAAATTTTTTTCTATTCCAACTGGAAGTAAGATATTATTTTAATTCTTGAATTTCAGATATAATATTTTGGAGTACAATAAGGAAGTTGCATGTGTCAGATTTTCAAAAACAAACAAGTGTTCCGTATGGTTTTTGTATGGTGAAATGAATTATCTAGTCAATTTTTCAAAAAAATGTACAGGTAATTAAATATTTTAATTTAAAGAACGTGACTGAAAACGTTTATTGTCAACATGGAATTGGTTTATTGTATTTTATGTCAACAATCATACTATCAACTCCATTGCTTTCCAACAATGTTTATCGTATGATGACGTCAACATACGATGATCACAGACTCTTGGCGTTTTCAAGCGCTTTTAAAAAGTTGATTTTTGTTAATTTTTTTGGCAATCCAAAAATTTCTCGATCGGCCTCAAATTTTGGGTAGTTGCTTATTTTTGCAATGTGAATCGATTAAAAAAATTAAAAAAAATCATGCAACATCCTCATTGTCCTGCTTAAAAAAATTGGAGGAACCTAAAAATGAATTTTAAAAACTAGATTCTTAAAAATAGTTTCAAATCATTTTATCACAACTGATTCGGGAAAACGCATCATCCTGTTTCACCTAACATTTTCAAGGGAAAAGGCCATCAAACTTCGTGGATAGCGGTTGAACCTCCCCTCTTGGATATGACCCTTTTTTTCGATGGAAGTAGTTAGGGGCCATTCATTAATTACGTAAGGGTCTCGAGGGGGAGGGGGGGGTTGGAAAAATCTCTACATACCCTTACTTGGGGGTGGGGGGGTCAAACCCATTCTTACGTAAGATTTTCCAAGTTAAAGTAAACGAATTCCAATTATTCTAATTAAATTACTTTTGAATAACCCCAGAAAAACTTAAAAATGCTGACGATCTCGATCGAATTACTTAATTATCTGTTGAAAAATAAAAATCTTTGATTTACATCAAACTGAGAGTTTTAGTGTAACTAATCCTTTTCTAACATTTTATTATTTTGAAAAACGATGTGGAATCTTACGTAAGAATAGGGGGGAGGGGTTTGAAAAATCTTACGTACCCTTACATGGGGGTAGGGGGGGGGTCAAAAATTGCCAAAATCATCCTTACGTAATTAATGAATGGCCCCTTAACACATATTTGAAAAAATTGATGTTTATTCTCTTAAAATTCCATATACCATCAACTAACGATAACTTAATTCATGAATAGATCTTTCCCCAACTGCTGCTTCGATCATAAAATTTACTTATAAGGGATTTTCAACTTCTTGTTTTAAAAAACTAATAGAGTTACAGTGGAAAAAAAATTAGATCATCCGTTGGCGTTTCATTACAAATACAGGGTTGCCCTTGTTTACCTTGGCGAATTCATCCCCACGAGAAAAAAATTCCCCACCACACAACTGCGTGAAAAACTAAAACGGGATTCTTCATCACACATGAAGAAACATCCCATTCCGGCCAAGTATTTAACATCTATTTTAAAACCATCTTCTTCAACAACTCGGTGTGGAAAAACCTCTTAATGAGCCGGTTGCAAGGAAACGAGATAACGAGACGTTTTAACGAATCGCTTCTGAAATTTAATGGCTGTAGTGGGATTCCGCTTTGATTAGCCCTGACATGAGTCGAGGGTGGATTCCGGGGCAGATGGAACGTCTGATGAAGAGGGGTTGACGGGTGAGACCCGAGAAGTGAAGGGGTGCTTTATCAACCCCTGAGATCGGAAAGTTTTTTCTTTTTTTAATATTTGCTGACGAAAAAAGATTTGTGTGAGATGTTGTAAACATGTTTTGGGAGGATAAAGGCGGTTTGTGAGAATTTGCTTATCTGGAGATGAACTGTGGTTTATGCGGAGTGTTTCAGGGGAAATGGAAGTTATAAGTATCGTTTAAACATCAACAAACTCTCAACAATCTCAACTACCTATCATACCTCAAACTGCCTGACACGTAACAATCACACATTTTATCTTAAATTACTTTTATGACCAGGAAAGAAGATATTTTAAAATGAAAGTTTGAATAGGAATGTTAAGAGATAGTTAGGTACTTTTTTAGGAAGATGAACACTAAAAAAACTTCTATCCCACATGAAATTAGTTTTATTAGCCGCAATATTAATAAACCTATCTTCATAAAAACAAAATTGTGGTAGCGAATGTGTGTAAGAAGAATAACCGTATTTAATGTAAGAGGCTCTGTGTCAGTGGAATGACATCAAAGTTTCACCATTAAAAAATACAAAGCTATTTTTGAACTAAATCAAACCTATTAATTAACCCTGAATTAATAAACCAATCTTCTCTAAATTCTATAAAAGAAGACCTTGGTAATTATGGCCTTTACCTTTAACCCTCTGACTGCTACATTTCTGGACCGAAATTGCTTAAAAAAATGTGTATTTTTTTATTGCCCAGTGAATGAACACTTAGCATTTGGTTTCGCGATTTTCATACATAAAAATATTTTTCGGGGCTTTTTCTCAGTCAATTTAAAAAAATAAGGTATGTTTCCATACAGGCTTTTTCTCAGCAATATGATCGAAGTATTTCCAGATCTCAGGAATTAATAGTTTTGAAGGAAAAACGGGACGCGATTCTCAATAAAGGAAGAAAAACACATGCACGCGGAAATTGTGGGATGATCAGTCAGAGGGTTAAGTGATTTTTTTAACTAAATGTAAAGTGAATAATCATAAACGAAAACCTCGCAAGAAAGCTCTGATTGCTGTCGAACCCATCTTTTTCCATACCAAATCACACGACGCCTAACAGCAAGCGTCACACCTGTCTTCGCCCATTCAAAAGGTAGAGCAAAAACAATCATCGCTTTTCCTTACCTCCCTCCGACTCTCGTCCAGTAATAATTAATAACTCGCTGCTGCTACCTCAGTGGGAAGGATTTTGAGCTATGTGAGGGTCACCCAGTGGCGGCCAACCTTTGGAAAAATTTATTTGCCTACCGCAGCAGGAGGAGGCGACCTCAACTCGTTGCTTGGGCTGCTTCTCACGATCCTATTTACTGCTGATGGATAGTTCTTGTGGACCGTGGTTGTTTTGAGGGCCCCTGAATGGGTTTTTAAGGTAGAAATAGTGTAGATTCATGAGTTAAAAGTGTTGCAATTAATTAATTATACAGTGTGTTTCAGATACATGTTTCAGAACTTCTATAGGAGGGGTCGGGTACGTATCTAGACGACTCAGAATCACATAGGTATGGGCGGTTGGAAGTGCTCCCACAATGAACTAGGGTTTTTTTTAAGTGAGCATGGAAGGTTGTAGAATTCCCTATGGAAATTGACATTTAACTTTATGAGATTAGATTAAAACCAGCAAATTTTTTATTATATATTTTTCATAACTTTTTGATTATCTTTTATTTTTGGTTATCTAAAATTTATTAATTTCGATAGTTCTGGTTATGTGTTTGGTGAAATTTTAGCTCTCAAATTGGCTTTTACGCAATAAATCACGGAATCTAACCATTTTGCTGGTTTCGATCAAATTTTAAAAGGTTACTTGTCAATTTCCACTGGCAATTCTATAACCTCCCATGCCTACTTTTGAAAATCCCTAATTCTCTGAAGGTACATTTCCGACCCCCCATTCCTAGTTGATTCTGAGATGCGCCCTACCCCTTCTTAAAGTTCAGAAACCTTTATTTAAAACACCTTAACACTTGGTCAAATAATTTACTCGGGAGTGAAAGGGGAATCCAGGAAATCTATAGGTATTCTGTTCATTTAAAATTGGCGGCTAAGACGTAATGTCTTTCCGCCTATTTGATTTTCCTCTTCTTAAGATGCAGGTTTCCCCTAAATATACCTGATAAAACTATAGTAACCAGTAAAGAAATAAAAATTTGAGAAAGATTTAGGCGATTACTGTAAATTCAGTGGGCTTTAAAAAGTTAGTAAACTGTACCGAATTCAGAGTTCTCGAATCTAATTTCTGCCAGCAAAAACTGACAGACAATTTTACACACCGTTTGCAAATCGTCGTTACATATTCATCGACACAAAAATTCCTTTTTTGCAACTCTTTGTTTTAATTTTCTTAAGGCTCAGCATAGGAAACATCCATAAAAACTTGGAGTCAAAAAAGGGGGGAGTTCCAGCACAAAGTCTCCCCAAATGTCACCAAGGGGGAAGGGGAGTTCATTATAATCTCACGTAAACTTTCAATTCTGAGGTGCTATACTTCTTTTCTTTTATCTTGTTCAGCACGAGTTTAAGAAAATTTTTCACATTTAGTCAAAACAGTGAATTATTATCAAGACAGTCGTGATAATAAGGAAGTTTCTTGTGTCAGATTTTCAAAAACAAACAAGTGTTCCGTATGGTTTTTTGTATGGTAAAATGAAATATCTAGTCAGTTTTTCAAAAACATGTACAGATAATTATTTTAATTTAAAAGTCGAGAAAAAAAACACGTGACTGAAAACGTTTATTGTTTAAACTATAAGATGACGTCAACAATAATACCATCAACTCCATTGCTTTACAACAATGTTTAGTATAAGATGACGTCACATCCAAACTCTTGGCGTTTTAGCGCGCTTTTAAAAAGGGGATTTTTGTTAATTTTTTTGGCAATCAAAAAATTTCTCGATCGGCCTCAAATTTTGGGTAGTTGCTTATTTTTGCAATAAGAATCGATTAAAAAATTTAAAAAAATCATGCAACTTCCTCATTGCAAGCATAAGACATGTTTTTGACTTTAACATGGATTTGTATAAAAACTTTTGTAATGTGTTATGTTAACCCTTTAATTACGGCATTATGGTTATCTGCAATTTTTTTCGTGCAAAAAAACCGGAGAGAAGCCTCTATTATTCTGAAAAATACTGAAGAGAACGCTTACCTATCCTTGAAAAATAAGATTGGCGGTTTTGGCGAGGTGTGAACAATATGTTTTAGCGCTGTTTGAGTTTTATTTTTTTATCGAAATATTTTTTATCTGAATTATTAATTATCTGGGTAAAACAGTTTCGTCCAAAAGTAATCATGATTTGTATTCGAATACAATAAAATTCAAAATACGATTTTGAGATTTCTACTTAAAACCAGGCTTGATTTTTACGATTTTAACTCAAATTTTAATTAATGGACAATGGGCGATTACACTGTTCAACAATGAAAAATTTCCTTGATGAAAATAGTCATCTCTTATAGATTTTGGGTCGCTGAACACGAAAATCACCATTAAAATTCTCAATTGACTCAGGATTTTCGGGGAACAGCCCATCCCTCGAGGACTTTATAACATTAAACTCGATTTTCAGGGTCAAAAAAGCATTGCTTTAATTTTCAAATTGCCCCCCAGGGGCCAAGAAAGGTTCAAATTAATAAAATATGATAAATTTATAACAAATGGATGGGTTTAAGGGGTAATTACCCACCTAAAAATGCAAAAAAAATCGGGAAAAATAGTAGGATTTGTTTTACCCAATTTATTTTGCTTATTTTTTACGCAATTCTTCTTTGAAGGGTTCTAACCCTTCCCCAAAGACCCAAATTTGATGGCAATATGCAGCAATGATTTTTACTAAAAGCGGTTGAGCTGTTAACGCCCCCAAAGCACCCACGGAAGGGTTCAATGTCGCACTTAGAGTTAAACTGTGCTGTACAAATATAAATTTGAAGCCACCAACTGAATTTCAGCTGATTCTTGTGTAAAATGACCTGCTGAATTCAAATATGACACCCATTTTTCTCCATCACTCTAAGTTTTTAAGGGGATGCCCTAATTGTTATCCACAGCCGTGAATCTATTAACATCTTGAAACATGGAATCCTCACTCCCTAAAACCCGTCAGTTTTTAAAGAACTGAAGAGTTTCTACTTAGGATAGACCCAAAATATAAGAAAAACGTCATTTGTAATCTTTTCAAAATCATCAATATTAATTCGTGAGCTCGCGAGCGCCTTCGCGATTCTGGAAGTCTTCCTAACTCTGCCGCGGGGGCTTCTGGGAGGCTAACACCTCAGCCGCTTTTAGTAAAAATTATTGCTGCATATTGTCATCAAATTTGGGTCCTTGGGGAAAGGTTAGGACCCTTCAAACGGGAATTGCGTAAAAAATAAGAGGAAAAATATCGTTTAGAAACCTCTATAATTAATAGCTGTTTTTTGTATTTTTAGGGTGGTAATTACCCCTTAAACCTATCTATTTGTTGAAAATTTATCATATTTTAACAATTTAAACATTTCTTGCTACCTGGGGGGCAATTTGAAGACTAAAACAATGCTTTTTGACCCTGAAAATCGAGTTGAAAGTTATAAAGTCGTTGAAAAACGTAAAAAGGGGGAGGGGCTGTTCCCCGAAAATCCTGAGTCAATTGAAAATTTTAATGGTGATTTTCGTATTCAGCGACCAAAAATTTATAAGAAATGACTATTTTCAACAAGGAAACATTTTGAAGGTCAAATTTGTTGAACAGTGTTATTTGTGTGTCATAATTAAATTAAAACCCTGCCGAAAACAATACCTACTGACACTATATTCACCAGTAGAAAAGTTAAAACTTGAAGATTAAGTAAGTAAATGTGGCGGCTAGTTTCATGGTTTTTTTATTGCTGATTTTAGATAATCCTTGAGGTAAATAAATATCTCTGAGGATAGTATCAAACTAGGCCCGTTTTAACTCAAAATACAGTAATCAAACCAGGTGTTTGGCAATTTGCTGTGATCTTTAAATTCAAAACCTATTTATCATATTCATTACCAAATAAAAAACTATAAAATAAACATGATTAAAGTAAATAATAGTATAATCGTGCTATAAAACCCATACATAGTACACATTGAATACCCATAAAAACAAGACTATTCAACCTTATACCTGGCGATGTTCCCAAATAGGAACATCATTTTAGGGAATTTTTTTAACACTTAATTTTTCATGCAGGAATTTGATACTTGGTAGAAAGCAACTCAAAGATATGAAGTTATTTTACATGCAAAAGTTTTTCACGTGCAATTTAATCCTTTTTGTAGAATTTACGTCAAAATTAGAGATTTTTGGCCCTTCCAAAAGTTGCAGAAGTTTCAACCTTGTGAAAATTTTAAATAAATTTAGTTTTAAATAATTTTGCTGTGTTTAGGTAGCTTAAGTACACATCTTCTCATTTGGCTTTACAGAATAGCTTCATATTCCAATTTTGGAGAGTAATTACCAATACAACCTATATGTTCCCAAATGGGAACATCGGCTTTTGGGGTAGTATTTGAAGGGATTTTTATATCATGCAAAAATTCGAGTTATTTCCTATTTTCTTGAATTTTTTAAACTTTTTTTGTCTCAAAGGATCTAAACAGATTAAGAATGATGTTTTAAATTCAAAAATCTGTGATTTTAATTTTTTCACCTGATTTATGGAGAAATAAATGCCAAATCTTCATAGCAGATTTTTACGCTTGTATATTTTTCTAACACCCCTATCGATTAATTTTCAGTAATTATCATTAGGGGTTATGCAAAGAGCATATTTGGAGTGCTTCTGAGGATTTGCGTACATATTTTGTTCAAGTACTTTTTTTACATAAAAATTTTAGGAATAAAATTGAAGAATTTTGAAAATAAGGAAAAGTGTGTACATCTAAAAACACTCTTCTAACGTAAGTTGGATGTAAGAGATATGTGGTTCAGTTCGAAATTTTCCATGAGAAACACAGCTTTAATGAATTAATGGAGATAAACATGGCTATCACTTTTGAAATCTAATTAGATTTGAATGCAATTAGTGGATTTTATGCTAGATATCCGTATAGAACCGTAATTATAACTAATATTTCACACAGAAACGTAACTATTTAGCTTCGAAGCGCATGGGAACACTTTTATGTATATTTTATACCAAAATATTACCCATAGTGCAAGAAAAATGTACGGAAAAAGCTTCGCGTACGTTTTAAACATGTCAATTTTTTCTTATGAAAATCTATAAAATGTTACCCAGTCGTCCAAGTATGGGTAATAAAAATTAAAAAACCGTCCACTGTCATAAAAATCTTCATAATTATTGAGTAGAAACCTATTTCAATCATTTTATTTGAATTAATTGTAAAATATGTTCCTTCTGGAAATCCCCTAAAAACTACACCCCAAATGCCGATGTTCCCAAAGGGGAACATCCTCAAAATCATACTCATCAATCAAAAAATGGCCAGAATGGTTTTAGTAATGATGAAACAAGCCATTTAACCATTTCGCACCGGAAGGGTCCCAGACAGGAAAATTTTTTAAATTACGGCTAGGACAACATAAGTCCCAGTTACTGAAAAACCTCTAGAAACAGAAAATAACGCCAAGTTACGCTACCAAACGCATCATGATTCTTGTGTGATCCCATGATTATCTAATATCAGTTCCCCCAAATGATTAAACAAGCGAAAATCGCTAACATTGTTCGATTGTTGACTCTATTGCCAAATTATTCATTTCTGTTGCAAAACTACAGTCACCACTATAAAGTTTAATTGAAACTTTCGCCAGTATATTGCTTCGATTCCAACGCTTAGCTCTTGCATTTTTGCACCTTTATTTTCTTCAAATTATGGATCCAACGACAATTGGAGGTCTAGTAATATGTGGGAGTTTGTAATTAACAAAAAGCGGCAGCGGGACAAAGGCTGTCTCAGCAGTATTGACTCCAGGATTACAGCCGGGACATACCTTGTCCCAGTATGCAGGTGCTCTGGGTTTACGGCGGGACATATGCTGTCCCATCAATAAAGCTTGTAATATCGTTGTTTTTTGTTGTCGTTAGTTTATGCGTCTCTTGGACCTTCAGACTTTCATACAAAAAAGTTACTTCTTAGTAATAATCACTTGGAGGAAAAATAACTGTTCCCGGTAATGAGGCCCAATAAACTGATTTTTTTGCCGTATTGAAAAGGGTTTAAGCCAAAAATCAGAACCTTTAATTTGAAATTTGAATTGCGGCGTTTAAAAGGTTAAGCAAACGAAAAACGGAGTGTGAGTGCCTCCTCCGATAGCATCATCTGCAAAAGGAATCGGGCGTTGTCGCTTAAATTGAATTCCGAGGCAACTGTGAAGGTTTTAATAGAGATCTATCTGAAGAAGGAGCAATTACAAGCTGCTGCTGCAATCATCGCCCTGCGTAGGAACGCTCCATCATTAATCACAGGTCCTGTTCTTCACAATAATCAGCGCTGATGCCCATCGGAAGATTCTGATCGAGATTATTGCGAAAAATAATTCTGAGGACTCTGTTCTCTCAAACGAAACGGTTTTATGCATGAATCAAGTTTTGATGATTGCATTTACTGTGGTTAACGGAATGAACTTAATTTATATAGCAGGGTAGATTACTTTTCCATTCTGAAGGATTGGTAAATATTGTACTGGTTGAATTAGTTTTATAAGCAGTACAATAGTGATATTAGAGAGGGATATTTGAGGCTGGAAACAAATCCTTCATAGATGAGTCCAGAAGTTTTTGTTCTGATAAGTGTTAAAGCACATATTTTTGCATAACTACTACATTAAGGTATATCCGTTAAGAAATATGGTGAGCTTTAATTTCGATCACATCATATTAAAACTCAATCTTTGGAAAATTTGAAACAAAAAAGTGTGTGTATCACTATTGCTAAGGTTGTATTTGTGAGACGTATATGGGTAGCTCAACAATAGAATTAACGCTTGAGTTTTAAATCAGGATGTCGGAGAAGCACCAGACATTTTGGTAGATATTTGAAGGAGGAAGTGAGAGAAAAACGTATGTAACCAAAATCCTGATTCAAGATGTTTTTTTGTTCGCATTTTTCCTTAATGACACTGATATCTCTGTTAAATAACCCGGTACTAGAGATAAAGTGTCCAAATTAAAATGCAGATATATACGTACCCTAGTCACCCACCAAAATATCTTAGCTTTCTTGAAAATGTCATATACCCTGTTCTTCCTCTCACCTCTTTATTTAACCTTTATCAACTCATTAAATTTCAAGCATAATTCCTTTGCTAAATTCCTTCACATTTATATTATAGTTCTAGAAGATCCCCAACCTTTCTTGGAATTCTCAATCTTTTTCTATTCTTGACAGTTATTTACATTCTCAAGGTAAAATTTACATCATTATCAATTGAATCGTGGCCAGTATACATTTTCCTACACAATTAGTATCTAATGAGAAGTCATGTGTTGTGGACCAATGAAAAAGGTTCTAATGAGCGTTATATTGAACACCTCTAGCGTTAATCCTCATGGATCGTATTTCACATCTCCCTTGTCCAAAACAGTATCATAATATCGCCTTATCTTCATACTAAATGCATAAATTACCCCATTCTAAATCACCACTCAACCGATGTTGCCAAATGGAGTTCCCTCAAAAACTTGTTTCTCGCTCGCGAGCGCAATAAAAAATCGATAAATCTCGCCGAATTCCATTTGTCAATGACAATTAATGAGACCCGCAAAGCGTTAGGTATTACAAAAAACCACGTATCATTACGAATTAAGTCAAACCCCATAAAAAAAACCAACGCACCAGAAGTGAAATATATCCGACGGAAGAAGAGTCGTTAATTTTTTTGCAACTGAAGTGAAGAACGATCTTCTAAAATAAATGAATCTTGACAAATTTATGCCTGTCTTGCTACGGCCGCTATTCCTATAAATTAAATTTAGGAGTTTGACCGCTGCCTGATAAATAAAACCAAGACGCATAAATTTTCCACTGGGACGTTCTCTGGGATTTCGCGGAAGGGGAGAAATGATCAATTAAAAATCCGTCCTCCATTTTCTTTTTTGGAAGTAATTGATACGTGGAGATGGCAGGACGTGTTGAGAGCATGCCAGAGTCTGTTATTAGCAGGGTTATCCGGTGCGGGAACATGACAATCTACACGAGTTTTGCCTTCATTGCGATTTTCCGCATGATAGGCGGAAAGAAGTGATGGTGTGACGGTGGAAAAACTTCTGAATTATTCATGGAATGAAATCAATAAGCGATTATTAAAAGTATATAGGCACCATTAATTGTAGAATGAGAATATATGGATCTTGGATATGTTTATTTTGATAACGCTCAACAAATGATTTTTTAAAACCTGGATGTTTGTGCCTAATGGAAAAATCTATCTTCTATTTCTTTATAAAGAGTTCAACTGTGTGACGTCATGAATCCATTGAACACTTCCTACTGATTCTAGAATAGTTATGAAATATACACCGGAAGTATGTCAAATACTTCCGGTCAAAGTTAAAAGTTATTCCGGTTGAACTCGTCCATAAGCGTGATATGACGTTGTTTTTAATTGAAAACCAAGGAAAATGTAGATTTTTGATTCAACATTCTGGAACTTTTCTTCAAACACTGGATAAGAGCAAAACTGGTAGAGAATTAGTATGATAGTATTCCATTAATTAGAAAAGGAATATTAACGTCAAGTTTTTTTTTTATCTTTTTAACCCGATATACAACTTTATCAACATTTTAAAATTGCTTTAGTAAAAAAATATCCTAGTATCCTAGTAGTTTTTTCTTTTAATTATAAACTACTGTTATTTAAAGTATAGACGAGATCAATCAGAAAAACATGTTACTCTTAAACATAACTAATGCAAGCGAAAGTATTCTGGGGATTTAAAAACAGTTGAACCCGTCTATGATCCTTTTTTGCAAGGTCATCTGGGTAAAAGTTGTTTTTCCTTTTTACTTTGTCCCATGAAGGAAAACCCCTTTTTACAGGAATCAAAAGCAGAACAATACAACTTCGTACAGATAACTAGTAGGACAACTATACTTGCTCTTAATAATTTTATAAATAAATTAATTCCAAAAATAAATTAAGACATCAAAGAAACAACTGTGTCATGGATTATTATTTATTAAACTCTGAGGAAAAACAAATTATTTTTGGGGTAAGTTTTAAAAATAAACTCATCTATATTCATATGATACGACAGTAACCTTTTGAATAATGGAATAAAAATCTCAAAAAGGCCGAATTAGGTTTACTTAACTTTTTATAAAAAAGCAAGTGAAAAGGATTTCTAACAAAGCATTTCCCCCAAGTACTTCACAAATGGTTCTGTCAGCAGGGCACTAAAGAATTTCAAAAGAGGGAGGAAATTCATCCATGAATATTTATTAGTTCCGAGGGAAAAGTTTACTATCACTCCAATGTTTCAATGTCAGCACGCGAAAAATTGAAACCGTGGTATTAAGGAAAAATCCACCCGTTCGCTCAGATTTCAGAGAAAAATGCAGTTTTTCTCCTTGAAACTTCTCGATGGAAAATTCCTTGGATCTGATATGTTTCTGGCGTCTCTCTCTTCGGTGTCGCCATGTTGGGATGACACGCTCAAAAGTTTTGCGGTGGATGCCAAAGGGAATTTAATAACTTTTCGATGATATGTTTTGACTCGAAAATGTACGACTTTTTTTTGCTGAAATGTTATTGCAAATTTGGGTATTTGTAGAACAGTTGGATGTTATACTTTAATTAGAATATTCTTTAAATTGCATTTAAGCCTTTTTCAGGATTTTTCATATTTACTAAATTGATTACCTAAATTTTCTTCATATCTCTGGAGGTAAAGAAAAGTAAAACTAATATAGATAGGGAATATTCAATTTTAAGAAAATGAGCGTTTTTGTAACTGTTTCAAACTTTTATGAGTTTGGAGAAGGTTGATTTCCTTATGCATAAGGACATATACATTTAGGTATAAAATATTAAAATTGTTCTAAGTAGGAGAAAAAGAGATGAAAGAAAAGAGAGAGAGAGAGTCAGCAAATCCATTAAAATACGATTTTCGGCTTTTTACAAATATGTCCGTTCCTCATACTTCTTTCACTTATTTCCTTCAAGCTGGCAGTTGGGTATATATTTATATTTCCTACTCTGGCCACGGTGTTAATCATCAACCAATCACTCCAAAAAATTCAATCGTTCGAAAACGTAGTGGCAACTAACACCAAGGCACCCCTTGCTCCTGAAAATTCACAATCTCCATATTCATGGCTCGAGTAGGGGGAAGTATCGACGACTCAACTCGTCCATCACGACAACCCCTTGATGAAGCGGCCGGGTCCTGCCCACGCCGAGATTTATTGCGGGAGGGTGGGGCCGCGCCTCGCGCAATTAAGTGGGCCGCACCAGGGGTAATTGCCGGCCTGCCGATTAAGTGTTTGTTCCGCTGGGGGAGGTTTCTGCTTTCTTTCTTTCTTTTCATCGTCTCTCTCGGCTTATGTAAATGAAACGAGGCTCTTTTCACGGCGAAAATGAATATTGAATATTGCGGGAAATTTGGTATTCTGTGCTGTCCATACGAGATCAAAACAGGTGGAATTGATTTTCTGGACAGTTTTTTTAGGCTATAAACTGTTTCTTTGTTGTTTGAGGAATTAAAGTGTAACAACGAAATACAAAGTTTCTATACTCTGGTATTATGTATGCTACCCTTTTACATCAATTCATCAGGTATTCTTGTTAACCTGTTTCCTGGTTTGCCCAACGCTCTCTGCTGCCACTTTGAACACTCTCCTCTTTTGACATACGTTCGTATTCATCGCCAACATGACCGGCGGTTAACCGGCAGTTAAACTTCTGATTAGCAGTAAGAGAAGAATTATTAGTTTTCCTCCAATCAGAGATTTGACTCTCTGTTAACCGGTGGTTAGGTTAGTAGTGAATAAGACCGTTTAACACCTTTTTGAAAATTCCATTTCGAAAAAATTTTTCGACATTTTTTAAAATGATACTGTAAAAATTCAATGAATTGGCAAACCCTTAAAAAATTATTATATGCATTTTTCATGCTAGAAAGAATTTTATTGATTCATCAAATTCAACCTAAGAAGTATAGTGGAGATTACTAGGGCTGCAATTTCTACCCATGGCACTATTTGATCAAGACTCGTAGTGGACACGACATCATCATCATCAACAACATAAGGAGTATAATCTGCATGATACTTTCTGCCCTCTTTTTATTCTTAACTTTAACTTTTTTTGCTACAATTTTAATATTTTCGGTCTAAATTAGTAAATATGTAGGTCCTCATATTTTCATCAATTAACATAACAATCCAAACAACTGAGCAACTCCAAGTTACCTGGTAAATATTGTGTAGGGTTACCCAAACCCTGTGTAACCCAACAATTAATACTGAATAAGCTGAGTATAAGCACATCTATTCTTAATTATCTCTTATACTTTTTGAATATTATGTGTCATTTCATTGTAGGTTTGACACGTCATAATAAAGAACTACAATATGAATCATATGTATTAAATTTTTATGCTTGTAAGTAGTCCAATCTTAACTGCATCATCTTACTACCATGTCTTAGTACTGAATTACAATGATTTTTTTCTTGTGGTATGGACTTGTGTATTAACTTATGTAACCCTTTTGATGTAAATAACAAACCAATATGACAAGAACACCTTAACTAAGTTAATGGTCAAAGGATAAATTGAGCTTCAAACCCACTCTACCAACTCAGTTATTAGAGGCACACCCTATACACACAGATCTTATCTAACTTTTTAGATAAACACCACGCTAAGTCACGTACACACTTAAGCTTATTATTCTTAGTGATCTATAATAAGAGATGTCTGAAAGTTAGCATGCAAGTACGTAGGACTTTACACTAATATTACACTCATATATGGTAGAGGAAACTTTTAGTTTTTACCTCAGAGGGTCTGTAGAAAGCAGAACATCCAGTCAAACTTACCTAAAAGAAAAGAAAAGGTATAAGAGATAAGTAATATTTTATGCAAAGAAATTTTTGATTTAAAAAACAACTTTTGAGTTTGTATACTCTTGTGTATCTGCAACTATGTTTCTTCAATGATTAAAAAGATCGTGTAACTTTAATTAGAGCTATTATTTTCATCGTTATTTTTTGTCTGTTGTCTACCATGTGCACAAAATAACAAACTAAATCCTTAAGGTTGTATGTGTTCTGACACTTCAAAGCTATTTAGAAATTTAGCATATGTTTTCCCCTTGAAACATTTCAGAAAGCATTAAATCGAATAGTAGTTACAAACAACCCGTATTTAATGTTTAGGTTTTAAACTTTGAGTTAAATACAAAATTACGGTCGTTCCTTATAAAATGTTTGTTTTCATATGACAAAAGACTCATGTTTTCATATGACACGTAATAAACAATTACTTATACTAATAAATGTTTCGTCTAAAGGTACAGAGATAAGATACATAGAATCAGAAAGCTATATTCTTTATCGAGTTAGTCTCTAATTACAAAATGCTTAATAAAAATCCAACCAAACATATCATGAAAGTCATACACATCGTTTTACTTCAAAATATACTTCCAGTTTATCCGTACCTATTCTGAAATTATTCTCTGAGCGTACAACATAATTTATGGAACATCCCCGCGGTACTTCTATCAGTAATTAAAAGCAGACTCCACAAGAGAATCCCAACTCCATCCACTCCTTCTGTCACAAGCAGTAATTACAACCCTTTTTCACTTAAGCCTTGCCCATAGGATTACAGCACACTCAATTACCAGGGCTATATGGGAGGTAAGCTTCAGGGTTCGGTCAAGTCTTTTGACACTTGCTCCATATCGGCTTTGGGATCATTTATAAAATTTTCCTTCGCTCCTTGTCCGACCCCCTCATGGTGTCGTTTTAGTATTCGACACGCGTGGAAGAGGCGGTCCTAAAGGGCTCGTTCATATATTACGAAAACAAAAAAATTTTGTACCGTGGTAAATTCAGAACCATTTAAGAGGGGAATCACTACGAGAGCAACAGAGATTGCTTCCTGCTTCACGATTTTAAAAGGTTTGGAAACTCCTCCCAATATTTCCATTCAAATGGTTTTTAGTTTTCAGTGGGTATATAGTGCTGTCCTTTAAAAAAACCCACTTTTTCATATTTCTTTCATTAAAAAGCTTAAAAAATATGATAATTAAATCGAATAAAATTGTGTTGTAACGGCTCACCCTCCACTACATTTTAGTGCTTAGTATTTTTAATTCCAACAATCCGTTGCAAATTGGCAAACAATTAAGTAAGAATCCAAAAAAACCCAATTTTCCTAAAAAAAACCCATGTATCCTAAAAAAAAACCACTCTTGAAAATACTCTAAAAATTAAGAAAAATATGATTCAAAGGTTTATTTTGATAGAAAAGAGAATAGTTAAGATAATTAAACCCAAGTTTATTGTGAATTATTTCTATAGTTAAAACTATGATAAGTTTTTCTACTCAAGAATTTTGCCTTCAAAACACAACGACAATAGCGTTTTTATTGTTGTATTTTGATGAAAACGACCTATTAATACAAATACTTAATACAATTTTTATAAAAAAGCTTAAAAACGGTAATTGGCACTGATATTTTCTTATAAACCCCCAACTATTAACCCTCAAAACCCTTTTTCAAGTAAAACTCGGTAAAATGCTATATTTTCATGGAAATGGCTGTTTTTGGTATCATTGAGTTTTTATCAAAAATACCGAAAAAAAAAATCGAGAATTACTGAAACAACTATTCTATTTGCATAATTAGTTGTATATCATGAATAATATTAAATATTTTGCATAATTTTTTATTTATTTTGCCATTTATTACAAAAGGAAAAGTGGTATTTTTTTAGGCACCCTATGGGTTTTTTAACCCCTCATTTGGAAGACTACCGTAAGGTCCCTAATAGCCCGACTGAGCTGAAATTTTAGTATTTTATTCTCATAATAACGGGATAACACAAAACCACGTGAAAAATCCTTTAAAGTCTTTATAACATATATTTTTACAGCATCAAAATCTGTATAACTAAATCATATTTTAGGCCCAAAATCGACATTTTCTATTTATTCAAAAAACTAAGTAAATAAACTGTTCTTTGACTTGCTTTAACGTTTCTGCCCCTCTTAATTGCATACAAAGACAGGGCACATGAGAATTTAAAATTATTTCAATTATTTATTTAAAATATCTCGATGTGGTTTTTTTAGGGTACAATTTGAAGTGAGTTTTTTTTAAAGGACAGCACTATACCTACTGAATTTAAAGATGTTTATGTCATGATGACCTGGTTTTCAATCGGTCTTCTTTTTTAAAATGCAAAACATTTACAAAGGCATTGTAGGTTTTTAAGGATAAGCGCGCACTAGAGGCTTCTGTCGCGACGACTCTAAACACTAGGTCACTCTAGAGCAATGCATTTCTATGGTAGATTTTTGGCAATCGGCCAAAAGTCTCTTCGCCTAATGCGCGCGCTCTAGCTTCTTGCAATAGCCAGGGTGATAATTTTGTCTCTGTCGCCGTGACAAATGTCTCTAATGCGCGCTTTTAATTTTCAATGCGCTGTAACTAGAAATTAATCATTCCAAAGTTGTCAGAAGAGGGATTTGATACGGTTGTAAAATACGGTTCCATTGCAGATTTTCTATAATACGAAAATTATTTTTCGTTTTTGTTAAGAAACTCATAATTCAACATGTTTCGTGTAAAGAGTATAATTAGTAAGTAATCTTTCTTTCCTTGAAAATAACACACATTAGAGTATAATTTATTTATTACACACGCACCAGATTATAATACATGTCTTGGGTGTTTTTAAATTTATCAATAATTATAAGTTTTTACAAGTCTATACTTTCTTTTTTCATTCTTCCATTTTTCCTACATAACTCTCTTTTACGTCTACCTCATCAAAAGGTCCTTTCCAATCCTTTATTCATTTTTAATTTTGGAATACAAATACTAATAACCTCTCGCTGTTAATCCAAATTAATTTTTATCGAGTAAAAGTAATAAAAGTTGAGTTTGTCGGAAGGTTAAACATAAAAGCCTACGGTAACATAAAGCTAGCGGCTTTAGGTAACCTCACCATATATCAGTTCAATATTACTTATAGTAAATCCCTGTCTGATGAGCGAAGTATACAATAGGGAACAGTCTTGTTAATGGAAAACACCAGTTCCCGTATCGCAATCAAGATTTGAGGTGAAACACGCAGTGCGCGGGTGGATGCTGAGAAAGATCTGGATCAGATTAAACTCACCATTAATAACAGCCGGAGTGTAGTACCCCGGTTAAAAATGATTCCCGCGGTTTAAATTTTATATAAATATAATTAGATCGGGTATAAATGGTCTTGCCTGCTGGAGAAATAAACTAATTGTGGTTTTAATGGCTTTGAAATAAATCGTTTTTCGCGAAGATTGAGCGGTTTTAAAGAGGCACTTGGCACTGTGACGAAACGGAGATGAGGAAATGGAATTTCGTTGGCGAAATCTCCCTCTCGTTTTGTTATTTAATAAAAGGATTGGCGTAATTTATAAAGAGAGGTTCAGTTTGAGTTAGTGTTGTGATAGGGAGAATGGATGCTTTGTTATATCATTATTCAAATTTATTCAAACTAAATATGACGGGTTTCTGTGATGCAGTGCTTTGATAGTACTTTTGAACTGTGGAAACGCGATCTTCGTGAGATGAATGAGTGTGGAGATGGATCAAAAATGTCTTTCATCTCCATTATATCGCAATTGTACTGAGATGGGAATGAAATCATAGTTATTGGAATTTGGATAGCACAGGAGAAGTAGCCTTTTGTTACCATAGGGATTTTGTACTGGATTTGGTTAGATATGTTCTCCGACTTGTATGCTTGATCTCATGGATCCACTTAAAAACCTTCGTCAAGTGAGACGGACACAAATAGACTTTTTTTGCACAGAGAGAGATGAATTATACCCAGACCAAAGCCTAGAATCAATCTCGACAACAGGTACAGTACGCAGAATGCTAGCATAGTCGGCAAGCACGTAATCCAACTAAGCCACCCCGTCCCCTCTTTACTATAGAATCCTCCATAATGGATTTTCTTTAACCCAAACGATAAATTTAAAGTAAACATTGTTAAGGCTGAATGCTTTAGCGATAATTTTTTTAGTCCACTTAATATTAAACACACTTAATATTAATTACACTAATTTAAGTTTTAAGAATATTTTCCGTTTCTCTCATGTATTGCATATTTTTTGTATTCATTTCGTATTTTTTTTTGTTGTTAAATAAATATTTGATTTGATTATATGTCAGAAACTCTTACAGTAAGAATTCGTATTACAGATAAGTTATTAGTAGTTAAATTACATCAGGTTCGATATGTTTGCTATAAGAAATCATAACGGATCAGTAAATAAGTGACTCATAAGCTAAACGAGAAGTTTGTGATACTTATAATGGTAATTATTACATTTGGGATGGTTGAAATTAATTATTTTAGTGATACTAATAATACCGGTGATGATAATGTATTATTATTATGTGCAAACTCCAACTCTCAAGCCTCGCCTCCAGCCATGGACCGGTTTCGTCATTGTTAGGACCAGTGATAATTTTAACGCCTCTGAGAGCGTATTTCACGCATTGAAAATAGGAAATACGCTTTTATAAACTAGTCAGGCGTATTTTCACGCTTTGAATTTTTAATAATTGTTTTGCTTAAAAATGCATGGCACCCAACCGAAATCAAAAAAATTTTCCACTCAAATTTGTAACATTAAATAAATATTTCACATATAATGTTTAATGTAAAATAAATTATATTATTTATAATATTTAATATTTTCTACTTATATTAACAGATGCTATAATTGTTAAATACCAAAATAGCATCCTCATTTTTTCTATTTCAGTTTGTCCATTAAGAAAAACGTTTTTGTAAAAAATTAGTCTCTTTATATAGTTTACGATATTTCTGTATTTCACTCCTCATAAATGAATTTCACGCCTCCTAAAAAAGTCAAGGAGTATTTTTACTCCTCCAAAAAAATCCTAAGAATAACACTGGTTAGGACTTTTCAGCACGGCATAGGAATGCAACGCCAGAGAGCTGAGGGCAAGTTTTTAATCTAGTCGACTATCCGCTCTCTTGTGTTGCCTTCCTATGGCGTGCTGATGAGTCCTAGCAAGGACGAAACCGGTCCATGGCTGGAGGCGACGCTTGAGAGTTACACACTTATTTACTCTTATTTTTTTAGTTTGCACTTATTGTCCTCTAACCAGAGGTAGTGGTGAAATACTCACTGTATTATTATTATTATTATTATTATTATTATTATTATTATTATTATTATTATTATTATTATTATTTTATTTCTGTAATAATTGCAATTTTTATTGTTTTGTTATTATTTAAATAAGTATCATTAAATCTAAATGCCTCAAACGTATTTATTTTTTCATAGTTTATTTTAGATTATTTTTGGATCTTGTTAATTATTTAATATGTTACTTAGATAATAAACATTCTTTGGGTTTTTTTAGTTATTATTATTACACATTATTATTTAATTATTATTATTATTTCTTTATTGTTATTACAGGTATTAATCTCCCAGAATTGGTGCCAAGATGCCAAGTGTATGTACAACAATTGTAGTAACTTGGAAGAGTAAGCCCTCCAATCCTTTTTAGCCCAGACCTATTCAGCGAGTTTTTTCAGACACCCAAACTCGAGTACCCAAATGTTTGCTCTCCATTTCAACCATTACCGGGAGAATCAATCACCCCCTAGAAATGCCTCCTTAACGACGACTCAAGCACTAATAAGAAGAGAACAATGGAAGGCCATTAAGATCTCCTCAGACACCGACCGACCGAAAATAGCCCCCGAAGAGTGAAGTCTACCACCGCCACGAGACGGATCACCGGTCCCGCCGGAACACCTCTGATTCGGGAGCGCCCCCGGATCGGCATTTCGAACCGTTGCGGGGTGGAGGAATGATGGAATAGGATGCGAGTTGGTTGTGGTGTTGTGTGGACAGCACTTGATTCAATGTGAAACCCGTTGATGAAGCATGTCAGAGGATAAAGCATATGCAAAATGTTTCAACAAGTCCCTTTGAATTCTGTTCGGAAAGATTCCTTGCGTGGAGTGCATAAAAACCCCACAATGACGAGTCGTATAATCTGTGATGAATCGTATTTTAATTCCCTTCCACGGTGAACGCACTGGATATTTTCCCATCTTATATTGAGGAAACTTATCCAAATAACCATGTTTATTGTTCACATTTCACAGAAACCTTTTTAGGGTAAACCACAGAGTATAGAGCTATAGAGCTTGCAGAGATTCCAAACGGCAGTTTTCCTCTTTAAGTACTCAATTTAATTCCTGTTCCTAGATTATAATTAATTTCACTAGCAGTCAATCAGGGAAGGCGAAATGCGAAAGTGATTCCTGATTGGATATGGAACTTCAATCAAGCGGCATTTTAATTTCATCGGTGTTGTTCTTTCCCCTTCAGTTCCGATTCGGATTTGAGTGACAGCTTCAGTGGGCGAATGCCAGAGAATTAGCAGGAATGACCTGGTATTAAGGAGGCCGGTCCATTTGGCTTGAAGTTTGTCTATGGGAAAAGCAGTCTCAAAAAAGTTGCCATTAGCGTCTATGGAGATGAATCCTCTGTTAAGCTCTATACTCTGTGGGGTAAACCGGGTGTGATTTCATACATTTTCCCGAAAACTATCACTAAACCACTGCGTACCACTAAAAATATTCTATACCAGACCAACTGGACACGAAAAAGGGGATGCCCTAGCTTGAGGTGATTGGACTGCTTGGAAAGACTGGAGAATAATCCGTAAGTATGGCCTGGAAAAAACTTCTCGAGTAGGTCATGGGTTGTTAAGCTATTAAAATGGAAGAAAGGAAGGGTTTACTTTAAAATTTTCTGCAGAGGGATGGTTGAAGGACTCCCCTGGAGTTTTTAATTGCGGTCCAAGAGCTTTAGTTAATTAAACAGGAAACTTTCGTTCTGAATTATAGGTTCTGCAAGGGTTATTCTAACAATCTAACAGTTTCCTCTAGCTCTTGTAAATTAAAACAACAAGAAACGCTTTTATAAATGTGCAATGTGCGCGCTACTCCTTCCGCCTGTATACTTTTCGAGGCAGGCAGGAGTTGCCTTCTCAGCGACAGGGGTTGATGGATCGTCCCGTCTTTTTGTCGGTGTTTTTCGGTCCCGACAATTAGACACGTGCGTCTGCAGCGGGGTAATGAAGGGGAGAGTATATCTGCAGCGGAGACAATTAGTTTCGATTACAATGGGTGGGATGAAATTTGTCATTTGAAGGAAGAGCGGAGAAGATGGTTGTCTTTTGGGGAGGGTTTTGGGTTTCACAGAAAATAATGCAGTTGGGTATACAAACGTTTTCTCTGGGATTCAGCTACAAAGGTTTTGAGATTCGTAATTTTATGTTGTACAGACTAATTCTTACCTATACCGAAAACTCTTAATTGCATGCATAGTGACGTCACAGCACATAGACTTCGCCTAAAATGTTTTTCTTGGATTTCTGACCGTCACCAGAACTGTCTAGAAGGTAAATATTTATTAAAACACTCATATCGGACACTTCAGAAAAAAGAAATCATCAACTAAAACATAGAAATTAAATTTTGATCGCAATTTGGACGATGGAATTCTACGTCACTGTGCATGCAAACACACTTGGCGTTTTCAGTCACGTGTTTTTTTTCTCGACTTTTAAATTAAAATATTTAATTACTTGTACACTTTTTTGAAAAATTGACTAAATATTTCATTTTGCCATACTAAAAACCATACGGAACACTTGAATTTTTATGAAAATCTGACACATGCAAGTTCCTTATTTTATGTTGTACAGACTAATTCTTACCTATACAGGGTGTTTCAGATAAGTGTTTCAGGACTTTTGAGGGAGGTATGGTACATCAAGACGAACAAGAATTGGTATAGGTTAGGGGGTCTCAAATGGAGTTCAAGGGGTGAAAATCACGGGGGAAATTAGCAAAAAAAACGTCGCATATACCTGGGCAGAAAGAGACACAATTGTTTAATTTTCCGGCATTTATTACAAACAACCAATTCAAAAGGTCTATGTAAAAATCACATGTAAATGTTTATTAACAAACATTTTATTTATTTATTTAACAAACATTTTATTTTATTAACAAACAATGTTTGTTAAAAACAGACCAATAAATGCAACATGCATGCGTTTGTATCTTTTTCTGCCCAGATATGCAAGGGTTTTTTTGCTAATTTCCCACCGTGATTTTCACCCCTTAAATCCCACTTGCGACCCCCCTACCCTTTACCGATTCTTGTTCGTCTTGATGTACCCTACCTCCCCTTGAAGTCCTGAAACCTTTATCTGAAACACCCGGTTTGTGTGTAATACTGTATTCGTTTCTTTAAGTTACTAGCACCTTCCCTTTATGTCCGGACTTTAATTACAAGTCGTACTTGATTAAAACGTAAAGAATTTAAAAGAGTTAGTCATTTGTAAGAATCAGTAAGAATAATAGGAATATGTTTTACCTTTTATTGAGTGCAATATCACTAGTTAGAATTAAATTTTATGTTATGAGCTTATGTTTTGATTCACCTTTTCATTTTCAACCATCATCTTGGACAAGTAAGCATAAAGATATCGTTCTAAATTTTATGCACTCCTAAATGGAATTTTTGTGTCAAAGATGAAAAGTAGAAAAACATTTATTGAACTTACTCTACTTATTTACTTCCCCTCATAAATAATAAAAAGAAAAATCGTTCAGCTTTAAAAATGATTATTTTAGAAGACACAATTTTTTTCCCTCGTTCATATTGGCATGGCATCGCCACATCTTCAAAATTTAGACTTTTCGCTCCATTATGAAATTTTTTAAAAACAAAATCAAGAGGCTCTTTGATGGATGCCGATGAAAATGATGCATTAGATCAACAGTGGAGCATAAGGCTAAATATATAATTTTTCTGGTCTGAAAATAACTTTCAAACCAAATGCCAAACATCTATTAAAAAAAGTTTCTTTTAGCAGACAGATCGTGCGCTTCAGTAGTACTAAATTCATGACTTTCGTACAATACAGAAAAGTTTAATAACACCGCAAACTTCCACATAGATTATTTTTTAGCCTAAAATACTCCATTTAAAAGTTTGAAAAATATTCTCAAGTTCCTATTCAATGAATAAAACGTTTTTGCTGTGAACGTATATGGAGCAGTCAGGAATGATGAGCTTTTAGGAGGAAGGCACAGGAAATTCCCCATCCACGATACTACATCCGAAAGAAAAATGGCCGCCCCCTTTAGTCAAAGCTTTTAACAAGTCTTCCACACCATACAGCTGCGTCATTTTTCTTGGGAGAGAGAGAAAGAAGCAACGGTGATATTCTCTGATGACAGTCGAAAAGTTTATGAGAGGCATCCTTTGGCGTGATTTATGATTTCGCTTTACTGCTGCCAACCAGAAATTCGAAACTTTCAGGGAAAATTCGCGAAAGTTTTGAAAGCGTTTTCTAACCATATCACAAAGCAAAGTTTCTAAATGTGAATGCCTTAAACTTGAGGGGAATTTATAGTTTTATTTACCGCAGCCTTAATGGCTCGTAATGCGTTAATGTGATGCATGAGATCGCAAAACTTCTCCCGCAAACTCTTTATTTGACTTCAACCCAGTATGAATGATAATTCAAAAACTGACTATTGTATCGAAAACTTTGAAATCCGGTTCCCTCGTAGTGGATTTACTGTACCATTAAAGTGCTTGCATCAAATTTTATGAAATAATGAACAGTAAAATTTTACCTAAACACAATTTAAATAACTATTAAATGAGATTAATTAATTGATAAGATTAATAAATTAGATTATCAATGTATGTAATAAAAATGACGCATAGTTCACCAAGATAATAACATTCGACCAATTTTGGTTGTACGCTGCTAAAAAAACATTTCAACCTTTCACCAGTTTGTGGTGAAAGGTTGGGCTGTTTCACCACAAACGTGGTTCAAATTTAGCTGCAACCTAAGGTTCGGTAACAGGTTTCACCAAGTTTTCGGTGCTTTAACTAGTGAAATCCCAATTCACTAGTGAAGGTACCTAAAACTTGGAGAAACCTGTTACCGAACCATGGGTTGCAACTAAATTTGAACCAGTTTGTAGTGAAAGGTTGAACTTTTTTTAACAGTGTATTTTTGGAAAAAAAAATACTGCAAATTGAGAGTGTTTACAGCTTTTTATGAATGATTGGAATTATCTTAGCAGCATTTGTATTTCAAATGCATTTTCTTTCCTTGGTCTCTTAAAAGTAAGTATTTCAAACATACAAGTAAATTTCAGATCATAATGTAAGTAGTTTTATCATCTTTAGATGAATTTAACGAGGCTACTAAACAATCTCAGTAGTAAACTTAGGGATCGAAAAAATCGTTCCATTCTATTCCTTTCTATTACCCAGTAAATAGTATATAATAAACAGCAAAATGTTGAAGGGGGTTTAGGGGTCTAACTTTTGAAATTTGGCCCTAAAAATAGTATTTAAATTCATTTTGTAGACTTTTTTCTTATGTTACACAAAAGAAGGATCACTCCTCAAAAATCACGGAAGTTTCAGGGGAAAACGGTACATAATAGATTTTAAAATTTGAGGGAGGCTTAGGGGTCCTCCCCCAAATTTTTTTTGAAATTTTCACTCGTGAAAGTAGTGTTTTAAGTCATTTTGAGACCCTTTGAGAAAACTATTAGTTCATGAAAGAAAATATAGGTACATTTTTACAAAAATATTGGGGGGGTTTAGCCCCCATCTTCCAACATTGGGGGCTCAAGCCCCCTCAAACCCTATGGAGTCGGCACCTATGTAGGTTGATTGAAGTTATCCGATATATCCTTTCTTGAAACCTCACTAACATTTTGACGAGGCTCCCTAACCATCTCACTAGTATACTTAGGGGTCTAAAAAATCATTCCATTCGATTCCGGAATCAATTTCTGACGTTCGATTCCTTAGGGCCTCTTGTCTTAGTGGATTTTTCTGTATACCAGTAAAGTGCTTGCTTCAAATTTTATGAAAAGCTGATTAATAAATTTTATTGAAACACAATGTAAATACCTATTAATATAAGATTAATTAACTTTCATTTATTAAATTGAAGGGATCAATATAAATTATATTATAGCTATAATAAAAAGGACGCATAGTTGTGACCAAGATAATAACTTGTTACTTTGGGAAATCAAAAATTTTACTTGTATTTTTGGGGAAAAGAGATACACTCAAACATGTTTTTTGCGGTTCTTTTTTGTGAGATTTTTTTATTTGTGTGGATCGCAGTAAAAAAGACCGTACAAATAAACAATTGCACAAAAAGGACTGCACAAAAACAGGTTCGAATGTACTAAAAATTTTATTCTGCCTTTGACTGTGTATATACTAACTCTGGAATAAGTTACCACTATTTCCTCCTATAAAAAGTGCATAAGTACTCGAAAGTGATTGCTTCGTCATTTCGACCATCCTGTCAGTTAACCATTTTTCCAGCAACCTCGTTCACATCTTGACGAGGCTCGAAAACCATCTCAGTAGTATACTCTTCCAACACTGTTAACAGCCGGTCACCTCAAACTTTTTGTTTGCCCTAAACCCATACACACACCCACAGTGCCTCACGTTCCAATTATTATCAAGTAGGGACGATCATGCTCCTGAGTAATTGCCGCGCTCCGCCAGACACGAAACAACAGCAGCTCCTGTGCAGCGGAACTCCTTTGCTGCACGTCCGTGACACTCGGAACAAAGGGCTAATTGATTGAATGAAATGGTGCGTGGTTCCAAAGTGATGGGGATACTCCCCCCCACCGTCTGCAGTTGGAGTTTTTGAGTTGATTCGATTGTTTTCGATGTGATGGTACCTTTTGAAAATATCATTGTTTAGTATCAGAATCCTTAGATGATTTCCTAACTGAAAGTATTAATTGGAACTCTTAAATGGCGGTTTAAAGTATGCCGGGCAAACTAATTTTAACCCACTGCTGTTAAAAATGGATACTCCCCACACCGTCTGGGGATATTATAGTTAAAGTTTTTTTTCTCGGAAGAGTTGAGTTGATTCATTTGTTTATGAATAATGTGGTATCTATCGAAACTGCAGGTATCATTGTTTCATATCAGATTCATCTGATGATGATTTTCTAACTGGGAGAATTTATTTGAACTTAAATGATGGTTTAAAGTATTCCTGTCAAACTTATTTCAACACAATGGCGTTTTATACGTCTGTGAAGTCTCATGCAGATTTAATCTTAAAATTTATTTTGTTGATATAGGGTTTATGAAGCATCGTATATAATTTTAAAATAATTATTTCAGCTGGAAGTTTGAATGTAAACAGTTGATAAACATTAGTTAATTTCAACATTTATTATGCTTCTTATTCATATTATTTCATACAACTAATATTTAAAATGAATTATTGAAGGAATGAAATTATTGTCCTTATATGAATAACGGGATTATGATATCACAAAAAAGCTCCTTAACTTATTTGAAGTGTTGAAATATAAAATAGCATTGATACATTAATTTTTAAGTAAAAAGTGATGCATTCGAAAAAGTAATACACTACTTCGTAAATGGGGTTACAGTTATCCACTAAACTCTAAAAGTTTTTTGAAAACTCTAAAAATAATAAGGTATTACATCTCTTTTTCAACATTCTTGAAATACCACTGAAAGATTAGTGCACACTGCACAACTTAGAAAATTTTTGAATCGTTTCAATAGACAAAAAATTATGCCATAAAAAATTTCATCAAAGGTCGCACGGCGAGTTTGACATTCTTGTTTAAATCCTCAGTAATGTAAAATCCATCTATAAGAAAACAGTAATGAAACTACATATTTAGTATAGGGGAAAACATTTTTTGTTTACTTGATGATTTGAAATATGCAGACTGGATAACCAGGGTTTCATTGCTGTTATCACTTTTTTGTATGTTTGTGTTTTTCTCAAGAACATTTTAGATTTTTTAAAGTCAACGTTTCCCTCTCATGGCAGAGGAATACCTAAAAATATTGACATATGTTATACTTCTTCATAGGTTCATTCTAAAGGAAGTTTTTATGGTTGTATTTGTTAAAGGCTTCCGTTTTTTGAAAAGTTTATAACACGAGTAAGATTTGATACTCCGTTTATTGTCAGTGTACAAAATGAAAAATGTATTTCTTTGTCATTTTTTTTCTGAGCAAATACCATAAGGGGGAAAATACACGAATCCCTGTTTCTTTTCTGCATTAAACAAAAAGGCGCTTTGAGTTAAGAACAAATATGTTTCCCCTCTTAACAATTTTTCTTGATATAGATATTTCAGTATTGATTCTTCAGTAACTATCTTGCAACGAAAAATGTTTAGATTTGTGTGTCGAGAAATGTTTCATTTTTGCTGACGCTTGCTCGAAAAAAAGTTCGTTTAAGTTTTATTGTTATAATATATTTTATATAAAAATTTATTTTTTTTAAAATTGTACCTGGCCTAATTAAGCTTAAAATACAATGTCTTAACTTCGACAGTTATCATGTTTGTAAGCCTCTTTAAACTGTATAGATACAAAAATTTTGATCCTTTAAGAGCTCAAAAAAATTATTTGACAGGTTTTTTACGCACAATTTTTGTTTGACCCCCAGCGCAAACGAAATAATACACAAGATTCATTGAAATAATCTAGCAATTATTGCTCATACCATATTTTTATGCATAAAAAGTGTTTTGACAATTTAAAAAATACCATCAACAACTGCATCCACGCTTTAAAGATATTCAATAATATAAGGATATGAAATCCTCCAACCAATGAAATCTCACCGTATATAGGAGCTCGTAAACTTTGAGAATGCAATAACCAGATTCCTTTAAGTGCTCTTCCGGAGTAGTACAGCAACCACTTTTATTGCCGCTTTCACAATGAGAAGGGGAAACATAAAACGGGGACTTATTATTAAATGAGACTGAAAATTCGACGAGGAGAGAATTGAAATCTCATTATTGGTGAGTGGATGGATTGTTTTTTTAAGAGTCATCGCATAAAAACGGGAAGTATTTAAGTGCTTGATGCTTATATTGTGTTTCACTACTCCCTAATATTAAATTATACCTTAGATTTTATTTCGTAGTCTTTGTGAACTTATTTAAAAAAATTTTGTATGAAGGTGAATAAAGATGAGTAAACTGTTAGTATATAATTATGATTATAAGAAAAAACGTCTTATCTTCTTCACTGGGTTGACAGCCCAGGATGGGCCTTGGCCTTCTCTAGTAGTTTTCTCCAAGCTATCTTTCCTTTGGCAATGGATTTCCAATTTTTTATTTTCAATGTAGAGATACCCTTCTCCAGAGTATCTAGCCATCTGAGACTTGGCCTTCCCCTTCTTAGCGTTCCAGTTGGTCGGGCATTAAAATCTTTTTCCCAATGTGGTCTTCCTTCATCCTTACTACGTGGCCTGCCTATTTTATCTTTTGAACCTTAATGAATCTTATGATGTCTGGTTCATTATATGATCGATAGAGTTCTAAATTTGGCCGTTTTTATTGATTCCTCCTAAAATGCACCGCAATATCTTTCTTTCATAAGAAAAAACTATCTTTCCAAAATTAAAAAAAGTCACATCAGTAAATCCAGGGTTCAAGAAGGAAAACAATCAGAAAGATCTAAAAAGAAAAACATAATATCTTGAAGATTGAAAAAGGTATGCTCTTACATATTGAAAAACGTGAAAGACCTCCGTCGAATAAGTGGATTCTAATGATAAGCAGTATTAAAGGTATCAAAGAGTTCATTCTTAAAATCACACATCAAGTCATGGGAAAACACCAATTCAGATGCAATGCTTTCGTGACTAAAGAACACGTTGCATAAATAATCCCGATTTGGCGCGTTCAACCCTTCCTCTTCACCATTGAAGTAAACAAGGTTCATTCCAGAATATAAATTCCCAAGAGTTTTTCAAAACATAGCCTTAACCTTCAGGACTAGGCAATAACATTTACAGAATCACAACCTTTACTCCCCCCCCCTTCCCCCATTTGAAACTTCTATCACTGCTTTGTATATTTTCAAAATGCTTTAAATATCTGTTATCTATCAGATCCTGCTCAAATAAAAATAAGTGTATGGTAAGGTTACTTACACTAATCTAGACATCTGAGTTTATTGAGAATAAACTATAAATTGAGTCCTTTATAATCAACCTTATACGTAAAGAAACTTCCATCAGCTAAAGAAATTTCAGCTTCACATAAAAGAAAGTTCTCTTTTAAACGCAAAGCTATTTAAATCTTATAAAGGGAAATACACAATTTTTTACCATTTTAAATTTAAATTAGTTTTTTATTATAATTTCCTTCTTTTTATTCAACCTTATCTAAATTCTGTATAATATCATATTAATCACAAAAGTAAAACCCAACCTGATAGAGGAAAATAATTCATCTCCCAAAAAAATTAAATGAAATTTCTCATGAATGTCCGTTACGGTAACTTAAAGTTACTCAAATATAAAAATAATTTGAAAAAGTCCTTTTACACACATTAATTTAAGTCCATTTAGAATAAACTATTTTTTTTATCAAAAAATAAAGTTAGCTGAAGTAGATAAGCTAATTTAATCTACTTTGTGGGGAAGGCATCTTTCTTCAGCTGAAATAGAGGTACTTTCTTCGTATATTTAGATCTGATTGGATCGAAAAGTTATTTTATTCTCATAAGGTTATTCATTCACTTTCTACCATTTCATGAATTTAAATCACTCCATTATAAATTCGTTCCAATTTTCACAAAAATCTGCTAAAATCCATATTAATCAAACAATAGTAAACCCGACCGAAAGAAATCAAACACAATTTACAATTCCAAGAAATTAAAGAACACTTAATCCTTATCAACGTCCTTTACAGAAGCTTGAAAGTTACTCGAAAGTAAAAAAAGTTAAGTATAGAGCAATTACTTTTCTAGACTGCAACCGTGTCGTGTTTCGCCGGCAGGGGAAGCGGCCATTTTTTTTCTTAATTTTCGGAAAAGAACACCTTCGCGTTTTTATCGTTTGGTTTTTGGCCCCTCATCGCTCTTGTCAGGCGGGCTCCCGCTCGTGGGTGCGAATTTTTTTTTCTTATGGGGAGGATTCGGAGGGGTCAGGTAACGTTTTAATTCTCCGCTTCTCGGGGAAAAAATCGGAAGATGACATTCGGGAGCTGACATTTATGAAGCCTCGGCTTAACGGGATGGTGAGATAGCTTGCTACTGTGCATTTTTTTTCTTGTCATGAAAGCATTTGGTGTAAAAATATTCCCTCCAGTCTGATGATGAAACACATCTCACAGTCTTGTTTTGAAAGTCTTTAAACTTTGACCGAAAGTTCACTCGTGTTCAAAACTTCAGGATAATTTTGTTTTTGGAATTGTGACAAAAGTATTTGTTCCTTATCAATCAATAAAATTCGTTTCATAGAATATTGTGGAGTAATGAATAACTAGAGAGGAAACACCTTACAAAACCTTGGAATCACCAAATAAGAAAAATAATATTTTAAAGTAGATTTGTATTTTTATGTATTTCATAGAAGTTCGTTTTCTTTTTACCAAGAAAATTTCTTTCTTTGGTGTAATTTTCAAATTGACAATAAGGAAGTTGCATGTGTCAGATTTTCAAAAACAAACAAGTGTGCCCTATGGTTTTTTGTATGGTAAAATGAAATATCTAGTCAATTTTTCAAAAAAATGTACAGGTAATTAAATATTTTAATTTAAAGTCGAGAAAAAAAACACGTGACTGAAAACATTTATTGTTTAAATCGTGCGATGACATCAACAATCATACCATCAACTCTATTGCTTTCCAACAATGCTTATCATATTCACATCCCAAACTCTTAGCGTTTTCGCGGGCTAAAAAGAGGATTTTTGTTAATTTTTTTGGCAATCAAAAAATTTCTCAATCATCCTCAAATTTTGGGTAGTTGCTTATTTTTGCAAGAACAGTCGATTAAAAATTTAAAAAAAAAATCATGCACTTCCTCATTATGTAATGAGTACAGACAAGCAAAACAATTCACTAAAATACTAAATACAAGCTATAAAATACAAGCTAAAATACTAAAATACAAGTTATTAAAATAGATTCAAAGATTATTGTGAGGGAATATTTACACATAGATATACCTTTTCTAAATATTCTTTTTAGATATTAATCCACATTAAATAAAGAAACCAATAACAAAGGTTTTCCAGAGATAATTCATTCATTAGCGGTATTTTTTTTCTAAGATCCTTCGAAGGAAACGCATAATCTTTACCATAATTAGGATGAATGAGGAATTCTGAGAAACTATCTGATTTTAGGTTTTAAAACATAATTTGATTACCAGTTTTCATTTCGTTATTAGTGAAGTAAATTTAGTTTTATCTGCTTCAACGTACGCAAAACTCGTTTAACTCTCATCAAAAAATCAAATCAGTACTTCGAAACCATTAAAGAGCGATTTGCTTTGAAAACATTCGACAAAAGAACCTGTATTTTTTTAACCAAAAAGAAAATAACTCTTATTACGACATCTTCTACTTCGTTTGAAAACGAGTACATACTTAAACGTCTATTAAGTTTACAGGCAAAATAAGAAATATCATTTAACTAGAAACCAGTCGTAATTACAAACAGCTTTGATAAGTAAACATTAAATTTTTTTTTCTGTCACAAAATTATATCCCAGCTATTCAAACAAAATTGACTAAGATTCAAGTGGTAGCCTCTTTTGATGAGTTTGATGCACCATAACTCATCCGAAACCTATCTGATATGAAGTAACATCGTGTTTATCATTATTCATAGACAAGATTAGCAATATTTATAGCGAAAGAGATGCAAAGACTTTTGATGTTATGCAATAGAGGACAACACCTTACTTAATTTCTCATAAATTTCCGTCATTTAAAAAACTTGAGCCACCTTTTACAGTAGAAAATAGGGTATCAGGAAATCTCCTTCATTATCATATAAATAGTCAGATAGCTTGTATCAAATGTGTTCCACCTTTTTATACGCTCTATCAAAGGCCCATTAAGAGTTCGTTAATATTATTGACAGGTGCAGGTCATCGATAATTGATTATGATTAATCGAAATTTTGGAATCGAAGTTTCTGTGTTCTGGTACCCCATGAGGAGAAGAGTTGTAAGAGTGTGTGATGATATAATGCAGGGGTTTCCAACTTCTAAGTACTCGCGGGCCGCAATCGAAATCACAAGTCAAGTTGCGGACCGCAAAGTAATCTGGCTCCTTTTTAACGATGATAATTTTTTGGGGGTGAGAGTCTTCAATATGAAACTTTTCCAGCAAAAGAGGGACGAAGGTTGTTTACATATTTTTAATGTATGCACTACTGTATTTTCCGAAATTCCAGAGGATATTTTTTTACACTTATACAATTCGTAGGAATACTGAATATATTTAATATTCTGAATATTACTTAAATGAAAAGGTCTTCCTCAAGAAAATGTTTGTAAATTTTCCTTAGATGATTGTTTTAACTAATTTTTTTCATGCTCCATTTTGTCCCTCCTCATGATAAAGGTTATAAAATCCTTCATACCCCCTTGCTACGCTCAGGGGGAATTTCAGGTTTTACAAACTACCTCTCGAAACTTGAAACTTTTAACTCTTGCACAATAGAAAAGGATCTAAGCTAGTCCATAATCTAAGATTTATATGGGGGGGAGTCGGGGGTTCTCCCCCGAAAAAGAATTTGAATTTTAGTGTGCTAAAAAGTGTTTTGAAGCTACTTTTTGGACGGTTTTCAGAGAGCTTCGCGGGCCGCACAAAATGACCCGGCGGGCCGCATGCGGCCCGCGGGCCGTCAGTTGGAAACCCCTGCAGAACTGTTAGAGAGTAGAAATTCACAATCGGTATTTGCTTCAAAATCCCTGGTAAAATAAAATCCCCAGCAAATAACGCTCACACAGCATATTTGAGAAAACTTTTTTTCGTCTCTTCAAAATTAACAACACTCTATACTCTGTTCACTTTGAGCTGGCGCTTGAAAATATTCCCTTCCCCCACCACCGATCGGTAACCATAGCAACTATCCTCGTCAAAGTGACGAAGAAGGCTTACTATTGGCTGCTCAAAGAGCGTAACTATGGTTACGCTTCTAGCGTGGGGGAAAGCAATATTTCTCAAGCGCCAATTCTAAATGAATAGAGTATAATTTGTGTTCTTCGCCATAACACTTTATTGTGTTGCGTTCTTAACAACTTTGAAAAGTGGTGCAAATGTGTTCTATCCAGAAACACTCTATTGCTATAAAAAGGGTTGATAAAAATTACAGAGACAGAAAATATTCATATAGTTTTTCGATAACAAGTCCATAAGAACACTTCAACAACATTATTTAAGAACACATTCTTAATACGGCCAAAAATACCAATTCTTAATACGGCCATAAAAATTTTATCCAGTAAAAATAACCAAAAATAATAACCACACAGTATCAAGTTATATTATACGCAGATGAGTCAATTGTTTACTCCTGGTAAACTGACTCAGTTATTCGTAAAATTAACCAATAAAAATAAACCAAAAGAATAAATACTCATTAAATAATTAAACAGTGAGAATTTCTCATTTCAATTATATTTCCCTTTTTTTCTGCAAACAACACTCTTAAAACGACAATCTAAAAAATGAGTAAAAATTACTCAAATCTGAGTATGTCACGCACTCAAACAGGCTCCGATCCAAATTTACTCAAATTCGAAAACATTGCATGTACCATACTCATTTTTGAAAATGTGCAGACACTCAAAAATAAAGTAGTATCATGTACTCATTTTTTTATTCGTTCATGACAATCTTATAGAGAGGGGCAATGTGTTCCAGTTACTATCACGTGGAAGTAGAACATAAGAAGTCACAACGCTGTGCTACACGTTATCACACCAACTTAATATTACTTTCGATACATTGCACCTATTTCAATTTTCAAATATCAACTAAAAATAAGCATAATTTGCGTGGTAACAATTAAATTGTTTGAAACTGAGTATATCTGGTGTTCCAAATTGAAGGCATTGGGTGGTCATATTTGAACCAAAAAGTTTCATACCAATATGAGAACATCGATTTACTCAAATTTGAAACTGTCATTTCTCTCAGTGAATGAGGATAGAAATCGCTCTTAAGTTCATTTAAAATATCCTTTACAGTGCAGTGCACAGTAATAAAAATACATCCGTAATAAATAATTTAGCTTAACACAGAGTTAGTTCACTTAGAATTCATTTTATAAATACAATATTGAGAAACCCCCTGGCGAAAGCAAATTAGTGTTCAAATAAACTTAAAATGGCATTTCTTCAACAACTTACTCATTTCCTTTTTATTTACTTCTCACTAAGTAAATCGATTATTTTTTTTCCTCTGAATATCGCCTTTTCGAAACGCTTAACTTTGAAAGAACTTTTTTTATTGAATTTCAAAAAAAAAATCTAGTGCAACAAAACGGGGGCTACAAACAACCCAAATGTCTCCATCCGAAAAAAAAACTTCGTCGGTTAACGACTCAAAAGCAATATTCAAAACTTCATAAAAAGTAATTTAGTCCCGGTTGGGGAGAAATAGTTTAGAGGGGCATAAAGAAGCGCAGTCATACCTAATTTAACTCTCTCTGGTTTAGAGGGCCGTGAATTTTTAATATCATAATCAAATAAAAGAAGATTGCTTGTAAATAAGGTTCGTCTTTTGTGTGGATCTGGCTTTTTCCGATAAGTTCACGGCTCTTGAAGCAATCAGAGCGAGATAAGTTCGCAAAGGGAAGTTCAAGGTGTTTTTTTCAGGGGGGCGTAAATTACAGGCTCGTAAAGAATGTAGGGGTTGGGATACGTTGTTCTGTAAATAAAAAGTCTTGCCGTCTGGAGTGTGTTAATAAAAGTTTTTTTTTAACTTAAGAACTCCTGAAAAATAAGTACATAATATAAATATATAATTAAAAGATGCTCAGCTCAAGATTAGTTTTGGTATTACATTCGTTAAATAAAACAGTGTTTTTAAGACGGCTCAAAAGATTTTAAACATGAATGTTTTTATGAGTAGAGATATTTTCTATGGTATATAATGATTCGCGATGAAATTATGTTAGTTTTTGGCGTATATTTTTTCCACAGCAAAGAAAAATCATATTGAATCTGTTAGCAACTTTGTATCTGTTTTTGTCTTGTCCAGCAAGCAGTGCAATTTGATCAAATTGATCCAAAAGTGTACAAGACAGCTCTGGCCCCATCAATAATTTCCACAGAATAGAGGAGTTGATGCGGGTGATCAAGATGGATCCTGAGGAGCTTAGCCAAAATGGCAGGGCAATCAAAGATAAGGCTGGGAGATCTGTGTTCCGTGTCTGTGCAGTGAGGACAATTCCTGTAGCTTCGATGGCCATCAGGAGATATTTTCATTTCCCTGAAGTGTTTAGTTCTCAGTTGTTGAGATAGCACGGTTACACTTTAGGGCAGGGATGGAGTGCTTCTAAGAAGTTATGAAGTAGTCTACGGCTGGATATTGCATCAGCATCAGTAAGGGTCAGGCAGTTGGAAAACTGAGGGCCATCACGGGCCTCCTTGAGACTATTGCACTACTCATGGAAGAGAAAAGTTTCCTGAGCCTCCGAGGAGGTTGGACTTCTAACTGTTGGTCCTCGGGAGGTATTTTATTTCCTTCCTACCACCCAAAGGATTAACTGATGGAGGCATCCCCTATCCGCCACTGGGGCTGCGCCATGTAGGTGTTACAGGCTCCCCCATGGATTGTATCTATTAACAACCATTAATACGAGTACCTATTTACTTGGCATTTTGTATTGTTAGCAATCATGGAAACTCTTTCAAAATCAATAGCATATATTTGACAAAGAGCATGGTCTCTGTCAGAATTCTCAAAGCATGAATGTCCTCCCATAATGTATTCGTAACCTCCAAAAAAAATGTAGCTGAAGCATTCAAACGCCATCAGTGATGACGTTGTCCAAGGATCGAATTTTAATTAAATATCACTAACTTATGTGGAGAGTTTCTGGGCACTTTTCAACAGGTGCTGAAACGGTACTTTTCCGTTAGCCGGGTGCAAATGTCGCCAGTTGTGAGCCAAGTCGCCAAGCAAAGCGAATGACTAACGGAAAAATTTGGCGGAATTCTACATTATTTGGCGATTTTTCACTTGCGCCCGGCTTACGGAAAAGTACCGCTGAAACATTTTTTTCAATGGAATCAAGCAAAGTGGAGAATACAAACCTCTAGCATTTTCATTTTAATAATAATTTTAATTTTTATTTCTGAAATAATAATAATTTATTTCTGAAACATTTACAAAATACAAAACATTAAAAGGAAAGGAAATAGTCAAAAGAAAAAAAACATATTGCTCACTAAGGGGCCGATTTTAGTGATGTAATATACTTGGTCAGAAATCTAGAGCATACCCCCAAGTAAAAAAATTGATATTTTAACCATAGAAAAGTACTGAATTAAATATGGTCATTTTGATTGAAATAGTCATGAACGTACCTAAAAGCCCTTTTGGAGGAAGTTTTTTTCAAACTAATAAAAAAAGATCAAATGTGCAAATTATCTATCTCCAATTTTTCAAAAAAAAAATTTTTTTGTTGATATTCTATACCTAAAGTCAAATACTCTCTTGAGGTTAGACCACCATCGAACTCAACTACACAACAGAAACAAAACTCGCGAAAAACAAACTTCGAGATCGACACGAGGGTTCAACGCACGGCTTCCATTTCAATTTTGCAAGGGCCTCCGATCCATAAGCGATTAAAAATGAATGCCGCGAGATAACTGCTCCAGAAGGCGATATCCTTGACATAACTCATCTCCCACTGACACCATTCATCATCTACCGCGCAGCGCTGTGCAAAAAAAGCGCTGCGCAGCTCCGCGCAACTCTGCAACCACCATAGAAGTATTACCTATAGACAGCATTCGAATATCTGTATCCATTGTAACGCCCGTGGCTTGTTCCTTCCAAATGATATCAAGGGGCAAGTCGAAATTGAGCCTCTTGTAGCAACTCCTGGCGTTTTAAGATTTTTCAACCCAAGTTCTTCAAACGCAAACTCACGTCGTGTTCCAAATGCTATGCTTCACCAACTTTTTTTCGAACTCAATCCATAAACTAAGTCTTCATCTCATAAAAGGCTCAAAAAAGGAGTTAGAAACCAGTTCTAAGTGAACCAGTTCTTAGTTCTAAGTGAAAATGTGGGATATTAGATAGATTGCAATAATTGCACTAATTGAATATTTAGAATTTTAAGAGATGCTGCAATTCTCCATAATGAAGAATTGCAGCATCTCTTAAAATTCTAAATATTCAATTTTAATTTATTAAAAATTATCTCCTGATTCCAAAAATACTCTTGCCTTTTCCCACAAACTTTTTTAAAGGTAATTATGACATATTTTAATACAGAAACTCTTAACAATGTGACGTCACATGTGTCTGTTGGAAATGTGGGAAACACCGTTTTCATCGAAACACTAGGCTGTAAAAAAAATAGAGCTCAGTATTTCCAGTCTTTCAAAGCGGGATGATAACAATAAGCGGGAGCAAGGCACATTTAACGTCGCAAGCTGTTTCAGCTCAGACAGAAAAGAAGCTACAGTTGAATCCGCTTAATGTGATCACGGTTAATGTTATCAATCGGATAATGTTATCGAAATCAACAGGTCCCGATCATTTCTATTTAATTTAATGTAAAATACATCGTTTAATGTGATCAACTATGAATCATCACTCCGCTTAATATTATCAAAATTTGTCCATATTCCCTTTAAAACGACCGTTTTTGAGTTCGAGTTTCATTTTGAAAATAAATTTTTACAAGTAAACATCTGCCCCATGAGAGCATCCGGCACTTCTTTTTTCTGAAACTCAGTATGAGTAAGATAAAGAAAACATTCCGCATTATTGAAAGAAAACTCTTATGGGGGGGTCCGAATTCATGCCTGCTTGTGATTGGTTAAAGAAACCACCAAGATCGAAGCTTTGCAGATGTCTGATAAGAGATTTGAATTTTACCTTGTGTTTAATAAATAAGTGGTTTATTAGAGTGGAAGGATATGATGGAGTGGAAAAAAGAGAGACCTTTCTATACAAATAAAAATACAAAGTAAGCGATTATTTTACTTTTATTAATTGAACTACTCTTATATTTTCCCCTTAAAATTTTACCTAGTTTAAAAATAGTGTTTTGAATACATTTATTACGATTACATGATTTTGATTTTAATGCAAACAATCTAGTGACACTGTTTGCCGCTTTTGATATGAGATCGCTTATTGTTATCGATCGGATAATGTTATCAGTTTATTCTCGGACAATTGCGATCACATTAAGCGGACTCGACTGTATTTGTAATTGAAAATAACTTAAAATTTAGGGCTTTAATAGGTAAATTAAAATGTTTTTGGAGGTTTTAAGCCATTCTGAACACATTAAGATTTAAAAAAAATTTGACTGCAATTATCCATTGCATTACTTCACAATCTTACTTATAAGAGGGTTTTTTTTCTTGACATCCAAAGTTTAAGCATCAGTGATTAGTCAGAGAAAATCAATTCTCCCCAGTTTTTATATCCATTGTAAAAATTTTGACTAAAATTCCATAGTAAAAATCATCTTTGTCTCATCCCCTGGCCTTTTCAACTCTACTACTCAAATCAGATGTAGGAAAAGCATTTTCACTGAAATTATCCCTCCATAACAGTGAAAAGTTCTTCCTCCTATAAACCGTGAAAAAAAATGATTTTCCTGTAAAATTATCCCACACAAACCCAAATTCGATTAGGAAATTATTTTATCAATAAACTATTCGACAATGTTTCCTCTCATGTAGGAAATCATCTCATGGCTTTTTCCGATCCTTTTTCCAGGATGGAAGTACTTCTTCTTAAATCTACACCATCTACAAGACCTACCATGAATTTCCCTTTTTGCCTTCGCGTATTTCGCAATGACACTTCGTAAGATAGATGTGAACGACCCCCCCCGATTAGTTAGTCAAATAGCTGTCATTTTAAACATGGAACTGTCAGTCGCTCTGGTAACGTTCTGATTGTCCCTTCAGTGAAGGTGGAAATATCACTAAGTGGAATAGGGAAAATTACTCATCCTGTTGGCACGTATGGGTCACCTTTCCAAAACGCACTCTAGATATAATTGCTCTACGACGGATTGATGTTTGGGCGATGGCCATCAATTTTACCTATGATTCGGTGCCGTGGAAATTCCTAATTGAAACCGGGACCTGATTGGAGGAGGGAACGGGTTGTTGTTTGTGGAGGCCACACCTTATCCGATTGCAAACAAAGTTCCTGTTGCCATATTTGAAGAGAAATAACAGCGAGCCACAGAGAGGAGTGGCCGATTGGCCTGATGGATTGGTAGACGGCCACCGTGAAATGTTACGTGAAGCCGCTGGGAAATTTGGGTTTTAATTTGAAAACTCTCTTGTAGGGGGGATACTATTTAAATATCGCAAAAAAATGAATCGATTAACAACCGCGAGTACCACGGACGTGCATAGACAAGTTCGACAGAAACAACACGTTGCTTTGACCAGGAAGCCCATGAGTACTTCCAGTTTAGTCCAGAACACAGAGTATAGAGCTTAACAGAGGATTCATCTCCATAGACGCTAATGGCAACTATTTTAACAGGGGTTTTCCCATAGACAACAAAAAGTACATCGGACCGCCGCCTTTAATACCACGTCATTCCTGCTAATTATCTGTCATTCGCTCACTGAAGCTGCCACTCAAATCCAAATCGGAAGTAAAGGGAAATAGCAGCACCGCGATGAAATGCCGCTTTATAGAAGTTCCATATCCAATCAGGAATCACTTTCACATTTCGACTTCTCTGATTGGCTGCTTTGGAAATTAATTATAATCAGAGAGCAGGAATTAAATTAAGTACCTAAAGAGGAAAACGATCGTTTTGAATCTCTGTAAGCTCGATACTCCAGAACACATTGAAGAGGAATCGTGTTTCCTGTTTAAACTTTTGGGCTTCGTGACGTCACATTGTTGAAGTCGTATATAAAATTAAGCATTCAGATAACATAGATCTGACATTCAGATAATAATAACAACTAAACTCCTGAATTATAAAAAGATGGTTGGGAAAAATGGAGAGTTGGCTAAAGGAGAAGAAATTAATTTAAAATAGTTTAAATCTTTTTTAAGTTATACTCTTAATGAACAGAGTATAGAGCTTACAGAGATTCCAAACGGCAGTTTTCCTCTTTAGGTACTTAATTTAATTCCTGCTCCCTGATTATAATAAATTTCACTAGCAGCCAATCAGAGAATGCGAACCGCGAAAGTGATTCCTGATTGGATATGGAACTTCTATCAAGCGGCATTTTAATTTCATCGGTGCTGTTTTTTTCCCTCCACTTCAGATTTGGATTTGAGTGATAACTTCAGTGTGCGAATTAAAGAGCATTAGCAGGAATGACGTGGTATTAAAGGAGGCGGTCCGATGTACATGAAGTTTGTCTATGGGAAAACCCATGTTAAAAAAGTTGCCATTAGCGTCTATGGAGATGAATCCTCTGATAAGCTCTATACTCTGTGACTTAATGTTTCAACCAGTTGCATCCGCTAAATCCGGATAACATTTCTCCCATATTTGAACTACGAAAAGAACTTCATATATGAGACTGAGGAGCACACACCTACAACCAACATTATCAAACAAAACCAATAACACTCATAAAACACTAATGACTTCTAATCCATGTTTTTCTATGCAATGTCATAATGTCATACATTTTGTTCTTTCCGAAGACATCAATGCAAAAGGTATAGAACTTTTCGCCAGGCATACATAAGAGATGCGTCTGCCATCTACATAATAGTTTTGCGATGCAAATTCCACGCTTTCTAAAGAAATGTTTTGGGTCGGAATCAAAGTTTAGCAGATGTTAATGACGAGATATTTTTCATGCTATCATGTCTGGTGCACTGGGTTTTTACATGGGCCTGTAACGTGAAAGGGGCGGTCATCATACTCTGGGTCCGTCATCAACGGCCTTTTCCCGTCCCTTTTTTTTTGTGTGGAAACCCTTTTTCTTTTTCGCTGCTCTAGTGGAATATGTTTAAGTGGAGTTTTCTAAAGAAGCGGAATAGTTAGTGTTGTTTCCGTTTAAGTAATGAATATGAAATGCTAAACTTTTGAGAATGATGGCGACACTTTGATAGGGGTCTCCGCATATACTGTTGAACCAACGATAGTAAAAGGGTCACGTGGTTTTTTTGCTTCAGTATTTTTTATTTTACTTAAAATATACTGATATTTTATGTATATAGAGGGTATAACTAAGGTTAGAGGGAGTAAATGTATCTTCCTCTTTCGATCAACTGCCTCTCAGCTTCTTCCTTTCTCCCCTCTGAGTATGCCAAAATCACGTGACCCTTTTACTATCGTTGGTTCGACAGTATTATATTAGTATATCTGGTATATTTTTTTAATACATTTTCAAAGCATTAGTTCCTTATTGAAAGCACTGTCAATAATTACATTTAATTTGTACTTAAATAACCGAATGTTCTAATTATTCAGGTTTTCGTCGAGAATCTAGTTCGTTGCTATATTTCAGAATAATTGAGGATAGTGTGATTTGTGTCAGTATTTTTAATAAGCTTTTTAAACTATTAGACACAAAACTTTTTATTAGAATGGAGATGGACAGCTTTTCAAAACGTCTTGAAATGGATAAAGTTGTTTTTATTTTCAAATAAATTCATCAATAAGATATTTATTATGATCAGGAAAAAACTTTTCCTTCAATCTGGTGAGTAAAGGATGCTTGAAGTGGGGATAAATCAAGACCCTCTACGTATATTGTATAGAGGGTCTTGGATACAGTGAAGTTAAGGTTGGAGTTATACCTTTTTTTTATTATCCCTAATGCATAAGCACAAATACATGGACACAAAGAAAAAAAGCAGAAGTACAACCAATTCAAAGGAGTTATACCTACTATGAATAGGTTAACAAAACACTATAGTTGTTCCAAAAGTATTATATCTTAGAAATTGCTTTAAAATACAAGCATAAACCGAGTTAACTACTAAACTACTGCCCAAACAATTGTTTTGGGAGCTCATTCGCGTTTAGAAATTCTATGCAATACAAAGTTAGAAAGTTCATAGTGTTTTATTTTGGAGTTTAGGAGATTGCGTTCCTATTTTTAAGTCACCAGTAAAATAGCAAATAATTTTTTAAAATAAATAGGTACGTGTATAAGGTGATATTTAAATGTTATATTCTTCGTAGTTCACACTTGCGCTAGCGTTACATGCTTGTGCGAGTAATATCAATATAAAGTTAAAGTTAGGTTTTGTGCAAAATGGGTTATTCAGAGCTCATAGACCGCTAAAAGCGTTATGTCATAAAGCTTATAAGGCCGGGGACACACTAGAGTCGCGGTTTTTCTGCCGCAAACGCTTTTACAGTAGTGGCAATGGAAATCCTATTGCCCGGTTCATACTCGACTCGCGGCAGAAAAACCGCCAGAAACGTTCGCCCGCGGCTGAAAAGCAGCCGCCCGCTGCCACTGCGGTTTTTCGCCGCGTTCCACCTGCTTGAAGAGAATTCAATGAACATATCCACAAATTTTACCTTATTTTCTGTATCTGGTATGAAATTGGGTGTTAATTATGTAATTTTTTCTCCTCATTACAACTATGCCAAAAGTTTTTTTTTCTGGTACACTCATATTTTGTTATACAAAGTGTTGAAAATGTCATTTTAGAAATCTCGAGCACTTTTTGGGAGTTATTTTAGCCCCAGAGGTCCTGTTTCTTTCTTAACGGCCGTAAACTTTTTTATATTCCTATTCTTTTATTAGATTATTCATAAAGAAATTTTAAAAAAGCACATTTATGTATAAAAGAGCGACAGCGACACTATAAAAAAAAATTAGTTTTTAATAAAAAGAAAACAATTTAAGAGTACAATCTCATTCTATAACACCAAAAAAAGTACTCAAAATCGGTAGTGTGCACAAAAAGTTATCAGAAGCAACCTATATACAGATTCAAAATTGTGGAAATATGTGAACTTTTATTCATTTTCGATACTTTCCTATTTATTTTGTACAAGGATGGTCTTTTAACATTATTTTAAAAATATTCATCGTATATCTTAAATTTAGGAGAAATGGGTTAAATCCCAAAAAACCCTCGGTTAACAGGATGCACCAAATAAGTCAAAAACGTTTCTATTTATAACTATTAACAACTATATTATAACTATTAACAAAAGGCATCCGACCTCAAACAAGACCAAGTGTCGACTGACAGGTGATGCAAAATAATTGCGGCCAATATTTGCCGCTTTTATTTGGCCCAGTGTGAACGAAACACGCGGCAGCGGCAAAAAGCCGTCGCGGCGGAAAACCGCCGAATGTGTCTGAGCCCTAAGGGTTTATTTGGGTTTATTCTCTTAACTATAATTCCAGGTCTTCTAAACCTAAATAATTGGGAAATACTATTTACTATTAATACACAAACACACCAGCGATCATCTTTTTTACTCTGCAGACGTTAAATTCTTGTTCTAAACTTGTGGTTTACTTAAAATAAACTTCTTAAATTCAATTTCCCTTCAGCATTAATAAAAGTGTTTCGGAAACTTTAAGGCTAAGCGCGCACTAGAGACTTTTGTCACGGCGACAGAGACAAAATTATCACCCTGGCTATTGCAAGAAGCTAGAAAGCGCGCAAAGGCGACGAGACACTTGGCCCATAGACGCAAGATTATCACCATTGAAATACATAGCTCTCGAGTGACCTAGTGTTACAGTCGCCGGCGACAGAAGTCTCTAGTGCGCGCTTAGCCTAAATGGTGGAAAATACGGATTAGTTTCAATTTTTAATGGATCCTTACATAAATACCATAGTATACATCAATGCTAAATAGATCTTCCATTTGCAGCCCTCCTTATGCTTTTCTTAATCACGCCCGTAGTTAGGAGACTGTAGAAGATTCATTTTTAAAACTTTCGCATTCAATAAACTCTTTCAGATGAAAGCTCACACCACATCGCTGTCACGCCTTCTATTTTCGATCCCAACTTAGGGTTCTAAATATTTCTGAAGGAATCGATTCCGGAATCGAATCAGAATCGAATACCTTGGAATCGATACCAAGGAATCGAACCCTTGAAGGAATCGAATCTTAGGAATCGTACTTAATTTTCTAATTAATACTGATAATTATTAACAATTTTGTTCACTAATTAATTAATATTTGACGGCAGGAATCGAATCTTGATTTCTTTTAGGTATCTTACTTAAATAATACAGATAATTAACAATAGTGATCACAAATTAATTAGTATTTTGATAATTAATTAATATTTTGCTGATTATTAGTAATAATTCCTAATTATCTTTGATTTGTGATTGAAATAGATACGTTCGATTCTACTTCTTCGATACTGGCCATGAGGAATCGAATCCAAGAATCGAACATCAGGAATCGATTCCGGAATCGAATCGAAATATTTTTTAGATCTCTATCCCAACCCCCTTCCCGTCGGAATGCACTCATCAGAAAAAATTACGCAACAACGACAAAGTAAGCCGTGACAGAACCCAGCAGGACTTCTTCACTCGATCACACAAAAAAAACTAGAACTCACTACTACTAAAAGAGAAGCACAACAAGGGTTTAGATAACGGAATTACCGACCTAGGAATTGGCAGGGACCAAGGACACCCTGGGAGAAAACTCATAAACCCTGGCAAAGAAGCCTCGTACGTGAATGTTATAGCTTTTCCCTTCCATTGCTAATAGATAACAAAGATCCATTGGCCCTTTTCTGGATGTTTGGTCCATTAAGAGTGAGTCTTATCAGTGACCCTGGTGGGTGACTTCAATTATTTGGGAAGGGATGATGCCTTTTTACGAGAGAGAACATGTTAACTACTATACCAACCTAGCTATTGTTTTGGGAGCCCATTCACGTTTAGAAATTCTATGCAATCGCGACTTCGACACAGTTCGAAAGTTCATATATTGGAGTTCAAGAGATTACGTTCTTAATTTTAAATCACCAGTAAAGTAACAAATAATTTTTTTGTAAAATAATTAGGTAACGTCCATCAACTTGTGTTATTAAAATCGCTTGGATGAATCTCGTGAGCACTAGCTTAACATGCTTGTGCGGGTAATATCAATGTATAGTTAGGGTTTGTGCACTATGGTATTATTTAGAGCTCGAATAACGCTGAAATTTTAACACAGACACCAACGATCATATTTTCTACTCAAGAAATCGTTAAATTCTTGTTCAGAACTTGTGGTTTACTTAAAATAAACTTCTAAAATTTAAATTTTTTTCGGTATTTATGAAAGAATTTTGGAAAGGGTTCAGAGTAATTTCAACGCCACAGGTCCAGGGTTCAAGTCCCGGCCTCCGGGCAAGGCTGACTCAGCCTTTCATCACTTCGGGGTCGATGAAATGAGTAGTATCAAGTTTACTTGGGGAAATCAAGAGGGTGTTAGAATCAATCAAGTTAGCGCTGTCAGCTAACCATGACATTTAGTCACACGTTCTGTAACAGCTTTGCCAATGGCCTCACCTAGTAAGGCCAAGTTATTCTGGAGTTTAAAGGTACACCAACCTAGGTACTCCCTATTCCCCCTTGATTTTTTTTTTCAGATTGTTTTGAGCATCTGGATTATTCAGAGGATTATTTGGGAAGGGATGATTCCTTTTTACGAGAGAGACAAAAGCGGTTTTAGTTTTGATTCATTTTTTCATGACGTAATGAAGTGTTGCTTGAATAAAGTAAGTAGTCAAATTTAGCAAGTCTTAATATATTAAATTGCAGTATCTTTCTAATTAAAAAGAATCTTGTAGTTAGAAGATTAGGGAAGAAAATATTTCAGAGGGCTTTTTTATTGGAATTTCTACTTAGAGTGACTATGTTAATTTCTATGTTAATAACATCCCAATAAGAACTGTTACTATTAAAAAACCTTGGGTAAAAAGTAAAAAATGAAATTTTTTATTTCAGAACATCACCACTGAAGTACTAGCAGCATCAATGAATAATGAGGAGCTAACTCCAATGTAAAGGTGCTGTAGTTGGTTGTGGCTGCAAATGTCTCAATTTCTTCTCACAGATTGCATCTTTTTTCCCAATAATTTTCAAAACAGATATATTATCGAAGTATAACTTAACCACTCAAAACCCGTTTCTTCCCTCGAGATGGATCCGATCTCTTTGCATTCGATTCATCAATCGATCGATTCGATTCTTCGAGACAGACAACGCAACCAAAAAGAAGCGAAAATCTCATTACTCAGACGTGTCGGTTTCCCCACGAATTTCAATTACCCCAAACCCCTTGATACCCTGAGCAACAGAGTGGGCAGCAATCTGCATGAGCTATTAAGTTTCCGCCGAAACGGTGGCATTTTCAATTTGAAAATCTCTCCTCCTGTGAAGAAGCCACCGCTAACAGGCGCTGATGCATTGCAACTCCTTTTTTCGCAACCTGACAGCACATGTGTCAAAATTCATCAAGCCCGCGATGGCAACACGGGGAGAGTCAAACGATGGAATGACCAGGGATAATGAGATGTAATAAGAAGAATGGGGATGCACACGCCTACGTTGGTTTTTCACAATTGATCACCTGAATATGAGGGAATTGGGGGAAATTCCTCTCGGCTAATTAATGCGGAAAATAGGGAACGAACCGCTGTGATGTGCCTCATCGCAATATGCAATGCATCAAGTGTGACAGGTTTTTAGCTTATCTTAGGTAATACCTGGAATTAGTTCCGAAATAGAGGGATAGGGGTCGTTTTTAGTGTATTTTTGGCGGGGAGGTAAGGGTTTCTTCATTATAGAATCGGGGGAAACATTTTCACAGTACACTCTAGATATGGCGAACTTAAAAGATCCACTGACGAAGGGGATCCATAGTATCCCCAAAACGCTGTTGAATGGCTTTTAATAAACCTTTTACCATGTGCAATTGATTTTCGTTTGATCTTTTAACTATACGCATTTAATTTATCTGCACAGTCTGTGGATTCTTCTTCTTAAAAGATTCATTTCTCGAAAAAAAATTTCCCTTGATATATTAATAGGCACTCCTCTAATGTTAATTTTCATTCCAATGTCGAATAGTTTTTCGGTAAAACCCTGGGCATGACAAAATTTTTTCGGTAACAAAAAATTTTTCTACAGGCAGACTTTACTTGTTAACTTGAAAACTATTTTTTCTCAAATATTTTACCCGTCCTTTCATCTTTCATCATATCGAGAGTAATGTAAATAGAAAACTCAATCTAATATAATAAAATTGAATGTGTATGTGTGTGTGTGTGTCTTCTATACAAATCCACAGTTTTCTTCCGATCTGCACCAAACTTGGTATACCTACGTAAAACAAACCCAGAAAAAACATAGGCTATGTTTCAAAGTTCTAGAACGACCCCTTGACCCTCTTTTAACCGAATTTATAGCCGAAAACGCTTATTTCTCCATTTCTCTACCAGAGCAGATCAGCTCGACTCACTATTGTTAAGGAGATGAAAACCTTCAAAAATTGAATATTTTAACAGGAAAAACTCGATAATTGTCCATTTAAAAACTATATCAGATGTAAAAACACCAAATTAAATTCAAATAATTAATTTTGAAACGTTAGTTTCCCCTATTTTAAGATATTTTCCTTTAAAATTTAAATATTTATGGAAAAGTGTAAATTTTTTTTCATGGAAAACGACTTAAAAATAAAAAATTGTTTCAAATGAAGCGGTTCACTAGACTTTTCAATTTACTAGATCTTTTATTATTGTTTCAAATTTGTTATTTTAGTTCACTAGACTCATTAATTTACTAGGAAACACTGCCGAGAACACCGTGAAAAGAAAAATTACCTGGAACATCGGGATAGGAAAAAATAACGGGATTACCGGGACATAAAAATAACCTCCAACATCGGGATAGGAAAATTTTCGGGAACATCGGGATAGGAAAATTACCCGGAAAACCGGGAAAAAGGAAAATTGCCGGGAACACTGGGAAAGGGTAAAAATACCTGGAACACCGGGATAGAAAAGATTTCCGGGAACCCCAGGATAGGAAAAATGACCCGGAACATCGGGATAGGATTAATTACCGGGAAAACCGGGATTTGAAAACTACTGGGAACACCGGGATAGGAAAGAGGTGCCTGGGATACCAGGTTGATATGTAATATATTGCTTCTTTACAAATTTATAAATGTATTTTAAGAAAACTTAAAAAAATAAACTTATACACTCCACCCGTGCAAGGCCGGGCATACCAGCTAGTATAGTATAAAGGGAAAAGTCTAATTTAAGTTTTGATCTAAATATATCAATTTTTACTGATGCACACGTTTTAATAATTAAGAGCTCCATAGGAACCTTTTTTCTACTTTGAATGGAAATAACGAAATATGTTAAAAGGAAAATAATTACGCTTAGTGGAGACTTAATATATTAAAATGAGTGTTAAAGGTATAAAATGACACAACAACAACATATTTATGTAAATTTCCAAAAACCATCCTAAACAATGTCCTAACATAAATGTCCTCACTTAGTCTATAAATGAGCTAAAAGATAAAGTAAAATGACACTTAAGGGTCGAGTTTCAAATAGTTTTATACTAAACAAAATAATTAACAATGAACGCAGTATTTAATTCAAAAAACATTTTTTGAAGGGAATTTAAAATAAATATTAATTTAAATCCTAAATTTCGCCTAAAGATTCACTCAAAGTATCACAGTTACAATCCAAAAATCTGTCTAAACTTAACATTAAAGCAAGGGATGATAATTACCGGGAAAACCAGCATATAAAAATAATTCTTGAAACAGGATAGAAAAAACCGATTTATACTTTTTTTTGTAGTTACTGTTGTTTCTTTATGATAATCTACGTAGGGGTAGTGATTCAAATTTAATTTAGGGATATGCTTCCAAATAACCACATTTATTATGCAAAATTGCAGGTTTGCTCATGTGGCACTGAGATTACTTTTCGATACAGTAACAGAAGAAACCAGCAATTCAAGAATTCGAAGTAAATTACAGTTGTTTCCTGTTCTCGTTACTGGAGTCACAAAAAAATTTTTTTGCCAAACCACAAAGCAATGACCTTAAAGAACCGTCATAGAATCTCTGTCAGAATGATTCTTAACCATTTCTGGTTTTTTTATTATTGCCCGTCATCATTAGTAATGTATTTATGTTTAATGGATTTGAAAATGTATTCTGCATGATAATCATGAGGGAAATGCATTTACGTGTGTTTAAAAGGTCATAAATCAATTTCCAGTGTTCTTGAAACTGATATACAGTTAATTTTTAATTGCGAACAAATACAAAATCCCATAAAGACACTAGCGGATCCAGGGGGGCTAGGGGGCTCAAGCCCCCCCCCAAAATGAAAAGTTTTACTCTATATAATATGACATTTTATGCACCAAAATGAGTAAACCCTGTTACTTAAAGGTCAAATTTTAAAAACTTTTCTGGGGGAGGACCCCCAGACCCCCTTGGCATTTGTAACTCTGTTATTACAACTATATTTTACTAAGTTTGTGTCAAAACGCAAAAAATCAATATCCGAAATTCTGATGAGGCATACCAAAAAGAGTTGAAAAAGTGGGGTTTTTGACTTAAATTTCCAAAAATTTTCTGGGGGAGGACCCCCAGACCCCCCTTTTGGTATTTGGAGCAGGATAATTCACTATACCTTTTCCGTAGTAACAGTACCAAGAAGATTCAATTGGATTATGAAAATTCTTAGCCCCCCCAAAACTAAATCCTGGATCCGCCACTGCATAAAGACCATTACTTTTCTTATTTTCAATTACTTACTTATTTCTTATTTCAAGGTTCGAAAAAGGATATTTAATCTCTATGAATGTAATGCATTTAAGCCTCTCGGGTTTTGTAATATTAGTTACAATTATATAGATTCTAAAAACTACTTTCTCTTAAGATAGAGAACAGCATTTAGGATATAACGTTTTTCCTTATCAACCTCCACCTACAAATGATTTCATACTATTTCGTATACCAAATAGTGTTATTAATTTACAGTTGTAAATTTTAAAACGAAGAGGTTTATGTCAAGTGCATTTGAAAGTATATTTTACATTTGGTTTCCCTTTAAAAATCTTGTTTTTTTTAAAGTACCTTAAGAAATAAACCACATAGTATAGAGTTTAACAGAGGATCCATCTCCTTAGACGCTAATGGCAACTTTTTTAACATGGGTTTTCCCATAGACAAACTTCATATACATCGGACCGCCTCCTTTAATACCACGTCATTCCTGCTAATTCTCTGTCATTCGCCCATTGAAGCTGTCACTCAAATCCAAATAGGAAGTGGAGGGAAAAGGACAGCACCGATGAATTTAAAATGCCGCTTGATTAGAAGTTCCATATCCAATCAGGAATCATTTTCGCATTTCGCCTTCTCTGATTGGATGCTAGTGAAATTAATTATAATCTGCGAGGTGAATTAAATTAAGTACCTAAAGAGGAAAACGGCCGTTTGGAATCTCTGTTAGCTCTTTCCTCTGTGACATAAACCAAACGAATAATATCAGATAAAAAACTTCACTTCAGTTAATTTCACAAAGCTTGATGCCACTTAAAAAAATTGAAGGAATCAATTTTTGATTCGGGTAACAGAACTAAAAGTGTAGTAGGGAGAAAACTACGCTTTTACAATGATTAAAAGATCAAATTTCCCTTATGTTTTAACCATTTTACTCTTAAAATTTAAATTTAAGTATAGTGCGCTACACCTTTTTAACAGTGGTTCCCAACTCAAATATGTCCTCGGACCACTTCACTTAAATTTGAACCTTGGCGGACCATCCCTTATCCCAATTTTATTTTTTTTAAATTAACTTTTTTCAATGCACTCATTCCTAACAGAGGATGTAAAGTTTGACTTTTTTCTTCATGACATTATTTCAAGTCCAATTATTAAAAATAAACATTTTATAAAAGACATTAAAGACGAGGATACTTTACATGTGACAATAATTGTTCAGGTCCGCTCGATGATCTAGCCTTGGAAAGGTTCATGATCATACCTACGCCCAAGTTACCCCAGGTTTAAATAACATCAGTATCAAATAGTCTTTTTTTTCATACCCAACAACAGTATTGTTATATTATTAGTAGATTTAAATTTGAAACAAAGTACTTATCTCGGAATTTAAATTACAGGACAAATGAGCGGACCAGGAATTCTTTGTCACAAAACAGTTAACTGCACAATGCACATTAGGGTGTCCCTTAAAAATCGAAAGTCGATGAAACTTTTGAGACACCCACTAATTTTTTTCCTTTTGGTATCCTAAGAAAGTGTGCAAAATCTTAAACCGATCAGAAAATATTAACGCGTGCCTCAAACGGCCTAAAGTTGGAAAATTTTGAAATTTTTCTCATTTTTTCGAAAATTTTTAAAAATGCCTTAAAATATTATTTTGTCGAATAATAGGGCTTTAACACATCTTAATATTTATATTTGACAGTTTTTCATTCATATCTAGGCGAAAATACCCAGTTTTTAGCCTGGTCATCAATCGGAAAATCATCAAATTTGCCCATTTTATACTGAAAATAGATGATACAAAAGTCAGTGGGGAATGACTTATAACCACGTAATTCCAAAACTAGGTACCATTTGTAGAAAATATTGATATGTAGATAAATTATCTGGGGCAAAAATTAATTATCAGCATTTTAATTACAGGCGCCATGTTGGATTACATTTTACCACTAAAATAATTCTGGTATAAACGGTATCTGCATGTTTGTTACTATTAGGCAATGCGTATTTGAGTATTCTAATCTTAGTTAATACTAATTAAATCCTTAAACCACTTTTTTAAAGCTCTTTACTCAGATCGAATGGCCAGCAGATCTCTTATAACATAACTATAGATGATAAAATTCTAAATGCATAATTGGGGAAAGAGAAATTATAGAAAAATATTGAAAAACTGGACTTCAGCACATACAGAAGTATTGTATTCTGTAACTTAGTTGAAAAATTGAAGTTCAATCAAAATTAACCCGCTTTTCATGATGATTGATCCTACTGCAAAAAGAATATAAGCCATTTACTATGTTTAAAGCCTGTTTTTATGCTTTATCATGATTTTATAGTACATGAGAGCATAAAATATTCCTATAACATGAACAACCTATTAGATATTGATATTGTGATGAGACTATGTTAAATATTAACAATGGTTGCTGAAACCATTCCTTTTTTAAAGTCAGTTTTTAAGTCAGAGCTACACTTCCCTCTGAAAAATTTTAGACTCTTAAAAAATACTGAGAGTTTAAAATAATTTTATTTTATAAATAAATTTATCAAAAAATCAACTTGAAACCTAATTTCTTCTTCAAGAACGTTTAGAATGAAAATTGAGGGGTTTTATGGGACAAGGGCCAGATTAAGCCATTCTATTCCAAATGAAAATTGCATAGTGCAAAAAAATTCTAAGGGAAGTTGAAGAGTTACTTACAGAAACTGTACTTATAATTAAAATTATCGAACCAAATACCAGTGTTTTATCGGCTTTTCATGTTGCTAATTTGCTGAATTGCAGGAAGTTATTATGTTTATGTATAAAGTTATGAAATACAAGATCTATAAATATGGTTAATGTCTTATTAATCTGGGTGTAGTATAAGCTCAATCATTATGAAGACCGGGTTAATTTTCTATCAACTTCAACTTTTCAACAGTACAATATTCATAACAATACAGACTTCTGTATATACTGAAGTATAGTTTTTCAATATTTTTTTATAATTTATCTTGCCCCTATTATGCATTTAGAATTTTATCATCTATAGTTATGTAATAAAAGATATGCTGGCCATTCGAATTGAGTAAAGAGCTTTAAAAAGTGGTTTAAGGATTTTATTAGTATTTTAGCTGAGATTAAAAACTCAAATACGCATTACCCAATACTAAACATGCGCATACAATTTATCTCAGAACTTTTTTAGGAGTAATGCAATCCAATATGGCGCCTGTAATATAATGCTAGTAATTAATTTTAGCTCCAGATAATTTATCTACACATCAATATAGTCTACACATGGTACCTAGTTAGGATATTACGTAGTTATAAGTCATTCCCCACTGACTTTTGTATCCCCTATTCTCAGTATAAAATGGGCAAATTTGATGATTTTCCGATTGATGACCAGGCTAAAAACTGGGTAATTTCACCTAGATAAGAATGAAAAACGGTCAAATATGAATATTTAGATGTGTTAAAGCCCCATTATTCGACAAAATAATATTTTAAGGAATTTTTAAAATTTTTTGAAAAAATGAGAAAAATGTCAAAATTTCCCAAGTTTAGGCCGTTTGAGGCACGTGTTAATATTTTCTGATCGATTTAAGATTTTGCACACTTTCTTAGGATACCAAAAGGACCAAAGTTTCCTCGACTTTCGATTTTTAAGGGACACCCTAATGCACATGCACTGACCAAGAGTTGTAGCAGCAGAAACTATATAGGCAAGGCTAACGGGGCAACTGATGCTCTCTCTCTCTCTCTCTCTCTCTCTCTCTCTCTCTCTCTCTCTCTCTCTCTCTCTCTCTCTCTCTCTCTCTCTCTCTCTCTCTCTCTCTCTCTCTCTCTCTCTCTCTCTCTCTTCCAAAAGAGACCACGTCGAATGACCTGACCGAAAGTCAATTAATAGTTATTTTATAGGAGCAATTTAAAAAGAAAATGATTAATCCGTTCAAAGACTCGCATTTTTGGCAATAAATTTTTCTTAGATCTTCGAACAAACCTATTTCGCTTGTATCAGAAATTTCCTCTTCCTATTAGCATGCAATTTGTAGTATCTTTCAACGCGTACACGCTTCGCTTCGTATCAAACCATGTTTAAGTCCAAACACTCGATTCTTTATTTGCCCCACACTGGTGCCTCTGAGTTTCAATTAATTTTATTCGCAACATAATCACATTTTTTTTCTACTTTGTAATAAACATCAGTTGAATACAGGAGTGAAATGAACAAATTAATCATAGGAGAGAGAGAGAGAGAGAGAGAGAGAGAGAGAGAGAGAGAGAGAGAGAGAGAGAGAGAGAGAGAGAGAGAGAGAGAGAGAGAACCTAACACTTTTTATTTATGAGACGAATGATTTTTGGGTTTTCATTTATGGTTTTTTACTATTTCATGGGATATGTGATAAGTAAAAATATTTTTTTAAAATTTTAATACATTTTTGGATACGTTTAAAAATCCTCTCGCGGACCACCTCCGATGGCCTCACGGACCACCAGTGGTCCGCGGACCACCTGTTGGGAACCACTGTTTTATAAGATCGAAAACAGCTCTCTTGTTCTTTCAACTTCATTAAATATTCCCGTGTCCGTTTTCTTCTCATGAAAAGAATGAACAAAAATCCCCTTGCATCGCGAAGGGCTTTGATAAATCCACCAACTTTTCCCTCAAACAATAAAAGATTTAATTTCTTCATCACGGCTAGCACCTGCGGCCGTCCGACAAGTCTAGCAATGGCCTGCCGGTGCAAAAAGAGAGAGAAGAGAATTAATTCTTCCAGCAAATTAACTGCTCGCCTGTCATCACGCCACGAGTGCCGACGGTCTTGCTTCACGCAGAGAGATTTTTATGCAAACTTGGGGTGAAAAAAGATGAGATTGAAAGGAACAAAAAGGGGCAAATCGATGATAGTGGCTGGCATTGATGAATCGATACATTGGGTTACAGATCGTGCGGGTTAAGATTAACTTGATACTCCATTAATCGTAATGCGAGATGGAGATGAGGAGTTTTTTATGTTCTTTATGACTTCCCTTTAAACTTTTTTTTGTGAATTTGATCCCCTTTTGAATGTTCAAAGGATATTTCTGGCACCCATATAATCTCTTGACTCTAAAAAGTGTTTGGTAGCGGTTTTTTTTCAGCAAATTTATTTTAATTACCGGACAGAATGATACCTTTTCAGGATCAAAACGTCTTGATTTTCCTTTGAGGATTTTGCATAATTTTAAGAACTCTTCTAATTATCAAAGTAGTATTTTAATTTTTGAGTATTTTGAATGCAGTTGCAGTAAAAGCGAGTAAATGTTTCAATTAACACGGTTTTTACAATCATTACTATCGTGTTTTAGTTATAAAACAACTTGCAATCGTTTTTTTAATATTAATATTATAACACTGAGCCAGGCGTGGAATCAGCTCGGCTCCAAGGGGGGGCACTTTTTCAGAGCATCATCTTTACGCCTTTATTACCTTTTGAAATAAAATCCCGCAAGATCCCTGTGGTACTGCTGGGGTATATATAAATATATATGGGTCCACCCCCATAAAAATTTAGATATTTTCTTCTTTTCAACATAGGAAGCACAAAAACCATCCTGTATGTCTATACTGAACTGAGAAAAGTTAACAGATAATTTTTAATCATGACATCATGTAGCTCTTATTGACTGCCCAGTTATCACACATCGTTGTGTGCTGATGTAATTAACTAATACATAATCTTTATTTCAAGTGGGTTTTCTTGTAATTATCTCTCAAAGCGTTAACTTTTAAAATAATTTTTAGCTCTCAGACTTTAAGGAGTACCCTTTATTACCATAAGCATATTCAACATTCCAAGGCAATATATTCAGCAATGTATTAAAAGTTACATCTCTCATCATTCTTAAGAAACCTTAAAATACTCCTTACTCTCATCCCCACAAAACGAACTCCCAAATCATTTTCGTCCCCTCTTTTCCCAGATATTTTTCTATGATGAATTGTGGGGCAATAAATCTTGCAAAAACGTTCAGTAAAGAGATACATGAAACTAAACGCATCTGAATACGACAAGTTGTAAAAACTACGCAAATATCCCTCATAATTCAACTCCACAAAGGCCGTCGTGTACCCTTTCTCAAAACGATACCCCGACACATTTTCGTCTACTCCATAAGAAACTTTCAGATAGATGATGAATTGTAATAGAAACATTTCTATTCCTATCGCCATCCTTCAAAAAAACAACGGGACTGATGTGGTGACTCAACAATATCTGCTGACATACGACTTGAAAAACCGTCAGGCTCCCTCCGAGCCAGTAGCAAATGATCCATCATCTCAACTTTTTCCCTGTCCTCCACGTTTTATTCGGGATGACATGTTAAAGAGGATCGTATGCTAATTAGGTATCATCCATGAATTATACAGAATATTTTTAAAACATATTTTTATACAGTCCAAAGTTTACCCCATTCAGTATACTGTATAATTAGCTTAACTCTTTAAATTTAGAAAAAATAGGCAAAAACTCTGTCCTTTTTGTTTTCTTATCTCATGGTTTTATGTAAGTAAAAAAGTTCTTGTCTAGCTCCGATTTCTCAACATTGTGCTAAATTTAAACTGTTCAATGCGACTGAACTTTAAAATTTTGTGGAAACTTTCATTCTGCCAAGTAGTTAGCCTTAAAAGTCTAAAGTCATCTTCATCTAATCTTAAATTAAAAAAAAGTATCTTACCAAAATATTTAAAGAGTTAGCTAGTAAATATCTCTTTCCAAGTTACATGCATAAAGTGGTAATTTTTTTGGTGGTCCCTATACCAGGCGCGGATCCAGCTCGGCTCCAAGGGGGTGCATTTACCAGACTAGATCAATTGGGGGTATGGGGGTCCTCCCCCAGAAAAAAAATTGAAATTTGACGTGTAAAAGTAGGGTTTAAACTCATTTTTAGAAACTTTTTGAGTCTACGGGGGGCACCTTTCAACACCATTACCTTTTTTCTCCAAAAATGTCAAAATTTTGGGGATTTCCTAAAAATAAACACTGAATACTCCATTTTGATACTAATGGGGGTATGGGGGTCCTCCCCCAGAAAAAATTTTGAAAATTTTGAATTTTGATGACCTGTAAAAGTTGGGTTTTTACTCATTTTGAGAACCTTTTTGGGTCTCCAAGGGGTGGGCACTTTCCAGAGTGCCACCCCCTGGATCCGACACTGCCCTATACATAGATAAAGTATGACTAAACCTAAACTGAAATTACTTAAAAAGCCAATCAAACCATTACAATTCATTTGATTCTATAGTCAACCAAAAAGCCAGTAAAACCATTACAATTCATTTGATTTTATAAACAAATCCTTACAAACTGAGTGAGCATTATAAATCTAAGAAATAGGAGTTCACTAAAGAAGGATGATTAAATTACCGAAACAAATAATTGACATTAGTACATGGAATTTCGACTTTATTCCTCACGGCAAAATCAATAACATATCTACCCAGCCTTACCGCCTTACCTCGATGCAAAATACGAACACAAAGAAAACCAACAGCTTTATATTGAGACTACAATGTCACCGAACGATGCATTCAACGCAAAAAGAAGCTGCAAATTGTTGACTTATGAATAATGATTACACACAAATCGGCAGGTGATTCACCATATTATGCATACCTGACGCCTGGAGTCACAGAGGGCAAACCGTGAGTCACAGTCAACCCTATTGATCATTCACCCAGAAGAATAAAGATAAGTAGTGGGTACTTATTCCGATGTTAAGTAATAAGAGGATCGTTCGATCACAAACACTTAGCATGCGTCTCGTTCTGGTTTAATTATCTCAGACACGCGTGGAAAGAAAAAAATTTTCTTTTAGGAAAATGGTGGCAGTTCAAAAAATGAAAGGGGCTCAAAACGCATGAAATCTAGTTGCTACCTATTCGTCTTCACTACTGGAGGTTCACTATGGGCCATGTTATTTAAAAGTAGGTTTTCATTCAGGACCGGGGAAAAGATTCCTTATTGAATTATCTTTTTACATAATCGATTCAAAACGTTGGTTTTATATTCTCTTGCGAATCATTCTGTTACAATTATTTATATTGATCAATTTTTAACTGATCATATCAATTTTTAACTGATCATATCAATTTTTAACTGATGAATTATCGAAAGATATTCGTAGTTAACGGGGGTTCTGTAAGATAGTTCCCATCTTTTGAAAATTTGAAATGGTTGATCGCTAAAGTATCAGAAGAAGTTTTAAAATATCAGAGAAATGAGAAACAATATGCCAGATGCACTCTTGATAGCACTTATTGAAGCACACCGGAGAACGGAAACTGTATTTGGTAATACTATATATTGTATTGGTAATACTATATATATTGTAATACTGGTGGATATCTGAATTGATATCCACTCCTGATTCTAAAGTCCCGATTTCTTCAAATTACATCAATGATTAGATACTAAAAAGAATCGATCCTGTTCTATATCATAGTTTGTAGGGGAGATTTTTTTAAGCCAATCGCATGGGAGAAATCACTACTAGTCTGGATAGTCTTGCTTATCGTCACTAGTAGTGAGTTCTCCCTACAATGGCGGCCAATTGAGCGTGATGTCGCTACTTAAGGTAGAGGATCTAGGGCTTTAGTATAACCAAATAACGGACATCGAACTTCATTATATACAAGCAATAATCGATGGAACAGATGGCCACGCCATCGAATAGATTCAAAACAATAATCATACGTATTAAAAGTAATATTACACGTTACATACGATTCCTATGGTCGTAATTCATGCACATAAACACCCACACAGCTTATCGACTTATAAGCATGAGCGATAGATAGCACACGCCTTTTGTGTCAAGACGGGTAAAACAAGCGATCCCTAAAAAAAAGTCACTATTAAGCAGCTAGTAAATGGAAAAGTGATTTATATATTCAAGGGTAAGCGGATTACTCTTTTCTCTTCCATTTAATACAACTCTCGAGAGTGATTCCGGACGAAGTAGTAAATCGAGAGATAAAAGTCGATTTCATTAATCACAGGTTCTGAACGAGAGAAAGAGTCGCCATATTAATGATCTGGTGGAAGTGCGAACGACGGTAATCTGTGTTGTTGTTGGAACAAAGCAAAACGCGGAATCGCTGGTGGGTTGATGGAATCGTCACGATGATGAAGATAGTCATCATCGCTGTCTCGGGGATGATGTTATATGAGGTGGAAAGGAGAGCTCTTTTGGGTTATTTGATGGAAGGATGGGGTTGTTGGGGAATCTTTGTGTGTGATGGTTGTAAACCGTTATGTTTTAAAAGCTCAATGGAGAGTTAGCTTTTAATTCAATCTAGTGCAGTGTTTCCCAACGTGGGGCGCACGCCCCACCGGGGGTAATATCATTTTCTAAGGGGGCAATTTGAAAATTTTCAACCAAATTGTCCCCCAGGTGGGGCCAATCCAGGGGGAAAATTAAAAAAAAACTTTTTTAAAAGAAGTTTATCAAAATCTGATCCTATTATCCTGAGAATGTATGTCTGAAATCTGGACCAGTATCTATCAAAACCCTGTTTTTAAAGTATGATTTCCAAACCTTTCCTGGGGGATGACCATAGCTCTTTGTTTTTAGAACGCTTATATTTGAAACTTTTTTACATTAGGTTCATCAAAATGCAAATCTTACCCAAAAATTTATATCCAAAATTTCCCCAACTAGGGGTACCAAATTAGTTAAGAAGCCGCTTCCTAGAATCTTATTTCCGAAAATTTGCTGGGGGAGGACCCCCAGAACCCCTTTGGTACTTAGAACTTAATCACGCAGAACTTGATTTAGTTCTTTAGCATGCAAATTCTACCTAAAAGTGTTCTGAAAAGCTTCATTAGACTTATTAAATATACATAGGAGGGAGGGCTAAGAAATAATTTTGGCTCCCTCTCAAAATATATTTCTATATATGCCATCGAGTGCGGGGGGGCATGGAGAATTTAGAAAGGCTTTGGTGGGGCATGGACCGAAAAAGGTTGGGAAACACTGATCTAGTGGATGTTACTTTATTGGAGATCGTGTTGTCCATCTTGAAAACGCATATAAAATATTTTCGCAAATTATTTTGTTTGAATAAAAATAATTATGCTTTTTTTCATACTTTAAATCGTGAAATGATTGCCGAAGTTAAAAATAGCTAAGACTATAGTCTTAGTATATATACTAGACAGCAACTTAAGCTGAACCTACTACGTCACTAACAAAGTAGTTCCCATCTCGGTGTCTGAATTTAGAGTGAAACAAAGAATGTCAATTTTAAAATATGATTATTTCGTTAAACCCATGTTTAAATAGTGTCTTTTTATCCCGATTCGCATACCGAAATTCCTTGTGTTTACTCACTTTCTCCTTCCGCGTAGTGAGGTACTGGGTTCAGGAAACGTTGCTGTGAAGTATAAATATGAAGCTGTTGTTGTTTTAGTTATTTATATTACCATCTCTTTATAAATGGTGATATTTCATCATTTAGTTAGGTACTATTCTGAAGTAAAAATAACGCGCATATGAAAATGTGACGTGATGAAATTTTAATGAGTATAAAGCTTCATATTTTTGATACTAAAATTATTCACTTTTTGTTTGTATAGTCTACATTTAGCATGGAATAATACTCGGACGTCCTACAAAATTTTGCGTACAAACGGTTTTCATAAAATATTTGAAGTAAAAATAATTATTTCCTGCAATGAATTATGATAATGTTAGTTTTGCTATCGTTAATTATCAAAATTTAGAGTGTCAGCTGAAGGGGTAAAAATGAAAAACAAAGAAATAATTATGTCACATAAAAGGCAAAACTTAAGAGTCCCTAAAACTCAGAATCCAATAAGAAGGTTTTTGCATTTTTAAGATTCTATGGTTCAGTTTGCTTTGAGGGAAACAGATAAATACCTCTTTCTGTAAATAAACCTAAAAAAACCTGTAATATCAAAAGTTGTTTGCGTGCAGTAAAAAAAGGCATATTCGCAAGTAAATAGCTTTTTGATGACATGGGGTAGATCTTGAAGCCTTGCTTCAAGTTTGGTTCCAGATGAAGAAATTTTTATGCTATGTATTCTTGTTTCCCCATATATGAGAAATATATGAGAAAAAGCTTTGTTTTCAATATTAATATTAGTTGCAAAAACTATACAGTAAATTCCATCAAAGAATAATGATTCGTTGGTTTTAGTAGTAGTATTTTTTCCTCGGTATTTACGAGTTACGGGTTAGTTTAAGTGCATGCAGGAATTTAGGAACAAAGTCTCCATTAAAATAGTCATTAAAGCTTCAATTAAAACTGCTGAAAATGTGTTCTTTATGAAGAATGGTTTTACTTGCAAGGAAAGTATACAGCAAAATTACTTGGACTTTATTAGTAGCACCTGAAAAACCTTCAAAACGGATATCACAATAATTTAAATTATTCTAAATTTAAGGATAATTCTCTGACGAAAAGGATTGATAAATGAAAAGTATTTATCCTAAGTAGTTTCTTAATTGCTTGAACGATTATCCGAAGAAAAAACTGAAGAATCATTTTATAATCACTCGTTTCAAGAAAATCTGAAATACTCGATAACCATTACATCAACGAAAGAATATTGAACTTTCTCAGAAACGAACTCACAAGCTCTACTTTTCTCGGAACCATAAATTAACCTGTTGCCACCACCTTCAATGAAAATACAGCCACTCATCATCACCCCGCAACCCCCTATTTACCGAAATCGTCCCAAGACCCAAAATTAACGTCCGCGTCGTGCAAATCCTCTGACTGAGACTCGAGGAGGTCTTTAGAGTCAGTCTTTGCTACCGAAACAAAGACGGGACTCACGTTTTCCCATTCATCATTGGAGCTTATGGACTCAGCCTCAAATTCCCTCCTCTTCTGAGGCTGAGAGTCCGATTTATTTCCTGGGACTGATATAGTGCACAGCAGATCAATGGCGTTTTCTGTTGTTATTAGTGTTCCCCCCAGACTAGTAGGTCGTTGTCGTTTGGCGCGCGTAGAGAGTGGGAAGGAATAGGCTGTCCAAAGCACAGAGTATAGAGCACAGAGATGCCAAACGGCCGTTTTCCTCCTTAGGTAATTAATTAAATTCAGCTCGCAGATTATAATTCAGTTCACTAGCAGCCAATCAGAGAACGCGAAATGTGTTTGATTTGATTTTTACTCTGATTATAGGCGATTTGGATTTGAGTGACAGCTTCAGTGGGCGAATGCCAGAATTAGCAGGAATGAAGTGGTATTGAAGGGGGCGGGTCCGTTTGGCCTAAGGTTTTTCAATGGGAAAAGCCCTGTTAAAAAAGTTGCCATTAGCGTCTATGTAGATGAACACTCTGTTAAGCTCTATACTCTGTGATCCAAAGCACATCAGACCTACAGTGTCTACATGAACTATATTACCGTCAGTACTTAGACTAGAGACGTGGGTTTTCCGGAAAATTTCACTACATAAGTCACTACATTATAATAAAGTATTGTTAAATTAAACTTCCGATCACTGGAGGCAACAGATTAACAAAATTGGAGTATTTTCATCAATTATGGATGAAGTTCCTTTGAGATTAATCCAAAAATGAAACACAATAAAAAACAAATTAATAAAGCATTGAAATCTTGATTTAAAATTTTTAAATCATATTTAATGTTATAATATAACAAATATTTAAATAACTATACATAAAGTATATAAAATGCCTCGATATTCAGTTAAAAGATGCCACATAAGGAGAAATTATTTCATTATTCATTTACTAAATTGACCTATGAATAAGTGAAATTAAAACAAAATAGTATTCTAAAATTACTGGTAGGGGCATATTTCTCACAAAAAAATTAAATTGATTTTTTATTAATATTTCCGAGTTCCAATATACTACTACAAAGAAAGTCACTAAAGACAATGATCTCAGTGCAAAAAAATAACAATAACATTAAATTTATATCAAACTAATTTTACTTCTTTGAAAGATACAAAAGCAGATTAAGCAGATACAAAATGGAACTAATAAAACTAAGCAAAAAAGTAGCTGAAAATTTTACTGAAAAATATAGAGGAAAATTTTCCGACCCACATCGCTAACTTAGACTCTTAAAAAATGAAAGGAATACTATGCTAATAAATTTCGAAAGGTTTTCCACCTGTAGCTGGACAACTCAAGGTTTTTTATTCATTTAAAAACATTTAATGTGTACAGAGTTTGAAACTGAAAATTATGGAGAATTACTCAAAATCAGATCAAAATTTTAATTCGACACTTTTAAAAAATCAGGCGCTGTTTTTCATCAAACACGAATCATTGTTTGGTGATCAGAAAAGAAAAATCACTTTTTTAATCACTACTGGTGATCGTAATTATTATCTGCGATCATTATTTTTTTGTTTCATTTTTCGTGCCAGAAAAAACATCCTTTTTAGAGCACCAATTCATCAATGGAGATCACCTTGCTTGTTCTGAAAAATACTAAAGAGAACGCCTATCCTCGATAAGTTAGATTGGCGGTTTTGGCGAAGTTAAAAATAATTTCTTCTAAATAACTTTAAATATAAAAAAAATATTGCAATTCATTCCTCCTCCCATTTATGAAATGGGCGGCCTACATTCTATACTTTTTCTGAAAGAAAGACTGAATCAACTCCAAAAAATTTCCGACTATCAGACTATGCACAATAGGAATGTTTATGACACTATAAATGTTTGTCACGCAGGGTCTCAGCTGATGGGAGTTCTAGACACTATCCCTATGATTTGTACCGTCTGGAGGTTTGGTTTTGTAGCTTTTCTGTAGGAGGTAGAGTTCTAGACGGGATTTGTGAAGAACCCTAAAAATGAGCTTTCTCTCTCTTTCATATATGGAGTTGGATTTATTAACAGTTTCTGAGAGTAAATGATGTGTTCATGAGATGATAGTGGCGTTTCCTAAGATATTCCTTTTCCCAGATAAATATTTGTTATTTAGAAAGAGACGGGAAAGTTTCGAGACGAAATCCAGAGTAATACATTAATATTGAACTCAAACCATCGTTAATGAGCTCAGAATATTTTCAGAATGGAATTTACGCACTGCGGTAGTGTCTTCTTTATGGTCTTATATCTTGTGTATGTTTTTGTAAACTTTCTATAACATGAACTCAATCTATTTCTGGAATTCCTTTTCCCCGAGGTTTATACATTTCTTTCTGTATTTTAATCATTTATTTTTTAATCACTTATGATGACTTTTATTATTTTTGATAGCGTTTATATAACCATAAATTATTTTTGAGACATTAATACATTTTATAAGAAATACATCATTAATATCAATTCGAGTTTGAAAATCAAAAATTAATATAAATTCCTTCTCCACTTTTGATCTACAAATGCCATGCTTTTCCATTTCAGTAATTAAAGTATTTTTAGTAATATGAAAGTAAGTAATTTTAAATAAATGAAAGTAAAGTGAAACTTAAATACCTTAAACAATTTACAAATTACTTAATACCTTTAAACAATTTACAACAATTATTATAGGAGTTTTGTTATTTTTTTAAAATAGCAAATGTTACTCATGGGCATTTCTTATGCAAACGAATGTGTTAAGGTGACACTAGTGAGTTTGTGACTAAAGATCACCGCAAATATTAATGATCTGAAAAAAAACTGAATAATGCATGCCGAGGAGTCCTAAACAGTATTGATTATTTTATCTGGAAGACAATACCATAACCCGCTGTGCGCGAGAGATTTACAAAAAATAAATGCGTTCTCAGTAGCAGATATGACAAGATCATTTACCAAAAAAAATGTTGGCTTTCCCCACTAGTTCACAAAAGCTCCATGTCCCCATTATAAATTACCCGAAAGACAATGAAGGTGCCTTCAATCACCAAACAAAACCATTTTTCAGCCATCTTGAGAACACACGCCAACAATCCATTTCCATCTGCCGTGGGATACAACTTCACCCAGCCATTTTTGTTTCACCTGATATATTTCGTTGATTAGCCCTTTAAGAAACAGTATTTTCCGCGCTAGGACAACAATTCCTGGGGTTTTTGATAGATGCGAGCTTTTTCGAAAGTCTAAAAAACAAAACAAAATGGCTGATATTTTTTTTTCTTTCTTGCGGTTGATCGATGTTTGGAACAGTTAAGAAGGCTTTTCTAAAGAGAGGAAAATTAGGGCTGTGAGGAATTTAAATTGGACGGCTTTTCCCTTATATTAAACTTTGTCTCGATGGGTGACGGTTGCTGTGATGAATTGGTGCAATTTATAGGATATGTGCTGCTGAAACAATGAATGAAGGAAATTATGGATGCTTTAGTATGGGCAGATAAGTTTAATCATCTTTAAATCTAATTGCTAGAAACTAATTGGTCAGATTAGAAGACCAAGCTTTAATGAAAGCAATATTTTCTAACCTCCTATGTGAAAGTTGGAGTTGTTTTTCATCAAATTGTATTGGTTTTCCGTTGTTTTTCTCGATAGTGCAAATTGCTAACCATCAAGAAGGCGTGTCTATTCCTTACAAGGAAATAGGTGCTATTCAATTAAACTGATTGGATTTTCTTTTTTTATCAATTTATCATCAATTTTAGAATAAAAACAGTGCTTGATGAGTGCAATAAAGATTACCTTGATTTTAAGTGAAACAATTACGTATGATGCTTGGGTGTTTAAACTTATGTTTTAAGTTAAGGGGGATTGTACGGTACGGAACTTAAACCGTGAATCATCTTCATTTGGGATATAGTACGTATTCGAACTTTGTCGACTCCGCAACAATTTGAGCTGTTGTTTCTTAATGTTACAATAACTTGGAATTTGGTCATGCAAACAGTTTATGCGCTAATATCAGCCATGAAAATTTTGAAAAAATTTCAAATTCATTTCTTATCAAGAGACAAAAGCCATTTTGAAAAATATTAAAGGTTTTTTTTAATATTGGATCCATTAGAACAGGGGTCCCCAACCCTATGCCCGCGGGCACCATGGCGCCCGTCGATCGGTCTAGGTGCGCCCGCTGCTTGTGCCCAACGATAAAATATTTCAGTTTTCCACTATCCCATAAAATTCTAGAAATGAAATAGCAACATACATTTCAGAATTTCTTTAAGTAAGGCGAGAATAGAAATTTTGGATCTTCAGAATGACATTATCCTCAAAACTATTATTAGATGATATGAGAAATTCTGGAATATTTGATAGAAATAAATTTCCATTCTTAAAAAGAGCAGCATATAAAATAGTTTTTTTGGTTCCACACACTTATGATGTTATTTTCAACAATGAATATATATTAAAATCAAAAAATATAGATCACGACGTACAGATGAACACCTTGACGATAGCTTGCGGGCAAGAATTTCATCATAATCTCCAAATTATGAAGCGCTGGCCAGTGAAATGCAATGTATTTTATATATTTTATAAATAATTTGTATACTTCGTATGTTTTGCAAGCAATTTAGTAGTAATTTAAATCTAATAAATACTTTACTACTAATTAAATATTAATACTAATTATATTCATTATGTTAAATTAATTTTTAAAATTAAATTTTTTTGTGCATTATATGTAGTGTGTATTATTAACTATGTCCACCAACTATAAATTTATCTTGAAAAAATAAATGGTGCCCCCTATTCGACCGATATTCTGGTATGTGCTCTTAGGTACAAAAAGGTTGGGGACCCCTGCATTAGAATATCAACTTAAACATTTCCAATCACATATTAGTTTATCAGTCTTGGTATTTGAATTTGTTTTCTTTGTCTTACGAAGTCTATATGGACTAAAAGATGGACAAAACAACCTCACTTTCATTTTTAAGTTCTTTTTTACTTTGTAGACACTTGTAAATATTTTTAAAAAACACTCAATCGATATTTTGTTATTCACTCAAACACCAAGGCAGAAACTAAAAACAACAATAAAGTATTAAACTTTCCTTTATTGCATAAAATAAAGAAAAATACATATGTTGAGAAAACATAAATAAAAATCGTATTTTTAAAAGAAACATTCAATACTCTGTCTTTAAACCCAGCCACAATCCTTTTATTAAAACAATTCCCACCAACAATTTCTTTCAACAGTTCCTTCCATCTGAGTTATTTTATCCGCAGCTATATTTATTACGGCCGTCCTAAATACGAGTGAAACATTTTAAGACCGAAAGGAGAGTCCTCTCTGGTGGTCAGAAGCCCCCTAGAGAGCAGCAAACTCTTTATTAAACGAGTCCCTTGACAAAGACTGTAATCTGAGGTCAACCCACGTTACTTCTTTCTTCTGAGTTCTGCCAGTCGCTGTGAAATGTGTCTCAGGAGGTTATTATCTAGGAGTCTGAGTAGTTAGGTTAAAATACTAAGAAATTCTCAATGTATGTAACACAGTAACATTCAATTTAGATTATGAGGAAACTTATTTTCAACTTAATTTTGAAACCAATAAGATCTTTCAGATTTATGCTGGTGTTCAAAATAAAGAGACATTGAAAACAAATTTTATTTTTGTCAGATCTACTGGACAGATATGGATGAAATTATACCTGCAAACTTTTACGGATTGTCCGTAATATTTGCGGATATTCGTCTAGTTTACGGCCTTACGGATTGATTGAAAAATATTACGGATTTTGCGTTTTTGTCCTCTTAACAATCCCTTGAAAACGCAATACACACTCATGAATGAATGAATGTACGATTTTCTCCAATTGTATCTTATTACTTCCAAACCAGATTCCTCTACTTACTAATCCTTGTCCTTACGATTTTCTCAATTTTGGCCCTTTTATTGAGTGAAATTTGGCTCTTTTGCCAGTCTTTTTCGGCAGGGGCGTCATTTAGGGGGGGCAGGGGGGCAACCACCCCCAAAGTTTCCACTGTTATGTTAAAAATAGTTGCAAGTCCCTTGAAAATTCTGTAACAAGGAGCTTTGGGTGCAACTCAAAAAGTCTCAAAAAGAGTTAAACACTACTTTTGAGGGTTAAATTTTAAAAAAATTTCTGCTGGAGGATCCCCAGCCCCCCTCTAAAATTTTTACGTCAATTGCTACACAGATTTTTCCTCCTTAGAATTCTGCCATTTACAAGAAACTTTTCCCATTACGAGCTCCCCAAAGAGTTTGAAAGAGATAAAACACTAGTTTAAAAAGGAAATTTCAAAAAATTTTCTAGGGCATACCCCCAACCTCCCTCTATAATTTTGACCTCTGTTAAACAGTGTTTTTCCCTTGAAAATTTCTGCCACTTATAGAAGCTTTTCCTTTTTAGTGCTCTACAAAGAGTTTGAAAAAAAGTTTGAAAAAGAGATGACGCGCGCTCACCCGTAAAGTTTGCTTCTTCTCGTGTTCCGTTCGCAATGCGAAAAAAAACTTTACCGAGATTGGAATTCGCGTTGATGTTTTTCAGGCTTGTTACGCGGTAAACTTCAAGTTGTAGTTTTGTAATGTTACGCAAAAGGTTTTACAGATGTAAGTTTTCAAAAGTTGGCAAGTATAAATTTGGTAGGAACATAGGTTATAATATAATACCCAAAAGTTAATCATTCAAAAATCATCATACACATATACGTGAGCGTGAGTAACAATTGTCAGAGTAAAAATATATAAAATAACGGTTCCAGAATCAAGTAAAATATAGGATTTAGAGGATATGTGTGATCCCTCCTGCTGACATGCAGATTTCCTTCAGTGATTTACAACCGTGTATTAGGAAGATAATAAATTTTCCTGTTCTTAAGTCCTTGATTCCAGTAGATCTGATTGAAATCGAACAAATGTTCAATTTCTTCTCTTTATTTTGAACACCAGTGTAAATTGATATAGATGTTTAAATTCCAGAAACAATTTTATAAATTAGCACTAATTGAGTTTCATTATTAAACAGGTTTTTACATTTAAACTACTGTTTAATGGCGTGTCATTTTTCTTTTTTTTAAGTACATATTCATGATCAATGTGTTTTTCTTTTGTTCTCGCATTACTAACACTTTTCAAACATATTAAGAACATTATCACAAAGCAATAAGATGTTTAAGTGTTTTACCTAACAATCCAAGTATAAAGTCTTGTTAATTTGAGTACAAAAAAAGTATTATAAAAAGTGTTTATTTTTGTGTGAAGCATTTGTAGTGATGTTTATATCCACATTTAAAACTACACATAGATCTCTTCATAACTTGTAATATAAAGTTTTCAATCCTACTGACAAAGCAATTAGTATCAAAAACCAATCTTCCAATCTTTCCAATACTTCTAGAATCTTCTAATAATTTTAACTTTCGCATGCACAATGCACTTATATAAATAGATTGAGCTTTAGGAACTATTATCATTACAAACGTAAAAAGTAGTATGAATAATTACATTTAAGTTAATTAGCTTAATGAATGATACCTAGGAGAAAATATTCCTAATTAAGGTCAACGTCTTTTTTAATTGATTCATTTGTTGAACTATTCTGTACATTAAGGGAGTAAGTAAAAGATATCTAAACAAATTATCCAAGTAACATGAAAGTAATTAAGCTCATTCTTAAGAATAAATATCCCCTCCCCTCAAAGCTACAAAGTACACATTCTTCTTAATTTTGATCAGTTACTGTACATTACGAATTTGTGCGTAGAGCTTCCTGAGGTATTCCTTTTTTTAATCGTGAATTTCAAAAAAATAAACAAGGCATCAATCGGACATCAGATAATTTTTTTTTGAACGAAAATTGAGTTATTTAATATCTAAGACTTTTTTTCAGGCGGAAATCAGAAGAAAGTATAGTTTTAGGGTTCTTTGATATAGAATGAATACTTTTGCGAAAACTAGGTTAAAAGTTTTTTAGTGGAATGATCGTTTGAAGCTCTATCGTTAATTGACTCTTGTAAAATATCCCTTGATATCCTTTTAAGTTCATTGTATCTTGAAATTTTCAAGCTAGTTAAAAAAAACTTCAATTTACTCTTTAAGAAGTTCTTATATGTATTTCAAAAAACGTCCAAGTATTTTTTTAATTCAATCTAAAATTTCTTAACTGTAAATTTTAATTTTTAAAATTTATTTAAAATTTATATTTGGTCTTTAATCATCTTTAAACAACTAGGGTCACTTGGGGTAAGTGGGACCCCTTTGTGGCCTAGTGCATTTTTGGAGCTCAATAGAAGAATTTTGATCGGGTTAAATTTGAACTTATTGACTAATTTTGTAAGAGACACTATCCATAAAAAATTTTATTGGTAGTTTCTAAAATAAAGCTTTACATTTTTCTTAATTGGTCTTTATTTAAAAAAATGAGATGGGTGTCCCACTTACCCCAAGTGATGGGGTAAGTGGGATACACCCTCTTCATTTATATTGGAAGAGAGGTCGACGTATTGGCGTAGTGGTTAAGAGCATCTGACTGTGAACCCATACGTCTGGGGTTCGAATCCCCGTTCGGCATGGATGTTAGTTTCTGTCCTTGTGTGTAATGAATGAATGTGGCCCCCCTGTAAAAAGGGGTTGTGCCTGCGAATGTGTGTGTGTGTGGCGTGGGCAACAGTACTTCACCTCCGTGGCTTCGGTCCACAGGTGCCCACTGGGTAACGTGAAGAAAGTACTAATTACGCGGTGTCTGTTGGTCAATGAACTCTGTTATCCGTAACTGTTCACTTACCTGCCATTGGAAATAAAAAAAAAATATTGGAAGAGAGCAAAACTTAAAAGGAAGTAAGTGGGTCTTGATAAAGTACAGAAATTTTCACCACAAAATATTTTACTGTAACTGTAACCATGAGTGAGAAATTTATTCACATTAAAATCAAAATGACAAGGTACGAATAGAATAAAAAGAAAATTGAGTATTTTAAAGAATGTTTTAAAAGGCCAAATGGATATGTTTTACTTTAACATATAAAAAACTTGAAAAAACATAATAAGGTTGATTAAGATTTATTTTGGCACTTTAGTACTACTATTTTTTTTCTTTTTCACTCACGATAAAGTATTTTGATTTATGTTTTGCTAGAAATTAAAATTGATTTCAAAACTTTCGTAATTTATAGTACCATGTATTTTACATTTATAATCCTTTTATAATTGGACTTCCTGTTCACTAACTATCAGAAAGTGTCATTACGCTCTTGAATAAAATTACCTCATAATTTGCATCACTGTCATGAACTTTGACCAATTTCGCATACCAGGCTAAACTCGATATAGCTAGAGAGTTTGGAGGATTCTAGTTAAAATTAATTAAAACCGTAGTGGATATTTTCCAATTAATTTCTATTATGTTATTATTTGAATTAAGAATTTTAAAAAAGTTTATAACTTCGAGTTTACTTTAAAAAAGTTTTAGTTCAAAAAGTTATCACTTATTTTGTAGATTCAATTATAGTAATAGTAATTGAGAAAATGACAGGATCATACAGCTTAGTACTGTTATGATTTAATTTTAGAATATAATATATATGTTACGGGCAAAGTGATTAATTGGGCATTATTAATAATGCCCAGAGCGTAAGCAGGCAAAGTGATAAATTTCATTCATAAACTTCGTTGAATTTATCACATTGCCCGAGCATTATTATTAATGCCCAATTAATCACTTTGCCCGTAACATATATAATAACAACTACGAATGTTAATCCTTGCGGCTTTTTTGTATAAAAGTCTGGCAACAACGGTCATATATCAAGTAGATTTTCTTTAAAATTTAATTACAGAATATGTACTAGAATTTATGTGTGTGTCACAGAGTATTTTGATAAGTTTGTTTTGCAAGATGCTTCACTAAAAAGAACCTTGAATCACGTGGACTGTTTATTATTCTTGCATTTTTATACAGCTCCGTCTCCCTCCATCATAAAGTTGTTTTTCAAGACGGAAATCCGTCAAAATTCAAGAAAACTTTCATTCCATAAAAAACAGGGAATAAGTTAATATCTAAAAACCCATGTATCACAGTAACTGGCAAAAAGCCTACAGTACTAACTATTAATATCACATCACATTGTCAATGTCAATACTACAAACCCATTAGAAGATACATTTCATCTATCGCTCGCTTAGATATTAATGAACTTAAAAGAACTCCACTAACTGTCCAGAGAAAGTTTTCCAGACGCGTTTAAAGGTCACATACACAATTAAATGATAATAAATCTGACCAGAGTATAAGTTTTTGGTGGACCTTTCGATGTCACTTGAGAAAGAAAGAAGCGAGCCCAGATGTTGTGACGCTCGGCTCCGTCTCTCTTCAGCAGACTTGTCACACAGAAGCGGCAAGATGAAAGGACCACTGATTTGTTGCATTTTGATAGAGCAGGGGGCTGACTTTCCCCCCATAGAGTGAAAAGGTATAGAGTGTACGTTGGTTCTGTTACATATCAAAGTGACCTTGTTCTAACATTTTCTGACAGCCTGAATGCCTGTCTTGCAAAAGGGCTTTTTGTTATGTCGTGCTTAAAATATTTTCCAGGATTTGAATTGGATAATCTGGGGGGGGGGGGGTTAGCAAAAATGAATGTTGATGATTGAATTTTCGTTAATGATTCTAGAAATCGGACTTGGTTTGTGTATAAACTTAATTGACCTCGATTGAAATTCAAGGATTGTAATTGCAGGGTTCCAATTTTACTCAGATAATGGACTCTGTTGTCAAAACTTTCATCTGTTTTCAAAAGTATTGCTATCAATCCTTCTTCTTATACTCTGTTCATTTAGAAATGGCGCCTGAGAAATAGTGCTTTCCCCCACGCTAGAAACGTAACCATAGTTACGCTCTTCGCGCAGCCAATAGTAAGCCTTCTTCGTCACTTTCACGAGTTGCTATGGTTACCGATCGGTGGTGGGGGAAGGAAATATTTTCAAGCGCCTAATCAAAATGAATAGAGTATAGAACACGAAAGCCGATACCAAGTAAAAAAAAAGCCTGAAAACAAGACTTGATTTTTCTAAAGTTCTGATTTTTAAAAAAATCGTGGATTAATCATACCGAATTAGAGAAATAAATTAAAAATTTCCCCTAAAACACAAAAATAATATGTAGTTGTAAGTAATAAATTTCAGTAGTAATTTACAGAAATCAAACAAAAGCAATATTTTTAGAGGGAGATATAGATTTTTCTTTAGTAAATGTAGTGATTATTTTTCCACCGCCAAAATCCCTGTTATGAGATTTCTCTCCTTTGATACTTCCTCCTTTCATTACAGAAGAAATTTATTTCTTATTATACCACTCTTCTTATTGGGCATGTAGGGTTACAATTGTTGTGCTCTCTATAGTCACACTACATCTACGGCTGACTCCCGCTGTTACGCAGCTCACCCGTTGAAGTAGAAAGAGAGAGAAGTGTCGGAAGAAAATAGAGAGAGAAAAAAGAGAGAAAATCCCCTATAAGACCTCACAACAAACAACTGCTGCCATCAGCCAGTAACAAAAGTCTCGAGGAAACACTAGGGCTTGTCATAAAGCCCCTCTTGCCGAGTCGACGCATTATGCGATCCCTGGCACTCCATAAAGGACGAAAAAAATGGCGCAAGGAAAGAATAAAAATTACATCCAAGTTCTAATGGATTTCAGTCGTAAATCTGGCTCCACAAAGGAAAGAAAGGGGAAGAATAAAAAACAGCGTGATTTCGTGTATTATGATCTTGTAATGGAGCATCATCAGAAGGGTAAAAATCAAACCCGTGTTTTTGGCGGGACAATAGAATTTCTTGTTTGGAATGGGTCAATCTGGGGTAAGGATCACGATCTATCGGACAAACAGTACGAGCGGCTCTTGCTAATAATAAGCATTTCCTCTCGGCTTTCGAATTTTTGAGGTCCGGCAGAGAAATGGCTGGGTCCATTTCCTAGATTGGTTCTGCTTTCGAGGCAGTTAAAGTTTCTCAGTTCGCTGGCTTTTTCTGGCTCCACGTAGAATGTGATGCACATTTTTATGTAGTAAAAAAAGTTCCGGTTCTGTTTCTGGAGTTTACTTCACATCATTACGTTTGTGTCTGTTTTCAGGGTGATTTTTCAAAATGTATCTAACTAGGTAAAAGTTTCACCGTTTCACAGAGTATATTACCTATAATAGATTTCTAAGGGTTTTTATCATCTTAGTTTGGAATGTATTTTATTCTAAATTTTTTTTACAAATCATATATTTTTTCAATTCCAAGACCACAAAAGTTTTCCTTTTATATTTATTACTAGGAAGACACACTAAGCCTCAAGAATTGAATTTTATTTTTTCAAACAATTAAACATTCTATTTATAAGTTTGCGTTTAGTAGAATTAGCAACTTAATTTTTGTCATCCTAAATTTTTAGCAAGATATATTTTTATGAACCAAATTTGTGTTTGGTGCAGCTAATTTTAACTCCTTTGCTCATTGTTGAGAAGGATTTTAGTTTAATTTATCATTTTATTAGATAAATAAAAAAATTAATAAAGAAAATTAAATTTAAGAAGTAAAGATAGGAAGAAATAATATTTTCCTAAAAATTAATCCCTTAATAAACATATTTGGATTAACTTCAAATATTTGTTAATACATTTTTATCATAACTATTACTTAAGTTTAGGTCAATAAGTTCACACTATGGAAAATCAAATCTATATTCAAAACTCCATACCAGTTTCAAAATTAACTACCCCAACATATTTTTCATTTTTTTATCTAGGATTTTTTAAATATACATTAAGAATAATCTTAAATATACGTAAAAAGATTTTAAAATGAAATTTATAACCTCCTTACCTTTTCACTCCCCTCCATAACTAAAGCAATTACTATTTAAATGTAGGATTTTAAATCGAAAGTTCATATAATGAAATAAATATTAATGACTAATAAAAATTTTTTAAAATAAATTTAAGATTCCTCCCGCATAAACTTAGTGGAAAAATAAATTGATTCTAATCACAAGTATTAATTGTGAAGGATTGAAAATGAGATTAACTTGGTCAGACACCCACATCAGCCATTTCTGTATTCGACACATGTCTGCTTACTGGAAAAGTCGGTAACTAGCAAAGAAGTCCGCAATCAGTAGAATTCATCGATGAAAGGAGTCTAACTATAACTTCAAACTGCTAGTTATCTTGAGGAAGTAAATTGACAAGGTATTCATACGATTCCAGTAACTTTTCTGACAGTACAACAGCAAAATACCTGATTGTTCAAACCTTCGTTGTGTATGAAGAGTTTGGGATTTATTTAGTTGGATTCTTAGACTACTTTTTCTTTCTAATTTCTCTCCCACAGCTGGAAATACTAAACATATTGCAATTATTTATTTCACTAATCTTCACAAAAAAACTGTTCTGTTAAATTTTTACAAAGTTCGCGTTAAAATAAAACTGCATCGCAACTTAAACTTAATTTGTATTTGCTTAAAATTTTAAAAAATCAATTTTCTTTACAAAATGTTTACATATGGTCATATTTAGTTATATTTGCTCTACAATGCAAAATATTTCTTACAAAAGTTTCAGAAAAAGGTCGCAGAGATACGTAGCTTATTCACGTTAAGTTTTTCTTACCATACAAAATCATTTCTTTTAGTTTATAATGCATCTTTCATAAAATAACTGATATCAACAAAGGCAGACGCGCAGCATTCGAATGTTCTACTTATAATTAGGAGCAAAAATTCCTCCCACCTATTTAAATATGCGAAACCGGACAAGTTTTGGGAGGTGCTCTCGGATTCTGAACAACCCATATGTGTGGAAAAATGATGAATGGTTAGTTTATTAGCCATTCAATCAATGAATGCTTTCTTGAACAAACACCTTTAAAAAGTATTGGAAAAACTTTATTTACTGCACCGAATGTTTTTAATGAAATTATATTTGTAAACGCTTTTGATCAATTAACATTTGGTAAGGATTAAAATTAACGTTGCACTAATTCACATTCAAAAATATATGCTACCAAATATCATCTACGTGTTAGATTTTCGGATGTAATAGAATTTTTCAAGCATGGAAGTGCTTACCTTAAATTAAAAGAGGTAAATGCGTAGTAAAAATTTAAAATCCCTATCAAATTATTCAGGAGCATATCCTAATTCTATTTTTTGTTTTATTCAATTTATATATTTGTGTTTTGAAAACAAAAACATTTTTTTAATCATTTCAAGATTTAAATTTTTTTGTGACACCTAATTGTTCAACTCTTTTTGAGTTTTTTCAGCTTTAAATTTCTACATTATTTCTTTTTTATTGCAATGTAACTTGAGTTCTGAATAGGAATTCAGAGTAATAGATTTGTAAACTCTAACTGATCACAATTACTTAGGTAAAATAATTTAAGAAGGCTACAATACTGGAATTTTCATCAGTACTACATATCATTGATTAGAACAGATATCTCCATAAAGTACAAAAGGTTAAAATAATACAGATCCAGAAACAATTCCACACCCATCTAATTCAGAAACAAATACTACAATCGACGCTAACGGAGTAAATGATGTCTCTTTATATATTTATTTCCCTTTTAGATACAAAAAGAATTCTTCCATCATAAACATTACCAACACACCCTTGAGGTATCTTAAATCACGCACAAGTACCTCCTCGGTCTTTAGATGATACATTACGGGGAAAAGTACCCAAGTTCCTTAAACATATACATTTAATTGATTATGATAGAATCCAAACCAACCGTGTAATGCGCATTGCCCTTTTACACGGAAAACCAAGCGTATAATGGTATACAGACAATTACAGTGAATGTCATCTAGGAATCAATGGCCATCGTCCCAGCCCTGGATGTAATAACACGGTCTACCACATACCATTACAGTACTGCAGGAAGAAAACCGTGTAATTCAGCAATGGACCTCCCCAAAAAGAGAGAGAAGAACCAATCTAAACAAAAAATAATCCAGATTACAAAGCGGATGCGTTGTTATTATTAAAAACGCGCAACCCTGATTCCGAGATAAAAGAATAAGGTCCGCGCGGTGCTCTCCCCAGACGGCACAGTAAGCCAGAGTCAAGCTTATTTCCAGGCTTGAAATTTAGTGTACAAACCTTGAATCAAACTAGAGTTCAAGCTTGATTCGAGCTCGGCAGTTGACGCAGTTACAGATTGATTCCAGCTAGACCCAAGGCTTGCATTTGGCTTGACTAAGCTTGAATAACGTTTTATTTTTACTTTATATTCTAGTTGAACTGAAGTTGTATAACAGCTTGATTTTACCTTTACTTAAGTTGTATAACAACTTGATTTCACCTGGGCTGCAATTTGATTTTACCTTTACTTAAATTGTATAACAGCTTGATTTAACTTAGGCTACAGCTTGATTTTACGTTTACTGAAGTTGTATAACAGCTTGGTTTTACCTTTCCTTAAGTTGTATAACAGCTTGATTTCACCCGGGCTGCAATTTGATTTTACCTTTACTTAAGTTGTATAACAGCTTTATTTCACCTGGGCTGCAATTTGATTTTACCTTTGTTTAAGTTGTATAACAGCTTGATTTCACCATGTTTTATGCTTAAATCTACCATGATTTTAGCAGGATTCAGCTTGGTTTTTGCATTAAATTTAGCTGGACTACAGCTTGATTTTTAATGTGTATTCAAGTATTCAAAGCTAGAATTAAGGTAGAATATTCCTTGATCCCCCTAGAACATTCCTTGATATTCCCTCCCCTCAAACTTGAATCCCATGTTGAGTAATCCAATCCCCAGTTGGAAATTTGCATTTGTTGGCTTGAATTAGGTGTGTGTATTTTTCTATCTTTTCTTTCTACTTTTCCCTCCTGCGTTTTATTACGGGTGGTACTCAGTATTTTTAATTCATTGCTTTAGTTATTTTATAACAACAGCTTCATTTCAGGTTGTACCTTTTTTGATGCGATAGGGACGTAGCACGGTAATATCATCATGGTATCCTTGTTTTTATAATTTACCCTTAACAATTTTTTTATGATTTTAGTTATTTTCGAAAAATAGTTTCCTTTCAGGCTGTGTAGATTGTATATGATGCGACAGGGACGTAGCACGGTAATATCATCATGGTATCCTTGTTTTTATAATTTACCCTTAACAATTTTTCTATGATTTTAGTTTTTTTTATTAATGGTTTCCTTTCAGGCTGTGTAGATTTTATCTGATGCGATAGGGACGTAGCACGGTAATATCATCATGGTATCCTTGCTCTTACTAATTTACCTTTGACAACTTTTCTATGCTTTTAGTTTTTTTAGAACAATAGTTCGTTTTCAGGCTGTATAGATTGTATTTGATGCGATAGGGATGTAGCACGGTAATCTCTGCATAGTATCCTTGTTTTTCTAATTAACCCTTAACAGTTTTTCTGCTTTTAGTTATTTTAGAACAACAGTTTCATTTCAGGCTGTGTAGATTTATTGTATCTGCACGGTAATCTCATCATGATATCCTTGTTTTTTTTCTAAATTAATAAAATATTTTTTTATTTTTCCAGAGAACTGTAAAAAAATATTTTATTAATTTAGAAAAAAAAACAAGGATATCATGATGAGATTACCGTGCAGATACAATAAATCTACACAGCCTGAAATGAAACTGTTGTTCTAAAATAACTAAAAGCAGAAAAATTGTTAAGGGTTAATTAGAAAAACAAGGATACTATGCAGAGATTACCGTGCTACATCCCTATCGCATCAAATACAATCTACACAGCCTGAAAACGAACTATTGTTCTAAAATAACTAAAAGCATAGAAAAGTTGTCAAAGGTAAATTAGTAAGAGCAAGGATACCATGATGATATTACCGTGCTACGTCCCTATCGCATCAGATAAAATCTACACAGCCTGAAAGGAAACCATTAATAGAAAAAACTAAAATCATAGAAAAATTGTTAAGGGTAAATTATAAAAACAAGGATACCATGATGATATTACCGTGCTATGTCCCTGTCGCATCATATACAATCTACACAGCCTGAAAGGAAACTATTTTTCGAAAATAACTAAAATCATAAAAAAATTCTTAAGGGTAAATTATAAAAACAAGGATACCATGATGATATTACCGTGCTACGTCCCTATCGCATCAAAAAAGGTACAACCTGAAATGAAGCTGTTGTTATAAAATAACTAAAGCAGAAAATTTTAAGGGAATAAATCCACGACCAGAGGGTATCAGCAATGGAGAACTTGTCTGGACTCGGGCGACTCGGGTCGGAGGTCGGAGACTATGGTTGTGATAGTGTGTTGGGAGGCGAGCGAGAGTGCAACTGCGAGTGTCGAGTCACGTGAAGGGCCATTGGCCAATGATATCCTTATCTTGAAGAAGCACGAAGGGCAAACTCACTTTTATTTTTAGGGGTGTATGTAGGTCCACATAGGTCACTCGTCCGTTAAGGTCAGGTTCAGGGATAGTATGTAAGTGAGTAGATGTAAAGGCAGGGGTGACACAAAGGGTGGATTCGACGCGTTCCAGGAAAATTGTTTTGTTTGGACACACCATCTGGAGAACCTGTCTGGACACACACCTGGGGAGGGGAAAGGGGGATCCCGTTTTGCTTGTACTTTGTATTCGTTTTCTCAAGAGGGATTATGGTTCTGTTTCTGAAAAAGTAATTGAGCAAGAACCTTAACTGCACTCTGATTAAAAGCAAAGAAATAATTAAAAATTAAATTATTTTAACTAACAGTGCTGCTATTAACCATATCTGTAGTTTGTAAAATGTGCCCCTTCTATGAAGTCCGATTGACGATATTTGTTCACCTGGCTAATCCATGCAATTTTTGTGTTACAATTATAAGGGTTAGTTTTTCTGAAAGGTTTTAACGGGAGGAATACGAATCCGGTTGTTGGCAACCCCAAATATGGTGCAGAGGGGCGCAGCGGGGGTTCAAAGTGGCGGATCTCGCATCAGAAGAACAGCGATTTCTCCTATATTTATCGCGATATAAATACTTTTTCTGGCTTAAATATTTATTTATTACATATTCGAATGTATTAAATGCCCACGGTTCATTTTAGTGCAGCGGGTAATACCGTAAAGCGAGAAATTCAAAATACGCTCGTTTATGGCATTTGCCATGAGAATTTTGGAGTTACAGCAACGATAGTTATAGTTTTTCTGAAAGTTATCAATATAAGAAATCTGTATTTCAATGTTCGCAAACCTCAGATTCGGATACAGCACCCCAAAAAACATTTATTTCTCAAAATAAATACTATTAGACTGGACTAGTTGGGAACATGATAAAATCCATTAATGTAACGATACCTCATTGTTATAGTTTAATGCTCTTCAAACATAACGTTTTTACGGTCCTCTAAATTGACATAGAATTAAATACCAACCAAAAATCTTAATTTTACAGGATGATTATATCCAAGTGAGGCTAACCTGTGAAATTTTCAAATGAATGTTTAATTAACCCTTTTTCCACCAGAAATATAGATAGAGGGTCAAAATATAGATTTTTTCGAAATTCTCAGATTTTGATGGTCCATAACTCCACTTGGATGAAAAAACCAAAAGTGAAATTTTTATATTTGGATGATACCCTAGTGATAGTGAATCAATTTTTCAGAATTCAAATTTTTAAAGTTTTGTTCCAACAGAGATATAGAGGGTCAAAGTTTGTTTTTTAAATTGTTCAACTGTGGAGGCGTATAACTACAAAAAAGAGCTAAGTACCAAGGTTGAATTTTTTCATAATATATTTCTGTGAGTCTACACAAACTACACGGCTACACATTTCTTACAAAAAATATTTGTAAAATACGTATAAATGTTTTGTTAATACTACGTCTTCTAAAATTGAAAAATCATCATTTTTAAAGTTAAATTTTTAGGCTGATTTTCTATACTTGGGACATGATTCCCTTTAAAAACGCAAAAATCAGCATTCTTCGTGGAACATCAATGGCTGCTATAAAAATTTAACTAAAGACAATAAATTAAAAATAGTGTTTTTGGACTCTCTAATGATGTAAGAATCAACCCTAAAAAAATTATTTAATGTTTAAATGGTCGAGCGACCACTTCTGGATCACATGATAAGGATTGGCCCAGTGCTGTTATTAATATTTTATTATGAACATTGTACAGTATATAATTTTTAATATGAAGTCTGCCAATATTTGCGCCCAGATACTCCTTAACTACCAAATTTTATAAGGAATAGCCACTGGTGGCGGTGGGGTCACGTTTAGAAACATTTTTTAAAACAATTTTTTGAATTTTTAAAATTAAATTAATATTTTAAATCCCATCAGTACATCAACTATTAATGGGCTATAAGTTTTCTTTAACTTATCTTTTGTTGTTCCATTGGTTCTTTACCTTCCCATGTGATATTTAAGTGTAGTTTAAATAGTATGATTTTGAAAATAGTAAATAATTTATGCAAACATTCAAAATATTATAGAGACCCACTAAGAAATGACCCACCAGTTGGTCTTGAGGCAGACGCATCCAGGCACTGATATACAGGTTAAAAATATTTTTAGATTTACATGTCTTTTTAGGGACCATTTTTTATCCTATCAGTCGATAGGATCTAGGATCTCAAAATCGATAGCCTGTCCGTCCAGAGTCCAAAAGACAGGGAATGTACGGGAACTGGTTTTTTCCATCCCCAGTCCCCTCTCGAAAAGTTTCTCTCCCCAATTCGAATTCTGCTTTCTGCATTCCATTGATCGTTCATTCCATCTGTAAGAACCAGTGGCGTATATAGAAATTTATTTCGGGAGGGGCCCAAAATTATTTTTCACCAACTTCCAAGCAAATTTATTACGTCCAAAGTAACTTTCTTATATATTTTTTGTTAAAATCTTCATATAAAAACTTATTAGGGGACATCCATAAATAACGTGAGGTCAAAAAGGGGGGAGGGGTTTGGAAAAATCTCACCAAAGGGAGAGGAGGGGTCGATTAAAATCTCACGTCAATTTTTTAAGTTAGAAATTAAACGATTTTCTTAAGTATGAAAAAGGAATAATACCCACAGATAAGATAATCTAGTTATGTTTAGGATAATGTCCTTTTTCCCACATCATTAATAATGGAAAAGTTTTAGGTGCTGGGAAGCACAAAATGCAAACGAATAGGATAGAAAATTATTTTTTGTGGTTTTTTTAACTTTTTCATAATAAAACAAATTTTAAAGTGAAGACTTTTGAGATAATTTTAAAGATCATATTAAACCACAATTTTTGAGACCATGATTAAGTTTTTACCAATAGTAGTTCTACACATTGAATTTTTCAATGATTTTTTTGGGGGTGTCGCTCCATTTTTAACTCCCTGGGATTTGGCCTGGGACCCCTCCTTCTGTACCGATTCTTGTTCGTCTTGATGAGTACTATCATCCCTGAAAGTTTGTTGCACCATTTCAGATACACCCTGTATACATTTTTTATATTTAGGAATGGGATCCTGATCTTGCTGCTAAGATGTGCACCTGCACATCCAACCCCAAAAACTTATCTTTCTGCATACCACAATTCCACACTCCCTCTCTAAACAAACACAGTGTTTCCTTTCAATCATCCCCCCCCCCAGTTGACCAGTTTCTTAAGACCGGATACGCCCATGAGCCCAGGGGGTTCATTCTGGGGAACACAAATTGTTCAAGGTCGAATTTTGGAAGGGTTCAGCAGATGGGATCAATTTAAACTTAGTAGTCGCATTTTTTCCGTCTTCTCTGTCCGATAGACTTGAAATGTAACTGCGTTTTTATAAAATGAATCGCAAACGAAAAATTAATGAATATTTCAGTGGCGTAGCTACGGGAGGGCAGAGGAGCGGTCCGCCCCGTGTGTACTTGGCATTTTTTTCAAGTTGTATGCTTTATTTGAAAAGAAATTTTGAATTCACTCTACTAATGAAATAAATTAGGGTTTAACAAATAGGTTTTCACCCTCAAACTATCTGGGAGAGTGATACCGAAGTCTTCGAATATTGCCCTAAGTTAGTAATTATGCCTTCCTTGAACAAAAAAATTTATCATCCTGGAAAATACTCATTTGGCTGGCTACCTAGGAGGGTGGCACCCACCCAAGTTTAAAAATTTCGAACGTAGTTTTAAATATAAACGTGAGAATTATAAGTGTAAGAATTGATTTAAATAATTAACAGTTTTTAGGGGTATGAACTGGGGTGTCACCCATCGAGCTTTATTTAGATGATACAAATTTTCTCGATCACACATAAATGTTTTTATTGAGCGAAAAAAAAACATTAAATAAATAAAAAATTATTAAATGAGTTATCAACCTATTTTGAAAGGGGTGTCACCCTTTTGGCTAGGGGGGCATCAAAGTTTTCCGAATAGTTTAACAAAACAAATTCAACTGAAAATTACTATGGGATATAAACCCTTCATTCCGGGTGACCCATTCAGCTAGCTGGGAGGCGACATTCAAATTAAAAACTCTAGCTTGAATAGTTTTAAAAACCAAGGTAAATGGTTGGAATGGAAAAAAGTCTAACATTTATTTATTTTAATCTTAAATGAGTAAATTTTAAATTTACATCTTACCTCAGGAAAATTCTGAATAGCCCAACTGTTTCATCTTCTGGCTTCGCTAGTCATCGTTTGAAAATTTTTCCCACATATGAAGGGTTTTATCAGGGGTGTCACCCATTGTGTCCAAACATAAGTAAATCCAAACATAAGTATCTACACTATGTTTAAAGATCACATTTCAAAATATTTTCTAGGGGAAGGCCCCCAGCCCAAACCTTCTTTACCTTACTTTATCAAGTAAGACCCTCTTACTTCCTTTTAAGTTTTGCTCACTTACCCATATAATAAAGAGAGAGTGTCCCACTTACCCCTAGTGATGGGGTAAGTGGGACACCCATCTCATTTTTTTAAATAAAGACCAATTAAGAAAAATGCAAAGCTTTATTTTAGAAACTACTAATAAATTTTTGTTTGTGGATAGTGTCTTTAACGAAATTAGTCAATAAGTTCAAATTTAACTCATTCAAAATTCTTCTATTGAGCTCCAAAAATGCAGTATGCCAAAAAGGGGTCCCAACTTACCCCGAGTAATCCTTAAATAATATTTTTGTTGAAAATTCAAGAAACAAATCTCAAAAATTCGTCATTTTGAAAAATTTGTAAAACATGTAAAACATTAATTTAGACTTGCAATAAAAACGAATTTATAATGATACAAGTCTGTAATAACAACATGCATTAAAGTTTGTTTATAAAAAAGGTAATGTAAAAAAACACTTTTGCGTGGTTTTTACTGAACGTAATTATTGCTTTACATACAAAAATCTTTACATTGTAATTAGCTGGAACGGGTCCCAAAATACTTTTCCCGGTTACAGAGGTTCTAAATTTTATGTATCATAGAATGCTTAACAGTAAGAATATACTTTTATAACACGAATTTAAAGGATAAATTTTTAGGTGATTCGATATTCATTCAGAAATCGATTTTCTGATGACTAAAAATAAAAGTGTAGGTGCTAGTAATTAGTAATTCACTATTAAAATTCAATCTAAATTATATACTAAAGAGGGTTCTTGAAGGTAAAACATAAAAATTACAAATTTATTAAGGGATTATACTAGTATAGTTCACTAACGGCCGTATTCTAGGCTTTCCGACCAAAGTCGGTGATTCCTTCTTCAATTGGTGGTTAACCGCTGATCAAATATTACTGAAAAATTATTTATTTCCCGAATAAATTATTTGTTCCAATAAATTACTCTTAAATATTTAAAATATTCTTATAAAAGCGTATTTAAAAAACCTCTTTAAATTTATTGTACAAAAATACAAAACCCAATTTTCAAATTTCCTCAAAAGAGGATTGCATTACATTTCTTCGTACTTTTGTTGGAAAATTTTTTACGTTTGAAACCTAATAAAAGAGTTCGAGGAATTTTCTCCCTAGAATTTAAAAAAAATATTCCTTATTTAACCAGGTTTTTAACACGTTTAGTATCTGCATCATCACCTGAAAATAATAACTTGCTAAAAGTTATATTTACAACAGGTAATTTTAAAGCTCCATTAAAAAGAGGTTCTGGTGAAGTTCCTTCATAATTCTTTAAAAAAAATTCTTTTAGAAATGTAATATGGACAAGTATTCTAGAATTTTAATTTGAAACAAGAAATTTTTTGTATTTTTAATAACCTGTTATGGTTCTTAGTAATAAATAGAACAAAGATATTTATTAAGAAGGCTATTCAAGTCTAATATATTCATCAGAAGGCTTGACTCGCCACTAAATTTGAAAAAAATTAACAAAGCTAACTATAAGCTGCATTGAAAGCCTTCAGAATTTTCAATAATTTCAAAATATAATTATCTGAACGTTAGTAGCTTTAAAAGAAATATAAAAGCACTCGAAATATTTCTTATAAATGATTTTAAAACTTGGATTAAATGAAAAGAGGTGTATGTCAATTACAACTTCATTCCCTTTGTTGCGCCAAAAACTCGCTCCCCCGTTTTCGTAGCAACTGGGTTAGTTCAATTTGTTCGGTTTGGTTTGAGGGGAAGGTTGGTTCCTGGAATCGGTTCCATTGCCCCTCTCCTCCATTGCGTCCAGTTCGAAGAGGGAATATTGAAAGCATGAATCATCCGTTCCTCGAGATACATGTACCTTATTTTTCCTAGCGCGAGTAGCAACAACAAGAATGTCTCTTTGAAGGGAAGGCAATGCAAAAATGGCAACAAAACCCTGCTATTAATGCACTTTATTTAAACTTTTCTGGGATTGATACCTTATACAAATACTACAACCTACTGGAATTTTTAGAGTTGTATATAATAACAAAAGTAAGATTGTACATAATGTATGTAATAAGTATTAATAAGATTAAATATATATAATAGAGTTAATAAAATAGTTTCAAAAAATAGAGTTAATAAGCTAAAGCTCTTTTATAAAATAGAAAAAAGAGTGAATATAATCTGTTTCTGATTTTAGGTCATGTGTTTTTCGAAAATAAATTTTTAATTATTTTTCTTTCTTTCATTCAAGAATATCTTGATCATTTGCCACTTATAATACTTTTATTTTGCATTCAAAATTTATCAGGACATTTCTCTTATTTCACTTTCCAAGAACTGCCCCACAGCCGCTATGAACCTGAATACTATGAATACTTATTTAACCTGTCAAAAAGTTACAAATTTATTTTACAAAAAAATAAATTTCATATATTTTGTAGGCTTAATGTCAAAAAACATTTTGGTTTGAAAAACTCTGAAACGCAATTTTAGTTGCAGCTCCTCGGGAATTTTCAATAGAAGCATCCATACCTAGCCAAAAAGTTCTTCAAATTGATTCAAAAAAGTAAATGGAATTAAAATAATCTGTTTATAGTCCTGATGTGCGTGATCTTGCGAAATAATGACATTTCAATTCAGAGAATATTCTCTGAACAAAACATGACTTTTTAAAGGTAATAAGTTTCATCGAAGTAATTATTATTTTCAGGTTTTTAGCACTAATACTACATGACTATTTCATATCATCAAACATATCTACATTTATTACCATTTATCAGAGAAAAAATAGAATATTCTCGATTATTCTCAAAGTTCTCGGACCGAGAATATTCTCGCTTCACATCACTACTCAGGGCTTTGAAAATTCATGTAGGAGTACTGATATACCGCGAGGAGAAGAGCTATGAACAGGGTTGCCGTGAGTAGACGAGTCCAAAAGAAGAGGGAAGCTAGTATGAATTGAATTGCAATATTTGTCATTTTAAGCGTACATTTGGCGAATGAGAAAACTTTTTATTAAACAACATTAAATTATTGATAAGCTTTGAAATTTCTCGTCAATGAAAATCGGAAATACTTTTTCGCATGAAAACTTTTTTTACCGTTTAGTATGCCGTTTAATATTGCTATTTTGAGGGAATTAAGTTATATTCAATTCAGTTTTATATAGCTGATATAACTTTAGTTGTAAATTTTATAATTTTATAATTTTTGAATTTAAGTTTATTGGTTTACTTACTATGTTAGTTAAACATCCAATTTACTTATAAGATAAGGATTTCTTTATGATCTTTGAAAAATACGTTTCTTAAAATTTAGTGACAAAAAATCCAAAGGTCATCTGAGAAAATTTAAAAATATTTTTTTTTCAGTCGGAACCATAAATTTTTAGACTTTAAAACTTAGCTGATTAAGAAAACTAATAATCTGCAGTATTTTCTACGCTGAGAAATAATTTTTTGAGTTTGAAATTAATTTTTCTTATTACACAATACACACATATGTAACAAAATAACACAAATCATTTCAACGTAAAAATTAACTTAATTACTTCAAAATACTACTATATAATGATTTTCTTTATAAGCTTTCTTTCGGTAAAGACAATTATCACAGATGGCATTAACGTCGGCTTTGCAAAAAAAAATTAAACACAAATTACAGACATAAGTATAGTTTTTCTACCCTACTTCCAACCTTTTTTCCTAATACTCAAACTTGGGTATTTTTTCTTCAAAACTTGTTACCTCAGTGCACTTTCCTAGCTCCTTTCCCATTCAATGCAAAAGCAAAGAATGTAAGGGGCGGGGTACAGTGGTTAGGTGAATTACAAGTCATAAAACTGTCACGGGGACCAGTATTGAAAGTACCCCACCTGTCTTCCTTTTCTTTGTACTAAAATGAAATAGAACCCCCTGAGACTTTCTGTAAATTTGTTTAGGAATGTTTTGGGCCCTTATCAGTAGGTTGTATAGAAGGCGGAGTACGAAAAAACGGATGCGCAGCACTAACGAAGAGACTCGCGGGGGTCATTCCATTACCCCAAAAGCTAACAAAATGCGTCTGGGGGGCGGAAAAATAATCCGAATTCCACGAAACTTCTCAGGCATGTAGATAAGGGTCAGATCCCAGCTACTGAGAAGTAAAGAATCCCCAGGTTTTTAGTTCACCAATAAATGGAATGTTAGTGTGAGCTTGGGGTTATAGAACGACCCCGTGAGTCCCAACGGGTTAAGTTATATTTTCAACTACAGTGCTAATAGTTGCATTTAAAATTCAATTGTTATAAAATCTTACAATCTGGCCATTACAGTTTTAAATAACAGAAAAAAACACCTCCTTAAATCTCTCTAAATTAAGGGTTAAAATATTTCAGTACATTTTTTTAGTTTGAAGGGGTTGACAATTTACAATGCATAAATGAATGTTGAAATGCATAAATTGGAGGGTTTACTTCTCTATATTAAGGCGACGTCTTGCCTGACTTGAATAAATATAACTGATTAACATCCTCCGACTAATATAATTGTGAAAGTTTGTCTGTATGTTTGTTACTCTTTCACGCAAAAACTACTGAACGGATTTTAATGAAATTTTACAATAATGTAGCTTATACATCAGAATTGGACATAAGCTATAATTTATAAAGAGAAAATCAGTCCTTCCTACATTCTTTTTTTCCCATTTTTCCTGCTTTTTTTCACTTATTTTTCCGTGTTTGAAAACCTGTTTTACCAGTCATGCAAGCCAATAATAGGAAACTTTAGTACCAGTGTTGTAGTTACTAGGCAATTTTATTAATATCTATATAAATAAAAACGTTTGTGGCTGTGTATGTATGTGTGTTCCGCATCTCCTTTTAGACCACACCGAAGGCGTGGACATTTCCTCCATTTCAAGATTGTTTTCCTTTTTACTGAAAAATACAATTTTTTTTCATGGAAAACGAGTTTAAAAAAAAACATTGTTTCAAACACTGAGCTATCGAAGTTGAAGTTGTGAAAAATTCTATGTTTTTTCAAGCTGAGAAAAACAACGGAATTCCAAGTGGGGAATACTAAGTTTAGGTTTCGCTTGATTTTCCCTTGATTTTCTTCAGCTTCAGTTTCAGTGGAACATTCAATGTTGTTTCAGGTTTGAAAAATCAATGAAGTTACAAGAGGGAAATACTAGGTTTGAATTTCCCTTGAGCTTTACTTTACTTTTTCCAGCTTTAAACTTTGTGAAAAATTCTATGTTTTTTCAAGCTGAGAAAAACAACGGAATTTCAAGTGGGGAATACTAAGTTTAGGTTTCGCTTGATTTTCTCTTGATTTTCTTCAGCTTCAGTTTCAGTGGAACATTCAATGTTGTTTCAGGTTTGAAAAATCAATGAAGTTACAAGAGGGAAATACTAGGTTTGAATTTCCCTTGAGCTTTACTTTACTTTTTCCAGCTTTAAACTTTGTGAAAAATTCTATGTTTTTTCAAGCTGAGAAAAACAACGGAATTCCAAGTGGGGAATACTAAGTTTAGGTTTCGCTTGATTTTCCCTTGATTTTCTTCAACTTCAGTTTCAGTGGAACATTCAATGTTGTTTCAGGTTTGAAAAATCAACGAAGGTACAAGAGGGAAATACTAGGTTTGAATTTCGCTAGAGCTTTACTTGATTTTTTCCAACTGGAAAATCCGTGGAATATTCAAGTTTGTTTCAAGCTGGATAGAATAACGGCACTTCAAGTGGGAAAAATTCAAATTTCAAATTTACTTAAGTCTAGCATGAAAATTCAAACTAGGAATCTGCTTGAAAATTTAAAGGTGATTTCAAGGTTGAATTTTGCTGTAACAAATATCAAGATAAAGTCAAGCTTTAGCAAGTCAAATGCAAGCCATATATCCAACTTGATTCAACCTGTAACTGCGTCAACTGCTGAGGTGGAATCAAGGTAAATTACACGGAAAATCATGCTCGAGAAAGTCAGTTTCAAGTCTGAAATCAAGCTTGACTTTTTCAGCAGTTTCAAGATTGAGTTTCATTTGATTCTTGCTAGAAATTTTCCAGCTTGGGAACATCAAGCTTGATTCCACCTGGATTAAAGTTTGATTTGTTCACGCTTGACAGTTCCAGCGAAATTACATTAAAAGTCGAGCTTGAATCAAGGAAGCGTGCTGTCTGGGCTCCCACCCGTGTGTGAAGAAGGAATTTGAGGGAGAGTCCAAGGGAAACCGTGCGTGGCTCGAAAAGGCAAACTTTTGGAGATTTAATAAGTCATAACTCTCAAGCGTCGCCTCCAACCGTGGACCGGTTTCGTCTTTTTTAGGACTCAACAGCACGGTATAGGACGGTAACGTGAGAGAGAGGAGGGCAAGTACTAGTCTAGCCGACTATAACTGAAAAAGTGGTGACCATTGATTAGTCCTCCACTCATCTGCTGAAATGACATGGCATTCCTAAAACAGTTTTAATTTATTGTCCGCTAACCAGCAATAATGGTGAAATTCTGTCATTTTGGAGATTTGATGGAACTCAGGATTTGAACTTAATGATCACGCTTGATCGTAAAAACTTACTTTAAAGATTAAATTTTTGAGTTGTATCTTAAAAGTCGAGCCTGGTTGGAGGCATAAATTCTCGTGACATGATTTGGAGGTTTATTGGTTTTGATGAGAATCGTGATTTCTTTTAAGCGATAGGGTTTTACTCTGATAATAATGACGAATATTTGTAATGAAAAATTATCTCGATGAAAAAAATAAAACTAAAACAGCACTAAAACACATCATTCAAACCTCGTCAAAACCACCAATGCATAGGCGTTCTTTTCAGCCTATATCAGAATAATCTAGGTATCTTTCCATTGGTGTCTTTCACGCGACAGAAATTATTTTTATATTTTGGAACAAAAACAGGAACTATTTTTAGAAAATAATGATCACAGAGGATCATTGAAATAATGATTACATGAAATTTTATTTTCTTATCTCAATGATAATCTGTTCTTTTCAATGATAATCTGTTTTTGATAAAAAAAACGCTACCTGATTTTTAAAAGTGAAATATATAAAAATTTTAATCAGGTTTTGAGTTATTTCTCAGTCTACATAACCATCAATAGCAAACCTTGCTCGCACCAGCACAAATGCAACTACTGCTTAACCAACGATAGTAAAGGAATCACGTGACGTTTCACAACCGATAGTACTCGACTTGTATGAAATAAAATCTCCATATTGATACTAACCAAGAAGCGGATCCGTTTAATATCAATGTGGAGATTTTATTTCATACAAGTCGAATACTATGGGCCGTGTAACGTCTGTAAAAATCACGTAACTCTTTTAATATCGTTGGCTATCGTTGGCAAATCATAACCATCGAAACGACGAAGGATATTTCTGGATGGTTCTTTATATATTTCATTTCATCGAAATCCAAGTTCAAAGCCTTATACTTTACGTTTTCATAAATCTTTTAGTGGTGAGCGTAATCCCTCCAAAAAAAAAGACTTCCGTTGATAGAAGTTGGCACGCTCAACTTTCACGTAGAACATTCCTTCAATTCCCTATCCATCTCTACGCCACCACCCCTTTGGGACGTCCGCATTATCACAGGACAACAGGTGCGCTTGTCGAGCCTAATAACACGTGCCTTTAAAAAATCCTTTCAAGCCGGGCTGGGTGTGGATAATTATACAGTGCGGGTAACTGCAGGTTATAACGCCGAAGAAAAAACACGGACCGCGAGCGAGCGCGCTTCGTTCGATACAAATAATGCAATAAGAGTTATGGTTGAAATAACGACTCAATCGGAGAGTTTCTGGGTTTGTTGCTTGATTTATGGGGCTTTAGGTGGGTTTTTCGAGCGGGACGTGGGAGGCAGTTGGACAGATATGGAGTTGATTCCATCCGTCTCTATTTGCACCCAATTAAAGCGGGCGGCCTTTGGTGAGGCGTCGGGCGGGGATTCGGTGTGATAGGGAATTTTTTTAGAGTTCTGGAATGTCGGTGTGCTGTTGTTGCTTCGGAGTTTGAAGGTGGTTTTCTTTTCGTTGGGTTCGATGTACACATGGGTGACAAAATGACAAATGTGGCAGAGAGTGAAAAGGAGATAGGGAGAGCGTAACCTAGTTGTGAAGATTTCTCCGAGCTTAAACGTGGTTGAGGAGGAATATTGCTAAGTGGGAGAGCATTCCCAGTAAATGAACATTCGACCGCATAAACTCAAATAATTAGGAATCTTACTGTTCTGGAGACTCCCAATAAAATTCAGTAGTTGTAGGAAGATCTCATAGATGTGGAACAATCGTTTATTCAGGTAAAATATATGTGTTGTAGCTGTGATAGCACTTTTTTCGCTAAAATCAGGATTCCTTCAAAACTATTTTCTTCTGCGATTTGGAAATACTTCGATCTTATTTCTGAGAAAAAGCCTTGTTCTTAAGAATCGACCGATAAAAACCCCTGAAAAAAATTTCAAAGTGGAAATCCAAATCCAATTCGAGTGGAATTCGTAAATCCAACTGCTAAGTGTTCATTCACTGGGCCACCTACCCTAGTTGTGAAGATTTCTCCAAACTTTAACGTGTTGGAGGTGGAATCTTGCATGGTCGACTAGACTCATGAGGACCAAAAAGCTCGAAATAGTGACGTGTGATAGAAATCGTGACGTCAAGCTCTTTGCCAACGACTCAACTTCACTCTGCTCTGAATTAAACTTAAATTTTTTTAACTAAATTTTTAAATTCATGATGATGGAACTGTCGATGCATTTCAAATAGTATTAGCAAATTGATTTTTAAATAAAACAGCATAAAAATTAACTGCAAATGGTTACTAATTGGTAACAATTTAATTAAAAATCACCCAGCAAATATTATCTGAAATGCCTCAAAAGTTTCACTAGAATGAGTTTCAAGAACCTAATTTAATTCAGAGAGATGATGAGTTGTTGTCAAAGTGCTTGACGTCAGTTTCACATGTCACAGTTTTGAGTTTCTCTGAACTTATGAGTATAGGTGACCATAAAACTTGTCCCTTTTAAGCAAACTCCTCTCATATTCAGCCAAGTGAATTCCCGATTTTTATTTTATGGTGCGGAAACTTGTCTCATTCTTGAAATGTCAGGTTGAAACTTTGAAAATTTCACACTGAGAGAAATGAGAGTTTCAAATTTGAGTAAATCGATGTTCTCATTTTGGTATGAAACTTTTTGTCTCAAATATGACCACCCAATGCTTTCAATTTTGATACGCCAGACATATCCAGTTTAAAAAAATTTAACAGTCACCACTCAAATTATGCTTATTTATAGTTTATATTTGAGAACTGAAATATTTGGATTACAGTAAATTTAGTTGATTGTTTTTTCATATAGGGTCGATTGTCCAGTGAGTGAACAGTCGACCACATAAACTCAAATAATAAGCAACCTAATTGTTCAGGAGACTCCCAACAAAATTCCGTAGTTGCAGGAAGACCTTATAAATGTGGTACAATCGTTTATTCAAGTAAAATATATGCATTGTAGCTGTGAAAATGTTTTCAATTTGAACCCAGCTTCGAGTGAACTAATAAGAGACCTGAAGGTTAAGAATTGACATCTTACAATCATATTTTTCCGCGTTTTAATTGTGCTGATTATGCTTTTTTTGTTTTACTCAATTGTTCAGACTTTTTTCTTTGCTAAATAGTAATGTAGAATGCTACAGTTTGGAAAAAGGTTGAAATAAGGGGGTGTTCCTTTACTGGAAGTGTTAACTGAGATTTCCCAGTACTATCCGGAACGGGTGTTCATTCACTGGGAAAAATGCATACCTCGGAAAACCTCATGATGATAGTTTTATTTGATTCATAATGATGTGATCTAAACTAGGTTTAATGCCCAAGGCTTTAAATTGTGTCCTTCCAGTAAATGAACGGGATGTGGTGATCAAAAAGTCTATGTTAATACATGGTGTATCGAAAGTTTGCTTCACAGCTTTAGTTTTAAACAACAACGTCTCGTAGAATCAGGGGAATAAAGTTTTCCTAAGTAGTGGTCATGATGAATATATTGAGAAGGCTTACAGTGCTCTTAGTGGTCAAATTAATAATTTAAAAAAATATTAAAGAAGATAGTACAAAAAAGTCATTTTGAAAAAAATTTTTGCTGAAATTAGTCACTAGTTTTAATTTTTTGGAAAAGTTTACAAGATTCGTTTAGTAATTCCCCAACCATGTAATAACCAAATTAAGTTATAAACTTTCTAAAAATACTTAAACTGGTGAGTATATTCAATGTTCATTCACTGGGAGAACGGTGTTAATATTTAGGACAAACTTTGTTCATTTACTGGGTATATATCGCACTTTTTGCACTAAGATCAGGATTACTTCAAAACTATTAATTTCTGAGATCTGGAAACATTTCGATCATATTGCTGAGAAAAAGCTTGTTTGGAAACATACCTTATTTTTTAAAATTGACCGAGAAAAAGCCCTGAAAAAATTTTTGGTGGGGAAATTGCAAATCCAAATGCTAAGTGTTTCATTCACTGGGCGGTTCACCCTAAATCATTTATATCATTTTTGAGACTGTCGTTTTAAGAGTGTAAGTTCATTCCGGTTGATGATTAGGTTGTCTTTGAAGCGAGTTTGCGTAAACACATGTAGACTTTTTTCAAAATTTCTATATAATTCAGATATTTGTGCCATTCTAAAATCTATGTTTGTCGGTTCTTTTGAAAATCCTTTAAACTCATCTTTATTCTCAATAGATTTTGCGAAAAGATTGTAAACGTGTTAAAAGGAAAAAATTCGGTGTGTCGTTTCTATGGGCATTTGCATTTTCTTGATGTTTTAATCTAATTATTAAACTGCATTATTTTATAAGTAGTCTTTTTCCACAAAGAGCTTTATAAGGTCTCAACAGATATTGCAACACAATATTAATTATCGACTAATATTTAAAATTCGATACGGGACCTATAAGAAATTCTTATCCAAATTCTTACTTTTCTCAATTTACAAGAATTATAAAAAATGTGGTGAAGAAAAAATATGATATCAGTTTAATAGAAGAAATCAAGAATATGAAATGGGCATGTTCAATAAAGAAAATTCCAAACTCCCCTAGATCCACTGCAGTAGAGGCTTTCCGTCTAGAGACTGGTCATGATTGCCTCGCTAAACATCTGTTCAGGATTGGTATATATGACAGTCCTATGTGCACTTTGTGCAACCAGAACTTTGAGATGGACCAAGATCATTTGTTAAGTTGTTCTTCATTGAATGAAGACTGCTTATACAGTCGATATTGGCGAGCTGGGGAGTTGATGCAATTGGCATCCAGTGACTGATTCTCGTTCATGTTTGTCTAGTTCACATTTTGCAAGTATTTATGCTGGATTTGTTCTTGTTTTAAGTTATTGTTCTTGTATTATTCAGTGGTTTCGTTTTTGTTTATGCTCCAATCTCATGCATCCTTGATGCATGGGAGCCAATGATGTAAAGTCAAGTGCTTTTGCAATAAAAAAAAACTTTTCTCAAAATTATTTATCTCAGATAATCAATTTTTTCAATAGAGAAAAATTTGCAAGAAATAAGGAAGTTGAATGTGTCAGATTTTCAAAAACAAACAAGTGTTCCATATGGTTTTTTGTATGGTAAAAAGGAAATATCTAGTCAATTTTTCAAAAAAAATGTACAAATAATTAAATATTTTAATTTAAAAGTCGAGAAAAAGCTCGTGACGGAAAACGTTTATTGTTTAAAAAGTAACGATGACGTCAACAATCATACCATCAACTCCATTGCTTTCCAACAATGGTCATCGTACATTGACGTCACATCCCAAACTCTTAGCGTTTTCGCGCGCTTTTAAAAAGGAGATTTTTGTTAATTTTTTTGGCAATCAAAAAATTTCTCTATCGGCCTCAAATTTTCGGTATGAAGAAATTTTTGCATGAAGAACCAATAAAAAAATATTAAAAAAATCATGCAACTTCCTCATTTTAACCAACTTTAAAAGTATATCCTATAGGGTGGAGCGAAAAACACGAATTTCGGAAATTGAAAACGCCTATGGTGGGAATAGCTGTGGACAACCAAGCCTATTATTCGCATTTGTTTTTGGTGCGTATTTACTTACTTAGTTTTACATACTTTTGTTCTTTTTTTGTAGAATTGTAATGTGAGTTAAGTGTTGGTTTTGATTTTGTGTGAAAAAGTCGAAACGCCTCGGACGCGATCTGTAGATGTGTGTCCCGCGTTTGGAATGGCTGAAACGTTGAAGCCTAATATGCTTCCATCTTATGCAGATGTAATGAGGTATTACCTCTATTTGTAAAAAAATTGTAAAAAAAAGCTAGCATTGCTGAAATAAGTTCAACTTTAATTAAAGAGCTTAAAGGGATATGGGAAAAAATTTCAATTCCAACTGTAACAAATTATATATATGATAAAAAATACTATATGAGGTATAACAGAAAACTTAAAAATACAGGAAAACTGGATTTCTCAAAAAAAGTTGTATCTTTCGGGGAATCAGCTGAAAAAAACTAAAGATTTTAAAACAAAAGTTCCTCTTGCTGAAAGGTCCTTCTTAACCGATCAAAGAACGGTTAGGAAAATGGTCATAGGAAATATAGATATTAAAACTACTAAAATGCTCGTAAAACGATTTGATAGAAAAGGAAGGGAAGCCGAAAGTCAAGATACTCTATTCAAAGTTTCTGAAGGCGAAAAATTAAAAATACAACCTTCTTTTACTATGGGAGCAAATATTTTAAGTTCTAATTTATCAGATGACACGACAAACAGTAGTAGTGATATAGATTTACCATCTATATCTCAAATGAGAACTAAATTCCCTAGTGTAGCTCAGGCCTGAGACAGAACTGGTGTTTCAGACATATCTGCGGCAATTTTGATTAATGCTGCACTAAAAGATATGGGAATGATTTTCCATATGAAGAAATGCTTACTATGCCCATCCAGAAAAAATTCTTTTGGCAATGTTGGCAGATGATCGAAAACACGTAAGAGAATTGGGACTTAAACGAATTTTAAAATTGAGGCAAGAAAATGAAGCTCCAAATAACATTAGATAGTTTAGAACACTCAAGTTAAACTTTGAGGCAGATGATTATATAAATCTGATTGATTGGCAATCAGACTACATCACTGAACCACCACTTACTGTGTATCTTTCAAATGATGAGATTCAGTCTTTAATTCTAGACGTTCGAAGATATACTGATCTTTTTAACTTTCCATGCCATTCCCAAGCTGTGGAAAAGTGTGTTAAGATAGTTACTGAAGCATCAGGGTGCAGTCTGTGGAACAGAGGCACGGGATGGGTTTATACCAGCGAGAATTGCATCCAGAGTTTCTTTGCCAAGGTTTGAAACGAAAAGCCAATATAAACCACTTTTAAACCAGTGACTTAAATTTTTGGAGGGGTAAACACAGTTAAATTTTATTTTTAGTGGGAGGGGGTGGGGGGTGGAACACGATATGCAGCCACCTCCTCGTGTTGAGTTCTGGGTTGTTTTCATAATGAAAACAAGCGAAGAGCTGCAAGGGAAGTGCGCGCATTCCACGAGGTACGCTTTGGGAGGTCCGTCCGAAAACGTGGAGGCGCGCGTTATATGCTTTAAAAAAGAGGCCAAATTTTAAACTCAAAAATTTATTTCAAGGCTGAAACTTTATTTATACATTCAGGGAAGTTCATTTCATCTCCCATGCCTCGTAATAGGGGGAATTAATTTTTTATGGATGCGTTATTGTTATTTATATGAAAAAATTGGCAAAATTTCGAAATTTCAAAGTGAAAGGGGCATCTGAAGATATCAATTGATTGAGCTCATATTTTGGATTATTAATAGGCATGGTTGTCCACAGCTATTCCCACCATAGGCGTTTTCAATTTCCGAAATTCGTGTTTTTCACTCCACCCTAATATATAACAAGAAGTTAACTAAAATGATTTTCTACATTATAAAATAGAGATTAACAATAAGCCAAAACACATTTAAACTTTACATGTTTGTTACATCGATAGTAATATTGATTGATTGTTTATTTACGCATTTAGTATCTTTTTAATTCCCCTAAAAGCTTAACTTTGAAAATGTAACATAAAAAGATATTATAAAAGTATAAAATCATTTAACTCCAAATTCACTTTGTAACAAATGGAATTTGTCACCGACGGTCCATAAGCTTTTCCACTCCCCTTAACTTTTCCACTCTAATTCAATAACCAATGCATCAATTGAAATAGTGCGAAAACTATTACTGTAAAGGGGGAAAAAAGGAAATTTAACTCCAATGTACCCCATCATAAATAATGAAGAATTTCGTCCTTTTGAAAGAACATCGAAAATAAATTGATGCTAACAGCTATCTATAAAGTACCTAAAGAAAGGACATTCAAAGATATTTTTCATCAATCGTTGCCTTACAGAGTCAGACAACCGGGTTGGCCGCAACTACTGTATTCGCGAGTTCATGCGAATTCTTATTTTTTTTATTAAGGGGGAAATATTCTTTTCCTTCAGATACGCTTCAGTTGTTTCATGTTCTTTTAAAATGCATAAAGTTTTCATAAGCACCAATTTGTTTTTAAAAAATACGTGCAAGTGAATGTTGTATGTGTGTTTTTTATTGTCTATCTCGGATAAGAAAATTTATATTAGGACAGATATTTTGAATGTTTTAAATTTTTAAATGACTGTCTTATTGATGTCATTTAAATTTACGTAATATTGATGGTAAATTGCTTACAATTAATTGGAGAACCAGCTTGCTTTTAATGTCCTCTATTTACATCTTAGTTATCAGTTTTGATCCATTAGTCAATACTGCAGGTTTCTATAAATCTTTAATAAAATGTAAATGTATATATTAAGTAAGCTATTTTTATGTACAGTATCAATCTATTATCGTATTATTGTTCTCTAACAATTTTATGACCTAACCACCTGACCTATTTTGACTATCTTGGTTTAAAATGATAGTATATGATCTATAGATATATACTTAATAGAATTTATTCTATAGACTTCGATCCTTACAATTGTAACTCTTGGTTCTGCAGATTAGCCCCGGAGGCGTCACGAATTTTTTTCGGCCCGTATGTCATCAAAATAATTAAAATAATAAATTCTCAAACATATATTTAATTCTTAAATTAAAGTTCCCGGGTTCCATTCCCACTCACCGCTGAAGAACCACCGAGTATATGCTCCTTAAATCTGTGGGTCCGAAAGTCCTGTGGTCGGTCGTGGAGCAGTTTACTATGAGTCCAGGTCGTCTGTAGACTATATCCCTCCCCTTCAGAGACATGGCAAAATTGTGGAGGTGGCGATTGCGGAAAATAGCATCCGAGACATAAAAGTCAGACTCCTGCCATTCATGGGCCTCACTTTCTCAGGAGCCGCACCCCCTTTGACTTAAATCCTGTACGCTTTACGGATAGAGCTTGGATATTCCAAGTGGCGTAAGAAACAACAAGTTCCAACCAAAAGAAATCAATAAGAAATCCCTTGTTTAAGGGGACACATACCTTTTAAAAGTCCAAAATGGAAGGGAGAAATGGTCATTTTTAAAGGTCTGTTATTTTTTAAATTTTGCGTACCTGGATTAGATTTCAGGGTGATTAATCAAACATTGTTTTATTGAAAATATGTTCAACGAAAAAAAATTATTTTTATTTTTTATTAAATAGAGGTTATTGTAAAAAGTAACTTCCAAGCCCCTTGTTTACTCTGCGCAGCTTTTTGAAAAAAATAACTAATATTTTTACCCAATTTTTTTTCTGAAGAAAGAGATGTCCTATATAATCTTTAAATTAATGAAGCAAGAAATCTATATGTTAAATATCAAAAGAGTAATAAAATTTTGAAAATTTTCAAAAAAAAATACCACTTTAAATGCTTATAAAAATAAATATTCTTATTCAAATAAAAATCTGGTTCATTAATTTAAAGATAATATACATCTCTTTCTCCAGAAAAAAAATTGAGTAAAAATATTAGTTATTTTTTTCAAAAAGCTGCGCAGAGTAAAAAATGGGCTTAAAAATTACCTTTTACAATAACCTCTATTTAATAAAAAATAAAAATAATTTTTTTCGTTGAACATATTTTCAATAAAACAATGTTTGATTAATCATATCACCCTGAAATCTAATCCAGGTATGCAATATTTAAAAAATAACAGCCCTTTAAAAATGACCATTTTTCCCTTGCATTTCGGTTAAAAGGTATGTGTCCCCTTAAAAAGAATAAGAATCCCTTTGTAAGAGGGGTTTTTAATGAAAAAATGTCTTCGAGTGTGGTTTTAATATCCTCCCCTCTTTCTTTTGATAATATTTTATTTTAAGGAATATTCTCGTAAATGAAATATCTTATATCACGGTTGTATTATGATTCAAAAACATGGTAATAATCGAATTACGATTACGGAGAGGCTCGTGTTAATGTAAGGAATTTAATACGATTGAAATAATAAAAAGGAATCTCATTCTCCCCTTATTAGATTTATATTTTTTAAAAACAGTTTGGTTAAACCTGATCAAAGACAAAAACTTTTTTCCACGAATAATATTATTTCAGCCTCAAAACCATATCGTAATAAAATTGTTTGGATTTAATATCACCAAGATGTGACTGGCATTTTTATATTTTACGTTATCTCCCTTGTAAAAACAGTTCACTGATTCTATTAGCTTTTAAATATTTTAAGCAAAAAGTTTTACCCCGTCTGGACAACGAAGCTTATTTTTGTATGGGAAGTCTCTTTCGTTAATATAAAATTTATCAATAGTTTTTTCCTCGTCAGAACTTCGCTTTATGAAAGTTTTGTTTGAAAGGTCCTTTAATATTGACATTTTTGTAAAAGATAACTTTATTACGAAAATTTAAAAAGAGCCGATATCATAAACTGACTTTCAGCTTTCATAAAGTTTGGACAGTTGGTTGAAAACAAAATATTATTTTGCTCAGTTTTCAATTAGTGAGTGTGATATAAAAATCGGATAAAATGATTTGCTTCATTAATTTTTATAAAGCTATCATCTAATGGAGTAATATGTTTTAATAGTAATTCATGCTTTTGAATAAACAACTTATTTAAATTTAGAAAAGCGAAACTATGCATCAAATGTGTAGTTTCTAATGAATGAAGAATTTTTGAGGCTTATAGTAATTTTAAAAACTCTGGGGCCAAGTGTTAAAAAGTGGGAAAAATAACACGAGCAATGCATGCTTTAAAACTTTAATGCAAATAACACTAATAAGTTATAATATGTTATCTTTATATACTACGTTGTTTTATTTGTTACATATTTTTTATATTTTGTATTATTTGTTTAATATAGTGTATTAACGCATAATTACACATATAAGTTTCAAGTTACAAGTATAGTACTCACTTCAAATCAAAACAATATTATGAAAATGATTTCAGCACTCTCTTATATGAAACATGAAGAAACGGGTTTTCCTTTGGAATGTCAGTAAAGCAATAATTTTATCCCCCAATCGGAATATACTTTCACCTTTTTTTGTCACCAACATAAATTTAAACAATAAAAAACGAATTGAGATTTTTCAACAATAGGAAAAAATACACTAAATTCATTACTAATATTTAACAAAAGCACATAAATATCTTTAAAATCTTTTTCCCAGGTATAGGTTAAAGCAATGGTTAAAATAACCTCTTTCTCGAACCAAGGAATTCAGGGATACTCCACAGACTTTCAATACAAAAAATTCTATTCTTTTACTTTTTTTCGTAAAGTTTCTACAACTGAGAGTAACTTAAGAAATAACTGACTATCCGCTATTTTAACGAAGAAAATTCCTCTACCCCAGAAAGATGTTAGAAGCAAAAGAGGATTGATGAAAACAAGAGGTTACCTCCATAATTGGACCATCGATTTAAGAGGGATTCTACAGGTCTTCCAATTTCCGGACGGTCTGATCTGGTCTACAACAGCATTAAATCGTGTCTGGCCGCTGTTTCTTCACTTGAAATACTTCAGATCGGACAGTTTATTTTATATTTATGGTAATATCTTTTGGTTGGTGAGACAATCGATATTTTTTCTTTAATCAGTAGATGTTTTTAAATTTTGGAAATAAATTTGTCGTTGTCATACTTGGAATAAGTTTTTTACTTACAAAATTGTTCTTAGTGCTTTGAAAAATATGTTCACATTAAAATGGCGTCGAACAAACACATAAATTTTTAGGAAGATGGAAATTTCAACTGTTAGTATTCACCATTCATGGTATTAGACTATAATACATGACTTGCTTTATTTATTTAAAAGATACACTAAAAATTATTTGACTGAAATAAAATTGTTTGGTTGCTCAGTCCATACTACAATAACATTAATCTTAACCTGTGAAGAAGTTTTTCAAACAAGTTTGTTGTTTTCTTTCAAAAGAACTCAAGATGTTGCTTCTTATTTCTAAAAAACTTTTATTAAGAGCAATAAAGCCTGAAACCTAATTTAAAGTCGTGTATTTCATTGTTGTTTAGCATACCAACAAGGAGTTCTTACAAAATGTAATTAAGCTATACCGAAGCATAATTAATGTCTTGAAGTTCACATACGAGGTGAATCTTAAAAATATACAAAACGACAACGACGTTGTATGATATTCAAAAGGAATGTAAATAAATATTATTCTAACTCATTTAATTTTTCTTTTAGTCGTTGTGTTACACTACCGGTTTGGAAGAGAAAAGATCTTCTCACAATGACTTATTTTAAAATTTGCATGCAAAACTACAATCCCAACACCTGAATAGAAAACTCCTCCTCCTGATTTTTTCCAAGTGACCATATCACTACACGGAACAAGTTTCGCATTCATTCTATCCATTCTTCTCAGAACGAAATTCAATTTAGAGCCGTCAAAAGAATGCCTATCTATTTCACACCATTCAAACTGTAAATTAAATATTTTTTTTCAACACCCCGACAATCCCAGCTTCATCTTGACCACTTTGGAACAGCTCTCCAGAAACCTTCCACCCAATTTCGGATGCCACACCACGCTTTAAACTCTCAAACTTATGCAAATTCTCCCTCTCTCTTCCCAAGCCCCATAATGCCTCCAAATCCGACCTTTGCACTTCGAAAGCCACCCTTATCCAATAAACCCACACATCATACTGACGTCCCTCTTCAATCCTGACAGCAGAGTTAATCCGAAATAACAACAGTAACAGCTACTTTTTTCTCTGAGAACTAATTACGTTGGAGAAGGCCTGTTATTTAACACTTATCCATGCATTTATTCCTGGACCACCTGCTGCGAAAAGGCTTGAAGGAGACCACTTACTGCGGGCCTTTTTAAGTGAAATCGTTTGCCCTTTTCTTATTGGATAAGGGACTAAGTGGATCGCCTCTTGTCTTATTGTGGGGTAATTGTGTTAGTTTTACAATATTGCTTTTGATTCGTAAGGTGGTCGGAGTCTTGTTTTCGTTCGGAGGTGTGTTTGGGGATGCCAAGGTGGATCTGTTGAGTTGAGTTGAGTGACTTGGGCTGTTCGTGGGAATGGCAAAATTATGGACTAGGTGGGAAAAGGAAAAAATTCTCCTTTAGAGGTGTGGACGGTGTTTAGAAGTGCTCATTGAGCTCCTTCGGTTTAAATTCAGTAAGTTTCTATTTTTCATCTCTCTTATTATGGCTGCATTCACCACTAACTTGACCTTAGGTTAACCGCGAATTGAGCTTTTTCGACAATTCTGTTTGGCTTAACACTCGTTTCCCTTTTTCTTCTACCAATTGAGGCGTTTGCTATCAAAACCAGTTCATTCCATATTTTTCTGAAATCCACTTTTTTTGCATATTTTGAAAGTTTAGAGGGTCCTTCATACCTGGCGAAGGGATATAGCTCAAATCCAGCTCATTCCAACCCAAAATTAGATGAAAAGGAGGAAAACTGTGATCTCAACTGTGAAATTTCAGATCATTTGAAACAGTTAAGTGGATGTCATTTATTTAAAACTCGTAAAGACACAAATATTAACTGGTAAACTGGAAAAAAACAATTTCACACAACTTAATTGAACAAAAAACTGAAAAAAAGCATGAAAAATCGTGTTTTTGCATCAAAATCAGCTCATTCCAACCTAATTAGTGTAATTACGCCCAAGGTAATGCACCTGGAATGAAAATGAAAAACTAATCAAATTCTAGGAGGTTATACCTACAATTAAAAATTTTAAAAACAAATTTAGCTTTAGAACTGTGGACGTGAGAAGTTTTTTGTCTCTCCTGTAAAATTTACAGAAATGGAATGAGCTGGTTTTGATAAATAACGCCTCAATTAGAAGTTTTGATTCCAAGTTAACCTTAGATTATATTAGGGGTGAATACGGCAGGTAAAGTTATGAGATCAACACTCATCAAGTTCATACACTTTATTCGAGAAAAGGACGTTTGGACATTTTGGACGTTTCATCCATAACTATGGGGGACAGCACTAGCTAGTAAAAAGCGCATAATGAAAAGTCGAAACAACTTCAAAGCATAAAAAGGCCAAACATGACAGCAAATGCCAATGGATATGCTTGATGTTTTAATAAAATTTAAGTATTAAACTACACAAAATTAGAGTTATTTAGGTATTAAAACGTCAATTTCATTTAGAGTTTAAATTTATTTAACTTTTTACGACAGTTTTATTCAGATACTCTTTTAAACCATCCTAATTTACCACCCATACTTGGTTCCTGATCCCAGAAATACTGCATAACTATAATTATCTTGATACATTGCAAGTTTAACAAAAACCACATAAGTGACATATTTCTAAAAAATCATCCATAATCTTTTTATGCTGGAAATCGATTTCAAAACCAAAAATTGATTTATCGAAAGAAAAATTACCATATTTAATTTTCACCAGTCTGGACAATCCATAAATCACATCATACAAAACATAAACACAAAAGTATTAACTTTCGCTGAAACATAACACTCTAAGAGAGAAAATCAGTAACTTCCAGAAGAAGAAAAAAATTCTCCAATATATATCACCTCCCGTTTTTTACTATTTGAGACGCATGATTTATATTTCCACGATACTCTTTAGCCTCTGAACTTTTTCACTGTCTGGGGTACCCTGAGGAGAATGGGATAAGTGAAATCCTAGCGCGTGCGTTGCCCAAGGCGCGTGGATCGAAATCTGGTCGGTTAGGGAAAGTTGGCTGATTTTGTAAAGACCGATTTGGTGTTAAATGTACTGTGGCTGTTATTGAAGTAAAGGTATATGGAATGTAAAGGATTTATATTCTAACAAAAATTGTACCCAATAATTTTGTACTAATAGATATCTGAAAGAGAACAATGATCTAAGAATTTATACATTTTTACTTTTATTACTATTTATCTCGTACGTTTACTTAATACTGTTTATTATTACAGGCATATACTTTGGTTCAAAAGTATTATGAACGAAATTATCTACTACAATATCACCTATCTTTTTTGGACGCCAAGAAGTTTTAATTTTCTAAATAATTTTAAATTCATGGATTAATATGTTTAATTAGATGTGTATAACTGTTCAGTTTATCATTAAAAATTTCAAAAAAGAAATTTATATTTCAAAACTAAGCGTTCAAAAGAGATAGAGGATATTTAGCGGGGACTCTAACGGAATTGAACCGACAAAAGGATTAAGAAGTTTTAATGAAATTATGAAGTGTCTGAACAAATTTTTTAGTTTATATCTAAATGGTGAAAAAATTTTAATCAATGCTATTTCATTCGAGTAATAATTCTAACATACACATAGATTTTTCTTTGCTTCAGTAGTTCTTTATGCTCTCAAATCAGAAAAAATAAAAATAATGTTTTGTGTATAAAAAAACTTTGAATTATACCTCAATAGATTACCGGCTAATTAGTACATAGAACAAAACGTTTATTAATTTATTTTCTAAGTAATGGTCAATGATTAGCAAACACACAATCATACAAATAAATTTTAATTCGCTCATGAACTCATTATTTATCTTATAAACGATTTTCTTCAACAACGCCATTTCATAAACATCCTATTTCCTGTGTCATCTGGTACTCTTTCGATGAATCAACTTCTTTCAATAAAATCGAACAGAGCACATCTTTGTGTATCTCTTCGCCCACATGCAGATATCACAAAAACCCTTCAATACATAAATATGCTTCTAACTAAGCGTTGAATATAGCAACCAATAAACCCAGCTTTGTTTGACTAGGAAACATCCTCAACACGCTCTAGTAAGAATGAAAGTGGCTTAAGTACACCTAACTTAGTGGTTTAGGGATTCAAGATTTTATGTAAAGGACTCAGTCGTGTTGTTACTATGGAGAAGGTATTTTTGGGGACGCTCCTATAGACCAATTATTGAACATTTGATTAGTACAATTATCTTAGAAGGAACCAAAATGCATGCATTTATACCTAAACCTTAATACTTATACGGGGTGCATAGAAAAGTCGCTTTATTCTGAAAATACGTGAGAACGGCAGAGAAGAGAGAGCTACAGCTATGCAAGTTGGGTAACGGTGTAAAAAAACGACTACGCCCGATCCAATGTAAACTACAGCAGCTCCTCTAGTGTCGAAAAAAGAAAATTATATTAATTAACTAAAAACTAAACGAGATAGAACAAAAATGTAAAGGAGAAAATTGTTGGCAACATCGTAAAAATGTACAGAAAACATTTTCGTGAAAATATCTTAAATATTCGAAGAGAAATTAGCATGTGAAAAAAGTACCCTTTCAGCGCTAAAAAAGAAAAAGGCTCGCAAATTTGCAAGTTTCTTTGATTTCTGAATTAAAATTGGTCTCTTTTTAATTAAAAAAAATATCATAACTACATGAAAACACTGGAAAACTGGCAAACTTTTTCATGATGGGATCTCCTGTTGTTTGCATTGTCGTTTTTTCCCTAGACTTAACTTCTCTGATTTCGCCCTACGTTTGACGTCACACGTCCGAGTTGTCAGGCCAGTAAATCAGTAGAGTTGTCAGTCAGTAAATCGATGTATGTACTCATTTTGGTATGAAACCTTTTGTCTCAAATATGACCGACCACCCATTGCTTTCAATTTTGAATCACCAGACATTCTCAGTTTCAAACAATTTAATAGTCACCATTCAAATTATGCTTATTTTTAGTTTATATTTGAAAATTGAAATATTTGGAATGTATTAAAAACAGCAGCATTAAGTTAGTCTGACGTCACGCACCCGTCATAGAAACTAATTACACCCTCTCTATAAGATTATTATGGAAAAATTATAAAATGAGTACATGATGTTTTATTTTTGAGTATCCGCTAATATTCAAAAATGAGTATATGCATGTTTTCAAATTTGAGAAATTTGGATGGGAGCCTGTTTGAGTGCGTGACATACTCAGATTTGAGTAATTTTTACTCATTTTTGAGACTGTAGTTTTAAGAGTGTATACAGATGATCTTGACTTGTGCCCCTCTTCTTCTGAGCTCTTCCTTTTCCTTCACACTCGCTCCCATTCATGCGATTCCAGTGTTTACCCTGGGGTTCGTCGCGAGACTTACGACCTTTACGTCATGTTCTCGAAAGCGTCGCTGATAGCGGCCCGCGATTTACGGCGCTTCCGCATCCATAAACAGCCGAGCTGAGTCGAGTTATTCCGGCTGCCCTGAATTCGCTCTTTACGAAGAAGGGTTTAACTTACCCTTTCGTTCCTTTTCGTCTCGGATCCTCCCCCATAGGATTCAACGGCAAGCTCGGGCGTTCTAGGGTTGAGAGGGTTTTTAAGAGGGTTTCACGCTGGTGATGGGGTGTCGAAAGGATGGACAACCCTTTTTTTCTCGTTCTGAATCGGCTATTTGAGGCGTGTTTAGTGAGGCTTGCGATAACGACGGTATTTGGGTTAGGAAAACGCTGTATGCTGGAACTAAAGTTCAGTCAGTATGTCCAGATTAAGAACCAATACTTTATTAACCCATTAACGCCCAAATTATTTTCGATCAAAGTAGAAAACTCGAACTTAAGAGAGCATTTATGACTCTATATTTAGCGATCTAGAAATAGATCACTGGGGGCGCTAATGGGTTAACGAACAAAAATTTATTCAAGATAGGAAAGGTTTCTAGTCCACTTTGTTCCCAATGCAAAGAAATCGATTCTAATGAACATCTGCTCATACAATGCGAAAAATTCATCACTCGAAGGAAAAAACTCATGGAAACTTTGAACATATCTTCGACAAATTTCACAGAGATCTTGAAGGTCAACAGAGGAAATACCAAGAAAAAACACATGCATTAACAAATTTCTTCGAAGCAATAGTTAATTTTCAGTAGCAAATCCGTAAAACAGGAAAATATCACAAACAGGAAGAAGAAGACGAAGCGACTAACATATAGTCGGCAAAAGTATCTAAATGTTTTGTAACTTGTAACAGTCAGTATGTTTTAAGTCAGTGTGGTCCAATCCACAGAGTATAGAGCTTAACAGAGAATTCATTTCCATAGACTCTAAGGGCAACTTTTTTAACATGGGTTTCCCATAGGCAACTTCTGGTACTTCGGACCGCCTCCTATATAGTTCCACGTTACTCCTGCTATCCGTCATTCGCCCATTGAAGCTGTCACTCAAATCCAAATCGGAAGTGGAGGGAAAATAGCAGCACTGATGAAATTAAAATGCTGCTTGATAGAAGTTCCATATCCAATCAGGAATCTCTTTCGGATTTCGCCTTCCCTGATTGGCTGCTAGTGAAATTAATTATAATCTGCGAGCATGAATTAAATTAAGTACCTAAAGAGGAAAACTACCGTTTGGAATCTCTGTAAGCTCTTTACTCTGTGGTCCAACCCTCGAAGAGATTTTCATGGCACTCGGCCACAAAATGTAATGTCCAAACCATAGTAAATAGAAGAAATTTCACTTTTCAGTTTGATTTCAGAAATGTGTTGAAAACCCGTATTATCGGTGGAATTATCAAAACAATTTCAGAGGAGATCCCCTCTGAACCCCCTTTGAACTATTTTTGACTTGTCCTAAAATTAAAAAAGGGTTATTAAAAGTGCATCAATAAAAGATCCAGTTGTGGCAATAGGTTTATTGGGGCAATAGGGAAAGAAGTGTCAAATTATTATAAGCTATTATAGTTGTAATTACACTGAGAGAAATGACAGTTTCAAATTTGAGTAATCGATGTTCTCATTTTTGTATCAAACTTTTTGGTTCAAATATGATGACCCAATGCTTTCAATTTTGAAACACCAAGGTGTCATATAAGGGTGTCCCTTATATGACTGAAAAAATGTTTCTTGCGAATTTGAAAACAGTTACCTTCTACTTTTTTTCATAAATGCCCTTGATCTATTCAGATATAAAATTTTATCCCACTAAGATAATATTAACCCGCGTACCAAATCTCAATTGAAGATGGTCAAACTAGCTAAATTACCGGTACGCCTGCTAATACTCACCACTTTTTTTCTTTTTTCCAACATTTTTCAGACTTTTTTATATTTAATTATAAATTTGGCCATAGAAATGTAATATAATCGGTCTAAAATATCGTCTACCACTTTTAAAAAAAGTTAGCAAAGTGAAGGTAAACCTATTTACTTAGTTAGCGATTCTAGACTGTAGATTACTGAATCTAAGTTACCAAGTAATCGACAAATTTTTGCGGTGCTGATTTTTAACATTCGTGAAATTAAACTTTAGCGGTAGACGACAATTTAGACTGATGAATATTACATTTCAATGGCCAAAAATATAAATATATTTTAAAAATCCGGAAAAAAGTAGGAGAAAAGAAAAAGTGGTGAGTATTAGCGGGCGCGTGCAGGTAATTTAGCTTGTTTGACCATCTACAATTGAGATTCGGCTCGGATTAATATCGTAGAGGGATGAAATTTTATCTGAATAGGTCAAGGCATATACAGGGTGTATCTGAAATGGTGCAACAAACTTTCAGGGATGATAGTACTCATCAAGACGAACAAGAATCGGTATAGAAAGGGGGGTCCCAGACCAAATCCTATGGAGTTAAAAATGGACACCCCAAAAAAATCATTTAAAAATTCAATTTGTAGAAGAACTACTATTGATAAAAACTTAATTATGGTCTCAAAAATTGTGGTTTAATATGATCTTTAAAATTATCTCAAAAGTCTTCACTTTAAAATTTGTTTTATTATGAAAAAAGTTAAAAAACTACAAAAAATGCGAAAACTTTGCCAAAACCTTATTCTGTATTTCGAAGTCCTTTCTTTTGATTTGATAACACTGTTCAACAAATTTGACCTTCAAAATTTTTTCCTTGATGAAAATAGTCATTTCTTATAGATTTTGGGTCGCTGAATACGAAAATCACCATTAAAATTTTCAATTGCCTCAGGATTTTCGGGGAACAGCCCCTCCCCCTTTTTACGTTTTCGACGACTTTATAACTTTAAACTCGATTTTCAGGGTCAAAAAGCATTGTTTTAGTCTTCCAATTGCCTCCCAGGTAACAAGAAATGTTCAAATTAATAAAATATGATAAATTTATAACAAATGGATAGGTTTTAAGGGTGATTACCCCCCTAAAAATACAAAAAAATAGCTGAAATTATAGAGGTTTCTATACGCTATTTTTTCCTCTTATTTTTTACTCAATTCCCGTTTGAAGGGTCCTAACCCTTCCCTAAGGACCCAAATTTGATGACAATATGCAGTAATTATTTTTACTATAAGCGGCTGAGGTGTTAGCCTCCCAGAAGCCCCCGCGGAAGAGTTCGGAAGACTTCCAGAATCGTGAAGGCGTTCGCGAGCTCAGGAATTAATATTGATGATTTTGAAAAGATTACAAATGACGTTTTTCTTATATTTTGGGTCTATCCTAAGGAGAAACTCTTCAGTTCTTTAAAAACTGACCGGTTTTAGGGAGTGAGGATTCCATGTTTCAAGATGTTAATAGATGCACGGCTGTGGATAACAATTAGGGGGCATTCCCTTAAAAACTGAAGATGATGGAGGAAAATGGGTGTCATATTTGAATTCAGCAGATCATTTTACGCAAGAATCAGCTGAAATTCAGCTTCAAATTTTTTTTTATACAGCACATTTTAACTCTATGTGCGACATTGTGGTGCTTTGGGGGCGCTCTCACCTCAACCGCTTTTAGTAAAAACCATTGCTGCATATTGCCATCAAATTTGTGTCCTTGGGGAAGGGTTAGGACCCTTCGAACGTGAATTGCGTAAAAATAAGAGGAAAAAATAGCGTATTAAAACCTCTGTAATTTTTAGCTAATTTTTTGCATTTTTAGGGGGGTAATTACCCCTTAAACCTATCCATTTGTTATCAATTTATCATATTTTATAATTTGAACCTTTCTTGTCCCCTGGGGGACAATTTGAAGATTAAAGCAATGCTTTTTGACCCTGAAAATCGAGTTTTAAGTTATAAATCTATAAGAAATGACTATTTTCATCAAGGAAATTTTTTCATTGTTGAACAGTGTAATCTGAAAGATCATAGTTGAAAACCCTTGAGTTCAAAGTTTCAGGTAAATAAAATCAATATTAAAGGCTTGAGATCCTGTTAAAGTTTGTTTTTTTGCGTGCGCAAATAGTTTTCTAGAGCTGTTTCCAGAACAGCTAGGTGTCTACTATCATCCCTGAAAGTTTTTGTTGCACCATTTCAGATACACCCTGTATAAAAAAAAGTAGAGGGTAACCGTTTTCAAATTCGCAAAAAAATATAACATTAGAAACACCCTACAAAAATACGCTATTTACGATTACATATCCTCAGAGAACTGCCACTGAGGACTTATTAATAAAATTCACTCAACATGTATCCATTATATTAATGTTGAACCATTTATTTCTAAAAAACAGATTAATCTATTTACTGGTGACTAAATTTACTAAGACATTCAGAAAAAGCTAGTTTCATAAGCTACAAATTTCTGAAAGGAATACATGTATAACATCTTTTTTACGTTAAGGTAGCCCAAATGCAACATAATTCTTTACCGCATAATCCATAAAATTCTCCGCTCTATGACTATAGGCTTACTCCAGTGTGAAACTGCGTTAGTAAGCTCATTATTGCAGCAAGCACCTAAATTGATTGATATTTCTTAAACATGTCAAACGCCACTTTTTTTGTTTTGAGATAAACGAGAAAAACTGTATAGAAGCTCACCACATTTTTATCAAGATGTTTGGTAATTTTTTTCTTAAAGAAGATCTCATTTGGATATTTTACACACAAAAATAGTTTTTTAATGTTTTTATTCTTTTCAAAAAAAATTATTGAAATATTTGCATTTGACATATTTCTGCAATAAACAGAGTATTCAGGCCTATTTTCATAGCTTAACTCTAATTTATTTAACGGTTTGTTAATAAAAGTAGGAGTTTTAGTTGAAAATAACTTTTTCTTATTAAATACTAACCCAGAAAAATTTGTAGAATTCTTATTTTTTTTCTCTTATGAAAAGTATATATACATAATTTTATGAAATGAAATTATATGAAATGTATAAATAATTTTTTTCTAAATTATTTCAACTCTAGACTCAAAAATAGTTGTCAGGCAATTCAAAATGTTAATATCTTCGAAGTCAATTAGATAGTTGTTTAGATGTAACTTTGTGGACAGTAAAACGATTTTGCTTTAAAAGCCTACAAAATCAGTTAATTAGTTTAACATTATAATCTGGGGTATAGATTTGATGTCCCCTTTTAATAAAGTGATTCATAGATCCAAAATCTCAATCACATGGATGTAATAAAGGGCCACAAGCATGGAAATTTTTTAATATACAGCTACCAAAACGTCTTTAGTCATGAAATTCGTACAAAAACTTTAAAAATATAGTTTTTACTATGGTTTGATGGACCTAACCTCTAAAGAATTACATTTCCAATCGCCTTTGGTGTTTGTATGCGATTAAATAAAAAACAGCTGTATCCCAAGCAAGCTGCAGATGAGACGACATGAACAAAATTCCCCGCAGTTTAAGTGCAGAAACCTATCAAGCGACGTCGTTTGACATGTTTCTGCTCTAAAGCTGAAATTTAACATGCTGGAAAACTTTTTTAAAATCACGCTATTTTTATAATTCTTACTTTAAAATGTGCGTTTACCCCTACAGAATCCCATGACACCAATAACTCATTTTTTGTAAAAAATGGCGTTTGACACGTTTCAGAATTAAGCGATTCAATTAAGTGTGTCCGATGATAAATGATACTTTAAAATCCTATAAGTATAATACTATTTTAAATAGAGAAAACATTTCAAATTTTACAACGTTTCTTTTGAACTGGTTGTACCCGTAACCTCGATTGCTTATACACTCTAAAGGCAAGGTTAATAGAGTAATCAACCTTGCACTAAAGGTTGTAAGCTAATAGGGAAGAGCGGGCCGGATACCGAGAAAAACTTTGGAGCAAAACTTAAACCAAAAAATACTAAGAAAAAAATTGAAAGTTGTTAGAAGTATTTTACTAAGAAGAGGTTTACTTATGTTAACAACTAAATATTTATTTTATGCAAGTCTTTTTTTCAAAGTATAGCATCAGTTTTAGGATGCATAACTCAAATAGCTATAAAACCCAATTGCTTTCATTTTCGAAAATGGCTTCTAATATTATACAAATAAATTTATTCTTAAACATCATTTGCCTATACTCCGTGTAAATAAAATAGGCGGCTCGTCTCCATGACAACGCAATAGCAATGCAATGGGAAATGACTAGTAGCGAGCCGCCGATTCAAATTACACAGACTATAATATGTTTTACCTACACTTATTAGAAACCCTTATGTTGCAGAGCATAAAGGCTTATATTAAATTAATTAAAATGATTGTAGACTAATTTTCTCCGCTCTGCTAATTTATTTTCAGCACAATCAAAACATCTTGTGATCTCTACTTTTTACAATATAAATTTAAACTTATGTACAGAGTTACACGAGATACGAGAGAAATATTAAGCATGAATGTAAAGTTGCTGCCACTAACTGTAACTTATAAACAATGCAACTATTTTCACAATAATACACTAGTAGTTGGAACACCTTAATTACATAATTCTATGGAATCAAATGAATAAAACCCTGTTAGATGCAAACATTTAAATTAATAATATTACTTCTTTCTGTGTTTGCTGCTGTAGCTAACGGAAAAAAAATACCTTTCATCAATTCAATTTCTATCAGGAAGGAGAGAGTAAACAAGAGAAGAAATATGCCACTGAGCGAATGAAGTATTGGCGACACCGTTCTGCCAGTTCTGCGCATTAGCTCGTTCGTAATATACCAGAATACACTGCGCGAGGAGATGTGAAGAAGGAACGTCATTTGCTCAGTGGTATATTTCGTCCCCTCCCTCCTGACTCGGTTGAACCATTCATTGTATTATTACAGGGGATGTTTTAAAAATCCTGCTGCCCCCCTGGATCCTGTCAAACTGGGATTCTCCCCTGAGTATGAGACAAAAATTGAATCATTTTCACTTAGTAATCAAGTGAAAATGACCATACTCACCACTCTACAGTTTAAATAATAAATTTGAAATATGAAGTCCAATCTATCCTCTACATCAAACTTCTTTTTTAACTTTTTAATCTGAAAGTAACCACAACCTTACTGTGGTTACGAGAGTATAGAGGAGAGACTTGAGGTATTTTTCATTTTGAGATCCTATAATGAACTGGTAATAGTGCTTTATCGAAAACTGTAAATACCCGGCAATACAGACTTTAATTTTATAACCATTTTGGTCGTGGAACCCCCAAATTTGTTGCCAATGATCGCGGAACCCTGAATATTTTTTAATCAATGACTTTTCAAAATTTAATATCTTATAATAAATTAAACCAGGCGCGGATCCAGCACGGGTCCAAGGGGGGGGGCACTTTTCCAGACAATCCAAGACATTTTCCAGACAAGACTTTGGGGATTTTCTAAAAGTTTCACTCAAGATCCCCTTGTGGTACCGCTGAGGGGTGTGGAGATCCTCCCCCAGAAAATTTTTGAAATTTGACTTGTAAAAGTAGAGTTTTAACTCATTTTGAGAAGCTTTTTTTGTCCACAAGGGGGGACTTTTCTGGACCATTACCTTTATCTTTTGACAAAAAATATCAAATTTTGGGGATTTTCCAAAAAGTATCACGCAAGATCCCCTTGTGGCACCGAGGTGGGGTCTGGGGGTCATCCCCAAATTTTGAAATTCGACTTGTAAAAGTAGGGTTTTAACTCATTTTGAGAACCTTTTTTGTCCAAGGGGGGCGGCACTGTCCATTCTTATTGTTTACGTCACTCTTATTTTTTTTAATGAAATAAAGTTTGTTGCATGGAACCCCTAAATTTTTTGGGAACATACTTTGGGAACCACTGTTCTAATGCAAGGCCATTTTGTTTTCTCCCGAACTGTTGCCATTTTCGTTTTCAAAAAAAAAAACTCAGCACACGAAAAGAAAAGATGTATATATAGATAACCCAGCTGTGTAATAAGTCGTAAAAAATAATTAGTAAAGCTTCTGACGAACGGCGGCGTTTTTGTTCGTCGAATCTTGATGAATCATCTCTCACAACCGAACTTTTGTTTGAAAAATTGATTCCACATATCCGTCGACAGTTGGGCGACTTCTGTGGTGGGGTGAAGAACACCCATGCGTGATATTTGCCGTTTTTAGATGGGAAGGGTCTTATTTTAGCCTTTTTCTCTATCGTTTGCCGCTCGCGTGTGATAAAAGGGGAACTCGGGAAGGCAACCGCAACTCATTTCAACCTACATTAGCGTTAAGGGCTGGAGGAGTCGCGCTATTAAGGATGACAAAAAATCCTTTCTTTTGAGTGTTGCTCTTTGAGCAAGATTAAGAATACGCAAGAAATATTCTTCCTGAGACGCAGTTTGCATTTATTATCTCATGCAGGGTATTTCGCTCGTATTTTTTTTGAAATATTATATCGCGAGCAGCCTTTATTCCTGATGTAATAAATCTTGAATGATTTCTTAAGGTTTCTGCTTTTGGCAACGCGGGGAGAGGTTTCATACAGACAAAAGACAATTTTTATCGTGAAATCTTTTGAGGAACTTTTGGGGGAACTTTTGAATTTTCATCCATGTTTGTGACTACGTAAAGAGGTTAAGTTATTTATATTTCAGAAAAAAGTTTCAGGTTCTTTTCTAATTGATTCTTTTTAAGGGGGTTCAGTACCCCAACACCTTAAAAAGATCGATTTTGAGATTTTGATAAATTATAAAAGAGCTAACATTTAGCTTTCCAACGATGTATTACTTATGGCTGTAATCGGTTTTAAAACATACTAAAGATTGCTTTAAAAATGTAAAGAAACCGAAATTCTCTATGCCGCGCGAACTTCGAATGCAAATATCTCAAAACAGTGTTTTTAAACCTTCGATGTACCTTTTCTCGCAAACTAACAGTTGAAACATCATTATTTTTTGCACACATGTCTGTTATGATGTAGTTGTTATACTGAAATAAGCTTTTAAAAAAATCTCTGTAATTTTTTTTAAAATACCACTTTTATCATGAACAAAATGCTATATTTCAAAAATTTTAGAAATGCAATGTAAAAAGTTCAATAAAATGGGTTCTAATTAATCAATTACTTAAAGCTCATTTCAGTATAACAACTACATCATAACAGAAATGTATGCCAAAAATTATGATGTTTCAACTGTTAGATTGCTAGAAAAGGTACATCGAAGGTTTAAAAACACTGTTTTGAGATATTTGCATTCGAAGTTGGCGCGGCATAGAGAATTTTGGTTTGTTTTCATTTTAAAAGCAATTTTTAGTAAGCTTTAAAACCGATTACAGGCATAAGTAATACACTGTTGGAAAGCTAAGTGTTTGCTCTTTTATAATTTATCAAAATCTCAAAATCGTCTTTTTTCAAAATGTTGGGGTACTGAACCCCCTTAAGTATGAACTTCAGAACTATTTCTTTTTATCAAAAGTGTAAAACCTAAGGATGAATAGCATAAAACTTAACTTAAAATCATAAATTACACGTTTGAAAATTACATTAAAAGTCTCGCCATCAAGCTGGGTTTTGTGTTGATGACTATGACTTTCGCTTTAAAAAATATTTTTTATGTCAGTTTTAGGTTTTCAACCAAAATATAATACCGTAAAATTCACATGCATGCATTTGCATTTTGAAGTTTTTATCTTATACTTTGGATAAAATAATGTGTTTTAAAAAGCATTATAAGAATTTTGTATGAAATTTAGAAAACAATTTTCCCTGCTTTTTAATCTTATTGATTGTAACTTTTTAGTTCTTCAGAAAAATAAACGTTCTTAGGTAATAATAACTTCTATGGTTTTCAAATGAATTTCAACATTTTTTCCAGATATAATATTTGAGTGTCCATGTATTCATGCCCCTACTTTTGGAAAACTCTCAAGTAGCATTTTTCAGCTATATTTCTCTTTTTTTTGTCGCGTCTGTGATTAAATACAAAACAGGACTCAGGGACTCAAAACAATGTGTGAAAGTACTCATCATAGAAGGGGGGGTGCCATTGCCCCCAAAAAAGGTTGGACCTCTCTATCTTAGGTAATAAATTCGTTTAAATGCTGTTTACTTTTTATTATTTTAAAGTGATTTTGGAGTGATGACATCTGATATCTTAATGACATCTCCAAGTAATGATATTCTAATTTTTGCAATGTGTTTTTTCTAAAAAGGACTTATTAGAAAGCCTTTAGAAGTTGGAAAGCACATTGAAGACGGTGGCAATAAAAACAATCGTCCTTTAACACTATAAAAATAATGTTCTTGAATAGTTGGAGGGGTAAAATTACCAGTTTCTCCCGTAAACTTAAAAGAAATCAAAAAATCAAATTACAATTTTAAAACCAAAAAATTGATATTTAGAATCAAACAATGATTTTCTATGAAAATTTACAAACAGAAACACACACATATGAATACTGACTTCCCTTTTATTTTTAAATAATTTAAAATATTACTCCCATTGAGTAGATTTTAAATTTCTGAAACCGCACGTTAAAAGACGCATAAATCGTACGTAGCTCCACCTACTAGTACAGCCTGAAACTAAAACTTTACTTTCCCGTATGTCTCTCAACGGGTAATCGGATTACACCAGGAAAAGAGCAAGAAACGGAATATTTGACGAAAGAAATGCATCTCCGAATCTCCCAAACCACTCTGATTTGTTCGTGATGGGCTTGCCTATTAGGGATTTCTTTGATTCAATAAGGTTTGCCTCATCACGTAGCGAAAAAGGTTTTGAAGTGAAACACAGTTTGGAGTAACCATGGCGATAAAAACAAATGAATATGCTTTTTGGAAAAAAGTTGGTGTTTCGCTCTTAGAAATCCTTATTTGGCTTGAATTAAGTTGATTTACACGTTTTGTATTGTTTTTCCATTGAGATGGAAGATATTTTCTTTTTTTGTTTGCCTTGTGCAAGCAAGTTCTGTCATAAACTTAGTTTCCAAGGAACGTGTAGAATAAACAATTTTCAATTCGTGTAATGTGTTACTTGTTGTTTTACTTAACTGTATTTTTTGGTTTTAGTGTAAACTTGATTGAGTTACGTTTCTGGAAATGCCATTCCATAAACGGGACTCCATCTAGAATTTAAACATTTCGTGTATTTCAGGTTGCTTAATACATGTTTTGATCATAAATGAATGTTTAGTTCAGATTTTAGAGCGAATGTGGTGATTCAATTTGATACGATAATTTCATTTTGGCAGTGACTGTGACTGCATCTAAATTTATATTGTATGGAATCATTATGGTATACATTACTTCTGTTTTAAATTTCTTTGCTTTAAAATCAACTTTAAAATCAACAACCAATCAACTTTATACTTTTTTCGTAAATGAACACATAAGGTATATTTTACAATACGTAATATTGAAAAACACTACTGTTATGAGTTTCAGCTATTTACCATTTAATTACTTAATTGTACAGTAATTCTTTTGTTTTAATTGCATTTGTGCATGCATTTTCACAGAATTTTAGATCTTAATTCAATAGATTTTTTTTAGTTAAACAGAAACGCTTGGTGGAAACACATTTGGTTGATTACAGCAATATTTCTTTTGAATATTGGATGAATATATCTGCCTTAATGTTAACAAAAAATATGGGAGTCGAAAAATTTTTTACTGAGGTTGTTTTCAAAAACTTAACATTACGTAAATTAAAAAAAATTACTGGTAGGTTTTTTTTGTAATGTTAAAAAATGCTGGTTAGAAATGAGAAAGATTTTGAATCAAATTCAAATATGTATTTATTCTACAATTCAAAAAATACGTTATTCTCAACGCAATAAATATAATTATTTACTCTTAGTATGTATCTACAAAAGAAGTTATAAAAATGTCTATATGATGTTGTTTAAATTTATTTCAGTTTACAAAATTCCTAAAACACATGTTTACACAAAGTAAATTTATAACGGAATTTTTTTTATCTATGTTTCCAACTATCCGTTATTATAAAAAACGTTTACGTCAATAACTTCATAGAACTGCAAAATTAGAAAACAATGTTTCAAACTATAAGTAATTTACCCAACTCATTCGTAAGTTGAATGACACTGAAATTTTTTTCCTCGTAAACATGCGGTAAGTGTCTGTCCTGCTCACCCGCCGCGAAAAACAATCAATCGCAAAGCCGCAAATCTCATTACATCCGTTCTAGCAGCTTCTTTCCGCGATCCTAGAGGTCAGCTCTACCTGAATTATCCTTATGTATAAATTAGCATTCTGTTTGTTTTTCCTTAAAAAAATAATGTTTATGACAGGAATTTGAGGGTGAACGTTTTTTTTTTAATTTGTGATAGCCAGAGGTATTTTTAACGCCTCTGAGAGCGTATTTCAAGCATTGAAATGTGGAAATACGCTTAAAAAATTAGCCAGGCGTATTTTCACGCTTTAAATTTTCAACAAAGGTTTCGATTTAGAAATTCACCACCAAAATCAACAAACAATATTTTTTTTTCCAACGGGCGGGTCAACAAACAATATCAAAAATCATATTTTTTTCTACTCAAATTTGTGATATTAAATATTTAATTTAGAATAATATAAAATAAATTATTTTATTTATGTTTAATATTTTCTACTAATGCTTAACACGTGCTATAATTTTCAAAAACCCAAACAGCATTCTCATTTTTTTTTCTGTTTCAGTTTGTTCATTAAAAAAATAAGCATTTTTTATATAAAATTTATCTCTGCATATGCTATTTCCGTATTTCACTCCTCCTAAAAAAGTCAAGGAGTATTTTTACTCCTTCAAAATAATCCTAGGAATAACACTGTGATAGCATAAGATGTGCTAGATATCTTAAATGCTAAAATAAACTAAATGTATGATTTTAACTTGTTCAAGATGGGATATTTTACTGTTTATTTTTTGAAGAAAGGGAAGATTAGAAGACAAATTTAGAGAAGTATGTAAATGCGTATAGAGTATTTCAAATAACACCATGAATTGCAAATTTTACGGTGTGAAACATCTAAGGTTATATAAAAATTTATTTCCCTTTACATTAAATTCAAAACTAATACATTTAAAGTATGAGTATCATATTAGTCTTTATTTTACTTTCTAATTTGTTGTTATTTACAAGACAAGACAAGAAACTTTATTGTAATGGGCACTGCCCGTTTACAAAATGAAACATAAAAAGTAGCAGTAGGAGACTATATGAAATAAATTTAAAAAAAAAAGAAACATTTTACAAATAACAAATTTAACACAGATAAATTAACATTAATATTTTAACAGATAAATAAACACATATAAACATATTTTAGTATACACACAAATTTTATTGCATTTTTTTAACAAAATATTCAAAGTATGACTATTAAGTTGATTCAAGTAATATATTGCGGCGAAGTTTTAAAACAGATATAGTAAAAAGGAAAATTAAATTATAGTTTATGTTTTTCTGCTTTAGAATATGAGGAAAAGGTTTTAAATAATGTGTTGTTATTTAGAATGCAACTATATGGAAATACAGTTTTATTCAATATAAATTCAATTGAAAGAAGTTTGAAATGTTATCCATTATATTGAATACCACAAAATATGGGAATTGAATGTGTATGAAAATGAACACTTTAAAATCAAATAAATTTACATTAAAAAACAAAATAACTTATTTAAATTTAAAATTGGTATAAAACTCGTGAATAAAAGTCTAAAATTAATTTCATTTGAAAATTTTTCAAGCAGCTAAAAAGTTTTTTAATTAGTATTAGAATTTAAATGAAATTACATCAAAATATCGTAAAATTTGACTTAATGTTCTAAGTTTATTTTACAGTTCATACTATTTTAAATTATGGTTCTATCTTTAGACTATATTTTAATAATTTACTAAATTTTTGTGAAGAAATAAGATAAAAACTTCCTTTCGATAAGTTATTAAAATTTTAAAAAAACTACATTAGATAATTTATTATGAAATAAATAGGAGATTAAACTGGTTCTTTAAAACTATAATTTATGTGTTCGTATTTACCATTAAACACGCATAACAATTTTCTTCTTACATTTTAATAATTTGTTTTTTAAACGCTTTTAAGAACTTATCCTTAAAATTGAATATTTTAGCACAATATATCAATTTAAAGCTCACAAATCATGCTGATAGTAATTTTTCATTGTTTGAAAGTGTTACTTCATTGAAATTTACAGGGGGTCCTGATAGAATCACACAATACATCAAATTCTTTGAATTTATTTTATGTTAACAACAGTAAAATGACTCTTTTCATCTACGTAACATTTTAATTATTAGCTAAACGTGAACTAATAATGTAAGAAGTAATAATTCAACAATGTAACTAATATACTATAACAGTGTAATAATGTAACTAATACAATGTAATAATGTGTAACTAATAATGTAATAATGTGTAACTAATAATGTAAATTTTAATAATCTAACTTATAAATTTCAGTAACTTTTCTTTTATAGATGTCAAAAATCTACACAGATACGTATAATAGAAAATTCCGGTAGTGTCAGCTCTGAGAAAAATATCACTTTCAGCTTCCGCTAGCTCACATTGAATCAATAATTACTGAATCGCATGTTTAAGAATCATGAGTCATGCTTCTGCAGTTCCAGCACGTCAGGCTAACGCCTACCTCATAACAAGGCTTTTCTTCCACTCCTTTGTTCCACTGATCCACCCCCAGGGGAGTGGAAAGGCTAAATTATGGACCCAGTCGGTATAAATATGGTCTCGTTATTTCAGATTTGGTAGAAGAGTTTTCAGTAGAATGTACAGAGAATATGTCAGTTTGTTAAACACTCTTAAAACGGCAGTATCAAAAAAACTGAGTAAAAATTACTCAAACTGGCTCCTAATCAAACTTCATCAATCAAACTTCAATCAATCTTCTCACTTCGATTCAGGGGCGTCATTTAGGGGGGGCAGGGGGGGGGCAACCGCCCCCCCCCAAGGTTTCCACTGTAATATGAAAAATAGATGCAACAAGTCCCTTGAAAATTCTGTAACTTCCACAAGGAACTTTGGGTGCAACTCAAAATGTCTCAAAAGGAGTTAAAACAATACTTTAGAGGGTTAAATTTCAAAAAATGTCTGGGGGAGGACCCCCAGCCGCCCTTTAAAATTCCACGTCTCATATTTAAGGTTTTCCCCCTTGAAAACTATTCCTCTTACAAGAAGCTTTTCTCTTTAGAAGCTCCCCAAAGAGTTTGAAAAAGAGATAAACACTAGTTTAAAGGGGAATTAAAATTCCTGGGGGAGGACCCCTTGCCCCCCTTAAAACTTTGACCTTTATTAACAACTCTTTTCCCTAGAAAAATATGTGTTTTACAAGAAACTGTTCTCTTTGGATGCAGCCCAAAGGGTCTCAAAACGAGCTAAAACACTACTTTAAGAGCCGAATTTTCAACAATTTCCTGGGGGTGAACCCCCAGACCCCCCCTTTTTCCTTGGAGTTCACGTTGTCAAATTTTGACACGATAAAACCTTAAAAATGAAGTTGAGGCTACCCCCCGCCAAAAAAACCTAGTTTCAGCAAGATCCAGACCCATTTTAAAAAAATTCCTTGCCCCCCCCCAACGAAAAACTGAAATGACGCCCCTGCTTCGATTTATGAGAATGTCATGCACTAACTCAAGAAGTTTCATTTTTTTGAGTATCTGCTCATTTTCAGAAATGAATATATTCATGCTTTCAAATTTGAGTAAATTTGATTCGGAGCCAGTTTGAGTAATTTTTACTCAGTTTCTTGAAATTGTCGTTTTTATTTTACAAAACTTATGTAAAATAAATTGTGGTAAAAATCAGTTATAGATATTTCATGTAAGTTTTGATTGAAATATTTTATTTTTCAGCGCAACTTACAAAAACACGTTATAACCCATACAGTTTCATTTAAGGCACTGTATATTTGGACGGCTTTTTTTCAACTAAACTCTACTCTAATTTCCACGGCTCGGCGTTCCATTGGTTCCATCACTAAGCGCCGAGACTGCTACGTAATCACGAGACCTACAGCGCATGCGCCACTGGCCGTTTTGGCCGTCCAAATATACACTTCGTTCATTTAAACTTGATCAGTCGCATTATAATGAAAATGCATTACAGTCTTAACTGTAACGAATAAAATATTATCCTATTATTTCCAGTTTCATTCTCAAGCGTATAATAATAAATTGTTTAATAAGTAAATTATGGATATCATTTCTTGTCAAATTCTATAAATTTATGGATAACTCTTGTTACAAAATGTAATATAAATTTTTACTTTATAAAGTTCAGTTTGGTTCATTTGGTCGAATACCGACGGTCCCTTTACAAGTTTGGAATCGTATCTACTACACTGTAAAAAAAGAACGTCTTTTGACGTATTATTTTCCGTGAATTTTTCATGGATTAATTCCGTAAACTACAAAACGGAATTTTCATCGTGAAGTTTCCATTTTTTAATTTTCCTCTCCTCACGCATGCGTATTGTACTATTTCTCCACTAGTTTTGGTGAGACTCAAATATAGTTGTAAATAAGTAATGGAAGTTTGTGCAAGCGTCTTCAGGCGAAACGAACCTTCAGCAAATTTATTATGGGTAAGGTAGTTATTAATCCTCTAGAATCCTAAGTTCGTTTGTGACGTACCTTCACAGTCACAAACAAAGAACATGTTATGATATTGGGTTGTCCCATAAGTTCTGTTACTTTTTACGAAATTTCGTGTTTGAAATTTATTTATGAAAAACTGGTAATAGGTGGAGATTTCAAACAAAAGGGATTTTGATCTATGTATATTTATAAACATAACGTGTGACTTTGGTAGTTCTCGTGATATTATTTCTTTTCAAAATGGCGGTTTGAAAAAAAGACCGCAAACGACGATTTTTGCGTAATTTTTTTCTTTTGTTTAAAAAACTAGGAAGAACGCATAATTCATGGCTAAAAAAAGTTTTACTGTATATTTGAAGTGTTTCGATTAAGGTGTCATAATTTCAAGATGATTCGATAAGTTTAAGGTAGGAAATTTCGGCTTTAAAACTTCATATATTGGTAATTTCACGTGTTTTTCAAAGCACGCCCATTGTTTTTCTAAGCAGCTGGTATGAAGGAACGAGGGAAGTGCTAAAGAACTATGAACAATTACCAGTTAGTGCAGTTTTAGAGCCAAAATTACTATCTTAAACTTATCGAATCATCTGAAAACTTTGACGTATTAATTTAAACATTATTAATACCCAGCAATCGAGCATATCGAGTTTTCAAGTGCGCTTCCCGAACTTATTTCCCCCGGCCAATATGATAACACAGGTCCGCAAAATTTTTTTTTCGAGCTGTTTGGACTATTTCACCTGAAAATGCCTTAAAATTTTGAAAAATTGACTCTTAACACTAATTTTTTTATTCAAATATTTCCATAAAACCTTTATGGTTTTTGATGTGCTGAATCTAAAATTGCCCTCCATTTTATCATAAGACTTCACCTTTCTTCACAATTTAACAAAAATGCCAATTTTTTTAAGAAAATGAAAGTATCTTTTAAAAAAAATTATTTTTCGACTCAAACTTTATCTGAATATCATTTTCATGTGTTTTGGTGTGCTGAATCCAAATATGACCTCTTTTTATTTTTAAAACATCGCATTTTGTAACAAATTGAGCAAATATAGCAACATTTCTAAAAAAAATGTAAATACACTTAAGAAGTAGATTTTTTAATCCAAATTTATTAATGAGGTGATTAGTTTTAATGTTTTTTGGATCCCTGAACTCAAAAATGATCTCTGTTTTGCCCTAGAATGGCATGTTTCCCGACAATTTAGGTATGATTGTAAAATAAGTTAATATTTCAATTTTAATAAAAATATGCTTATAAAATAAATTTTTTATTACATATTCTTCATAAAAATCATTATATAACTAAAATAAACTCATTTACACACTCTTCAGCCAATTTTTCCACCTTATGAAGCTCTTCTTGGTAAATTTACCCTTGTGATTATCAACAAGAACGTTTCTTTGAACTATACAACAAAAATCCATTATTGCACGATTAAGTCTTGCCTAATATTTTATTTCAATCTCTATAATTATCTCTAAATATCCTGATGAGATAGTTTACTATGTGCATCATTCACAGCTCCTAATTTTTAAAAAGGGAGGAGCTAGAAATGTTCAAAAACCATAAAAAAATGGGAAAATTCGAATATAATGTTGCAATTTGTGAAAAATCCTGACGTATAGGATTTTTTCAATATTTTTTTCATTATCAGCACACCAAAATACATAGGAAATCGTAATAATTGTTCAAACAGCTTTTTCATTGCAAACCTGTGTACTTTCTATTCTTTCAAACTCTTTTCGCATTAACAAAAAACAATGGGCAGGCAGGTGATTTTTGCAGTATGCAATTGTGCAGGTTTAAAACCATATGCTGTGCATCAGCCAAGTTCCAGGCATTGGTGATTCATGGAGCTACAGCCTGCGAATCAACGAAAAATCTAACTTTTCAAGATGAGGGATAGAAAAACTTGTGAAAAAGGTGCAATAAATGGTTCATTTCAAGGTGATTACGTTGAAATGTAACTAAATATGTTTGTAACCTTCGATAATTATCTTATTTTTAAATATTCATTAGTTTTTTTATTTTTTAAACCATCAAAAAGGGGAATATGTCGAAAAAGAAGATTTCTCTATGGGTTGGCGGGAAATAAGAGCGAGGTGTGCGCTTGTAAACTCGATATCTAATAGATAAAAAATGTCTGATTTTTTTCCAGTAAACATGTTAACTGATTCTCAAAGATGTAACTAGTTACCAATAGTAAAATTATTTCAAAATTCCTACTACTTTTTTCAGGATCAAAACGGGAGTTGAAAATAAAACTACCCTATCACAATGCTGGAGTGTACTCGAACTAAAAATGCTCTTTATTAATAAATATAATAGATTTTTAAAACTTTAAAAACAGAATACGAAATAGTACTCATCTTGCTTGTTTAACTCTTCTATTTCTGGTTTATTGAACCGTGTATCGTTTCTAAGGAAATCAACCGAAGTTAAAACCGAAATTTTCGGCGAATTATTCGAATCTGGCTCGAATAAAACCAGGCTCAATTTGAAAACTAATCCTGTTTTGTGTACAGTAATGATGTAAAAGAACAATAAACGAAATCTTAGTTTAAAATATTTATGATAAGCAAAGCGTAAATACTCAGTTCGAAAACAAAACACAAATGCAGGCAAGAGGCAAGGCAAAGGATCGGTACTTTTCGCCGGTTCATACCAAATGACGTCACAGCTGGCCACGCCTCTTTTTTTGCGGCTCCAAATTTTAAATGCTTTTAACTAATTAACTATTTGGTCTAAAAATTTTTTGAGCGTGGGTAAATTATTCTTTTGCATTTCTCTTAGTGTTTTTGGTGTTAAAATGATCAATTTCAGTTGAAGGAAACAACCCTATTCTATAGCGACTCGCATATTCCATATGTAAAAATGCTCTAATAATAGATTAAAAACTATTCAATGTGTTCAAAACTATTCCGTTTTAGTTTAAATACTATTTTCTATTTAAATTTATGTGAATTTCAATCTTATAAAGTAAGATTAGTTAGTTGGCTTTCAATTCTGCTAGTTGAAGGGTTTTTTCATGATTTTGTCAACAATTTTAGTGGCTTGGAAGTAGAAAGATATATTCTCGCCAATTAAGAAACGCACCAAAAGGAGGAAAGAGGGCTGAATTTATAAGAAAACTAGTTTATGTGCATTTTCGCTTAGGACGGCAGTACTGCCCAAGGAAATGTGACAACATTGGTGGATGGGTGTAAAACCCTTAATAATCGTGTGACGTAACGTGTGCCCTTAACTAAGATAAAACTAAAAGAAAGGACTCACCCGCTTGTGCCTCGTACTCCTCCCCGAACTCCTTGACCACCTCCCTGCCGAGCACCCCGTACGACAGCAGCAGTCCGGTAGTCAGCGCGTTGACCACGAACCCGCACGCGCAGATCACCCACCCCCAGCCACCCTCGGGGTAGTAGTGCTGACGGATGGTCGACACCTTCAGGTGCTCAAGACGGCTGGACAGCAGAGAGGGCTTCGCAACCCCCCTCCTGGTGGGTTGGACAACTGGAAGAGGCTCGACCACCCCGTTGCCACCTCCTCCTCTTGAAGAGGGGTCGTCGGTGTCGCCCACGATCGGGGCGATGGCGTCGCTCATGACGATGCTTCAGGTGATTTGGCTGGACATGGTGGTCATCAAGGCAGGGGTGGGGTCACTGATGGTGAAGACGGAAGGTCCGTTGTGGGGAGGGGAAGTGGTGACATGTCCAGTTGTGATTGGCAGTTTCTTTGGTAATCCTGTGGTTATGTTGGGAAATCCGGTGGTGTATGGATGGTTAACAATCGGATAGTTAACTCATTCGATGTTTTTCATCACCATTGCGTTTGTTTTCACATTTGTTTGGTAATCCAGAGGTGTATCGATTGCTAAAGTCGATACTTCGTTTGGTTTCACATTTGTTTTGTAATCCAGTGGTGTATCGATTGTTAAAGTCAACTTAATCGATGTTCTCCTTTAATTCAACCTCTCACATTTGTTTGCTTGGGTTCTCATTCTATGTTTAGTAATCCAGTCATGTATTGATTCACGAAAATGAAACGTTAGCGTATTTGATGTTTTACTTCACCAATAAGTGTGGTTTCACAATTCTTTGTTTGGTTATTCACATTATGTTAGGTTATCAAGTTATAGCATCTATCCCTTATAATAGGGAAAGTAGCTTAATGAATATTATAAGAAAATCATCCGATATCTTCAAGTTGGTAACTGGATGCCTTGATTGATTTTCGTGTGAATTACACTCATTTGATATTCTCTGTACTTATTATCAGGATGTAATTAGAAGGTATGTGAAAGTATAAATCGTTCAGAAGATATCTGAATCGCGGATAATTTAACGTATGGGGGCTTTAAGGTAAATAATTATTTTTACAGGAGTCTAATTTGTAAGAAATACAACGGTTGTCTTTCTAATATCACGATATTCAAAAGTAAAAACTCGATTTTGAATTCATTTTGAAGATTAACAACATCAAATCAGTGTTATATGCTATTTTGAAAGTTTTACTTCTTCTCTTTTAGTGACATATAAATAATATAATATACTTTTTTACTTATTATAAAATGTCATTATATACCCATAAAATTCTTAATTCGATAAATTAATCCTTTCTTGGGATTATTTTGTTATATAACGTTATAGAAAATAACAATGAATAGAAAATTCACAAATTTAAGTACAAGGTTAGAGGTGGAAAAACATGAGAGTCTTATTTTTATGTGACTAATAGATTTATATGAAATGACTAGTATAAAATGGAAAAGGATATTTATATTGAACTTGGAAAGTTATGTGTATTTAATAGTGTTTATATTTTTTCATAAAAAATTCACTTTATATGCATTTCTTAGTGTTTTTAACTAATTTAACGATAAAAATTGTATTAAAATACAAAATTATTGCAATTTAAGTACATTTAGACGCCAATACACTTCCTAATGTAGTGCATAGAAATTTCACTAACAATTTATAACTATTTTTTAAAAATTGTGATAGTTTCTTTAAAACGTTAAGAAAAGTTTTAAAATATTATACTGTATTTTTTTAGCAATTTCTGACTTTAAAAATGCTTAATTTTAATTTACTTAGATAATTTGTAAAGATTTAAAGCTATTTTTTAATTGCTTTCATTTCAATAAATATCTTATTTTTAGTATTAACTTTCTTCGTACAACCTATTTATACCGTTAGATAATAATTTTCACTTAGTTTAAATATTCGTATATATTATATCAAACTTTAATAAATAAAACAAATGTGTACAATCACTTAAATAAATTATATTTTTATAAATATTGCTTTAGGTACATATATATTTGAAAACTAAATATTTTCTACAAAGATATTTACAATTTATCACAAGTTTAAGACTAAAGCTTTATTTTCTCTCTCTTTTAGCGATAATGACGGATTTCGTTCCTCAAGCTCAAAAGAGAAATTGTTTGCTAAAATTTCTCGAAATTCCTGTTTAGGGATAAGAAACATTATCCAATAAGATGAATCCTGACGAAATGTTGATTGACGTAAAATCTTTCATTCCTTATTCATAGCACCAATACTCAGTAGTCACATTTTGATCTGAAAATCACTGCTAAAATATTGTAATGATTATGATAATATAGCTCACAGGATCTCACATCGAAATTCATTTTCGGAACACCTTAAGAACAACATTCGTCAAAACAATCCATCGATATCCATTAGAAAATTCTCACTCGCAATTAAGAAACGATTTCGATTAATTATTAAAACATAAATATCGTTTGCACACAAAAATCACGTATCCATTGCCGAGAAAATCACGTGCACGTAAAAAATCGTTTGCGATGAAACCACGGCACACCACGTGCGCGAACGTTCCTCGCGGTGTCGTTCGAATGAATGAAGGGAGAAGAGAGCAGACGACTTTTTCCGGGCACGCGCGCGCGCGGAGAGAACGCCCTCTCTTCGTGGGATCGTTTGCAACATCCCTCCGCGGATCTCATATCTGGCAGCGCGGCGGAGCAGATTGGATCGTCGTTATTTCCTCTCTGCCTCTTTATTGGTCGAGATATCGCTAATATCGTTTGACCGTTTTGAAAAGTCGGTGCGGTGGCTAGTGTTGTTAATCGAAGACAACTCGTTTTCGAAGGGTGCGGATAAGAGGTCGATAAAATGTTTAGGGTCATTGAATCCTCAGTCTTCATGTTAGAGAAACATAGCGTTGGGGAGAAACTAACTGAAATATTCTAGGACATTGGTTCCTAACCATCTTAGAATTTCGAGGCGTATATTCCTTCTCTCTAATTAAATATAAGCATGGAAACTTATATGACTTGAAAAATAATGATATTTTTAAAGTATCGTAAGAAAGGGAGATAATTCTATAATTTAATTTAATCTTCGAAATCCACAAAAAAAGGAAGGATAAAGTGGAGGAGACATGGACTGAAGCAAGAAAATGTCCTTATTTGACTGACGGTCATCTTCAGGAATGCATCGAAGATTAATCATTAATCATACTAGCCAACTTCTCCCAAAAACTGTAACTAGTGACTAACTTCAAGTTTCATATAAAACTTTTTCACGTTTATTTCCTGAATTTCCGAAGACTTCTTGTCTCTGGATAAAGCATGAATAAGTATAAGATGGAAAGTAGGGAAAAAGTTAAAAGGATGCGAATATTTGATTTGAAAACGTAGTTAACTAATTTTACATTTTAATCTTAAAAAGTGTTATGGAACATAATAATACTCACCAGTTAAAGTTTTTTTAATATAAGTTTGCTTATACAAGTTTCACAACGCATTCCTCAGGCTAGAGATAGGACTTCACGGTTGCTTCAAATTGAATATTTAGTTTCTATTGATGATAAGACCTCTTCCACGAGTTTCACAGACCACTGTTTTTGAAATATTGGCTTGCAACTGAATTTGTATCCGTAAAATTTTGAAGATGAATGCTAATTCGATTTTATATCGGGTCAAATTGTTAGGTGTTACCGTGATACATTGTAGTAAATAATACGGTCTAAAAATAATTAGCCGTCACGCATTAAGTCTCCAAGAACTGTTATTGTCTCTGAATTATACTATTGCTTTTACCAATTTCATTTGATAGAAGAGCAAAATTATTCCCACTATCCTTTTTGCCCTTTCAAGCCTAGAATAATCGAAGTTGCCTTCGATTTTAAAGAAGTTGTGACCGGATGGGGACTTGAAAGGTTCAACAAAAACTAGAATAAGAAACTGATACTTTGAACTACTAGCATGCTGATAAATAATAGGTTCAGCGGAATCCTGTAACAGAATACCTGGGTTTTTCAATGAAATTCGGTCTTTTTACTTACGAGATTTCATTAATGAATACCTAATTAATGACTATACCCGTCACTCTAAAATGTCACTCCAATAAATAAAATCGAAATCGAAACAAATCAAATGATCCAGATGTATCATGTTACTCCACATCCTTCGAATGTTATTCTTCAGAAGTACGAATTATACGAAATACTCCTCAATCAAGGACCAAAATATCTTTTGTCACCCCAATCCGATCAAACCCCGACAGGAGGTGTGATAGAAAAATCTGCCACGCTCTAATTATGTAAGTTCTAGAACGTTGGTCCGCAATGCTTATAATAATAATAATAAACGAGCTGGGATCGTATAACACAAACTTCCCCCCAACCCGGGCTTTTATTTCTGTCTTTGGTCTTCTTCGAGGCTATAATCAAGAGGTTTTTAATGAAAGATCTTTTCGTCAAATCGTAGCTCGCAGAATGACAACGTGCGTTTAGGCATTTTGTTGTCCATTTTCCAGACGACAATGGCGCATTTTTTTGTCCCTCCCCTGCCTGACCGGTTAGCAGGTTAAACGCAATTAATAAAAATATCTGGTTCAATGTGTGGGTTTAACCAGAAATGTATGCTCTCGGAGTAAATGGTAGTTGTCAAAGCTCCTGAATGGCTTCAGCCCGAACTTAGCTTTATTAGTGTTCTTTTAAACGTTGTTGAACACCCAAATTTTAAAATCATCTCCTTTTTCAGAAAGTTTGAAGGGGATAGACGTTTTAAATTAATTATTTTATATCCTTCTTATACTTCACGAAACGGAGAATGATAATAATAATTCTATAGGTTCTACTTGGTTGATTTTTGATAATGGTTAGGGCAGTCGTTACATCTTTTTAGTGGTTGTTGGAAGTTTTAGTTGCGTCAGGAAGAGTTGGTAATTTCGTCTTTTATGTAAATGTTTTCGGGTGTATTTTTTAATAGCTTTTAAAAAATCAGGCTGAATGCAAAGAAATCCTTATCACTTTAAAATGGAGTTGACTGGGGTACACATTACAAATTTTTAGACATGATTTAGTTTAAAATTGTTAGCATGCGATAATAAAATACAACGCTTTTAAATATTCACAGGGAGTTTCAAATACTTGCACGGAGTACAAAATATCATTGTATCATAAAATGTTTTTTGTGAAATTTTTATGGGAAAAAATTGCTTTATAAACTGCTTTAAGAACAGTAGAAATAAAGGGGTCCTATATAAATATAGCATTCTTTGTGGTGATGAGTGTTCTATACCATCAACTAAGAGTCGTGGATTTAATTGAGGCATCGACTTATTTTGCTGAATTACGAGGTCTTAAAATATAGAGAAAGAAAGAGCAACATGAAAGTGAAATAAATTAAAGATATGCTATATGAAAATAAAGGAAATGAAAGAGAAAGAGAGGAGACATTAAACAAGCGAAGATAGAACAATAAACACTTGGATCAAACACAGAGAATGAATACTTTGGAACACAAAATTTAACAATTGTTTAATCATAACCCTCTAAATTACTCGAGGAACTTCTGTTCTAAAAATTCTTTTCCAGTTGCTACCTTATTGCACGAAACCAGCGATGTAGATATCCTTCATATTTAGTTCTATTCATTTACGCCTACATTATTTACATTACATTACATTATCTATCATATAAAACACTTAAAACTTAATGGGAAAATTCCAAAAATTACTAGTTAAGCTAAATTAAACAATCCTCACTAAAATAAAACAGTTCATTTCATTGTTCATTCTATTAATTACTACCCTAAAATGCCCAACAACTGTATTTTTTATATTCTCGCAAACGTACATCCGGGAATTCTTCTTCCCTGCTGCCACAAAAACCGTTAGAAATTATGCAAATTCCGCATTGTTTACGGCACCATTCAGAAAATCCGGAAGAGTGAGGTCTTTGTCATGGCCGATTCGAGAATAAATATTTCGGAATCATAAAGGGGGAGGTGGGCAAGGCGCGGTTTCGTCTAGCTTTCTCAAAGCTTCAAAAAGAGCCGCCATTTTTTCTTTCCTGGTTCGGAACCATTAAAAAAGTCTATACGGAGGGAAGTGGAGCGTGAGATTAAAATGGTCGTTACGTGAGAGAGAGGTTTTATGCAAACGATTCTTTTGGAATGATGTCGTTTGTGTTGAGATACTTTTGGTGGGTTAAGTAAAAGAAGTTTTTTTAATGGTAAAGATTCGAAAAGAAGAGGGCAAAATTTTGCAACAAAAATATATTTGTGCTGAGTGGCATCACGATTTTTATAAATTAAACCCCGATCTAACGTTATTCAAGGGATCATTAAAAATTAACGTTATACAAAAGCTTTAAATCGGGATTTTGTTTAGCATTGCATTAAAGGGAAAAGTTTGGTGTCAGGTCAACTAAATTTGATTGCTGGATATTGTTTACAGAAATTCGTGAAACGTTAAAGTAGGGTTTCCCTAAAAACACTAATGAGTAAAAATTATACTCCGTTAAGAAGAATGGAATATGCTGTACTAGTTTTCATTCTAGGTTTTCAAGAATGACCTAAAAAATCCATGCTTTCCTTATCATAATTTTAAAGTTTACATAACATTTACCACAGAGTATAGAGCTTACAGAGATTCCCCAAACGGCAGTTTTCCTCTTTAGGTACTTAATTTAATTCCTGCTACCTGATTATAATTAATTTCACTAGCATACAATCAGAGAAGGCGAAATGCTAGTGATTCCTGATTGGATATGGAACTTCTATCAAGCGGCATTTTAATTTCATTGGTGCTGTTTTTTCCTTCCACTTCCTATTTGGATTTGAGTGACAGCTTCAGTGGGCGAATGACAGAGAAATAGCAGGAATGACGTGTATTAAAGGAGGCGGTCTGATGTACCTACATGACGTTTGTGGAAAAGCCCTGTTAAAAAAGTTGCCATTAGCGTCTATGGAGATGAATCCTCTGTTAAGCTCTATACTTTGTGACATGCACAACAAACATTTAAGAAATAAGAAGACACACACATTGCATGGTATAACAAAACTTTATTTTCCAAATAAATAAATGAAAGTACCTTGTTTTTTTTTAGAAAGTAGGCTTTTATGTTACAGTATAAAACTCATATTTTGTATTCCATTATCTCTAGAATAATATGTTTCACTCTCTTTAACATATAGTAGTCGGATAAATTTTAATTACACCATCCGACATTTTTCAAATGATTAATTACCCCTTGAGCTAAAACAAACTCAGAGCCGGGCTACATTTTTACCAAGTTAGGGTAATGAACACAAATAGCGTTACCGCTCATTTATGTTCGTTATCCTCCAGCCAGTTAAAAACACTCGAGCGTGTTTACTTCTTCCATTATTATTCACAGAATAAGATTTTTGTTTCGTAATACATTTTAAGGAAATCAATCTTCTACTCTGTTGCATTGTATTATTTACTGCTTCATGTGTTATCCAAGTAATTAACTAGTTAAAGTTCTCAAGAAGTAAAATATTTCAGCTTTATCAGTCCAATGGCTTGTGAGAGTCTATTCAAGAGAGTTATTTTTTTTAGATTAGCAAAATATAGTTTTTGCATTATATGTTTGGAAAATAATTTGTAGAAAAAACTGGGAACAGGGAACAGGTTAGGATAATTAATTATTAAGACTGAAAAATAGTTTATAAATGTGTGGCCAAATTTTATATTCTAAACCATTTACTTTATTTATAAGTGTCTCATACCTAAACTGATTAAAACTAAGATCTTCCAGACTTGTTGGCCGTAGTCTTGCAGAGGTAAAAATACTAGAATTTTTAACTCCTACTACGGGAGTCATCCTCAGTAACATAATATAAAAGTTAAAAACATTTTTAACTTTTCGTAACTCCGGCCGTATAAGCCTACACAGTTTCACCTAAACAGATTCCTTATAACAAATATGTTTAATAAGCTTTCGGTAGAGAACAAGGTGCTATTTTAATATAATTTTAAAAGAGTTCGAGTCTTTAGAAGTTTTATGAAAATGATAGAAAAACAAATTATGATTATTTTTAACAAAAAACACAATTTTCAAACACTTAAATGCATCTAAAAAGTATTAATTATTTATATTACATTATAACATTATAAGTGAAAATTAATAAAATGGTTACAAGTATGTTTTTTCTTAAGTTTTATTTCTTAAATTGGATTAAAGGTGGTTAACTTATTAATATTTACTCCAAAGTATCTAGTTACTTTAAGTTTTTTTGATTTAAAAATTACTATCTTTAATGCAAGGTCCGTAAGTAAGAGGTTCAAATTTATGCCGACTATAAAGATAAATATTTTATTATCTTTAATCATGGCTATTTTAAGAAAAACAATACAGTATAACTAATGCTATTTTTTTTCATTTGTTTGTTCAGAAGATTAAATCCGGAGGCCAATAAGTTTTCTATCAACTCAACTTAAATTTTAGGTTCAATTCCGTTATAGTTCCCGCTAAATATCGAATATCGCCAATCTCTTTCGGATTTTCATAAAGTATAAATATTGCTAAATAATTTCAAACTCATAGATTAAATAGTTTAACTAGATCTATAACTGTTCAGTTTATCATTAAAAATTTTAAAAAATTTGTTTACATTTGAATATTGAGCGTTCGAAAGAGATTGGCGATATTTAGCGGGAACTATAATGGAATTGAACCAAATTTTAAAATAGTGTGTCTTTCATATCCACATTAAAGTAAGGTAAAGGAATCATTAAAAGGTATGTTGTTATACTTTAAAATTCGGGAAAATCTCACATTAAGTTCCCTTAACTTTTATTTATGTACCTACTGACACTCTGCCTTGGGTTAGCAACATTGATAATCCAATAAATTCAGAAGGTTTAGTTTTTCCAAAGAGTATTAAAGAACAGTTTCTTGAGTGTTACTGAACCGAAATGAAATGGTTGTGTTCCGAACCACTCTCAGTCCCAGAATCCCTCGAGCCCCATAAAAAGAGAAGGAACAGCTCGTTGTTTTCGAATTTCTTGGGATATCGTTTTACTTATTTTTGCAAAGCGATTTTTCTTGGGTTCCCCGATAAATCAAGCTTGTTTTGAACATGTTTCCTGTCATGCACAAGCTTTTCCAAAAACTATTCCCTGAATGCAACGATTTGTAATGCTCGTATAGCAGCCAAATACTCGGAATTTCTAGGATGTTTGGGGAACCAATGAATTAATAAAGCTCATCTTATTCCCAGTTCCACAAGTTCCATAAAATCCTTATATTTTATATGCTCTTTTAAAATAACTTAATTTGTGTTAATTTATAATTTCAAATTTAAATCTTGTTTACCAATATGTATGTAATGCATTGTTGAAATAGTACATTATTTACCTTTACATTGTTGTAAGTAACGCATTGCGGAAATGGTACATTATTTACTTTTACATTGTTATATGTAACACATTGTTGACATTATTTACTATTGCATTATTGTGTATAAAACATCGTGGTTATTGTGTATTATTTGGCATTACATTATTGTTTTTATGAATGAATGAATGAATGAATGAATGTTTATTACACACACAGAATATTATTTCACACACAGAATATTACATAAAATACATTGAAATGACAATTAAAAAAAAGAAGAAATATTAAACATAAGAAGACAAACATTATAAAAAAATATAAATAAAAATAAAAAAAAATTACTATTTATGTGATACCAAATAGGCAAAATTTTGCCTGTATATAGTATCTACAATGATAATTACATCAATTTCGTTGGCAACAGTTGCTTGTTATTTAGCTATTGTAAAGAGGTTTTCTATAAAGAGGTTATTGTTTTTATTATTACGTTTGTAATAAAAAGGATATTGGTAGTGAGCCGCCTGTATTCAATTTATCTTTTTCACGAAATGTAATCTTTCTATTAATAATAAATGTCTAGTCTAGTGATCATTCTTTTTTACTTCTTTCATCTTTTGGTATTTTAATATCAAGTAACATCTGGCCTGGCAATTTTTTCAAAATGTAGGGCAATTCCACCGTAACTCACGCTACATTTTTTCCAAAATTGCAATTTCAAATAATTTTTAAATATAGAAATAACTATTATTTTCTTTCTAAAAAATCATACATATTGAAATTTATGTTAATAATTTAAAATAAGTATTGCGAATCTTTTAAGAATTTTAGTTTTTTAAATATTAATTAAAATAGAGTCGTAACTCACGCTACAAGAAAAAGACATGGATTTATGAGTATAAAATTCAAATTTGTTTTTCTGCTTAAATAGTGTTTCAATAATTCTATATGCTAGTAAGGTGTTTGAATATACTTTCTTTATTCTAAAATAGAAAACAGTTTTACTGGGAATGCTTTAGAAAATCAGAAATAAAATAAAATATAGAGAGCTGTTCGTAACTCACGCTACAGTACTTCGTAACTCACGCTACATGTGTATAAGCGTTTAGTTATTCATGAATATAAATATAATTAAATTGATTTAAACATTTTATTTCATTTTTACTATAAAGTTTATGAGTATATTTAACAAAAAAGTTGTAAAAACTAATTAATTTATTTTTTATTTTCTAAATAAACTATACATTTTTCATTAACAAATTAACCTTTAAAACAAATATTTCTAAATATTGACTTTAAATGCCGACATTCCGATAAAAATAATTTTACACAAAATTTAAGCAATGCAAAACACAATTAGATCAATACTGCATAATTATTCCCTAAAATAATTAGAAAATTTTATTATTTTATTTCTTCATTTTTCTTGATCATGTCCCTGTTCATATGGAATAGCCCTGTAGCGAATCACTTTTTAATTAGTCTTGTAGAGATATGAGAAATAAGTTTTTCTTCCTCCCTAATTTCGTCAAAAAAGATTCAAAAATTTATCACTCGAAATTCTTCTCATTTGTATAATGGGCCAATTATTTCCTACTATCTTTGTCTTAAAAAATATACTTAAAACATGTTTAATTAATTTTCTGAATTTTTTTTCCGCACTTTTTGGTATTTTTAAGATTAAGTAATTTCAAATAATTACCAAGGTTTCAAATTAAAAGCACGTATAAATAAAAACAGAATAGGGAGAAATACTTTTCAAGCTTCCTTTTTTGGTTTTCCTCTTTACCGGACCGGAATTTTCGATGATTAAATTAAATTTTCCTGTTTTCTTTTTCCTCGAATAGCTCAGTTTTTATTTTCCCCCTTTTATACAATTTTTATTAATTAGATTGTTATTTTTGAAAGATTATAAATCTAGATAATGTGCGATTAAACTGTAATAATAAATTAAATAGTTTTTGAATCAAATACAACTAAAACACAAATGGTTCCTGTTCGTAGTTTAGTTTATTTGCAAAAGAATTTAGATCCCTTTTGATAAGTGTTAGAGTCAAACAGTGTGATTTATTAATGAAATCAATCTATATTTTTATATGATAAACTCTAGAATGGAAGTGAAAATTACCTTAATTTCCCACCCGCGTATCACAAAAATAGAGTTCCTAAAGTTAATTTTTCACAGATTCCATATAGATATGTTGAACTATGTTTATAATATCAAGTTACAAACGGGAAATAAATGAAATTTGAAATTATTGGGCACAAACCTACAGTATCTTTTAAAGAAACAAACTATTTGTGTCCATTTTTCTATTATTTTTTTTCAACTTTTACTAATATTTGATACTTGTTGATACTAATAGAGACTTGTGCTTGCTGGAAAAAATAGCTGTTTTGTCTTCATAATTATATTATTTTTTTTAATAATTATAATCTCAACATCATGAGCAAACAATAGTGGATTTTGATGAGTAAATTAGAGCTTATAGCATAGATCAGACCAAAAATATTTTTGGCCCGCAATACAGATTTAAACCGCAAGCGCTCAAAACATCTCCGTTTTCGTCCACCCTTTAGGGGGCATCCATAAATTACGTGAGGTCAAAAAGGGGGGGAGGGGTTTGGAAAAATCTCACCAAATCTCACCAAGGGGGGAGGGGGGGTCGGTGAAAAACTCACGTTAACTTTTTAAGTTCGAAATTAAACGATTTTTTTTAAGTTTGAGAAAGGAATAATACCCACAGATAAGATACTGTGGTTATTTTTAGGCGGAATAATGTTCTTTTCCTCAAAATGCAAACGAATTGGATAGAAAATTATTTTTAAAGGTTGTAGGTAAATCTCACTTGGGGGGGAGGGGGGGTCCAGCAAAATCTCACCAAGGGGGGAGGGGGGGTCCAGATTTTGGAAAAAACACCTCACGTAATTTATGGATGACCCCTTATAACTGAGAGAAGGAACACAGATTGCGGATGATTAAAGACACTTTTAGACCTCCAATTCGTATCTCTTTCCAATCTTCCCCCTGAAAAGAAATACACATGTATCGGTTCCAATTTCATGCCGTCCCTTTCAGCTATTTTTAAGCGTAAATCGATTCCTTCAGCATTTTCTTCTCTCTTCGACAAAGTTTAGTTTCTAAGTAACTTTAACTCGAGATTTTTTTGTAGTGTTCCCCCCCCCTCTCTCGGCAATGGTTTCGCTTGAAGAGGTTTGCTGCACCTTTCATGTGCTTTCTGATGGAGTTGAATGGGCAACCATAGCAGTCCTCCGTTTCGTGTTTGATACGTGAATAGTGAAAAAAAATTAAATGCAGAATTTAAGGGGAATCGTCGGTACCTAATTTATACAACTTTAATGTACTATTTTTTTTTCAGAAAGTATTGGACATGGCTTCGCTTGAAAAGTTTCCGTGTGCTTTCTGGGGTTATAAGGGCAGCCATAAAAGTTCTCGTATTCGCGTTTCTGATTCGCGTATAGTGCAAAAGAAAATTGAATACAGATTTTAAGTTTGATGTATTCCTTTTACTTTCATATGCGGTTTTTTTTTCATATTTTATTCTCTTGATCCAAACATTTTTCTTTTTTTTTTGTAAACAAATGATATTTGGTATGCTTGTAAGCTTCAAATAGTATAGTGGGAAATGCCATATGTGAGAAAAGAGGATGGTTATGAAAATGGGATATTATGAACTTATCGTAGAAAAGAAATAAAAAATAGATTGTTACTCTTTCCAATGACTAGTGAGTATTATTCCTAAAAGATTCAAATAACACAAAATCACAACTTAATAATAATAATGAAAATAGATTTCTTTAGTTTTACTTTCAACAGTAGTTTAACATTACTTAACTGATATTGTTATCATTTAATAAAATCTTTCGAGCTTTTAAGCTATGGTCAAACGTTAAAAATTATAGTAAATATTTAACTAAAACTCTAAACCTTTCGTCCGAAAACTTCGCCAGACATCTTCAGTAGACTCTCTCTTCTCTTTGTTACTGATATTGTTATCGATACTTAACGAAAAATAACATAAGTAAAAATAATAGGTCATATTTTCCTTTGTTTAATTAATAGATTAAATAAATTACAGTTTAAAGGAATAAAGCTTTTACAACATTTGCAACTAAAGTTTAAGGTTGCAAACTAAATTTATTTAAACTTAGGTACTATTTTTATACTCTGCTGCACTTTATTAAAATGTTTCAATTCGACTTTAAAAACAAAACTTCAGTAAATTACATCGCGTTATTTTTAGCATCAACTTATGGTTTCTTACATTCTCAAGCTAGCTATAAGTAAGCATTCTTACATCCTAACAAATCATACATTCCAGAAAGACCTAGACATTTGGAACTCGAACGTTACTCGAATTTAGAATGAGATTTAGAAGACGTAAGTTATTTATAGAGCGCTGTGTTACAATGTTACATGTTATCCCTCAGCATCCCTTTCTCTATCTACTAATTCAAACTGCGTCAGTGGGGGAGAGTGGATCAAACATCGTTGTTGAACAGTGAGCCTGAGTACTCCGGATCGCCGGTCTGGCAATGACGGTATCGATCATCCCCGAATATAAATGACTTTCGACATCTCCATACCCCAGCTTTGAGCGAGGATTAGCCAAGGGGGTGACACTGGGGGGAAGGGAGAATCTTTTGGTGGTGATTTATAAGCTTTATTGCGTTTTTCATATGCTTGCTTACTAGGAGTTTATAACTGTAATCCACACTCTCTGGATAGTCTCACAACTTGTTTTGTAAACCGTCTTTGGATGTTTTTAATATTTTTTTGTAGTTTTTTATAGTGTGGAAAAATCTTTTAGATCTTCTTTCTAATGCGAGATTCTTCATTTAAGATATTATCTTACTCAAAATGTCAAATTTCTTTCGAATAATAATGTGTTGTATTTATTTGTTTCTTTTAAATATTTGATAAAATCATTTGGTGCCACAAATTATTTGCTTTTATACTTTTTTAATTTCATCAATATTTTTTGTCTTTTGATCTTATTTTGAATGAAAAACTTTTTTATGTAAAGTAGAATGATGAAGTTCAATTGTATAGAGTATATTATACAGATATAGTATACAGGGTGTTTCAAAATTGCGTTGCACGGCTTTTTTTCGAAACCAACGCCTCCTAGGGTTATGGAAGTAAGGTCTACCCCCAGGTAAGTGACCCTGGAGAATCCATTGAGATGACTTACAGCGCCCCTAGCGGCGAAATTAAAAAGTTTAAAAAATTTATTTAAAAACTAAAGGAGGTAGAGCAAAAACCTCAGTGAGAGTGTTGTTGCCAACATCAAGAAGAACTCACTGAAAAATATTTGATTAAAATATCTTGAATATTCGCGGAGATATTAGCATGTGAAAATAGCACTTTTTCAGGGGTCAAAAAATAAAAAGTTCGTATATTTGCAAATTTTTTTGATTTTTTGATTAAATTTTGTGTTCTTTCAACTAAAAAAACACAAAACTACACAATAACACTGAAAAATTTGGAAATATGCGAACTTTTCATTTTTTGACCCCTGAAAAAGTGCTATTTTCACATGCTAATATCTCCGCGAATATTCAAGATATTTTGATCAAATTTTTTTCAGTGAGTTCTTCTTGAAGTTGGCAACAATACTCTCATTGAGGTTTCTGCTCTATTCTATTTTCATTTTTTGACCCCTGAAAAAGTGCTATTTTCACATGCTAATATCTCCGCGAATATTCAAGATATTTTGATCAAGTTTTTTTCAGTGAGTTCTTCTTGAAGTTGGCAACAATACTCTCATTGAGGTTTCTGCTCTATCTCCTTTAGTTTTTAAATTAATTTTTTTAACTTTTATATTTCACCGCTAGAGGCGCTGTAAGTCATCTCAATGGATTCTCCAGGGTCACTTACCTAGGGGTAAACCTTACTTCCATGACCCTAGGTGGCGTTGGTTCCGAATAAAAGCCGTGCAACGCAATTTTGAAACACCCTGTATATACAGAGACTAACTAAATAATAATTCAGATTATACTAAATAAATAATAAAACAGAGTATACTAAATTAATAAAATATTTTTCTGTATTCTCACAGTTGACAAAATGCATGCAAAATTTGCTTTTTATCGATTTTTAAAAGTATCATAAGTCTAAAAGAAAATATGCACAATTTCTTAAACAAGCAAGTTCTTTTTAAATACTAGATCAAGGTAGAACTTATACTGTGTAATCTTTAGAATGGTATGTTGGTTAAATTAGAAACTAACAACATGTTTTTGACAATTAAATCATATCTTCAATAGAAAAACTATCTGATCAGAAGTTAAAATATGCATTTTTGTTGTTTACCTTTTACCGTCTGTTTTACGCAAAATTAAGTATAATAAGTATAGAGAAATATAAATTTCATCTGCCTTAAATTTTTATAGAAATAGGTAGTATAATTTGATTTCATGTTCATTAGAAAATAAACCACCGTTAGGATTTAATTAAATTTCCTGACATTAGTAATTCTCACGCAGGATTTCTTTTCTCTACTAATTTCGCTTAAAACTGTCGAATTCTTAAATTTGAGGCTCAATTTTTCAAATTGTATCATTTACAACATGCAGATCTATATAATTTAGTACTTCATTGCACACATTATATCTGAATTATCATCTGTCACTTGACAGATACCTAAAAAACAATTTTTACTTGAAAACTCTTAATATCTTCTGACTAAATTTCAAGATACTTTTAATTTCGTTCAAAGTGTATGAGATGGTAAGCAACATTTAGCACTGATTTGTTAACAATGTATCCGTTTTTATGTAACAAATAAATAACAACTCTCTTTACAAACAAAATTTATTCTTTTTAAGTTTATTTTACTTGATGAAATAACAGCAGTAGAGACCAGATATTTTATGAAAAATATATTTATAACGTTAATCCTTTAAAAGTTATTTATATAATTTGAGGTATTTAAAAACTTCTACTTGTTAAAAAATAATAATTACCCTTTTTGTTAACTACGTATTTTAATTGGAATACTTTTATTAGGTAAATGTATACTAAATGTAACATTTAAATTTTAAAACATATACATTTTTACACAAAATCAACAGCAAATTAAGCTATACATAATAAAAAAATATCTACTATTTGTGGTTTCTGAAATAACGTATACATTTTAAAGTGATTATATAAACCATATAAAAAGCACTGGAGCTTCATATAAAATTGAAACGACGTACAAAAAGACACCACGAATTCATCTAGTCATTATTTCTTTGTTTTTATGACTACAGTAATAAAGACCACACTCCTTCATGATGATGATGATGATGGCATTACACTACTGCCATGCACAGAAACATGCTGCAATTTGAGCTGCTTAGAATGAAAGTGGTATAAGTCCACTGAAGTTTTTTTTTGTAGTAGCAGAGGTAGTTTTGAGAAATTGAAGGTTTTCAAACAGCGCCTGTGTTGTTCGTATGGAGAAGAAAATTTTTAGGTGACTCTCTCTCTTACGGTTCGAACTTTTGACTTAGGGGCCATCCATAAATGATGTCACACTTTTTTGCCTTTTTTTGACCCCCTCACCCCCCTATGTCACAAACTGTCACGCTTCCCCATACCCCCTCCGCCCTCTATGTTACATCTCACGCTTTTCTGTCACGCATCTCAAAGTCTGCCCGGGCCTAGTGGCCCATCAGGCGGTGCCCTATCTACTTTTTTATTTGAGCTTAATTTTACCCTCTTCTTACAGTTCAGGTTTGTTTAGAAAAAAAATATCTTAGAAGAAATTCTGGGGGGTCTTCTGCGATGTGATGTCAAACCTCTTGAACTCCCCTCCCTCCCCCTTGTCACAAACTGTCACAAATTGATAAACCCTCTCCCTCCCCTCTGAGCGTGACGTCATTTAGACCCTTAGACCATAAGGTTCATAACCCTTAGGGTCATAAGGTCCTAAGGTCATAAGGGTCCTTAAAAGTCATAACCTTAGGGTCTTCATAACCTTAAGGGTCATTAACCCATCAAACTTAGACCCATAGACAGACCCTTAGTGACAACCACACTAGGTTGAAACCTCTCCACACCTCAAAAGAAATCCAAATCCACACACTTATCTCAATTTTCGTATTTTTGTACTTATACCACTTTCATCCCAAACAGCTCATTTAAGCGTGTCCTTCGGAAGCTCTAATATTATTTGAGAGACTACAACTTCCAGAGAGAACCCACGACGTTTTTTATTGTTGTATTAAGGTTTATAATCTTTGCCACATGCGACACTGCTAAGTACTTGGTGCGTGTACAAAAATGCGTGTTTAAAATGCGAAGATGACTGGAGGGGCGGGGTGGCCTTGAAGGACAGTTTGTGCCGCGTAATGAGTGTAATTAAAAGAAAGGTGAGACACGAGAGGGAGAAACCCTGCAATTAAATATGAATTCGGTGACTCGAAGTGTTGTGTCTGCGGTGGTCTGACCTGGGGTTAGGTGAGATCATTTCGTTTCGAGTCCCTGGTTTGTGACTCAAGGCTGTTTCGTTGCTAGGGGGATGGTACATGAAAATTTTATTTCAGGTTTATATATTCGAGGTAGTTATAAATAAAGGGATAGAGTGCTTTCAAGATGAAATGCTTCTCCAAAACCAACCAAAACTGGTACATTTTATTCTTCTATATATAAAAATGAATGTTTGTATGCATGTATGTCTGTATGTCCTTTATAGTTTTAAAGTTGTCCCCCCTACATTAACTTTTAAACTTTGCCCACGTTGCTCTACTCGCACTCCCTATATAGAAGGTTTCTGAATAAAAATCATTTAAAATTGAAGCATCCTAACAACTTTTGTGGTTCATTTTATGCTTGAAAATCAACATTTCAATCATCAAGGTCTAATTGGACTTCTCTCCCAGCTCTGTGGAGCACTTTAGCATTTAAAACATTGATTTTGATCACAAAAATGTCGATTTCACTTAAAATTAGCTTTAGTAATGAAACTAAAACCTACCCTGCTTCTAAAATAAATATACCAATGTAATGAAAGTCAACAGAGTTATTTTGTCAATCCCTCACGGTATTAAAGTGTATTTTGGGTAGGTCCAAGGTACAACGCTTTCCTTAGGTCTACTTGATCATTTACTGTAAAATGTCTGCGCTTCATGTTCAGTTTACCTCCAGCCCCATTTAAAAAACATAATGTTATAGCTAAAAAATATACATTAAGGCATAAAATTCACGGCAAAGTACAATTTGTATTTTTAAACTAATAGCTTCGAATTGAAACTTAAAATTTTACTTTTAACGGGCGATATCAGTTTATATTATCTCAAATTTTAAACTTTTTAAATAAAAATTTAGTTAAAATAAGAGCTCTGGTTGCAAGGATGCTAACTACATGTCTCTAATATTGCCATTCTACAAAACGTTTAGCTATAACCCAGGGTTGGCAAAACCCGGGTTTTTTGAAAAAACCCAAGTGGGTTGGGTTTTTTCGGGTTTTTTCAATAAAACCCTGAAAAAACCCATATAAAACTGGGTTTTTTCGGAAAAAGTGTGGGTTTTTTCAAAATTAAGTGGTTTTCTCTTATAATGTAAGTGGGTTTTTTCAAATTTTAGTGAGTTCTTTCTATAATAAATGTGTTCTGTCAAAATAATGTCAGTTTTTCCACAGTTAAGTGGGTTTTTTCAAAGTTTTTATACTTTGAAAAAACCCACTGAAATTGTAAAAACACCCCTTATTTACTGAAACCTGGTTTAAATTTTGAAAAACCCACTAAAATTTAAAAAATATCCTAAACTTTGAAAAAACCCACTGAAATTTTTTTTAAATCTTCCTTATTTTTCATATCTATTTGAACTTTAAACGTCCTAAATTTTGAAAAACCCCCATTCAATAATGGAAAAACCCACTGAGAATGAAAGAACCTATTTAACTTTTAAAAAAAAAACTCCCTGAAATTGAAAAAACACCATTTAATTTTTAAAACCTAGTTTAAATTTTGAAAAAACCCATCAAAATTTTAAAAATATCCTAAACTTTGAAAAAAAACACATTAAGTTTTGAAGGAACTGCCAAAATCTTGATTTTTCTTGAAAAAAAACAAAAATGGGTCCAAAATAAGGGTTTTTTCACGTGGGTTTTTTTGAAAAAACCCATTGGGTCCAACCCAATTGGGTCCAATCCAGCCAACCCTGCTATAACCAGTGTAGGACCGGGGTAAAATACTTTCCCTAAATATTTTTCCAGACAAAAAATCATTCCAACCAGACCACATAAATCCAAAACACAGAGAGGGGACATCAGATATCCCATCACCATTTCATTAGATAACCAGACACAGAAAGAACCCCAGGATTCGCGTCCAGATAAGACTACTTCATCTAATCCCTTCTTTCCGCAGATCTATATATGGCTCGATAAATCTCCTCGGTTTTGACGGTCCAATCGTCCAGATTGAAAAGTGTCATCGCTATCTGGGAATTTTGAGAAATGCGACACTGCTGGCGATATTTCATTCGGCCATGTTGACCGCTGCTTGAAAAAGGATCAGGCGGTATGTAGTATTAGTTGCAGTGTCCGGGGGATTCTTCATATCACTGAGTGTTTTTGTTTGTTCTTATAACAAGGCGAGTCAAGAGTAGAAGACTCGGTCTGGTCCAGATACGTTGAACACAAAGAACTCTTATTCAAAGAATTGTAAAAAAAATTTATTGTATTGTATTGTATGTTTAATTTTTAAGTATTTAGTTAACAGTTACTGAGACTAAAGAAAAGAAGAACGGAAATTAAGATTTTAAAAAATATGAAGGAAGAAGGGAAGAAGCATGAAAAGACGAATAAGAAATATCATACTATTTCTCTCGTAGAAATTAGTATTAGATACGTGTAGAAAATGTAAGAGTAATTTATAGGACTATCATTACTGCATAAAAACTCTCTCTCTCCTGCCCTTCCTTCTTTTCTTTTTCTTTCTCTCGTTTATCTAATTCTCTCAAACTTTCAAAATTACTTCCTTTTCTCTCTAATTTAAAAACTAATGTTGTCCTTTCTCTCACCATTTGTTACATCTACGTGTAAATACAAAAATATCTTTACTACATAGTTTGACGGGGAATGATTTCATCTCTTTTATGAATCCAAATGTAAGTTTGAACCCATTTGTTACCAATTCAAGTCATACGATTTTGAAAACAATAGTTTCATCCCTTAATTGAAGCGTTGAAAGGGATGAAAAGATGCTTGTTTAATGATCAGCTCCTTTTGCTTCACCACATGCTTCTAGCTCCTCTGATTTATTACGCCTCAAACGAAATTTAAACATGGTTCTAATCCCACCCCTTTCCTCCAAAGCCCCCGAAATTTGCAAGAACAGATTGGACGTTCCTATCTGCAACCATCCGATCCGAAACAACAGAATTAATTCGATATTTATCTCCCTGACATGGCTCTTTGTGTCCGAAAGCTCAGAGATAATTTGGAAGGCGTTCTCCAACCGTTGCCATTCCGCCACGCACAAATACCGCCAGGAATAATAATAATAATAAAAAAATAAATCCTTCACACAGCTTGGAGAAGCGTGAATGCTAAAATATCCGGCGCGTTAACTCTGAGTTAAGAATGTTATCGCGCGACAGAGAACGCAAACGATTTGAGATGTGTTCGTTCGAGTTATTTGTGCGGTGTCAAAAGAGGAGCTCTGTGCGGCCATTAACTCAATTGATAGCTGAGCGGGATGACTTGAGAAGGCAGGAGGGTGGCAACTCAACCCTGCCGGATTTGACAGTCTTTTGTTTCGGATTAAATGCTTCGCTTGCGTTTGGAAGCTTTTGGAGATAATTTTGTGACGGACTGTGAACTTCCTCGCATATTGCGATACTAGTTGTTGGATCTTCTTTGATCAATGACTGACTTAATCATTGCAGTAACTAAATGTAATCTCGGTGTAACAATAATGTTCATAGAAATCCAGATGTATTAAAATAAAAGATTTTGTGTTAGTTAGGCTATAAGCGCGCACTAGAGACTTCTGTCACCTGAGACTATAACACTATGTCACTCGAGAGCTATGTATTTCAATGGTGAGATTCTTGGCAATGAGCCAAGTGTCTCGTTGCCTATGCGCGCGCTCTAGCTTCTTGCAATAGTCAGGGGGATAATTTTGTCTCTCTCGCCGTGACAAAAGTATCTAGTGCGCGCTTAGCCTTACACGACAAAAGTTTACTGTACTTTCTAGGGACTAAAATGAAGAACGTGTGAGGGAAATAAAAGTTAGCACTTTTGAAGTAAAAATAAGAAGAACCTACTATAAAACAAAATATCATAATTTACGAAAGTTATTTTTCCTATCTCAACCTATTTGTAACTCTGAATTAAAAAATTATTTCAAATAAATTTTGATATACTATAACAGCAATTGCTATGGTAAAAATATCTAAGTAATAAACATAATTAGAGTTTATTAATTAATAGAGTCGTTGTTTCACAAACAGGTAATAGTATCATTTACTGTTGAGATATGCTTGGAATATCCAGTGTAGTAAAAACATCCATTTTTATGCTTAGAAATAGAGTCTACTTCTCTAATCTAAAACAAAGCTTGAAAATATTCTATTAGGTTTTTGAGCTCATTATCTAAATAGCAATGTGGAATTCACGCTGTATTTTATTCGCTGTTAAAGATTGTAAAGAATGTACCTATTCAATGCCAATGTACCAAGCCTCCAAGCCTGAAGGGAAAGTTGATAAACTGAGCATTATTAAATGACCCGAAATGAGGCGAGCAATGAGATAAATTCAATGACATTTATCAATGAGTATTTATTGCTTTGCCCCAAAATATGGGGCATTATTAATCGGATTTATCACATTGGCCGTAACATAACTACATGTATTTCTGCATTAAAGTATACTCCTGTTCATAAAAAATGCAACACCAAGAAGGAATTGTCTGATCAACTTGAAATTTTCAGGGTATGTTCATTAGGGTGGGTCGAAAAAACACTTTTTTCGAAATTCATTGGGCCTTAGGGGGGATTTTTCGCCAAATGTCTTCAATGATACGTAAAAAAAATTTCAGATCGTTGCTACTATTCTTTCACTTGCCGCCGAGCCCTCAAAGTTCAAAATTTTAGAAAAAAAACCTGACATTTTTATAATTTCGCAAAAAAATTTTTTTGGAAAATATTCAAAATTTTACCATAGATTTGAATCATAATGGAATCAAAAAAGCAAATAAAAAATTTGAGATCGATACGACCATTTCTTCAGAACCCAGCTGGCCCCTGAAAAATGAAAATTTGACAAAAAAATACTCAATTTTTAATGTTGGTCGGCGAATGCTGATTTCAAGCAAAATGAAAGGAGTCAATTATGTTTTTCGTAGCCTCGTCTTGACACCTAGAAGATGACATGAGTTTCCAAATATTTCGTGATCCTTCGATAATAATGGAAGATTTTAGCCTTATGGAAAACCATACAAAGGCGTAGACTTTCATAATTTACCTAAAAATGCGCAAAATAGTTTCAGATGGCTTTTCAGTTCCAACGTATAATGTCAATGTTTTGTTGGCAGTGGTCAACCACCTTGCATGATGTAGTTTCCAGGTTTTCTGTCAGCTAAATATTGAGGGCAATCCCCTGAAAATATAGCTTTATTGCACATATCGAGAAGATACTGAGGATCTGAAGCTGAGATCACTTGCTTCCTCCAGGTCTAGTACCGGAAGGGGATCAACACTTTTGACGGTAGGATTTTCACAATTTTGTAGTGACATTCCAATCGGTCCCGCTAAAGTGTTCGGTCCGGAACTTTTTCCTTACAGTGATTGGAATAGGTGTCGAAAAGGCAATTCATTTGTGTGTTATAAACACACTAATCTTTGAACGGGTTTCTTTAATGAATGTTCTAAACCAGTCATAACTCCATTTTTCTTGCCTGTATTAATTCCTGTGCCGTCGCACCCCATAACTTGTAGATTACATAAATCGATTCATTTCTCTTGGGAAAAATTGAATAATTGTTTTTTGTATGGAGTCTCCCTTTCCTGACTTAGGAGTAACGTGACCAAGGTATTGGGATCCAGGCTGCTCCACTATAACAATATGCTCTTTTTTTAATAACCCTTTTAAACGTATCGTTTTTATTCTCCAAAATTAGTGTTTGGTCTTGCCTTCCATCAAAAGACAAGTCTTTAATTTCTTTATCTTTTATATTAGCATCTGTTTGGTTAAGTAGAGAAGTTGACAATTTATTCCTCTTTTCTCTGCAAACCTTTGACGTGTCTATTACATTTTCACTCTTGTCTGTTGTTACTTGTCCGATATCCTCCATAAGAGACGAAGCTAAAAGTGCAGCATTTCTACTAGATGTAGTATTAGTTCTATAAACTGCAGTTGAGAAGGTGGGTAGCTGCAATCGCATTTGTTGAACTGGCTTAGCTATTTGTTTTTCACGTTTAGGAGGGATAGTCTTCATCTGAATATGGAGACTCAATCTCTTTCATTGGACTTTTAAGTTTTCAGGACTACCATCATCTTCACATCATAGATCTTCGCTGAGCATCTCTTTGTAACTTTTTAAAACGTCGATTGGTTTCACGTTTATCTAAATATCCAATCGTCATTTTTCTCTCTGTTCTTTGATCTAGCAGATTCGGAACTTCCAGCATAGCGGTACCTTTTTTGTTTTTCACAGATGCAGTAGGAAGGATTGGCACATTTACATGAAGTTACTATGCCAAAGTTTTTTCTTAGCTTTCTTTTCCTTTCTATTTTTCTAACAACACTTCAATTATTATTTTTCTGATACTTTTGAAGATTCCGGGCTTTATTGTAATAGTTTAGCATCATAGCAACAATTCGTTGTTTGCTAATAACTGCGTTATTGCCAATCGATGCGCGTTTCCAAATTCCTATCATTTTATGGGCAACTATGCCAAATATTGATTTTCGTTTCAGCATCTTACCTTTGTCCAAGTCCATTTGCTGTCTGTCCCAAAGATAACTCCTTAAAATGTCTTCCACAATGGGTAGATTAGCAACACACAATTCCTTTGGTAATCCAATGATGCTGTTTTTAACGTTGGACCGTAACCCATGCTTAGATGCCATAATTTAAAACTGCATGAAATGCGAACTGTCGCATGTACAAAAATGTCCCGAAACAAGGAACCACTTAGGTTACGATCACCCTGAGCGCAGGATCAGGCGTATCTCCCCAATCTCTTTGTGTGGTTAGGTGAGGTTAAGAAGCAAACAAAAAAGTGGGGTAGATATCCATTGCCCGATAAGATTCACCTGTTGATACGCCTGATCCTGCGCTCAGGGTAACCGGGGCCTTAGAGCTCTTCAAAAAGGATATCTCACTCCACTACTTCGGTTTTGAGGATGCTTTCCCTGGGCTAGGCAATGGGGTGCAGTTCGAGGGGGCGGGCCATCTTGGGAGTCTAAACAGATAGAATGTGAGTTGTGTCGAGGTAAAAATGTTTTCACGATAAATTCCTTCCATTTTTCCTGAAATCAGCATTCGCCGACCAACTTTAAAAATTGGGTGTTTTTTGTCAAATTTTCATTTTTGAGGGGCCAGCCGGGTACTGAAGAAATGGTCGTATCGATCTCAAATTTTTTATTTGCTTTTTTGATTCCATTATGATTCAAAGCTATGGTAAAAATTTGAATATTTTCCCAAAAAAATTTTTTTGCGAAATTTTAAAAATGTCAGGTTTTTTTCTAAAATTTTGAACTTTGAGGGCTCGGCGGCAAGTGAAAGAATAGTCGCAACGATCTGAAATTTTTTTTACGTATTATTGAAGACATTTGGCCAAAAATCCCCCCTAAGGCCCAATGAATTTCGAAAAAAGTGTTTTTTCGACCCACCCTAATGTTCATTATGGTTTGATTATCAAATGATATAAAATTCAGAGCTATAGCGCATGCGCGAGCTGAGCAGTGTCCTCTCAACCACTGATTTATTAGTATATTTGGGGGCCTGTAACAGAACGTTAAGGGCTTGTAAGAATGTTATCTACCGTTGATTATCTTGTCATTAGATGTTATTATACCCCTTAGACTTTAACGGATGTCATATGAACATTTAACAGAGTTTTAAAGAGGATTAATGTTAGGCCTCCCGGAGGGGTGTTTTTCACACTGTTTTTCCGCTGGTCAGATGAAGGGAAACTGGACAATATTGATATGGGTTTGAAAGCAGAGGTCCAAAAAGGGTAAGGCGAGTTGAAAATTGGGTTCTGGACCCCTTATAGTCGCGTCAGCACGGGATGAAATAGGCTTCATTCGCATGGCAGTGCCGGATCATTGAGTGACTTTTCAACATGTTTCAAATTGTTAGAATACTACTACAGGTCTATCATTGTCTGCTCCATCAGTTAATCGGTCGTCATTGCACCAAAATTCACCAAGTATCGGTTTTTTACAGCGCTCCATTTATGGAATTCCATCGGTGCATAAAGCTACCATGGGATCCACAAAAAATATTTTCGCATGATTACTGATAACAAATGGTCCTTTTAAAGAATTCCTCCTTCAATTTTGGTTAACATGACACCTAAATTAGGTTTGGACGCTATGCCGAAAATCGTAATTTTTGGAGTGTTTTATCTTGAGTGTGTGGTGAAGAAGCGAAGTGTTTTGACCTGGAGCGCTATTGGGTACCATGGGCAACCTCATTAGATAAAAAATAAGTAAAAAAAGATTTTTTTAAAAACGCTTTTATTGAAGTGTTCTAAAAGGTCAAAAATAATTTTTTCGGTTTGACAAATAATTTATTGGGAAGTAGAAAATAACTTTTTGGTAAGTAAAAAAACTGATTTTCTAATCACTAAAAATAAAAGCGTGGGCGCTAGTAATTTTTTAAATTTAAATTTTTTTACAGGACAGTAACAGTAACATCCCTGACGAACGGGGATTCGAACCCCAGACGTACGGCTTTGCAGTTAGATGCTCTTACCACTAGGCCATTACGTCGGCATTTATGTATAACTTTATATAAATAAAAATACCTAATAGAGAATTTAAAGTGAATCCATCCCACTCAAAACTCATGAATGAGAAATTTGTAAATTTAACCTCATAGAACATAGAATAAAGAAGTTAGAAAAAATAGTGAATTAAGAATTACTAGCGCCCACGCTTTTATTTTTAGTGATTAGAAAATCAGTTTTTTTACTTACCAAAAAGTTATTTTCTACTTCCCAATAAATTATTTGTCAAACCGAAAAAATTATTTTTGACCTTTTAGAACACTTCAATAAAAGCGTTTTTTAAAAAATCTTTTTTTTACTTATTTTATTTTCTACTTTTTAGTCATGGTACTTTTTAACAAAAACTCACAAGAAAAAATGTATTTATTTCAACAATATTTAATGTTATGTTAGGATGGAATTTTAGTTTCATGTATAACAAAAATTTTTCACATATCTGACAAAGTAGAACAATCCTCTGACGACTCTGCAGGACAATCAACTCCAAAGTTAATTAAAATCTATTTAATGTTGCTGGGTACGTTTACGTCATAATATCAGAGCTGAGCAAGAAAAATACCTCGCATAAAGAATATATATTTCTCGCATCCGCTCAATCGCCGATGAAATCCATCGTTATCAAAAAGATTCACAATAAAAAGAAAGCATTCAATAAAATAAAAAAAAAACAATCGTAAAAAACTCAGAATTAGTGTGTGTGTATCAAGGAGCAAACAGTACCATCCAGTCTTTTCAGTAGTCAATAAATTATAAAAGTACATATTTTTCTTCTCGGCGATTTTCGGCGATATTTTCGGCGATTTCTCGCTCTTCTGGCGATTTCTTTCTCGCGGTTATTATCTTAAATCGCTAATTATCTTAATTGTTAATTGGAAGGTAAAAAATCACGTTTTGAAGATTAAATATTGTAGTTATATACCTAGTATATTATCTTACAGGTTTTTTGAGCCATTGGCTTCACGGAAGTGTCTCAAATATGAATTAAAAGGATAACTAAAAACACTCGTTAATTACCTAAATTACGGAGGTTTTGACTAGTTGATGATTGAATATTGCATTGTCATCGAGTTTCCACCACGGTGCAAAGTTTCAGAACTTTATATCGTTTGGAAGTGCCTGAAATATTATGTACAAGAATCCAGAAAGAAAAAAAGTGATTAATCGTCTATAATTATCGTAATTAGTGGGCAATTTTCGTTTTGACTTTTGAATATGATGAAGTTATGCCTTATAAACAATTGTGCACGGTTTAGGGAGAATAGCCCCTTGGGAAAGGTCTCAAATTCTGGTTTTTCTGTTAATTAAAAATACTCGTTAATTAACTTAATCCTTTGGTTGTTTGACTCGATAATGGTTGGATATTGAAGTGTCATGAGAGTTACACCGATGTGTAAAGTTTCGGGGCCCTGACATATCGGGAAGTGCTCGAAAATCGAGTTTTAAAATACCACCCGTAAAACGCCGCCAAAAGCAAGTAGAATAAAAGCGTTTAAAAAATGAGGGCAATCTCATTTCTTAAAAAAAATTCTAAAAATTTTTGCAGCCAAAAGTTATACCCCACCTTTGAAGCGATCCTGAAGCTGTAATTCATCAGAACAAATCCCGTACACATGTTTTTTGGAATGTGTCAAACTTTCTTTACATCCAATAAAGACAGTTTCTTTCTCGACAAATTTCTTCATCCAAAATTTCACATATGGAGCTCGACTAAAATTTCGTTGGTTTGTCCTCATGCTTAAAATGCTTGTTATATTGCCAATATTGGCAAACTTTGGGTTTGGGATGAATCTTAGACGAACATCACCTCCTCAGTCAAAATTTCAATCTGTTTGATTCGATGACCTGTCTTATAAAGGATCTCATTGCAGCGCGTATGGAAGACATTAAACACCGATTTTTGATATTAAATTTTATTTCTTTGTTCTGAAAATTATATCATTTATTTGTATCCACAAAGATCACTTGCTGTGTAAATTTCATCAAAATCTAACAAGTCCTTCATGGTGTTGCATTTTTTATGAACAGGAGTATATTATGATACTCTTATACAGCCATATCTATTGAACTTTAGAGAGGTATTTAAACATTTAATTTGGATACGATAACTCTTTTATTTCTGAAGATGTTTAAATAATGAGTTAAATTATTTAATGGCATTCTTTTGTACATTGCATTTATTACCATTGAATTAAAACTATCCGAATTCCAATTCCTTCAAAACCAATATCTAACCCTATACGAAAACCCACATTTAACACTGGAATGGAAACCGTTTTACTCCCTTCAATAGTTGTTACTATTTAAATCTCAACAACATCAATTCTGGGTGAAAGAACACTTCAAGGCATGCAAATTCCAACTCTCGAAGCATTTTTCATTTTTCCATAGTGGAACATTGTATGCAAAGGCTTTGGCATTGTACCATAATTCCTCATCCTCCAGCAGTTTTGTTTTGAGATCATTGTTCGAAAAAGGACGAAAATTCTAGAAACGGATGATTCCAATTATTCGCTTTTCAATGGAACATAAATTACATTCTTTGCACGATTCCTAAGGAATTTTGAATCAACATATCATTAATGTTGGAGTATTTATTTTGGCCGTTTTTACTCCGTGTTTTGGCAACATTCATCATCTTAAATAATTAGTTCAAAAGGGGGGAGATATTTCTGCAGTCTCTTATGCAACTTTTTTTCGCTTTTCTTCGAAATTAAATTATTTTTTCATGGATTTTGAAAAATTTACATTTGAATAAAAGTTGAAGTTACATTGTACTATCACTTCTTACATAACTCGGAAATTTTGACAGTCCTTGGCTCCCATTCTTAGTAGTACAGTCCTCATAACTTAAATTTGGTTCGTTTAATTGTGTAATTGGATAAAATTATGACCTACATATGAAGCTCCTATATTTACAATAAAAAACGAATCTATATTCTATGGGAATATATTTCAATATAAAGAAAATAATTTTTTAAAAGAACCTCAATAATAATTTAAAGACAACTATAAGGTATAATTGGGAACTCATTTTCATTAAATTATGTTATTTTTATTGAACTATTTCAGATAGATAATACTTTAAATGTGCTTTTGTAGTTCCACTTAATTAATATTAAATTCAGCTAATTAGTCTATTCCACTATATGAATATAGTACGTATAGATTCGGATTTTTTTGTTGGTATTTTTAATATTTAAGGATTAGTGCTGTTGATGACATATTCTCTATTTTCCATTTTCCCTCATAAACTTTAAATCTCTGTAGCTTTTCATTTTCTACTTCAGAAATGGATGTATGTTTGATGGATTTATCTGTTGGAATAAACTTTTAAGAAAAAGAAAGACCTATCTTACATAGACGCTCAATTAGCTATTCATAGTTATCCTGGTTATAAAATCATCAATGGCTTCGAGCAATTAGCTTGATCGAGTACTTTGTTTGGTCTGCCTTAAATAAATTTGCTTCTTTTTGTAAAGGAATATTAATAAAATCGATCACACAACGAAGCAATGTATCCATCATTTCATACCCCTATTTTCTTAAAATCCAATTTTCAATAAACGTGACTGCATCTTTAATAACATATCAATAAAAATATAATATTCATAGCTTAATTCATTTTGAAACTCGTATGTGCTATCTATCATCATCAATCTCTAATCATTGTATCATTTTCTTTTTTCTCAACATTAGAATAAAACAAAACAAGCTACTGAAGGAATGTTTACGGACTTTTTCAAGGGCGATTTTGTGGTTCTTTCGAGAATGTTGTTTCTTTAAAGACAATGTACTATTACTTCACTTAATAGAGGTTCCATTTTCAAAAACTTTGATTAATTCAATCTAAGAACATCTGAATATTGGTTACTTCTTTTAATTCATTAAGTTTCAAAATGTTTTAATAACATTTTCATATAAATTAAGCATGCACATTTTGTAAACTAAATAATCATATTGAATATTTTATCTATTTATACCTATAAGCCTAAAAATTAAATGTCGTGTCGCAGTAATCCAATGAAAACGTCGGAAAGTTGTCTGACTATGAGGTAAGTAAGGTATACTAACGAGTTACTAGGTACAATGTTGAATTTAAGATTCATTTGGTACACATTTTCTTTCAGAACTAGGGGGCTCTGCCCCCTGCTCGCTATCGCTCACCAACCCCCGGAACTGCTTCGCAGTTCTATGAAGATCGCTTCGCGATCATAGCGAGCAGAGCTCGCTTGTTTCATCTCAACTATCCAGTAAAACCTGGAACTTGTCTGCTTAGTTAATGATCCTTTAAAATCGAAACCTTTTATCTCTCTAACTTACCAATAACTTAATGCGGACCATAACTACAAAAATATCAAAATAAAACTGTTACTAAAATATTCCTTTTTAGTTTACCAATAATTTAACCGAAATGTTTTCAAAAATATCCAGCAAGTCTACTAATTATCATCAACCATCTTAGAGAAAAAAAACATGCCATTAAAAAGCTTTTAAATTTATAAAATGCACGTCTGTATCTAGTGAATCATCGGGAATAAGAAATCAGACTCATAAAAATAATCGCCTGTTTCTCTAGTGAACGACCAGAAAGAGAAGAAAAAATTGAAACTTGGTATCTTAATAATTCTAAAACTAATTCGAATTTTTTAAAAAATGAAACGCCAATCTTTCTATAAAAAATATTTGTATGCGTGTTTAAAATATCATAGCTCTACTGTGATTAGTTTTTCTATTATAACGAAAAAACCGAAAAAGGGTAAAAAATTTCGAAACTTTAGAATTTAATTACTCCCAAAATACTTCGAAATTCGAAAAAAGGGCGACGAGGTGCACAACTTCATACCTAAGAGTTTGTGTCTGCAAAAAATCATGTTTCTGCTGTAAATAGATTTTGCTGGGGGCGAACTCGCAGCCGAAAAAAATAATTTTCGACTTTGACATTAAATAACTCCAGAACTAATTATCTAATTAATTAGGTTTGGAAACTGAAATGACCCTCATACATTTGTCTATCAATGGTCAAAATTTCATAATATTCCTTCAAATAGTTTTTGCGTAGTGATAATTCAAAGTGTTCAAAAATATCATTTTCTGAAACAGCGGCGGCGGCGGCGGCGGTGACTGTTACTTTTTTTTAATATAGAGAGATGATGATTAACAATTGTTATTAATAGACGTGCTGAATATTTTTAAAGAAAACATTTTGATTAGTACATTATTTTGATAAGTTAGAGAAAATTAATATTTAAACTTTTAAAAGATCATGGAGAGAACCTGTGACGTATTTTTAAATAGTTTTGCGACGTTTCTTTTTTTAATTGTTTCTTAATGTGAGTTAAGTTCAGAGAGCTGAGCGAAGCAGTACAAAAGGTCCTACGTAAGCAGCTTGCGGGGGTTGGTGAGCGATATCCCCTTAGTGTATATTAACTTTCAAAATTAATTCAAATTAATTTAAAATTAATTTAATTTAAAAAAAATTGCAACCTGTCCTTTTATATTTGTCTTGCCAGTCATTTTGATTGAAGACCAGTTAGATTGGCAAAGCACTGGTTAGGACCAGTGGGTTTTGTTTTCAATTTCTAAAGCTGCCAAAGAGTGGAAAGATACTGTAAAATACTAAACACGTGCACCTTAAGTTAAGCTTCACAACTTAGGAGATAGCAGTCAAACTTCACGAGGAAGTCCCGGGACATTTAAAAGGTTAACAACACCACCAAAGCCACGAAATTTGTCCAATTAGTGTCACCATGTTCATTAAATCCTATTTGGTTCTGCTAATCTTCTCGGCTGCTTTGTGGACCTTTGTCAATCTTATAAAAATGCGCCTGCCTTTAATGGGAGGAATTAAGTGAGAAATCCCATTCAATTAACGGTTTGGACTTCGTGTCAAGGACAACTTCATATACAAATGGATGACGTGCATTGATATCGAATCTGAATGGATTGAAAGAATTGAATGAATCTGTAAACGTAGGTGTTTTCTTAAAGCACGAAAGAAGACAAGAAGTGCCCTTCAGCTAAGGAATAATATTCGTTGTTACAAGAGCGACATTTAAAAGGGCTTTGACCAGTGACCTGCTTGGTAAATTTTATTTTTTATTGATATGAGATTATCTAATTTTTTGTACCATTCCGTTGGACACTTTAAAAGATTATTTTAAAAAATGAGGGGGATAGGAGAAAACTGGGATGATACTCGGAACCATGCAGAAGGTCATTTTACATTAGAGTCATCAGCCTGAATTGCTTTATTGCCAATAAATGTTGTAGGTTTAGTTTTTTTGAACAACAGATCGGCAAGCCAACTTAACTACCGCTGAGGGCTTGCCATGTCCCAGTTTACCATGGGTCCAGGTCATCTGGAGACTGCTTCCCTCCCCTTCAGAGACTTGGCTAAATTGTGGAGGTGGTAATAGAGGGGGCGGCATCTATCATTCGAGGCTTATTTCGGACTCCTTCCATTCATTTGGTCTCACTCCCTTTGCCTTAAATCCTATCCACTTTGCGCATGAAGATTGGTTATTCCAAATTGCATTAGAACAGTGGTTCCCAATTCAGAGAAGTCCGCGAACCACTAAGTCTAAAATTGGAACTTTCACGGATCACCCTTTGTAGCTTAAATTCCTTATGTTCACAAAATTACAAGATGAAAGTTTACCTATCCCTAATTAAGAATGGAAATTTATATAATGCTCTGGAATATAACTATTTTAAATAAAATAATATCTTTTAATATTGGTAATTTTTTGTGGCACTATAAAGAAATTTTCGGGGCCTGTAAAATTTAGGCTTAGTTTTTTCAGACCTAATGATTTCTCACTTTAAATATTTTGAAGAAAATTTTGTTAACAATTTAGTGGTGGCTGTTATATCCACAAATTACAAAGCCAAAAGTATATATATATATAATTCCAGTCTTCTTTTCTTATTCAATTCATTCAAATTTCTAAAATTATTTATTGGAAGTTTTAGTGGGCTTCTGGGTGCCTCCACGGACCACTTACCTTACATGACTCTCAAGGAACACCAATGGTCCGCGGACCACCGGTTGGGAACCACTGCATTAGAACAACAATATGTTCTACTGATCCCTTCAGGGACCACTTTTTGTCCGCAGACTACCAATTCAAGCTGTATTTCAAAGCTTGTGTGCTGGAGGGCCCCAAAAATGATAAACACTTGATCACATCATATCTTTACCACTCATTCATTTCTTTCCGACAGCTGAAAGCATTTCGTGATCCCCAACACTAGAGCGTCGTCAACTACCTGTTCTCACAGCCTCCTGCGTGACAGAAAGGGCTCTGTGTCGCCTTCACTCGACAAATGCCCTCTACGTGATCAGAGACAACATTCAATTAACCAAAGTCTCCAACTGACCGCTTATCAGTGATACCCATTAAAGACGGCTTTTGTCGTGTTAGATTTCAATCTATGCGAGTTCATTGTCAGTTTCTCACGACAGGAATATGTTGACATTTTATGAGTTTATATATTATTGATGGACAAATCGATGCTTTGAGGAATCGATATTCGTGAATCGAATTCTTACGTATAGAGTATTTTTAGGTCAGAGGTTAGCTATTTGGTAGAATCGGGGATTAACACTTGTCTTGAGTATTTTCTGTAAAGAAATGTGTTGTACTTCAATTTACTTTAGAAAGAAAAGTAGAAACCTTGTTTTTAAGGGTCAGTTTTATAAAATATATTTAAGGGAGGACATCCCACGATCCTTTTTTTATAATGTGATAATTTGATTTTCTTACAAAATGTAGAAACTTTTTACTCCAGAAGATTCAAATACCCCTTCTTTAGTATTTAAAAAAGCTACATTTTAATTAGTGGCTGAAAAAAACCCTTCACGAAGCTAATGTCTACACTAAAGTTACTGGTCAGCAAGGGAGTATGGCATAAAAAATATTGAAAAACACTGTTTTAGTTACTTAATATTAATGTATCTAACTACTTTTCCTTCAAATAGCAGTACGTTTCTTTGGTTTATGCGGGATCCAGGTTCAGCTAATTGGCAATGGGAAGGGACATCGAGATTTTAAAGTACATTTTCCGCAAAAAAAATATAGAACTTAGTTTAACCAACGAAGTTAATTTTGAGCATTCCCTGTGCTCGATACCAAAGTATCGATCTTTTCCGTCACTTATGGACTCTTGTCCAAAAGCTGATTGTCCTGAATTTGATATTGACAAAGAAGCAAATCAACCTTTTCGTGCGTGACTTAACTCATATTGTCTCACGATATTGGATAGCCGGAACATTATTTATTCACTATTTCTACTAGAGGCACTATTTCCCCTGCATTTAGTAGGATTAAAGGACGGGTTAATGATTGCTATACTTATGGAATAAATTTGAAAAATATCAGGTTGATCTTCATTTAATTCTACATCCTCTTACAATACAATACCAAACAATCATCACTATTTGTTATCGTATCAAAGACACGAACTACTCTTGGAAAGGTATTTTGATTTGACGCATTTTATAATTTAGAAAGGACGTCATATTCTATGATGAAAGCGTAGTCAATCCAAAAAAAATCCCAATCAACTACCCATCTTTCTCAATTTTTATCTCTCTTTTTCAATCTCTACCTAGTTCTTTTTTGTGAAAGTACTACAGAGTAAAGAATTTTTTTAAACCATGCCTGTAAATCAACGTTCGTTACAAGGGGAGATAGGCTTAAAAAATTTTCTATAAGGCTTCTTCTCATAACTGGGATCTTTTGTTTCCCCTGGGCGTATCATATGTTAATTTATTTGTATTTGTTTAATGTGTTTCTTCCCATTTGTTAATAAAGATTTATTATTATTGTTATTATTATTAAATATATTGTAGATTAAATTTGAATCTTAGTGCTCTCAATTTTATTGTTTTAGGGGTCCCAAAGAAAACTGGGGAATCTGGGGTTCCTCTCCTTTGAAAATTGAAGATAAACAGTATTGTCGTTACTCAATTTTGGGCAATTAGGACCCAATTAGTTGATACCCGAAGAAAACTGCTCCTTACACGTCACAGAATTTTTAAGGAAAAAAAACAGTATATGAGTTAGAGGAAAAATGTCTGTAATCTTTTCCCTTTTAGATACGGTATGGTAACAGACCTTCCACGTATCAGACTGTACAACTCATTTTTGGTTCAATTCCGTTAGAGTCCCAGCTAAATATCGCCATGTTTAAGTCAAAAAGTAGAAATATTGCTAATTAATTTCAAAGTCATAGTATAAAAAGTTTCATTAGACCAATAAATGTTCAGTTTATCAATAAAAATCAAAAAAATATGTCGATATTTGAATATAATAGCGTTCAAAAAAACATGGCGATATTTAGCGGGGTCTCTAACGGAATTGAACCTCATTTTCTAGTGATATATCTAGCATCTAACTTTACCATCATTATTAAAACAATCACTAACACAAATTCATCCTTTACATCACGAAATTACTCAAACATCCATCCCAACCCTGAAAACACTACAAATATCCCCCGATCGAACAGAACATACCATTAAGAATCGATTACCAAAGCATCGTTATCAATTAGGTCCATTAACCACCGCTGTCGCGTTGAATTACATTTCACTCAAGAGAACCAATTCGCAGCATCTTTGTTAGCCCAAAACGCCTCATCGTTATCCTTTGAGCTGCTTAGAGTGACAGTGGACTGTTTCCTAAATTTGAAATAATGATTGTTTTGGTTTCTTTTTTGATACTATTTCATGTGCTATAGTTGTGTTAGTCAAAGGTTAAATAATAAGGAATTTCCACCCATTTTTTAGGATTTTAAGTGAGTTCATTCTTAACTCTTTCTAAAGTCCCCCCAAGTACATAATAAAATTATAAAGTACTTTATAAAGTTACTTTTCTGAGGACTTTTACGCAGAACTCGAATCTTCGAGTACTTAATGCTATAATTTTGTGTATACAGGGTGAACAGAAAAGTCCCTTTACCCTGAAATAAATTGCTAACGAAGCAAGCTAAAGCTATGCAACTAAGGTACCTGTATAGTAAAGTGACCATGCCCAATCCGATGCAACAACTTTCAACGCCCTCTAGCTGAAATTTTAGGAGTTATAAATTTTATTTTAAAAACTGTTATTAGAGATTTATTTGCTAAAATAGTCAATTGCTAAGTTGTAGAGCAGCATCGATTTAGTAGGAAAACACACCTTAAGCAAAAAAATATCTTGAATAGAACCCCTAAAACGCACGCTCAATTAGGTTGAATTTACGTAGATTTTACGTTCATTTACTTAAGTCATTAAATTGAAAATTTCTCATCATTTCATTCATTCATTACTCAGAGGTATCGAACCTCTGGAATCGAATCCAAGAATCGAACTTTAGGAATCAAATCTAAAGATTTTTACTACATTAGAGCTCCCTCATGCCCCTACACAGAAATATATTTTTCACAAGAACAACAGGAACAGGCTCCGCCACTGAAAACCTTCAGTTACTCAAAACATAGTCTGTGTAATTTAAATTGGTGGTTCGTCACCATGGCAACGCAATAGAAATGCAATGACTAGTAGCCTATTTTATTTACACAGACCTATAAGTTAAGGTCACTGCCATTCTCAAAACACTCCATTAGTCACCCGATCTGATATCAATCCCTGTGGTATCACCTTCCGATTTATGATCTCGAGGAAAGCGACACAGCTCCGAAAATTCAATTAATCGAGGACGAAGAAAAACCTAATCAATATTGTAATCACACCATCATGTTGTCTCAATTAAGGCAACATTCCTTATAATCAGCTCTCAGTAATAAATGGAGGACTCTGCTGTGTGATGTGTTTAATGTATTCCCCTCAACACGAGTTGCTAACAAATGGATCGTTGCAGCTTTTCCAATAACGAACCAGGGGGCCGTGTTGTGAAGGCGCTCATTTATTTCCCGGGCCCTTGTTTTCAACACCCTGAGCGGCGACGCCCCTTGATCTGACGGGGTTAGGGGTCATCCTCATATTGTGGAGAGAAAAATCTGGGCTTCTCCATCCCAACCTTTGCAGCAACATTGACTTTTTGTCTTGACTTTACTGGCATATAGAAGGTATTCAAAACGTGTGGTCTACTAAAATAATACTAGCTGGTGTCGTAGACCAGTTATTATAAACCTCGTGGAAGGATTAGAAGTTTCATTGATTAGATTAAAAGTGTAGTGGTCCTAGGGGTAGGAAACGATCGAGAATCACTATACTTCACAGCAACGTTTCCTGAACCTAGTACGTCACTACGCGGAAGGAGAAAGTGAGTAAACACAAAGACTGTTAGGTTGCTAGGAGGAGTTTCTATACGCGAAACGTGATAAAAAAGACACTATACACATGGGTTTAACGAAATAATCATATTTTAAACTTGGGGGGGCTGATATCCATTTAGTTATAAAATTCATAACTTAATTACCATGATGCAAAACTGGTAATATCATATCAAATTAAACAGATCAGATTAGGCGAAAAAGATCAGATCAGTTGATATAGTTCAGATTAGAATAGATTCAGTTGAAATAGATCAGATTAGAAGTAATTAATCAGATCAGATAAAGTAATGTAAGTAAATTCCAAAATCCGTGACTCTAGAATAGAAAGAAGTACAACGCTGAAAGATAGACTCTCAGATTTGGCGCGAAACATTTATTTCAGAATTACTATCACCCCCAAAAGCCCAAAATTCAGTGGAATAATCCGTTTCTATAACAACCGCAGCATATGACGTCAAAAGCTGTTCTTCTGGCGGTATGTCAGTAGATGCACTCGACAGTCAAACCTTTAGTATGTATCAATACCTAAATATATCGATTCCCCAAGGGCGTGTTGTGGAAAAATATCACGTCCGGGGCGGATAGCTTTTTTGGGGCCCCCTGCAACAATTTTAATTGCAAAAAAATTTTCGAGCACAAATTTCGCGTCCCTCTTGAATACCTGAATAAAGCGCCCGGGGTGGGCGGCCCCCTGCCCCGTGCCGGCCCATTCCCCTATCACTAGCAGTCACCTTTTCTGATACCCCAACCACTTGATGTATGAACAGCCCCTCAACTGATGGGGTTATCTCGATTTGTTGCTTTTTCCGGTGTTTCTCTAATGATAAATTATTTCACTCAGCGGAGAATCGGGATTAAGCAGATATTATTGACATGGGCGGATTTAAGGGGGTGCATGGGGGTGCAACGCACCCCCAACTTTTTGAGAAAATTCCATTTTTATAGGGGAAAATCATGTTTTCAAAGTCTTCAGGGGCAGCTTGCACCCCCAAGTTTTCCAGTACGCACCCCCAGTGTTCACCATCTAAATCCGCCCATGATTATTGATGGCTTTTGTGGAGAAGTTCCTTTTTTTATGTAGAGATCCTTTTGCAAATAATTTTCTGAAACTTTTTTTAATCGGTTTCGGTCGTGTTTATTGGTTTTTTGCGATAAGCGCGAAGTTTTGGCTGCACTGGGTCTAGTGTTGGGAAATGAACTGGTTCTTTGTATCGGAGGTGCCTTCGTGATCGATGATAGTCTGTGAACTGAACAAGCGTAGTAATAGACGTTGTAATATTCGTGTACTTCATTGTGAATCTTGAATCTGGTGACCCGATTGATTAGAGAGCTGAATTTTATGCATAAGGCGAAGGCGTTACCGTAAGATCAAACTTATGACGGTTTTGAAATTTGGGCTATTTTGTGTAAGTTATATCAACAAAAAAATGCATGACAGCTGAACAGTTAGGATCATGGTAGTCTAGCTAGTCGATTAATATGAAATCTAAAATCTTTGTTCTTTAAACCAAAAATTAGAATATTATCTGCAATGACTATGTTTTAATGCTTAATAATTCTTTTATTTAAAAGTTCTATAAAAAGTTCCTTGATTTACGCTGTTTAAAAATTATTAATTATAAAAGAATATAGTTTTCAAAGTATCGGAATAATTTAATGAAACCAAAGAATTACATTTAAATGTTGTATACCCCAACTGTACATTACCTAATGTTCGTCACCTTTAAAAAATTTTTTGATAATCTACTCGTAATATACTTTTTAAAAAAACAAGGATTTTAACTAATGTAATCGCGTAAGAATCTAGCCTTTAAACCCTATAGCACCAGAGAATTCCATTAAATCCTCCTATTAAAAATTTGAGGTGGTCAAGTCTGAAAGGATTAAAGGGAGGTAACGTCAATCTCCAATGTAAACCAATTGTAATTACACCGCTGGCCATCCAAAATGGTACACCAAGAAGGAACAGAGATATCAAACCCAAATTTATTTATATGATTGCACATAGTATTAATGTGAATTGATTATAAAAATTCAGCCTTCCTGGATGTTAGGGGACCGAGAAAATCGGTAAGGAGTGTTGTCTCCATAGGTGTCCATTACCACCGCCCCACGCCATTGTATTGAGTGAAAGGTGCTCTAAATGGGCTTTGAAGGATTAGAGGACCATGTTGCGTCTCCAGGTAGTCAAAGTTCATGTCGTCCACCAGCACACGTTGCATATCGGGCTAGGGGATTTCTCCTCTTTCATCGAACATGTTTTGTGGGCGTTGATTCTTAAGAAGGGGTAGGTCAGGGTAAAAATGTAACATAGGGGGATAAGAAGAAAGCTTGGACATTGCGTTCATCACGTGGTTGTGCATTTTTCTCTTGAGACTTGTCCGCAGGCGAACTCAAAGGTAAGAGCAGACAACAGGTTGTCAAACCACAATGCTGCAGCTCTGGCTGGTCAATGTGCAGGTAAATCGTACTGAGGAGGTGTGGGAGTGGAATGAATGTCGTTTACAGTGCAGGGGACTGCCCGTTTGGCAAGCATAGCTTTAGAAAAATTCCAATCTTCGACACATGATTTGGCGTTGGCAACGGTGCACTAAATAATGAAATGAACATCCCAATGTGATGGAACAGGGTTTATGAGAGTATCCCAATGCGGTCTGGAGCACCACGATTATTAGAGATGACTTTACGACAGCGAGAAAAGAGAGCACTCGGCTGTTGATTTTGTAATCGTCAGATTTCTTTTTTACGCAGAATAAGGAGGTAGTGAAGCATTGGATTCCACTCCCACACCTCCTCAGTATGATTTACCGGCATATTGACCAACCAGAGGGGGGGTTTGGGTTTGACAACCTGTTGTCTACTCTTACCTTCAACCCTCGCCTGCGGACAAGCCTCAAGAGAAAAATGCACAACCACGTGATGAACTCAATGTCCAAGCTTTCTTCTTATTCCCCTATGTTGCATTTTTACCCTGATCTACCCGTTCTTAAGAACCAACGCCGCAAAACATGTCCGAGGAAAGAGGAGAAATCGCACCTTGCCCGGTATGCAACGTCCACTTGTGGACCACATGAACTTTGACTACCTGTGGACACAACATGGTCCTCCAATCCCTCAAAGCCCATTCAGAGCCTCTTTCACTCAATACCATGGTGGTAATGGACACCTATGGAGAACGCACTCCTCACTAATTTTCTTGGCCCCCTAACATCCGGGAAAGCTGAATTTTTAATCAATTCATATTAATACAACGTACAATCATAGAAATAAATTTGGGTTTGATATCTTTTTTCCTTCTTGGTGTACCATTTTGGATGGCCAGCAGTGTAGATCTTTTTTGCTGCAACACACTTCAATTGTCTCCCCTTTATCAATTCTTATTGGTGAATGATGACACAATGAATTCACATTTCATTGTGACACGATGCCCCTTTAAAGGGTTACCTCCAAAATCCAGGCTACAATGGTGGCTACTGAGATAAAAATACAATTGACCTCACCCCTAACAAAAAAAACTAATGCAGAAAAACTGAATGAAAAAAAGATGCCCAAGAAATCCGTTCCCTTTTATTAACTCTTACAAAGATGTTGTCCCTTATTAAAAACCCATACGACTAAGAAAACTTATGGAGTTTTTTTTTAAATAAATCGAATCTTATGGAAATGTACTTTGCAAGACATATAAGTCTAGTTTCCTTAATCTATGGAGGATTTTATATAAAGTAATTTCTTTGGTCAAGGATCGTTAACTTCGTGTTCTAGAATAAAAAATAAATCTATTATTATATAAAGGGGAGGAATAAAAATGCATTGTAGTAAGAAGAATCACGTACAGAAGAGTTAGTTCTAAAAAGGAAGTGCGCTACTCCTCCCAATTGTAGCTTGCTAAAGACCGGCATAATGGCGGTTACTCCCTTGTGAAGATAAATGAACAATATGCTGTTCAGCGCGAGAAATATTCCTGTGGGTTAAAAAAAATTCCATAGCAGTTATCCTTGACCTCTAAAATTTCAACTAGATACAAGTAACCATTACTTGAAATGTAATGGTTACTTCTATCTTGTATCTGTATCTGCAACCATCAATGACCATTACATGAAATGTAAAACCATAAAACTCAGGGCAATAAAAGTTTAGCACATCCCTTTGAGGGAACGGAGGAGGTTTCTCATTTAGTAACAAAAGGGGGTTATGGTGAATTATATTCTAAGTTTCTTTGATCTTTATTTGATTTCACCACCATTTTTTGCTATTCCTATAGGACCCACTTACTGAAATGACATTACAACTTTTGTAACGATAGGACCTCAATTTTTGGAGCTAAACCCTTTTTGCCACTAAACCTGAGGATTGTGGGACGCAACTTCACTTCATACAAACCCCCAAACCTATAGAGCCCCATCATGTTTCAACAATGTGATAGCTTCCTATCGAGGACAAGTGAGTTTTCGGGTAACTGTACTACCGGTCGGGCAAGGGGCGTGTCGGGCGAACGTTTTATGAACGAATATGAACTGTCGGGATACTAAACCAGAGCGTACATGTGAAGGGGTGGGGTGGGGGGGGGAGAGTACCAAACAGAAAGTTAATGGCCATAGACGATAATGGAAATTGAAAAAGCATGTGGAGTATGCTTTTTGTCACGCTCACGTATGTTTTGTCCCCTCTATCATACGATAGTATTTAAAAATAGCGTTTTGGACCCTCTGTTAAGACTTTTCTCTATGGGGTGGGGTATGGAAAAGAACGTAACTTTTTGATGGAGGGGGGAGAGTGTCAAAAATGTGGAGAAAAAGTGAGATTTTATTTTATGGAAGGCCCTTATTAATGGCGCGCATAAGGAGAAGACAACCTCGAAATTGTCTATAAGTAAACTTAAGTACAACCCCAATGGTTTCTTTTGTTTTACAAATTCACGTCAAAACTCAACATCGTGAGTCAATTTTCGGAAGTTAAGAGTCCCAAAACAAATATTATTCTAATAATCGCAAAACACTCCATTCCCCGATCACGACCCAATTCATCAAAGGCTCGCTGCATATAACCACAACACTCCTCACAGCCAAGAATATTTTTAATTAAGAGAGCCCCTCCAACCAGACTGTTCATCGCTTCTTCAAGTAATTACCTCCTCGTAACTATTCCACGAGATTTATAGCCCTCTGACGTCGAGGGTAATTAGATTTTCGAATCATAGCGAAATCGATGGTTCGAGAGTATCGCGTTACTCTCTGGAGTTGTCTTCATCTTGATGGCAATTTATGAGCGACAACCAGTTGCGCGACAATTTGTCGTCCCGACTCGCTCGCACCCCACCGCTGTTCCAATCAACGTTCGAAAGTGTTGCGCCATTTATTATTCCGGGTTTTCGATTTGTCAAGCCGCCATTTTTGTTTTGCATTATTCGTCCGATGGGATTTTTCTGGTGTTGGACTTTTTTGTTTCGCTGTTTGATGAATGATGGATTGCTAATGGAGGGAAGGACGGGTATTGCCGTATGAACTCGGAGTGGTCATCAGTCCTATTTTAAGACCTCTTCTCGGTGGTTGGTGGTGATCGAAGAGGAAGATCCGGATTCCCAGTGTGGGATCGACCTTTTTCAGACCCTTCACAGTGAGAAAGCGATACTTAGTTTTTGAAAAGTCGAAATTCTGCCGTTTATCATATCAGCAGTTGAAAAATGCTTTTGGGAAAATTGTTTTCAGAAATTCATCTATTTTGTCTGTAGGTTTCCTGAAAGGTTTACTGCTTGCTGTGTTTAGATAAGTTGTGTTTGATGCTAATTTAATCAATGCGCGTTTTTCTTCTTGCTTCATCTAACTTCTTTCACCTTACAATGGTAGAGATAAAATAAAAGAAGAAGAATATGATAAATAAAACGAGAAGAGATAAAAGAGAGAGATTAGAGGGAAAATAAGACTAAAAAAGATTGAGTGATTTGAAACATTTTTTAAATGATAAATCTTTAACTTTTAAAAGGAACCTAAATGTATCATAAAATGTCAATGAATGTATGTATCTAAAAATCTTCAATAGCATATTTGGAGATGACAGTTTTTCCAATGATACCTAATATTAGGGACGTATATATAAGGGGTCATGAGAGAAGCCGTCTTAAGGGTCCTTTAATTTACGCTCCTTTATTAACAGGATATAATTTATAATGTAGTACTAGTTGAAAGCAGAGTTGAAATTGAGTCCGTGAAATATTTGGGCAGTCCCCGTCCCGTCCCACTAAAATATTTAGTTTGTGTTGAAAAAAAAGTTCCCGAATTATATTTTCTAACTAAAGCATACAACTTTTCCAGTTAAAGCATAAAAATTTTAACAAATGTATTTCCAGCAAACCAATAATGAGTTTGACACTGTTTTTAAGGATCAAAGAGAGAAGTTTAAACGCGAATATTTCAGGATTTCTTAGTAGGTAAGTTATGAATCAAAGTATTTGAAATCCTTCCGTGAAGGAATCTCAAATCCTGGGACAGCTCTTCCCCTAATATCCTGTTTCTAACGATGTCTATGTACTAGTACTTCAAAAGACACTTTAGGTGTACATAAAAATGGATCTTGTCTTTTCGGACCATCCAATGAGAAAAAAAATTCTGGCAGTTTCTTATCAGTCCCTCATATCCATCCTTCTCAAAAGAAGTGAGAAAGATCTCGTACAGTTTTGAGGAATACTACATCCTTGCAGAAAAATGGCTTCTCCTTTGACGACGTGTTTTACCATCAAGCCATATACTACAAGATAAGAAGTAGTTTCAGAAGCATGGGGAGAAAGAGAAACAAGATGAAGGTTCCCTCTCTCTCCTTTTTTTCTTTCTGTACGGAATCCTCACTTGATACAGAAGGCAGATAAGGATAATAAAGGGAGGAAGCTAGGGCGAAAACATTCCACGTCAAATGAGAGAATGTGTCTTAGCTGCGTAAAAATGCTACCGTTCCGTTTAAGATGTCTGGGATGCCCGTTCTGAGCGAGATAAAAGCAGTTTTTGCCCTGAGATTGGAGTTGATGCCGTAGTAGAAGTGATGGTTTCTTTTTCTTTAAGTTGATTTAATTACGACTCCTATGGTGTTATTTTATGAGAATACAAAGGGTGGGTGGCGTTTGTGGTGCTTTTTATGCATTGAAGTTCCTTAGACCGTATAATTTCAATTTAACTACTAAAAATGACAAAATATAAGATTTTGGTTGAGAATAAACTTGGGTTTCATTTTAGATCATTTATCTGGCTTGATAATATTTTAAGGTTAAGGGATGAAAGTAGTTCCTTCAATGAAATTTGGATTCAATTCCTTTCGTCCACCAGTAGTGCATAAGCCAGTGCAACGTCCCTAAGTAGTAAGTTTTAATTTTAAATTATAGAGGCTATAGGGTACACGGTACAGTAAAAATACACATAAATACATATAATCCTTCTAAATAAGTCCTAAACAACACATTTGAGTCAGTTTTATCGCAGTATCAATATTAAATACTATTTTTTTAATTCTGAAAATTGATCATTTTTTCCACTTTTTTCAAATTTTGGGGCTCTACAAGCAAACCCTAGAGTTAACTTAGGGGGCTGAAACTTCACACACTATCTTTTAGGACCAAAAGGAATAGGAAAATCCCTTGGGAGCGAGGTTTTTCGAAAAAGTTTTTTTGAGACACCCTAATCATACTCATACCTGTTACGAGCTGATCAATCACCGGGGTCCAGTACATTTTCTTCTCCGTGATTAACTTTTGGAAGTGAGTGTATGTTGTTGATGGGTATGTTTAATTACGTTGTATGTATGTTTTTTGTATGTATTTTGATATGTATGAAGTTCTGTACACATAAAAACTCTGGCAATTTTTGGAGCTTGTTTTTTACGATTAATTTTTAACAATGCAGAACAGCTATCTTTGAAGTTTCTACCCGAAAGCAGTGGCAATTTATCCATAAAGAGAATCATTACCCATCAACCTTTAATTCCCAAACGGCCCCTCTAACTCTTTCGATCCCCGTCAACAAAGGAATCCCTACTCCAAAAAAACATTCCACAATAACCTAATTACCGAATTCCCCCCTTAACAATGCCAACCGCACATCGATGCTTGATTTCACGCTTTGTGTTAAACATGGAACAGAAAAAAATGGCCGATCTAGGGTGAAATGAATCTTTGTAATTAGCCGCTTAACACCACTACTTAGAAAAAGACTAGGAAGGAAAAAAATCACAAGCTTTTAATTACTCCTTTTTTATTGCGAGGACTTTTTTTTATCTCAAGTGAATAGGAGGTCTTTGAAAAGAGATGTAACACACAATAGGGAGGGTGCAGTAGACTGCTTACAACCTATTAACGGCAAGTTGTCGATTGGAGGAATTTTTTGCACTTGTTTCGGGGGTTTTCTTGAGTTTATCTGGGATTTGATTCGATTCCAGGAAAGTTTTGTAATTTTTTAAGGGTAAACTTGAATTTAAAGCAGGAGATGGCTAACTTTTTGGATTGCATTGCCGTTTTTTCAAACTAAAAGGCGTCTTTTAAGGGTAATTCAAATAGAAAATGAGTTTAATTGTGTGTGATGATCTTCGTAATTTTTTCACTTGTTTCTTCTATATTTCTTGATGATGATTGTTATCCATTGATATTTGTTATTAGTAAAGCAATGAGGAGAACGAACAACCGTCAGAATAACCAGATGACAGCTATTAAATTTTAAATACTCACGTTATGTTAACTATTAAAGATTGAAAGATAAACTGGAATCCCTTCCTTTGCTTAAGCATAATCCATTAACTAGAATCCATTTACTTCAACTTTTATTAGCATGAAGCACTATTATTCTGATTTTGGCATATTGTTATGTAAAAAAAGTTAGTAGAAAGATTATTTTAAACTCTTTAGTTTAGTAAATTATTTATATTTCACTTCTTAAGTATAAGTGTTTTTTTCCAAGTTTTCTGAAATTCAATGCATTTGATCGTAACTGTCTATTAAGTTGGATATCCGGGGGTTTCAACTGTATCTGGTTTGAATCCTGTATCCGGGCCCTATCCGGTATTAATGTTCATTTCTGTCACTGAGTTGATTGCGTTAACAGAGTACTTCACCTCCGAGGACTATAGTACCCTCGGATTAACATAAGGTAATTGCTACTAATCTCAGCAATCACAGATCATTGACATCACTTATTCACCATTGGAAAAATATATTCAATCAATTTTGAAGAAAATTCTAAGCATTAAAATAAACATCCTAACAGATGTTCATTAGTTGAAAATCTAAAACTCATTTGTTCCGGTATAAGTTAAAATTTAATTTTAGTTATATCTTGTTTATCATGCGTACAACGTATTGCCATTCCAGATTAAATAAAGTAGGTAATTCCCTCTTACCTACCTCATAGAGGCAGCTCGCCATTAGAAAGATTTGCATATAGATGAGACAATCTTTTTATGCCACTGATGTAGATATATACGATATCATGTTATCACACTGCTAAAGCAATAACCAGCGTAAAATTATTAATTCTTTTCCAGTATTTACCACATGCTAATTCCGGCCATAAATTTGATGTCATAATTCCCACCGAACTTTCGCACAACACGATACTTTGGTCTCATTACTGAGATGTCAGAGAGATGGTTATGTATAGAGCCAATCTCGAAATGCTGATGAAAACATAATCCGTTTATGGCTGAAGAAAGGCTGAAATTACGATGAGTAATAGCTATAGAGGCTGAAACAAATGTGATGAGCCTTTATGAACAGTTCAGTACAGAAAATAAAAGTTCCTTAGCCATTTTTTAAAAACTTTGATTTGGTCGGCGTTAGACGCCTGTGAGACAGCATAATTTAAAAATGTCTATTCAAAATTAGATACCATGAATAGTCAGTAGATATTAGAAATTAATTGGTTGCAAGGCGATGTGGAGACATGACTTTTAGAGAAAGTTATCGCAACGTAAGTTTGCTTTTGATCGCTGCAGGAAATTTTATGAAATTTTTCTGTAATTAAAATCGAATTAATAGAATTTAAAATATTTCACACGTGTTGTTTAGTATTTTCTTTTTTTGGTGCCTCACTGAGGTAAAAAAAACGCGTCAATTTTGTTAAGGCCATTAACTGAGTGCTTTGTTTAAATTTTAATGGCGGTTCTTTAAAGTTAAACATGTTCTTAAAATCTTGTTAAAAGGGGGATTTTTAATCTGTACATTGCATATTGGTGTTTTTTTGTTGCATGATTCGTGTCGACACAAATTAAAATATTACACAGCTTTTGACACCTGTAAAACTATTTTTCCTTCGTAGTAGTTAGTATGCAGTAAAGACGACTTTACGACGCTACCTGTTACTGTACTGACAGCTTCCTTTAGTTACGTTATTTCCCATCATCTTGGCAACTTTTAGCTTCTTCAAAGATAACTGTTATTTATTAAAGTGAATACCATTCGGAGTGAATAATGCCACAATTACTTTTAATGGGATGACTTTATTACTTAAAAATTATAGTTTTTAAGTAATAAATTAAACTTTCTTTTGGAAAACTGAACTGAACGTTTAAAATCGTGTTAGTATAGAATGACTGGTTTACTGTAAATAGTTAATTATGTTAACAGATAAGATGTTAACTATTTCCAATTATCCACGTAAAAATTCAGCACAATAGATTAAGTTTTTATCTCTTTGAGAAACACATACATTTTCCATCTAAATTTTCAGGTAGTTATAGGTTTATTTTTTTATTTATATCTTTTCAGCAAAACTATTTCTAACTTTCCCGTGTTTAAATTGATATAAGAGTACACGAGTACTTCTTAGAAATGATCCTTATAAATTGTGCTGGATGTGTTAATAAAAGATTAAAGATTTAGTCTCACAATAAAAATTACATTTTGCAATTGTATTTTTAAATATTTCTTTAACTAGACTAAACTTTCAGTTTTCGTTTTATTTTATTTTCATATAAATGTATTAACACTAAAAATACATAAATAATATTTATTTAAGCAAAACACCCTTTTTATACCCTAAACAAGACTTAAATTTACATTCCAAACTTACAGTTGGCTCTTATTTCTTTGTTTAAAGGCATAAAGCTTTCACAGGTTCATTTATACGTCAAACAATTCATTCCCTTTCTCAGAATTCGTTTTTAAAGAAGTCAACTTAGACTTTATGGAGCTCTAACTACCCCCTTAGGATTCAAACCAGATTTTACTAATAACCGCCCAAATGATCGTAGTCGGCCCAGTACCCACTAATAAAACATTTATAAATAATTCAAATGTCAAAGTATTAATCACTTACATCAATTAGAACCGAATACGTATTCGATGACAGGACAGAGACCAAGCGCAAAATGACATTCAAATGTCAACCCTCCATTCATATTCATTCGTTTCCCTTGCAATTCGAAACACAAAAATCAATCCCACATTCCCGGTAGAACAGAAGTTGAATAGCACATATATCGGTAATTAACATGAGAGTTCTGATGGCAACGAACGGTGGTACTTTTCTGCTGGGACGCTTTAATCATTTTGCTAATCGACTGGGCGTCTGCACGCGTTTGTGATTGGCTACCGAATATTCCTGTGGAAAGCGCGGGAAAAAGAAGAATAATTGGATCGAATTCAATATAAGATGAGTTGAGTTGGTTTTCCTGGGCTGTTTTTTTTTTCGGTTCTCCGGTGGTCATTTGTTAGAGGGGTTATTTTGTCCTCGAAGTTTGCATATTCATGTGTTGTTAATGGTAAGATGATACCATAGAATGCTCGAAATGAATATGGAATAAAGATGTGCATGATGATTTGTGTATGGTGAATTTCTTGTCAATGCTTGATGTCTTTATTATCAACAGATTCAAGGTCGTGAAATGCTTGAAAATAGTTATTATAGTTCATTTTCTTTGAATGTTCGATTACTATTGGCTTTGTAATGCTTTTTTAACAATCGATAGAGAAGTCGCTAACTAATAAACTATAATTATCAATAAGACTTATTTATATGGAAAGACTTCTACCTCACTTGAAAATTTCCTCGAATGTAATTGGATTCCACTTTTTAATGGTTCTTACTAAGTTTTTAATGTCACAAATTCTTAATATTGAAAAACGATTTAAAATTTTATTTATTTTTAATTTTAAAAAAATACAAGTTGAATTGTAGAGTTACGTAATTGTTTTAAAAATATTCAGGGGCGTCATTTAGGGGGGGCAGGGGAACCGCCCCCCTAAGGTTTCCACTGTTATGTGAAAAATAGCTGCAAGTCCCTTTAAAATTCTGTGGGTGCAACTCAAAAAGTCTCAAAAGGAGTTAAAACACTACTTTTAAGGGTAAAATTTCAAAAAAATTTCTGGGGGAGGACCCCTAGCCACCCTCCAAAATTTTTACGTCGGTGGTTATAGAGATTTTTCCTCCTTAGAATTCTGCCATTTACAAGAAGCTTTTCCCTTTACGAGATCCCCAAAGAAGTTGAAAGAGATAATGCACTAGTTTAAAAAGGAAATTTCAAAAAAATTTTAAAGGGCATACACCCCCCAGCCCCCCTCCATAATTTTGATCTCTGTTAAACAGTGTTTTTCCCCTTGAAAATTCTGCCGCTTACAAGAAGCTTTTCCTTTTTAGTGCTCCCCCAAAGAGTTTAAAAAAGAGATAAAAAACGAGTTTAAAGTGGTAATTTCAAAAAAAATTTTGGGGGAGGACCCCCAGCCCCCTCTAAAATTTTACACTTACAAGAATCTTTTCCCTTTAGGAGCTCCCCAAAGAGTTTGAAAAAGAGATAAAACACTAGTTTAAAGGGTAATTTAAAAAAAATTCTGGGGGAGGCCCCCTTGAAACTTTGACGTTTATTTACAACTCTTTTCCCTAGAAAATTCTTTGGTTTACAAGAAACTGTTCTCTTTGGATGCAGCCCAAAGGGTCTCAAAATGAGCTAAAACACTACTTTAAAGGCAAATTTTCCTGAACCCCCCATCTTTCCTTGGAGTTCACGTTGTCAAATTTAGACTTTATATGTAATATCATTCAAACACTACTTTTCAGTGTTCTAACACTTAACCTACAGTAAATGTGCTCGTTAGGGGGATACCTTAAAAATGAATTTGAGGCACCACTCCCAAAAAAAAGTCTAGTTACAGCGTGATCAGACCCATTAAAAAATCCTTGCCCCCCCAACCAAAAACTGAAATGACGCCCCTGAAAATATGGCTTCACATTGGGAGACACTCGGGTTCACTAAAGGCTCATTCACTCTGTCTCACTTTCACTGTTTATCCTGAGTGATTCACTCCTGTGAATCTCTAGTTCGAATAGAAAAGTGAATAAGCAGAGTTACTTGGAAAGTGAAAGAAAGATTGGAATGGATTTTTCGGAGGATTCCTCCAAAAGGATAACAGAAGTGATATACGTCTAAATGAGCTTTCAAATGTGACCACTTGTGACACAAAGGGGAAGGAGTTGTAAAGTGAAAAGGATATGTCTAGCCTAAGAACTTTTTGTCACAAATCGCTGATGCACTCTTTATGGAAACATTTTTTAAAACATAAATACCTAGTTTTAAAGGACTAATTAACTTTAACGTTAAAAATTAGTTTCAACGAACTTTCAAATTTAATCTTTGAGAGAGAGAGCAATAAAAATACTGAAACAGAGATTTGTTTAGGGTACCTCTAACGCTTGATTAGTTTTCATATTCTCAATTAATATGATTATGGTTTTTTGTGATTAAAAATCAGGATATACTAATTAATTTTTTAAGAGACTCAATTTGTCACCGAGTTCAAGGTTAAAATAATAATAAAGAAATAAGCTTGACTTGAGGCACCCCCCCCTACAGTTATGTACAATATTTTGTTATATTTTTTGTTAGAATGACTGATTTATATAGTTTATGAAATACATAATATTAAACTTTTTTATTGCGTCAATAGGTTTTTGACAATGCATAGTATTCAATAAAGATTCACAAGTGCAAATGTGTTAAAATTTAGTTATGTATTTCATTTTTTTAATAATTTGAATTTCATTCTTAAGTTTTTTATCATTTAATTTCTTTTTCCATTGTTTTTAAACGTATAATAAAAATATATAACTTATACTAAGAAACTTTTATGTTACGATGAGTAGTAGATTTTTTACAAAATTTGACCCTTAAAATAACCATCAAATCTAGTTTCACGGAACAAAACAAACCATATAGATATAATTTCGATTCTAGTTTCACATACATCACTATTTGTCGCAAGTGGATTACAAAAATAAAACATTTGACATAAGAAACCAGTATTTCGATTCCTTAATCATATCGCTAATTAAGTTCCCAAATAGAAAAATTAAGCAGATCTTATGATTTATTCAACATTGCTAATTGTTAATACACGTGTAACTATATTAATCTTTTTCCAGTTACGGTCGGAGTGGCATTCTTCCATGTCTGAGTTTCGGAAAACAATTCATATTCCCCATCTGGCAATGCTAGTAGCACTTTACTGTTCACCATTCATCATTGAATAACTAGATGAGTTGTCCGGTTCAATTGAACCCCATACATATTAACTAGAATGTTAAGGTTAATTTCCACTTTGTCTGCGCGACATTCGATTTGTTTTTCAACATTGTCCGAATGATCCGTCTGCAAAGCTAGCTAATTTCCTTTGCTTTACTGTATTACTCTCTAAAAAAGAATATTCATACCCTCATTTTGAACTTAATGGAATAATCCAAAATAACATATACGACAAGCAAAATAATAGTGTAGGTTACTTTCTAACCATTAATCATGTATGAAATGCCAAAAGAGATTGAATTGAACTAATGATAACCATGTTTCTTAAAATAAGAAGTATACATTATGTGGTTTTTAAAAGAAGACTAAATAGTTTTTTAGAATTAATAGTAAATCAAATATTTACGAGTTGCGGTGTATTGGAAACTTTTAAATGATAAAAATTTTTCTCAATTTTTTTTTAAATTAGAAAAAGCGATAAAAGTAACGAAACTTATTGTATTAATTTAAATTTATATCATTATTAATTCAATTTTAATTTATTTAAAAGGTTTAAAATCTATCTCTTTTTTTAAAAAAACTAAAAATCATTGAATAAATTATATAAATTTAATTATTAATATGATGTAAACTTAAATTAATATAACTAAAATTTCTGCACCTTTAGGGGCGGTAGCCTTAAAAAGAATAAAAACCACTGGTTTAGAATAAGGATTTTTTTTATTTATCTCTCTCAGTCAGTATTATTAAAACTACTCATTTTTACATTTTCTTCTATTGAAAATCTTTTACTTTCTCTTTGAATTTTCATGACGAATTTCAATTATATTTTATTTCATTTAATCCATTTTCCATTTCATTTGAATTTTCATATTTTTCTCTTGCAAAAACTGCAGTAAAACACAAGACAAAACCTAATATTTCTGTTAATTCAGTTTATTTTTCTTGTAAAAACTTCCTGTCTAAAAAGAAGTTCTAGGACAGATATCATTAGGTTTTGTCATTTTTATCCAAAACAAACACAATCTAGTTTTAATGTCCCTAATATTTTACATGTAACTATAAAATGTCTTAAATATCAATGAATGATATAAAACTTGATTCTTTACAAACCTTCTCTTGTTATCAAAACTCTGTTTCGACCCTATCATACTACACGGTATTTCTTTTGTTGCTTATCTAAAAGTCATTAATTTCAAGATATCAATAATGACGAGTAACCGAAAATAATCCCAAAAATACCCTCTCGAGTATCTGCAGCTGTGTTTTTAATTCATCCTTTCTTAATGCCCAACGTTAATTAAACCTGAAAGATATTACAAACCTTTGAAAAATGCTCCCAAAGTTTCTACTACCACAAAGCTACATCAATCACTGAGATGCTCGCACATCAGAGAAATCGCAGATGATGAGGTCCAAACGTTATCCTTCCCAGAATCTCCAAACATCAGGGTGGAGGAAGGAAAACCGTGGTCCCTTCCTGAAAGGATAACGCTTAAATGCCCGGTGTTCTGTGTCGCAGCAATTACGGGGCATTTAAAACTAACTGATATTAGACCCGGGCAATAATAGCCGTCATTACCAAAATATGCTGATAATAATGATTTTTTCCGCGTCTCTAATGCGGCGGATCAATTTAGACGTCTTCGCCGTGGACCTACAGCAATGCCCCGTTGACATGTTCCTATAATGGCTTTTTCTTTCCTCCGCAGAATGTACGGTTTGTGAGGCCGTTTGACGACTGCTGTCGAGTTGGAAAAAATAGATAGCATCATTCAATTTTTCATGCTAAATTTTAATCAGCCTTTTGCCAGTCTATATTTGTGTGTGACTTTTTTGTAGTTTTTTGGTAGTTTTTACTGTTCTATTTTTTATTTTCATTGCTCAGTTTAACCCTACAATGCATGATTTTTTAAATTCATTTGAAAATCATTTATTTGACTTCTATTATGTGGTCGACGTATTGGCGTAGTGGTTAAGAGTATCTGACTGTGAACCCATACGTCTGGGGTTCGAATCCCCGTTCGGCATGGATGTTAGTTTCTGTCCTTGTGTGTGATGAATGAATGTGGCCCCTGTAAAAAGGGGTTGTGCCTGCGAATGTGTGTGTGGCGTGGGCAACAGTACTTCACCTCCGTGGCTTCGGTCCACAGGTGCCCACTGGGTAACGTGAAGAAAGTACTAATTACGGCGTGTCTGTTGGTCAATGAACTCTGTTATCCGTAACTGTTCACTTACCTGCCATTGGAAATAAAAAAAACTTCTATTATGGTGTAAATTAGTAAAAAAATACTAAAAAAATTTAATTTAATTTTTTTTCTACTTTTAATTGACAAAAAACTTTGGCCTTGTGAAATTAATTTGTGTCCCTTCCCTTGTGAAATTAATTGTGAAGTGAAATAAAACCAAATGCTCTAAAAATATAAAAAAACAACTTATCTTTTCAAAACAATTTCTTTTCAAGCTGGAAAATTTTTATTTTAATTTATATGGTCCTTTTATTTTGGCGTTTTCTGTGTCTTGACTTTCGTCTCACTAGCTACTAACAAATGTCTCAAAATAGTTCCCCTGCTGTGATTTACTGGCAATCTAAAGTGCTAATACAAAGAAATGTTATATTTATTGTACTTATTGAATGGTGTTGACGTTTGGAAATGGAAGTTCGAGTAGAAAATGGGGAAAAATGTCATGTTGCCAAATGGCAACAGTATGCACTGTAGGGTTAATTTTTACTACGCCTGGACGGGATTTTTTTATTTCTCCTGGGGGTATAATATATTTTCCTCTGATGTGTTCATTTTATTTTTTCTTTTAATTCTGTTCATAAAGAATTTCATAATTATTCCAGTGTTATATGCCGTCTAGAAATTAAGAATAACTTAAATTTTGGGAAATGATTGACACAATGAGGTATTTGCATGAGTGAGGGATTTGCTTGATTTTATACTTTTTCGATACATTATGGTCTAAAACTCCCAAATTTCTGATTTTAAAGTTCAAAAATGTGTTTTAAATAATTTAAAATTCAATTTTATTTTTGCCAAAACGTCAGAAAAGTCACGCTATCAGAAAACGGGTTTCTATTGGATGTGACGTCACAGCGCATGAAAACCATTGTGTTTTCTGTTGCCACGTGATCAGAAAACGGGCTTCTATTGTATGTGACCTCACAGCGCATGATTTGTGATTCGAAAGTGTTTTCGCGCCAAAACAAAAAACGAAATTTCAAAAATTAATATCTCAGAAACTAGGCTACGGAAATACTTGATGTAAACGTCATTCTTTATGGTTTTTTATCTACTATTTTAATAAATTTAATCTCAAAACGTGAGAATACCTCATTCTTAGTTCCTGTAGTACAGTAATTTTCAGAGTATCTGGACGTAAGTCGAAACCAACACTACTATGAGAGCTTCACAAAATATGGTTACCTCCCTCAGGGTTTATACTACTCGATCCAACATATTATAAGGAGTTTTTCGGGAGGAAATTACTGAAAAATCAGGTAATGCGAATAATTATTAACCTTAAGGTGGTTGACTACCTATGGAGGCGTTTTAATAAATAATTAAAATGTTGACCTAATTTGTGATTTATACAATTAAATGCGTCTAAAAACTATGAATAATATAAAAAATAATTAAATATTAATTTAAATTTTCATATTATTGAAGAATTTATGCATAAAAATCACAAAAAACAGCCTTTCCGCAAAACATCATAACTCACTTATATGAAGATATTTTTGTTTTATAAACTTTTTATCCTCGTAAAAACATATTTTAGGGGGCCTACTATTTTTATGTCTAAATTATTTTAATATCAAAAGTTATAGCATTAAACTTGAAAAATAAAAAAACACCTAAGTTCAGTAAAGTTTGAAGTTATACTATTCATAAACTAAAAAATATTACACCCACAGCCAAAAAAATAGTAGGGCTCCTAAACCATATTATGTCAAGTATTGTGCCCAAGTTTTTATAGAAATTCACTTGTAATATTTTGAGTTATGTAGTTTTGCGGAGAAGGAAAATAGCAAAAATGTGATTCTGAGAAAAACGCGAATTTCTTTACTTTTTCCTTAATAAAATGCTTATTTAGTTTTAAGTAAAATTTCTGTAACTTTGGTTCTAGGAAAGATAAAGAAAAAATTTAAACTGATTTGGAAAGCTAAAGATGTGTTTTTTGAAATAAGATAATATTTTTTTTTGAATTTTTGGTCCGAAACGGCATTTTTAGGTAGGCAGGCACCTTAACCCTTTATTTACCGACGGTACTTTGAGTACCACTGGCTCAAGTTTAGAACTGCTGATGGTTGGCGAGTTTTGAATAGTTTGCGCCATATTTAGAAGCCACATAATTTACTTAACATTAGTTGGGGTAACTATATAGTGATTTTTATCGCTAAGAACTTGGCGCATCACCAGTACTAAACTTGCACCGAAAATAATTTGGTAAATAAAGGGTTAAACATTTTAGCAGGTTTTGAGTAGAATGAGTTTTGAATGAAGTATGGAGCAAGGAATTGCAAAAATTGGTTAGAATTTCACATTTCAACGGAAATTCATCGATTAAAAAATAAATTTTCCCCCCAAATCGATTATAAAACTTCGTTTTGCTCTTGAGCACTTTGTCTTTCAAGGGTCAGAGGGTAAATTCGGGAGAAAAAAAACAATTTTCAGTAGTTATAAGGGCCTTTAGAAAAAGAAAAGCAAATTTCAGGAGTTTTTCAAGAATTTCAGGAGGCGTACGAACCCTGCACCCTCAAGTAATAGATCCAAAAGTTAAAATCCGCCCGAAATGAAGATTAAGGAGGTACTTAATATTGCCTTAAAATCATGAATGGAGTTCAGGAATATTCTTTGCAGTTCCTAACCTTTAAAGGGCTAAGACAACCAAAATTATTCCAACTTAAGATACAGGAGCCTAAAATTTGTCTGAGGGGAATCTCGAGGTCCTGTTTTTTTATGAAAGTGATTAATATATAATTCAACAATAGGGAAACATTACATATTTTATGTGTTCAAAACACACATTTAAGTTTCGTGAATATGACACTCACTATTTATGTTTACCAAGCAGGGTTTCAGTCTATATGCTCTCTATTTAATTCCATATATATGCAAGCCCTGCAGGTATCTTTGAGTGATCCTCCCTCTAGGTTAAGTGTTAGAAAAGAACGCGTTTTCAAGATCGAAGGGATGGAATTACCGTGTCCACCTCCTGGACGATAGAAAAAAAATTATAAGAACTTGGAGCTACCATCCTCAGTTTTATTTGATCTGTTGGTAAAAGGGGAAAAGGTTGCATTTGCCTTGGATTCGAGTTCCTTCTCGAGTTTGCTGGGTATTTGCACAAAAGAGTGAGTGCAATGGATGTGTGTAGTACTCATTCATTCCATTCCATTGCATCATAGAGAATATTTGGGGTTTAAGAAGGGAAAGGATTTTAAGTCTGTGGAGAATAGGATTTGTTATGATATTATTACACTGTTAAAAATATTCCGTGAAATTTACGGTTTTAAACTGGCAGCTGGGTTGGTTGTGCGTACGGGCGTCGTCGCCGGGGGACGGGGGGGGACGTGTCCCCCCCAATAATTGGGAACATTGTTTAAAAACTATGTTTTTAACTTTTCAGGGCGACCAAAAATTTACTGAATGTGTGTTTCTCTGACTTTGAATCATAAAAGAGGCGTATACAAGAAGGAGACTCTCCTTCTTGTATACGCCTATTAAATTATGTGCCATTGGTATATTGGCACCATCCTTTATGATTCAAAAGGAGACGGACACCTCACTTTTAGAACACGATTTCATTTAGAGTAGGTTGAAGCAAGTGAGAGATTGGGAAAACATTATCACAACCAAATACTATGTTTCTAGCTAAAAAAAAATAATAATAGTAATTTAATGAGACCCCTCAAAAAATCCAGCTACAGCACTGGTTAAAGCATAAAAAAATTAATTTTGAAACTGTAATCTTATAACACTTAAAATGAGTTTAAACCTGTATTTTAAAGGTCAAATTTCTAAAAGTTTTTCTGGGGTAGGACCCCCAGACCCCCCTTATAGTGCAAAGTTACAAATGGTTTATAAAAATTTTTAACAGAAGTTACTTAGTTGATTCAAAACCACCTTAAAATTCTTAAACCAGGGCAAAAAAGAAAAACGATTATTTTGGGGTATTTTAACCAGTAGTTTGTAAAAGAATTTGGGGAGGATCCCGAATCCTTTAGGCGTCCCCCCCAATATTCAGGAGCCGCCGAAGCCAATGGTTGTGCGAAACCGTAAAAATTACAAAGTATATCCGTGGTTTTTTGTACGAAAAGTGGATGAAAATGGTAAAAAAACAGTTGTGGTTACGGATTTACTTTGTAACTTTTACGGTTTTGCACAACCAACCCAGCTGCCAGTTTAAAATCGTAAATTTCACGGGATTTTTTTTTACAGTGTTTGCATGTTTTTTACATGTTTGTGGAGGTTAATTCTAGGAGGAGAACATTGTTAGTAGGGTGGGTCGAAAAAAAAGCTTTTTTCTAAACCTGCTTACGGGTAGCGCAAGTTTTTTGGTCCAATGGCTTCAATAAAATATGTAAAAATTTCAGCTCGATATGACACTTCCTTCTGCTGGCACATTGCGCCTCAAATTTGAAAAAACACCATTTTTAAGTAATTTTTTTGAAAAAATATCTTTTTTTTTCGAAATCTGATCCATTTGAAACAACATCCACCCTAACTGCAAGCGGGATTTTAAAGAACAGATTTTTCAGATTTTTTTTTCTAAGATCACGGGGGGTTTTTTTTGTGCATTTCCAACCTTAGGGCACCAGTTACTTGCAGAGAAATTGAAATAATATCGAGCTGAAATTTTTTCACGTTTTATTGAAGCTATTTGATTATAACTCCATACTAGCCGCAAGCAGATTTCGAAAATTTTATTTTTTAAAAATTACTTCAATAGAGCAGCGGTTCTCAAACTTTCAATAGCCGCGGCCCCCCTATATGTAACTGCCAGACATCGCCCCCCCCATATTTCGAACACCCAGAGCAGTAACAGTAGATAGAAAATGAGAGTTCACTGACATTGCGCAGGTGCGCAGTGTCTGGACCGATACTTTGCGGAGTGTCTGGACCGATACTTTGGGAAGGTGCGGAGTGTCTGGACCGATACTTTGCGGAGTGTCTGGACCGATACTTTGCGGAGTGTCTGGACTGATACTTTGCGGAGTGTCTGCTCCGGTTGCGCCGGCAGATCTTGACTCCTGCCCAATCTACCAAATTGCGATTCCCTTCCCAATCTACTGGTTTGGGGCTCCCTTCCCAATCTACCAAATTGCGATTCCCTTCCCATTCTACTGATTACGGATGTCTGCTACTTTACGGTTCTACCACTAAATTGGGGCTCCACCACTAAATTAGGGCTCTGCTACTAAATTGCGGCTCCAACAACAGCAAGAAGCTAAAATTAAAGTCACATAAATTAACATCAATATATCTCCCAGGAGAGTTAGCCCAAGATATTCTTGGTTACCGAAGTACGCTTGGCAGAGCTTAACGCAAATCCTGTATAAGTTTGATTTGATAAGTTACCGGAAGCCTCTCCTTTGTACTTCATCCCCTCAACCCCCTAATTAAATATTTTAAAGTATTTTAAATTGAGGTCCCACCAACCACCCGACAAGCAAAGCATGCCGCCTCAATTCAATAACGTGAACTATGACTTATTTGTGAAAATATTTAAAATTATATTACTATAAACAAACTGTAACCGCTCATTAACAGTTTTTTTTTATTGTTTATATTATTTTTAATTAGAAGACCCCTGCGCCGGTGATAACAGCATTCAATTAACAAGAAGTTAAAGTTATTTTACTATTAACTGTTTCTATTAAAGTTATTAATATTAACAAACTGTAACCGCTGTTTAACTGTAATATGTACAAAATTAGCAAATTGTAGCACTTCCACTATATTGGGGAATCTAAAACACATGCAACAAAAAAAAAGCTAAATTGTAACTTTCTAAATTATTTTAAGATAATATTAATTGATAGTTGAAGTTATTAACAAAGGTTAATTTACAGTTTAAAGCTATTTTACATAAAATTATAAGGTTAATGAACAAACTAACCGCTGTAATATATCACCTATTGAATGCCCATACTGGAATAAAAGACCAAGACAATCACAAACTCAAATGTAGAGTGCACTACTCACCTGTCATTGAGACTCCTTTAACAATGCACCAGCGTACCGCCCCCCCTTGCCTTTCACAGAGCAATATGTGTGACGATAACGGGGTAACCTCCATTGGGATTGATAGCGATTGCATCTTTTCCAGCAATACCAAGGGGAGATGGTTTTCAAAAGATATATATTTTGTTTATATATAAACAAAATTATTTGTTATTTGTTTATTGGTTATTTGTTTTTTTTCATTACAATCATTTCTATTTCGTTAAATTTACAGTTCAATATTCACTTTAGTTACAGTTTGACACAAAGTGCTTATCCTATCACAATCCTTAACTTTGAAAATACAGTATTTTCACCAGAAAGGATACTTTGAAAAATTGAGAATGATCGAACATTATCAGACAACCAAACATATAATACGTTATCCCATTGGTGGAATTATTTTTATTTCACTTTGATCAGGAAAGGATACTTTGAAAAATTGAGAATACATTTTCAGACCACTTGACATATAATACGTTATCCTATTGGTGGAATTATTTTACAACTTCGATTAAAAATTACTAATTATGTTCATATTGGATAAGATCTTAAATATTTTAAGCATTTTTTTTAAATAAAATTTACTTTTATTACGAATTCTGTTCGAGGAGTTGATTTTTTTTTTCATAGAATGTTAGATTCATTCAAGTTAAAAATGACAAATCCATTAATTTTACTATATTTCAATTGAAGATATTACATATTTTATTCCCATAGAAGCTTTTTCTAGATTTAAACGTGAGAATATATGATTAATCACCTAAACAAAAACTATTCCATTACACTTTCTTCTGAAAGCATTGTGTGAATGAGAGAATTTTTATACAAAAATTGTAAAATATATACGATTTTCCCAACAGTTGAAAAAATTTCAATCATTAACCTTTTATTTAAAGTACATTATTTGGTTACCACTACAGAACATACATTCATTTTATTCATAACTTTTACTATATTTATTAAACATGTAATATTTTTTTATACTAAAGAGAACTGATTTGGTTATTTTTCAATTCATGGAATGGTTACATTGATCGTTTTCAACCTTTTTGAAAATAATTTTTTAACCCATCGGCTATACTTGCTCTACAAGAATTTTACCCTCTGCTGTACATTTTTACTAACAATTTATATATTCACTAAAGCAAACAATATAATACATATAAACTAACTTATGAAAGAAATCCTTTATGGATATAATGTTTTCTCTTACCTAAAGCCTTCTTTCATCTATAATCCATATAGAAAATTAAACTATTCTAATAAAAATTAAAGGGGAAACATGACTCAAAAGGAAACATACATTATAAAAACCAAGAAAATTATTACTGAATCTATAAGAAAACCTGAAAACTCTGATAAAAATAAAAACTTAACTGAAAATTTTATTAAAAATTAAAACACATGTAGAGAAATAACTTAATACTTTGTTAAAAATAAAAACGAACACAGAAAAACTTTCACCGAAAAACTAAAATCTTTTTAAATATAAAAACTAATTCACTTCGAAACTAAAAACTTAACTAAAATCTTTGTTAAAAATAAAAACTTAACTAAAAACTCTGCTAAAAATAAAAACTTAACTGAAAATATTACTAAAAATTAAGACACATGTAGAAAATTAACTTAATACTTTGTTAAAAATAAAAACGAACACAGAAAAACTTTCACTGAAAAACTAAAATCTTTGTTAAATATAAAAACTTAATCACTTCGAAACTAAAAACTTAACTAAAACCTTTGTTAAAAATAAAAACTTAACTAAAAATTTTGTTAAAAATAAAAACTTAACTGAAAATTTTGTTAAAAATTAAGACACATGCAGAAAAATAACTTAATACTTTGTTAAAAATAAAAAGGAACACAGAAAAACTTTACAAGAAATGAAAACTTATACACTGAAAAACTAAAATCGTTGTTAAAAATAAAAACTTAACTGAAAATTTTGTTAAAATAAAAACTTAAGTGAAAATTTTTTTAAAAATTAAGACACATGTAGAAAAATAACTTAATACTTTGTTAAAAATAAAAACGAACACAGAAAAACTTTCACTGAAAAACTAAAATATTTGTTAAATATAAAAACGTATTCACTTCGAAAATAAAAACTTAACTTAAAATTTTGTTAAAAATAAAAACTTAACTAAAAATTTTGTTAAAAATAAAAACTTAACTGAAAATTTTGTTAAAAATTAAGATACATGCAGAAAAATAACTTAATACTTTGTTAAAAATAAAAACTTAACTGAAAATTTTGTTAAAAATAAAAACTTAACTGAAAATTTTGTTAAAAATTAAGACACATGCAGAAAAATAACTTAATACTTTGTTAAAAATAAAAACGAACACAGAAAAACTTTACAAGAAATGAAAACTTATACACTGAAAAATTAAAATCTTTGTTGAATATAAAAACTTAACTGAAAATTTTGTTAAAAATAAAAACTTAACTGAAAATTTTGTTAAAAATTAAGACAAATGCTGAAAAATAACTTAATACTTTGTTAAAAATAAAAACGAACACAGAAAAACTTTACAAGAAATGAAAACTTATACACTGAAAAATTAAAATCTTTGTTGAATATAAAAACTTAACTGAAAATTTTGTTAAAAATAAAAACTTAACTGAAAATTTTGTTAAAAATTAAGACAAATGCTGAAAAATAACTTAATACTTTGTTAAAAATAAAAACGAACACAGAAAAACTTTCACTGAAAAACTAAAATATTTGTTAAATATAAAAACGTATTCACTTCGAAAATAAAAACTTAACTTAAAATTTTGTTAAAAATAAAAACTTAACTAAAAATTTTGTTAAAAATAAAAACTTAACTGAAAATTTTGTTAAAAATTAAGATACATGCAGAAAAATAACTTAATACTTTGTTAAAAATAAAAACGAACACAGAAAAAACTTTACAAGAAATTAAAACTTATACACTGAAAAATTAAAATCTTTGTTAAATATAAAAACTTAACTGAAAATTTTGTTAAAAATAAAAACTTAACTGAAAATTTTGTTAAAAATTAAGACACATGCAGAAAAATAACTTAATACTTTGTTAAAAATAAAAACGAACACAGAAAAACTTTACAAGAAATGAAAACTTATACACTGAAAAATTAAAATCTTTGTTGAATATAAAAACTTAACTGAAAATTTTGTTAAAAATAAAAACTTAACTGAAAATTTTGTTAAAAATTAAGACAAATGCTGAAAAATAACTTAATACTTTGTTAAAAATAAAAACGAACACAGAAAAACTTTACAAGAAATGAAAACTTATACACTGAAAAATTAAAATCTTTGTTGAATATAAAAACTTAACTGAAAATTTTGTTAAAAATTAAGACAAATGCTGAAAAATAACTCATTACTTTGCTAAAAGTAAAAATGAACACAGAAAAAACTTTACAAGAAATGAAAACTTATACACTGAAAAACTAAAGTCTTTGTTAAATATAAAAACTTATTCACTACGAAACTGAAAACTTTGTTTGAAATGAACTAGAAAACGAAAAACTTTACACAAGAAATGAAAACTTATACACTAAAAAACTAAAATCTTTGTTAAAAATAAATGCTTAACTGAAAATTTTGTTAAAAATTAAGACAAATGCAGAAAAATAACTTAATACTTTGTTAAATGTAAAAACTTAAAAGCTACAAAACTAAAATATCTGTTTAAAATAAATAAAAACTTACAAGAAATTTTACAAGAAATAAAAAATTACGCTAAAAACTTTACCAAAAAGAAATTATTACGAAAAACTTTAACAGAAAGAAAAACTTAAAAACTATAAAACTAAAAACTTTGTTAAAAAATAAAGGCAAATGCAGAAATTAACTTAATACTTTGTTAAATATTAAAACTTAGAAACTATGAAACGAAAAAGTTTACTAAAAATAAAAACTTATACACTACTAAACTAAAATATTTGTTAAAAATAAAATAAAAACTTTGAAAAAATTTTACAAGAAATAAAAGTAACACTAAAAACTTTATCAAAAAGAAATACTTCCTGTTAAAAATAAATAAAAACTTTGAAAACATTTTACAAGAAATAAAAATTTACACTAAAAACTTAACCAAAAAGAAATTATTACGAAAAACTTTAACAAAAGAAAAACTTAATAACTATAAACTAAAAACTTTGTTAAAAAAAATAAAGGCAAATGCAGAAAATAACTTAATACTTTGTTAAATATTAAAACTTAGAAACTATGAAATGAAAAACTTTACCATAAATAAAAACTTATACACTACAAAACTAAAATATTTGTTAAAAATAAAATAAAAACTGAAAAATTTTTACAAGAAATAAAAATTTACACTAAAAACTTTACCAAAAAGAAATTACTACGAAAAACTTTAACAAAAGAAAAACCTAAAAACTATAAAACTAAAAACTTTGTTAAAAATCAAGACAAACGCAGAAAAATAACTTAATACTTTGTTCAATTTTAAAACTTAGAACTTATAAAACTAAAAACTTTGCTAAAAATAAAAACTTTAGGAAAACTTTGTTAAAAATAAAGAAACCAATACAGAAAATTTTAAAAATAAATAAAAACTTCGAAAAAATATTACAAGAAATAAAAAAAATAAAACTAAAAACTTTGTTAAAAATAAAATAAAATTGAAAAGTTACACTAAAAAAAAACTAAAAACTTTATCAAAAAGAAATACTTCTTGTTAAAAAAAAATATACTTTGAAAAATTTGTACATGAAATACACTAAAAACTTTCCAATAACACCCATACTTTGTTAAAATTAGAAGACAGATAGATTCACATCCCCCTTTCGTTGAGACCCTTTTTTTATTATGAAAACTCGGTGGGCTGAAAACTCCTTCCTAATGAAGGAAATTTAAAAAATAGTACTTTTAAATTTTTCAGCCCACGTTTTACATAATAATTAAAAAAAGGGTCCCAACGAAAGGAGGATGTGAATCTATCTGTCTTCTAATTTTAACAAAGTATGGGTGTTATTGGAAAGTTTTTAGTGTATTTCATGTACAAATTTTTCAAAGTATATTTTTTTTAACAAGAAGTATTTCTTTTTGATAAAGTTTTTAGTTTTTTTTTAGTGTAACTTTTCAATTTTATTTTATTTTTAACAAAGTTTTTAGTTTGATTTTTTTTATTTCTTGTAATATTTTTTCGAAGTTTTTATTTATTTTTAAAATTTTCTGTATTGGTTTCTTTATTTTTAACAAAGTTTTCCTAAAGTTTTTATTTTTAGCAAAGTTTTTAGTTTTATAAGTTCTAAGTTTTAAAATTGAACAAAGTATTAAGTTATTTTTCTGCGTTTGTCTTGATTTTTAACAAAGTTTTTAGTTTTATAGTTTTTAGGTTTTTCTTTTGTTAAAGTTTTTCGTAATAATTTCTTTTTGGTAAAGTTTTTAGTGTAAATTTTTATTTCTTGTAAAAATTTTTCAGTTTTTATTTTATTTTTAACAAATATTTTAGTTTTGTAGTGTATAAGTTTTTATTTATGGTAAAGTTTTTCATTTCATAGTTTCTAAGTTTTAATATTTAACAAAGTATTAAGTTAATTTCTGCATTTGCCTTTATTTTTTAACAAAGTTTTTAGTTTTATAGTTTTTAAGTTTTTCTTTTGTTAAAGTTTTTCGTAATAATTTCTTTTTGGTAAAGTTTTTAGCGTAATTTTTTATTTCTTGTAAAATTTCTTGTAAGTTTTTATTTATTTTAAACAGATATTTTAGTTTTGTAGCTTTTAAGTTTTTACATTTAACAAAGTATTAAGTTATTTTTCTGCATTTGTCTTAATTTTTAACAAAATTTTCAGTTAAGCATTTATTTTTAACAAAGATTTTAGTTTTTTAGTGTATAAGTTTTCATTTCTTGTGTAAAGTTTTTCGTTTTCTAGTTCATTTCAAACAAAGTTTTCAGTTTCGTAGTGAATAAGTTTTTATATTTAACAAGGACTTTAGTTTTTCAGTGTATAAGTTTTCATTTCTTGTAAAGTTTTTTCTGTGTTCATTTTTACTTTTAGCAAAGTAATGAGTTATTTTTCAGCATTTGTCTTAATTTTTAACAAAATTTTCAGTTAAGTTTTTATTTTTAACAAAATTTTCAGTTAAGTTTTTATATTCAACAAAGATTTTAATTTTTCAGTGTATAAGTTTTCATTTCTTGTAAAGTTTTTCTGTGTTCGTTTTTATTTTTAACAAAGTATTAAGTTATTTTTCAGCATTTGTCTTAATTTTTAACAAAATTTTCAGTTAAGTTTTTATTTTTAACAAAATTTTCAGTTAAGTTTTTATATTCAACAAAGATTTTAATTTTTCAGTGTATAAGTTTTCATTTCTTGTAAAGTTTTTCTGTGTTCGTTTTTATTTTTAACAAAGTATTAAGTTATTTTTCTGCATGTGTCTTAATTTTTAACAAAATTTTCAGTTAAGTTTTTATTTTTAACAAAATTTTCAGTTAAGTTTTTATATTTAACAAAGATTTTAATTTTTCAGTGTATAAGTTTTAATTTCTTGTAAAGTTTTTTCTGTGTTCGTTTTTATTTTTAACAAAGTATTAAGTTATTTTTCTGCATGTATCTTAATTTTTAACAAAATTTTCAGTTAAGTTTTTATTTTTAACAAAATTTTTAGTTAAGTTTTTATTTTTAACAAAATTTTAAGTTAAGTTTTTATTTTCGAAGTGAATACGTTTTTATATTTAACAAATATTTTAGTTTTTCAGTGAAAGTTTTTCTGTGTTCGTTTTTATTTTTAACAAAGTATTAAGTTATTTTTCAGCATTTGTCTTAATTTTTAACAAAATTTTCAGTTAAGTTTTTATATTCAACAAAGATTTTAATTTTTCAGTGTATAAGTTTTCATTTCTTGTAAAGTTTTTCTGTGTTCGTTTTTATTTTTAACAAAGTATTAAGTTATTTTTCTGCATGTGTCTTAATTTTTAACAAAATTTTCAGTTAAGTTTTTATTTTTAACAAAATTTTCAGTTAAGTTTTTATTTTTAACAAAGTATTAAGTTATTTTTCTGCATGTATCTTAATTTTTAACAAAATTTTCAGTTAAGTTTTTATTTTCGAAGTGAATACGTTTTTATATTTAACAAATATTTTAGTTTTTCAGTGAAAGTTTTTCTGTGTTCGTTTTTATTTTTAACAAAGTATTAAGTTATTTTTCTACATGTGTCTTAATTTTTAAAAAAATTTTCACTTAAGTTTTTATTTTAACAAAATTTTCAGTTAAGTTTTTATTTTTAACAACGATTTTAGTTTTTCAGTGTATAAGTTTTCATTTCTTGTAAAGTTTTTCTGTGTTCCTTTTTATTTTTAACAAAGTATTAAGTTATTTTTCTGCATGTGTCTTAATTTTTAACAAAATTTTCAGTTAAGTTTTTATTTTTAACAAAATTTTTAGTTAAGTTTTTATTTTTAACAAAGGTTTTAGTTAAGTTTTTAGTTTCGAAGTGATTAAGTTTTTATATTTAACAAAGATTTTAGTTTTTCAGTGAAAGTTTTTCTGTGTTCGTTTTTATTTTTAACAAAGTATTAAGTTATTTTTCTGCATGTATCTTAATTTTTAACAAAATTTTCAGTTAAGTTTTTATTTTTAACAAAATTTTTAGTTAAGTTTTTATTTTTAACAAAATTTTAAGTTAAGTTTTTATTTTCGAAGTGAATACGTTTTTATATTTAACAAATATTTTAGTTTTTCAGTGAAAGTTTTTCTGTGTTCGTTTTTATTTTTAACAAAGTATTAAGTTATTTTTCAGCATTTGTCTTAATTTTTAACAAAATTTTCAGTTAAGTTTTTATTTTTAACAAAATTTTCAGTTAAGTTTTTATATTCAACAAAGATTTTAATTTTTCAGTGTATAAGTTTTCATTTCTTGTAAAGTTTTTCTGTGTTCGTTTTTATTTTTAACAAAGTATTAAGTTATTTTTCTGCATGTGTCTTAATTTTTAACAAAATTTTCAGTTAAGTTTTTATTTTTAACAAAATTTTCAGTTAAGTTTTTATATTTAACAAAGATTTTAATTTTTCAGTGTATAAGTTTTAATTTCTTGTAAAGTTTTTTCTGTGTTCGTTTTTATTTTTAACAAAGTATTAAGTTATTTTTCTGCATGTATCTTAATTTTTAACAAAATTTTCAGTTAAGTTTTTATTTTTAACAAAATTTTTAGTTAAGTTTTTATTTTTAACAAAATTTTAAGTTAAGTTTTTATTTTCGAAGTGAATACGTTTTTATATTTAACAAATATTTTAGTTTTTCAGTGAAAGTTTTTCTGTGTTCGTTTTTATTTTTAACAAAGTATTAAGTTATTTTTCAGCATTTGTCTTAATTTTTAACAAAATTTTCAGTTAAGTTTTTATTTTTAACAAAATTTTCAGTTAAGTTTTTATATTCAACAAAGATTTTAATTTTTCAGTGTATAAGTTTTCATTTCTTGTAAAGTTTTTCTGTGTTCGTTTTTATTTTTAACAAAGTATTAAGTTATTTTTCTGCATGTGTCTTAATTTTTAACAAAATTTTCAGTTAAGTTTTTATTTTTAACAAAATTTTCAGTTAAGTTTTTATATTTAACAAAGATTTTAATTTTTCAGTGTATAAGTTTTAATTTCTTGTAAAGTTTTTTCTGTGTTCGTTTTTATTTTTAACAAAGTATTAAGTTATTTTTCTGCATGTATCTTAATTTTTAACAAAATTTTCAGTTAAGTTTTTATTTTTAACAAAATTTTTAGTTAAGTTTTTATTTTTAACAAAATTTTAAGTTAAGTTTTTATTTTCGAAGTGAATACGTTTTTATATTTAACAAATATTTTAGTTTTTCAGTGAAAGTTTTTCTGTGTTCGTTTTTATTTTTAACAAAGTATTAAGTTATTTTTCAGCATTTGTCTTAATTTTTAACAAAATTTTCAGTTAAGTTTTTATTTTTAACAAAATTTTCAGTTAAGTTTTTATATTCAACAAAGATTTTAATTTTTCAGTGTATAAGTTTTCATTTCTTGTAAAGTTTTTCTGTGTTCCTTTTTATTTTTAACAAAGTATTAAGTTATTTTTCTGCATGTGTCTTAATTTTTAACAAAATTTTCAGTTAAGTTTTTATTTTTAACAAAATTTTCAGTTAAGTTTTTATTTTTAACAAAGTATTAAGTTATTTTTCTGCATGTATCTTAATTTTTAACAAAATTTTCAGTTAAGTTTTTATTTTTAACAAAATTTTTAGTTAAGTTTTTATTTTTAACAAAATTTTAAGTTAAGTTTTTATTTTCGAAGTGAATACGTTTTTATATTTAACAAATATTTTAGTTTTTCAGTGAAAGTTTTTCTGTGTTCGTTTTTATTTTTAACAAAGTATTAAGTTATTTTTCTACATGTGTCTTAATTTTTAAAAAAATTTTCACTTAAGTTTTTATTTTAACAAAATTTTCAGTTAAGTTTTTATTTTTAACAACGATTTTAGTTTTTCAGTGTATAAGTTTTCATTTCTTGTAAAGTTTTTCTGTGTTCCTTTTTATTTTTAACAAAGTATTAAGTTATTTTTCTGCATGTGTCTTAATTTTTAACAAAATTTTCAGTTAAGTTTTTATTTTTAACAAAATTTTTAGTTAAGTTTTTATTTTTAACAAAGGTTTTAGTTAAGTTTTTAGTTTCGAAGTGATTAAGTTTTTATATTTAACAAAGATTTTAGTTTTTCAGTGAAAGTTTTTCTGTGTTCGTTTTTATTTTTAACAAAGTATTAAGTTAATTTTCTACATGTGTCTTAATTTTTAGTAATATTTTCAGTTAAGTTTTTATTTTTAGCAGAGTTTTTAGTTAAGTTTTTATTTTTAACAAAGATTTTAGTTAAGTTTTTAGTTTCGAAGTGAATTAGTTTTTATATTTAAAAAGATTTTAGTTTTTCGGTGAAAGTTTTTCTGTGTTCGTTTTTATTTTTAACAAAGTATTAAGTTATTTCTCTACATGTGTTTTAATTTTTAATAAAATTTTCAGTTAAGTTTTTATTTTTATCAGAGTTTTCAGGTTTTCTTATAGATTCAGTAATAATTTTCTTGGTTTTTATAATGTATGTTTCCTTTTGAGTCATGTTTCCCCTTTAATTTTTATTAGAATAGTTTAATTTTCTATATGGATTATAGATGAAAGAAGGCTTTAGGTAAGAGAAAACATTATATCCATAAAGGATTTCTTTCATAAGTTAGTTTATATGTATTATATTGTTTGCTTTAGTGAATATATAAATTGTTAGTAAAAATGTACAGCAGAGGGTAAAATTCTTGTAGAGCAAGTATAGCCGATGGGTTAAAAAATTATTTTCAAAAAGGTTGAAAACGATCAATGTAACCATTCCATGAATTGAAAAATAACCAAATCAGTTCTCTTTAGTATAAAAAAATATTACATGTTTAATAAATATAGTAAAAGTCATGAATAAAATGAATGTATGTTCTGTAGTGGTAACCAAATAATGTACTTTAAATAAAAGGTTAATGATTGAAATTTTTTCAACTGTTGGGAAAATCGTATATATTTTACAATTTTTGTATAAAAATTCTCTCATTCACACAATGCTTTCAGAAGAAAGTGTAATGGAATAGTTTTTGTTTAGGTGATTAATCATATATTCTCACGTTTAAATCTAGAAAAAGCTTCTATGGGAATAAAATATGTAATATCTTCAATTGAAATATAGTAAAATTAATGGATTTGTCATTTTTAACTTGAATGAATCTAACATTCTATGAAAAAAAAAATCAACTCCTCGAACAGAATTCGTAATAAAAGTAAATTTTATTTAAAAAAAATGCTTAAAATATTTAAGATCTTATCCAATATGAACATAATTAGTAATTTTTAATCGAAGTTGTAAAATAATTCCACCAATAGGATAACGTATTATATGTCAAGTGGTCTGAAAATGTATTCTCAATTTTTCAAAGTATCCTTTCCTGATCAAAGTGAAATAAAAATAATTCCACCAATGGGATAACGTATTATATGTTTGGTTGTCTGATAATGTTCGATCATTCTCAATTTTTCAAAGTATCCTTTCTGGTGAAAATACTGTATTTTCAAAGTTAAGGATTGTGATAGGATAAGCACTTTGTGTCAAACTGTAACTAAAGTGAATATTGAACTGTAAATTTAACGAAATAGAAATGATTGTAATGAAAATATATATCTTTTGAAAACCATCTCCCCTTGGTATTGCTGGAAAAGATGCAATCGCTATCAATCCCAATGGAGGTTACCCCGTTATCGTCACACATATTGCTCTGTGAAAGGCAAGGGGGGGGCGGTACGCTGGTGCATTGTTAAAGGAGTCTCAATGACAGGTGAGTAGTGCACTCTACATTTGAGTTTGTGATTGTCTTGGTCTTTTATTCCAGTATGGGCATTCAATAGGTGATATATTACAGCGGTTAGTTTGTTCATTAACCTTATAATTTTATGTAAAATAGCTTTAAACTGTAAATTAACCTTTGTTAATAACTTCAACTATCAATTAATATTATCTTAAAATAATTTAGAAAGTTACAATTTAGCTTTTTTTTTTGTTGCATGTGTTTTAGATTCCCCAATATAGTGGAAGTGCTACAATTTGCTAATTTTGTACATATTACAGTTAAACAGCGGTTACAGTTTGTTAATAGTAAATAACTTTAATAGAAACAGTTAATAGTAAAATAACTTTAACTTCTTGTTAATTGAATGCTCTTATCACCGGCGCAGGGGTCTTCTAATTAAAAATAATATAAACAATAAAAAAACTGTTAATGAGTGGTTACAGTTTGTTTATAGTAATATAATTTTAAATATTTTCACAAATAAGTCATAGTTCACGTTATTGAATTGAGGCGGCATGCTTTGCTTGTCGGGTGGTTGGTGGGACCTCAATTTAAAATACTTTAAAATATTTAATTAGGGGGTTGAGGGGATGAAGTACAAAGGAGAGGCTTCCGGTAACTTATCAAATCAAACTTATACAGGATTTGCGTTAAGCTCTGCCAAGCGTACTTCGGTAACCAAGAATATCTTGGGCTAACTCTCCTGGGAGATATATTGATGTTAATTTATGTGACTTTAATTTTAGCTTCTTGCTGTTGTTGGAGCCGCAATTTAGTAGCAGAGCCCTAATTTAGTGGTGGAGCCCCAATTTAGTGGTAGAACCGTAAAGTAGCAGACATCCGTAATCAGTAGAATGGGAAGGGAATCGCAATTTGGTAGATTGGGAAGGGAGCCCCAAACCAGTAGATTGGGAAGGGAATCGCAATTTGGTAGATTGGGCAGGAGTCAAGATCTGCCGGCGCAACCGGAGCAGACACTCCGCAAAGTATCAGTCCAGACACTCCGCAAAGTATCGGTCCAGACACTCCGCAAAGTATCGGTCCAGACACTCCGCACCTTCCCAAAGTATCGGTCCAGACACTCCGCAAAGTATCGGTCCAGACACTGCGCACCTTCCCAAAGTATCGGTCCAGACACTCCGCAAAGTATCGGTCCAGACACTGCGCACCTGCGCAATGTCAGTGAACTCTCATTTTCTATCTACTAGTAACCAAACTTGTTTCACAACAGGGGTTCACCCATTGTTATTCCTAAAATACCCCAAAATTTTCCACATTATGTTAAAATTTTACAATTAGTACAAGTAATAAAGGGGGGTCTGGGGTTCTCCCCCAGAAAAATTTTGAAAGTTTGCCTCAGAAAGTAGTGTTTTAGTTCGTTTTGAGACATTTTTGCCCAAAGAGAACAGCTCCTTGTAAACCAAAGAATATTCGGTTCTTACGTATTATCCCGTCGACCGTACCGCTGAATCCGAAAACGGTAAACAACCCATTGACTTTTCTATGGCTGTGCCGCTGAAATTGACAGTCACGGAACGGTCGACGGGATAATACGTAAGTACCGATTATTCAAGGAAAAATTGAAAATAGAAGTTAAAATTGAGAGGGGGCAAGGAGCTCCTTCCTCAGAAAATTTTTGAAGTGTGCCCCTTTAAACTAGTGTTTTATCTCATTTCGAAAATCTTTGGGAAACACTTAAAGGTAACTTGGGCATAGACGTAGCCGGGGGGGGCAGCCCCAAATACTTTACTTTTACTTTACTTCTATTTAAGTTAAAACCCAATTTTTTAGAGTCAAATTTTCAAAATTTTTCTGGGGGAGGACCCCCAGGCCCCCTTTAGTATTTAAACCTTGATTATTCACACTTTTTTTTATAATAAGTTCATTAAATTAAAAAATCTACCTAAAATGTATGTCGGAATTTAGGTTTACGTGTACCAAAAAAACAGTTTGAAACCCTGTTGTTGGGATCAAATTTTCAAACATTTTCTGATAGAGGGGAGCCAGGCCCCCTTTTAGTATTTAAACCTTTATTATTCACACTCTTTTTGTAATAAGTTCTTTAAAATCAAAATTCTATCTAAAAATGTATGTCCAAATTTAGATTTACGTGTACCAAAAAACAGTATAAAACCTGTTCTTCTTAGGGTCAAATTTCAAAACATTTCCTGGGGGAGGGCAGCCAGGACTACCTTCAGTATTTAAGCCTGTATTATTCAAACTTTTTTTTTATAATAAGTTCATTAAAATCAAAATTCTACCTAAAAATGTATGTCCAAATTTGGGTTTACGTGTACCAAAAAACAGTTTAAAACCCTGTTCTGAGGGTCAAATTTCCAAAACCTTTCTTCGCTCTTTCGCAAATTCTACCTAAAAAAGTGTTGAGTTAAACATTAATATGGATAAAAAGGGGCAAAAAAAATTTTTAGGCTCCTCCCGAAATAAATTTCTATATTCATCAGCACTGATTGAAAATTTAAATTAGAGCTCCTACCCATGGCCGTATCCAAGAGGGGTAGGTAGGGAGTTGACCCACCCATTCCGAAATTATTATGTCTATTATGCTTTTTGCCTTGAAAATTCTGAAGATTATACAAGGAGTGATCCACCTTGAGTGCAACCTAAATGGTCCCCAATGTCCCGAGTCACACACAAAACTACTTTTTTGTGTCAGATTACAAAAACTTTTATCCCAAAAACAAAAACCCTCGTTGTTTCCACTCTACCCACAAAACTTTTACATTAATTTCATTAAAGGTCGAAAACCCCTCTCGAAGGACGGATGGCCGGTTGGGTCTGCTCACTGCCCTTCACGCCAGCAGTATCCGTCGTCAGTTCGATCCGTCCTGTACTGTGTACTGTATCCGTCGTCAGTTCGATTCTGACCTCACCCCTGGGTGTATTTTCCTTCTTTGTGTCAGTAAAAATTCTGTTGTGTCTGTCTTTCTTGACGAAGGTTTATAAGCGGATCCTTGAGATCAAGCACACAAACCGGAAGATTTATGTAACCAACCAACCAACCCCTCTCGAAACAATACTGTGGCTACGGCCCTCTATCACAGGGCTTTAAAATTGTTCCCCACAAACATAAAAAAGTAGACCCTGCTTGCCCCCCCCTAAGTGTAACCCTGGCGCCCTGGCTACGCCCATGAACTTGGGTGTTCCCCGAGGGATGGTAAATCGTGATCGTGTAAACCACAGAGTAAAGATAATTCAGAGAGTCCAAAACGCGATTTTACTAAAATAGTTCTACAGTTATCGCATAGTGGCGTTCCGACCCTCCAGCTGTCAATCATTAGTGTGGGCGGGGACTAAAGGAAACGAGTGATTCTCATTGGACTTTTATGGAGGCTGCATTTGAATTTCTCAATCTCTGCTATTTTTCCCCTGATCAATGAAACTTTTCCCTTATCGTTGAAAACTTTCCCTGACAATTACTAAACTTTCCCTATTATAAACATTGATGTCGTTTGTTCTGGCGTTTAATATCTCTTATTAGTGATTGTGGTCGCAGAAATGATCATTAAATGTGTAGTTATATGTTTAAATTGAATTAAATGTGGAGTTGGAGTTGTGAGTTCGATTCCAGAGGAACTCACGGTCCATCGTCACTTTAAAGAAGATGCGAGATCGTGACGTCACGGGCAGATCAGTATAAAAGCCGGCGAGAGATCTGAGCCTGGGCAGAACATTGGGTGAGTCCCTGGAGAGCGTGACATCAGAGAGACTTGTAATGTCTAAGAAATTATCCCCAGCGCATGCTCGAAAGAAAGATACACGCAACTGTTTTAATAACCGGGAAAATATATAATTTTTTTTCCCTCTTTAGCGATTTGAAAGTGGGCGGGGTTAATTGAGAGAGTGTATGCGGTGGTAGCTCGATTGTAGAGAGTCAACAACGTTACGTCATATTATCTGGTTAGTTCCACCGTTATCACATAGAAACGCCACCATCTATGGGAAAACCCATGTTAAAAAAGTTGCCATTAGCGTCTATGGAAATGGACTCTCTGAAGTATCTTTACTCTGTGGTATAAACCCGTGTATCGTAAAATGTGTGTAAAATCGTAAAAACCCGCCCATTCTCCTTTTATCTTTAATGGTGCTGCCATCTAGGGGTAAAAACAAAATCATAAAGTTTTCGTACTTCCAGACTCTGTACAAAATAAAAATTTTAACATTAAAATCGAGTTCTAAATTGATAATGTTTTCCTCAATTTATCGAGTAATCTCTTCCAATAAATCCAATTATTCTTCCTTTGGATATTTTTTGATATCTTGAACCAGATTCAATAATTATTTTAGTCAACTAAGTTGGCAACGTCGCATTAGAAAATGTAAACAAACAAGAAACAAAAACTAATAAAATGTGCAACGATTAATGTCGTGTACCTCTTTTAATATCACATAAATACCATCTATATTGTATTTTTTTGCATTGCGTGGGTCTAAACCACTTTTCTTAAATGCCCATTTGGTTTTATTTCAAGCAATTAGTTTTTATTTGTTTAATAGTCATAATTTCTCATGTTTCAACTCTACTTAACGAGAGTACAACAGTTCAACAAAAACTAATTTATTTATGTGCAGTTGATAATGCTACTCACATACTCCTTGCGATAGTTAGTTGGTGGATAGTTATCAGCTATGAAAAATTTACTGTTGTCTTGGGATTTCAAAGCTTGATGTGTGGACTATTCAGTGGCTTAATAGATGTAGACCACTTCTTGATGGCCAGATCCTGGAGACTCAGAGTAGTTATTTTATCTCGTTTAAGATTATTTAAATTGTTAATAAAACAGGTTAAATGTTAAACTGTCCCGTGAAATATCGCCAAGTTGTTTTCAAGACATCAAAGATATCTAAAAATTATAAAGTAACCAATAAAATTGTACAGTTATATCAATGACAACTATAAATTGTTAATTTTAACAATTCGGGCCGATCGCCAAGGCTTGATGGAAGTTACACGATAAGTGGTTCTCCCTAGTTTAAAATGCTTAGTACAGCAACTCTAGTTTCTATTACGATGGTCGCTCTGCAAAATGCTTTCTCGCCAAAGCCAGGTGTTGACGATAAATCATTTCTTCAAGAAGTTGCCATGGCCCAGATTCTTAAAATTTACCCTATAAATTTTGTTGGTCTAATTAAATATTTAGTAGTGTTCAAAACAGCTTCGTGATATTTAATAAGACAGTTAACAGAATTAAACCAACAGTTTTTCTAAAAAAGATTTGTAACTTATTTCTATAAATAAAGAAGTTGTACTTCCTAGAGTTGTTAAGAATGTGATTAACTGAAAGCTTTTTCTGTGATATTTTTCTCACCTAAAGATTCCAACCACTCTATTATTGAGTGCCAAGTTTAATTATTTGCAGTGATTATAAACATTAAAATATCTCCCCCCTCCAAAGAAATCAGTGGTTTATGAGGGAAAGGTATTTCTTAGAATTTGAACCATTCTTAAGTTAGGATATAGAGCAAACACATTTGTACCAATTTGGTAAAACACATAGATTTAACTTTGAGAGAGACTAACTGTATCAAGATATTAATCCTATTCACATTTTTAGAAGAATTCACTTTTAAAAAGTAGATATTCATAGCTTACTTGCTGTACTCTGCCAGCATTTCTAATGATACATGCTGAAAAAAATTTAATTGCTTCTGGCCTACTTTACAGCTACACATATATATATTAATTTTATATCTCACCTTTAGAATTAGCTGTTACTTACGACTATTTTAGAAAACCTTTTCGGAAAATGTAAAGGAAAAGATTTCTGAATTTTAAACTTGAAGTCTTGCTATCCAAACCTGCCACAAGGCAAGGGATTATCTTGAAACCTTCCATCTTGTGTATTTTTTTTTCTCTTTCTTTTTTTTGTTTTACCAATAAAGTCAAACCTATTACATGAAAAATAAATTTATAATTATTATGAAAAATAAGTTTAAATTAATTAAATTTTATAGATTTTCAACTAAATTCTCATTGTTTGCCATTTTATATTCCATTACTCATTTGCTGGTTTCTAGACTCGAATGCTAATTTCTCGACATTCTCTTGCAGGATGCTGTGACCTTAGACTCCCGACCACCATTCCACAACACTACTTACATGCTTCTATGCCTCATCATCATTATTGTTGCCACTCATTTAGGAGGGTATCGGAACATCGAAAACTTTGCTTGGATATTTTTGGTTGCTGTGATATCTCACCACTTGCGAGATGCTCTACGAAGGGGTATCTGGATTTCGCCTTGGGAAACTAGGCCTCTCAACCTCACTGAATTTTATGTACTCAGTTACTTATTTCCATTGGCTATTGGCTCTATGCTTAAAATTGTGAACTCCTCTCTGCCTAAGACCAAAACTCTCACTGATGTGTGGAATGTGTAAGAGGGAAAGATATTTTAGGCTTTTATAGTGGCGATGGGGGCTTGTCAAATTTCAGTGTTTATCAGTTATGTCAACAGCTAATTAAAAACTGAATACTGCATAGGAATTGTTTTTCTTTGAGGTGATGACAGAATATATTTTGTATACTATTTGTAATTAATGTTTATTTAATGTGGAACTTCTTTTTCTAATCAAGATTTATATAGATTTTAGTAGTTAATTTAGTATATTTAACATAATGTTTGCATTCTGGGTTTAGTTTGTTTTCCATATAATTCTTTAAAGAACTGAGTAAGATTGTAACTAATTTTTTAAAAAATGGAATATCAAGTGTTATCACTGTATATAATTTGAATAAATGAAATTTCTTAGTTATTGTGCCTTAAAATAGTTTATTAACAATGCTTAATTTTGCTAGATTTTTTTAACTTTCAAAATCTTAAACTGAATATGTGTTGATCTATGTGGAAGGTTTTTACCTTTCCATACACCATGGCCCCTAAGACAACTAAATTTAAAAACTTTATCTGTTACTTTTATCCTAGTTTTAAAATAATTAATAATAGATTGTTTCATTCATTGAGAGGTGCATTCAACAAGAGAACTCTTCAATTTTAGGAGATAATTGTCTCTATAGACAACCAAATTATTTAAATATAATATAACAATTTGGTCATGTAAACAGCCATTATTGCTGCTGATAGCTTGTTAATATGATTAGTATGAAAGTTAATTCAAATTTTCTTTTCACTATATAGAAATTTAAAGTTACCTTATTTCTCAGTATTATCTCATAAACAAGTATCAATGCAAAGCTCATGCCATAATTCAGGCAGGGGTTTCTTTTAAATAGCAATGACAGTACAGTAACAAAAATCAGAAAAGGCCAAATAATGAGTGGAGAACATTGTCTTGAAAACTCAACATTCTGGGGGGGTTCTATTTCTTAAGCTGCAAGTTATTCTGAGTAGTTAAATTCAAAATAACGTTACATATTGTGGCTTAAACAATAAAACTATAATAGACAGCAACTTAAGATGAACCTATACGTCACTAACAAAGTAGTTCCCATCGCGGTTGTCTGAATTTCGAGTGAAACAAAGAACATCAATTTTGAAATATGATTATTTCATTAAACCCATTTATCTATATATAGTGTCTTTTTATCACAATTCGCCTATCAAAATTCCTCCTATTAACCCAACAGGCTTTGTGTTTACTCACTTTCTCCTCCCGCGTAGTTACATACTAGGTTCAGGAAAGTTGCTGTGAAGTATAGTGGGGCAACTGCTATCTGATCAATATAAGTCTAAAAAATAGTCAAATTTTCATTTGAAAATCAAAGGAGGAAGAACAGTTTATGATATTCATTTCAGACATCTTGCATTTTGAAAATTTAAAGCATTGACAAATCATTATTGGAAAATACCGTTCCCCCGAGTGTTATACTATACTGTAAAGCAGGGGTTCTCAAACTTTTTCAGCCGCGGCACCCCTAGCAAGCTTAAAAAAAATTCGGGGCACCCCCCCAAAAAAAAGATTACAAATTTTGGGAAAAAAAGTTGTCCACATAAGAAGTCGCCAGCAGTGTATTTTGAAATTTATTTCAGGAAGGGCCCAAAATTAGCCCTCAACCCTTCCATGTATATTTAATAGGTCCAATGTTTTTTTTCTGTCTTTTTTAGGTAGAATCTTGTTATAAAAGAGAGGTTTTAATAAAGCACGAAGTATCAAAGGGGGGTCTGGGGATCCTCCCCCAGAAAAATTTTGGATTCTTGACTATAAAAATTAGTTTTTAAGTAGTTTTAGCACACCTATTTCAAAATTTAGATTTACAATTTTGGCAGGATTTGCATTTTGATGAAGATCCAAGGAAAAAAGAGGATGTGGAGGTCACCCCAAAAAGTTTTTGGAAATTTAACCCTTAAAACAGGGCTTACCTTGGTTTTGGTGTACACTTACTCCAAATTTCGGATATATATGTTTAGGTAGGATTTTGATGAACTTATAAAAAGTTTTGAGTATGAAAGGGGGATTAGGGGGTTCTCCCCCAGAAATTGATGCTAAAAATCAGGGTTTTAACTTGTTTTTGTAGACCAAGTCCGAGTTTTGGTGGGAAAGGGCACTCTCTGCCCCCATATAAGCCCCCTTTCCGTACTTTTTTTCATTTCAAACAAATTATTTTGTTACTTCTGTACAACTGCAGTTTCACCAAATGAAAAAGAAAATAGGTATGCATTTGTACCTTGTTCTGTGAAAAGCAGTGTTTTTTATCATTTATTTTACGTAAGTTATAAAAATATATTTGGCATTTTACGAACGCAAGAATAAAAGGAAAAAAAGAGTGAAAAATTTGGATAATATTCACTGTTTTCACTCCCCATAAACAGTTAAAAAGATTTGTTCCATATTTAAAATTTCGTAATTTTTTGGAACTTTTCTTGGTTATTGTCGCGGCACCCCTGGCATACCCTCGCGGCACCCCATGGTGCCACGGCACACAGTTTGAGAACCTCTGCTGTAAAGATTGGCTTGGGTGCTAGGGGAAAAATTTAAGTTCTAAAATCTTACAATTTGATCTTCTCAGGACTTGGATCGTTCTTTCTCCTGTGCCTTCATTTATTTCTCCTGTTAGCATCTATTTTTTCTTCTGAGGTAATGCAATAGTCTTTATAAGTTGTGTGAATGCACCTAGCACATCCTGAAGAGAAAAAATGTTTGCCTATACAGGAAGGGCAAAAAAAACGTTTTAATATGTGGTGGATGTTTTTGAAATGGAGATGCTCAGTTGCACTCCTTGTCCACATTTTTGTGTTCTTGCTATTTTTCACCTTTCTAGAACAAAGGCTCAGATTTTAGTTATCAAAAGATTAAACCTATTTCCCTGCTCTTTTATAGTTATATAGGAGTGCAACCAAGGATCACACCATGTTGTATTTCATGTTCTGTGTCAAAATTATCTTGGAAAAACATCTGAATTAACATCACAGAACTTTTAGTTTTATTCTTAGAATCCATAACTATAATACCAACATTTGAAGTGAAAAAATTGATTTACAATATTTTATAACAGCTTTTCATTACTGTTGACATTTCCAATACTTTGCAAAATGAAAGACAAGTAAAAGATATAATTCAGTGAGTAGACATTTGCAAAATATTCACTTACATACGTATAACAAGTTGTTTTAATGGACATTTATGTTACGGTGATAACGAACAAGGGGGTCAAATTCACCACTTTTATACTTGAACATCTCAAGTAAAATATAAGACTTGCCAAAAAAAAAAGCTTCACAAGAAATATCACTGTAGTCAATTATACTTTGCATTAACTATGCAGATAAATGATCAAATTGATCAAGGGTGTTCAATCATAGCTGCTTGTGAGTGGTCCTTATTAATCACGCTCCTGACTCCAAACTTTCAAAATATTCCTCCAAGTAATCATCTCCATCTTCAGCATAAACCGTGGTTCTTTGACCATGATTTCTCGTTTCCATTCCATTTGGCAGATTTTTCAAAGCTTCTTTCTTTGGTCGGAGGATAACTGCTGTATGACATTTTATGTTCGAGTTGCAGTTAGAATACGTTTCATCACAGTTGGATCTCTGAAGCTTATTTAAATTTTCACTGGACCGAGATCTTTCTGAATTCTCGCGAGAGTCATGCCTTTGCCTTGATTTGGTAGGATCTTCATTTTCTAAAATTTCAGTGAGGTAGTTGTTATCACTATCTTCATTATACCCGACTGTCCTTTGTCCGCGATTCCTTGTTTGGACTTTAGAGGTATCTATGTCTTTACTTTCTCTGAAGGATTTTCGTAAACACCATTTTCTTTGGTTCACTAAACCTTGGTTAACTCTTTCTTGTGCAGCTGAACCAACTTTAGTCACAGAAGTTCCACTCTTCATTTTGGTTAAATCATGTTCAGTTTCTTCCATAGATTCTTCAGAGCATAGAGTTTTCTTCAATGTTGGTGTAAATAATCTCTTTTTAGCACCCAGTTTGTTACTGGAAAGACACGCTTCTAATTTGGACGAGGCTGATTTCACGGGAGAGGAGTGACTATAACTATTTGAAGTCGATGAACTTTCTTCCAAGTGTTTTGCCTTGTCAATTAAGTTGGCATCACTTTTCAGCTTGCTTGTTTTTTCTTGCAAGTTAATCTCATTGTTAGAAGTGCATGGTTTACAGAAAACAATGGTTGGCTTCCTACACACTTTCTCATTACTTTCATCTGACAGGTTTTTCATTGTAACAGACTCTAAATGAAGTTTAGATCTTGTGTTTAGTGAAATAGGGCTGTTCTTTATTCGAACATTACTTCTTTCGGATCGGTCACCTGAAGACCTCAACTTGGTGGGTTTCTTGATCATTGAACGCCTCCTAAACATATATTTTTTAATCAAATCGGGATTCTTTCTAGCACACAGAGCACTCGAGGCTTTTTTAATGGTCTTGCTGTAGCTAACGTTGAACTTTTTGTTTTTAAAAGATTTAAGACTGTTGATTTGAGGTCGCGACACTAACTTTTGGTACACTGAATTTTTCATAGGAGATCTAAGTTTTAAACTTGAAGGATGGATGTGTGATATTTTCCGATTGTGACTTGAGCCAATATTCTTAGTAGATGTTTTAGAGCAATCCCTGTTAAGTAGACCCGGTCTTTTCCCTTTCGAAGAGGAAGCTTTATCCTCTATTCTGACTGACTTTTCAATTGCCTCGCCATTAAAGGACCCTAAAACAGTAGATTGAAGGAGAAAATATAACTACATACAAGTTCTATGTAGTTTATATAAATAGCTAACTAACAGATTCTAATCAAACTAAGTAATAAAAAAATTGATACTTAAAACTATATATTTGATCTTTAACCTAAGCATTGTTTTTTCATATAGCAATTTAAAGACTGATTGCCTTCACTTTCGAACCAAGGAAGTTAGAATGTAAGAAATTAATTTTTTAAGAGGTAGATAATTTCCCTAAAGAAAGAACACAGATATTTTGGATTTGAATACTAACCACATTATTAAGATTGAAATGTTGCCAAGGACAAAATAATCCATTACTCAACAAGCAACCTTACCAAAAGGTTAGTCGAGGTAGGAAAGCATGGTGCTTTTGGTACCTTGAGTACTAAGTGAATGTGATGAAGAAATTGCTTGCCATAATAAAGAAAGCAGTAATGGGTTATGGAATTGTGTTTAGCGCCGAGTTTTTGGTCCTTCCGATTGCTCTGTTTTTTCAATGAATGAAATTCTTTTGTTCACTATACAATCTAACCACTGTATTTCTTTATAATTCTGATTTTGAATAGTAAGTTTACTTTTTTTACCTGAGTTTCAAATAAACAATTAATAAAAAGCTAAGTTTACTTCCAAAAAATATTTGAAAGGCCATCTGACTGGATTCAGATATCCACTAATCCTTTATCCATTTTAAGCCTTTGGTATTTTTTATAAAAATAGTTTAAATTTTCACAAAGCCTTAAAATTAACTCTAGCTTAAGTCAGACATTTACATTCATAAATTACATTGTAAAATATGCAAAGGGAAATCAAAATGTTAGAATAAATTCATTTAAGTATAAGAGTTTTTTAATCCATAACATTTTGGCCTAGGTCTAGTAAGAAAATATTGGTATTGTTACTTTTCAAAATTAAGGAATTTCCTACTGTTCGACAAGAGTTTTGGGGTTGCAACAACAGTCTAAATAGGGTGAATGAGCATTAGAAAGCTAGAAAAAGGGTATAAGCTTGATTTTATAGTGACTAGGTCCAAGACAAAATATTTGAAATTTATTCAACTCCCTATCTTAGCAAGAATTTATTCAAGGCATAAGGAGGTTGAAAAAAGTGTATAATTTCACAAATCAAACTAAGGACTTGCAAAACAAAATAATTCAAAATGTCATAAAAGGTGACATAGAAAGTTAGCTGTTTCAGAAAGCTGCAAAGTTAAAATAAGGAAAATCAAACCAAGTACAATTCAAAAATGCTACTTTATTGTCAGTTTAATGAAATAAGTTAACTTAGAATTGTCAAATAATACAATTAAGTACCTTCAAAATAATTGAATAAAGAAAGCTCTTTAATCTCTTTCCTTCCTGAGATGTAACATTGAAGTCATTGGACAAGAAAAATAGCACTCTAAATTTAGAATAATCAAAAGGATTTTAGTTAAATAAAAAGAAGATAACTTTTATAGATTTGGATAGTTCAAAAAAATATAAGAAGGTATAAATAGTTAAATAAGTGATATTTTGAAGACAGGACTTAACAATATATTATATTCTTTTTAACTTCAGATAACCACACAAAAGAGGAACAAGTACTTCCATTGCAGGAAAATTAAATTAAGGGATTGTAACTGGGAAATTCATGAGTTAGCTAGCTGCGAAACTTGCGATTTAAATGTATTTACATTATGGAATGACTGTACCTGAAAATACCAGTCTCATCACAATCTCAAACAGTATAATGGCATTAAATAAGCGATTTTGTACATAAAAGAAAAACAACGAACACTGTCTGGTGTCTTTACAAAAATACAAATAGATCTAAAATAGTAGTGTGGGTAACCTGACATGATTCGAGGAGCAACAAATGCATTACAACAGCAAAAGGGGTTAGCTGGAGAACTTACGCATAAAGCCCCTTCTGCTGTAGGCCATTTCGCCATTGTCCGAGTCTTCCTCGCTGTCTCCCTCCCGGTACCGGACCGTCCGCTCGCCTCGGTACCGGGTCGCGATCCGGCCGGACTTCCGAGGGCTCGGCATCCTCGTTAAGGCACGTGACGCCACGCCGCGGGTGGTCCGGCGAGGCCTCGGGTGGTCTGAGTCTTCCTCATCCTCTTCTTCTTCCTCCTCCTCTTCATCTTCCAAGCTCGAGTACTGCTGACTCTTGCTGCTGCTGCCCTCCATGTTCGTTTTGGACTTGCTCGAATTGGAGCTGTTTGAGTTCTGTTCGCTAGGCAAGCTACGCGACTCCGACTGCTCAGATTCGCTTTCAGAGTTCTCTTCTTCTTCTTCCTCCTCCTCCTCTTGTTGGGGAGTGGGGGACTTTTGGCGTCTGGACAAATGACGGGTGGCTCTCATCGGATGAATTGGCGCCTTCCCCCCTTTGCTCTTAGCACCACGAGAGCTGGAGTCGCCGCTGTCAAAGCTCTCTCCCGAGTTCAGAAGCCGGTAAGACACCGGCTTTCTTGGGCGGGTGTTCTTAGAATGAATCTCTTCTTCTTCCTCCTCCTGTTGGGGAGTGGGGGACTTTTGGCGCCTGGATGACAAATGACGGGTGGCTCTCATCGAATGCATTGGCGCCTTCCCCCCTTTGCTCTTTGCACCGTGAGAACTGGAATCGCCGCTGTCAAAGCTCTCTCCTGAGTTCAGAAGCCGGTAAGACACCGGCTTTCTCGGGCGGGTGTTCCGCCCGTGGTAGGACGACATGGCTGCCTGCCTAGAAGGAGGGCCGCGGGACTCGGAGGCGTCGCTGTCCGAAGACTCCCCCTTGTATATGCGAGGCTTCTTGATCTGGCGGCGAGGCCGAATCGTCAGCGTGCATACTTGGGGCTCGTGAGACCTCCTCTGTAGAGACCAGCTGCCTTCGGGAGACGACGACCTTGAGCGGGAAGTTAGCGCAGGGTGCGACTTGGAATGAGCCCGAGGGGATGAGTAGACTGAGGACTTGGGATGATATGAGGAGGACCGGGTAGAGATTTGAGTCTTCTTGATTACCTGAGTTCTTATGGTTGTTTTCTGTACACGAACATCACTGTTTTTTCTGCGCCTCTTCGACTTGCGCCTCCTGTTCATTTCACTAGCACTGTTGTTTCCCCCAGATGAGTTAGAATTGTTGCTTGAGTTAGAGTCTGAATGGCTGAATTCAGCGTAGGAATGTTCTTGCTTTCTGATTCTTTCGGATGCTTTCCTGGGTAGTCTACCTTGAATCTTCCGCTTTGTTCTCTGTATTATCCGCTCTGTTCTTCTATCGACTCCATTAGATAAAGACGATTCTAAAATCAAAGAAATTCAAAATGAATATCCACGAATAATTTATCACCAGCCGTCTTTCTCAGTAAGAAATAAAATGTTATTTGGGGTTAAAAGAAAAACCTAAATTTAACAATTGTATTTTAATCTAAAAATATTCTACAGCATTTGTATCCGGTTTAATGTTGTCAGGTTAATGTATCAGGTCAAAGTATAAAGGGTGGGTAATTTTAGTGACAATTATAAAGTCAATCATATCAAATGAATCAGGTAAAGTACAGCTTAAAGTTTCATAAACTAATCTCTGATCCTGTCAGCTTTAAAATATTTGCATTTTTGAGTGTTAGTATCAAAGAGAACATTTTCTCTGATCCAACACAAATTTCCAGCCACACAGATCATCTTAAACATGAAAGTTATTGTTAAAAAGACAAATACTTCTAAATAACTGCAACATATAAAGTAAATCTTAATGAACAGAAGCTATGTAAATGACTCTTTGAAAAATTGTTATCTAGAGGCCAAATAAATATCAAATGCTGCGAAAGGGTAAGACATTGTATAGATTGGACAATTGGTTGGATCCATTAGATACCATCCAACATAGAACTTGAACAATAAAAGCAAAAAAGCTTCAAAAAAAACTTGGCAGCAAATGATAAAGAGAGCAGAACTCTCTTTAGTGTCCAAATTGGGGAAGAGCCACGATAGTAGCTACTAGACCAACAGGATGAAAGATCCACCTGAGAGCAAAGATAACCACGTCATATAAAAGGACAAAATGTTAAGTTAAACTGACCTATCCTGGGCTTTGAAATTTTTCTCTTGAAACCAAGTGAAGAAGCTCTAGCTTGAGGTGGAGATGATAGCTCTTGCTTGATTTTCTTCTTTGGGGCTGAATGAGAATGTAACCGTCAGTAAACAATCAAGATTAGTTTTTAACTTTAATTTAGACTAGTGTTTCCCAACGTGGGGTACACACCCTATCGGGAGGCAATTGTATTTTTTAGGGAGCAATTTGAAAATTTCCGACCAAATTGTCCACTTTCCAAGAAAGATTTCCGAAAAAGGATTGGAGCAGTTTAGAATAATCACAAATGTCCAAAGCTGCCAGCGAAATTTTGAGCGATAAATTAACTTTTGTAGTTTACGTCAAATGCAAAATTTGGGCTTGGCTAAGTATGCAAAAAAAGACCAAATATTGCCAACCATCCGCTCTCCTGAAATTTCAAGAATGGAGTATCAAGATGAACTTGCGGCAATGCAAAAAGACAAGTCAATGAAAACTTTGCTTAATATTAAAGAACTGATTGATGAGACAATTATAAAGTATCTTAATTCAACCAAACATGCTAGAGTTATTACCGTTTCTATCCTCATATTTGGCAGAATGTGGATTTAGTGCCAAAATGCTATTGCAAATGATTTGCTACTAAAAAATAAATTGCCTTGATACAACAGGAGGGGATATGTGATTAAAATTGACAAATATGGAACCTGACATAAAATCTTTGTTGTATGCATATATCTCACTACGTACAAGGATCTCAATAAAAGTTGTTAACTCTATTATTGATCACTAAATCCTTAAATTATAGGGTAGGTGGGGGTAATTGTCCGCATGGGGTAATGGTCCGCACGGCCTTTTTTGATGATAATAATCGATCATATTGACTACATCGATACAGTAGGTTCCTTTCACAACCCCCAAATGGCTGTGAAAACTTCAGAGGAGTAGCTTGTCCGTTGTCCAAAAAAATGAGGTAGGTCAGTTTTTAGTATAAATTTTTCAAAGTTCAACCAATTATACGTTTTTAAATTGAACATTACATTTTTGAGGTTAAAAATTTTTTGTGTGGGGAACATGTCGACGGCATGGAAAATTTAAAAGGGTGGGGCACGGACATAAAAAGGTTGGGAAACACTGTCAACCAAATAAAACCTTACCAGCCTCATTACTGGATCTACTGTGATGACCCCTTGAGCTTCCAGCAAAACTGAACGTACTTTGGTGACTGGATGACTGTCTAGAAGAGTCTAATCGCGACGATGAAGATGAAGAACCTGATGTAGATGCCCCGATATTGATTCCTCCATCTTGTATAGGAAGTGGTTTACGTCTGAAAAGACAAAGGAGATATTGACTACAAACAATACTACCTTAAGATGGATGAATTTATTTTACCCCCAAAAAACAATGAAAGCAATAAATACCAAATGAAATTTCATTTTAAGTTTAATAAATATACAATGAGTTAGAGTTAAATTACTCCTGTTTTATCAAATGAAGGGGGAAACCCTACCATTTTACGTCATTAGTCAAAAAAATTTCTGATTTCAATACTTACCTTTGGCTTACATATTGATTGTTCCTGATTTTTTCTTCATACTTGACTGCAGATTTCCAATCACTAATTATACCCCGAATATGTTCTTCGAACATAGCAGATAGTCTGATTGTCATAGAATATATCTAAAATCGAGACAGGAAGTGTGTTATTATACAATGTCAAACAGTAAAAGTAACTGAGAATATAACAGGATATAAAATTAACTTTTCAAGAGGTCCAAAATTATTATCTTAATTATTATTTTAATTATCAGAGAAAATATCATTGTTATTTTTAGGTGCACCCTTACCAACAAGGCAACTATTTAAAAAATACAATGCAAATGTGCTGACAAGTTCTTTCTGACCATTAATATTATACATACTTAGCATGGCAAGCAAAAACTTTAGAATTTTTCTCAAAATTATCAGTAAATATGAACCTATTTAGAATTTGAAGTAAGAATAATTTCTTCTTTGAAAATTAAGCATGCTTAGTTTGCAGAAATATTTTGGTATTATACAAATTTCCTTAATATATATTTTCAGCAGTTATTATGAGAAAATTAAAAAAACAGCATACCCTAGACTTTTTATTAATATTGTAGTTTCTAGAATTCTGAAAAATCATTCTCATGTCTTTACAAAATTCAGCTGGATTACTATAAGCACCATTATTTATTTTTTCTCTAACTGTTGAAAGATCCATAGGATGATCAATGATATTTCTATAATCCTGCAAAACAAAATTGTAGGTTGTTAAACACTTTGGATTGATAGTGAATAGGAGTTAGTGAATAGTTTAGACAGTTTGTTTGCTTTGAAATGATATACAGTAGAACTCCAATTATCCGAATCAATTGGGACCGAACCCCATTCGGATAATCAAAAATTCGGATAATTGGATTTTTTCCGAAAAAAAGGGGTTTACTATAATTAATTTTAAAAATTAAGTTTAAAAATAGGATGAAAAAATTATATTTAAAGAAAAAGAGCTGTTTATTAATTAAATGAAAAGGAGCATAAGTATTTACAAGTGGTTTTCAGAATACAGTACGTACCGTTCTTCGACAGTCATTGCTTTCTTAACATTTCAGTCAAAGTAAGTTCTCTAACACGAAAAAAGAACAAAGCGAACATAGAAATGTCAAATAGAACACGAAAAAGAACATTAAAAATGGCAAAATTCGCGGCGGAATTTTTTTTATTAATTCTGAAATCGATTCGGATAATCGGCGATTCGGATAGTTGGAGTTCGGATAATTGGAGTTCTACTGTACTACAAAACACATGAAGAAAATAATTAAGTTTATACAAAATGAGCAATTTGTTCCCATTCTAACATAAAGTCAATAAATATATTGCATTTAGGAATCAAAATTGACGTAACAACATGCTTTGTCCAAATGGTACACACAAATAACACCTATAAGAACATCAAAAAGTATACCAGAATGCAAAAGTACCAGTACTTATAAAATAAGTAGCATATATTAATGACTTAACCAAATACAATAGTACAAAATTCTAATTATTAATATGGTGTTTAGGTCATTCATTGGAGTCAAGATTCAATAAACACTTACAGGATATTCATTCAGACTGACAGGGTTACGGAAAGGAGTAGAATCGTCACACTGGAAAAAGGTGGTCACCAGAGCCGAACACTGCTGAACCCAACTATTTGATGTATACTTCTTATCCTCCAATCGCACACGTTTACTAGATTGCTGTAATGCATTCCTCTGAAAAAAAGGTAAAAACATCAAAAACAGTAAAACTGTGAATTGAGATATTATAGGATTACTATGAAATTTTATTGCAAACTTTTCTTCTAGAACATTTGAGAAAAGGGGTCTATTTAGAACAAATTTGGGTTAGTTAAAGGATCTTAAGTTATCTTATGGGGGGAAAACTGACTTTTCTCAAAATATTTTTCCACTCTAAAAAATTTCTTTTTAATGTTTTTGTACCAAATAGTGCAAACAAATGTTTAATTTTGTTTTAAATTTATTTTTAAGAAATATTTTACATTTATGCTTTTAATAACAAATAGAACCATTTCAATACATAAAGAAAGCAGATGAAATGTCCAATGAGAAGATTCTAAACGAGGTTCGGAAATATGCAGCCAGGACAAAAGCAAAAATGGGTTTAAAAAAAAAAATTTTACCCTCTTTCTCTTTATTCGACTTGAAGTGTTAGGATCTCCATCGCTGTCTGATTCACTGCACAATACATCCAGCTCACTCTGAGAATCCTGAGATCTAGATTGCTTGGCCTCCATCATGTCATGGTACAGGACCATAGGGTCAGAGCAATGAGGAGAACTGTTGGAAATAAGGTTGTTGAGATTAGCAATAAAGGGGGAAAAACAGGTGAAACACTGATACACATAGAAGAATAAGAAACAAGTTCTAAAATTTTTCCATCAAGAACCAAGTTGTAACAAAAGTATAGATTACTTACTCAATAAACCTCAAGCAAAGTTCCACAACACATTTAGCTTTTTTGATTATTTGCGAGCCTTGTTCATTGAATTTCCCTGCATTGATTTCAATGTACTTAACATCAAACTTCAGAGATTCCAACCTCCTGAAAAGGAAATTGGGAAATATAAATTTCAAATATAAAGCTTACTTTTCGAAGGATTTGAAATAATTTCAAATTCTTGAAAATTCAAATGAAATTCCAAATTTTATGACGCATGAATAGAAAAATATGAAAACATAGCCAAGACTAACTTAACAACACTTTTAATGAGAATTACTTATTAACAAGCTTAGGCAGATCAAAAATTAAGTGCAACTTATATAATTTGAAATTTTTTTACTCCCATAAAAAGTTAAAGATCAGAAAACTCAAATTTAAAAACCTTTCAAATAATTATGACTTTTTGATATTCCATCGTTTAAAAATTATCTATAGTTTGACAAAACAAAGTCATGACTTTGCAAGGGGATTAGGTTTTGCTTCAATCCTGTTTTCCAATAAAAGAAATATTATCCAAAAGTGTGAAGTAATGTTTTGGAAAAGTTCCCCTGATCGTGAACATTCACCATGTATTTAAGTAAACCTCACATTCAGAACAAGTTTTTAGCAATTCCTGAACAGAAAATATCATTTGTGAGAAATAATTTTCAATCATTCAGTTAAGCAGAAATTAAAGTTATATAATTAAATTTTTTTAACCTATTAGCACCCAGTGGTATATTTTTAGATAAGAAGAAATGTGTGATCTTTAAATTTATCCCTGACAAAAATTTAATCTCCCCCCAAAAAATGTAGATGGAAAGTGTAAAGTAGTAGATAATTTAAAGATTTTCAGTAGTCCCTTCAGCTTTGTATTATCCACGTTGCACTGTAATAGAATCACAATCACAAATACTACATTACCTTTAAATGAGTTAGAAAAGGTATTTTTAAATAAACTTTTTGAAGTTATTTTGCATGAAAACTTAAAAGTAATATTGTAAGCATAAAATTAGTTCATATTTTTATCTGCTTTTATCATACTAATCCATGTACTAGCACCAAATTTCACATACCTGTAAAACTTGTTTTGAACTCTTGATTTGATAGTCCTCAAATCCATAGGATACTCAACATACATAGGATAACTAGGATACAAGTTCAAGTCAACTGGATCAGTAAAATTGTCAGCAATGGAGAGCTCCATAATCCTTCCAAGTCCTCGGGCTATCCTATCACAGTCATGATCTAGGCCAAAATTTGACCATTCATGGGGTTCAGGGATGTACATCATAGCCAAACGTTCTTCTACAGTGATTTCAACACTGCCTCCTTCCTCCTCGGGTAACCCTGGTAAAGAAAATACAATTACAGATAACTAAAATTATCCCACTATATAGGATCACTAGCTAACAACCAGGTGTCTCACACTGCACTTTTTTTCAATGATCTTGTTAAATAAAATTTCTTATCCTCCCCATTTGTATAAATCAATATAATTTTATAATGAATTAGAGACTTCAATATTATTTGGAAGCCTTCAGCTGTGTTGTATTAATTTTTTTTAGCATCACACCAATCCAGGCATCTAAGGCCAGATGCAATTTTACTAAAAAGTATGAAGATAAGCATGAAGTAGTTGCCCTTTTTCCAAGAAACAGTTAGAACAAAAAATTTCAAGAGTGGACTAACCCTAACTTAGAAAATTGTGGATAAAGCAGTTTCCCGCTGATTAGTTAGTTAAAACTCTTCAGTAAATATGCTTTCAACTCGGTTCAAAAAGAAAGGATTTTACAAGTATTATAAGACCCCTGATAAAGCATGGGCAGGCACCGCAGCCGATTTTTCGTAAAAAAAATAGGAAAAATAGGAGAATTTAAGAAAAAATAGGAGAAAAAAAGGATTATTTTTCTTGAAAAAATAGGAGAAAAAAGGAATATTTTTCTTAAATTTGAGTTAAAAAACACAACAGGGATGCCAACCTGTGCCGACGCAAATTTCGTTTTGAGTGCTCCCGCGATGCCGCAAAAAATCGATAATTTTTTTGCTCTTTTTTCGATTCTTCGCTTATATTTCAAAAACTATAAATTTCTCGAAGATAATTTCAATTACAAAGTTAAAGTAAACCAAATTTCCTACAAAATTCGCTAGTCAACTTTGATTTTCCGAAGAGTGGTTTTGACGCTAGAGCGCGCTGAAAACATCGATTTTTTGGCCTTTCCGCAAAAAAAGGAAAACGCGCGCTTCTACCCTCTACAAAATGAAAACTATTTAAGATATTACCAAAACTTTTATACCACGTTAAAGAGAATTTAATTTTATATAATTAACGTGCTTTCCATTACCATTTTTTGAGATGGGGGAGGGAGTGAGAATAAGATCGAAAATAAAACTGTCGCGGCTCGCAGACCAAACGGACTTTTGCGGTTGTTAATCTGCAATCTGAGCCTGAGCTTTATTTCCGGTATATTACTACTAATAAAATGGATTGTTTTGGATGAATTGGTGACTACGCATAAGCATGCTTAAAAAATTAATTTATGAAATATTGGGTGTTTTAGGCGAAATTTCAATAAATTTTTTAAATTCCTATGTAAAATTATGAAAGAATTTTTATGTTTTTTGCATCGCTAAATCCGAATTTGAAGTTTATTTCAATTTGAAAGTAATCTTCACATCAAAAACTGCAAAAAATCTCAATTTTTTTCGGTTTTTCATCGATTTTCTAAAACAATTACAGATTAAATAATTACAATTCTATCAGAAATTTTTTGAAAAAACTGCCTCAAAAAACTGTTTTCCTGGGCTAAAAACAACGGAGGACAGCTTTGCCTCAACGGGAGAGGAAGCTCCGCGGCGGCCACGCCGCGTCCCGCTGGAAGGAAACGATACGAATCACTCCATTTCGTATGCCAAAGCGTTGACAACGGACCGATAGTATTGACATCAATCCATACCCACAACAAAACATAAACGAAGAAAGTCGATCCCAAGGGTTAAAAAAATAGGAAAAAAAGGATAAAAAAGCTGAAAAAAGGAGGAAAAATAAAATGGACCGTAAAAATAGGAAAAAAGGAGCTAATGTGAAAAAAACAGGAAAAATAGGAAAAACAGGAGCGCTGCGGTGCCTGCATGGGTGAAAGTTTTCCAACGAGAGACAGAAATTCATCCCAGTATTTTTTTTCGTGAGGGAAATAATTATATCAAAGGTTGTTGATAGCAAAGTTGCAGTGGCGGATACAGGATTAGCTTTTGGGGGGGGCTAAGAATTTTCATAATCCAATTGAATCTTCTTGTTAATGGTAATACGGAAAAGGTAGTGAATTATCCTACTGAAACCACTATAAGGGGGGTCCTCCCTCACAAAATTTTTGGAAATTTAAGTCAAAAACCCCACTTTTCAACTCGTTTTGGTACGACTCATCCGAATTTCGGATATAGATTTTTTGCGTTTTGACAAACTTAGTAAAATATAAGACGTTTTGGGGGGGGCTTCAGCCCGAAAGCCCCCCCCCGTAGATCCGCCACTGCAAAGTTGGAAGATACGGTAATCATTTTTAATGAAAGAGTTGAACTGATTCTATCCTAAAAAATTTTTCAACTTTCATCCATGGGTGTAAGTTCTCCCTTTAAGTACACAACACTATTTCAACAATGAGGTAAGTACAGCAGAACTTCAATAATCCAAACTCCGACTATCCGAATCGCTTTCAAAATTCAAACCTTACTCTTTATAACTTCTTTTCAGTGCTTGAAAAATGAAGATAGTTCTTTCAGAAAATTAATGAAGGCTGCATCATACAAAGATTTAGAAGAGGCCGTTTTCAAGTGGTTTTTGCAGCAACATTATATGGGAAACTATTTCAGTCCGATTCTTTGTAAAAAAAAAGCCAAGATTTTAGTTCAGAAGCTTGTTTGTCTTAACTCTGAAGCAAAAAACGGCTGGCTTAGAACCCTATTAACCTTTTATAGGAAAAAATCCAATAATCCGAATTTTTGATTATCCGAATGGGGTCCAGTCCCAATTGATTCGGAAAATTGGAGTTCTACTGTAATATTATTCCCACATCAAAGGCACAGTAAAAGGACTGCTTACTCTCATTATCAATGGGCTCAAAATCCCAAGGGCTCATATGTTCTTTTTCTCCATTGTCCCACTTCACTAGGAAACACTGAAACATGGAATCAGGGAACTCAGGATTAAGTGGTTTGTGAGCCTTGATTGTTCCAAGCCACCAGTGCTTATCAATCGCAGAGCGAAACCTATCTCCTAGAAAATAACGAAAATCATAAATTATACACAACTTCAAGGAAGTAGACAAGAGCAAAAAGCCAGAGAAAAATTAATAAAAAAAAACTAAATATACTAATCAACTTATGACTTGAAATTTTCCATAAGTTTTAAAAAGTATGATTTCAATCTAGAATATAATCAAGACAAGCATAATTTTTAAGCTATTTTCTGTACATATATTTTCAGCAGGAATAGATTAAATAGGAATAAACAGTGTTCTAAGTTACATTACACGTCAAACATTACATTTGATGATCAACTTACCAATTTTCCATTCATAACACATAGCTTGGTCATAGTTCTGCTTTAGGATAATAAAATCAATAACATCAGGCATATCATGATACTTCACAGTAAACTGGTCAGCATTTTTGGAAGCAGGGTTCAATAATGTTAGCTGCAGACAGCAAAGAATGGGAGGGTTGTTTATGTATGTTATGTCATCAATCCTAGCTACTTCCTGATCCTAAAAAATAAGTAGTGTTACCTATAAATCATTTCAGAACTTCAAGCAAGATCAAACATGCATTATAGTGAAAAGCACCTAACCTAATGCAGCGCATTTTTTAATATAACATGGGCATAAGAGTACTTAACTACTTTTAGATCATCAGGTTGTATTTAGTGGGAGCAATAATTACCATTGCACCTTGGATTGGCTAAGAGGTGGTAAGCCACAGAAAAAAAGTTAAATTACATGTTTTCTTCTTTCTAACTTTAATTTAGAATAAGGTTGGATCTAGGAAGAACAATTCCTAGTCAATTTTCATATTAGGTATGAAATTACTCTAAGACCAAACGTTGCATATTTTGAGGTTGCAATTAAAATAAATCAAGGTTAATGTTGTGATCTGAAGTGAACTGAACTAAGTTTGAATAACTGCAACTTAACCTTGTTCTACTAATACTATATAGTTCTGTTGTTGTTCGTTTGTTCTTCGCACTACTCACAATGTAAACCTTTTAGAATTTATTAAATTCATGTTGTTATCTTTTGGACTGGCGTTAATTCAAGTTCGACCTCATCCCAACAGTTAAAATATCCAATTTCAACACATTTGAAATGCAAGGTAAATTTGAGCTCACCTTGATGAATGCTTTCGTTTAGTTTCTCCGGAGTAAATGAACGAGATTTCAATGAGGTTATCATACAATTACTGATTTATAACAGTGAACAATTTTGGCTGGTTTATAGTAGGGCCTCGTAACTTATTGGCAGACCCGGAAAAAGTGCCCAAACCTACGAACCTGGTTCGGGGGAAGCCCCTGCCAGCTCCATAGGAGCAATACATAAGGTTTGGGGAAATTTTATTAGGTTCGGGGGAAGGTTACAACTTTTTACAGGTCCGTTTATTGGTTTTCCTTTCTTGACAGAGTGAGAGCATGATAAATTTTAAGTCGTAAATGCTACATCAATGAACTTGACATTCTAATTAATTTACACCAAGCTGCTAGGAGCATCAGAACCCATTAGAATGATCACAGCATTAGTAAAAATTAATAAGACCACACAACGTTTAAAAAAAGCATCTTCACACATGCGATTCAATCTTTTTACTCACTCGCAGGTTTATTTTCCTCCAGGGCTGGTTTCTAGTGAAGATGTCGTAAGTCCTATCACGTTTGACTGCTTGGACGTAAGACTCGTGGCCTTGCCTAAAGTACATGACTTCGTCTCCGATTTGCGGGAAATAGGGCGCTTTGTTCGGCATGATGTCGGTGAGCCATTCGGGAGGAGGATGGTGGCTCCGGGTGAGTGCACCTCCATTGACCTATAAATTCAAAAGACAACTGAATAAGAAAAAATACCTGACTGGACATAATTTCATTCGGTTACACGAGTGGTCAACATCAAATTAAGTGCTACCCATGCATTGGTGATGATAAAACGCGACAATAACCCACCCTTTCATGGGCGCTACATGAAAACACAATTTTTTCAATGCTTGGAATCAGCGCAAGTTCAGAGTTGCGTATGCTTGGCAAATTTTGGCTGTTTAGCGGCACATTTAGAAGCCAAATAATTCACTTAACATGGGTTAGGGTTACCATATTAGTCATATTTAGCGCTACAAACTTGGCGCATACGCAACTCTGAACTTGCGCCCTTGGAATCAACTACTAAGGCTTCTAGGATAACGAAATGGTAATTTTAAAAATTTAGCTCTTGCTGTTCTTGCCTCTATAGCGCTACCACTGCCCCGGATGGGTATGGAAAAACACTGAGTTTCACAGTATCAGGAAGCATAAAAAATGAGCTTTCTCCCTCTTTTTTCTTAATGATACACTTAAATGCAATTGCTAATGAATTATTACCCAAAAGGGGCTTAAAAGAGGCTCAAAGGGGTGTTAAAAATGCGTTTCACTTAAAATTTGATTGTTAAATTAAAAGTTTTGAGTATCTTTATGCTAAAAATTGGGTTTATTTTTAGTTATTTAAAACAGCTTTCGTTTGGAAATTCGTGTTAAATATAAGAACTCTTGCTTGACTCATGATGCCATCTATGAAGGTTCAAGAGAAGTATAATTTAGCTATGGGGGAAAAAATTGGAACTTTGTGATGATTTAAACAGGAGGTAAAAAAATCGCAAAGTTGTGGTATCAAAACGCGATAACCAGGCATGTGATTGGTCAACATGGTTCCCACTCTTTGAAAACATTGAAAATCAAAGACTTTCAAGAACTTTTCAAGGACCTGGACAAAATTTTTTAAGGACCTTTTTCGCAGACATTTAAAAATTAGTCGTATTTCAAGACAAGTTATTTTTCCCGCATACAATCGGATCGAGAGGAGAAGTCGCTCTTCACTGTCAGTTTGTAAAACTGGCCGCAAGTTATGTTCATTAGAGTAGTTTTAAAGAAAATTTTAAGAAAAAAACAAAGAAAGATCTGAAAAAAATTAAGTTCGATTAGAGGCTGAGTGAAAATTCAAGTACCTAAGTCATTTTTCCAGGACCTAGAACATTTTTCAAGGACTTTCAAGTACCTAAATTTAGCCTTAAAAAATTCAAGGACTTTTAAGGACTTTCAAGGACCGTGGGAACCCTGGTCAAGAAAGAAATTATCTGAAATTTTTTAGAAGCGTCTAGATAAACAGTCTTATAGAAATTTATTTCGGGAGGGGCCCTAATTCAAATTTCTATCCCATGCAATAGGTTCAATTTAGCTTTTTAATACTTTTTAGATTGGATTCTTATCTTACTAAACTCAATCTCAGAAATTTTTTGAATTTTGACCCTAAAATAACAGGGTTTACACCTTATGTTTGCTCAGGAAACAAAATATTCCGATTTTTTACAGCTTTGAAACATTAATTCCATGCACAATTGAGCGGAATTCCGATTTTCAACACCTCTAAAATTAGTGAATTTCCGCTAATTGGCGGAAAAATCACATGCCTGGATAACTTTGCCACAAAGGGTTAAAAAATAACTCAATATCCACTCACCGCTCCTTTCTTCTTGGTGGCAGAAGAAGCGGGCTGTTTTCCCCTTGGCTTCTTCTTCCTGCGCTCAGACGATCCGTTGGACGTGCCTTCCCCTGGGTCTTCCGACTCGCCTTCACTGTTGTTCTCCACAAAGCCGGCGTAGCGCCGCGAGCGCTGTCGGAGTCTCTCTGCCCTGGAGGAGCTAAGGGTGGGGGGAGGAGGTTGGCGCCTGGGCAGCCGGGTCTGAGGTCGGTTCGGTCTGTCTTCGACCCAGTCGGAGTAGTCGGAATCACTGCAAGATGGAGTTGCATGTTAAGATAGTAAACTCACCAACAAAATAGGTCAAAATGACAAAGTCAGGGTATCTGCCAAAATGAAAATTTTCAAATCCATAAATTTCCCTGACAATGGCGATTAATTGTCCGTGACTTTTAAACACTTATATTATGTAATTTTTGACAGTACTTCAGTGCATGTTTTTCAATAAAGCTCATAAAATTTGGGATAAAAAGACCATTTTAGTAACCAGTAAGCTGATGCAGGCGAGTATGTGGGGGTTCAACGATAACGGAGGAGGCCATTATGAGGCGAGGCATCCAAGAAAAAATAAATTTTAGTCAATTTCAAATTTGGACTTCAAAATCATGATTTCATGACTTTCCTTCACTTTTCCTGAAATTTATGACTTTCCATGACAAATTTAAAAAATTACACCAATTCATGACTTTTCAGGTCTCTAAAGTGAAAGGGACCTCTATATAATCTTTAACTCACAGCTGCCCCAAATTTTTCATAGGATTCAAAGGCTATCTAGGATCAAAAGGTTTAGTTTAAAATGAAGTTTTTAGTTATATACCTTTACATTATAAGATGATCAAAATTTTAGGTTATTGTGGAAGATCAAATTATATTGAATTTTTAAAATTATTTCTGAGTAATGTTTCTGCACAATAATGAATTTTTAAAGAAATATAAAAACATAACTTTTTTGCTATACTTTAAAGAAAATGATACTTCATAAACTTTTTTCATTTAAAAGTTATGTACGTTATAGCTATAAAACTAATGTTTAGAGTTAAAATAACATAGTAAATGCAATACATTGCATATAGTTATAAAAAAGAAGCATAAATTATTAAATAAATGTCATCAATGCATGATTAGAACTAGTAAGAAATTTACCTTCCATCACTTTGATACGATTCTTGTTTATCTGTTTCTGAGTCAGATGAACTGTGCGTGTTTGAAATACCCTGGTTTGAATTTGAGGTTCCCTAGATAAAACAGTTTAGTTTATAACACAACTTACTAAACAAGAAAAGTATAGAAATATTATGACTAAAACCAGTCATACTTCAGCTTCATCTCTGGCGCTGGCTGTTTCGTCTGGAGGTGCGGAACGCAAGCCAGATCTGAGACCAGTTTGCTTCTGAAATCTGCCTTCGTTTTTAGAAGCACTCCTGGTTTCCTGCAAATTTTCATGTTTATCAGGAAAAAAGTTTCTCAAACAACCTTGTCTTAAATCTCCATTTCTATCAACTTTACTAAGCACTCAAAAACTTTTCTGTTGCAACTAATTACGTGTGAAAATGCAATAGAAAACAACCTACCTCGTGATTTTCAGGTGGACGACGCTTTTTCTCCAGATTAAATATACTAATTTCATTTTCAGCTAAGGAGATTCTTTTCTTAACGAGAGCTTCTGCCAATGACTTTGGCATAGACCTGACAACAACTCGTTTCGTCCCTGCATCAGACTGATTTCCTCTTGACTGCCAGTTGCCAACAGCTTGGACTCCTTCGACATCACCCGTTCGGCGTAAACCAACGCGGCTATGTCCTAAAAAATAATTTATTTCAATTCTGAAATCCATTTGTTTAGAGGTGAAAGCAAAACAAATTTAAAGCAACCTAAACTAAACCCAACACCTATTCCTTATGAAGTACTCGCTGCAATTCAAGCTGCATTTACTTCTTATGTTTGAGTAGCTTATCAGAAAGGATAAGAGTATGAGAGATCACTTCAGTTTTTCAGAGGAATAGATAAGATAGTTTTTAGCTCATGAAAAAGATGATTGTTTTCCTTTGAAAAAAGTATTGATGATCATAATAAGAAATGCCAATGTGAAAGATGGCAATAACACTTTCCTAAGAATAAAAGGAAATCCTAATTGAGAACAAACAACAGGAAATCATAGAGTAGGATCTAATTGCAAATGATGCTAGCATTTGTATAATAACGGGTTCATCTAGAGAGAAATTGGGTCCGTTTAAGGACCCTTCACAAAATTCTAATCAACCAAAAAGGACCCTTCACAAAATTTCAATTCCCAAAAACGGACTCTTCACAAAAGTCCTAAGATCAAAGGTGGTTTGAATATTGTCTTTAATATGTTTTTCTATCATTTTAGAATGTGATTTGATAGTTTTGATCCCATTTTAAAAGTTATGAACACTGTTTTTGTACTGCAAGCCCTTTGTTTTCACAAAATTCCTAAAACAGGAAACTGGCAGAAAAACCTGGATGAACCCCTGAATGAGGAAACCTTAGGCAAGGGTTGGTTAAGGGTAAAAAGTTGAACACCTCTGTTAACACAAGCTTCCTATGAATAAATTCTTAAGGAAAAAAACCTGATGACTATTGATGGAACTTACCAGCTTGAGATCGAGGAGTCCGTGGTGAAAAGGGCTCGGCTGCATTTCGCTCACCCACACTATTGGATCTTTGACTAGAACGAGGAGACTGGTCACCGTCTGGTCTCTGACCATTCGCACCATCGTTGTTGTCCATTTCTTGATTCAGTCTTTCAATCATGTCGTCAATAGTAGGTCTATCATTTCCGTCATTGGTTCTCACCGGTTCAAAAACTTCTGAATCCCCTGTTTAAGAGCAAAAAATTGAGAAATCTAATCAGGGTTTCTTCTCCTCTACATAATCAAAAATTAGACCTATGCAAGGCCTCTCTTAATAATTTTGATTGCTATTTTAATTATTGTCACCAGATTCATTATTCTAAATTTAAGGAGGAATCCCTCCCATCAATTTAATAAGTCTGCCTTTACTGAATACAGTTCAAACTTGTGTGAAAAATAAGTATCAAGTTTTTTTTTCTACATTTGGGAATGGGAACATGAGTCATAAGCTTGTTTTTCTTCGGAAGGCAGCAGTTCCACAAATCTTGTAGAACTGCGAAAACATACCTTCTACCTTAAATAATAGTTTTTCCCAACAAACCTTAAATAATAGTGCAACCTTAAATAATAGTGGGTGCACGCCCCACTGGGGGCAATATGATATAATTTTAGGGGGGCAATTTTCAAGCAAATTGCCCCCAAGTGGGGCCATGGTTCGTACCGAAGTTTGAAGAGTAAAATTAAGCACTATTTAAGGACTTTCTAAGGATTTTTAAGAAGTTTTAAGGACCCACTTGAACGCACTTAAAACTTCCTATAAAATGTTTTCAATGAGTTTTCAAGAATATTTGAGTATATATTTGTCTCGCAAATAGGAATAACAATAACATTAACGAGCTTACATATTAGATATTAACCAACATTGTAGGGGCATCCATAAATTACGTGAGGTGTTTTTTCCAAAATCTGGACCCCCCTCCCCCCTTGGTGAGATTTAGTGAGATTTTTCCTTTATTTTTATTTTTGGCACTTTCGGCAACCCAATTTTCGTCACCTTCTTTTTCAATCCAAAAATAAATGAAAGAACTTTTACTCGAGTTAAGTTCCTTAAGTGAAATGAACTAGTTGAAATTGAGATTATTGAAGAAAAATTTGTAACATCACATATTTGATGGAAGAAAATTTGACTGTTTCTGCCTACAAATAAGCACTTTTTAATGACTCATGTTTTGAGATAAAAAACTAAGAACCATAGTAAAAAAATTAAGTACTTTTTAAGAAGCACTTTATAAGGGCCTTATAAACAAATACCAAAAGTAAGCACTTTTTAAGGTTTATAAGCACCGTACGAACCCTGGGGGCATTGACCACAAAGTTTATTTATTTTCCAAAAAAGAGTTTAAAAAAGACATGGGGGGCAAAGGAAATTTAGAAAGCATAGCTGCCAACCTGATGGAGGAAAAAATCGGAGTACTTTCATGGACTTACACATGGATGCATACCCACCTTTTTTTCATCAGTCACAATTTAAAATTTAAGCCGCCTTTTTAGTTCATAGTAGAACTACGAAGCACAAATAATTTAGATAAAACCCTAAAACGATGTCTATGAAGAAACAAAAATACCCCTCTTAAAGTAGATAAAAACAAAATTATCCATAAGTTACAACCAAAGGCGTCCAAAATCATGGTTCCTGCTTCATAACCAAAGTAGAAATTAATGCTTTTTTTGGAAAAATAAAACTTTAAAAAGAAAATGTACATCTTACTCTTAAAAACTTCTTACGATTGAAACATAGTTTTTTTTTTAAATCGGAAAATCGGAGTTTTTAGGGAAAAATCGGATTACCGGAGAAGAAACCAAAAATAGGAGTAACTCCGATAAAATCGGAGAACTTGGCAGCTATGAGAAAGGCTTCGGGACCGAAAAAGGTTGGGAAACATCGATCTATAAGATTTTGCAATTCTCAGCCCTCTCTCCCAAAGACAAGCTATCGCAGTCTAAAATTAATTATTTGTAAATCATCAAAAGTAAGATAAAAAGTGCATTGCAGTTTGTCAAATTTTAGGTTGTTAGCCACGCCACTATGTAGCCAGGGGTCTGTCTAGACTTTTTGTGAAGGGTCCGTTTTTTTAAAAATTGTGAAAATCTACTCATAATTTTGTGAATTTTAGTTAGTGTTAAAATAGTTCTTTTCAACCAGGAGCCTGTTTTTGTGAAAATAAGCTCACAAATTTGCAGCATTGTGAAAAATAGTGTCCATTTAAAGGCTAAAATACTTTGTGAAGGGTCCGTTTTTAAGGTAAAATACTTTGTGAAGGGTCCTTTTTAACAATGAAACATTTTGTGAAGGGTCCGCAAACGGACCCAAATTTCTTCTAAACAGACCCCTGGTAGCAAATGCTCACAACGATATTGATATATAATCATATGACCTCTCTCAAGTCTTAAACTTTACACCAAGACTGCAAGTTCATTCAGATGGGCATCTTGCCTCCTATCAGTTGAGATGTTTAAATTTACAGCAGGTAACCCTTCATACCTACTGTGGGCCCATAGGAACACTTCCAGTGCATCATATTATTTCAAGAAATTGTACAACTATTATCCCCTAACAAAATCAGTTAGTGAATGCCCATTCCCAGATAATGTTGGATAACTTTACATAAAAATGATCTCCTACCTTCAGCAGATACAGCAACGTAGGGCACCAACTGGGCATCGTTGTGATGCTCCCGCCCAGGCACGAGTCGTTGAAGATTAGGTGGATAAGGATTGCCATCAATATCAACCAGGAATGGAGGAGGTAGTAAATGAGGGGCTGTTTGAGTTTGTTCATCGAGAACATGATGATGAATATCACGAATGAGTGGACGATAGTCAGTGTGAAAGAATTGCTCTTCAGGTACCTATGACAAAGCAAAACCATTTAGTCAAGACCAGAGATATTTTTAACGCATCTGAGAGCGTATTTCAAGCATTGAAATTCGGAAATACGCTTAAAAAAACTAGACAGGCGTATTTTCAACAAAGGTTTTGCTTAAGAAATTTTTGACCGGAATCAACAAATATCAAACATAATATTTTTTATACTCAAATTTGTGATATTAAATAAATATTTCATTTAGAATGTTATTATTTTATTTATATTTAATATTTTCTACTAACACTTAACATGCTATAATTGTTAAAAAACCCAAATAGCATCCTCGACTTTTTCTATTTCATTTTTTACAAAAAAAAAGTAAGCGTATTTTATAGAAAATTTATCTTTGCATATGCTATTTCCGTATTTCACTCTTCCTAAAAAAGTCAAGGAGTATTTTTACTCCTTCAAAAAAAAAATCCTAGGATAAACACTGGTCAAGACATCGGCAAATACTGGAAACATGTTGAGGAAAAGTGCAACGGCACTTACTTTTTTATATCGCTCTACAGAACCAAATCCAAACATGCTCAAATGTCCATGAGAATCGGTAGATGCAAACATCAAGCCATCAGGAGAAAATTTGCAATCAAACACTGCTCCATGACCCTGGCCTTCAATCTGTTGAGAAAATATAAGAGCTTTAAAAAACTAATAAATTTTTAATAATTGTTAGGACAATATCAACAAGAAATTCTATACATTTAAATAGATTTTTTCTTCAAAGAAGTATTTATAGTCAAAACTTACAGAATTAAAATGGTTTTTGATGATAGTTCCAGTTCCTAAATCCCAGATTATTATTCGGCCATCGTGACCACTACTCAAGAAAACTCTGCTGTCAGTAGGATGGGGTTCCAACACAAATACTTCATCTTCATGACCCTAAAAAGAAAAACAGTTAAAACATAATTCACAATTCAAAAACTGAATCAATTCAATTTTGAGATAAAAAAAGTATCCAAGACCTAAAGCTAACACTGAATGAAGGATATTGCCAACTACCAGTTAAGTCGATAACTTAAATACATATGATTAATGAGTAAAAATATAATTTTGATTTTTCTTCAATAAGGTTTAAGTTATAATTAATTTTTCAGTAAATAATTAGGTAAAATTATTAACCCCTAAAATCAAAATAATTAATCAGTCTTATTTATTTTTAAAAATTGCAATAAAAGGGCTTCTCACCTTCAATATTGTACAAAGATTGCCAGTTCTAGAGTTCCAAACTTTGATTGTACAATCGCTAACAGCAGTGATAACTCTTGAATCATCAAGAGTCCATCCCACCATGTTGACCTTTAATTTAGTCTTACTATCATCAGCCTCTTCTGATTGACTAAAAATGGAACATTAAACAAATGTAAACTAACTTTCAATAAATATATTTAACTTTTAATTAAAGGTTAACAGTAAGTGCTTTCACAGGATAAAAGTTAAATAAATTCATTACCCAGGCAATTTGGTGCTCATTTTTAATTGAATACTGGTCCAGTTTTGTCGTTCATACTTCCAGATTAAAGCAGTTCCATCCTTACTACCACTGATGAATCTGAGGTCCCTATTACTAAACTGCATGCTATCAACACGATCCTGAAAAAGTAATTTCACAGTAGTATGAGATTTTTACCGAAAAATTTAACACCTTTCCAAAAAAATCAATTTAACTACAGGTTCCATTGTAAAATACCTTTACTTATTATTAAAAAATGCACAATTCTTCTAGAAATGGACTAATTTAAGTAATTGGAACTCAGATAAAGAATTCCACAATAACTTCTCAGTGTTAGAGACTTTAATCAATGTTTTTAATACAGCTAATGAAAACAGATTAATAAATTTAGCACAAATTGGTCTTCCAATACCAATTGTTCCAATGTAGAAACGTTATTGGCTTATGTGAAATTATTTGGTAAAACAAACTTACACATAAACGTAAGTAATAAGATTTAAAAGAATCAAGCATACCGTATGAACTTCTCTTTCCAAAATCTTTTCAGGTCCATTTAAACCAGTCACATTGTAAACACGTACACTATGATCAGTACTACCAGTTGCCAAAAGTAAACCACCTAAAACAATTTATGAATGACACAGCAATGAGAAAACATCTTAAAGTAAGCAATTTCAAACAGTTTTAATATTCACATTTAACAAAAACACAAAGATTCGTACATGATAGAACAATTTTGAACAAAACATACCCGAACTAAATGAGGAACATATCATTTGTGCGTTTGGTTTGTTCCTCTCAGTAAACTTCAAGGGCTTAGGACTAAAAGAGAAATACTCCATTAAAATCAATTTGAAAAGAAAAAATTATATTACATAGTACAAATAATAAAAATTCAAAACAGCCAAAACCTATTCTTACTTAAATGCATTGGTCTTGCAGTTCCAGTGCCAGAAACAAACACACCCATCGTTTCCAGTAGAAATGAGAAGCCTATCATTGTTGTCATTCTTTGGGTACGGGCAGAACTAAAATATTAATTTTAAATTACCAAAACCAATCAACAAACTCAAATCACTCACTTTTATGCTAACATTAATTAAAATCAGTTTTTTATTTCATTTGTTACTTTTACCTCAACAGTAGGGGAGAGTGTTGTACCTACGGACGGTTGTACCTTCAGCCACCTCGTTTTAAAATTCGGGAAAAAATGTAAATTTGAATTTGTGGTCGATTTTGAATGTAAATAGATGCTATCTAGTTGCTAACGTGAAATCAGCTCTTTGAAATATTATTTAAATTTTATATAATAAAAATACTGTTTTTAGGTGCTCAAAGTTTTTTTTAGTGCATCACTACATTAACTCTTTTCTTCCCCTTTAATTATGACATGATAAAATGGGATACATGGGGGGAATCCCCGAGATTTTAACTTTTATTTTTGATATTAGAAATCGTCAGATCTCAATTCTTTTATCTTTTATAGAACTTTGAATGCAAAAACACCTCTTGTTGTACCTTCGGACACCATAAGTGTTGTACCTACGGACACGTTCTTGTGGGTGTCTGTAGCTAATCGGCGTTTTAGAATCAGGTTTCATTTAACTGAATACATTTTAATAGATGTTCAATTAATTCTAAATGGTAATCTATTTGTCAGCGATTATTTTCAAGTGAATTTTAGATGAAAAATCAAATATTTTGTGATCTTAACAACTTTTTTAAATTTATGATTCTACTTGGAATTTAATGTAAAATATGGTGTAAAATCCTAAGAACCCTATTGCATTTAAGTATGATGATTAAAAAAACTTGAAATTTCCACTGAAGAAGATTTACCACCAAATTATTATTGTTATTACCACCGAATGTTTGCACAACTAAGTGTTGATCGAATTGTTTTTTTGGGGGGGATCAGTGAAGTTGTCAGATCAATCAGCATGATTGATGAAACTATTATCTTAAATTCTGATCTGAAAATACCATGTGATTTTTGTGTTTTTGGTAAAAAATCAAGACCTTTATCATTCAACTTCGTTTTAATGATCATTTACGATCTAAAACTACATTACTTAAAAAAATCCATTTTCAATTTTAAAAAGGCTTGAAATAAGTTATTAAAAGGTAATGCATCAATAATAAGAAGCCCCAGTGGCTCAGTGGTATAGTGCTTCGCGCTTCCACACCACAGGCCCGGGGTTCAATTCCCGGGTTGGGCAAGGTCCACTCAGCCTTTCATCCCTTCAGTGGGTCGATAAAATGAGGACCAAGCGTGCTTGGGAACTAAACACTGGGGTCTCGCGTTAGAATGACCACCTAACCGGGACACATGCCTAACACCTTGCACCCCAGGGCCCCACGAAAACGAAGATGGGCATCGTAGGCCTTGGCCCACTAGGGCTGTTGCGCCAATGAGTTTAGAGTTTAGAGCATCAATAATAATTTTAATTCTTAGCTTTTTTCAACTAAAATTTCCCTTTTTAAGGGTGTCCACAGGTACAACTGGGTCTGTCCATAGGTACAACAGGTTGTTGTACCTTTGGACACAAATTTTTCCATGTTATTATAAATTATTAAAAATCCAATTTTCAAGATTTTGGCTAGTAAAAAACATCTCTGTACTCACAAAGGTTAGGACTATAGGTTGGGCACTTTAAATGGTCAAAATGTGATTTTACCTGTCTTAGAAAAATCCAAACGTGATTTTTGTCCAGAGGTACAACACTCTCCCCTATAATTTAATCTTAAGTATAGAATCTTAACACACAACTAATCCCAATAATGGCTTTGGCAACACCCTCCACTTAATGCAAAGAAATTATTTAGGATTTTTTTAAAGGACTTAAGTATTTATTTTTCTATTAATACCTCTAATAAGAAACAAAACTAAAACTATGTAAAATTAGCTCTCTTAAAAATTGAAGATAAAATTGTTTTTTAAAACTTTTATCTCTGTATAAATAAAAGGCTAACGGGCGATGTATGTATGTGGGTATGTGTGTATGTATGTCCGGGGTAATCTCTTGAAATAGGCCACGGACCGAAACCAAACTCGACGTATACACGTATTCCGAGTCGGGGAGTAACTTAAGATAGTTTTCAAAGCTTTAAAATCGAATAATTACGAGTAATTAGCGAATTTATAGCCGAAAACGCTTATTTCTCCATTTCTCTACTAGAGAGATCTGCTCGACTCACTATTGTAAACGAGATTAAAATCTCAAAAATTAAATATTTTAACAGGAAAACTCGATAATTGTCCATTTAAAAACTATATCAGTTGTAAAAACACCAAAATAAATTCAAATAATTAATTTTGAAACGTTAGTTTCCCCTATTTTAAGATATTTTCCTTTAAAATTTAAATATTTATGGAAAAGTGTAAATTTTCTTCATGGAAAACGACTTGAAAATAAAACATTGTTTCAAATGAAGCGGTTCACTAGATCTTTCAATTTACTAGATCTTTTATTATTGTTTCAAATTTGTTATTTTTGTTCACTAGACTCTTTAATTTACTAGGAAACATTGCCGAGAACACCGGGAACAGGAAAATTACCGGGAACATCTGGATAGAAAAATTATCGGGAACATCGGGATAGGAAAAGTACCGGGAACATCGGGATAGGAAAATTACCGGGAACACGGATAGGAAAAAGACGTCTGGGATACCGGGATGATTGGTAATTGCTGATTTAAAAATTATAAATATATTTTTTAAAAATTTAATTTAAAAAAAATATATACACTCCACCCGTGCAAGGCCGGGCATATCCGCTAGACTCATTAATTTACTAGGAAACATTGCCGAGAACATCAGGAAAAGGAAAATTACCGGGAACATCGGGATAGGAAAAAAAAGTACCGGGAATACCGGGACATAAAAATTACCTCGATCAGCGGGATAGGAAAATTATCGGGAACATCGGGATAGCAAAATTACCGGGAACACCGGGATAGGAAAAAGACGTCTGGGATACCGGGATGATTGGTAATTGCTGATTTAAAAATATAAAAAAAAAATACACTCCACCCGTGCAAGGCCGGGCATATCCGCTAGTCATAAATAGTTTTCAAGGACAATAAGATCTTCTTCACAACCCTTCAAACTCAAATTAAATCATAATTTTTAAAATCCATTTTTCCAGTACCTTACTATTAAACTACCATCATCATATCATATCAAATCATTAAGTATCAATTCTCAAACAAAAAGAAATAATTCAGAGCCGGACCTGGAAAAAGTTGTAACCTTCCCCCGAACTTAACCGAAATTTACCCGAACCTTATGTATTGCACCTATGGAAGCTGGCAGTGGCTACCCCCGAAACAGGTTCGGGCACTTTTTCCAGGTCCGTTCAGAGCTTTTAATCTTGTTTCATACCTGTAAGGAGGTGACCATTCCAGTGTGTCCACACAGAACGGCTACAGGGGCAGTTGTCCTTAAGCACCAAACCCTGATCGTTTTATCACAGCTTCCAGCAGCTATCAGGGTGTTCTCATGGTTAACAGCCATGTCAGTGATCTCGGCCGAATGCCCTCTAAGGGCTGCCAAGAGCCTGCCATCATACGCACTCCAAACTTTAACAAGCAGATCATCAGCACCCTGGTTAGAAAAATAAAAGCATGACACTGACATAGTATGGATCCAATTCAAGGTTATTAAGATCATATTACTAACATGGGTATGCCCTTCTTCAAAAATTGCAAGACTGAACTTTGAACTATCTCTTTAATAATTACCCCCAATCTAGTAATTTTTTTTAATTGCATAAAAAACTATAAAATATCATCTGAACGAATGTCCTTAAATTTTAAGTAAAAACTGTATATGTAAAACAGGATTATCTTGGCAAAATTAGTGACGCAAGTACTAGGCTTACCATATTTTCTCGGATCCAACCCAGGACAAATTTTTGAAATTTATTAATAAGTACCAAATCAAATCACTAAAGATTAAACACTAGGATAAAAACATTAAAAAAAGAGCTTTAAACAGAGATATCAAATTTATTTATTCATTTGACATTACTTTTTAAGTAATTGTTTGATTGACTTAATATTATCACAAAATTTAATGAAAAAAGTGCCCTCCATTAATATAGATGCCAGAAAATGTAAAATAACACAATTTTAAACAGCTTGGTCAGGTATTTTTCCCAAAAATGTCTGGAAAATCTTAAATAAGCCCGAACATTTTTGCGACCCAGGACATTTCCCCGGACAGCTCTAAAAATCCCGGACTGTCCGGGGTTGCTGCCGATTGGTCAGCTGATTTTACATTTCATATTGATTCCTTAAATAAATTTTTTTAAAAGACGGAATTCCGTCCCCAGGACTGAAGAGTGGCACCCATTATTACTAGGATGCAAGTGATATTGAAAGAGGTTGATCTATCTACCCTCCTTTTCTGATGAGAAGAGGTAGTGTAGTCAACTAGACAGTCTACATGCCATAAAAGATTTCAAAAGACAACCTAATGAATTAGGCCAGTGCTAAAGTTGTCAAATGTCTTTTCAAGTACTGAGCTAGTTTTAATACAGAGGGGACAGCAATGAAATGTTCAATGAACTACTTAAAAGAACTATACAACATCAAAAAGTCTAAGTGAACTTTCTACTAATTAATAAACACTTTGTTTTCACTCACCGTAAAAATGTATTTCCCAGTTCTGTCAAAGAGCACACAGTAAACAGATGACAAATGACCTAATATCCTTCGGTAGTTTTGCTGGCGAGCATATACTTTGGGGGTGAAAGTATGATGACATGAAAGAGCACCACTGGATTCTCTCGAGAGAAGTACCTGAACTGAAATATAATTTTCCATCAGAAACATCTTTTACAATGGGCTGTGCATGAATTTTATAACACAAATTTTAAGCAAAGAAATATCAATAATTTCAAATCAGCTCAGTTTAAAGGTATTCTGCATTTTAATGATGCAACAAGGTTTCCAGGGTAGAAACTAAGACAAAAAACATTAACATATTGTAGATACCTTGAAATAAAAATGGTAAGTATCTAAATGTTAACTTTTTAAGTGATTAATCAACTACTAACCAATGTTTGGAGGATATTGAGATTGAGAAGCTAGAGAAGGAAGCATTGGGGAACCATTCTTCCTGGCCATAAGATTGGTATTTGACCATCTTTGCTTTTGTAAATCTGAAACAAAAGAAAATTTTGAATCGGACAATATGTAATCACTCATCTATGAACTGCTATAATATTGATATTTTTATTAAGTAAAATAAATAACAGAAGCACTTAACAAGGAATTAACAAAAACTATTTAATAAGGTCAGCTCTTTTTGTAGTTACAGTAGTTTTTAAGAAAAACTTGAACACTAAGATTTAGAACAACCTTAACTCATTGCCAAAGTTTTATGGTTGAGCTAACCTATTATTTTTTATTTCAACAGTTACATAATCCCAAAAAAATAAGCCTTACCTTCTTTTGTCCTTAAAAGAGACTGCCTGCCTACTCCCAATAAAGATGTTATTCCTGAAACAGTGGGAGGTAGCTCCTTGTCTAAAATTGGTCCAATGCGTGAGCATATTTTCAACAGATGATCATCACTGATTTGATAATAAGCTTGGTTCTGGAAAATTTAAATTTCAAAGATTACAAAGTTAAAAATGTCAGCACTAATACTGATAAAAAGTCTTAACTTCCCATTTATTCAGGAAAAGGCCACGAGTACATAGGAGTATTAGGGGTCATCCATAAATTACGTGAGGTGTTTTTTCCAAAATCTGGACACCCCCTCCCCCCTTGGTGAGATTTAGTGAGATTTTGCTGAAGTGAGATTTACCTACAACCTTTAAAAATAATTTTCTATCCAATTCGTTTGCATTTTGAGGAAAAGAACATTATTCCGCCTAAAAATCACCACAGTATCTTATTTGTGGGTATTATTCCTTTCTCAAACTTAAAAAAAATCGTTTAATTTCGAACTTAAAAAGTTGACGTGAGTTTTTCACCGACCCCCCCCTCCCCCCTTGGTGAGATTTTTCCAAACCCCTCCCCCCCCTTTTTGACCTCACGTAATTTATGGATGCCCCCTTATCGGCATTAACTGCTTTGGTCATAATATACATTATTTATAATTAATACTTTCTAATTGACTGGAAAATAATGCAACAGTAAATGTGTGAATGGCTATATATTCATATTTCTTACAAATTTTTTCCTTAAAATTTAAATAGATTGTTCTCAGAAATTTAATAATAACAAATAGTAAATAAACAAGTAGAACAGTAGCATGCATTAATTTTTCACATTACTAACTTTTAAAATTTAAAAAACCCTTTTTACAATAAATGTCTTTAAAACATTTATACTTAAATATAATTTTAATTTAGAATTCTAATTTCAGAAAACAAACTACCTATAATAAAGTTTAATTAAAAATATCCATTATTATTTTAAAAGACTAAAAAAGTTTGTAAATGAGTTTAAATCTTGTTTCTAATTAAATTTTATTAATATAAATATTCTTCTAAATTATTATGAAAAACCCATTAGTGTTTCGGATATAAAATAATTAGCACCCGTAAAGTAAAATTCAAAATTATTATGATATACATCCAAAAAAACAGGATCTACCTTCTATTCGAAATTTAATATAAATCTAATATCTTTTATTTTTATTTAATTTTTTATTGTGAAATCCAATCAAGTTTTCAGTTGTATAAGGAAACAGTCGCCATTATTGTCCAACCGGATCCGCAGTGCATTCTGGGATCGCGTACGTCATAGCCAGAGGGAAAACAAGGAATCTCATTGGTTGACAGTTCCATCAATAAACGTCACAGCTGAAGGGGTCGATGATTTTCCCCCCCACTACCTCAACTCCTCAGCAGGACCTTCAATGGCATACCAATGGTGCCTTATATAAAATTATATCACAATTAAAACAAATACAATCAATTTCTTTCGAAAACAACCACATACCATCATTTTGGATCAAGTGCTATCATGCCGCACCAAAAATAACCCTAATTTGAAAAAATTTTGAAAATTTCAAAAAATTAAAAAATTTTATAATTTTGACTTACCAGCTCGTTAAACGTTCGAGAATGCTCATTTCCAAGCCAATCAACACGTTTCGGCAACAACTGTTGAAAAAAATTATTTCGCAAAATTAGTGCATAATTAACTAAATCACCCTATTTAACGTAAACAAACAGCACATCTGTCACACCAGAAACCACGTGGTGGCACACGAGGTGGGAAATAATATTAAAACACAAGCCAAAACTTACATCATGTTCGTCGATCTCTTTCCTCAACAGCTGCAATAAAATAAGAAAGCGTTACATTTTAACATCTCATAAGTCAAAAGAATGCACAAATCAAAATGTCTACGAACCTCAGCGCTCCCCTTACATGGCCCTGTGCTAAGAAATTTAGCAATCAATAAGTAAAGTTCTGCAAAACAAAATATCGGTTATTCAATTTAAGGATATCAAGCAACACACAAGAATTAGGCTTAAACAAAACACATGACTTACCAGATTCTATATTTGATATTCCCGTATTCCTCACAAGTTCATTTGACATTTCTAATCACCTTACTTTAAAATTCAAGCAATCAAATAAACAGTATCATCAATTGCTAACTGCAAAATGAATTATCAACATGGGAATTACTTCCCATTATCCTCTAACGACATTGATTCAGAGCCTTTGTGTGAGGACGAGGAGAGAAAATGTAACACCAACAGAAGATTTCACAAAGCACAAACACAGAAATCGAAGTAAGAATCCTAATGAACTCAATTTGACTAATAAATAAAAATAATTCAAGCAAATATTTTGATTCCTGATGCGAGTTCCAAACACAGATCCTAGCGTACGAAGACGAAATGAAGAAGTTCACTGCGCATGCGCAAATCTATTGGCGAAAGAGGGACGTGTATGATAGGTTGTTTATCTTGTGCGAATTTCACAAGGGGGATTGCAAGAAATTTTTTTAGGGGAAATCGCCTAAATTAAATGGTTGAGCGGTCTTCTTTAAATTGAAAAGAATTAACCAATTTCATTTGTATGTTAAGTATTTGTTTTTCTGTAATTATATATTATATTGTAGGCTTTTCAAGTATTATTTTTCTTTGTCTCCCTTCTGAAGCACAACATTTAAAAAACAATGACTAAAAGAAAGGAGTGTGATTAAACATTTTTAATTGCTTCAAAATATCTCCACACAATTAAAGTTTCATCCTCAAGAAATATAATCCTTTAAATCTTTGTCACGTCCGTGTAAATCTGTTCATAAATTGTCCATAATGCAATTTTGGCGCAAGGAAAAATTGATTCAAGTTGTATCTTTTAAGCTGATATTTTTCCTCGTGCGTCTTTTCTTTCTAAGAACTATAGTTTTTATTATTATATATACTTGGTCCAAAAGCTTAACTCTTGTCCAAGTAGTCTGTAGATTACATACCCTTGATTTGATATTTTGAGGTAGGTAGTGAACTCATTCTTATTTACATTTAAAAAAAACGTTAAAGTAATGCAGCAATTTTATTCCAATTATTTTTACAACTTCAGGGCATTGTAAGTGCTATATTTTGAATGTCATAGGATCTGTGTTTACGATTGTATTTTTGAAAAGTTACAATAGCATTCTGAAATTCAATAATATGTATAAACTTGGTTTTTTTCTAGGATCAAATTTACGAAAATTACCTGGGTCCCAAACCCCTTTTAAAGCAATCAAACATAATTAACAAGCACTTAAGACAAGTTTATTTAATGGTTTTGAATCTTTAATGTAGAAATGTAAAAAGCATATTTTCTTACCTATTTTTTTTATCGTGTCCATGGACAGTTAAATTGCTTCGTGAACCCTCAAAACAGCAGCTGCAAGCTCTAATGCAGGGGTTCTCAAACTTTTTATGTCGCGGAGCCCTTTTCAAGAGACAAATTATTCGCGGAGCCCTTTTATATAAAACCCATTGCTTCTAGAAATAAAAGCATAATAGAAATTTATTTCGGGAGGGGTCCAAAATTACTCCTCAGCCCCTCCCATGCATATTTAACAGTTTAACGTAGCTTTTAAAAACATTTTTAGGTATAATTTGCATCTAAGATAATTTATTTGTAAGAAAATAAGAAAAATTGTGACGAATTAAGATCTAAGTACAATAGAAGGGTCTGGGGGTCCCTCCTCCCCAGAAGATTTTGTGAAATAAGATCCTTAAAAACAGTTTTTTTTAACTCGTTTTAGGTACATCATTGTCCAAATTTCGGACATTCATTTTTAGGTAGGATTTTAATTTTAACGAACTTACTATGAAAATTGAAAATAATAAAGTTTCAAGTACAATAGGGGGTTTGGGCGGTCCTCCCCCAAAAGAATTTCGGAAATTTGACCTTAAATAACATGGTTTTAACTTGTTTTGTTATACGTAGTCCGATTTTCCGGGGAAGAGGCAGGGCCCCCTCGTCCCTTTGATATACACTCCGCCCGGGATATATAGAATATTTTGTTTACCGATTATATTTTATCATTGGATACAATGTGTAAATCTTTAAAATTTCTGAATACTAAAGCTATCACTTTTTAATCATTATGCCGGAGATGCATGAACAAAGGATTCATACGGAAATCGGAAATCTATACATCTGTAAATTTTGTTTTCCTAAAAGTTACTTCTTTTGAAATCGAGAGCTGTTTTGGGGGGCTGTTAGACCATACGTCAGAGGTACATATCGAAATTTATTTACACATGGGCCCAAAATCATTTCTTATCCCCTCCCATGCCATAGGATCAATGTTAGCTTTTATACAGAAGCATATATTTAAGAAGCATATATACATTTATATTTTTGGCAGAATTTGCATCTTAAAGAACTTAATAAAAGAAGCGTTTTGTGTAATTAAGTTCCAAATGCTATAAAGGGGGTGTTGGAAATTTGATTCTACTAAAAACAGGTTTTCCCTTGGTTTTGGTGAACTTTATAAAAAAAGGTGCTGAGTAATCAATTTGAGAGGTGGGGGAAGGGGCTTCCTTGGTGTGCTAATATTCGGAGCGGCCGTTTCAGCGGCAGAAATAAAATGAAAGTAAATAGAACTCTAATAATTCTTCTAAAAATTAGAAGAAGAAAAATTTGGTGCCGAAACGGGAACGGCGCCTAAACGGCCAGCGCCAAACCGTCCCATCCTGGGGGTTCCTCCCCCAGAAAAGTTTTGGAAATTTGACCCTTAAAAACAGGGTTTTAACTTGTTTTGGTAAACCAAAAAAGACCTGAAAAAGGCAAAAACCAGCAGACCTTACCGACACCTTACAGAAAGTTATTTATAACATTTCAGAGAAAAGCAAATTAGAAATTATCAAAAAATGTATTTATTTCAAATTTCTTCGCGGAGCCCCTGGAAATGCTTGGCGGAGCCCTAAGGGCTCCGCGGAGCACAGTTTGAGAACCGCTGCTCTAATGCATATGGGCTGTAGAGGGCCCCACAAAGCTCTGAAGCCAGTGGCACCGTGCCCAGTTGTAATACATGTGGGGTAAGGGCTGGGCACTCGAGTATGTGTTCCGGAGTGAGTTGGACATCTATGCAGTTCCTACAGGGGACATAGATCTTAAAAGTCTTTGCAGTTAATTAATCAAGGCTTTAGGAATCCTTTTAAGGAGAAATCCTGGGCCTTCCCCTCAACTTTATCTTGCTAATGAAATCTATTTGTTTTAATGATACCATCATTATCAATGCTTTTTAAAATATACAGTAGAACCCTGATTATCCGCAAGGGCCCCAAACCAAATTTTTTAACGATGAGAGCAAATTTTAGATGAGATTAGACATTTTAGATGTAGAGCAAAGGTTTCTGCTGTACTGTACATATTTTAAAAGTTTTACATATCATGTTTTTTGTACAATAAAACATGGTTTTTATACTGAAATATTTTTTTTCGTGTTTTGACCTCATTTTTAGTCTTTTCGGGTTATCCGCGATTTTCGCTCTCCGCGGTACGCTTGCCACCCAATTGCGTGGATAATCGGGGCTCTACTGTTTTATAAAAGTTAATTATTTAAGTAGTGGTGTGAAATGGATTTAACAACAATTAACGGTTCGATTCCATTATCAATCCCGCTAAATACCGCTATGGTCTTTTGGACGTCACAAGGGAAACTATTATTGCTAAATAATTTCAAACCCATGATTAAAATGTTTAGTTAGATCAATAACTGTTCAGATTATCAATATGGCAATGTTTAGCAAGAATGTTAATGGAATTGAATCAAATGAACAATAGTTTTTTTAATTTAACAATCTCGTTAAAAAGATGGCATACACTACTCTAATTACATCTATGAAAAAATATGTATATCTGAAAATAAGAATTTAAAACTATTCAAGGTACTTATACGCACTACCCTATTACCCATCAACCGTTCAGCGATCGTCAAATTCAGTGGAACATCTGTACAACAGTCAAAGGGCTTTAATAACGTTTTCAGATTCAGCAGCAAGGTTGGCGGCATGGGCGGATTTAGATGGTGAATCCTGAGGGGGCCCATTGGAAATCTAGGGGGATTAAGCTGTCCCTGATTGCTTTGGAAACATGATTTTTCCTTAAAAAATGAAATTTCCCAAAAAGTTCAGAGGGCATTGCCCCCATGTCCCCCTTAAATCCGTACGTGGTCGGCAGTATAATACACAGGAACCCTGGACCTGATTATTACTTGGCAACCCCTGGATTAGATTGCTTATATTTTTTGTGATTGGTTATGTGATTACTAATAATTAATTACTCTTTGTGTTTACAGTTTCAAAAATGTCTTGGATTCAAGAAAGTAAAAGAACATGGTTAGAAAAGTTCTGCATTAATGTTTTGAAAGCTGGTGCAATTCCCAAACATGTTGCTTTTATAATGGATGGAAACAGGCGATATGCAACGAAAAAAGGAATGAAAAAGCTTGAAGGACATGCATTAGGTTTTAATAGACTGTCTGAGGTGATATATATTTATATTAAAAATGCAACCAATAAATGCATAAATTGATCAAACAGTACTCGCAGCTTTCAAAAACCTTGATAAAGAAAAAATATTCTTGCCTTAAAACTTTAAGGGATTGTAGTTTTAATTTCGGGTTTTATATTGTTGCCTTGTTTCTGAACTGAATTAAAGTGAAATAAAAATTCACAGTGAAAAATTTTAGGGAATTTAGTACAAAATATTGTGTTTTGGGGGGCCCTGAAACATTTCTGCTCCCCTTTTGCAGTAGTCAACTGGAGGCCATTTTTAATTTTTTCTCCCCCGCTTTTGTTGGCACTAGTAGATAAACCCTCTCCTTTCCAAGTGGGACATTATTTCTGGACAGTCCCCAGGGGTGCATCTAGAAAGAAATTGGGGCCGAAAACGGCCCCTTCACAAAATTCCGACCCTCAAAAACGGCCCCTTCACAAAATTCTGATCCTCAAAAACAGCCCCTTCACAAAATTCCAGTTCCCAAAAACGGACTTTAATCAAGCTATATGCACTTGCTAAGTGTAATTTTATTTTTAAAAATAATATATTTACAGAAATACGGCCTTATTTTAGAATGAAAAATTATTTTCACAAAATTCAATTCCGTTTTTCACAAAATTCAACTCTGTTTATCACAAAATTCAATTCCGTTTTTCACAAAATTCCCCAAAACGGCCCCTGGCAAAAAATCCTGGATGCACCCCTGGTCCCTGGGTAGGGGTAGTAAGAGTTTGTTCTCATATTAAAACCATACAGCCAGAGTATAACTATCTAAAGTATTTATTTCTCTGTTAAATGCATAACTCAAAATGTGGTGTTATTCCTTTGTATGATTTTGGATGTTATTAAAAACAAATGTGCAAAATAAGGCCTTTAAAAGGTTAAAGTAACTAATAATGCAGAATAAGGTACTTTCGTATTTACCATCGACCATTCAGCAGCGGTTAAATTCAACGTCACAGCTATACAAAAGTCATAACCTTGTTTTTCAGAATCTTCTGATCAGATTTGGGACATTTTTCCGATTTGTAGACATGACTGTTACTGTATTCCTTAGTCACGTGTTTATTTTTTATTGTCGTTTAAAAAATTGTACAATGAAATAATGTGGCGAAACAAGTTTTTCTTACTGAATAAACAACAAATATGTGTGCATATACGTACTTGTAATACAGGGTGTCCCACGAGAAGTGGCCCAACCCCTTTAACTTTTGAACCCCTACAGATATAGTTATGAAAGTGGGGTCTAGGTATAGTAAAGTGACCATGATCTATCCGATGAGATAACTTTCAACGCCCTCTAGCGGAAACTTTAGGAGTTATAATTTTTATTTTAAAAACTATGTGAGGTATGTGAAAAAAGCCAATGACTAAGTTGTAGAGCAGCATCGATTCAGTAGGAAAAGACACCTTAAGCAGAAAAATATCTTGAATAAAACCCCTAAAACGCGCGCTCAATTAGGTTGAATTTACGTAGTTTTTACGTCTTAAGACGCTCCTCACGAGACGAAAATGAGAAATTTTTATTTTTATGATTTAAGTAAATGACTAAAAGTATTCTTAGTTCATTAAATTGAAAATTTCTCATTTTCGCCTCATGAGGAGCGTTTTAGAAGTAAAATCTACGTAAATTCAACCTATTTGAGCGTGCATTTTAGGGATTTTTTTCAAGATATTTTTCTGCTTAAGGTGTCTTTTCCTACTAAATTGATGATGCTCTACAACTTAGTCATTGACTTTTTTCACATACCTCAAATAGTTTTTAAAATAAAAATTATAACTCCTAAAGTTTCCGCTAGAGGGCGTTGAAAGTTGTCTCATCCGATAGGGCATGGTCACTTTACTATACCTAGACCCCACTTTAATGACTATATCTGTAGGGGTTCAAAAGTTAAAGGGGTTGGGCCACTTCTCGTGGGACACCCTGTATAAGGACTTGTTTTGCATAGTATCAGGATTTTAAAACTTCTGATTGCTTTTAGCCCAAGTTAGTCTAAATGCGATTCTGCTGTACTTAACATTAAAAAAGTACTGTACTTGTATTAAAAGGGTGAAATTCTGAGGAATTTCTTATTGTTTCTTTAACATATCTAATCTTGTCTTTTTAAAAATTTCAAGCCTCAAAAAATTCAGTTCATCTCTATAAAAATATATCAAACTTATTTTAAAGATATCAACTTTTTTAAAGTAATACAGTTTATAAAATCACTTTTATAAAATACTGTTCTTATCACTTTCAATTTCTTTCAGACTTTGGAATGGTGTCTAGATTTAGGCATTACAGAAGTTACAGTTTATACTTTCAGTATAGAAAACTTTAAGAGACCAAAAGAAGAAGTTAACTGTTTGATGAATTTAGCTCGAGAAAAATTCAGAGAATTGCTTGAAAAAAGGTAATATTAAACTTTTACATTTAGGTAAATGAGTACATTTGTACAACCACAAATAGTGAGAAGTAACTAATTTGGCTCTCTATATACCTTCCAACCCAAAGTAGTGAATGACTTAGCTCACTTAGGGTTACACTTACCACCTAATGACATAAGACAAACTACGAAACAAACCATTCAACTTGTGCCCCAAATACAGAAAACATTAGTTTAAATACTTATTTACAATTGTATTAAAAATCTATTTTTTTTAAATCTGCTTGCATCTATTAACAAATTTTAAGTCAAGTGGCTTCAATAAAACATGTTTAATATTATTTTTCATCTTGACACAACTTCTGCTACCAACTTGCTCCCTAAATTTAATAAAGTTATTTTTAATTCCGTAAAAAAATTGTTGGTTTTCTTCATCTGCTTGCAGTTAGTGTGGATTTGGGGCAAAATGGTTTAATAAAAGATATAAAACAAATTTCAACTCATTATTATGACTTTTTTTGCTGCTGACCTGTTCCCCAAAATTAGGAAACAATCCCAAGTTTTCAATTTTAAAACACTTTTCAACATTGTGAGAAAATGTTTCGAGCTTGAGTTATACTTTTTATTAAGCAGATCTAGAACTATTTTAAATGAAGTTTAGCTTATTAATTTGAAAGGATAATGAAAATTTGAAAATTTTTTAATGGAATTCAATATTTTTCCATTATATTTCACACATTTTGGATTCATAAAATTATGAAAACTTTCATGGCCGGAATATTTACTTTTTAAACTTTTTCTATTGTAAAATTTGTAATTTTATCTTAATGTGAACAAATGTTTCAACTACTAAAATATATTTCCTTTAAGTATTCAACATTTCTTTTTATTAGAGATAAATTGGAGAGGTATGGTGTCTGTATTCGTGTGTTTGGAGATATTACCCTGTTGCCTGTTGACTTGCAGATGCTCGTAGCTGAAGCTGTGCTTGAATCCTACAACAACACTAAGTATTATGCTGTTTTTAAAATCAATTTCAAAGTTTTGCATTCACTCCCTCTTTTATCGATACGAACACTAATAAGGATGACCAACAACAGGTCTAGATCCCACAAAGTTGTTTTTTTATTCTGAACTTTCAATTTCCCAATAAGAGTCCATATTAATTCTACTTAAGACACTGCTTAATGTGATTGCTTTGGGCTGAGATTAAACTGATAACAATATCAGATTGATAATACAGTAGAACCTCTTTACATGTGATATCCATAGGCTAAACGCAAGCATGCATTTAGATCTGCCCTTATTCTTTTCCTGTTCTGAGAATCTAACGTATTTTTTTTCACAATAATCCAAGCAGAGCATTTGCTTTTCACTTCACAGGATTGCTTGTAAAAAGTTAATTTCAAGAAAGTGTGGTTTTATATATAGGAATTGGTTTAACAATGTGATATACAATTGATCACATTAAGCAGAGTTGACTTTATTGTTTCTGGCCATGGGAACTTATTATTACTATCATCTTAAAAAGAATATCTATTTAAATGTTTGTAGTTTTCTTTCATTTAAATGTTTGTAGTTTTCTTCATTGTTACAAAATAATCCTTACATTACAAAAAAAATCACTATTACTTTCCTTGTTTTAAAATGTAATGGAGAAAAGCTAATTTTCATATTCGTAATATTTCTGTGTGTTTAGTTGGGGTTTTTTAAAGAAGGTATAGGAAACTAAAATTTATAGAATGTAAGTATGTAGGGTAATAATATGAAAATGCATGTTTGTATGCAGTATTTTACTAATAATTTTGTTTCTATAAATTGAAGTAAATCATTGAAAATGTAATTTTTCAAATAATTCTTTAGATGGATTCTATTTTTAAAAACTAAAATGTCAATGTTTTATGAAGACTGAAATAAGTGATCTAATGATTGGAATATTTCAGGACTTACTTAAATATTTGCTTAGCCTATACTTCTCGAGAAGAAATAGCTGTTGCTGCTAAAGAACTAGCTACTGAAGTCATGAAAGGTAATTTGATTGAAAGGTAGGATACTTTTTACACTTATATTTCTTTCTGTGAATAAGTGTTTATTGACTTCTGTTTAAATTATCTTTATCTGTCATTAATGTATGTTCAGCATTTTTGAAGTACAGTAAAGCACCGTTTATAAGTTTCTCGTTTATTCAACTTTTCCTTTTTATACGTTGTTTTTGCAAAGTCCAAATTCATTCCTATTTATTTTAATGCAAAAAAAATTTTTCCAAAAAATTATGATAAATTGAAGATTTGATATTCATATACTATGCAATCTATTTGGATGTGGTGCTTAGGATGTGCAATATAGTATTCAAGATATAAAAATTAAAATAAATATTTAGGATGAACTATAAAGGCTTGGTTTGTTTAATTTTTATGTTAATTATTTTAAAATTAAATTATTTTCATTTTTAAAACTGTTTCGAAGTAATTTTTCTTTAGAAAAACTTCAAATTTATAGCATTTACGCCAATCTGCAATTCAATTATACGTCTTTTCATTTTTTTTTAAATTTTATAAAAATTTGTACAAATTCACCTGAAGGTATACCCATATAGGTAAATTCAACACACAAGGACAGTAACACTAACATCCATGCCAAATGGGGATTCGAACCCCAGACGTACGGCCTTGCAGTCAGATGCTCTAACCCAACGATGGGCAACCTCCGGCCCGCCCCGTCATTTGGTCCGGCCCGCGGAACATTTTAATAATTGTAACAAAAATTCATTTAAGGGGTCTAAAAAATTCCAAAACCTGTTTTTGCTGAGCATAAACAAAGTTTTACATTTTCAAAGAAAAACATACTAATAATTTAATATTTCGAAGCGACCTGTTGGTAATATCTTTGTATGAATATTTCAAAGAAAGTAATTTCTGGATTTTTCGCTATTTCATTCTGGAGAGGGTGAGGGTGCACGGGGGTTTGAATTTTTACTCCCGTTTTTAGTTTTTGCATTCTAGCACCAACCTTATATTAATACGATTGGTATGAAATTTTAGCATGTTGTTCCTCACATGATCGGGAAGGTTTTCAAAAAAGAATTTTTAAAATCGAAGCATTCTAACCAGTCTTTTTTGGCCCTTTTCTAAATTCTTATACGTTAGCTTAATGTTAAATTGATAACGGTTATTGCTCCTTCCAGCTGACGCAAAACATCTATTGTTAAAAATGTTTATTTTAAAATATTTTATAACAAGCAGAATTTTTTAAAATATCAGAGAGAAATATTTTTTAATCTCTATTCTAAAAAAAAGTTTTTGTAAATGGTTTCCAGAGAAAGGCTTTTTAATTACTGATCCGTATAACATGTTTTTGGTATCAAACTGTTCGGATTCTTTTGAGGATGTGCAAAGTGCCTTTAGAATTTCTAAAAAAATTCTCAATTCTAAGATATTTCCATTTTTCTGGATTACGGATAAGGTTGCAGTTAACAGCAAGAAACTGTCGTACAATTTATTATACCTCCAATCACAATGACCAACCGACGCTATTCCTTAATGATGAAAATAATTTCTTTCACGCTTTAAAAATGCGCTTCAAAATATGTACTTTCTAGATAAAATATTTTTAAAAGACTGATAAGAGTTTTCCAGAAACTCACAGATCTGCTATTCAAGTATAGAATTTCACACACCAAAATTAATTGTTTGTAAACATTGAGTTCAATGTAGATTTTGTCTCTTATTATTTTTAATAGCTTAAATCGTATTGTTTAAAAAGTCTGTTTTAAAACTAAAACTTGAATGATAAAACACTAGATATTTTGACGATTTACTAGGTACTATATTAAATTTAACAGATTCATTGCTGAACGTTTTTATAAATATTGAATAACAATAGCACGAGCAGACTTGATGGATATTTTCAAGGAAAACGTGTTGATTAAATTATTGATAATTTAACCAATAAATATTCAAACTTTTAAGAGAGTGTGCTTCTGGAAAGTTGGTTGACGTTTTTTCTACTAATTGTAATAAGGAATGTTTTATAAATAAATAATTTTAGTGAGCAGGGTTTTGTGGGGATTGCGAAGCGATCCGAAACGCCCTGCGTCAGCAGTTAACGGGGGTTGGCGAGCGATAGCGAGCAGGGGGCGGTAGCTCCCTAGTGATTAAAATAATTGTTTTGCAATAACCTATATTCTTTAACTGAAAAATTTAGCAATTTTTTCCTTTCAATAAAAATTTAAATAACAATATTTCATCAGAAGCATTTTAGATAGTTTATGCCCAATTGAAATTATTATTTTTATTCCATGTTTGAAGGCGACTTGTTTTAGTGAATGAGTTGGTTATAAATCAACAAAGGGGGGGTTCAGGGGGTCTCCCCCTGACCTTTTTTTAATTTAAATTTTAAAAACAGTTTATTAACACTAATTTCAAAAGTTTTTTGGATTTTGTTTTACATCTTAGGAAAGTGTTAATGTTTTATTTGCTTTGAATTTGATGAAAACAGCGGGATAAAGGGGGAAATAAATATTAAGTCAGTAGTTGAGTTGAGTTGAGATTGACTTGAGACATTTGCTGACAAAAATTTATCGCTTCGTCTTCTCTTTACTTCTTTGGTAATAATACTTTTTAATTACATGTTAACTTGGGAATTCCTTACTAGGGGGATAATTATTTTCTTCTTTGTTATTCTACTATTTCATTTAAGAATCTTGCTATTGCGTGGATTTTAGTTCTTCTATTATCTTTGATTAATTTCATTAGCTCTTGATAGTTTAGCGATTTTAGTTGAAGTGCGTTGCTTAACTTTGCTCTCTTACTTACGTGTCTATTGCATTCAAACAGGAAATGATTAAAAGTGTCTTCTACTTTACAAGTATCACATAACGATTAAGTCAGTATAAATTGCTGTTTGTTTTGAAGCAAAGGTGGAAGAATTTGACAAAACTAGGCATTACCAATTGTAAAAAATATAGTATAGAGTGAACAAAGGATATTGAAGAGAACAAATATATAGCACATTGAAATAAGGGGGCTAAGAGGGTCTCCCTCCATTTGAAAATATCCCTCTAAAAATGAGGATTTTACACATTAATTCTAAACAGGTGATGTTTTTAAAGTTTTTTTTATATCTTAAGAAAATATAGCATCAAAGAAGAATCCTAGGGGGAAGGCAGTTGACCCTATTGCCTCTAATGACGCCCTGGAAAGGAATATAGTGAAGAAACTAATACTTATTTATTTTAACACAGTTTGAAAAGCCTTTTTCCCCGAACAACGGCGGATATATCAGCTAGTATATAATAAAACTACTCATTTTTTACTTAAAAAAATATTACCTAATTTCTACTCTATATGGCCCTCCACGTCATGATAATCATTGAATCCGGCCCGCGGATTCGAAAAGGTTGCCCATGCCTGCTCTAACCATTAGGCCATTACGTCGTATTTATATACATGCAGGGGTCTGTTTAGAAGAAATTTGGGTCCGTTTTCGGACCCTTCACAAAATGTTTCATTGTGAAAACGGACCCTTCACAACGTATTTTACCTTAAAAACGGACCCTACACAAAGTACTTTGGCCTTTAAATGACCAATATTTTTCACAATACTGCAAATATGTGAGCTTATTTTCACAAAAACAGGCTCCTGGCTGAAAAGTTATAATTTTACACTAACTAAAATTCACAAAAGTACGAGTAGATTTTCACAATTTTTTAAAAAACGGACCCTTCACAAAAAGTCTGGACAGACCCCTGACATGGTTTACGTCGGTCCCTTGAAAAACTCATAAACGGTGCTTTATTGTATCTAACTTTTTAAAAATTCTCATCACAAGCAAAGTATCTAAATTAAAAATAAAAATTACTTTTTCTACTTACTTTATTTCTTCCTCAATGCAATTCTAAGTCTTTTTCTGTCATATAGTTAAACCATAGTTTGCATTTCTTTCTATTTTACTCTGGCAAAGTATTTGATTTAAACTGTTCTAATCTTCTTAAAACAAACAAAAGATTAAGCCAGAATTTCGAATGTATTGTAGTGATTTACTTGTTACGTTATGATATTTTTTTTTCAATTTTAATGGCTTACTCAAAGTATTCTAATTATGTCTTTTATATTTAATACAGTTTTCTTTTTTTGTCATGAAATTCTTTTTTTAACCTTTTAAAATTTGTTTTGCAAGAATCATAGTGTGTAAGAGCAGATTGATAATGTACTCATCTTTCTAGTGACATCAATGAAGAGCTTGTGAACAAAAGCCTTTACTCATATAAAACTCAAGACCCAGATATGGTTGTTAGAACTTCTGGTGAAGTACGACTGAGCGATTTCCTCCTGTGGCAAAGCAGTTACTCTGTGTTATCTTTCCATAAAGTCCTGTGGCCTGACTTCAGCATATGGGATCTTTTTTTGGCTGTTCTGTATTATCAGCAAAACTGTCATAATCTTATTGTAAGTTGGGTAGTTAATTTGTAACATTTATAAAGTTTGACTACTGTAGGGGAGAGTGGGGCACCTTAGGACACTTTTTATTAAATCATTTTTATACCATGATATTTATTCAAACAGCTATATTAAATGTATTCCTTTGCACATCTAATAAGAAATTTTCTACCAATTATCTCTTTTAGGGAATTTACAATAACAAATTTAAAAAACCTATTTTACTGTCCCAAGGTGGCCCACCTTAAGACACTTTCAATAAAAGTATATAAATTTTATTTTGTGGAATAGCACAAATACGGAAAAGGCTATGTTTAATAATCATAAAATAGACAATCAACGTATTTAAATTCAAAATTTTTCACCGATTTCTTCATTTTTGTCATAACATGAATCACTGATTTTTTTTGTTTCCTTCCAGAATTTTTTTGCATCAATTTCTAAATTTTTTTAAATAAATTATGTGTTCTACTGTAATAAAATAAAATTAGGATTGGAGAACCGTTTTATAATGTATTCTTAAAATCCTCTTTTGTTTTGGAGGCCTTCCTTGTTATGTCAAAAACTCTGTCTCAATACTGTTCCCATCCCTTTGATTTTGTCATATTGAGAGTATGTACTGTATTTCTAAAAATATAACTCCCTCTTGGCTGTATAAGTAACACCATTTTTTTATTTTAGCAACAGTTTACATGATTTTCATATTTATCTCTATTTTATTTGCCCAGGAAGTAAAGAAGAAACATAATTCGGAAAATGTTTTTCATGAAAAGAAGTTAGATGAGGGTGCAGCTAATTTAGGGTTGTGTAAAGAAGACTCGTCCTTTCAAAGGTCACACCTAGATGAATTCCATAGTGGCAGTGCAAGCAGAAGAAAGAGACATCTTGAAAACTATGATAAGAAACATTATGACTTATTTACTCAAATTAAAAATGGCAATACTGTTCAGGGTATTCCCCCAGTATCTTAAATTGTAAATATTGTTTTCTTGCATTAATCAAAAAGTAAATATGGTACATTAAAGGAATGTATGAAAACCAATGGTAAGGTCTTTTCTATGCATATTTTTTATATTGGAAGGGCTTCTTCAGTTAGTTTTTGTACTTGTTGCCTGTCTATAGAATTTATTATAGAGGAACCCAACTATTAAAGGTAAAGCACTTTTACTTTTTAAAATAATTACTTTTTTATCAAGATTTATTTACTTGGAATACATTTATAAATGTTTATTGAATGTTAGCATTACTGAGAGTGAAGGGAATCGGGTCAATACTCAATGGTGGTAAGGGGGTTATTACTCAAGTTATTGCCCATTTGGGTTCTTAACGTTTTAGCTCGCCGACTGTTAGGTTCAGTGGCACAGTTAATGGGCTTAAACTAAATTTTTGGGGAAGTCAACAGGCTAATTTAGAAGTACCCCCATTTCTTAAAATACCTACTCTTAATGGTTTTTAAACAATTTCCTTTTTATACATAATGAGGAATGGTAACTAAAACAAGCCATACCTCAAAATTACTTTTTTTGACAGAACACAATTCCTTATAGTATTTTTTTCATTTATTAACTCACAGAAATCTTCTAAACAGGGAATAGTGCTGCTACTAGGCAGCACTGTCGTGGCTACTGACCAATTTTTTCGGTAAATAAATTTTGGCTACAGAACTATTTCAGTAAAATTCAAAGCTTTTCCTCTATCTGTCTCCAAATATGATTAATTTACAATAACATTTAATATCACCATAATTATTGATCTTTCTATACTAGATCTGATTAAGTAGTATTATGATTTTAAAAAGTTTGTGGAAATCTTCATTATTAACTTCAGCTAGATTATATAACAGGAAAAACATGTTTACAAAAAAAATACAAAAATCAGGTACATAATAAACCATTTATTCTACTGTATGATCTTGATGATAATAATTTATGAATACTTCTACTTTTAAAAAGATAGGTAATGTCCCTGGTGATATTTGCTTTGATAAGATGGCTTTTTATTTAGAAAATATAATATTCTTATTCTAACATCTTAAAAGCAATATCATATGTTTATAAACTTTGACTTGATTTATGTAGAATAAATGTTTTAGTGAAAGTATTTGAAAGATCGGTGCATAAAAAAGACTTTACCATAAGTGAAAATATTTATGAGGGGTGTTCAAGTGAACAGGTACCAAACGACACTATGGGTATGATTGAAATCTACTCAAAAATAATCACAAGAGGCTGAGCACAACTATCCCAATGTTTCTCAAGCCAATAAATTCCCTGTGGCCGTGAAAAGATCCAATCCTCCACTGTTCTTCAGCCCAAGTTGAAGCGCTTCCATTAGAGATGACACTGAGCCACACATTCAGGCTATAAGGGGCCATTCATTAATTACGTAAGGGTCCCGAGGGAGAGGGGGGGTTGGAAAAATCTTTACATACCATTACTTGGGGGGTCAAACTCATTCTTACGTAAGATTTTCCAAGTTAATGTAAACAAATTCCAATTATTCTAATCAAATTACAATTGAATAAAAACAAAAGCAAAAAGAGTGAGAAATCTTTATTAGTTTTGGTTTCAACTTTTTTTTGCTAATCATTGCGTGCACTGATGGTTACCTTTAATCTTTTGAAAAACAAAATGGAATCTTACGTAAGAATAGGGGGGAGGTGGTTTGAAAATTCTTACGTACCCTTACATGGGGGTAGGGGGGTCAAAAATTGCCAAAATCATCCTTACGTAATTGGTAACAGTTTGGTTGTCGCGTCATTCGGTGCCTTCCTTTTTATTTGAACACCTCTTGTATTCAATTTTTTTATTTTTAAATTCATGAGCTTACTGAAGTGATTGTGCAAAAGGGAGTTGGAAATGTGTTGCATTTACTTAAGTAAATGAATTTGTTTTTGGTGAAGTTTTTATTTGAAATACTTATTTATTATATTAACTAAAAGATAAATTAGTTTGATACTCAAGTGGAATTATATACATTCAGACATTGCTTCCTATAACTCAGTCTCAATTGTTAAAATGTAAAACCTCACTCTATAGAACATTTGTGGTAAAACTTGGTTATAGATAAATTGTTTTTATATGAACTGTGTGCCTTTTATTTTACAAAATTTTAAACTTCATCACCTTTTTCTTTCTTTTCAATTTAATATTTACAATTTCCCTCCCTGACTTAAAAGTATCTTTGACTTATTATTTCTGTGATACTATAGCAATCAACCATTCAACCTTAAATTAATGTCACAATTCCATTATCTATTCCATTTAAAAATTTTCAATATGTTTTGGATGTAAAAATTTTGTTATCATCAATATAACTGCTGATAATTTTAAAACTTAGTTTGCCATTTTGGCAGTACTTTTAATCTTTCTGAGAACAATTTTGATGATTTTTAACAGGATAGATAACAAAAAAGATGTGGAATTGTGTTTCATAATTGTTCTTGAGTGTAATAACTGCATTTTTTAATGCACTCCCCTTGCAATAAAGTTTGACTTATTTGTGGTCCATTTATAATATTTAAAAATATAGCTGTTTTGTATTTCTTTGTTTTATAAGTTGTTTTAAATTATAAATTTCCTTTTACTAGCAAGGTTCCTTGCTAGAACCTTTTTTTGCAATCTCATTCCAATAACCTGTTTTGACTGTTAATTTACTTGAATAAAATATATTTTGTGATTATTTTTTAACCTTTACTACTTAAAAGATTCTATACCTTTGGTATCTAGTTGGTACTGACTGGTGGATACTTCTTGTGTAGTACAGGAGTTTCTGAAAAATGTAACCAGATCTACAGACATTGATCCTAAATGCATTGAAGTTATTTTCCGTAAAAACAATACGCTTTATTTAGAATCAGGGTTGGCAAAAACACGGGTTTTTTTGAAAAAACCCAAGTGGGTTGGGTTTTTTCGGGTTTTTACAATAAAACCCTGAAAAAACGGAAAAGGTGTGGGTTTTTTCAAAATTAAGTGGTTTTCTCCTAGAAAGTAAGTGGGTTCTTTCAAATTTTAGTGAGTTCTTCTATGTTAAATGTATTCTTTCAAAATAATGTCAGTTTTTCCACAGTTAAGTGGGTTTTTTCAAAGTTTTTATACTTTGAAAAAAACCCACTAAAATTTAAAAAATATCTTAAACTTTGAAAGAGCCATTCAATATTGAAAGAAATATATTCAACTTTGAAAAAACCCACTGAAATTTTGAAAAAAATCGTCTTTATATTTTATACCTAGTTTGAACTTTAAACGTCCTAAATTTTGAAAAAAACCCCATTTAATAATGAAAAAAAACTCACTGAATAAGGAAAGAACCTATTTAACTTTTTCAAAAAAACTCCCTGAAATTGAAAAAACGCCATTTAGTTTTTAAAACCTAGTTTAAATTTTGAAAAACCCCATTAAAATCTTATAAATATCCTAAACTTTGAAAAAAACACATTAAATTTTGAAGGAAATGCCAAAATCTTGATTTTTTTTAAAAAACCCAAAAATGGGTCCAAAATGTGGTTTTTTTCACTTGGTTTTTTTTTTTTAAAAACCCATTGGGTCCAATCCAGCCAACCCTGTTTAGAATTAACTATAACATTAGGGAGAAAAACTGGGGTGTTTTATTGCACTTAAAGATGTTGTTGCTGTCGTGTCCAAAAGAAATTGAAGACTATATGGAGCCAAAAGCGTTAAAAATGAGGGCCGCCAGGTCTGGAGCCCGAAGGTTATTAAGAATGTCAAGCTGGAAAAGAGAAGCAACAATGGCGTGACAGTCAAAAATATGGTCTGGTGTTAAAGGGGTATCCGGACAATTTCTGCAGAAGGATCTTGTGTCATCTGGAGAGATTTTCATTCCTTTAAAATGTCCGCATATTCCCTCGGGGAGCCTACAGGGCGCGTCCCCAGCCGGCGGATAGGGAAATGCCTCCATTGTATCCCAATGGGGGGCAGAAGTCCAACCTCCTAGGAGGCTCTGGCACACCTATTCCATGGATAGTGAAACTTGTGGAGCTAGCTCTTAAAGATGACAGGTCTAATTAACTCCAGATCAAATAAATTTAATCATTGCAACCTGTTACATTAGGGGCCGTCCATAAATGACGTCACGCTCAGAGGGGGGGAGGGGGTTAATCAATTTGTGACAAGGGGGAGGGAGGGGGGTTTGAAAGTTGTGACATCACATCCTGCAACTGAAAATCAACGAAAAAAAACTTGGTTCTGGGCACTTTCAAATTAGTGTATTAGACATATTGTTGGTTTAAGAGCGTGACATGTGACAGAGGGGGGGAGGAGGTCAAAAATGGGCAAAAAAAGTGTGACATCATTTATGGATGGCCCCTTACTTGGAATTATATTTCCAAATCAGTAATTTCAAAAAGGTTCCAAGATTTAAATGCCTTGACTCTTTGAGTCCTAGATGCCTCAAACTTCCATAAAATTCCGTGATAATCTCGGGCACCTTAGTTGTGAAAGGGACTTGTTATTTATAGATAATTTTTAATCCTTTTAAGTTAGCTGAATGAAACAAAACAATTTCAAAACCACATTGTGGGTGGTGATATACAGTTAGGGGACACATAGGAATCAAAGCATTCTAATTTTAGTCACACCATTTATTTCAGAAATATTTTTAAAACCTTTTTCATGTGTATGTTTTCATAATAAATAAACTAAAATTTGAATTAATTCAGTAAAAAATTACAAATGAGGAAGTTTCATATTTTTATTTTATTTTTTAAATCGATCCTACCTTACGAGAAAACCCTAAAACCGAGATATTTTTTTATTCTGATCAATATTTATTTTTTTACTGCGGCTTAAAGTTTGTGCTCTGGAAAAGGCGGGAAAAACAGCGATTTCAGATTCGTGATGTCACTCGGCATGTCAAAACGACTACAACTCGCATCTCCTCCAAAACTATGCAGCCGGTGTTGACAAAATTCGGTACATAGACGTATCTCGAGGCAAGGACGATCACTACCAAGTTTTCCAAGTTCGAAAATCGAATATTTACAAGTAATAAACGATTTTATGGCTAAAAACGCTTATTTCTCCATTTCTCTACTAGAGTGGATCTGCTTGACTCACTATTTTAAATATGAAAACCTCAGGATTAAATATTTTTGATAAGAAAATCTCTATAATTGCCAATTTAAAAGTTAAATCAGCTATGAAAACACCAAAATAAAATTAAATAATTAATTTTAAAACACTACATTCCTATATTTTAAGGTTTTTACCCTTAAAATTCAAATATTTATGGAAAATGTATTATTAAATATTTTTTATTAAGTGGGACTAATCCTTATCTGGTCTAATGAAACTAGACCAGATCCATGAGGTCATAAAGACCTTTTATTTTAATGATGAATAAACATCAACAATGGATTTTGTTTAGTGTCGAGTGACGTCAAATTTGATTTTTGAGCGTTTGCGATTGCATCATTTGTTTACGACTTTTTTCAACTTTTATTTCTTCTATATCTCAGTAAATAAATTTTTGAGGAAAATTTGGATTGCAGATTTGGATTTTTCACCTCTTATATTGTATTAATATACCCCAAAATCGAAAATTTAAAAAATATGAAACTTCCTCATTCTCCTGTGAGGATTGGCCATTTCTAGAGTTAAGCATTGGTTCTTTTAGGTGGGGATTTGCTAAGATTTTTCAAATTCATGTGTCAAAAACCTGCTTTATAGGGTTAGAATTTGGCAAAAACCTTAAATTCTTAGGCGAAGTTAAGTTGTATGCCTCATTTGTTATCAATTTTTTCGAAAATTTGAAAGCCTAATATCAATTTTCTCTATTTCTAAAGACTATTAAGCCTCATTAGTTATCAGTTTTTTTGAAAATTTGAAAGCTTAAATTTTTGCTATTCAAACTTTTTATCAAAAATGTAACCTAACTTTCATAAGCTATCAGGGGTTTCCAACTGCTGGCCCGCCGGGTCATTTTACGCTGCCCGCGAAGCTCTCTGAAAACCCTCCAAAAAGTAGCTTCAAAACACTTTTTAGCACACTAAAATTCAAATTTTCTTCGGGGGAGAACCCCCGACCCCCCATATACCTCTTTCATTATGGATAGCTTCGATTGTTTGAAGTTTCGAGAGGTGGTTTGTAAAACCTGAAATTCCCCCTGAGCGTAGCAAGGAGGTATAAAGGCTTTTATAACCTTTATCATGAGGAGGTACAAAATGGAGTATTAAAAAATTAGGTAAAACATACCTCTAAGGAAAATTTGCAAACATATTCTTGAGGAAGACCTTTTCATTTAAGTATAAAATTCAGAATATTAAATATATTCAGTATTCCTACGAGTTGTATAAATAAGAGTAAAAAATTCATATATCCTCTGGAATTTTGGAAAATACAGTAGTGCATACATATATGTAAACAATCTTCGTCCTTCTTTTGCTGGAAAAGTTTCATATTGAAGCCTCTCATCCCCAAAAATTATCATCGTTAAAAAGGAGTCAGATTACTTTGCGGCCCGCCACTTGACTTGTGTTAACTATTGCGGCCCGCGAGTACTTAGAAGTTGGAAACCCCTGAGCTATGTAATGGAAATGATAAAATTCACCTAAATAGTTAAGTCTACTACCTTATTGTTTAGTTAATCTTGCTATTTTTCTCCATCCAAGGGTTAAGATTTTAGTTGTTAAGTTAAGATTTCCTCTTCCCCTATCGAGTTTTTTTTACTTTTGGGGGAGTGCAGTCGTTTGATCATATATTCAAATAACATCCATAGGCGTAACGAGGGGGGGTTATTGGGGACATAACCCCCCCATTGCATCGCTCCCTGAAACCCCCCCAAAAAGTAACTTCAAAACACTTTTTAGCAGGCAAAAATTCCGGGGGAGAACCCCCGAACCCCCCCCCCTATTTTTACCTCTTAGGTTATGGAGTAGCTTTGTTTTCTATGGTAAAAAATTAAAAGTTTTTATTTCGAGAGGTAGGTTGAATATAACCTGAAATACCCCCTGAACGTAGCAAGGGCTTATGTCAATCTTTATGTCGAGGAGGGACAAAATGTAGTATACAAAAATTAGCTGATATTTTAAATTAGGGAAATTTCTTGAGGAAGACTCGCAATTAAAGTAATATTCAGTGTTAAAGTTGTAATATAGGGTAAAAAATTCATATATCCTCTGAAATTTTTGAAAATACACAGTAAGTAGCTTCACAATGTGTAATAATATGCCCCTCTCCCGCTGAAAAATTCCATACTATAAGACTCTACCCCCGAAAAATCTGGGTGTGTCTCGTTTGACCGAAATCCATAAGACCGAAGTGCCTCTTTCCCGAACTCCAAATGACCGAAAGACTACTTGCTCGAACGGGACGTTTGCCCGAACGGGATGTTTGACCGACAGGACTTTTGACTGGACGGGACGTTTGACCGACAGGACTCTTTACCGAACGGGACGATTGACCGAACGGGATGTTTGACCGATAGGACTTTTGACCGAACGGGATGTTTGACCGAATGGGACGTTTGACCCACAGAGTAGAGAGCTTAACAGAGATACCAAACCGCCGTTTTACTCCTAAGATCTTTAATTTATTCAGCACGCATATTATAATTCAGTTCACTAGTAGCCAATCAGTGAACGCGAAATGTATTTGATTTGAATTTAACACTGATTATAGGCGATTTGGATTTGAGTGACAGCTTCAATGGGCGAATGACAGAATTAGCAGGAATAGCGTGGAGGCGGGACTTGAGGCCAGAGATTTTTCAATGGGAAAAGCCCTGTTAAAAAAGTTGCCATTAGCGTCTACGGAGATGAACACTCTGTTAAGCTCTATACTCTGTGGTTTGACCGATAGGACTTTTGACCGAACGGGATGTTTGACCGAATGGGACGTTTGACCGAACGGGATGTTTGACCGAATGGGACGTTTGACCGAATGGGACATTTGACCGAACGGGATGTTTGACCGAATGAGACGTTTGACCGAACGGGATGTTTGACCGAACGGGACGTTTGGTCCCGACAGCTCTTTTTGTTCTCTTATTTTTACATTCTATTTCAGTTTCATGTTGCTTGACCATTGGTCAAGATTGCACTATGTGGCTCAGAGTCGTTTTGAAATAAATGGTGGTGTTGGCAATTGATACTTTGAATTCCCTGTTGTTATAACATGACTCTTAGGTTCTGGCTGACCATTGGTCAGTATGATCCCCTTTTTGCTACTTCTATGCTTTGGTACTAAAGTAGGTCAAGTGATAGCTCGAACCAAACGGCCTGACACGCCCAACATTTTGGTCTTGACCACGGGTCAATATCTCTTGACCAGTGGTCAATCCAGTTTTTCTCTCTATTGTCAAAAATCTGAAAAGAGCGAGAAAATCTAAATTGACCACTTGTCAAGAGATATTGACCCGTGGTCAAGACCATAATGTTTGGCGTGTCAGGCCAATTGGTTTGAGCCACCACATGACCTACTTTAGTACCAAAGCATAGAAGTAGCAAAAAGTTGATCGGACTGACCCATGGTCAGGTCAGCCAGAACCAAAGAGACATGTTATAACAACAGAAAATTCAAAATATCAATTAGCAACCCCAACATTTATTTTAAAACGACTATTAGCCACATAGCGCAATCTTGACTGAACAAGCAACATGAAACTGAAATAAAATGCTCATAAAAATAAGAGACCAAAATGAACTGTCAGGCAAATGTCCCATTCGGTCAAAAGTCCTGTCGGTCAAACGTCCCGTTCAGTCAAAAGTCCTGTTGGTCAAACGTCCCATTCGGTCAAACATCCCATTCGGTCAAACGTCCCGTTCGGTCAAACGTCCCATTCGGTCAAACATCCCGTTCGGTCAAAAGTCCTGTCGGGAAAACGTCCCGTTCGGTCAAACGTCCCATTCGGTCAAATGGCCCATTCGGTCAAACGTCCCGTTCGGTCAAACGTCCCATTCGGTAAAACATCCCGTTCGGTAAAACGTCCCGTTCGGTAAAACATCCCGTTCGGTCAAAAGTCCTGTCGGTCAAACGTCCCGTTCGGTCAAACATCCCATTCTGTCAAACGTCCCGTTCGAGCAAGTAGTCTTTCGGTCATTTGGCGTTCGGGAAAGAGGCACTTCGGTCTTATGGATTTCGGTGAATCGGGCGCGACCCGAAAAATCTACCATGGATAAAAAGAAGCCACAGATTAATTACTTTGGGTCCACCACTTGACTTTTAATTTTGATTACGGTCCTCAAGGACTTAGAAGTTGGAAACCCCTGTTTTAAAACATTAAGAACTGAAAAATTTTCCCTAGAAAATTGTGCGGTTTTCAAGGAACCGTTCTTTTCGGATTGAACCCAAAGAGCCTCAAAATGAGCTTAAACACTATTTTTAGAGACAAATTTTTTAAAAATTTCTGGGGGAGCACCCCCAAACCCCCCTCTGAAATTTTGAGGTCTTTTATACTGTGTTTTACCATTGAAAATTCAGCCTCTTAAATGAATTTTTAACCTTTGGAAATTTATAATTTATATAAATACATTTAAAAGCTATTTCTTGATTGCTCTTTCAAAAATACCATTCATGAAAAATTATAAACTATTATTTAATTTAAAGCTATTGATTATAGTATACCTATATCATGAGAAATCTTTTTTGAAAGGGAGTGATATATTGAAGTGGTTCGCTGGTAGGATTAACACCCCCCATGAGTCAACTCTAGTTACGCCACTGATTACATCCAGCATTATAACTTAATTATTTCCTTCTTTAAAGATTAATTCACAAAATAACCGAGTACGCCAAGAGGACCACATTTTTTTGTGGGTTGAAGAGAAGAAAAAAGGGTGCAAGTTGGGCAATGTATTTTAAACGCAAAATTACCGACTAACCTATATTCTTACGTTTAGGGAGTATTCAAGAAATCAGCTGGATGACGATAATTGTCAAATAATGCCAAAGATCTACTTCTCTGAACTACTCACAGCCAAAAGGTTCTATCTGTTCCGCTTGTTAAAAAAACTGCGCTTAACACAGTGGAAAAACTCGCAATTTTGGAAGGCAAGAAATTTTGGTCAGAGTAAACTCAGATTTTCGGGTAATTATAAGAATTTTGGAGAAAACATCAAAAAATACAATTATTTCCTCTAAAACTTTCGTTTTGAGAAATTTCTAGCACCTCCTTGAGAAGAGTTTAATCCTAGATATTTCAATAAATTTTGCAAAATTTCTTAATTTTTGGGATAGGAGTTTTTATCATCAAAAATAACCTGAATTCAACAGGGATGAAAAGAAAATGAATAAAAATTAAAAAATCAAATTATTGCTTGGATATGGATACCGCATGGACAGTTACACCAAAAACTTTTCCTCTTACATTAAATCGAGGATTTCCCCCATGAAACAATCAAACCCCCTGGGCATTTTTCAATCCTTAATTTCCTTCCCTAAATTTTTTCCTGGGAATAAAAAATTAACCGGATTTTTTATAACATTAGCACCTCTGCTTAAGCGCAGTGCACTTGTTCAAAAAATGCTGGAACAGTGGTTTATTTTAATAACTTGCAAATAATAAATAAGTAACGCATAACGCTTCTGAATTTATTTTTGAAATATGCAAACTTTGATTTGAGCCCCCTTTTTCATAAGGCCCACGTCTGGGTGGCGATCGCCACCCGGGCCACAGTGATTCCTGACAGATAGCACATCCACTAAATTTATATAAATTTAGAGGATATGCTATCTGTCTTGAACCCAAAATGAGTCAACCACTCCTCGGACGTCCTGTTTTTTTTTTCATAAACAGGGGTACATTTTTATCTAGACAGCTATTATACCCTAAATTAAATTTTGTTCCTTGGTATATTTAGGATGTTACAAAAGCGGAAAAACCCCAGGGAGGAAAAACTCCGTATAAGAAATGAAGTGGCGCTGTTTTCCGGAACTGAAAAATAACCCAAAATGTAACCACGTTTCCGGCAAATCCGAATTCTTAATTTGAATAGGGAAATATTACAAGATGTCCAAAACTTTAGCTTTAAAATGCCATGAAATCTCAAAGTTCACTTAATTTTTTAGTTAACTGCGAAATTAGGGTCATGATAGAAAAAGAAGAATATCTTAACTTATTTTGTGGGTGTGGCGGTGGTGTGTCACTTGATTTGACCAATAGAATGACAGCTTTTCATCACTTGGATTTTTAAAAAAATAAATGGTGTGTTCTCTAAATGTTTCCCTTCTTAAAAAACTGAAAAGCACACCTTTATTAAAATAGGTACAGGTTTTTGTCGCAAATATAAAATTAAGTCCAGCTAAATTTACAATTAAAGAACTATAATTCTGTAATTAAGAAATGGCGTAATACCATTATAATGGAATAGCCTAAAGTACTTTTTAACTTTTGATTAAATTTTCTATTAAATAAAAAACTTAAATTATAACAGTAGTTACTGTTTCGAATAGGTTTCGGTCGTTTCGGTAAGGGTTTCGGTATGTCTGCTACAGATGCTATAATTTCAATTAAATTTACAGTCAATTCCTTTTTATGTTGAATGATCAATGTATTAGATTCAAATTAAGTTAAAAAACTAGTTTTCTAAGAATATTATCTGAAAGTTTCATGAAAATATGTTTTTAAAACTAAAATTCTTAGTTTCGTTCTGAGACGTCTTAGAATTTTCTACCTTGACGCGCTTTGACGGCTATGGGCGCATGCGCGCACAGTGCGAGCTATATGCAGGGTTGCCAGGTTGGCTTTTTTAAGGCCAAATTCGAGAAATTTGGCTCTTTTTAGAACCGTTTGGCTTGGAAAAATGTGTTTGGCTTTTTGGCCTTTTTTTGGCTTTTTTGAGGATTTTTAACACTTTTTAAGGATTTTATAAAATTTTTTGTTTTTTTACTACTTAATTATTATGTGATACTAAGGGATCCTATAAAGTTCACAATATTGAAAAAAAATGGCTAAAAATGGTCAAAAAGCGATTGGTTTTCGTAAATTTCTCTGGAATTGAGTTGAGCAAGGTAGAGCTTAGAGTTAACGAAATTTCCTGTGTTGTTCTAAAAATCCTGGATGACGTAAAAATCCCCATGGAAACCCTTAATTCTGGAAAAACTTTGCCATAACAATTAGTTACTATAAAAAATTAATATTAATATTTTTGGATTTATAAGCTTTCTTTTGACTTGTGTTTTTTTCGTCGAAATCGGGACCATTTTTAAAGTCCAATTACTGCCTTAATTACCAACCGATTTTTACCAAAATCGAATAGGATGTAGATGGCCGGGTATATTTTAAGACTTTGAAATCGAAAACTCGATATCGCTTTTAGATTTTGGTAAAAATCGCAATTTTAGTGCGACTTCCAGGGACCCTAATTTTTGTCCTAAATTCACGAAATTCCAGATTCTGAGTGCTTATGAGAATGTAAAAAAAGTTCAAAATTTACCCACCCCATGAAAATTAATTTAATTAATTTTTGAGCGATTATCTAATGCACTACCGAATTTCACTTTGGAAACCGGTACTTTTCCGTGATTCTTTATCAAATTTCAAAATTTTTTATAATTTAGTATATAAATTTTTTTTAAAACACTAAATGGAATTCAGCATTTTAGGAATGTTATTTTAAACCAATACTAGTCAAAAAATAAATTTGTTTAATTTAGGGTCCCTTTTTTACCTTTAAAAAATATTTGGCCTTTTTTGGCTTTTTTTCGAACCCGATTTGGCCTCAAGTCAGCATTTTCACCTGGCAACCCTGGCTATATGCCGTGAACGAAAACAAACAGTACGCTCAAAGAATAAGGGATATTCCGAATGGAGTGTTTTAAATTATTGTGAATGTCACCGGTGGTTTAACACAACGATTGGAACATAGGAGTTATCTGGGAATATGAAGCGGCGAAATGCCGAATGTGGAAAAATCAGACGGCCAGTGAAAAGAACTAAAATAGCAGAGGGCATATATGGAAGGTAAGTACTCTGTAGGCCTAGTCGTTCGCACGAGAGATCCAACTGGTTTCTTTCGCGCGTTTCGACGTCAATATGGCTGATATTGTATTTTAAATTAAAAATCATTCCAAACGAATTGCTATTGTATATTTCAATTAATCCTATCGGATGATTATGGTTAATAATGCTCCTCAAGTATCTTGTTTATAGAGCGCCTGTCACTTTTATCATATGTTCGGCTCAATGTTTACTAGTACATATTTAGATGCATGTTCATGTGAGCGACAGACTCGGCAATGTTTGATTTGAATAAGAGGCGTTTTTTTGAATCCCAAATAGTTTCTTGCTTATCTTTTGATATCTCTGCACTAGAATTTTTAATAACTTTTTAATATTCCAAGAAAATACAATTCTTTCTGATCATAGAACCAAAACTATCTTTTTCTCTTTTCTAATGCCCTTCAACTTTTCTTTTGTGTAAGAAGCCTTTTTAAAAATTTCATGTGGATGTTGATGGTACAAAAATTTTGTCTTTAAATGCGTTAAACAGTAGGTTTGTGCTACACATCATGAAAAAAATATTTTTTACAGATTCATTTTAAAGGTAGTGTCAAATCATGATATACCTACATGATAAGTGTTCAATATTTTTTTTTCAATTTTATTTATAACACATGAAAAGTATTTTCTATTTAGAATTTGTTTGTCGAAATGCAAGCTTTAACCTTTTTCGAAATTGTTAAGTAATGTAAATCATTATATTGTTTTGCTATTAACATGAACCAATTATCATTTTTTAAGACTACAAATTGCATAGTAGTTAAATCACTAGTTTTTATTATTTTAAACTGATTTGTGAGCCTGTTTGGCCAGATTCTTTTATTTGCTTCTCTGTAGGTTGATCTACCGCAGAACTTTATTTTAAATTAAACTTAGTTTTTTTTTATTTTGCTTTAACTATATAAATTGCAATATTGCTAACCACCTGGGAATATTTTGTGATACCTAAAGGTATAAGCTGAAATTTTGTGGATGTAATTTTTAGAATATTCTATTATTGTCTTATTTAGGTTTTTCATTAGAGTCCCTGTGAAGCAAGTGGTATAGGTTTAGTTTATTGGTTGTTCTACAGCCAGTTCATTTTGAATAGACCAATGAAACAGGAGCGGTATGCTCAATAATGCCTAATAATGCCCTTCACGCAGCCCTAGTAACTGATTTTTTACAGTATATTGCCTACTTCAGTTTATGAAGCCTAGTAATTTCTAAAGACAAATATTTTGATGGAATTATTATGGGCAATTCCACGGGTAACTGACTGACATTTTTTAAGAAAAACACTTAGTATTTTGTTATTTTCTTCCCAAAAATAAATGATAAAAAAATACTTTCCACCCAGTTTATTGCTTTCTTGTTAGCTTAATCTAATGGCACAATTAAATTTTCAAAATATGTTTTTATTGATTTTTTTAAAATTTTAAACGACATGGTAACTGACTGACATTTGTGAAACATTTATGTCAGTCAGTTACCTTGTTGATTAAAATTTTTTAAAAATCAATAAAAACATATTTTGAAAATTCAATTGTGCTATTAGATTAAGCTAACAAGAAAGAAATAAACTGGGTGGAAAGTATTTTTTTATAATTTATTTTTGGGTAGAAAATAACAAAATACTAAGCGTTTTTCTTAAAAAATGTCAGTCAGTTACCCGTGGAATTGCCCTTATAGTAACTGGTTTCTAATACAGTACGTCTCACTGGCCTATTCTAAATGAACATATTATAATATAGCTTGGAAAAATTTTGGGAGAGGCCCCGGTTGGGTATTAATTTTAAAGTTTTCAGAAAGTATCTGCTACTGGTCAACATTAGCCTAGGAAAAGTTCAAAAACTATATTTTTACCCTTTTGTACCTGTTAGGACATATGCTGTCCCAGTCTGGTAAAATTTTTGGTACCTACCTTCCTACCTATTATCCCGTCGACCGTTCTGTGACTGTCAAATTCAGTTGCACATGCATAGAAAAGTCAATGGGTTGTTTACCATTTTCGGTACGGTCGACAGGGTGATACGTAAAAACATTTTAATAATACGCAATTGAATTTTTTTTATTATGGCTGAGGCAACAGTATGTCCCAGTTACTGAAAAACTTCCAGGAACAGAGTTAAACGCCAAGTTGTGCCTTTAAGAGCATCAGGATCCAATGGATATCTCATCTCAGTTGTCCCCCAGGAGATCAAACAAATGCCAATATTGCACTAAACTAATTTGCTTGCCATATTGAAAGGGTTAAATAAAAAACCTGTAACACACACTTTAGACAAAATTTCACAAAATATGCCCCCAATATTTTTAAAAAAACATCTTTTAGCAATTTTCCTTGTGTTTGTAATGGTACAATCAGTCTAATGTTGAGATTCCTGAAATTCTGGAATAGCTTAATTTCTATTTGGTAAAGAATTAGCCGGGCATACACACATAAATCTCTCCAATGAGGGATTTGCTTGATTTTATACTTTTTCGATACATTATAGTCTAAAACTCCCAAATTTCTGATTTTTAAGTTCAAAAATGTGTTTAAATAATTTAAAATTCAATTTTATTTTTGCCAAAACGTCAGAAAAGTCACGTTATCAGAAAACGGGCTTCTATTGGATGTGACGTCACAGCGCATGAAAACCATTGTGTTTTCTGTTTTCACGTGATCAGAAAACGGGCTCCTATTGGATGTGACCTCACAGCGCATGATTTGTGATTCGAAAGTGTTTTCGCGCCCAAACAAAAAACGAAATTTCAAAAATTTATATCTCAGAAACTAGGCTACGGATATACTTGATGTAAGTGTCATTCTTCATGGTTTTTTATCTACTATTTTAATAAAATATAATCTCAAAACGTGAGAATACCTCATTGAACTTTACTGGTGACATTTTTCAAATTACAAGTAAAAGTATTACAAAAATAAATTAAAATCAATGGTCAGGGTTTCTGTGCACCTGGAAAGTCATGAATTGGAGTAATTTTTTAATTTTTTCATGGTGAGTCATGGATTTCAGGGAAAAAGTGAAGGAAAGTCATGTCAATTCCAAACTCAAAAATGAATGAAATGCTTTTCTCAGATGGCTTGCGATATCCTCCAGGGCGATCGCCTAACATTTGCTGACTTGCCTGTATCAGCTCACCCTTTACTGAAACAAGTGAAAATAGTCTTTATATCCCGAATTTTCTGTATTTTTTTGAAAAACATGCATTAAGGTGCTGTTTATTATGTCAAAAATTATGTAATTTAAGTGTTTATGAGTCTTGGAAAAGGAATTGCCATAGTCTAGGAAGGTTATGAAAATCCATGGATTTGAAAATTTTCGTTTTGGCAGATACCCTGAAAAGTGCTATACTGCAGATATTTTCATGATAATCATCAACAACATTGTAATGACAGCCCATTGTGAGCCCTGACCTTCCTTCTTAAGTTTCTCCCATTATGCCCTTCTACTAAAAATCGAACAGTTCTTTCTTTGTCCATTCGTAGATGAACAGCCCATCTCCATTCTATTCATAATTTTATAAATTTAATGATATAAATAATTCATCTTTATAGATATATTTCAAAGTTAAAAGGGAGCTATAATTAAGGACCACTTCTTTTGTACATCCTTGCGTGCCTGGGGCTCTCTAAACAGGACTTGACTAACGATCCATTGACGGTGTTAGATTTTTTAAACGTTTTTAACATCATGGACCTGGTCTAGCACTGCTGGCTATGGGGGCATGCAACAACAACACAACACTTCTTTTGTAACTGTTAAAGAAATATTAAGTTTATTTTTAAGGAACTAAAAAGCCTGTTTGTATTCTTTTTACATACAAAAGGATTTTACATATAATCAGTTGTGTTTTTTTTATACTTTGTAGGTAATTCCTGTAGGTTGTATATTATAGTTGTTGTATTTCAAAAAATACTACTAAGAGGTACTTAAAAATGAGTTCAGCCATAAGGCAGGCATAAAATGTACATTAAAAACTAATTAGGGGATGTTCATAAATTATGTGTGGTAAAAAAGGGGGATTGGTTTTGCCAAAATCTCACCAAGGGGGAGGAAGTCGGAATTTGGAAAAACCTCTTATAACTTATGGACAATCTCTAATCAAAAATCAATTGATTTGTGAAGGTAACCAGGTGTAATCAATTTTAAAAAAGCATATTATTGATTAATGAAAAAAAAATACTAACAGCACTTTTATTTTTGAAAGAATTTGTTATAAATTAATTAATTGCTTCTAGAAATTTGGGTTCTTTTAATCATTTGCATAGAAAATAGAAATGTTATTTATCAGGAGTCCCAGTGTCAAAACTCATTTCAACAAGTGACATTTTTAATGCGACCATAAAAAAACACCCTGCATATTCTATTATACATAGATTTTTTCATACTTTGAAGTTGGAATGCTGGACTATTTAATAGCAATGTGGCATTAGTAAAGCACTATTTGTATAACTTACCCAATACTTTTATTTTATTACAATTCAGCAGAATCATTAATTTAAAACATTTTTGATCTTTATGCACACTAAATCTTAAAATAAAATCTTAGATATATCAAACGAGAGGCTTTTTTCATGAGTTTTTTCCTTCCTTTTCCGTTGTTAAGAAAGCAAAGTTTTTATTTCAATTTTAAGAAGTTTAAATGACCCTTTAGTTTAGATCAGAAGTTGAATTTAGAAGTAATAAAATGGAAAAGTACCTTTAGAAAGTAGGGTTTGAGGAGTCATCCCCCCCAAAAAGAAAGCTTGTAAAATTGTAACTGGTTCTTAACACATTTTTATCACACTGAAGCACTGCAACGAGATTCTGAGTAGTTAAGTTTGTAGCAGTGGTTGTAGGGTGTTGGAACTAAGTATTTTTGGACTCTTCTCTTCTGTTTTCACTTTTTTATTGTTTTGACCTAAACCAGTGTTTCCCAACGTGGAGCGCACGCCCCACCGGGGGGCAATTGGAAAATTTTCGGTACTTACGTATTATCCCGTCGACCGTTCAGTGGCTAATTCAGCGGCACATCAATAGAAAAGTCAATGGGATTTGATAACGTTTTTGATTAAGCGGTACGGTATAATACGTAAGAACCAAATTGAAACATGAACCACCAAGTTTTAATCACTTTCAAAGAAGGATTTAAAAAACTGGGGGGACATAGAAAGATTAGAAAGGCTTCGGTGGGGTATGGACCGAAAAAGGTTGGGAAACACTGACCTAAACCATCATATTTCGGTGGGACGGCGTCCGTCCCACCGCGTCCACCCCAATTTATCAGACCCTGTTTATAGTGTTCCATGACCCCCTGGTGATAAAAATTTTTATTGAGGGCCGGCGATATTGACACCCTCCTACCCTATAATCAATATCATTTTATGCACTTATTCAGATTTTGTGTTTATTCCATTTATTGGAAGACCTTTCTTAAAAGCGCCAGTTTCTGGTTCTCAGATATTTTGGACAGTGGACACGGAACTAATATCTTCTCCAGTGACTGATTTCTATTTGAAATCCTGTCATCATAAATCACTCAAATTTTACTCCAGATTGAGGCTGTTAAGCACGGTATTATCAATGAGGAATTTTAGCGAAACAGGTCAAACTCCGAATTTGTTTATAGTGCAGTGATCTGGAGCGTTAACTTATATTTTATTGGCTCCTTCGTCGAAAAGTTTCTGAATCCCTGTAGATTTATTTCTTAAGGGGTGTTTTTTCTAGGTGACAAATTTAGTCGTTTTTGTTGAAAGTCGATAGAAATAAACGATTGTCTTGTGTCAAGATTGGGGATGTGACAAATATAAGGATAATGGCGAGAAGTTGAAATACGTGGTGTTATCTGTTAAAACTGTCAATATAATGGAGGTTATCTTACCGTTTTATACGGTGTTGATTTCCATATAATCAGCGAAAATTCGTTTGAATTAATTTCAATGTAGTGTGTTTCTCCTAATTTCATTATAACCCTCCTCTAATTTATAACATCATTTGCGTCATTGACGCTACTTCAAACTAGTAAACTTCTGGAAAGTGCCCCCCCCCCTTGGAGACCCAAAAAGGTTCTCAAAATGAGTAAAAACCCAGCTTTTACAGGTCTAATTTCAAATTTTTTTCGGGGGAGGACCCCCATACCCCTCATTAGTATCAAAAAGGGGTATTCAGTGTTTATTTTTAGGAAATCTCCAAAATTTTGACATTTAGGTCGAAAAGTAAAGGTAATAGTGTTGAAAAGTGCCCCCTTTAGACTCAAAACGTTTCTTAAAATGAGTTAAATTAAAACCCTACTTTTACACATCAAATTTCATTTTTTTTCTGGGGGAATCTTGTCTGGAAAAGTGCCCCCCCCCCTGGAGCCGTGCTGGATCCGTGCCTGAGTCATAGTGATGTTACTATGCTGAATAAATAGTTACCGCGATACAGAAGATATGTCTAATAGAAATATTTCTATAGATTAGTTTTGAGGAATTGACAGTTGCATCGGCTGAGTACACTAAAACGTGGCGAGTCATTTCAGTATCTGTTTGTTTGTGAACTTGGTAGGTTCACCTGCACGTCGTTTTCAAACTCTGGGTTGTAACCGGACCTGGAAAAAGTGCCCAAACCTACGAACCTGGTTCGGGGGAAGCCCCTGCCAACTCCATAGGAGCAATACATAAGGTTTGGGGAAATTCTTAATTCTATTAGGTTCAGGGGAAGGTTACAACCTTTTCCAGGTCTGGTTGTAACACTGGCATGTCAAGAGCTTTTGCTTAATTTTTTGGTTACCTCTGATCTAAGATGCAGGGTTTTAAAAAATTCAACAGTCGTGAAATTAGCTTTTCTTTGCAAGACTGACTTTTTTCAAGAGATTGGATGCATTTAATCTTGTGTCCGATATCAACCTCGGGCAGGCAAGCATGGCTCGTTTCCCACGGTTTGGTGTGGGAATAGTTACACCGTAAAAGCAGCCTTTTCAAAATTATCTCCTGTAGGAAGAAATCGGTTTTTAGTGAAGTCAAGAGGGTATTTCTTTTTAAGGTTTGGCTTTGTAGGTACCAAATAGGTTTAGAAAAAAAAAATTAATATTTTTTTGTACCGTCTATTATTTTTTGGATGTTATCAAAATTATTCCCTTTTTTTAACATTGTAGAATTTTTATTTTTAACTGAAGGAAATGTGCATGCAGTTACTATTAATTGTTATTTACCTTTGTTTTCCTAGCGGCATTTATTTTTAATTTACCTAAAGCTAAATAGTCGAATTAGTTAAAAAACCCCACTAATATACGATACGTAGTCGGAAAACCTTTTGTGGTTTTAGTAATTTTCAGAATATATTTTCCCAATCACATTCCTGGTATTAATACAGATTACTTCTGTTTTTGTTCGCCCCATGTACTAACCAATTCGCGCATTCGGATAGAAGATTACCATCACCACTTGTGGATTGCGGTGGAAAGCCCGCAAGTTAGCTTTCCAGCCTCGCCCAAGTCAGCCTTCACATTTCCTCTCCCGCCTAGCCTCGATGCGTGGCAGGGAAAAAAAAAGAACCACCCTAGAGAGATAGAAAAGCGGCGAATACCCCCGCCATCGAGAGGGGGGGGAGAGCGTGTTTATCTTGGCCCCAGCGCGGATGCGGGTTGCCATGGCAATAAAAATCTCTAAATACCCCTTGCGACAATGAGGGAGTTTTGGTTATGAATCGGTGGCGACTCGTTTTCGGATGGCTTCATTGCTGGTATTTATAGGATTGCGGCGCGGTCTATATTATTATTTTTGGCTGGATTTTTGCGACAAGGGATCGGAGGATGATAATGTCTGTAACATGGGCGCTCTCTGATGAGTTGGAAAGTTAAAGATATGATTGCGTGCATGGTTTGCCATTAAACTGTTGTCGGAACTTTTTCCAAATGTTAATGTTTTGTTAAATATTAGATTACTTGCCACAGGTAACCATCCCATTCAGTTTGAGATTGCTTCTCCAGCACTGCAGTGTTTGAGTTTTCTGATGAATTTTCTGTATCCTGAGATGATTATAAGATCCACCACTTTATTTGACGATTAAACTATCTCAGGGTTCCCTAGGGTCAGGGAATACCTGGAAAAGTCAGGGAATTTTAAATTCCCCTAAAAAGGGAAAATGGCTAATTTTGGCCAAAAACCTGGAAATCATAAAAAATACCTGGAAAAGGAAAATTTTCAATGTTTGCTTGTCACTTTTCGCAATAGAAAGGGAAAAAATAGTCAACTTATTGAAAGTTCTGTGTTCAAAAATGCAAGAAGTATCCGAAAATGCCGTGAATTGCTAGTTTTTTTTACCGAAAAATCTTAAAAATTGACCTGGAAAAGTCAGGGGATTTTATTTCTAAAATTGAGTGGGAACCCTGCCATCTGCTGTATTCTGTAAGTTGTACCTTGTACCTAAGTAAGTTGTATTCTGTAAGTTGTACCCAGTACCTTTTCTGTTATCTGTTTAGTTCACAACGTAAAAGTGAAAAATATAAAGAAACAGACAAATAAAAAAATTATTTTGAAACTGAGTCATAAAGACATTCATTATCAATGGAGTAAAATATTTACTGGATAAAAAAGTTGAAACCATTTTTGAATTAAAAGTAAATTTTATTTTAGCTTTGTTAACCTTACAAAGAGTAAAATTTCGAAGAAATTTATTTTGAAACAAATTTTGAAGAAAAAAAACTTGTCAATATCCCTTTTGTTTGTAGGTAGTGTTTTATACATTAACATTACTAACCCAGTGACGATGTCTCGTTTCCCCTCCTGCGGAAACGTGCCTCAATTTTCGCTCGGCTTTTTTAAGGGCCCAACAGCTTGAACTTTTCTCCATGAAACGAGCTGCGAGAGAAAAAAAATTAAAAAGAACGCATTATCGCATCATTCGCCGGCTCTCTCTTCAGCTGCATGCCGCCCGGAACCACGTGCTCGTCGGGGTGTTTGCGTCCGTGCATCTCGCGCTCTGGGTTTCAGCTGTCCGCTGTTTGTCTAACATCTGCGTGCGTCAAGGAAGGAAAAAAAAGTGGTTTTCGGGATTCGTGTTGATCTCTCTCTGGTGCCAGTTTTGAAGGATCATGTACCGTGTACTGATACCAAAACAACTCAAAATTATTTTTTGTTTTGCTAAAGTTGTACTTTTACCGAGTTTTTTCAATGGTTATTTGAGTGCTAAATTTTGAGTAGATTTTTACTCGATTCTTCAAAACCATCGATTTTTCGGAAAAAATCTGTAAAAACGAACCTGTTCTATTTTGGTATGGTATGGAACAAAATTATATGGAGTCATTTCATAAAATCCATCGACAGTAAATAAATATTGGTATTTCAAAAAACTATTCAAGTATTCATTGTACTGTATGTTTTTTATAAATTAAGGAAAAACATTGCCTGTTTTTGGGCTTATGCCCTTTGTTCTAATCTCTATTAATGCTATAACTCCAATAGTATCTTAATTGATAAAAATAAAAAGTTCATTCTGTTATGATCTCCATGCTTTAACACCATCCATTAACATTTAATATTGAAACTATCGTAACCATTATTAATATAGAAAACTACTATTTATGGGAAATTCTAGTTTCCTTGGGGGAATCAACATTTAAAAGACTAGAAACCTATATTTCTACTATAAAACTTCAAATGTGGACAAAATCGATTGTTCGTTTATAACTTCCCAGAATGCTTCCTATCAGCTGCCATCCCCAGAGGGATGACATCCCCTTTTTTTTTGCTGTGATATATATTGACCCATCATTTTCCCCTTTGAGATCATTGGTCCACGGTCGCGTGATCAAGTCGAACCATCGAACATCTGGTCCATACGTAAAATGCATATTGATAGTAATGGCCAATAAGGAAGTTGCATGTGTCAGATTTTCAAAAACAAACAAGTGTTCTGTATGGTTTTTTGTATGGTAAAATGAAATATCTACTCAGTTTTTCAAAAAAATGTACAGGTAATTAAATATTTTAATTTAAAAGTCGTGAAAAAACACGTGACTGAAAACGTTTATTGTTTAAACTATAAGATGACGTCAACAATGATACCATCAACTCCATTGCTTTACAACAATGTTTAATATAAGATGACGTCACATCCAAACTCTTGGCGTTTTCGCGCTCTTTTAAAAAGGGGATTTTTGTTAATTTTTTTGGCAATCAAAAAATTTCTCGATCGGCCTCAAATTTTGGGTAGTTGCTTATTTTTGCAAGAGGAATCGATTAAAAAAATAAAAAAAAATCATGCAACTTCCTCATTAAACTGATGCGCGTGCTTAGTTCTGATACTTTTAACTTTATAAATCTTTAAAAAGTTTCGCCATATTGAAAAATCAAAGAAAGAAACGAAAATATTATCTGATAAATTTTTATCGGAGCTGAAAGAATAAAAAAATTCTTTTAAAATAATTTAAAAATAGAGACGAAGCGCCTCATCCTAGACTAGAGCAAGCAAATGTCTACTAGACTCTCCAAACTCCAGGTGACTTAACAATTCTGTTTCAACTCTGATTGTGAAGCCAAATACTTGATACCTTAGAAGAACTTTTGTATCCCAAGAGTAATCAAGTACCAATATAAAAAAACAATATGTCAACCAGCAGTTTTGGTTTAGTTAAAAAAAATTATGTGTTTGTAATTTCTGAAACGTCGTCAATGAAGTCCGATTGTGGAAAGATTTGCTCCCTGCTATAAAAGTGTACCGATATGTTGAGTACTAAATTTCTGAAGTAGCGACTAATATGTTGAACCAATTTTTCTTTGGCGTTCGAGTCCCACAACATATTTTATCAATGTAATTAGCAGGCCCGTAGGGTTTTATCCGCCCTGTGCAATGTGCATATCAATTAATTGCCGCCTCCCTATTTCATTTTTTTGTTTCGAGAAATTACCCTCCCCTTTGTTTTTTTTAAAGTCTACTGCTTAATGGTGGGGTGAAATTAGCATTTAATCATATTTAACATAAATTAGGGTTTTAATTTTCTACAGATTACTAATCGGGGGTTTAAAACTAAAAGTAAAATGCAGGCAATTTTAATCGAGAAAAGAAAATACCCTTGTTTCTCTATTCGGTGTCCTTGATGCAAACTCAAATGGCAACTGCGTGCTTTTTGTTTCCTATATATTTGTTTGTTTTCTAGTTTTGGATTGTTGTAATATGCCGTCCCCCAAAATTTTGCCGCCCTGTGCTGTAGCACATTGTGCACGTGCCTAAATACGGCCCTGGGTAATTAGTGTGAAAATGAATATAGGGTGATATTTTGGGAATTTCAGAGCTATCCGATAGGGGTACGATTTTTTCATGATTTTTCCAGTTTGATTGCGACCTTATTGTCATTAAACTTATAACCATGTATACGAATTCTTATATTCCTTAAGAAAAATAGAAAAAAAATTAAAATAATTTGAGATGTTCCCCCGAATGATCAAGAAGACTTCGATATATCGATATTAACACGTTCACGCCGGCGCGGTCCACCGGTGGCCCGCACTAGACTGTCTCATCGGGCGGCGCGGTCCACCGGTGGCCCGCACTAGACTGTCTCATCGGGCGGCGCGGTCCACCGGTGGCCCGCACTAGACTGTCCCATGGGGCGGCGTGGGCCACCAGTGGCCCGCACGGGTGGCTTTATCGGGTGGCGCCGCCAGATGAAGCGCAGCCTGAAGACGAGAGCCGCCTCCCAGCGAAAAACATGAAAATCGGCCCCGGCGTGAACGTGTTAAACTGACTGTTTTCGTGGCTATTCAGGAATCCCTGTCTCATGGCAACTCCTACTATTTGCGATCGCTTCCACGTAATTGCTAAGGTGTGCCCCGCGACGAGAGGCGCCCGAGAGCAGTTCCTGTGTGCGATCGCCTATTATGGGCAAGGGCAGGAAGTCGAAGGGAAGACTCTTATTCGATATCAATCTTCCACCAGGTTTGGGTGTCGTGGATTAAACCACCTGCGGTGCTTTATGCTCTGTTCATTTAGAATAGGCGGCTGAGACGCAATGTATTGGAAGCAGTTATATTATCGACGAAAACTTTTTCTTGTACAATGACAAGGCAGCCTTAACAGAAGTAGTTGAAATTCTATAAAAGAATCGGTCACTGAAGTTGTGTGATGAGCGTTATTATGCGTTTTTGTTCCTGTTTCAGCCGCCTATTCTAAATAATGAACAGACTATACAGGGTGTCCCACGAGAAGTGGCCTGACCCCTTTAACTTTTGAACCCCTACAGATATAGTCCTGAAAGTGGGGTCTAGGTATAGTAAAGTGACTATGCTCTATCCGATGAGATAACTTTCAACGCCCTCTAGTGGAAATTTTAAGAGTTATAATTTTTATTTTAAAAACTATTTGAGGTATGTGAAAAAAGTCAGTGACTAAGTTGTAGAGCAGCATCGATTCAGTAGCAAAAGACACCTTAAGCAGAAAAATATCTTGAATAAAACCCCTAAAACGCACGCTCAATTAGGTTGAATTTACGTAGTTTTTACGTCATAAGACGCTCCTCACGAGGAGAAAATGAGAAATTTATATTTTTATGATTTAAGTAAATGACTAAAAGTATTCTTAGTTCATTAAATTGAAAATTTCTCATTTTCGCCTCGTGAGGAGCGTTTTAAGACGTAAAATCTACATAAATTCAACCTATTTGAGCGTGCGTTTTAGGGATTTTATTCAAGATATTTTTCTGCTTAAGGTGTCTTTTCCTACGAAATCTATGATGCTTTACAACTTAGTCATTGACTTTTTTCACATACCTCAAACAGTTTTTAAAATAAAAATTATAACTCCTAAAGTTTCCGCTAGAGGGCGTTGAAAGTTGTCTCATCGGATAGGGCATGGTCACTTTACTGTACCTAGACCCCACTTTCATGACTATATCTGTAGGGGTTCAAAAATTAAAGAGGTTGGGCCAATTCTCGTGGGACACCCTGTATGTTTGGGCGTTCAGTTCTTTTTGAGTCGCTTTGGTCATTTATTCTCGACGACCTTGGGATGGAGAGTTTGTAAAAGGCAGGAATGTATTGAAAATGTAAAATTAATCATGCACTCTGAAGTATCTTCCTTTTAAAATAAAAAAAATAGCCTTTATGTAAGCGAAGCCTAGTTTCCAGTTGCAATGGTATTAGCCAGGTACTCAAAATTATAAAAGCTTAGTCTGCCAGAACGAATTCTATAATATTCTAACACTTAGCTAATAAGTTGTTTTTTATAGCATCTCATCATATATTCTCCCTCAATTGAGATTCTGTAGGTCATTCTGCTCTGTCCAACCTGTTTGAATGCATCTAAGCGCCGGTTTTTAAGAGAGGGTCAAGCAAGTTGAGCTATGGGGCCGCAGGCTAAGTCTGTCTCAAGTTTTTGCTCCATATAATTTTCACTCACTTTAAAATGCAATAAGATGCTTCCCACGTATTCAGTTGGTAGCGTGGAAAAATTCCTAACCGGTTATTAGGAGAATATGCGAAATATAATGGCTTTGGTGTTTCAGACGTCTCGCTACCCGTAAACGCCCGATGTAAACAAGTGTTGTAATTATAGAAAGTTTTCTTGCCGTGAATTGGATGTTAAACTTGTGACAATTGCTTTAGGTATGAGGGAATGGAAATCTTTGAGCAAATTACATTTTGTTAAGGGACCTGTCACATATTACGCCACACCTTTTGTGGGGGAAAAGGGTTTTCTACAAAATGATAAAAGGATGATGGAAAACTTTTTTGAAGCTTTTTATTACTTTGGTAGTTTTGATTTAACATAAATAAAAGAGTTACTAATTGAGGAATCTGTAGCAAGGGGCCGTTCAAATATTACGTAAGCACCCAAGGGGGGCTTGATCTTTGCTTATTTTGCCTGACAAGGGGGGAGGGGGGACATGAGTGAGATGCTTACGTAAGATACTGCATTTTCGAAAGTCTCTGTTTCTTGCATAAATAATTTCAAAACTGAATCAAAAATAAATTTAGCAAAAAAAAATGAATTAGGAAATTTGACGTAAGCTTTTTTTTCTGGGGATGGACCCCCCAATCATTTTGAAATTTTAACCCCGAAAAGTAGTGTTTCGACTCAAACCCTTAGGGTTACACCCAAAAAGGACAGCTCCTTGCATATAAGTCACCTAATCTTCAAGAAAAAAAACAGTACTTACTAAAAGGGGATGTCAAAAAATTTCGGGGGGGGGTCTGGCAGTTTCTTACGGTAATTGTGGTGGGGGGGTTGAGGTTTGCTTATCTTTGCTGACAAGGGGGGAGGGGGGCTTAAAAATGACCAAAAAAGTGCTTACGTAATATTTGAACGGCCCTCAACAATGAACCAATTCCAATCGCTCTACATTGGGGTGTTTCTCAACGGGGAACAAATTTAAACTTAAGGAAATTTCTTAAGATAATTTTCGTTGCTAATTATTAACCCATTGGCCAAAAAATTTGTTGAAACCATGTTCTGAAAAGTCTGATAAAAAGAAATGTGGAGGAGAGATCTCAAAAAAGCCCTTTTCCTGGAATAAGACTCGGTTTTATTATCAAAGTGTTAACATTTTAGGTTCCAATTTAATTTTGCTTAACATCCAATGAATGCATCTAATGAGTATCAGAAAAATAGTTTAAGCCGTCATAGTGTGGTCAAGACCTAAGTTTAAGGCCTTGTAAGAGGCTTGCACATTTTAGGACTCAGGGGAGCCGTGAAAAAGGTTGAAAAATACGTTGTTTGCGAGAGCCTCAGTTTTCAGGTTATGTAAAAAGAAAATAAGATTTGAAATGTTAAACTAGTTTTATTATTTTTTTATTAAGAAAATTTAAAATCTCCCCATGCTCCACAGAGTATAACATGGGGCTTAAAGAAGTAAGTTACAAGCTCAAATAAAAATAGTAATCAGTACAAAACAACAGAATCAAAAAACACTTTCAACAAATAATGTAAAAGTTTTTCTATTGGATACCATAGCAAAAAGAGATGCTGGCCAATTGATGTTAATTTTTCTCGAGGCCAATCTCAAAACTTTTCTTTGGGATGAAAATTTAGGGCAATCATAAAAAATATGATGGACATCTTCTTCACCAAAACCACAGTCACAAGACGAAGAACTCGTTTTATTTTAGCTTCAAAATTGGAAGTATCAATAAATGGAGTTCCTTAAATGTAACAATTTATAAGTATTCAAAAAGTATTGGTACTTCACAAAGTATTGAGCCTTTAAACGGAAATTATTTTCCACAATATGGGACCCTATTTTCACAAAAGCAGGCTCCTGGCTGAAATTTCAAATTATGAAGAGATTTCAGCAATTTCACAAAAACCGGACCCTTCACAAAATGTCTGGGACGACCCAAATTTTAAACGAAAAAATAATTTTATAACTCGTAAGTTTTCTAACACGACAGTTTGTCTCGCAACCTCATCACTCAAAGTCGTTTGCCACCTAGCTCAAAGATTCCCTTTTCTTCTCTCCACCGAAGAGCGAAAACAAAAACGAAGGTGCGAAAGAGGAATATTGAATCCCTGATGAGAGCGTTCTACACGTTCTTTTGGTAATTTTAGGAAGTGTTGGACGCCTCCCAACGTGTGGTCTGGAGAGATAACAGAGGAAGAAAACGTCCTTGTAAGGATGACGATGAGGCTTCTTGTCATTTCCCGGAGGGAAAATTGGATGTGAACGACTTTTCTTCTCAAAAGCTTTATGATGAAACCTCATCGTTTTGAGCGGCATGGATAAAGCCCTTTCCCATTGGGGAACATCTTTTAATTTTGTCCCCCTTTATGTGGATGACAACGTTAAGCCATATTAAAATAGTAATTTTTAAGTAACGAATGGTTTTGATTTGTTCTTCTGCGCGTTGAATACTTGTGGCGATAGTACTGCTTAAGTAGTACTATTTTATACCCTAATATCAAAAGTATAGTTTTTTCCCATCGGCAATTTACCAATACTGCGAGCAAAACGTATTTTAACTTATTAAACTTTCACGTAAGTCTATTTTATGAAAAGTGTTTGTATGTGTGCTCCTTCTATAAAATCTTATTTTTTCGGGTCTTAAAATTGTCATCATTTTCTAAACATGTTAGGCTGATAATGTCTCTTGTCCTTAACCCTTGATCATTCTTATCTTCTCCAAATGAAACTACTGACATGTTTATGGATGAATTCCCTTTGATTAATGAATCTTTCATTTCTTTTTAATGTTTGTATGAAAAATCTTCGCATGGTATCTTTTTAAAAAGGGTCAAATAAAAGTTTAATTGTATTATTGGCAGAAACTCGAGTTCTTCTCTAAGGCTTTTTGACCATTTACCATTTTTTAAACGATTTTTGCTCTTATTATACTCTTGTGTGAACCTTGGCTGGTGTAACAGTTTTTACGGGCCCGATTCCTAATCCTGGAGTACAACAGGTAGCCTTACGATTCCCACATTTCAATACACTACTACTAGCGCTTTTAAAATCATATGGTTTAAAAAAAGAACTCTAGTTCCTTTAACTATAGGAAAAATGATAAGTAATAATTTTACAGCTAATATATTCCCAGAAATGTTTTCTTCCTATAAAATAATCGCAAGGTCGATAGTCATTACCGCCCACTCTTTCTCTCGAATGAGTGCGACTCTAAAATTTCCGGTAACATCCTTCCAACCTCTGGGATTCCCGAACGCATCCCGAGGATGCCCGATCCGTCTCCTCGGGGGCTCCCGGAAGAGAAGATCGCTGTCGTTGAATCGCTTCCAAACACCCCCCTCGTTCGAAAAAGAAAAGCCCCGGATCGCCACCACGGGAAAGGTAGTGCTAGGAATGATACAGGGCCGCCGCATACGCGCCACTCCGAAATATTGATTTTGGAGCTCAATTTGGTTGCCATGGCTACCCGATCCTGGCTCCTTTGGCGAGGTCATTGCGCCGGTGGAGAGAGAGCTGGCTTTTTACGATTTCGCGCGTCTGATGCTTTTATTTTTTACATATAGTAATTTTTGCTCTCGTTGCCCACCCCTTTTTTTGTCCCGGCGATTTGTTTCGTCCCGCATCCGGGTGGCTGGCTCCTTTTTGATATGGGAGGGAGTCGGAGTGCTATTGACCCAATAAACCATATTTTTGGAGTGATGAGCGACTCGTGTTTTTTACTATAAAAATTAGTGTGAGTCAGTGGCGGATCTACGGGGGGAGGGGCTTTCGGGCTGAAGCTCCCCCCAAAACGTCTAGTATTTTATTTCTAATATTTTACTAAGTTTGTCAAAACGCAAATTATCTATATCCGAAATTCATATGGTGCGTACCAAAAAGAGTTGAAAAAGTGGGGTTTTGGACTTAAATTTCCAAAAAATTTCTGGGGGAGGACCCCAGACTCCCCTTTTAATGGTTTGAGTTGGATAATTCACTACCTTTTCCCAATTGGATTATGAAAATTCTTAGCCCCCCCCAAAAAAAATCCTGGATCCGCCACTGGTGTGAGTGAGTTGCTTATTTGTACTGATTAGTCGCGACATTGTACCACCTCAAATACCCCGAGTGACTCAATACACTAGTTGTGATAATTTCTTAAAATTGCTTTACTGATACGTTCTAATGGTTGTGGGGGTTTAGTATGGTGAAAACAGTCTTGTTATTACGATAGCAGTGGGGTAGCATGGACAAATTTTGTAGGGGGTATATTGAGTATGAGTATTTTGTCATTTTTTATGGAAAGAAAATGAAAATATAAACCTTTTAATGTTTTTGGAGGACTCATCACAATCCTTCCTTGGCCTCCCTTCTCCCCTTTGCCTAAATTGTATTTGTATCAGGATGAAGATGGGAGTAATTATTTTCCCTCGATTTAGTATCCGAGGTTTTAAAGCCGTAAATTTAATGGCAGCATCGGGGTAGTCATTCAGCCTGGACACAAGCTAAGTAATTAGCATCCCAGACCCGAAGGATACTTAAACTGAGATGGCACAACTACCTGTTGGATTAATTTAGCCTTGGAAAAATTTGATTTGAATACAATTTACTGCATGGTGCACACCTAGACGACTCGGAATCACCTAGAAACGGGGGTTCGTGGAAATGCACCCCTAGAGACCTAGGGGTTTTTATAGGCCGGCATGAAAGGTTGTGTAATCCAATTAACGCGTAACCTTTTAATATTAGATTAAAACAAGCAAAATCGTTCGATTGCGGCATTTGTTACATAAAAATCAATTTAGGAGCTGAAATTTCAGCTCTTTAATTGGTTTTAAGGAATAAATACCTGAATCGGTGGTTTTAATTCGATCCTAAAAGGTTACGAGTCAATTTCCACAGGGAATTTTACAACTTCCCGGTTATAAAAACCCCTTGCTCGTTAGGGGTGCATTTCTGACCCCTCTTTCGTATGTGATTCTGAGTCGTCTAGGCCTACTGGTCCTATCCCCTCTTAGAAGTTAACATCCTGTGTATCCAGGTTCTATTCACTTAAATTCATTGCAAAGAAATAAAGATCTTAAATTAGAACGAGTAACTGCACATCGAAGAAATTAATTCTTTAGGATGTTAAAGATTCCTCTTTGTGTTTCTCATTTAACTTATTTATCAAAGAAACTATTTTTTTACTTCGTTATAGTGATAAGGGAAGCGATGACACCTTGGAAAAATGAAATAACTGAGCGTTAAACGTAATCCCGTCAAAGAACTTTTGGATTGGGAAAATGTTAAATTTCGGACGCACACACACAGTGAAAATTTAGTTTTAAAAATCATGTGTTAAGAGGAATTTTCTAATGTGGGGCCCCATCTATGGAAAAATCATGTAATGGTATGGCGCAATGTGATCGAACTAGATTCTTGCGCAATAAAACCATAACAAAACCATGTAAGGGTATTCGAGATCCATTGCCAGTATTCGTATCTTAACTTCAACAAAAATTGCATACCTGACACATCAAATAAAACCGTCCTCTCTACAGGCGCGAATCCAGGGGGGTGGCACTCTGGACAGTGGCCCCCCTTGGGAACCCAAAAGGTTCTCAAAATGAGTAAAAATCCTACTTTTACAGGTCTAATTTCAAAAAATTTTCTGGGGGAGGACCCCCATACCTCCTCATTAGTATCACATGGGATCTTCAGTGATAATTTTTAGGAAATCCCCAATATTTTGACATTTTGGGTGAAAAAGTAAAAATAGTGTTGAAAAGTGGGACTGTCGTAAACGAGTATACGAAAAAACCGTTCAATGCAAAAACCGTTCAATAAAAAACAAATAAATTTATTACATGTGTAAAGCTATGAGTTTTTTGTTTTTTGAACGGTTTTTGTCTGAACGGTTTTTGTTTTGAACGGTTTTTTCGCGACACCATACAAGGGGATCTTGTCTGGAAAAGTGCCCCCCTTGGAGCCGTGCTGGATCCGCGCCTGCCTCTCTAACATTCATTTCAAGTGCACGTTGTCGGGTTTATATGGTCGTATCTAAAAATTCTGCTGCTCCGGTAGTCCCCCTCCTCATAAATTTTCCCGCATTTTGGGTATGAACCCTCTCGGGTCAGTGACCCCCTCCGAAAATTAAAGACTCATTTCTCACCGTCATCTTCCTGAGATTTTGCACCTGGTTGATTCGTATTTAGCCGTGAAAATGCCTCCTGCGCTTGCCAAGTTTTGAACTTTAAGTACCGGTGGTTTATTTATTTAAACAAAGCAAGGACTATTTCCCTTGCCGCTTTTTGATCTGATGTTTTTGTATAAAAACAGCACAGTTAAATATGGACTTGTCTCTGTTTTGGACCAGGTACAAATGGCCATAATCCCTCATGAGGAAGCACCTATACTGAAACATCTTTTAGGAGTATTTTCATGTGTCTTATATAATTTTCTTGATACTTTTAGTTAGCTTAAAGCTTTTGCTCCATGCGATTTGGCGTATTTTTTGAACCGTACGGTACTGTCAACATATTTTACAGGAATGAGATTTTTCAGACTTTTAAAAACTTTTCAACAAAAATTTCAGACTTGGTAAAAAAATCAGCTTTATAAACTGGAATTCTCAACTAAAAACTACATATAGTATTTTTCATTTTTTGTGATAGTTCTTGGTTTATAAGGATCTTTTCTACGGTAAATTTTCATATCTGAGGCAGCTAAATAATTTTAGTATTTGGTTTGGTTTACAATCTTATCGATTCTTGCAGTTTTCAGACTTTTTGCACCTTTTTTTAACACCTTTAGTTTTACAAAAGTTGAATTTTTTCTTGATTCTTGCGCCAAAACAATAACCAAACCTTATATTTTACTGGAACATTAATATCATTTGAATTACTCTTCGATGTTAATAGGAAATGTGGAAGTAAGGCCTAAAATTGATGAACTTTTTGTATCAGTATCACACTGTTCAATTTGTTATAACACAGATTACTTCCATACCAAAGTGCAGTTTAAAGTTTTGATACTTAATAAAAGATCTTAAGGTATATTCCATATCAACTTGTTCATTGATTCTGTTCTTTCTAACTATACCCTATATTTCGCTGCTTTAGCCTGACGTAAAACATCCTTAACAATTCTCCTAATATGCAATTAAGGGAAATTGGACGTATTAGGACTTGGCTTCGGTGGTAACGATGCGTTTATGTATATGTATGGTCTCTATCTCTATGTAATTAGATTACCGGTAAAGGATAAATCGATTTTTCAACATAGCATTTGTTTACCAACTCCCTTTTATGTCGTTACCTGTCTTGATTGATTGGTTAAAATTCTAATAATTTCGAAGCTTTAAGTACATAGTAGCTATCAATGGATGATCGTTTTGCCATTTAAAAACAACAAAATTTCCCTAACTGATTGTCGGATTCAGGGGGGGGCACGTGCCCCACCATAAGGATAAAATTTTATTGGATAAAATAGCGTCTAAAGATAATTTTAAAAAAATCATAATTTTAAAGCTTTTAAAAATGTGTTAACTTTATGGCCAAAAAAGTATATTATTCTTCAATATTTTCAAAAACATCGAAGTCAAAACCACAGAAAAAAATCCTAACAGAGTCCAAAACGATATATTCTAAAGTTGGATGGATATAAGGGCGCCACGAGGAACTTATAAATGATTGACAGAGAGATCGGCAGTACATTTTGGTGACCAAACCCCCTGTGATTGGCTGTCACTCAATCTTCTATTTTCGATGGAGAAGGAAAAAGCTTTTCTCAACCAATCAGGCTTTTTCCTCCGCCTCTCGTGACGTAGATGCGATCGCAGCTCCAAAGTAGCCCCATATCCATCCAACTTTTCGCTTTCCATTAGCACCTATGGCGACGGACTCTGTTCTAGTACTTTGTGGTCAAAACCTGGATCCGCCCCTATTGTGACGGGGACTACATGTAAAAGAATCAACCTAAATAGGTTATTTTCTTGTATCCCCAAGAAAAAGATTTTCCTACACCTACCCTAACATTTATCACTTCATTCAAAATAGGCCATCAGTAACACAATAAGTGAATTGGCTATTAGTCAACATTAGGTACATGTTGAACATCCAATTCCATCAGTTAGTATAAAAAATATGGTTCAATAAGAGGTAGCATTATTTTTGTATTAAATAGTTACGACGCTTATGCATCAGTGATCTGATTACATCCCTTAAAATGTCTGGGGTGAAAGGGTAGAAGGAATTTACGAGAGGATCTCTATTTCCCCGTAGATTGGTGGTCCATCAAGTTGAGTTGTAGACTATCCTCCTGTCCTTCTAACGAAATTAATTGGTTCCATCGATTATTGTAATTAGATTCCTCTTCGTTTGTCTGCCATGTTTCATCGTTCTGCGTATTTGTTGGATCGCGTGCATCTTTTGTTATATCAGCTTGTTACGGTTTTACAAGGTCGCGCAGCCGTTCGAGATGTGGTTGCAAATGGTTTTAGCTACTGTTCCTGTTCGCCTTGGATTGTACGCACTTGGATTGTACATTTGCATCGCTAAATAAACACAATAATACACACTTCTAATTAAAGCTAAATGCCCTTATGTGGGCCATGCGCCATAAAAAGCCAAACAACCAACCAACCAACCATCTAATTAAAGCTTCTAATTAACTAATGTGAATGTGTTATAATTGAATTGTGTGAGGAAAAAATGTTGTTAAAGTGTTACTTAAGGAGCAAATGTGTTCTTACGGTGACTTCGAAATTTAAGAGCGCTTTCAGATTGTTAACATTTTAGAACACCTTATAACACTTTTCAAACATTCTAAAACACTTATCAACCCAATACAATAAAGTGTTAAAATGTTGTACCTAAACCACAAAGTGTTAATTTATGACGAAAAAACTTTCTTAAATGCATTTTTGTGTGTAGCGTTTGCGTCTTTAATTTTAGTGTCCTCTAACTTTTTTACTATTCGTTGGATAGTTATAAAGCAGATCCTTATTACGGATGAATGTTCATTGTAAACGCTCACAACACTTTTTTGTTTAACTTTTTCAAACTAACAACATTTTAGTTTGTGTTTGCTAAAACACTTTATTATACTGTTTTGTGTTGTGATAGTGTTTCAAATAAGTTTGAAAAAGGTTTCTAGTGTGGCTAAAACAAAACAGGAAAAGCGTTGTTATTGTGTTTCGGTCTAATTTCAAATTCTATCTATTTTACTACAAAATTTTAGAACATATATCTGGATAGCAAAACTCCTGAAACATTAAAACATATTCAAAACACTTTGAGGACAAAAAATTAATTTTGATTATGTTGTGAATGCTTGCACTGTAGTTTTACTTAACATAAAGCCTGAGTTAGTTTCAGTGGCGGATCCAGGGGGGTGGCACTCTGGAAAGTGCCCCCCCTTGGAGACCCAAAAAGGTTCTCAAAATGAGTAAAAACACAACTTTTTCAGGTCTAATTTCAAAATTTTTTTCTGGAGGAGGACCCCCATACCCCCCATTAGTAACAAAATGGGATATTCAGTATTTATTTTTAGGAAATCCCCAAACTTTTTACATTTTGGGTCAAAAAGTAAAGGTAATAGTGCTGAAAAGTCCCCCCTTAGACTCAAAACGTTTCTAAAAATGAGTTAAATCCCTACTTTTACACGTCAAATTTCAATTTTTTTCTGGGGAAGGACCCCCATCCCCCCCAATGATACCACAAGGGGATCTTGTCTGGAAATGTGCCCCCCCCCCTTGGAGCCGTGCTGGATCCGCAACTGGTTAGTTTATTTCCTTGACAATTTTTGGTCTTACAAGAAGTGGTCCTTTTTGCTATTAACCTTAAGGTCTGCAAATGAGTTAAATCCCTATTTTTAAGGGTCAAATATCTAAAATTTTTCGGGGGCAGACCCCCGACCTGTTATCTTTCTTTTGGACTCGCATTGTACACAAACTTTTGACATTTAGGGCCCCATCATTAAAAAGTGTTCTGGAAGTCTGATTGGCGTAGGAGCATGAAAGATTTCAGTGTGAAGTTTAGTTGTTTATCTAATCGCATCAAGCTTTATGGTGTTTTTTCGCCTAATTAGCCATGACTGAATGCGGTCTTCCATAGTCCTAATTCATAAAAGCAGTTCAACACTTGAGTTTATAGGGTTGTCCTAAGAAAGTCTTACGGTGGCCATTGAGTGCTCCTTAGTCCCATTCTGCTTAGTTGGCTGCGAACTTCATCGCCTATCGATTTATCTTAAAGCCGAACGGGGATTATTTTGCCGACGCGACAGCTTCCAAGTCAATAGCCGAGCGTTTTAGAGCCGATATCTGTTTTCGTCTGGTGTAAATAATTACCAGGGTCCTTGATAAGCCCTTCTTGTTGTTGCCAGATTCCTCTTGTCCAGATTAGTTACGGGATTAGCCTGGGGAATCTTAAGTTTTAATGTCCCTTCCCAAGGTTTTTGCCCTAATCCCCGCTTTGTGTTGTTGCTCCTATGTGTATCGATTTTTGTCTTCTTGATGTTGAAATTGCTTTTTCTCTCTCGTGTTCTTGGCACTGTTGTTTCTTAGAAGTCTTACGAATGATTTTTCACACGTCAGGTGCTGTATTTTTCATCCCAAATCCAACCAGCCTCTGAGAGCTCAAATTTTTGACATTCCATTTTTTAAAGTAGTGCGTAGTAGTAGTAAAGCAAGGCTGATTGATAAACGTTCTATAAGACATTTAAAAAATTTTTTCACCAAGATTTTACCAGAGGGAATTAATTACGATTCACTAGGGAGTAAAATATATGCAAACTTATATCGAGTAGTACCATTCACTTCTTGGTTTCATCTTGAAATGCCAAGCGTATAGTATTCTATTTGTCAAGCTTTTGACATCTTAATACCTAGTATAGGAGAAGCTTTGTTGATTAACTTATCTAATCAATAGTAGCATAGAAACTTAGTTCCATGAAGATACAAATTTTAATCAGGAATTTTTCAGTTACATTTCTCGTTGTTTCATCTTTTCTTCAGATACCCATCTATTTGCTAGGGCATTTTAAAACTGAGTGAAAAGTAAGCTTAATTGATTAACTTACTTATCTATTATCATGGAACATCGAATGTGATTCTGATAACCCCCCATATGGTAGTTTAGTTGGAACATTTTAAATACTTGAGATAGTAATTGCCTTACTATTTTCTCCAGTAGTTATCAAATAAAAACATTTAGTTGTATGGAAAATTAGTGAATCTTGCTTGAAATTTTTGTCGAGAGGAATGCTACTTTCCGTGACGGCCTTTCTACCATACGTTTTGCTCATCCAGGGAAAGGCACTTTTTCGAATTTCTCAGCTTTCAACCTCCATTCCTCACGTGGGAGTTCCTCCGCATTTTTTTCGGGTCTTCTTTGTTTTTACGTCTACTGTGAATCCACGCGTCATTAAGTCTCTCATTTAGAGCGATGGGGGCCCTCCTTTTGTGTGTCTCCCCTCAGGAAGATGGCCCTTCCCGGTCTTGATGCCAATTCATTCATTTATCCTTTATCGGGTCGTAAAGAGCCGACGTAAAATTGGCCTTGGAACCCATTGTTTGGTCTAGTGAGATCTCGTATCTCCGTTTTTTAATGTCCTGTTTGGTGTGTTATCTTGTTTTGATAAGCTGCGATGTCGTTTAGTTCGTTTCCGTGTCCCTTTTTGTTTTCTCGGATTTTTCTCTTTGTTTATCTGTTTGCACTTGCTGCACATGAAGAAAAAGGTTTGGTATCTTATAGGGATAGGGTCTGATGATAATGCATGGGAATATACAGCTGGAGAGATAAAAACTGTTTTTATTTTTTTTAAGTATTCTTTGTAACTGTTGATAGATCTGCCTGACGGAAATTGTAACAGTTTTTTATCTTTGAAATAAGTAATTATTTATAAATAATTGGAATTAACATTTGAGAAGCTTGCAGCAATACCAGCAAACTCCAACATTGGAGTTAGCATGTTGTTGCAGCAAGCACCTTAATTAGAAATTTCTGTATGATGGAGATTAGAGATGGAAAATTTCCGGAAATTTTGGACAGGTGGAAAAAAACAGGAAAAAAAACCGTTTTTTTTCCGGAAAAATTGGAAAAGTCGGAAAAATTGACCTTTTTTGCATAGAAAAGAGTGGTTTATGAATAAATATTTTTTTAGAAGCTAAATAATCATTCGTTGTATAAAAATCATTAGTCATTATATATTATAAGTTATTAAATCATTAAAAATTAATTAAAAATAATTCTTCCAAAATAAAAATATGCAGCGTTTTACGAGTAATTTTAAAACAAAAAAATACAGTTTTTATAACTATAAAATAATATATGCAATATAAATATAAAGCATGTGATTGTAATAAATAACATTAATTTAATATTTATTTATTAAACATAAAGTACTTTTGATGAATTAATTTTGTATACAACATGATCCAATAACAAATAACAGATGTTTGCTATAATATTTAACATCAATATACATAATTGATCCTAACCTTTTTCACATAATCATTGCAATCATGTTTTCTTAGAAAGGCTGAGAAGTTTTAATTAAATTCTGCCAATTTAAAAAAAATGCTGGAAGTCATTATATAAAAAAATTAAAAAAACTTTCATTGTTTTGTTTAAATATTTTTGGAACTTATTTTTTATTATTTAATTTTCATGACATTAATGTGTTCATTGTTCAATAAATACTCATAACACCATAAATATTTTTTTAAGCAACCCCGTAAAAAGCCTCTAATAATCCCAAACTTTGAAATCTGATCTAATTTTTTTTAAATTCAGATAAAGCAGAGAAATTTGAAGAAGTTGTAAGTCCTTTCATATGCTTATGATTGTTAGACTATCTGATTTAATGGTTAAAATATTTTTAAAGTGCTGCATTATAAATTAATATATATAAGAATACCAAATTTATATATATAATATTCTTCAAATCCTAATTGGTATTATTGATATTAATTTGCATTGCATAATTATTTTTGTTTTTAGAGAGTAAAATAAATAACACTTGGATGTTAAAATAATTTATCTTGCAGCTTACTTTTTCCAAATTTTTGTTTTCATGTGAAATATTGAGTATAAAAAATATCAAATGAGAAAACATTAGAATGTGAAGTAGAAAATTTTTAAATGCATACAAACTTAAAATTTTTTAACTTTTCCCGAGTGGAATCCAACTTTTTTGGGAAAAAAAATGCTTATTATATGGTTAAAACTTCATTTTTAAGTACTTTATTGTATAAGAATATCATCTAAGTAATATTTTAATTGATATCGGTTAATACATAAATTCTAAATAAAGTATTTTAAATTAACATTTTCAATTTTTCCGGAAAGAAATAAACCCTTCGGAAAAAAACTGGAAAAAAACCGGTTTTTTTCCCAAAGTTTCCGGTTTTTTTCCGGCCATTCCCATCTCTAATGGAGATACAAGTAGCATCTAGTCTACAAAGTCCATCATTAATTAAATTAGCACCATTAATTATTAACCACCATTAATTAAATTAGCAAATAATGGATTTGGCAAAAAAAAATCATATCCCAACCGGTGGTCCGTCAGATTGAAAGCGGTCCGCGAAGAAGTTAGGTTCTACAATCCAAAACATTAAAAAAAATTGAGATCACCTAGAGAAATAAAGGTATCCGTGCGTCCATTCTAAGGAGCAAAGAGATGCTAATGAGTAGAAGAAGAATTTTGGAGCAGTGGCGAGTTGAACGAAAAGGAGTGATAAAATCCGTTCTCTCGATGACTAGACATTCCGGTGATTCTCTTAGAAGATTCATCCTAATTTAAATATTACTCAGTTCTAGACTAGTGAATGGGTTTCAAACGAATATTCTTTCGCAAAAAAAATTTTTTAAGGTGTTCTAAGGAAATTACTAAAATTATGTTTTATACAGAGAACCGCAGCATGCCTGATCAAGTTTCTATTGTTTTATTTTTGACTTTATTTCCTTTTCCATTTTATTTTTATTGTTCTTCCCGATTTACCTGATATCTTTATCACCCGAGTTATTTTTAAGTTCGTTCGTTAAGTACATTCCTCTGTTTTTTTCTCCTCGCTGTCATTTTTTCATTGTTGATACGACGATAAGTAAAAAAACGGCCGGAATACCTGGTTTTTTTTTCTCGATCCCAGCGTTGATTGAGGGTCCTTTCGTTAATGGGATTGACGATTAAGTTCTCGGCTTTTAACTAATCACTCACCTTAAGGGTTTAATATTACGTGATTGTTTAGGTTTACAACACATTTAAGAGTACGTTTTTCTTTTTTTTTGTCTTCAGAGGAACAAAACCTTTGTTTTTGTGTTGTTGGTTGGAACTGTTTATTGTGGTTCTGAATATACTCTATAAATGCTTTAAACACTTTTGCAATGCTGAGCAAACACAAAAATTAACTTCCAATCAAAAGCGTTTTGACTGTATTGGTTTTTTGTAAAAAGGATAGTGTAAAAGTGTTAGAGAAATTTCAGAGACGGAAAATGTGTTTTTATATTGTTTCGGTCCAAATTTAAGACCACTTTCATGTCCTAAACATACAGGGTGTCCCAAAAAAGACTGACATCTTAAAAATCAATAACTAATAACTTAAAAGCTGAAAAAGATAAAAATACGCGATTTGTTACATCCTACTCCTGAGAGTCTTAGGTGTAGGATACAACAAACCGCGTATTTTTATCTTTTTTTTTATTTTTTAGGTTATTAGAGAACAGTTCTCTATAGAACACATTTTTTAAAAATACACTGTTAAAAAATTTCAACCTTTCACCACAAACTGGTGAAAGGTTGAACTGTTTTTAACAGGGTATATTTATACAGGGTGTTTCAAAATTGCAGAATACGGCTTTTATTCGGAACCAGTCCCTTCTAGGGTCATGGAAGTAAGGTCTACCCCTAGGTAAGTGACCCTGGAGAATCCATTGAGAGGACTTACAGCGCCCCTAGCGGCGAAATTAAAAAGTTTAAAAAATTAATTTAAAAACTAAAGGAGATAGAGCAAAAACCTCAATAAAAGTATTGTTGCCAACGTCAAGAAGAACTCGTTGAAAAAAATTTGATCAAAATATTGGGTTGTCCCATAAGTTCTGTTACTTTTTACGAAGTTTCGTGTTTGAAAATTTTTTCTGAAGAACTGGTAATAGTTGGAGATTTCAAACAAAGGGGATTTTGATCTATGTATATTTTTGAACATAATGTGTGATTTTGGTAGTTCTCGTGATATTATTTCTTTTCAAAATGGCGGTTTGAAAAAAAGACCGCAAACGACGATTTTCGCGTAATTTTTTTCTTTTGTTTAAAAAACTAGGAAGAACGCATAATTCATGGCTAAAAAAATTTTTGCTGTATGTTTGAAATGTTTAGATTAAGATGTCATAGTTTCAAGATAATTCGATAAGTTTAACTTATGAAATTTTGGTCTCAAACATAACATCAATTGCAAAAAACTTTCCTCAGTAATGTTAATCATTTCAAAGAAATTCTCACAAAAAATCATCAAAAACAATAAAAAAAGCTTACAGATAGACCCCAGTATTCAAAATATGCAGTATATTAAATTATTTCTGTAATTAAGTTTAGAAAGTAGTGCGCACAATTCAAGCGCGCAACATTTTAGCTTATCCGAATTGCACTCGCTGAACTTATACGCTATGCGAACAAAGCAATTATTTGCTTCCTACGAAAACACTACAATAAAAACAACTCGTTGGAATTTAGAAATAAATCTATTCAACTATATTATGAAAAGATGCTTTCAATGTTTAAACTGTGTAAAAAAGCATTATGGTTCAAAAAACATCTGCCTTTTATTTGCTTCATACCAGCTGCTTAGAAAAACAATGGGCGTGCTGTAAAAACACGTGAAATTAGCAATATATGAAGTTTTAAAGCCAAAATTTCCTACCTTAAACTTATTGAATCATCTTGAAATTATAACACCTTAACCGAAACATTTCAAATATACAGTAAAACTTTTTTTATCCATGAATTATGCGTTCTTCCTAGTTTTTTAAACAGAAGAAAAAAATTACGCAAAAATCGTCGTTTTTGGTCTTTTTTTCAAACCGCCATTTTGAAAAGAAATAATATCACGAGAACTACCAAAGTCGCACGTTATGTTCATAAATATATATAGATCAAAATCCCCTTTGTTTAAAATCTCCACCTATTACCAGTTTTTCATAAAAAAATTTCAAACACGAAATTTCGTAAAAAGTAACAGAACTTATGGGACAACCCAATATCTTGAATATTCGCGGAGATATTAGCATGTGAAAATAGCACTTTTTCAGGGGTCGAAAAGTAAAAAGTTCGCATATTTGCAAATTTTTCAGTGAAATAGTGTAGTTTTGTGTTTTTTTAGTTGAAAGAAACCAAAATTTAATCAAAAAATCAAAAAAATTTGCAAATATGCGAACTTTTTACTTTTTGACCCCTGAAAAAGTGCTATTTTCACATGCTAATACAGGGTGTCCCAAAAAAGACTGACACATTTTAAAAATTTTTAATTAAAAAACTAAAAGAGATAAAAATACGCGGTTTATTGCATCCTACTCATAAGACCTAAGAATTTTATGACACAAATTTTCGTAAATCATTGTTCCCAAATCCCCCGACAGGGCATAAAAGTATCAATCTCCCCATAGGAGATAATGGAAAATAGTGCTTCCACCAGTCGGGGGATTTTTGGACTACGATTTACGAAAATATGTGTCATAATATTATTTGGTCTTTAGAGTAGAATTCAAAAAACCGCTTATTTTTATCTTTTTTAGTTTTTGAGTTATTGATTTTTAAAATGTAATGTGTCAGTCTTTTTTGGGACACCCTGTATCTCCGCGAATATTCAAGATATTTTGATCAAATTTTTTTCAATGAGTTCTTGACGTTGGCAACAATACTTTTATTGAGGTTTTTGCTCTATCTCCTTTAGTTTTTAAATTAAGTTTTTTAACTTTTTAATTTCGCCGCTAGGGGCGCTGTAAGTCCTCTCAATGGATTCTCCAGGGTCACTTACCTAGGGGTAGACCTTACTTCTATGACCCTAGGAGGGACTGGTTCCGAATAAAAGCAGTATTCTGCAATTTTGAAACACCCTGTATAGAACACTATCACAATACGATAAGGTATTTTAAGTGTTATACTCTAACACAATTAATTTGTGTTTACACTTAAGTTGTGTTGTTGAAAGTGTTAATTTGAGGACAAAGGTGTTCTCAAATGTGTTATGAGTAGGGTTCTAAATATTTCTGAAAGAATCGATTCCAGAATCGAATGCCTTGGAATCGAACCCTTGAAGGAATCGATTCCAGCAGGAATCGAATCATATGAATTGTACTTAATTTTCCTATTAATACAGATAATTATAAACAATTTTGTTCACTAATTAATTAGTATTTCGATTATTAATTAATATTTTGCTAGTTATTAATTAAATTAATAATAATTACTAATTATCTTTTTGATTTGTAATTGAAAAATATATGTTCGATTCTACTTTTTGGATACTGGCTCTAAGGAATCGATTCCAGATTGGAATCGAACCTCTGGAGTCGAATCCAAGAAATAAAATAATCGAACCTCAGGATCAGGAATCGATTCCGGAATCGAATCGAACGATTTTTTAGATCCTAGTTATGAGCGTTTGCAGTGTAGGAAGTAGAAAGTACGTCGAACAATTAAAACCACGTTTTTTTGTGCCGTTCTTTTTTATTCTATTTGTTGGCACGTCTGTTGAGCAGAGTGATGGGCCGCTTCTCGGTATGGCTGTCATTCAAGTTATTTGACTTAGATGTTTATCCACAGTATCTAAAAACATTCTGATGTTGAGGTATTAAAACAATTATCTCCATTCGTATTTATTTAGTAACAACGGAATGTGGTAAACTAGTTATGAACGTCGAGGAGTTTTGCGGGTATTTTCGTTCACATGTAGAATGACTGGATGAATCCATTTTGTTTCAAAATGCAGTGTTTCCTAAAGCATTTTTGAATTCGAAGAATAAGTGAATTCAGAGTGTTATTGTGTCAAAGAAATCGATCTCGTGTGATCAATAATGAAACCGTAGATTTTCCTTATTTAGCAATAAATTGGAATGTCTTAATTTTGTTAATTAAGTTGTTGACGTTGATTAAAATGTTTCGCATTTGCTTGGAGCTCTTTGAAAACTATCTTAATTTTTCCAAACATTGAGTATAGAGTTGCTACATAATTTGAAAGGCATTTTTGCTAATTTACAGTTAATTAAAACTCTAATAAGAAAACATGCTGGTTGCAATTTATTAATTAAACTCGTGGGTTGTTGAATTGTAATTTATCGCTGCCTTTCTTTTACACGTTAAGCGATGTTCATATCCTTTTACGTATTAACGGAAAAAGCGACTTCAAGGGGATTCGTCCTGTAAATCGGGTTTTACCTTGAGCGTTCATTTGATGCGGGGAAACTAACATTGATACTTTCGGGTGGCGCAGTAAAAAAGGTATCATTGATCTACAAAAAAATTGAATTGAAGGCGGCGGCAGTGTTTTTTTTGCCTGTATATGGGGCGTTGAATCTAAATAAAACTATAAAAATTCAGTTTTTCCTCTCTTACCTCTTTCTTCGATTAATTGTTTGTAACGTGCTTTCAGTTGTTCGCAGTAATGTTTTTAATTCTACATTCAGGGGTAGATCCAGGTTTTATATTTTGGGACCCATTTCATTATTTTTTGTAAAAAATAAATTGTTTTTGTGAAAAATTGAAGCAATGATAGTTAGGGGACATCCATAAATTACGTGAGGCGTTTTTTCCAAAATGTGGACCCCCTCCCTCCTTGGTGAGATTTAGTGAGATTTTGCTGGACCCCCCTCCCCCAAGTGAGGTTTACCTACAACTTTTGAAAAATAATTTGCAGTATCTTATCTGTGTGTATTCCTTTCTCATACTTAAAAAAAAGAAAATCGTATAATTTCTAACTTTAAAAGTTGACGTGAGATTTGGTGAGATTTTTCCAACCCCTCCCCCCCTTTATGACCTCACGTAATTATGGATGTTCCCTTAGCAGATGAGTGCGTAAAAGTAAAATTGACTCGCAAACCAAGAAAATCATGAAAAATTCAAATATTTTGTGAATGTTTTCTTGCAAATTATCACTAAAGCTAATTTGAATTTTATGAAAGGGGTGTTTTTATTAATTTATTTTTGTGAAGGGTCAGATTTAAAGAGGGGCACTTATTGTGAAGGGTCAGCAAAAGGGCCCAATTTTTGTCTGGATCAACCCCTGACATTTCGATTGAGATAGTTCGCTCTGGTCTGTCTTACAAATAATATTTATCTCTTAATGTCTAATTAACATTCGAACTTTTGAAAGTTTTATATGCTAATATTATATTAACAATTAATTTTTAGCATAGAATAGATAGTTTGGAAAAATTAATATTTATGACATTTAGGGATGCGAATTATTAGTAAAGTGTCACAAACGCCATGAAATTACATTAAAAATTTAATTATTATTGTAGAAAGATCATCGGTTTTTTTTACTCTCCATAATGTTATAACTGAAAGGCGAGATTAACTGAGTGCATAAATCTTCACATCGCGGAAGAAGACACGAGGTGTTATTGCCCCCAGCATCGCTATTTTCCAAAAAAAAATCATCTACTCCCCCCCCAAACAACCCTATCCTTTCACCATTAAGGAGGGGGGGGGCTAAATAAGCAAAACAGTTTCGAAACTTTCCGATGGATGCGCAAAGGCGTCCCATCGCGTAAATTTAGAAACTTGACTTTTGCCTTGCCAAGTTTCTCTCTCAGGCACGAGCGCGGAGAGACTCTTGTTATATCGGGCGCTTTTGGGGATCAAGTGGGGGAGTGCGTTTGTGCTATGGAGTGAGCAAGCGACATGTCCGTGTACCGTAAGTGTTGTGGGAACAAGGCGAGGAGTGCGGCGTACGCCAGTGTGACCAAGTTCCTCAGGTCAAATCCCGTGTTTCGTGGGCTGCTGCTATGGTGAGTTGTTTTTTTTTGAAGAGAAGCACCTGTGTACCTAGTTGGGTACATTCCGTTTTCTGCATCGTCTTTAAAAACAATTTGTATGCCAAATGTTAGAATTGTTATCGAGAATTGCAAACTGACCGATTAAAATTAAAATGTACTGGTACACAGGGTCAATACATTGCGAAAGTATTTGACATTTGTGCCAAACATTTAAGACAAGTCCGAAAATTTTCAAAATGTTCAGATTTTTTTCTCGTTTTTTAAATGCAGACGAATCAAAAATTCAAATTATGAAGAACATATTTGGCAATTGTAGGATATATACAGGGTGATTCTAAATTACGTGGACAAACTTCGCATGGAGGTAGAGGGGACCTAGACAAGCATATTTCGCATAGGAATGGGGGGCGCATCCTTACCGTTTAAGAGCTAGGACCTAATGTAGTGCGAGCGCGTTTCAAGAGGCCGTTTTTAGAAGGCCCGTGTGACGAAACAAAACATAATAAAATGAAAAACATTATTGCATGAGATACAGGAGTATCCGTACAACTTAAATCCTCAATGTGATAGAAATTGGACCACTTGCTAAACCGTGGGGTAAGTTTTAAAACGTGCGATATTAATCTCTTAGTCAAACAATGGAGTTCCCTTAATGGTATTTAGAAAAATGATGATCGGGGAAGGAATTTTCAATGATCAAACAGTTTCAATGATCAATGTTACGATCATTGAAAATTCCTTCCCCAAACGTCATTTTTCTAAATACCATTAAGCAGCGTTAGAAATTGGGGAAAAATCCACTGGTCATACGGACCAGTGCCGGACCAATCTTACTGGTCCGCAACAAAAATTACTGGTCCGACAAATTAAAAGGAACAAGTTTAAATATTATTATAAAGTAACTATTGCACTGAATGTGAGTACGAAATAGTAATGTTAAAAATTAATACATATTCAGTAATAAGTTACCAGCTATTCATAAAATTTATATAAAATAACTAATAAAGTAAATTTATGAGAAATAAGCAATAGCACTAAATGAATAATCAAAAAATTTTGAAAATATCTTATTTATTTAAAATTTTTCTTGATTAAATAAAATTTCTCTCTAATTGACATATAAATTAGATGCAATTGCACTTATTGACAAAAAGTAGGAACTTTTCTTGAATAAATGTATTGCACACAAATTAATACATAACTTACCTGGTGGAGGGTGGGATATTTTTTCACTGGTCCCCCGGACCAGTGATTTTCTGATTCCACTGGTCCGAGCTGTTTTTTAGTTGTCCCGGACCAGTAATCCAGTACAATTTCGAACGCTGCCATTAAGTGATGTCCATTCTTTGACTAAAAGATTAATATTGCACTTTTGAAACTCACTCCACGGTTTAGAAAGTGGTTCAAATTGTATCGAATTCATGGTGTAAGTAGTAGGAATACTTCCTTACCTTATGCAATAATGTTTTTCATTTTATTATGTTTTGTTTAGTCACGCGGGCCTCCTAAAAACGGCCTCTTGAAACGCGCTCGCACTACATTAGGTCCTAGCTCTTAAACGTTAAGGATGCGCCCCCCATTCCTATGCGAAATATGCTTGTCTAGGTCCCCTCTAACCCCATGTGAAGTTTGTCCACGTAATTTAGAATCACCCTGTATATGATACGGGCAATTTGATAAATCGGGGGTTATTAATAATGCCCGAAGTGGAGGAGGGCAATATGATAAATTCAATCGCATTTATCAATGAAATTTATCACTTTGCTCGCCTCCACTCTGGGCATTATTAATAATGCCTAATTAATCACTTTGTCCGTAACATATATAAGACAGGGGTCAATATATAGAAATATAGGACAACTATGGAACCCTGATTGATGTGCAGGATATCAATTGCAGTAAAACTTGCCAATAATTGTATAGTTGGCTTCAAAAATATTACAGTAAAACCTCATTTACCGGCCCTATTGTTTAACCGAATCAAATTTATATAAATTTTTTCAGACTTGTAGTCATGATCATGGAGGTTTTTATATTCAAACGTCACACTTGTTTGAAATTGAAGACAGTGGACCCCGCAATTTTTTGTTAAACTAGGGGGCTCTGCCCCCTGCTCGCTATCGCTCACCAACCCCCGGAACTGCTTCGCAGTTCTTTGAAGATCGCTTCGCGATCTTAGCGAGCAGGGCTCGCTTGTTTCATCTCAACTATCCAGTACAACCTGGAACTTGTCTGCTTATAATCTGTTCATTTAGAATAGGCGCCTGCAACAGCATCAAAAACGCTCAATAATGCTTAATAACGCTTATCAGACAACTTCAGTGACCGATTGTTTCTACAGTATTTTAACTATTTCTGCTTAGGTTGCCTTGTCATTGCAGAAGAAAATTTTTTTGACGATAATTAGAATAATAACTGCTTTTAATACATTACGTCTCAGGTGCTAATCATAAATGAACAGAGTATAGTTAATGATCATTTAATATCGAAACTTTTTGTCTCTCAAACTTTTCAATAATTTAATTCGGATCATTACCACGAAAATATCAAAACAAAGGAAGTAGGGGGCTACCGCCCCCTACTCGCTTACGCTCACCAACCCCCGTAACTGCTATTCAGCACTTTACAGATCGCGAAGCGATCTGTAATATCTGTAATCGATCTTTAGCATCAGAGTAATACAAACTTCCCGAAAATCCTCTTCCTTTCGTCGGCACAAATAGCACTCAAAAAAGCTAAATTATTTATTTCTCTAGTAGTTCAAAAAATATCGAATTATCTTTAAAAGATTATTAACCAAGTCTATACTATATCGCTAGCAAACTTAGAGCAAAAATGTGCACCTCAAAACTTAATTTAAATATCCGTGCTCGCGACAATCTAGTGAACAGGCAAATATAAAATTTAAAAACATTAAACACGTCTGATAAAGACCTACTAAACTATGAAAAAAAATGAAACTTTGATGCTTAATAGTTCCAAAACTAATTAGAATTTTTTAAAAAATTAAACGCCAATCTCTTTCTAAAAAATGAGAGTATAAGTGTTTAAAAAATCATATTGATACCGTGATTAGTTTTCATTTTAGATAGAAAAAACGAAAAAGTGTCAAAAATTTCAAAAATTAAAAAATTAATTACTCTAAACCAAATTCGAAATTCGAAAAAAGGGCGACGTAGTGCACATCTTCATACTTCAGAGTATTAGGCTGCAAAAAATCATAGCTCTGCTGCCAATAGATTTTGCTGAACTGGATTACGCGGCGAAAAAAGAAAAACTTCAACTTTGACCTTAAAAATACCCCACAACTAATTATCACATGAGTTAGCTTTTTGTTCTAGAATGTGCCCCAAATATTCCTCTACAAACGTTTCAAGTTTCATAAATTTCTATCAAGTAGTTTTTGCGATATAAGAGTTCAAAGAGTTGAAAAATAAAATTTTCTGAAACAGCGGCGGCAGCGGCAGCGGCGGCAGCGGCGGTGACAGTAACTTTTTTTTAATATAGAGAGAAATATATTAATTTATTGTTTGCAGGATTTGTTTTTAACTTACAATTTAACGCCATCCTTATCTCATTCGTTTGAAAGTTTTAATAACACATCTACTCGTATTTTTTTTCTTGCGAGCTTGATTCTCCCGAGTTTTTCAACAATTTCAGCCAAAACTCGTGTATTATCTGAAAATTTCCTTGAAAAACTGAAAGATTTAATTTTTCCCTTTTAAAATTGTTTTCAACTTGCATTTATAAGTTCTTGTCAGTCATTTATTGTGTTTATTTTTATTACTTTTAAACAAACTTTGAACCAGCTAGAGATTATTAAATTAATTTTTATGAAAGCGAGTTTCCTACTCCCCACAGAACTTATCGTGTTATGTTAGGTTTTTTTTCGTGGATCTTGTGTAAATCGAAGGAACTTGCAAACTTTATGATTAAATCATAATTTTCTTTGGCGGGTGGAAAGCTCCTTTAAATTAAGTTTCGTAGCTGTCAATCAAGTTGTTTAATTCGATTTGGAAGGTAACTATTTCAAGGCTGAAGTGTTCTCTATTCTAGATGATTGTCAGAGAGTAAGCTTTTTGCAATTTTCAATAGTAGCTGTGACAACGATATACTAATCTAAATTCTGACCAACGAACCACTAAAAAGTTAATTAAGTAGAAAATCATAAGCATTTTGTCTGTTGTTTTTTCATAAATGAAGCCTATAATTTGAAAATTGGAAATTTTCAATTTCAGAAAAAAATAAAATACTGTAGCTGTCAATATCATAAATATTTAACTGGTTAAGTTATAACTAGTTAAAGGAATTGTCAGTTTGACAAAGGGAATAAGTCCAAAAAATGGCAACTTTGCTTTTGGTGTTTAAAAAAATCTACAATGACCAAGCAACTCTGATGGGTTAGCTAATGTCTCTACTCATCTCAATATAAAAAAAATTATATAAAAATCTACAAGCTAGAGTGACATACACATGAGTGAGAGAGGGCGAAATAACTACCCCTGTTGGTGGATATATACACTGCTGTTCAAAAATTAAGGACGGAACGGTTTTTTAAACATAACACCTAGTAGAATTATTGTTCATCCATGAAAATCTTACCAAAAGATGTTCAATGGGTGAGAATACAGGGCCCGAGAACAAATTTTCCCTATCAATATTTTAAGGGGGTAAATGGGCCCTCCATTGGTAATGGAGTTCCATTACACATTTGGAGCAGTGGCAGAAACGTCTGTGAAAGAGGTATTTAACCGAGAAATTTTAGATTTTTTGCAATGAATATGATTGTTCCTGAACTCAATGCATATTTTCAATCACTTGTGCTGCCTTTAAAGGGTATTTTTTAGGTTCTATTGAGAGATATCGGTCTTACCATCATTTTTAGCAAGTTTTAGCTTCAGGATTATTTTTGGTAAGTGGTATCTTACCGTCAACCATGTTTTTAGTAGGTCTAATATGTGTCTGATAGTGTTTAGGTCTGGAGACCCAAAAAGTAACTTTATTCTTTCAATATCGTTACTTATGAACAACTTTGAGATAGTCAAATTGTGATTTTGTGCAGCTTTGTCACTCATAAAGAGAAATCATTGAACCGAGAGGTCTTCCAAAAGAAGTAAAAGGGACATGAGAACACATACATGCGATTGCAGATATTAGCGAAAATTTCTGTGCTGTCTAAGGAGTGCTGAAACGGCCCAAAGAGATGCATTAGTTTCACAGAAAGAACATTTGTTATTAACGTTAAAAAAAGAAGTATTTTTACTTTTTATGGACTTATACATGTCTAAAAAGAAAGATATATCTGTAAAAAATATCTCCATTATCTTTAAAATGAAGTTTAAGGAGATCGAATTTCTCTTTTTAATCTGTACTATACTTATAGACGTTTCAACACCCCCTATACTCAAAAGAGATTTTCCGTGATGTCTGAAATTGCATATCTGTATTATCATGGCCCATTTGATTCTTTTAGAAGACCTTTCGAGTCAATAATTTATCTCTATTAGTGAAAAATCCGCAGATAATCACAATTTGGCTTTCTCAAAGTTTTTCATAAGAAACAATATTGAAATAATAAAGATACTTTTTGGGTCCCCAGACCTAAACACAGACACATATGAGACCCACTAAAAACATGGTTGACGGTAAGATACCACTTACCAAAAATGACCCTGAAGCTAAAACTTGCTAAAAATGATGGTAAGACCGATAGAACCTAAAAAATACCCTTTAAAAGCAGCACAAGTGATTGAAAATATGCATTGAGTTCAGGAATAATCATATTCATTGCAAAAAATCTTAAATTTCTCGGTTAAATACCTCTTTCACAGACGTTTCTGCCACTGCTCCAAATGTGTAATGGAACTCCATTATCAATGGAGGGCCCATTTACCCCCTTAAAATATTGATAGGGAAAATTTGTTCTCGGGCCCTGTATTCTCACCCATTAGGGTGTTCCGAAAAATTTTTTTTTCGAATTTCCCAGATGCCCCCCTCAAGTTGTTACAAATACTAAAACATTATTACCTGCAAATTTTCAGGTCTCTAGGACGATTTTTGACCCCCGCGCCCTTCAAAAGTAGGTTTCCCATGTTAAAGAATAGGGAAAATATTGAAAAAATCGTCATTTTTGGTTCTTTTCAATTTAACGAGCCTGGACGCAGTCAATATCGAATTAAAACCTATACATCATCTTTGGGACATCATTGCCTCAAGATCCTATCAGAAAAACATTCCAGGGCACCTACTGGGGGGTAGTTACACGGGGGTGAAAAGCGCGCTTTCACCGAAAAAAGAGGATGCTTGCCGCGGGTGCTGATGGATTGGATAATACTCGCCGGCGTTTGCGGGGGGAGCTGGATAAAAGCCACTTAAGTGTTTATATTGAACTTTTTTCCTATATTATTAGCTATCATGTGTTTTCTTTATAACTCAAATGTAATATAATTAATGCAATAAATTGCATTTACATCAAAAAAATTTTGTTTTACTGAGTTGAGTTTACAGGAAAATGAGATAGCTGCATAAAACATTAAACCCCCTTCACTAAGCTAAGCTCAAATCATAGCATTATACCCCATGGAAATAAGTTAATCGAGGTAGGCGGGGTAAAAACAAATTAGCTAAAATTTAATTAACAATAAATTTTTTTACTAATAGAAACAGAATAGAACGAGGCACTTTAGGAAAAAAAGTTCAATAAACACTTAAGCGGCTTTTATCCAGCTCCCCCCGCAAACGCCGGCGAGTATTATCCAATCCATCAGCACCCGCGGCAAGCGCCGGCGAGCATCCTCTTTTTTCGGTGAAAGCGCGCTTTTCACCCCCGCATAACTACCCCCCAGTAGGTCCCATGGAAGGTTTTTCTGATAGGATCTTGAGGCAATGATGTCCCAAGGATGATGTATAGGTTTTAATTCGATATTGACTGCGTCCAGGCTCGTTAAATTGAAAAGAACCAAAAATGACGATTTTTTCAATATTTTCCCTATTCTTTAACATGGGAAACCTACTTTTGAAGGGCGCGGGGGTCAAAAATCGTCCTAGAGACCTGAAAATTTGCAGGTAATAATGTTTTAGTATTTGTAACAACTTGAGGGGGGGCATCTGGGAAATTCGAAAAAAAATTTTTCCCCATAATTCTTCTAGGTGTTATGTTTAAAAAACCGTTCCGTCCTTAATTTTCGAACAGCAGTGTAGTAGCTCATTGCATTGTCGAAATCGATGTCCATTATCCATTGAGTGTATTTTTTCTGCTGAAACTTTTATAAGTTTGAAAATCGGAATAAGTCCCTCAACTTTTTTTAAACTGTAAAATATTTTTGAATATAATTTTTTTTCTGTATTATAACTAGGATTCCCTGAATTTCCAGTAAAAATTTGGTGGTTATACAACAAAAATTACATTATACTTCCATTATGCTTGGTTTTTGGACTTATTCAAGCTGACGATTCAAAATAGACGTTATAAAAGAACCTATAGGTAGTCATTGTAATTTGTTCAGATATCTTTGCTCATCACTAGATTTTCTTTGCTTTGAATTATGGCTTTTCTAGCATGCTGACATAAAAGGACATGCCACTAGAGTCGTTTTTTCTTACTCTATTTCCCTTTTATTCGTTAATGCTCTCATTTACGTTACGCGCGCAAAGCTCTCGATTGATTTCGGACCGGTTTCTCTCTTTTATTCCTCTTTTGACTTATTGCTACTCCAGAATCTTCTGGGTTGTGGTCAGCGTTCCGTTTTGGGAATTAAAATTCACTCGAGAACTGGGTAATTAGGTTGAATGGGATTGGTTTTGTTGTGGGTGTTTTCTCGGGGTTCAGACTTGTTCATTGTGATCGTGACGTAAAAGCTGGGACAATAAATTTTTAAAACTAGTGTTCAATTCTGTGTATATGATTTTATGTTTAAGGTTTTGAAAAAAAGCTACAAGCAATTTTTTCTTAGTTTTTTACTGTTTATTTTTGAGCATTTAGTTTCGTTAATGAAGGCGTGGAATTGTGCATTTTGTGGTAGAATTGCTAGCTAATTTTATGATGTGTAATGGTGCTTGTGTTGTAGAATATCATACAGTTTTTTTCTTAGTACATCAAAAAGTGCATTATGTACTTTTTGCATTTGAAAGTAAGATTCAATTTATTCAAAAAGATGTTTTGAGCAGTGCTAAATTGGGAAATTTTTTAATGACACAGTTATTCATACCTTTACTAGATCCAACATAAAGCAACTAAGCATAATCCAACATACCTATACGTTAAGTTTTAAATCGTTTGGGAATAAACACATCCTCACGTTCGTTATTCATAGATCTTTGAATGCCTTTCTCAGCAGGGTTGCTTGATTTAAATAAACTTGATTTAAATCACGATTTAAATCACATGATTTTTAAAAAAAATCATTGATTTAAATCAAATTTTAAATAAGTAAAATTTTATTAAAAATTTTTGTAGTTTTATGGTTTAAAAATGGTTTGCAAGATTATTTGCTTGCATTTTAAAAAAAAACTCTGCTAGATATGTAACTGGGAGGAATAGGTTTAAGTTACTTCTACATAAAATAGCCTGCAATTTCAAGAACAAATTTTACTAACAATGACAAAAATGTTTTTGACAAAGAAGGGTAATAAATAGCAAGGTTGGAAATCAGTAATTATGATAATGATAAACTAAACAAGAATTAAATTATTTTTACCTGATATAAAATTTTTAAAATACGAGTAAGTTGATGATTTTTATTGGAAGATTGTTTTTATAATTTGTCATGTTTTCCAACTAATTTTTTTTATATATTACATAACCAGAGGGAATTTTAGCCAGAGAAAGCCCTATTCTCTGTGGTCTGTACATGACTGCATGGTTTTTTTAGTAATCATAGTCACAATTTATTTTCCAAACCTAATATTAAGATAGAAGGATAAAAATTTTAGTAACAATTATTCATTCACTCTTTTAGGACGGGCATCTCGGCGGTGAGACGCCACGGCAGTGAACTGTTTCCCTTAATTAATTTGATTAATTAATGCATAAAATAGATCAAAATTGGGGTATTAAGTAGTGCTAAATTATTATATCACATTGAAGTTTCAATTCATTTAAATAAAAAAAATCCGATTTAAATAAAAAAGTCCGATTTAAATCAAATAAATCCGATTTAAAAAAAATCAGCAACCCTGTTTCTCAGAGTTATTTATGGGTTATAGTTATTTTCCATACTATATATGATCAGGGGGATACTAATTTAGCCTTTAACTATCGTGGGAAGGTTTTCTCTTGGTATTGTTTAAATAGTTAATTCGTTTATTAATTTGCTATATCCTTAGTAAAAGAACATCAAAACATTCTGAAGTGATACTATGGAGAAACGTCATCGCCGCTTTAATTGTGTCATGATAGGGTAATTCTAACAAGACTTATTGAAGATGTTTCCTTAACAAAACGTAGTTATTTAATGTTAAAATTAATTCTTTTGCACTCTTAGTTATAGATCTGTTAAATGAGATATTCTAACCATTGACCCTTTGCGCAAAAATATTAAAAAGATGTTGCTCGAGACCACGTTGGAAGGATGCTGGGATGGGGAAAAAAGAGCATTCATAATTGTTTCTCTTGTGCGTAGGTGCATCTGAATTCAAAATGCGTTTGCCATCAGGCGTGGGTAGTTTGACCAGGTTTTGGCGTGAAGTGTGAAAAATAGAGCCGACTTGTTTTATAATGCTTACTGGGTCAAGACGGGTTGTTCCGTTGTTGATGATGACGGAGATCGATCTTTGGAGGATAGTGTTATTTCACTTCAGTTGTTTTAATCTTCCGTGAGCGTGGGAATAATTTCCTATTTTGGAAGTTCTTCTCGAATACATGAATCACAAATAAGTTCAGTCTGTCATGCATTTTGTTTATTATTCGCGACTTATTTTAGCCATTCGTTTTATGCTGCTTAAGGGGCCATCCATAAATGGTGCACACTTTTTTCAACTTTTTTACCCCCTCATTCTATCATGAAGTGTCACACTTCACCATAATTCCTCCCTCCCTTTGTCACATGTCACGCTCTCCTACCCTTAAGAAGTTTAGAATATAGTTGGTAATAATCTGGGACCATTGTTTTTTTTCAAGTTTAAGTGCACCCCACCTTTTAATTTCAAAGTGAACTCTTATATGTTAGTAGGAATTTTATAATAATGTCGTTTAAACCACATTTTTCAGAAAACGTTTTTGTGTGTGATGTGACAGTTCTAGTGATCCCCTCCCCTCCAGGTGCGGATCCAGGGGGGTGGCACTCTGGACAGTGCCCCCTTGCAAACCCAGTAGAACCCATGAGTAAAACCCTACTTTTACAGGTCTAATTTCAAAATTCTTTCTGGGGGAGGACCCCCATACCCCCCATTAGTACCTCAAAGGGATCTTAAGTGATATTTTTTAGGAAATCCCCAATATTTTGACATTTTGAGTCCAAAAGTAAAGATAATAGTGTTGAAAAGTGCCCCCCCTAGACTCAAAACATTTCTAAAAAGGAGTTGAAACCCTACTTTTACACGTCAAATTTAAATTTTTTTCTGGGGTAGGACCCCCATACCCCAAATGGTACCACAAAGGGATCTTGTCTGAAAAAGTGCCCTCCCCCTTGGATCCGCGCCTACTCCCCTCTTTGTCACAAATGTCACCGATTGATGAGCCCTCTCTCTCCCCCCTCCAATCGTGACATTATTTATGTTATGGATTGGATGGTCCCTAAGATGACTAATGTCTGCATGTTTTTTGATATTGTTTAGACGGATATACGAAAAAACCGTTCAATACAAAAACCGTTCAATAAAATAAAAGCAAATTAATTACATGTGTAAAGCTATGAATTTTTTTGTTTTTTGAACGGTTTTCGTCTGAACGGTTTTTGCATTGAACGGTTTTTTCGCGTCACCGTTTAGACGAGCAGTGATGTAACATCACCTAGCATGAACACTGAGTTGTTCGTCGACTTAACAATATTTTGCTTGGGAGATGGGATGACTGATGCATTGTTTAAGAACCACCAATGTGTGACATGATACATAGAGAAAACGCTTCGTATATGTTTAAAAGATTGATTTTTGCTTCACCATTGATCTTTTACAACGAAACAGTGTTAAACCATGGGAACGGGTTCAGCGAACGAACATAAAATATTCCGAGGGGGAAATAATACTGGATTTTTAATGGATGAGTGGCTAATTCCGTTATGAGGGTCTTTTTAGGCGCATGACAGAGTCCTCAAGGTTACACCGGGAAAAGAAATTTGGGCGATTAGAATTAGAAAGTTGGAATTCTAGAGCAGAGTTTCTCAAACTGTGGGTCGCGACCCACTGGTGGGTTGCCAGTCAGTTGTTGGTGGGTCGCGAGAAGATTTTGAATTTTTCGGAATATATAATATATTTTTTTATAATTTTTACAGATATCGCCTCTTCCGTGCAAGACTCACACAATTGCAAAAACTGAAATGTCTACTTTACGGGAGCTTGGCGTGGAAGAACTTCTTTATTGGTCGCCAAGTCGAAAAAGTCGAGTCAAGAGTGTAATCTTTGGGGATTATTTCCATTGGCGCAAAAAAAAATCGCCAAAAACGACTTTATATGCTTTAATCTAAGACCGTGGTTTAGCTGGCAAATCGAATATCGAAATTTCTTCACAGAAGTTAAGCACCTTCGGGCGCAGTCAGTATGTGGGTGGGTGACCATATCAAGCATCAAGCCTTAGTTAATCAAGCATCGCTGCGTTTTTTCTCTTTCCTTGCGCACACTTGCTTTTAATTTTCAGGAGAGGATCTGCCTGTTATCGAAATATTCTGACCTAAATAATGAATGAACCTAGAAATATATTTGTATTTTTAATTAAATTACGTTTCTTTTATTGCCTCTTTTTTATGTAGACTATATTTCCTGAGCAAATTATCATGAAAAACCCTTTTTTAATCGACTATCGGTGGATTCCTCGTGAGAATTATGCTAACAGGATCGTGAAATACCTTTTCATTGCTCTGAAACAGTAATTAGTCTTTGAAATTAAACTCTGACGATCAGAGAAAATTTTAACTCATTAAAAAAGCTGATCAAAATTACGTGTATTTTACTTTACACGGGGCATATAAGTAATAGGTAGATACTCTCCTGAAAAGTAGGCAAAAGTTAAGTATGAGCAGAGAGAAGAAAGAACGCACCGGGTGGTAGTGCTAAGAATTTTAGGGGGCACGGGTTATACAATCCCTCAAAATAAGATTTGTGTGTTATCAACTACTAATTGGATTGAAAACAATTACTTTTAATTTAGGTAGAAGTAGTCATGATTACTTTTATTACAGATTGAAATGGCTCTGCTTTTAATTAAGACTGCATTTTTAATATTTAATTTTGATTGCAGTAGTTAGTCAAAATTACGTGATTATTATTGACTGAGGTATTCTTCAATTTCTTTTAAAATTATACATAATTTTTGCAACGTTATAAATAATGATATCTGAAATTTTCAGAATGAAACCGCCACGGGATCAGGAGTTATAGCAAAAAGAGTTGTTTTTAATCACTTTTGCAAGTTCTTTTTAAATTAAAGTGGCCAAATACTGGGTTCTGCGCCATGTTTGGTCACTCTAACCTCCGAAATAGTACTTCAAAAAAACTCTTTTTGCTATAACCCCTGATCCCGTGGCGTTCCAACTCTTTAAATTTCAAATATAATAAACTATAACGTTGCTAAATATATGTATAATTTTCAAGGAAATTGAAGGATACCAACGTTGCTTTTTTAAAGATTTTATTTAAAAAATCATGAACGTAAATTTTTTTCATGGGCATAGTCAAACTTTATATCAAATTAAAGGTAATAAAATTATCTTTACAACAATGGGTGATAGATTTTTCTCGAACACATATAACTGGAGTTATAATACATTAAAATGCAAAAAATTGCATTTTCTTCCTTTTTTCAAAAATATTTAATAAAGAAATACTGATGAAGTTGAATAATAAAAGCTTTCCCCTTGGCGACGAATGCTTTTTCCCCTGTATTCTGTAAAAACTATTTGTGCAGTAAATAAAATAATTATTATTATTTTCTCATTTATATCATAGAAGGGAACAATTCCTGAAAGTTTCATTAAAATCTGACAGGGTCAGGTTGAGAGCCGTGTTGAGATTTCACATGGAATGACCCCTAAGAATCTCAAGTAAAATTATATATTTCGGATAAAATTCGGATATTTAAAAAACTAGTCTTCTAATAAATTGTTTATTTTATAATACACATTCATTATTACGAGCTGTATAATTTCAATGACAGGTTTAGGTCCATTCCAGAAAAGTATTTAAATATGAGATCGAGAAAGGGGGGAAAACGTGCCGATACTTGGTGGTCACCCTCCCAAGTACTGACTGTGGCTGAAGGTGCTTAACTTGAGTTAAGAATATAAGAAGATGGGCGATGCTGTTAAGCCGTGATTCACGCGTTAAAATATAAGAAGCCGTTTTTGGCGATTTATCTCAGCGCCAATTGAAATAATTACCAAAGATTAAACTCTTGCTTCGACTTTATCGACTTGGCAACCTATCTAGATGTATTGCCACGCCAAGCTCCTGTAGAGTAAAGATTTCGACTTTTGCAATAGGGAGTTTTCACATGACGTCACATCCGGCGAAAAAAGTTTCGTTTCGGAATACTGGTGCTCCAAACAGTGCCCATTTCCCATAGGCCGTAATGTAACAAATTTCTTTAATAATTTACATTTAAAAATATAGGAAGTTAACAGTCAATCAGAGGAACTAGTCATATTGAACACAGCTTTGTTTTGCTTTTTACAAAGTTTTAGATTGTAAATATTTGAAATATATTTGAAAACCTACATTTTAAAATGGAACCGATCATAAGCAGACGAGACGGCCATTCAATGAAGAAAGAAAATATTTATTGCAGGTAAGATATATTTTTATTTTTTAAAGTAAGACAAAGATAGTTATTTTGTTTACGAATATGTATAGGAAGAACTGAACTGCCCTGTTATTGATAGTTTCAGCATAAATAAGAGTAATTGTGTACAATTGGTATTAGGACTTAGTGTTTAATTTATGTTTACATTTTGAACCTAATTGTTATAAATATCAAACATCCATTTAAATTTTCATTTAACAACAGTCTTCTGGTGCACACAATGTTCTCTTTTAAGATGTTTACATAAAACAAAACAAAGTGATCAGCAAAGCTTTCAGTCTGACAAAAGTAAACAAAATATTTGTTGGTTGTTATTTATTTCTCATGCATTGTTATTTTATGTTGCATTGTTATTGAAAACAAAATGAATTTGTTAGAGAAAATATTTAGGCACAGCTTCGATAAGAGTCGACCAGCCACCATGTTTACCTACAGCTCAAATTAGATCTATATGGTTGTGTGTCATCATTTGAGCTGTGGGTTAACATGGCAGCTGGTCGACTCTTATCGAAGCTGTGTAATTAGCAATATTTAAAAACTGGAAGAAATTTCCACTGAATGATCTATTACTGGGCAATAAACTATGAAATTTTCTCTATATTATGCAGCGGAAACTATACATCATTTGCTAGTTGTTAATATTCTGGAAACTGACGTAGAACAGGGATCTCTAAATTTTTTGGTTCTCATGCCATATTTACTAATCAATGAAGTCCAGCAGGTAGACTTGGATAAAACCAAAAACTTTCCTTGCACAAAATTTTCCTGAAATATTTTTTGCAAATTGATGTAAGCACCCATAATCCTTTAAATTTTGACCTCCTTAAAAGACATTATGACAGTCCCATTGTTCGCCCCAATATTGTAATAAATAAGGCTAAGCGCGCACTAGAGACTTTAGTCACGGTGACAGAGACAAAATTATCACCCTGGCTATGGTTGTCCATAGCAAGAAGCTAGAGCAAGCGCACAGGCGACAAGACTCTTGGCCGATTGGCAAGAATCTCCCCACAGAAATGCATTGCTCTCGAGTGACTAGTGTTTTAAGTCGCCGTGACAGAAGTCTCTAGTGCGCACTTAGCCTTATGCTTCTTGAGCAACAATACTAGGATCAATTAACATTTATTTTTTTAACAAATATATAAATTATTGGATAAATTCCTATAACGTTCCAGCTAAATATCGCCAAGCTTTTTAAACGCCATAATATTCCAAAATCGACAAATTTTTCTGATTTTGAAACTGAAACTGAACATTTATTAATCTAACTAAACTTTTTTATCAGTGAGTTTAAAATTATGTACCAATATTTCTACTTTTGGTGTCAAAAAGTGCATGGCGATATTTAGCGGAAACATTAATAGAATTTAACCAAATTATTTAAAAGATTTTCTGCAAACTTGGAAAGTTTTCTGCGCTTGGCATTTGTGTTGATATTCAAGGTGCAAGGAATAGTGTGCAAAATCTCCAATTGGACTATATATTAAATCTCGGTAACATTTTACTGTTATTTACACAAAAATATAATAATTACACATTTTAAAAGTATAACAAAAATTAAGAAAAACACTTCTAGTTTAGATATTTTAATGATGTTTTATTTGATTTTTTGGATGATTAACTTAAAACTCGAGGCTTGTGTTCGGCTAATCCTAAAGTACCAAATAGGGATCTCGGATCTTGCATATTATCCTATTGTAATTGTCATACTAGGATAAAACCAAAAATTCTCTGCACATAAAATATTTTCTGCAAAGTTAGTAAGTGCCTCCAGACATTGAGTCACATTGTTTGCCTAAATATTGTTATAATACTTCTTAACAACAGTAGGGAGAAATCCAATTCATGGTACAGCTTTAGAAAGAGTCCCCAGCAGCCATGTTTACCCACAGCTCAAATGATGGACAGGCAATGATACAGATCTAAGTAATAGTATTATTAGGTCCTAAAAAATAATATTTGTATATACATATACTATTATTATATTTTAAGATCTAAAAGTATAATAATAAGTAGATCTCTATATGACATTTTAAAGATGTTCCTAATTTATTATTTATCAAAAATATAAATTACTTTTAAAAATTTTTTTATAAAATCCCAGTTTTCTGCGCTAGCGTGCTTGTCTATATATAAGTATGTTTATAATGTATGCCTGTTGTATTCATCATAATTGTAATACATATTTTTAAAATTTAAAATGCTGATTGTTAAACACTTTGTTCTTAAAAGATTTTTTTATTTTATAGTCTATCAATGAGACGTAGCAAAACCAGTGACTGAAATAGACAATCCAAATAAAACAGTGACAAACTGAGTTGACTCTGGACAGGACTGCGCCAGACAGATGAACACAAAGAAAACTACAGAATTGAAGAACTTTATTAAGAAAAATCTGAACAATACTTTATTTAATGTATGAAAGAGTAAATAATTATAAAAGGGTTTCATTTATTACTCAAAATCACTACCTGTGCTTTTATAATAATTTTTGAGTACTTTATCAACTTGTTAAATATGTGATGAAATATTTTAACCGTATAGAGTATACTACATATTGATGTTCAGCATATTGAGAGAAAACCTATTCTTTGAAAAAAATATTCCTCCTTATAGTCATTAGGAAGTGCTTTTAAAATTAAATTCAATTGTTGTGTTGAAGACTAGTTATTTTATATTTTTGTGGATAATTTAAATAAAGGTTATTTTAAGAGTTGTGTCCTAGTATTTCACTAAAAATTATTTTACTTCTTGCTCTGCTAAGAAAATAGCTGGAACAGTTTGGTTTGATTATTGTTTTACGGTGCATGAATCAATTTTGAATAGATGGGACAGATATCAATCTCTAGACGGAAAACTCTTCCATGACTAGGGATCTCAATAGTATTTTACTAAGTTGCCGCTAATTAAAATGTCAAAGCTAGTGGCCTAAATAATTTTATATTGAGTCAATATTTATTTTATTACAAAATTGTAGCTTTACCTTAGTTTAAAACACTGAAATAGTCAAACTAATTTAAATTGATTTGTTGTATAATTTATTATGTTTAAGACACCTTTAAGGTTTAAAATTGAATTGGAAAACATTAACCATTTTTCAGGATTCTGTGGCTAAGTTCCAGGGGGTCAAGGTAGTGCTGCACCCCGGTGTCAAAATTCCATTAAATATTGTAGACAATAGTTACAGTCCTCGTTCAAAAAAAGTAAAAAGCTACTTTATTAAACATATTTAAACACCAGTCATGTATCTTTTACAACTATAGCTAAAAAAATAAGACCAATAATGTAGTATTCTGATAAAAAATGTATATTTATTGTTTTTGTATTGGTATTTGACAAGCAATAACATTTAGCATATTGTTACAAAGATTGATTTTTTCTGTTGACACTAATTTTAGAAATATAATAAGAAAATTAAGGAAAAACATAATACTATTAATATTCAAACAGACTTTTTAGTGGTTCGAATACGATTGATAGTTTTATTTTTCAAATACCCTTTTTACACGATCGTTTAACGAATCAACATAATTCGCATTCAAATTGTGCAAGAAATAAAGTTGGACAACCTCGTGAGTGAGTATTATTCTGATAAAATGCTAAAAACATAGTTAGTTAACAGTAGGGGAGAGGAGGGAGGAATGGGACAATTTTCACTAAATATTTTTTTATTCATTATCCCCTGCTTATTCATAGATGCAAATGGTTGGATAATAAACTTACATGTTTTAACTTAATTTTTAAAAATGTACAGTTCTTAAATGTTGTTTAATTTTATCACTTTTGATCATTCAAATTAACAAGAATTTTGTCCCATTCCTCCCTCATGGGTGGGAGGAGTGGGACATGAGTATGGGAGGAATGGGACACTTTTGAAAAGTAAAGAAAATTAGTAAAATGTAATAATGAGAAAGGGCCTAGTATTTTACCTACTATTCTTTTAACCTTTGCCCACATTTTTAAACAGCTTTCAATTTTATATCTATAATAGAATATTTTTTAAAAAATATTTAGTACACTTGAACTCTTTCCCATGGTGTTAAGAATCAAAAATTGAAATACAATGTAATACTTGGAATTGTTTATTCAAGAAAAGAAAAGCATTTCAATTGAAGCGATAGAAAGCTATCAGAAATTAATATTTTCAAATTTTGTTTACATTTTTGCAGATTTTGTTTACATTTTTCAGAGTGTCCCATTCCTCCCTCCACACATTGCTTTTAAAATATAACTTGTCACATAAACTATGCTGGTGTTAGGCTTTATGAAATTGCAGATTAGCATAAATTATATCTTTTAGATTACAATGGCATTATATAATGTTTGTTCTACAAATTACATGAGAAATGAAATAAAACTCAAGATAGACTGGATATTAACTTTGGAAGTGGGAAAATCAAATTTTTACAACTATAAACAGAAACTTGCTGCTGGATAAACTAAATGAAGGAAATAACAAGAAGCTATAAGAAGGCCATCTAATGACCAAATTGGAAATAAAATAAACTGATTTATTTTTCCAGAATTTCAGCTGTCCCACTCCTCCCACTGTCCCATTCCTCCCTCCTCTCCCCTAAATTTAAAATTTGATCTGCTATTACTGCGGAAAATGTAAACAAATCATCGCTGCTTCTCGTCTGCTTCAGTTCCGATCGGTTCCATTTTAAAAAATAGTGATTTAAATAATATATTTCACAGAATTATAACTAAAAATTATATAAAAAGAAAGAATAAGCTTTGTTTAACATTATGTGTAGCCCCTTTTTATTGAAAACTTTCCATATTTTTCAATAAAAATTATTTAAGAAAACTCTAACATTACGGCCTATGGGACTGGGCTGCATTTGGAGCACCACTTCCGGTTTTTCGGCAGCAGACGGCTGGTAGTGAAAACCCCCTATTGTGTGAGTCTTGCACGGAAGAGGCGATATGTTATTGACTTTTGAAATTTATCAAATTACCATGTATAGTAAAAAGAATAAAAATAAGAGCAATAAGAAAAATACCTTACTTAGAGTGTACAATGCAAAAGACAATTAATGTAAATACATACTATGTGTCACATTATAATGTGCTTATGGAAAACTAGTCGGTTATTCAAATAAGATTTGATTATAAACGTAGGACTCCCCATCCCATTCACACGGTAGGGAGCAATGCAAATTTTAAGAATTTTTTTTTAGAAAATAATTCAACTGCAATTTTTCCCAAATTACTAAAAAAACAAGTTAAAACCCAGTTTTCAAGGGTCAAACTTAAAAATTTTCTCTGGGGGAGGGACCCCAGACCCCCCTTTTTCTGTAAGGATCATTGTTCACTCATGATTAAACTATTTCATTCACTCAAATTCAAATACTTTAAATTTTTTAAAAATTTAATTTTTCTTATAATACGTGGATGTAGCGAAGGGGGGGGGGTCCCCGGGTCCGGACCCCCCCATGGGCCCGACCCAAAAATTTTTAACCCTTTTTTAGGCGCTAAATATTCCAGTGCCTACTCAAAGGACGTCGTCTATGTCCCTTAAAAGTGTCTAAAAATCACCTTTTTTGCATGTTAAAATCTAAAATTTTCCGGGGGAACCCCCGGTTTCCCCATGACAAACGTATTAATTGAGGGACGATGTAAGGGGAGGGGGTGATAAAGGGTACTAAACGAGTAAACCAAACCCTGTTTTTAGGGGCAAATTTCAAAACAAATTTTGGGGGAGTACCCCCAGACACCCCTTGGGACTTGGAACTTTATTATAAACACATTTTTTTATGATGAGTTCGTCAAAATACAAAACTCCTAGCAAATAATAAATTCATGAAAATATAACGAAGTGTATATTTGGACGGCCCAAACGGCCCGTGGCGCATGCGCTGTAGGTCTCGTGGTTACGTAGCAGTCTCGGCGCTTAGTGATGGAACCAATGGAACGCCGGGCCGTGGAAATTAGAGTAGAGTTTAGTTGAAAAAAGGCCGTCCAAATAGACAGTGCCAAAATATAATGTTCGAAATTCGGATTAGGTGTAACAAAACGAGTCGAAAACCTGCTTTTTAGACTTGAATTTCCAAATATTTTCTTGGGGAGGTTCCCCAAACCCCCCTTAAGGTAATTCAATTACGATTATTTTCAACCTTTTTACTATTATATTCGTTGAGAAGATTCAATTTGATTTTCAAAATTTTTAGCCCTCCCCAAATCCGAATCCTTGATCAACTACTGCCTCAGAAACGTCAGATATTCTATTTTTTCCTTAAAAATTACCTAGCTTACAAGGAGCGGTGCTCCTCGGTTACTACCTCATAAATGGAGTAAAAAAACTCGTTTTAAAAATCAAATTTCCAAAAATTTTCTTGGGGTGGACCCCCAAACCCCCCCTCTTTAATATGGAGCTACTGAAAACTCTTAATCTGTTTCTTGACGGTCTCTGTACTTAATAAGAAATCATGTGGATAAGAACTTTCAATCGAAGTAATACTTAATCTTAATTATTACACTAATTCTTATTTAATTATTTACTACATTAATTACCATAGAGAAGAATTTAAAAGTAATGTGAAAATTATAACTTTATTTCACTAATTGTAGAAACTTTTTGATCCAATGGTAAATTTTTCGCACTGGACCCCCCCCCCCAAAGGAAAATCCTGGCTACGCCACTGATTTATTATCCTATCGAAATAGTTGGTGACCAAACCCCCTCCCCACGCTCGAATTTAAAATCCTTCTTTTGGGGGCATGAAATAATTAACTTAAGATGAGGTGGGTCGCGTTGGATTTCGTTTCTAAAAAGTGGGTCACGATGTTCAAAAGTTTGAGAACCCCTGTTCTAGAGTATTTTGAAATACTATTTGAGTATGTGGTAGGAATTCATTGGTATTAAAGTAGTAAGCGGTCTTTACCACTTCTTAGTTACTTGGTTTTGGCGTTTTGGGTAAAGTCGATATAAAGTGTTGGTTCATGGGCGTAGCCAAGGGGGGGCAGGGAGGGGCAGCTGCCCCCCCCCAAGTCCCGAGTAACAAACTTTTACCTTACTGTTAGTTAAAACCTAGTATTTTAGTGTCAAATTTTCAAAATTTTTCTGGGGGAGGGACCCCAGGCCCCCCTTTAGTATTTAAACCTTTATTATTTAAATTTTTTTGTAATAAGTTCATTAAAATCAAAATTCTACCTAAAAATGTATGTCCAAATTTGGGTTTAAGTGTACCAAAAAACAATTTAAAACCATGTTCTTAGGGGCATATTTCCAAAAATTTTCTGGGGAGGACCCCCAGACCCCCTGTTGAAACTTGACGGGTCTCTATCACGGGGCTTTAAAAATTGATCTCTACAAACATAAAAAAAGTCGACCCTGCTTGCCCCCCCTAAGTTGAACCCTGGCTACGCCCATGTGTTGGTTGTTAAAAGGTTGATATGATTGTTTGGTGAAATGTGTGCAATATCGCTGGTCAATTTTCGTGTTGCCATTCAACCAAAATCCAACTTATTAAAAGTAGTAGGCCACACACTACGTCAGGTCAAAATATACATATTCATTCATCAATTTTTAATAATAGCATTTTTTTACGTTTGGTAGAAGTTCACGTAAAATACCTCGGTCCTCGGTAATATGCTTGAGCTTATATCAATAATTCGTAGTACTGAAAATTATGGTTCTAAAGTAAGGTTTGGTATTATTGGTGATGAGTTTCATGAGTGATTTCACTGACCATATAAAGTTGGATTTATACTCTTCTTTTTCTGAGTAAACATCTACTGCATTTATTTCCTTTAATAATTTCATTGAAATTGAGTTAACTTTTAATGTGGTTGGTTTCCATGGTGAATTGATTTCAAGCGATTGCTTGCTTTCAGATTTTATTGTGTGCCCTTTCGATTTGCATAAACGAGAAAATGAAACCTCCTCTTAATCCTTTCTGAACCTAATTTTCTTTTTGATAACATATCAATCAATAAGAGGTAGGAGACGACTACTTGTAATTACTTAGTGCATTTTTGGGTCTCTTAGCCTAATGACCAAACATGTTTTTAAAAACCATATGCTTCGAATTTTCTCCGATGAAATAAGTAATTGGAATATTTGTCCTTGGAATCGATTTTAACTTGTGTCCTGGCTTTTGATATTTTATCTCATTAGCAATCGTTACAATTTATTGCAAATAAAAGAAGTTTCTATTCTGCCTTATAAAATAAAAGCACCCTTCTTCACTATTTTTAAAGCAATAAATTTTTCTTTGATATTTTTTAGTTAATCAATAGATATTAATCTAAAGATCTCTGGTACATAGGGGGTTCAAGTAGGTGCTAGGGGCTGCAATTCCAAGAAATGTACAAGAATACAAAGAAACACTATGTCGTATTTTCTTAATTTTTCAAAATCTTGAGTTTGTTAAGAATTACTTTTCAAACATTAAAAGACCCAACCTTCTTTCAAGAAACTGAGAGTGAGTGTAACATAATGCTTGTCCCCTTACTTCAAAATCTGACCTCCCTCAGTTGATAAAGCCTTAAGTTTGATATCTAAAACAAGTTTAAAAGTAATACATGGGGGTCATTTAATAGTTTTTTGAGTCAAACGGAGAGTGAAAGGTTGGGTACCAATGGTATTAAAACGTTACTTTTGTATCAAATTTATATCAGATTTTGTCATCAAAGAGTTTATATAAGTTTGATGGTGCTTTTAATGTCATCTGGTTAGGGGTTTTGTCTTTTTTTCCCAATCCTCAGTGATCTTGGGTTATGTGGTGTTATTTCCTATAGGTATTAACAGGTTCTTTTTTTTTCTTTCAGTACTTTTCTGTATGTGAAGTTCTTAGTTGTGTGGGCCTTGGTGCTGTTGGCTGACTTCATTCTGGAGTTTCGCTTTGAGTACCTGTGGCCCTTTTGGCTTTTGCTCCGCAGTGTCTACGACTCTTTTAAATACCAAGGGCTGGTGAGTAATTACGACTCTCTTGTTGAATTCCTACCTCATTGTCCTCCTGATATACCTGTCTTATAATAAGCTGTATAAAAATGATAAATGTAATTAAATGACTGTATAAAAATGAGAACAATTATTGTGTTTTTCATACACAGCCATAGTTGAGTTGCTCATAGATGTGTTATCTCATCCTCATTCTTCATAAACTATTGTACTCAGGGATCTTAGCTGCACTGGGGTTCTAGAGTGAAAACTTAAGAAAAAATGTTTTTAAGACCTGGAAAATAACTAATATTGATATCAGTGTCTACCTTTTGCATTTAGAAAATATATCCTATTTGCTAAGGCTCATTCACACTGTTTCACTTTCACTGTTCATCAGTGATTCAGTGATTCCTTCCTGTGAAAGACTAGTTTACACATTTTTCATTTTCAATTCTGATGAAAACAACATTCACACCTTTTCATTTTGGGTGTTTCCTCGATAATGAACAGTGAAAGTGAAACAGTGTGAATGGGCCTTTAGGACAGGTTTTTTCACAATGAACAACAAATAAACATGTATAACTTGAAATTTACTAAAAGTTTAGTTTTAAAAAAAATAAGGAATTCTATTTGATAAGTTTGGTAGGAACCTTTTATATTGCAAAAATAAGGTTCTTACAAGATGTATTAAATTTGCTGTAAGTTGTTGACCATAGAAGTCCATTTGCCAATCTAAGGATTTTAATAGAACCCTTAATTTATTTAAATATTTTGAAATCAAAGTCTATTATAATTGTCTATGAAACGAATTGTCATTCCAAATGCTTGAATTTGTCCTTTTTCTCTTTCAGGCTTTTTCAGTTTTCTTTGTTTTCATCGCGTTCACTTCAGATATGATTTGTTTTCTTTTTATCCCTGTTCATTGGCTGTTTTTTGCAGCAAGCACATACGTGTGGGTTCAGTATGTGTGGCACACAGGTAATATTTCTACTTTCATCCACAATTTATGGCATAACCCTATTAAAAATATATAAATAATAGTATTTAATAATAAATATTCAATGACAAAAAATGCATTATAATAGGTATTTTAATCCTGTGATTTCATATTTTGCAGAGAGGGGTATCTGTCTTCCTACCATCTCTCTATGGTTACTTTTTGTATATATTGAAGCTTCAGTGCGGCTCAAAGAACTTAAAAACTTGCCATTTCATTTAGATCTTTGTAGGCCGTTTGCAGCTCACTGGTTAGTATGTCACTTTTTTCTTCAGATTGATTTTTTGTGAATCCTTGTGCAAAATTTGTGTATGTGTGTTATGGCGCTTTATTGCTTTGGATTCAGGTGTACAGCTAGGTATTGCTAAAATCTTGTTACTAGTTGAGTATAAGATAGAGTTGAAAGGCGAAGTTTATGTAAAACATTTCATTAGATGAAGCAACCTTTTCTGAGACTAACAACATAAAATTGTAATTACGAATTTTGGAAATAATGATTCTGACAAACTTTTCTTTTTTTTATTACCAATAAGGAAGTTGCATGTGTCAGATTTTCAAAAACAAACAAGTGTTCCGTATGGTTTTTTGTATGGTAAAATGAAATATCTAGTCAGTTTTTCAAAAAAATGTACAGGCAATTAAATATTTTAATTTAAAAGTTGAGAAAAAAACACGTGACTGAAAACGTTTATTGTTTAAACTATAAGATGACGTCAACAATAATACCATCAACTCCATTGCTTTACAACAATGTTTAGTATAAGATGACGTCACATCCAAACTCTTGGCTTTTTCGCGCGCTTTTAAAAAGGGGATTTTTGTTAATTTTTTTGGCAAGCAAAAAATTTCTCGATCGGCCTCAAATTTTGGGTAGCTGCTTATTTTTGCAAGAAGAATCAATTAAAAAAATTTAAAAAATCATGCAACTTCCTCATTGTTGTGAGGAAGTGGTCCCTACATTGTTGAAAAGAGGATTGGCTGTATTTTTCTTTGGAAAAATCAGGATTATCTAACTTTTACTTATATTCTAATAAGCTGTTTTTATATACTATATTTCTGCTCGATATATATTAGTAAAAAATTAAATTTAAAAAAAAATGTCATTTAAGTGTTTAGACATTTATATTTTACTTGCAGTTGTGTGCATAGTTTTTAATCAACCATTCTTTAACTTTTAGCATAGGTTATCCTGTCGTCACTCTTGGATTTGGTTTCAAAAGTTACGTAGGATATAGAATGAGGCTTGTAAGTATTAGAACTGTTTAAGCCTTTTTTGTTTAGATAATGAACATATTTTTGAGGCAAAAAATGCCAATATTTTGACATTAATTCCTTTTAGTAGATATTTAAACTCTAGCCTTTTTTATCTTTCCTGAACTACCAAAAGTTGAAGACATCAAACACCCTCTTGCACATACAAAAATAGTTATTGTTATGTTTTAAAGATTCAGTTTGAAGAGAAAATTTGAAAGATATTGTTGAAAACTTCTGCACATCGGTATATTAGCCGAGGAGATGTCATTCCTCCATACTGCCAAAATTCTCATTTCAGTGAAGGTCTGAAAAGAACTACTTAAAATATAGCTGGAAATTTTGTGTTAAAACTTATAGTAATTAATGATATTCACCCATTTGATGTTTATTCTTTTGTGCATCATAAATCTTTCTGAATGTGTAGTGATTGAATTGAAGCTAATATTAATTGTATTGATTATAATAATAGTCGTCCCTCCTACTAATCATATGAAAGTCCCCCTCCCAAATGTTGCAAAAAAAGTACTGTTGAGTAAAATGGGAGAAATAAGTGTAACAAAAAAATCCAAACAATTTTCATTCACGCTATTTTTCTTTCATTAAAATTTAAAACTTTTTAGGGTGTAAAACTTTAAATTATGTTCTAAAATGTTCTCATGTTTTTTAGCGGAAACAAAAAGAAGTTGCCAAAGAAAATGAATTTTACATCCACTTATTACAGCAAGCTTTGCCTGCAGAAGCACCTAGTATAGCTAACGCGTGTTCACAGGACAAAGAAAAAGGTTTGTATTTATTGTCCTTTTAGATGGTTCAGGACATTCTGTTTAAAATAAATCATCCGTTATTAATACTAGTAAAGTATCTTTTGAGAAATTTTTAATGTTTCCAAGTTATTACTTTGCTGATATCATTTGGGAATTTTTTGCTATTATGCAACTTAAATATTGACATGCTTTAAAAGAGAATCAGTGTAAATTTTTAACTTAACTGGAAGGTTAATAATTTTCTGTGTTAGCTTTTCTTATCCCATTAGTAAAAACCTATTTTTAAGGAAAAATATTGATTCCTTTATATTGTGTTTATTACATTAAGTTCATTTAAATAATAGTACCTGAAAATTACTGGTGTTTTAAATATTTTAAGCTGAAAAGGTTCTTCAAAGTTTGAATGAATCATTATACAAATATCTTTGTTACGGCAATGTGGTAAGTTCTCATTGATAAATGCTATTGAATTTATCACATTGCCTGCCCCACTTCAAGCATTATTAATAATGCCTGTTTTATCACTGCCCATAACATCTTTACTAATGTGTAGTTACTGTCGAACCAACGATAGTTAAAGGGTCACGTGATTTTGGCATACTCAGAGGGGAGAAAGGAAGAAGCTGAGAGGCAGTTGATCGAAAGAGGAAGATACATTTACTCCCTCTAACAGGGTTCCCACGGTCCTTGAAAGTCCTTAAAAGTCCTTGAATTTTTTAAGGCTAAATTTAGGTACTTGAAAGTCCTTGAAAAACGTTCTAGGTCCTGGAAGGTCCTTGAATTTTCACTCGGCCACTAATCAAACTTAATTTTTTCAGATCTTTCTTTGTTTTTTTTCTAGAAATTTTCTTTAAAACTACTCTTATGAACAAAACTTACGGCCATTTTTACAAACTGACAGTGAAGAGCGACTTCTCTCGTTCCGATTGTATGCGGGAAAAGTCTTGTTTTGAAGAAATACGACTAATTTTTAAATGTCTGCGAAAAAGGTCCTTGAAAAATTTTGTCGAGGTCCTTAAAAAGTACTTGAAAGTCCTTGATTTTCAATGTTTCCAAAGAGTGGAAACCATGTCTAACCTTAGTTATACCCTCTATATACATAAAATATCAGTATATTTTAAGTAAAATAAAAAATACTGAAGCAAAAAATCACGTGACTCTTTTACTATTGTTGGTTCAACAGTAAGTATGACATTAATTCTAAATTATCTTTAAAAACATAATTTTCTTTAAAGTGCACATTGCTTAATTCTTGGCACTGCTCATAACTTTTACAACTTCTTAAGTAACAATAGTCAGACATGTAAGGGAGGAATATTACCCTAAATTGAATTTTTATATGCTAAATTCAAGAGTTCAAACATTGGTCAGGGCTGAATCCTAGGTGGGTTGGGAGTTTACCTCCCCCTTGAAATTTTGATTATTAGTATGCATCTTTGTTTTTGCCTTGAAAGTTCTATGCTGTACTAGGAATAGTCTTCAGGTGTTACCCTAATGTCCAAAAATTAGTTAAGATAACCTTTTCAGGGTAAAATATCATTAGGAGTACACATTTTTGGGGGAGAACACAAAAATCCTCCTCTTTAGTATTGATCACAAAATCTTAACATGATGTTATTTGTTAAGCACAAGACTAAAATGTTGGCTCTCGTAAGGAATATGTTGTTTTAAAGTATAGTTATATTTAGCTCTTTTGTCGACCACTGTGCCGAGGCAATGTATTTGTCATACATGTGATTCTTCCGCCAATTAGCGGAAACCCGTCAATTTGCTTAGCAAAATTAATGCGACAATTCGATTTGCAAAACTGAAATTGCACTTTCTTATTTTCCAATCGTTTTATACTGAAAACTCTGACCGCTAGTGAAGCCTAGTTAGTACTAAATTTAAGAAAAATCGAAAAAAAATTAAAAAATATTGAAGTAATATGAAAATTAGTTAAGATTTAAGCTAATAAATATATGTCTAGCATATCGAATCCTAGATCTCGGGCTATACCCTGTCTTGGGTCACGCTCCATAAAAACACTATCAACCTAGATCTTGGGAAGTAGAAGCCGATAGACTCCTCTACTTAAAATTAAGAAAAATTTAGGTGCCATCAAATTTTTTTTTTAAATTTTCCGCCAATTTTTTTTTGTGTAATCACATGTATGATTTGTCTAGCCTAAGTTTGACCCTTTCAATATGGCAAGCAAATCAGTTTAGTGCAATCTTGATGCTTATTTGATCTCCTGAGGGACAACTGAGATGAGATATCCATTAGATCAGTAGTTCTCAATCTTTTTCAAGCTACCACCCGCCTAAAGGTGCAAAAAATTTTCCAATGCCCCCACTAAGAAATTTAGGATATTGGGATGGGTGATAACTTAATAACCAATCTGATGAAATCAAACTGGGACTAATGGCATGTTTCATTGATAGCTTCCAAAGTGACGACGGCGGAGGAAGTAATCTCAAACGGCCACTGCGTGACGGCGAACCACGGCCACGGGCGGAAGAGCATCTGCAGCGGCAACAACAACAGCAGCAACTCCAACAGTACAAACAGCAGCAGCAGCCTGGTGACGACGCTGTCGGCCGCCATCGCTAGCAGCCTGGAGCGAGGCTATGCCGAGCTGGAACGGCGGGACCCGTTCCTGGAAGGCCCCCGCACCGCTAATGACTTTGAGGACAGTGACGACAGCGGCGAAAAGCCCGTCGTGCTGCGAAGCAACGGGGTGGGGGGCCACGCGCGCAAGTGGGGCCACACCGCTGTCAAGGACAATCTCACGGTGAGCCTCGGCAGCTCCAAACGGAAGAAGGAGGTGGCGGCAGCTGGTTTCGGCACGCAGAAGGATGACCACACTTACAGGTGGGTTTGGTTGACCTCTTTTTAGGGTGAACCACAGCTTACTAGATACTACTTCAGGCTGACCGAGATGCGGAAATCTTTAAAATATAGATGGCAATAGTTAACATCAAGCAAAGCAAATCCACAGAGTTGAAGGCGGGGCTTAATGGCCAACAGTCAGCAGTTTCGTCTTGAAAACACGCCTTTGTTTTTCCTTATTTGTCAGTGTGTTTATCCTATTGGTTAGGACGTTATTTAACCGATTTGGGGCGATCCTAGTGGGAAAAGTTGTCAAAAGTTTTAAATAATTCAAAACTCGGTCAGCCTGTAGTAGTATCTAGTAAGCCGTGGGTGAACAATAGATTTGATTCCCTCAGTTGTTAAGGGGGGGAAATGGTTGCTTGTTTAGAATGGAATACTACATGCTTTTGGAATTATTCCTGGCACCAAACAATGCAAACTAATTATTATTTATTCCATTTTCCATAATTGTTGGTGTCAATCGGAATATTACTCCAAATGTTCACACGACCATCGATCCTGGAAAATGGAATAAATAGTAGCTGCTTAGGTCATGGAAGTTTTCATGATACAAACTAAATTTTCAGACCATTAGGAGAATTTACGCTTTCAAGATGGTCATGCCAAGAAAATTGGTGTGTTTGATTCTTAGCAGAAACTACGAATTTGCACGGTATATTAGTAATGGCTTGGCCAAAAAAGTGTTTCAGAAGGGAATATTGTAGTCAACTGATGAAAAGTTCTGAGTTTCTGAGGGGATTCCATAGCTGCTGACTCTTCCGCATTAGCCGGATGATTTTTGTTTTTAGGATCTTCCGTCATCCGTTTTTCAATAAATTTCTTCCGTTTTCTTCTTTCTCTTTCCAAATAATTGAAGCAGACTATTTTTGCAAAGAACAAAAATGTTTTGAAATTGTGTTTGATAACAATTTTCTTTAAAAGGCTAAATTTTGCACATATATCAGGCCTTAAAAAATTGACATTGATAATATTTGAAATTATAAAAAGTTGTATTGATCTGAAATTAGTTTTTTATTGTGTATGTAAAGTTGGGTAATTGGTGTGCTCATTTAATGTTTTGTTAAAAAAGTATCTTTGATTTTTTTACTGGAAGATGCTACCTATTTAACTTGGCTGTAATATGCATGGCTGTATTAAATGTGGTAACTATGATAGGTAGTCTTATTCACTTGGATTAAGATTACGATAAAAATGCCGTGGTTATCTTGATTTTTAAAATCTTCCTTTTTTATGATCCCAATGTTGGCAGGTCTCATTCCCAGATTTTGCCTATACTAGACAGCAACTTAATTTGCCCATACAAGGTCACTAACAAACAAAGTTCCCATCAGGGTGTCTGAATTTCGAGTGAAACAGAGTGACAACACTCCTTTAGGCATTGATAATCTCCCCGATCTCTTTGTGTGGTTAGGTGAGGTCAATTAGTGAACAAAAGAGATCCTCTAAAGAGGGTGCTATGTAAACCCCCTAAATGCACACAGAGATGGGGGAGATTGGGAATGCCTGAAGCTGTGTTGTGGAGTCCATCATAAAACTCTAGACTCCCACTTTAACATTAAATACTTGATGTATTTACATATTTTCTTGCCTATTATCACTTACTACCTTAAAGGTTGCTTGTCATGTCAGATTCTAAGTTGTCTTGATAAATTAGTTTAAAGCTTTCTGTGGATTTTTCATCAGCGTTTTGTTTTGTATGTGATATTGTGTTTTGTATTTTCTTACTGAATTTGTGTGACTCATCAGTATTTACTGAAAAATCAACATCTGGGGCTTTGCTTGTTACCCTCCCTTACAAAAAAACACCTCTCAAAGCCTAGTGACGTACCTGTATAATATACGTGAACGGCGATCGCAGAAAATTTTGCCCTCTGCAGAAAATTTTCTGCATGAGAAACAACAAAAAAAATTTCTGCAGACTTTTTTTTGATAGATGACTTTTTCTCTTGTTTTTCGCCAAATACGTACTACATCCGTCAACTCCAGGTTTTGTATTTAAGCAACAACTGCAAGACGATATTATCGGATCTTCAGAATCCGAGCATCACAGTTATTATTCTAAGAATTTGTTGCATTTTAAAGAAGACGACAGTTTATTAAATAAAAAGGGCATTTAAGAAAGAAATGCATCATTGTGTAAGAAAGAAATGTGTAAATTCTTGCAGAAAATTTTAGTTTGCAGAAAGGTTTTTATTTTATATGAGTATGCCTAGTGAAAGCGGAACTTTATTAGTAAGAATTTCTGGGCCTCTAACCTATTACTGTACTTATTTGTATAAGTTTCGTGTACAGTTATTTTTTAGAAAAAAAAATTATCCGTTGGATATTAGGTTAAAATGAATTATTTTTAAATATTTGTTACAGTGTAAGAATGATCGAACAATCAAGCACATTGTTAATAACCTAGTTAGACTCGTATACAGAAACCATTGGAAAAAACCTGGAGGAAAAAATTCCATAAATGTAATGATGTCAAACTCTGTTATAGTGAACCTTTAGGGATAAAACTCAACACCCTTCACTGTTATTGCTTTTGCTTATCTAAGTTTATACAGTGAAATCCCGTTACAACGAATACCGATACAACGAAAAATCCCGTTACTACAAAAGTCCAGAAAGTCCCCAACTGTTTTTATTTGAATTAGCGATAGTACGGTTACAACTAAATTTTCGTAACAACGAAGAAATTTTACGGTCCCGTGAAGTTCGTTATAACGGGATTTTACTGTATATCAAGACTAATGAAAAAGTAGTGGAGTGAAACGGAAGATTTTTATAAGATTTTAACTGATACACTAAAGAGTTGTAATTGAAAAGTATGTCAAAGAAACCTATTCTGCTTGTGTCTCATTTTTAATGTATTTGTATTTTTTGTAACAGTATGCTTTACTGTATTCTGAGTATGTATGTAGACAGAATTCTTTGAATTTGAAAAAGTTACAATGTTGCTCCTGTAGGATAGTTGTGGAAAATATCGTCAAATGTGTTTGTGTTATGAAGGTGGTAAGAGGTAAGTGTTTCTTGTCGATGCAAACACAAAAGTATTAGATGGTTATAAATTTGTTCTCATTCTCTGCTAAATATAAGATAGCTGAAACTTACAATTAGTAACTATACAGGGTGATTCCAAATTCATTGTTGAACTTCTAGGAATAGAGGAGACAAAAGCTATTGGGAATTTCAAGGAAAAGTTGCAAATGCTTTCTCTTTAACAACAAAAACATTTTGAATTTAAATAATCAGGATCAGCAGCTCTCAGCCTTTAAATAGTATCCTTTCGTTGTCCCTGGTAACTGTCTCCATACTCTTGTGCTTGTTTCTAACATGCTGCATCACTTTACTGTGAATTCGGGATCCCCATTGTACAAGAAATAAAAGGGAACTTTTAAAATCTCATTTTGAAATGATACAAAACAAGTTCCCAATTACAAACTGTAAGTTTAATTTGTTTTAAAATAATCTCAATATTTTCTTGTTACATCCCAATAGTCAAGACCTGGAATATTTTTCATTATGGTTGTTTATGTATATTAACTTTCTAGTGGAGAAAATAGCTGTTGTAAAAATTCCATGCATGTCAGAAAGGCTGATAGTTTCTTCTCCTTTGTTTTCAGACTGGAAGCTGATCTAAAGCGGTTAAAAGCCGATCTTCAGTCTAGCCGTCAGTCTGAGCAAGATCTCCGGAGTCAGATTCACAGCATCTCAGTAGGAGAGCGTTCTGTGAAGAGTGAGCTTCTCCAGCTGCAGCAAGACAATGAATCTTTGCAACACAAGTATGCTCTCATTACTTACATTCCAGTTTTTTTTTTAAGACAAATATTCTGTTATCCTTAGGTGTTTTTCAAGAGTGTTCTTTGCTTAGGATAAAAACCACAGGGATGCAGGAAATGCTTTTACTTGCCCCCAAACTATTCAAAAACTTCCCAAAAATTTAAAAAAGTCTTCTAATCAAATTCGATTCACATGTTGACGAGTAAGGATCAGAAATGCAAAACAAAAGTAAACCTTACATCTGTGGTGCAGGTAAAAATCGCCTTGTAAATTTTGATTACTGTACTGAAATTAAATTCAATATACTTTTCCACAAAATTCCCCAAAGCTAAAATTTCCCACGATCCTAAATTGCCGGATCAGACATATTCTGCGTCTGCAAAAACACCAATAAACAAAAGTGGTGTTCAACTAATGAAAGAATATTGCAGCTTTAGGGGGAATCTTATTTTCAAACTGCTTTAAGTTGTTTAACCCTATCTGCCCCAAAGTTTCCATAGGATCTAATGGTAATCTCGGATGCCTTAAGTGTTGTTGTCTTATGCCACTTGGAATATTCAAGCTCCACCGCAAAGCATACAGGATTTAAGGCAAAGGGGGTGCCGAGAAAGTGTGAATCATGAATGGCAGGAGTCCGACTTAAGCTTTGGATGATAGATGCCGCCACCATCCATTGCCACCTCCACAATTTTGCCATGTCTCTGAAGGGGAGGGAAATAGTCTCCAGACACCTGGACCCATGGTAAACTGCTGCGACCGACCTCAGGACTTTTGGACCCACAGATTTAAAGAGCACATACTCTGCATATACTGGGTGGGTCTTTGGCGGTGTTGGGAATCGAACCCGGGGCCCTCCCCTATGGCCGATCCAAAGCCTTAACCACTAGGATCCCCGCGGCCTGCCTTAGGTGTAAAAGGGTTAAACGTTTTTGTTAACTTGTTATGGTATAGTTTTAAAGCTAAAATTGTGTGTTGCAGGGTTCAGAATCTAACGGCTGTCCGTCAGCAGGATAAGTCGACCATCAGTTCACTAGAGAAGCGGCTGCAAGAGGAGCGCAAGATGCGGACCATGTGCGAGAGCCAGTTGGCTGCCGAGCGGAAAGCGAAGAAGGCCGACGATGCTGCAGCGGCGCGAGCAATGGCTTCAGCGAGGTAATATATTTTGTGTTATGTCCCATGTTTTTTTGCTGCCAAAAACAAATTGTGGGGAATAGGTATATTCATCAATAGCACTGTGAGGAAACATGCTTAAAAGTTTTCTGTCTAGAGTAGACGTAAATTTGTTCTTGTGATTTCCTACAGGAAGGAATGAGTTCGAAAAAATTGAGGTTCGGGTAATTTGAAGATAAGGAAAGTTTTTTTATTTTGAAATTCTGTCCAGAAACTATAAGACCATCATAATTTAACATCTCTTGAGTGTATGCATTTGAAATATTTGACTTTTTCTTGTAGAAACGATTGCACAGAAACTTGTAAATCTCGGAGGAGGGATATGGAAAATGAAATTAAACAACTCCGAAGAGATTTAAAAATGCGTGATGACAAGATCCAGCAAATGGAAAGACAAGCACAGGTACTCGGGTTTTTCATATTTCTTTTCTCTAGTGCCTAATAATAACCTAATGTTCTTGATCTTTTCATCAGCCAATGATAACTTTTTCTCCTCTCTGTTTGTCATACTTTGTTTTAGTTGTGAAATTTTGTAGATCTAGTGCTTTATACTTTAGTAATTTTTATCTTAAGAAATGTTTTAATGTAAATGATTAGCATGAAAAGAAATTCAGTGTTAGTACTTTAAAAGTAGATTGTGTAATTTTGTCTGTGCTGATTGCTCATTCTAGTGAGAGAGCAAAGTTTGAGCTGGAGTATTTATTTTCAGTCTTTGTCCTCATACCAGGAAAACATTGGTAGCACGCAAGCGCTGGTGTCCGCTCTGAACGCGATGGAGGAAAAGAACGCTCGGCTAGAAAACAGCCTCAGTGCCGAGACGAGACTCAAACTGGATCTCTTCTCTGCATTGGGTGAAGCAAAGCGCCAACTCGAAATTGCACAAAGTGAGTCTTGTATTCTTGTCATAGCTCACTAGTTTGAGATTTTGTGATCTTCCAAGCTTAAGTGAAATGAAAATAGACCTAGTTATATGAAGCATCTGAAACCTAATTTTTGGTAACTTTATGGTAACCTTTGCAGAACGTTTGGTCCAACAATTTAGGATTAGGGAAAATTTTAATCATCTTGAGAAATTTTGGTGTGAAAAAAATTGAACGGCCCCATGAACGGCAAAATTCCTGTGAAAAAAAATGTTTTTAAGATGAGTTCTCTAGATTTTCATTAGGGAAAAATATCTATGCATGCTACTAATTCAGTCTAGGTTTTGTAAAGATGATTATTGTATTGTACAATTAATATACTTTTGATTTTTTGGTACAAAATATTTTGTTGCAAAATTTTCATTTAGCAACAAACATTTACTACATTTTTTGTATCTAATTTAAATGAAATATATATTAGATACAGTATGTATATATAGAAACTCTTATAAAAACCAGCTCTTTCAACTTTTGAAAGAGTTAACTTACTTTGTCAAAAGTTTGTAATGGTGGCCAAGTTGACACTGTTTTAGAGCCAATCAGTTGATGTAACAAAACAAGTTGGTGATAAAGCAGTGCCAACTTGGCAACCACAAAAGATTTTTGCTAAAGCAAACTATTTCAAAAAATGAGAGCAGGTTTTTTCTATGAGCTTCTACTGTAAATGTATAAATTTGTATTATAATAGGTTTTACAATCTTTGAAAAAATCCTTTTCTCTTTAAAACTTTCCACCATTTTTAAGTTTTTAAAAAAAAAATTACGAATTGTTTAAGTATTTTTTGTGCGATTGTAAAAATGAGCTTTTATGTATCCTTGCGTTTTTTGTTGTGTGGAAAACAAACTAAATGTAAAACTTTAAAAACTCGGAAACTTTCTAGTTCTTTGACGAGTCAGGGGTCTCTTTCAGGTGTGTTGTCGACGAAGGATAAGGAGTATAATGTAAATGTATAAATTTGTATTATAATAGGTTTTACAATCTTTAAAAAAATCCCTTTTTTTTCTAATTTTACGAATTGCTTAAGTATTTTTTGTGCGATTGTAAAAATGAGCTTTGTAACCAGCCTCCTTTTAACACTGCCGAGAAAGCGATATGTGATTATTAGAGTCAAGTCGTGAAGTTTTAAATCGTGCATTGTATTGAGTTTTGAAAAGCAGTTGTGATGTTTTAGTTTTTGAAAATAGATTTTAGGAAAATAAGTTCAAAATTCATTGTTTAGATTAAAGTTAATGTTTTTATAAAAGTGTTGATTTGCTTACTGAAGTGTTTAGGAAATTAACCCGGAGAACCCCGAGGTCATCATCACAGCTTTAAATATCCTTATGTTTTGTTGTGAGGAAAACAGACTAAATGTAACTTTAAAACTTGGAAACTTAATAATTTCTAGTTCTTTGACGAGTCAGGGGTCTCTTTCAGGTGTGTTGTCGACGAAGGACAAGGAGATTGACGAGCTGAAGTCTAAGATCGCGGAAGTGATGGCGGTGATGCCGGTGACGTCTAGCCCGAATTGCTACTCGTCCAACCAGCCGGCCATCAGTCTCGCCTCGGGGATCGTCTCCTCGCTGCTCTACTCCCCCAAGTACCTGGGGGGCGAGGAGAAGGTGGCCAAGTCCAACCTCGATCCCAACGCTTCCGTGTACACGCCCAAGGTTTCCCGCCTCTCCTCAGAGTCCGAGATCTAAAGTACTTCGTTTCCCCCTACTGACGGCATTTTAAGTCTTTATTTTTTTGCGTTTGTTGGACATTTTTTTGTAAGGAATAGCGTGTGTGTGTAGTTTCATCTCGTGACATGCAGCTTTTTGCAAGTTTTGAAATTTTTAAAAATTCGCTGTGATTTTTTTTTCTTGACTCAAGACGAAAGGGAACTTTTGTTGGTTACTTTGTTTTTTTGCGTCGAAATCATGCAAGACCACCCATTTGAAATTTCTTTGTGGTACGATCGATGCCCTTTTATGCACTCTTCCATTTGCATTTCTTTTTAAATTGCCATATTCGTAAGTGTTCTTTTTAAAAGTGGGAAGAAATCTTAACTGCACCAGAGTTGTCGATTGAAATACCAGCCCAGTGAAACGTTTTATTTACTCTCCTTTCTGTTTTTCATTAAGTGTAAAATCTGGATGTTTTGGATTTGTCGTATGTAGAGAAACCAGTGACAAAAAGCACACAAACCTAGTCTCAAGAAATTCCGCCGTCGGTTCGTCGGGGACCGCACGGCGATTTTTTTTTATTGTTTTGTTTTCGTGGTCTTCTGTGTTCCTCCTCTAAATTGCCTGGACGAGAAGAAATTGGTTTCCACCAGCAATTATTTCACTGGGTGTCTTGTCACTGTGTTTGTGTGTACTTTAGTAGCACATTTTGTGTAATTGCTCAGTGGAACATTTCCGAAAGTCTACCGCAAGTCTCTCCCAGTGAAAAAAACTATCGAGAAAAGTCTTTCTTTACATCAGTGGACACCTGGGTGGTCCGACCTATTTTTTTGTTTTTTGAGGTTACCCTCTTCCCCTTTACACCTTTCACATCTCTGTCATTCGCCATCTGTATTTGTCATTTGTTTTTATTTTTTCGCAGTAAACCACTGCGAGAAAATGCAAGAGGAAGACGAGAGCTTTTCAGTTGATGTACCACTGTGCAGTGGAATTCATTAGACATGAATGTATGGGATAATTAAAGGAAGTCTTTCATTGAAACTTAACACCTGTTCTCACTTATTTTTCTTCTAATGATACTCCTACACACATATTTCAGGTAGTAGTACACATTAAAAAGATTTCTCACAGTAACCCACTTTCTCTAACAGCTGTATTCACTGGTAACTTGACCAGCGGTTAACCGGGAGTCAAACCTCTGATTAGCAGAAAGCTAGTTTTCCTTCTTAAACTGTCAATCACAAGTTTGACTATTGGTTAACTATGCAGGCCAAGTTACTGGTGAAAATGGCCATAAGTTTACACATCCAGCTGCCTCCAGTAAGCCCCTAGAACAGTGTTTCTCTTTTGAGGGGGCAGTCATATTTTTTGGGAATGACTAAAAATATATTGCTCTACAAATCACCCCAAATTACTAATAAAGAGAAACTCAAATTTTGATAAACTTTGGGAGGACACCTATATCTGATTTCCCTCATATCAAGTTAAGACTTGGTTTCCCAAAAGATAAGATTTGATGTCTGGTGTTAAAATACTGGCCTTTATATTTCTGAAAATCCACAGTTAACCTATTATGAGTACATGTAATTAATGTCTAAAGCAGTGGTGCCCAACCTTTTTCAGGGTGGCTACAGATCAGGGAAAAGTCAGGGAATTTTATTCATCTGGAAAAATCAGGGAAATTCTTAAAAAAATTAAAAAATCAGGGAAATTTTCAATAATTGACTCACAAGAAGCAATGTAATCTAAAGGGTTTCAAAATGAGTCAAAACACTACTTCAAAGGGTAAAAATTCCAAAAATTTTTAAATAAATGATATTATGATCTGATTTTCCTTGAAAATTCTGTGACTTATGAGGAGTGATCTTAATTTTGTGTAATATAAAGGGTTTAAAAAATGAATTAAAACACTAAATTAAGGGAAAAAATTCTAAAATTTTTCTGAAATAGGAACCCCAAACTCCCCTCAAAATTTTTCTGTTTATTATACTATGCTGGGTTGCTTTGATAATTATGCCGCTCCTCATTAAGTGGTGCACTTGTGGTGTAGTCCGAAAATTCCTTAAAATGAGCCAAAAAATGCTTTTTTGAGAGGGAAATTTCCAAAACTTTTCTGGTGGAGGACCTCCAGACCCTCCAATTGTATTGGGATCACATTGTTTACAAAATTTTTAAAGTAAATTCAGCAAAATTAATGTACGATGTACAAGTCATATAAAACTTGACGTACAATTGTACCCTAAAAAAATGTCAGGTAACCCCCCTTAAACCAAAGTCTAGTTACGGCCGTGTTATAAGCATTAATGAATGAATAAATTCTATTTCCAATTCACAATATACTAATTATTTAACTTTTCATAGCTGAAAATTTAAAAGAAAAAAAACACTCATATTTAATCATATTTGATATATAGTAGTTTTTTATTTATTTGCATATAAAAATATTATATCCTTATAATTAATATTTTACATTATTAATATTTTTTAAAGTGATATAATTAATTTTATTTTAAACATCTATTTGATAGAAGTATATCTTTGTGTGAAGTAGCTAGCTAAAAGTGTTTAAATTATTAGGAAAAGCCGAAAACCCTTTAGATGTATATCAGGGAAATTTTAAAATTATAGTCAGGGAAATTTGTTTCTCAGATTCTGCAGCCACCCTGTTTTTTTTCACGAGGGCCAATTTGCCGATGAAAAGTTATTTCGCGAGCCACATAAAAACACTTTTAAGGATATTTCTAAACATAAAGAAAAGTTACCCGTTTGTAATGAGAAGTTTGCATCTGTTTGGAGGATACTTAGTTCTTGTAAATTAGCTCCAAATTTGTAACATCCTTAAAACTGGATTAAGATGATTACCTGTAAGTTGAGATCGATCACTAGTTTTTGTTCTTTTCATAACAGATAATGTGTCAAATAATGTGATCAAATAATCAGGTAAGATAATGTGATCAAACACACAGTTTGTTCACAGTCTCCTTACATATAAGTGCATATATAAGTGCACAACGGTTTATTTTCTCGCTGAATGAAGAAATATGAATTTATCCACTTTTCTTAAAAGTTTCGGCATTCCGAGTCTTCAACTTTTTACGATCGGACATCTTTTCGAAGTTTGGTTCTAAAAAGATCCTTATAAACTGAATTCAAATGGCTAACTGATACTGAAAAATATTTATCCAATGCCAAATTCCCCGTATCTAGGAAAAAACAAAACAGATAGGTAAAGAAAAAAATTTTTACTGGATGTTGAAGAATTCATTTTTTATATCATCTTTTTTTAGATATAAGTGCCATAATGTCTCTCACGATTTCGTGGTTTTCTTGGAAGATTTCTGAAAGTGGTTTTTGTTTTTAAGATTTAACGAGTCCACGGGCCACATGGATGAGCCTCGCGGGCCGTAAGTTGGGCACCACTGGTCTAAAGAATTGTTAGCTTCTGAAACCCTGCCCCCATGTAGCACTGGAAGGGGTGTGGGACAATGCAATAAAAAGGTTGAGAATTACTGCCTTAGCACTATTCCCATATCGGCATAAAAAAAGATAGTACTCCCACACCTAGACATAGCCAAAAAAATAAGGGAATGTTTTTTCATTTTAAGACGCCTTGATATATTTAACTTAGATTAGATATTTAACTTGGATCTCCCACAGAAATGCTGATCATGTTTATGTCATTACGTACTTGCTTGTACAGCTTGAACTGATAGCTGTCAGTTCAACATAATACATATTTCTTAGTAAGCTCATTATCTCCAACTCTGGTTGATTGTTATAAATTAAAGCATATCGCTGACATCACGAGATAACCTCGTACAATCGCAGTCGGGATGGATACTGTATTCTAGATTGGCGAGTGGGTTTGCCCCAAAGGTGGAATTACAACCAAATTTATTTGCAAGTGTCAAGTCATTTACAACAAAACAAGGGTTAAATAAATTCCACTGGTAACGCCAGTAATCATCCTGTAACCCTAGGAGCAGTTAATCTTTTTGCTTTGATTTCAAACCAGCATTTAACCATAACTTTTCTTCATATCTAAAAAATAAACAGTTCTCTCTTGCTTGTGGTTTGGCCAGCCAGCTGGAACAAAAAATTAAGTCTCCTTGTGAGAGATTGAAACACCTGCTTTTTTGCAGCTCATTAAAATTCACCCTCCACCTGTTGACCGCGAAAAACGGTCTTTGGAAAGGAAACGAATCGCTCACTTATTTATACTGTATCTATCCCGACTTCGATTATACGAGGTTATCTCATGATGGCAGCGATATGGTATATAGTCAGACCACTACGAGAAAACTTTTGACGTACAAATTTTTGGCAGGTACTAGAGTTCTTGGAACTGTAATTTCAAAGTGGATATAACTACCTCATATCGAGTTTAAAATAGGTTTATCCTTTTTTGGAAGTGTAACTAAGTATGGCTAAGAGGAGTTTTCAACTCATTATAAAAATGACTAATTTATCTTCCATCTGATAGTGTTAAGGTTTTTGGTCATGCAATCTCTCTCTCTCAATTTTGTATTGTTTTTAGTTTACACTTCTACTTAATTTTTGTACTTTGAATTTAAAAAAAACCAGTTATAATCTCAACAATTGTTTCATTAAAGCCTAGGGCTTCAACCAATCAACATTCAAAGTAATAAGTAGCAGATAGTAAAAAATGACTTTATTATGCCAGCATTTTACATTAGATGTAATATAAAAACCGCATGAATTGGATGTCTAATTTTATACACAAGGTATAATAGATGATTTTCAAAAATGTCATCCTTTAAGTTAATTTATGCATTGTACAAGAATGAAGGATGCATATTAACTTGCAATACACATTATTTCTAAAAATATATACATAAATCCCACTACATAATTAATAGGCTATCTATCATTATTACACATGAGTGAACAATTGGCAGGAAGTAAGAAAATTTTTTCACACACACGTAAGATTTCTTGTAAGTGAAAGTATTGAAACTTTTTGAGTCTACAAGGACATGGGATAAGCCATTTTCTTAATACAAACCATTAAGATTTAATACTCTAAATCAACTCTTACACATTTAAATAGATATTTGGTTGGTATACAAACCAAAAAAATTGACTAGGATCAGTAATCACTAGAGTTGAAAATAACAAATAGGTAATCTAACGATTGCTTAAAAATAACGAATTTCAAAAGGTGACTAAAAAAGAACAGATAACATTGAATATTCCTTTTCAACAACTGTTAAGATTATGATTAACTTTCAAAATTGAAGCACGATTGAGTATTTTAGATTTTGAGAATATCTAAGTCTTCACCTACATACATTCAAACTTGCAAATCATCGAAATCATTCCATCATTAGCATTAGAGCACGAGCAATGATAATAAATAACACCAGAGCTTTCCAACTAATAGTCTTAAACACAGAGCTAAAACACATACCTATTTACAAAAAAGAAATATACATATCACATTTCCTAAAGAAGAGTTATTTCAAATGCTGGAGAGTTAAGCTGACGCCCAGTTGTCCGCCCTCCACAGAAGCAAGTACATGTTGTCCTGCAGAAGAGCAGGGGCGTTGATGGACGCGTACCGACCAATAAGATTCCGGTATCCCTTCCCCACGGTCGCGATGTAAGGAACTTGTTCTCCACTGCCGCTCTTCCTGCCTAGGAGGGGGAGGATGGCCTTGACCTCTTCCTCGAAGGGCCGGAACACGGTGATGGGACGCATGGTGGTGCCCTCGGCCACAACAATGCACCCCCAGGTGGTGCCGATGTACAGGTCGCTGCCCACACTGGCCATTGCTGTCACCTGGCATCGTCCAGCTAGAGGGAACATAATAGCGTTAATAACGTTCCCATTAGACATAGCTTTGTGTTATAGGGAAAAGTATTGAAAGAAAATGTTGATCTTTAATAACTGGCAATATTGACTTTTTAGCTAGCTTTTGCAGTTTACCCTACCAGAAAATACAGAATTACAGATACAAGTAACTGCACAGATATTCCATTATGCCTAATGCCCTATATAACTAAACCCAAAACCAATTCTTTCATTTCGATGACATTTCTATTTAGTTTCGTTGTGATCTACAGTTTGAGGTCCATTGGATCAAATATAAATTTCTCATGTACTCACGACTCAAGTGTTCTTCTATGCTGATTGACATCAGGCTTTCAGAGCACGGTGCAAGTTTTGAGCAATCCAACTTGTGAAGGATAGTCCTGTTTGCTGTATCCCACTGGTAGGCTACACATCCTGTGGAATGAAAATGTTTACCAGAAGTTTGCAGAAAAACATAAGGTTGCAAGAATATGCACTTCTCAGGATAGGTAAATAAATTTAACAGGATAGGTAAAATCATTGTATTGATTTTAATTAATTTTTATTTTGAAAATTGAGCACAACTATGTTAATTTTTCTCTTACCTGGGTAAACATAGGACCACACAATAGGTTTTTCAGAAAACCCACCAACTAGCTGATACACATCCAAATTATCAACAACGGGATCATAGTGATACACTATTTCCTGGCTGGTAATGGATGATTCCACTGCAGAGTATATTGAAATTTTCCCTTGAGTTTGGCCACACCACAATTCACATCTGAAATCAAAGGTTTATATATTAGTTAATGCAAACTCGTGTATTGCATAACTTTTAAAGGTAAAGAGAGAAAATTCTATCCTAAATTTTAATTACAGTCAAATCCGCTTAATGTGATCACGGTTAATGTTATCAATCAGATAATGCTATCGAAATTAACAGGTCCCGATCATTCCTATTTAATTAAATGTAAAACACATTGTTTATTGTGTTCAATTATGGATCAACACGCCGCTTTATGTTATCGAAATTTGTCCATATCCCCTAAAAAACGCCCACTTTTAGTTGCACTGTTATGTTTCTTTTCTCCAATCTCATACATTAAAGGAAAACGGTTTAAAGGGGGGGTGACTCCAAGCTTGTCATTGGATATTACCATCGGCGCCTTGCCTTGCAGATGTTTCTGGTAAGATTTTTTTAAATTTTATTTTCTAGTTTAGTGAAATTCATATGAATTTTAGTGGTTATTAATGTTTCTGATCCTTTTCTTTATAAAATTTTGAAAAATACTGATGATATCTTGCCTGGAAGTCGAAAGAAAACAAATTTATGAGCGGAATCGCATAGGTGTAGCGCAAACATAATTGAAATACATAGCAAGCGATTATTTTTTTTAATAATTGGACTACTCTTATATTTTACCCCAAAAAATTTTAAGTTGCCAAGTACAAATAGTGTAAAATTATTTTGAAAACATTAATTACGGTTACTTAATTTTAATATTAAAGCCAATAATCTAGTTACACTGTTTGCTACTTTTTTATATGAAAACGCTTATTGTTATCAATCGATAATGTTATCAGTTTAATATCGGACAAATGCGATCACTTTAAACGGATTTGACTTTACAATCAATCCTTGTCTAAAATTAATAATTAAAGTACTATAACAACATTACAGTAGTGTTACCTGTTGTTGCCCAAATCTATGGCTGTGATGCAAAAGACAGAACCTCCGCTATTCACCAACTCTTCTATGTTGTACTTGGAAGTGTCGCTCTCTTCCACTTCCAGCGCTTCCTCCGCTTCTTCGAGCTGGTTGATGCAGCACAGCCACAACTGGCCACCGCTCGTTGCCATGGCCACCCCATTCTGACCGGGCAAGGTGCACATGCTGCGGATGGCAGACACGGTGGGAGCGTAAGGGTCCACAGAGAAGGAGGCAGTCATGGCATGATCGGCAATGCTGAAAAGAACGTTGGAATGAATTATTAAACATTTAAAACAGTTGGTTGGATCCAGGAGAATTCCAGATTGTCCCAAGGCAAAAAAAAGGCCTGTTATCATTTATAAGCACATTAAAGTATATACTAAAAGAGGGTGGACCAATATAGTCTGTTCATTTAGAATAGGCCCCTGAAACAGTTTTTTAACTATTATTTAGGCAGCTGTGTCATTGCACAAGAAAAATTTTTGGATGATAATTACAATAGTAACCACTTCTAAAACATTAAGCCTCAGGGACCTATTCTAAATGAACAGATTATAAGAAAGGTGGAGATATCTTAAATTTAAGAGGTTAGGTGATGAAAATTCCAGATTACATGGGACAGTTAAACCCTATAGTTCCCTAATGAGCAATAATAATTCTTATAGGATATTAAGGGTTATTATCTTATAATAGGATATTACTTAATATTAAACTTGCCATATTCGCCACAGAAAAGATAGAACCTACATTTGCTTTTGTATAAATCCTACACTATACAGTTAATCAAGGAACAACCCCACAAGATAGAAATTATTTTGCACAGTAAGGAAATTTTGTTGCTATACAATGATTTTGTCCCATTTACAAGACTTCATGAATAAAATCTTATTCAGTTATCATCAGTATTATAAATTAATATAGGCCTTATTAGAAAGTTTTTAATGTTCAATATCCAAAAGAAAAATCACCCAGGATTTAAGTAATGGAAAATCTATGATAAACTTACTTGTAAATGTGTATTCTAGCTTTTGAGTCACCCAACCATAAGTCGTCATTCACAACACATAAGCAAGTGACAGTGACCGTTTCTAAAGTTAGTGTCTAAAAGGAAAGAAATTATATTAAATTCTTACAGAAAGATTAAAATAAGTTCTTTATTAAAGTATTTCAAACTATTTAAGAACTGTAGGCAAATTGATACTTTTTATATTACTTTTATGCATCCAATTAATAGTAAAATGAATGAGAATTCCTGTTTATAAAACCTAAAATCCTTTATTTATTGTAATACTAAGCTATGATTGGATTAGGTTACCTTATATTCCAGCCAAGACCTTTTGTTGCAGGTCAATATATCCATTTGCTTTCCTAAACGACTGAACCACAATTCCCATTGGTCATCTTGGACATTTTGATCTATAAAATATATATTCTAGAGCTCAAAAATAATAAAAGGAATTGCGAACATTTTTTAAGAGCTATTACAGTTACATAACTGTTATTGAAGAACTGAAGAAAAACCATTTTTTATATTTCTAGGATATTTGAAATATCAAACAATTATTTTAAGACTTCATATTAATAATGAAATCTAATGTTAGAAATACATATTTAAAAGTAACAATCTAAAAAGAAATCCCTTTTATTCTAATAAGCCCCTTTTATTCTAATAAGCCTAGCAGTTGAGAATAAAAAATGTCAGCCAACACTAGATCACTTTTTAGGATATATATTTATATAATCTATTATAGAAGTATATATAAAAGAAGATACATGGGATACAAAAAGGATTGGAGAAAACCATTTTGTAAGTCAGGAAGACATGTTGAGACAAGTGCCCATGGGATGTGTGCAGGAAGACCAATGTTTCTTAACTTTTTATGAAATTATTTTTTGAATGGCAAGAGATGTTTTTAATGCAATTGAGGACAGCATACCCTTGAATTCTCTATTTTACCCCCAGGTCTACCAATTATATTTGCCCATGTTGTGCACCCCTGAAGCCTAGCAAACTCTTAAGGATAAACCTCCCTAATTTTCAAATGTATTACAAGACAATGTTGCTCATATTTAGTGATAGAACAAAAACTCACCTTCACTGGTGGGAGGCAAGGCAGTGACACAAGCACTCAGCACAGCCATCTGATCATGCAGAGACGCCACATCCACCAGATGAGTCAGCTCTGGGGCTTGGGCGATCGACACAATCTGACTGGCAGATGGTCTGTCTTTGGGCAGCTGCGACCAACATAGGGTCATCAGGTCCAGGAGATAGGTCGGATAGGCCATTTCCTAGAGATAAAAACCAAGAAGAATCTATATAGGATGGTTATAATTCATTGTCTACAAACCAGTAATGCAATCGAATATTGTTGAAGAGGTATAGTAATCCCTCTTAGGTGATTATTTCAATTGGTGTCAAAATAAATAACTAACACAGTTAATTATAAGATTGATGCTTCTTTTTCACCCCCTCTAAGTCTAAGCTGAACTTCTATAGAATAATCGTCCATAAATGGTAAATTCAATGAAAAGTATACAATGTTTGAAGTGACCGGATTAAAAAAGAAATCTTAGTATCAATCTCTCAGTCATGAAACTTCCAATCAGAAAAAAATCTAAACCTTATTTTTGGAAAACTGATAGATTTGCAATGCAAAACAATTAAATGCCAGAATAAAAATGCTACTGGTAAACAATGTATTAAAGTTCTAATTTAAAAAGTCCATTTTAGTCCAATATTAAACTGACTAAATGTTATCTAAGTTAATAACTTCGCAGACAAGGGTATAGGATTTTACATTTGTATAAAAATTAATTTAAAAAGACTCCACAAGGAAGAATGGCAGTGTAAGCAATATTTTTTTAATGAAATAAGGCATAAAGTAATGTATGTTATAACCACAGAGTATAGAGCTTAACAGAGTATTCATCTCCATAGACGCTGGCAACTTTTTAACAGGGCTTTTCCCATAGACAAACTTCGAGCCAAACGATCCGCCTCCTTTAATTCCATGTCATTCCTGCTAATTCTGTCATTCACCCACTGAAGCTGTCACTCAAATCCAAATTGGAAATGGAGGGGAAAAACACTGATGAAATTTAAATGCCGCTTGATAGAAGTTCCATATCCAATCAGGAACCACTTTCGCATTTATAACGCAAAAATGTGAAATTAATTATAATCTGGAAGCAGGAATTAAGTTAAGTACCTAAAGAGGAAAACTGCCGTTCCGAATCTCTGTAAGCTCTATACTCTGGTTATAACAAACTAAATGTTTTAAATAAAAAAAAATGTGCGAGCAACTCACCCTCTTGGTCAAGGAAGGTCTTCCACCATCCAGGATGTGGTCTTTGACACATTCGAGGCCTTCGTATGGCTGGTGAAGGGTGATGAGTTCATACATAAACATCCCAAAAGAGAAGCAGTCCACCTGAGAAATTAAATTGAAAGAAATCAGCATAAAAGCCAGGCAAAAATAATAATGATAAACATACTGGTAGGACAGTTTGGTGTCTCATCTTCAACAACTTGATTAGCCACTGACCTTTTCTGTGTATTCTTCCTCTCCATTGTACCTCATGATTTCCGGTGCCATGAACCCTTCGGTTCCTCCGAACCCTTTAGTGCCGGTGGGTAGTGTGGAGCGGCTGATGCCGTAATCGGCCAGTTTCACTTCCACCTGGGGGATGGGAGTGGAGGGGTGGAAAGGGGGAGGGAGTTCCCAAACCAACACATTCTCCGACTTGAGGTCGCGGTAGATGATATGTTGCTGGTGCAGGTACTCTAATGCCTTTGCAATCTGGAAAGGAGCGAGTAAAGCTTTTATTAGCTTGCAAACTTGAAGTAAGAATTATTTTTCTTCATGAAACGAATAGGAAGCTTAACTATAATTTCACAACTAGTACTTCATGTCATACTATTGAAATAAAAAAGAAAACATAAAACTACAAACCCCTATCCAAAATAAAATTTTTGGAATTTCTTTTATTGTTGGTATTTAACAGTACACAATTATTTAAACATTAAAAAACAGTTATATGTTATTAAATACGTAGTAAAATAATTAATTTCTACTCGTCCAATATATTTTTCAAAACTAAAAAAGCAGTTATTTTATACTTTTCATTTACCATTGGGTCAAAGGTGTAATAAGAAGATGGAAAATATTCAGCAAGATTTTTTTTAAAAGTATGTACCAATAATAGGCCAAATAAAAACAGTAAATTGAAAATTCACACCTAACAAGAAAACTAACTGCTGTATTTACCACTAACCTAATCTAAGGTTAGCAGACCTTCCAACCTAAGCAGGAGACATTTTTATCAACACAATGTTAAAAACTGCACTTAGCCATTTTTATATTTGAATTATGAAAATATGCATTTGTCAATCAGTATATCAGGGTTGCCAACTACTCCGAAACTTCCGGAGTTTTTCCGTTAGAGTACTGAAAATCCGCGAATCCGCAATAAGTGTTAAATACTCCGGAAATACCCTTTCCATGTTTAATGCTTTATAATCTGTTACGATGGTAAGCCCTACTGGAACGCTAAATGGCATTGCAATGGTTGAGGCTCAAAATAGTATCGAGTTCTTTCCTTTCTTCGATAAAATTGACCGCAAAAGACATGGCTAGTGTTTCCAAGTCGGGTTACAAACCATGGTTGGCTTTAAAACGATTGAAAAAATTTAGCGGTCATGCTTTCTGCAATATTTGTACCGTTTTGGTGGTTCCGTAGATAGCAGTTTCGCACTACTCCTGAAGTAGCATAAGAAATCCGGAATTTTTTTCCCTGGGCTCCTGAAGCTTTCTGGAAAAGGTTGGCAACCCTGGTATATAAAAGGATTTTTAAAATACAGGCAATATAAACACATGTTTAACAAAAAAACCCCACATATTTACTGAAATGAAGTTTGTACCATTCCTTAAAAAGACACTTGGTTACAATACCTATTTACATTAAAAGAGTAACAGTTAATCACCTATTTTTTAAGGGACAAGGTATTTTTTACATAACCATTATTTCTTAGAAGCATGGTGTTTTTTTAAGATTGACAAGTGCATAGGAAAAAGCAAGAGGAAACACAAAAAAAGCAGGAAGCAGGAGTTGTAACAAAAAAGCAGGAAAATTGATAGGTCTGGGTTAGCCTGGAATCAAAACCCCTAATTGGCAATTTAAGAAAGAAAACAAGTTTAAAGCCAATCAGAGTTTGACGAAAAAGCTTGATTCCAGGTTAATGTAAAGGTTAGGGACAAATACAGTCCATATCTTTTAAGAGTTGGTTGAACTAACCTGGAAAACAGTTCTTTGCAAGACATACACATCTAGCCTGGCACCAGATCTGCGATAGTTCTTGAGGATGGCATCCAAAGCCCCCATTGGAGCTAACTGCAGGACGAGGGCCAGGGGTTTCGTGCACACCCCCACCAGGGGAACAATGTTCTGGTGGCGGAGGGAGAGGAGGATGTTTAGTTCCTGGCGAGCTGTGCAGTACGCTTTGCAGGCGTACTGCAATGGGTCTCGCTGCCACTTGTTCCATGCAGCCTAGGGAAAACACAAAACACTTTATTTTACTTGGAAAGTAATAAAAATATTATCTTTTGAAGAAATGTTTTCACAAGTAAAACCATGTACATCTTTGCAAAGTAAAAAAAATTTTCAACATGATTATAATACTTTGCATATGCTGGAGTTTAGTAGAAATAGAGTTACAATAATTTTTGTTTATTTTGGATATTTGTTTATGAAGAGGTCACTAGTTATGCATGTCAGTACAATATAATATCTTCAAGAGTTAAAGACTATTGTTTTAATAAGTTCTAGAAGTAACAAAGTACTTTTTTATATAGATACTTTTTCGAAGGCACTAGTTTACAAAAAGTGATTATATGTTCTTATATGATAGCAGTGGCACAGACAGAAAAATTTTAGAGTTATTTTTTAAAAGAGAATCAAGTAGTTTTAGAAATTTCCTATGACCAAAAAATTTTTTCCTAAATTTCTGGGAGTATATCTTGGAATATTTTCCCTTGGTTACCCCCTAATATCTTATTATTTTTACAAAAATATATCATCAGTTTTTTGCATGTTTACATATTCAATTCTTTCTTAAAACAAATCAAATAATCAAGACTCAATACACAGATTGACAAAAGTGTAAGATTAATTCTTGAAATTTTTAGACGCTTAAAGTAAAACAAACACAAAAATTCAACAAATAAATTACTTTATATGCCGCAGTATCAGACTGTTTAGCACCAAATCCTGGATCAACAGGTTGCAACATTTTCATGGCTACCTCAGTGTAGGAATTAGATCCCTAAAAGAGAAAATAATAAAATCTTTAAAATTGAAGCCATAATACGATATTATCAAAAACCTAAAATTTCTTCAGCTCAATAAAAAAATTAATGGTGCTAGAAGGGATAAATTTTAAGATCAATTAGTGATCATAATAATTATTAAATATAATTAACCTCTTTTTTTAAAGTGAAATTATATCTACATACCCTTTGTTTGATATTAGCCTTGAACACAAATCCGAATGCACCTCTTCCAAGCATCTTGCCTCTTCTCACTGAATCGGGTGGGATAAGATGACGTTCACCAAGGTCAATAAATACCTAAAATCAATATCGTCAGTTCATCATAGTTCCCACCCTTTTGCGAGGAAAAAAATCAAGTACTTTTCGAGCACTTTTTAAGGCTCATTTTAAGTTTTTCATGGACTAACATAGTAAAGCCAAACAGCCATTTATGAGCAAAGAAACTTACTCTCGTTAGTACCCCTACTCCCGAAGACAACTACTCTCAAAACCTATACTGTAATTCACTAGTTTTAGGAAAGTCACACAGAAAAATTAAAATAGCTAAGTTATACATCTGTTCAATTTTAAAAATCCCAATTGTGTTTAAACGAAGCTATCAGGAATTGAACTGTTTGAATCAAAAATTAACTTTTCACACATTCAAATTAAAGATTATTACAGATTAAAGTAGGCATTTCCAATAAAATTCAAGGACTTGTCACTAAATTCAAGTACTTTCCAGGGCCCTTGAAAACAAAAAGGAAATTCAAGGCCTGTGGGAACCCTGTTCATTTCAACATCTGAACTTCACAAAATAAAAAAGCCAAAAGACTACATAAAAGAGGATCAAGAAGCACTTTCTTACTGTATCTGGAGCTATCTGGATGAGGGACTGGCTCCCGTGCACGGGGCAGTGAAGCGGTTTCTGTTCGTAGGCTGTCAGCACGCACTCCTCCACCATGAAGCTATATATCACAGTCTCTGGCAAGGGCTCCACGCCAATGTGGTTCTCGTTGCTGGAATTAAGCTCGCCTTCGGGTCGGCTTTCGGTGGAAGGTTTTCGACTGCAATGGAAGAGTTCATTATGAATGAAAATGTTATAGCATTGTATGTAGTTCTAATTTATTTGTTATAAACTTAAAGGCATTTCAAAAGCAAAATTGGAATATCAGTGTGAAACTTTCAAAAGTAATTTATGTTGATTACCAATTTTACTGATCAAGTTTCTGTTAATAAAAATTATTCTCACTATAGAACTTTAAAACAAGAGCTTAGGATGTGCAATAATTGATGTAGACTAAGAAGAAAAGTCCTTTAAAGTTTAGGTCTTCGATAAAACAACTCAAAAAATATTTTCATGGGAAAAACTCTACAATATTATTTAAAGTATTAAAGCACTTTTGTATTAGTAATTTATAGAAACAGGAGATGATTTAATAAAAAAATTTGAACTACAGTCAAGTCCGCTTAATGTGATCGCAATTGTTCGAGACTAAACTGATAACATTATCCGATCGATAACAATAAGCGATCTCATATCAAAAAACAGCAAACAGTGTTACTAGATTGTTTGCATTAAAATCAAAATCATGTATTCGTAATAAATGTATTTAGAACTCTATTTTTAAACTAGAAAAAATTTTAAGGGGAAAATATAAGAGTAGTTCAGTTAATAAAATTAAAATAATCGCTTACTGTGTATTTTTATAGAAAGGTCTCTCTTTTTTCCGCTCCATTATATCCTTCCACTCCAATAAACCACTTATTTATTACATAATCTGAATTTCATTAAAGGGTCAGTTAAGTCTTAAATCATAGAACTAGTACATGTATGCTCAAATGATCCCTACATCTTCCTAGTTTAGGTATTAACACAGTTTTTTTGTGAGTGCAAAGTAAAATACATGTACTTTTGGAATAATTCATCATGTAGTAAAAAAGTTTTTAAAATTTTTATTTATAAATTCCATAAAAATTATAACAAGAAAATAAAAATTTTTGGCATAAAAAAGAAAACTTTAATTTTTTTACTGAAAAAATTTCCTTTTCAATGTTTGTCAATTTTTTTTACTCCAATAAATTTACAAATAATGATGTAAAACTTTTGAAGGCAACTCTAAAGATTAATTTAACACTAATTGTTTAAAAAATTCTTTGTTATTTAGCTCTTAATCCTGCACACAAATGTGAAAAATTCTAAGTTTTTATGGAATTTATAAATAAAAATTTTAAAAACTTTTTTATTTCATACTGAATTATTCGAAAAGTACATGTATTTTACTTCACACTCACAAAAAACTGTGTTAATACCTCAATTTAGAAAATTTAGGGATCATTTGAGCATACATGTACCAGTTCTATGATTTAAGACTTGACTGACCCCTTAAACAAGGAAAAATCAAAATCTCTTATCAGAAACATCTGCAAAACGTGGATCTTGGTGTTTCTTTAACCAATCACAAGTATGGATTCGGACCCCCCCCATAACCATTTTCTTTCAATATAATATACGGAATGTTTTACTTTTCTTACCCATACTGAATTTCAGAAAAAGAAGCGCCAGATGTTCTCATGGAGAAGATTTTTACTTGTAAAAATTGACCTTCAAAATGAAACTTGAACCCAAAAGCGGTCGTTTTAAAGGGGATATGGACAAATTTTGATAATATTAAGCGGATTGATGATGCATAGTTGATCACATTAAACGATGTATTTTACATTAAATTAAATAGGAATGATCGGGACCTGTCGATTCCGATAACATTATCCGATTGATAACATTAACCGTGATCACATTAAGCGGATTCGACTGTAATTAAAATTTAAAAAAAACAATGCAGCAAAGAAAATTGCAATTTTTTTAACTAATTTCCTTTTACCATTGTATTTATTTAACTTTTAAAAGAAATCCACGGAATATAAACCCAATTTTGAGAGAGATGTAATATTTAATAACAAAAGATAAATAGGAATGTAATGTTAGGACTACAAGGTTAATTTTAAAAGTGTATCTAAAAAAATAATGGGTTAGTTATTACAAAACATTGCACAACACTAATAAAAAATCCTACAACATGCAATTATCACAGCATAGCTACCTAGAACTATTGCTATCAGGACCAACACCGCTATCACTATCATGCGACATGGTGCTGTTTCGAGAACCTCGGTTCTTGGAAGGAAGATTCGGAGAGTAGGAAAGTTTGTTGCGGGCCTCCACACCACTCTTCCACGGGGGGTCCCCGTGCCACAGGGTGGGCTCCCAGGCATGGTCTGTGACAGAGAAGTGGCCCTTGTCAGAGGACCCTGTCTCCTCTTTAACATGGGTGACAATGCACTGAGTGCATGGAACCAGTCTCGTGACCAGGAATTTACCTGCAACATGGAGATTGATGGTAAGAGAGCATATCAGAGATATTAACTATTGTCGTAACTTTTTGAAGAAATATACTACAGGGTTCTGTCCAGACTTTTTGTGAAGGGTCTGTTTTATGTGAAAATTTTTAAAATCTATTCATTATTTCGTAAATACGAAGTTAGAATTAATTTTTTTCAGCCAAAAGCCTGTTTTTGTGAATTTGTGAAAACAGGGTCCAATGTGTGTAGTTTTGTGAATAATAACGTTCAAGTTCTCAAGTTTTTAAGGAAAAATATTTTGTGAAGGGTCTGTTTTCACAATATAACATTTTGTGAACAGTCCGAAAACAGACTGACTGTTGTCCGTCTTTCCTCTCAAGGCTGTTAGTGTAATCCTGAACGAGCTAGGCCATTCTCTTCTTAGGGTTGGGGAGGTATAGAGAGAGGGGGCCAAAAGGGTTTCTTCTCAATAATTACCCAACCTCCCTTCCCTCTCATTCAAAGACGAAGGCATTTAAGTAACCAATCTAGCTACCAAATTTCCTGCACCCCTAATCGAACTAGGATTTCCCAGTTCCAAACTGCCTAGAGAAGAACAGACAATAACGAAAATAGTTTTTGAAGGAGGAATATAAGACTTTAAAAAATCCACATTACATCGAAATGAAAATAAATCCTTACCTTCTGAGGTATGAACAAATCTAGTGCCTAGGGTTGGATACCAATCCTCCAGCAACGTATCGATATGATCCACCGACACCGACAGCAGCTTGGCAACGCACTCCGCGTTCGGCTGCAGCTCCACGTTGTCGTAGGCCACCACCACCCCGTCGGCATCCACCTTGGGGATCTGGATGACCACCGCCTGGTTGGGCAGAACGATCTCCAGGATGGCCGAGTTGACGATCTCGATGTCGCTCCAGCACCCCTCCTGCTGCACCAGGAACTTCATCTGGCGGTACTCGAACGGTGCATTGTTCAAGTGGCTGAGGTGCTCCTTCATGCGGAACAGAGTGGTGTCCAGGTACCGCAGCTCCATGCCCGTCTGCCAGCAAATCCACTCCGCGCGGCGGTTGAACACGGCCGCCAGCACCGGGTCCATGTCCACCGACGTCGGGATGGTGAAGTAGGATCGCACGATCTCGACCACGACGTCGTCCGCCAGCATCCGCGTCATCAGCCGGGACCAGAAGCCGCTCGGGAAGTAGGACATGAGCAGCAGGCGGCGGACGACGTGCTCGATCTGCGTCTTGTGCCGGACGTAGCAGGTGACGCCGTCTTCCTTCTGGGGGTCCGTAGCCAGGGGGTCGGAGGACGGCTTGGGGGCGCTGATGCTGTCGGCCGTGAGGGGCACGTCGCTGACCGGGCGCTGGGGACGTCGCTCCGTGGTGGTCAGCTTGAGGGTGAGCGGCGTGCTGCCGACGGAGTGGCGGTTGCCGTAGCTCTTGCGCATCGCCCACACGCGAGATCGGACGGGCACCTGCATAAGTGAAGACTCGGTGTTAGTTCAGACAAATTTTTTATTTTTACAAAAAATTTTACCTATAAACTCTAAATAGAGTCAAGAAAAGCTAGACTAATAAAAACAGCAGAGCTTTAAAAACAAAGATTAATTTATTAAAAATAATTAATTACTATCAAAATCAGAGACACGTTAGTCGCAATTGAGGTGAGTAAGAGCAACACTTTTATTTATCAACAAATCTGAGGAATAAAATTTGTAGTGATATACTGTGCAGTAGGGTTATGATTTTTTTCAGATTTAAAAGCCTGTGGTGGCAAATGATGAGTATTGGTCCATAACTCTCGAAAATAACTTTTATTTTTGAAAACTGTGAAAAAAGCTTGCGCGCCTAATAAGATTTTGCATAAGGCTGAAGCACTAAAAGGCGGTTAATAAAATCTTTCTTGAAGCTGAATGTAACATAAATCATAAAAATTTTTTAAATTTGTAAAAAGGCTTTTCCTATTCCTTTTGGTCCCAAAAGATAGTGTGTAAAGTTTCAGCCCCCTAAGTTGACTCTAGGGTTTGCTATAGAGCCCCAAAGTTAGAAAAAAGTGGAAAAATGACCAGTTATCAGAATTTTTTAAAAAGTATATTTTGAGATTTATATAGTTATAAAACTGGTTCAAATCTGTCATTTAGGACATTTTAGATGGTTTATATTTATTTAAGGTTACTAGCTGTACCTATAGTTCCTATAATTTAAGAGTAAAAGGTACTAAAGGGACGTTGCGTTCATCAAAGCTTATAATGCACTACTATGGTAGAAAGTAATTAAATTCCAATTTCCTTCAAAAGAACTCTCTCAAATGATGCCCTTTGGTGTACCATTCATACCATTATTCATACCATTCAAATATCATAATAAGTTTAATTTTTACGTAGAACTTAATTTTAAATCTAACAGATCGGAACTGACTTGGGTTATTTTTCTACCAGAAGAGAAAATGGTATTTCTTTATTAAAGTTAAGAAAATTGTTTGATATTTGTAAATTTTTGTTCATATTTTGATGAAAGAAGGTTTCAATTAAACTTTCCCCCTAATACGTTGAAGAGAGGTAATTTTCAAAATTTTATAAGATAAAATTTATTTTTATTTCTGGTATAGGAGAAATTCATGTCATTTCCAATCTGTACGGTTTAAAGTTCAGTTCTACTTATAAAAAAGAAATCTATAAGGGTTTAAAAAGGTATTTCAAGGTTTTTGATCTTAAAAAGTACAATAACCCTCTTTTTTAGGGTAAATTTTGGAATTGATCAGCTAGAACCAAGCATTTTCGCACAAAAGTACTTTTTACATTAAAAGTTCAGCGGAAGGCCTAGTTACTGTTATTTCACTCGCCTTTATTACTTAAAACATCAATTTAACAGCAAATGGCATCATATGAGGGAGTTCCTTCGAAGAAATTCGGATTCAATTCATTTCGTCCACCGGTAGTGCATTATAAGCTTTGGTGAGTGCAACGTCCCTAAGTAGCACTTTTTAATCTTAAACTATAGGGGCTATAGGGTACAGCTAACACATAAATATAAATAATCCATTTAATTATGTTCTAAAGAACACATTTGAACCAGTTTTATAACAATATAAATATAAAAATATTTTTTTTAATTCTGAAAAAAGGTAGTTTTTTTTCCCACTTTTTTCAAATTTGGGGCTCTATAGGCAAACCCTAGAGTTAACTTATAGGGGTTAAACTTCACACACACTATCTTTTGGGACCAAAAGGAATGGGAAAAGCCCTGGGGAGTGAGGTTTTTGGGAAAAAAGTTTTTTTCCGAGACACCCTAGTGATTGCTATATTAGAAAGTGAAATGATGTTAGGCGCGCAAGGTTTTTTCTCAATACAAAGAAAATAATACCATAAAATTAACATATGGACAAAAGTTCATCGAATGCAACATCAGGCTTTTAAATATTTTTAAAAAAGTCTCAGAATCATAACCCTACTGTGCAGCCTACCACTTCTAACTTTTTGGATTTTGGTATGATGACAACATTGAAACTGACCGATAACAGTGCACTTTATCAAACAATTAACCATAATCTCTTAATCCATCTAAAATACATATTAAATTCCTTTGTTAAATGCAATATAATAATGAAGATAAAATAAAAATTAGGACTACCTTCCCTATGTAGCCAAATAATCCTATGTGTCCTTTCCTATGTAGCCAAATAAGCTACCTGTGTTGGTGACATGTCGCCTGCCAAAACCTTGTTTCAGTTGGTAACGCTGATCTTTTTAAACAATATCTAAACCCAATAAATTAACCTACCAACTCTTTATTTCAACACCTATCTACACGCCATTTTACATTAACAAAACTTATTCACAATGCATTAAAAACATATTGGTAACTTAACTCTAGATTTTGAAAAAGCAAACCTGCAAAATAATAATAATGAACTCAAAATAAGAATTCAAAGGACCATGGATTAAAGATTGTTAATTGTTTTCCTCAGGTTAAAAAAACACAAGAAGAAAAAAAACAAATCCAAACTGAGGAAATTAACTTAATATCCACACTGAATTGGTTGACATGGTAAGGCAAAAAATATCAACAGAAAAAACTGAAATGATAAGTAATTTAGATACTTTTCTAGAATTTCCTTCAAGAGAGTACATACCCTCACATCACATCCTGGAAATCCAGCCCTAAGTTGTTCTTCAGAAGGTAGAAGACAGGGAATGATAATGGTACGATTGTCCCAAGTCAAGGCAACTTCAAATTTATTCAACAAATTTAGGATATAGGTTTGTGCATCTGATGGGGCAAACTGGGAAGACTTGAAAACATGCTTTAGATCTTCAATTTTCATTATTCCTAAAAACACATCACCATATTGCTCAAATATAAATTAACAAAAAATAAAAGCTTAACTTTTTACTTCTCTAAAAATTTTGATAAATATTTTGTTTTTGTCTCGACCTGCCACTTTCAAGTGTATTAAAGACAAAATTAATTTTATGATTTGATCCTCTTTAAATTTATACCATATATTTACAAAAATTCTTCCAAGTAGGGTAGAAAAAATCTTAAAACTTTTTAATCTCCACATTTGAAAAATTATTCTTTTTGTGTTGTGACCTTAAAACAAATTCAGGTTATAACACTAACAAAAGACAGGATTCGGATGTTTACCATTTCTAGCAAAGGGGTTGATTTCTCTGATGGTTACAACATGAGCAAGCATATCACAAAGCCACTGAGGGTCTAAAAAGTATAAATCCTTCAAAGTAGCATCTTCATAGTGCAGGAGAATACCTTTAAAATTCATACATGAAAAGAATAAATAAAAGACTGTTTAATCATAAGAAAGTGCTTCTTTTAAATTTGACTGTTGCTCACCGTTTTCATGAAGAAAGGTTGTAGCTTGATTCAATTCAGAAATATCTCTAAAGGCTATATTGTACCTCTGCATCATTTCTTGCATTACAGATGACCTATAAATAGTGTAGTGGTTAGAAATAATAAATATTATTTTTGTACCCCAATTTTTTATCGAAGTGTATATTTGGACGGCCAAAACGGCCAGTGGCGCATGCGCTGTAGGTCTCGTGGTTACGTAGCAGTCTCGGCGCTTAGTGATGCAACCAATGGAACGCCGAGCCGTGGAAATTAGAGTAGAGTTTAGTTGAAAAAAGGCCGTCCAAATATACAGTGCCATTTTTTATACATTTCAAATAAAAAACTGCTTTGAAAAGATCTTGAATTGAAATATAATAAACAAAAGCAAAAATATTTCTAAGAAAAAAATATTATGCAAGGACAATTAAAGTTTATCACTTATGTTCAACAGAGCTTTGAGTTGTTATAGCCTTAAAAGTCCTGATGATAAACAGAAAAGCTTAGTGATAGTTTTAAAAATATTAAAGCATTTTCTATTGAAAAATATTTAGATTCAAAAGAGAAAATTCCCCACTTGAGAATGGTAAAGCAACTTTGGATATTAAATATTTACCTGTATGGCTCTGCCCTCAAAACAGGATCTTTCCCTTGAACGTGACGGTCAACTGCTAGTAAGCCAACTACATCTTCCAAAGCTAAGTATGTGGCTGGAATCTTTTGCTCCAATAGCCTTTCTTTGCTGCCTGAATAAGAAAACATGAACACAATAAAAAATATGCCATAATTTGCAATCAGGAGAGAACTTTCAAACACTTAAAACAAATAAATATTAACAAACTGAAGAAAATAATATGTTTTAAAATACCGTATTTTCAAGCACCGTGATAGCAAAAGGTAAAATTTCAGAGCTCCCAAAGCAAAAGTTTCTTTTAAATATTCACATTAATTTTAAAATGATCTAAATCTAAATTTTTTAGCAATACTTTTTTTTTGTCATATCAAAATAAATTTTTATTGCACATTTTTTAACTAAAATACTATACTTAAATTACCTTGCTTGTAATTAGGAGAAGCATTAAAAGGTCTTGCAATTCAGCCACTCCCCCCATCTTTTCCATTATAATGCCCAATTTTTCAGGCCCTCATTGATCCCCATAACATCCAAAATGCCAAGGCAACAAGGTAAAAAACAAAACCTTGATGGGGACCTATTCAAATTTCAAAAAAGTATAGTCTAGGTTCCATAACTATATCAATTTTTACACCTACCCTAGTTTGTGTAAGATGCTATTTATATATACAGTAGAACTTCAATTAACCTTAATCAATTGGGACCAAACTCCATTCAGATTATCAAAAATTCAGATAACTGGATTTTTTTCTGAAAAAACTGTTTATAGGATTCTTAGCCAGTTGTTACTTGCTTTAAAGGATGGACAACCAAGCATCTTAACTAAGTTATTAACTGATAAACAAAGAATCAGACCCTAATTTGGGTTTCCCATAAAAATCTGTAAAAACCACTTAAAAACAGCCTCTTTGAAATATTCAGATAATAATCGATTCGGATAGTCAGAGTTCTACTGTATATTATTCCAAAATGAAAGGTAACAAAAACTTACCAGGACATTTGAGGTCAAAAACAGTATCATAGATGAGATTGCAAAGCAGCTTAATGTTGTGCCTGGTTTTACAGCTGATTTCTATTGTGTCAATGACCCTGGGCAGCCCACATTTGTCAGCGTCCACCACATTGATGAAACGGTCTCGGATCATTTGCTGGAGATCTTCCGAGTAAGATGGTGGAAAACGCTCTTTCACCAGATCATAATGAGATCCAATTATTATCACAGGTGCATTTGGAGCTCGGGCCTAAATAAATAATGTAATTTTTTTAAAACCAAGATTACAAATTTACTTTTAAGCACCTTAAACAAAATAAAAAATATTAAATAAAGGAAGACTTTTTAGGGATTTAACCTAGGGGGTTCTCTAAAAAGAAGTTTGATCTGAAAAACTTTTTTTAAGAGTATCTAAGGAGATGAAAAGACAAATTCCCCTTCTAGTGTATTGTATCAAAGAATAACATAGAAAAATTGTTGCGTTTTAAGCTTTTTTAATTAAAATATTCAGGTCTCTTTCCTGACTTATAATTGGTAACATAGCAATGGATATTTGACTTTAAACTTAGCTCTTAACCCTTTCAATTCTATGGCACTCGAGATTACCATCGGATCCTATACCGGCTAAGTCTAAAAGGGTTAAATCAGAGCTTCTTAGAACAAATCATTAATCAAGTAAATAAATATTAATTAAAATTTGATATTTTGTAAATGCTACACTGCAACCATAAAACTTTAGTATTCATTTAATAGAGATATGCAAACTTACTTGAATGTTGACTAACCACTGCAATATACCGTCAACGCCTCTTTCCCCATCAATTATCCGCCAGACAACTAGATACAAAGATCGCTTTGAAAGAAAATACTGATGTGTAGCATAGTACTCTTTCTGAAAAAGAAAATTCCATTGAAAACCTTTCCCAGCCATTCATTTATCATCAGCCAAAACTTGTCATTTAACTTCTTTGCAATAAAACTTAAGGATTTAAAACTAAAAAAAATGGGCATTTCCAGTAATTTTTTTAATTGATAGAGGTATCAAAAAGAGGAATATGCATTGTGAATTTTCTTTAATTAGGATGCATATTTATTTTTTAATTCAATTTAAAATTTTGACTTCAAAGAAGGGTGCAAAAACAGCAAGTGGTGTCATTCAATCCGAAACATTACTTATAAACCTATTTGGATTCAAAGCGATCACTCATTGTCACTTTAAAATAGGGCAGAAACATATCTGTCGTCATTCAATCTGAAACAAGTGCAAAGGGATGGTCAATTTTTATTTTAAATATTGAATAAACTAATTTTTATTAAAAACTTTTCATGTCGATTTTTTGAATTTATAACCATTTCTTTCACTAGAAAAATGCATTTTTTTCTGTTTTCAAACAATGCAGGTATTGCCCGCATTAGGTTATATAATTAATAAGGGGCCATTCATTAATTACGTAAGGATGATTTTGGCAATTTTTGACCCCCCCCTCCCCATGTAAGGGTACGTAAGATTTTTCAAACCCCTCCCCCCCTATTCTTACGTAAGATTCCATTATGTTTCTCAAAACAATAAAATGTTAGAAAACTCTCCGTTTGACGTCAATCAAAGATTTTTATTTTTCAACAGATAAGTAATATTCTTGCTGTCAATTACATATTACTATTATATTATTATCTCTCGATTAGAATAATTGGAATTTGTTTATATTAACTAGGAAAATCTTACGTAAGAATTGGTTTGACCCCCCCACCCCCAAGTAAGGGTATGTAGAGATTTTTCCAACCCCCCCTCGGGACCCTTACGTAATTAATGAATGGCCCCTAAATATTATTATTATAAAAAACTAATATATGAAAAATACCTGTCCTCCGAAATCCCACGTCCTGAAGACCACTGGACCATAGCTGGATTGACCTCGAATCTTCTTTTCATACATCCAGTCCCCAACATCAACTCCAACAGTAGAGATGTTTATTCCTTTCGCTGTTTTCAAGTTGATGTTTTTGTTTCCAGTTCTCTTGGCCCAATGCTGAAAATACGATAATATAAATTAACAAATAAGCAATGACACACATTCAATCCTTTAATTGTAAGAATAAATCCCAGCAACGAACCTCAGGGGGTTTCTTCCGATAGGTTCCACTGCCTTCGAGTCTCAATTGCTCAAGCAGAGAGGTTTTGCCTATCCCTTCGATACCCACAATCATCAGTTTCATGCGAGCGTAGGGTTTAGCACTAACAATATTAAGAGTTCATGTCAGTGAGCATCAAATGTCAAATATATAAACAAACTATAAGCATGTAAAAAGGTAGAGTTACTGAACACCACGGATGCAGAATATGTCTGATCCAGCGATCTAGGATCGGAGGAAATTTTAGCCATTTGGGGGAAATTTTGTGGAAATGTATATTTTTGAATTCAATTTCAGTTCAGTAATCAAAATTTATGTGGCGATTTTCACCTTCACCATAGATCTAAGGTTCCTTTTTTTTGCGTTTAGGATCGTTACTTATAAACATTAATCGAATTTTTTTTAGATCTATCATTTTTTAAAATTTGGGGAAATTTTTGCATTAATTGGGGGAAATCTTGGAAATAAAAACATTTTCTGCATCCCTGGTAAACACCATAACAAACTCATCCATTTTCAAAGCGTAACACTATACTGGATTTTAAGTGTAGCTTGGTTGGATAAAAGTTTAATTTTACAATGAAGCCAACTAAACAAAATGTGACTGTGTTGGATCTTTGTAAGATTATTTTACTTCAATTATACAAGATAAAATTAACAAACACAGCAAATCAAACAACTTTTGGCTTAAATCTATTAACTCTAAAATAATGAGCATAATATGCAGTAGTCAACAGAAGTGCAGTGCTTTTTACTAGGATACAGAAGAAATTACTGTAAATTAACTACAATTTTAAATTATTTTTGGTCAGAACTTAGTGATAATACGAAAACAATGTTTATTTTGCACATAAAATTTTAAACTTTAGTGACGTTATTCATAAGGGGCCATTCATTAATTACGTAAGGGTCCCGAGGGGGAGGGGGGTTGGAAAAATCTCTACATACCCTTACTTGGGGGTGGGGGGATCAAACCAATTCTTACGTAAGATTTTCTAAATTAATGTAAACAAATTCCAATCAAATAACTATTGAATAACCCCAGAAAAACTTAAAAATGCTGCTGATCTCGGTATATTATCGAAGTTTTAATTTAAAAAAATTAAGGTATATCAGATGTATCTTTTTATTCGAGTTTAAACTGATCAAACGAAATAGAATCTTACGTAAGAATAGGGGGGGAGGGGTTTGAAAAATCTTACGTACCCTTACATGGGGGTAGGGGGGGTCAAAAATTGCCAAAATCATCCTTACGTAATTAATGAATGGCCCCTAATGATAATATATAATTAACAGAAAAATAAAATTTTAGAAAAATATGAATTAGTTTCTTAATAGAAATTTCATGAATGATGTTACGGTGCAATTAAAACGAAAAAAACCCAAATAATCCAAAACTTACTCTTCCAAAATGGATTTCAAGTAGCCAATGACATCCATGGTCTTGTACTTCTTGCTCTCTATCATGCTCCTCAAAGGTTCACTAAGATTACACATCCGCGTATTTAAGTTCCAAAGCTTACTGAGCAATCCCATTTCTGGCGGTAATTGACAAATGTCGCTGTTGCCACTGAGGTTCAGTACAGACAGGTTACTGAATTCAGATATCACAGAGGGAACTTCAGATATTCTGTTGTTGCTCACATCTAACATCGAGAGATTGGAGAACAAAATCCTGCTCTTTATCTCCAGCTGAGCAGTCTGAAAAACACATTTGATTAGTGATTGTTTTCTGAGTCAAGAAGTCAACAGAAAAGACAACAACGAATAGAATAGATTAGCTAAAGAGTAAAATGGAATATTCTTGGAGGCACTTGGGGGGAGGAGAGTTTTCTATACGCTTATTTTCGCTGACAAGCCAGGAGGGGATATGAGTGATGCTTACAACATAAAAATATATGACATACTTAAAAAACTGTAATCTAAAAAGCTTCTGATGTATAATTTAAATACATTTTAATTTTAAATATTCAATTAGTTTTAAATGTTCAATGTTTCAATTAGTATATTAACTAAAAGTTATTAAATATTTTTTTCAAGCCAAATTAACTTTTCATGAAAATTCAGTTCTATGTTTTAAAATTAGATTATTTCTGAAAGCTCGGAATAGTAAAAATAATGGTGAGGGGTCAGGCTCTGTTGCTTACATAATTAAAACATTAAAAAGGGTAATGATTTGCTTAAAATTGCTGACAAGGGCAGATGGGGTTGAAAATGAACAAAATTCTTCATAATACTAGAATAGAATAGCACAATTTCCAAAGTAATGGAATAATTAAATAAAAATTATAATTCTCTCAGTAAAAATTTGATGTATCAAAAGTATGACATCACAATGGGGAAGGGGGTCACTGCACTGTGAAATCTTTTGACAAGGGGTGAAAATATCTTGATAAGTGGGTGGCAGCATTTTTAAGAGAACCTCTTCAGCAACTTCATCAAAGCTTTTAAACTTGAACCAATGATTTCTTACTTTTCCAGTTGGATCTATGGTCTCAAATGTTTCAGATCTGGAATCTTCTTCTTCAAAATCATCCTCTTCCAGCATCAGGACTAGTCTATCCAGCTTATTGTCCGCTAATATCAATGTCCTCAAGTTGTCCAATTTGACGTGACGTCTGTGGGAGCAGACCAGACCGGACAAAGACTTAGCAGAACCCCAAGAATGTAAAGATGGAGACTGTGTTCTTCCTGTACGAAATAATTTTTGTTAACAAAATTGAACAATATGGTTTGTGTCTGCACGCAGTTTGAAACTTTAACAAAGAAGCTCAAACATATATGTAAGAAATAAAGGGGGTGCAAGAAACTTTTTAACATAAATAAATATGTGCATTAAAATAAAGTTATTTTAATGATAATTCAGCTCTTCAAGTTCGTAAAGCAAGGGGATACAGAAGGTTTAGACTTTAATATGGATAACAGAACAAGGGGCCATGGGTACAAATAGAATAAGACTCATTTCAATCGGGATTTAAGAAAATACTACTTCTTCAATAGGGTAATAGATATATGGAACGCATTACCAGAACATATAGTAAATTCGAAGGGTGTATATGAGTTTAAGCTAAAACTAGACAGTCTGGGAATGGGTGAATTAATAAAAAATGGACCAGCCTTGTTGGGCTTCGAGCCTGTAGCTGGTGGACAAAATTTGTATTTGTATTAAAGAACTGATTCTAAAAATTTTAGGCCAGAAAAGAAAAAAGTGAATCCTACCCTTTAGCTCATATCTTTACTTCAAATTAAACTGTATTATTTGAAACTCAATTGTAGCATTCCTTATTTAATACTTAATAGAGGAAGAAATTCAAACTCATTAAATACAAAATGGAAACAGTTTAGCAAACTATTCCATGTGTAATTTTTTAATTTTCTCCCAAATAAAATGAAAGATTTTTTAAAGTCGATCTTCAAATGTTGTTTTCTGGTTTAACCTTTCACACCAGACGGGACATATGCTGTCCCAGGCAGGAAAAATTTTGAAATTATGGCTGAGGCATCATTGCCCCAAACGCATCATGATCCAATGGATATCTCATCTTAGTTGTCCCCCAGGTGATCAAACAAGCGCCAATATTGCACTTATTGAAAGGGTTAAATATTAAATCATATTATAATTTTTTAGCACCATATATATTATTACCATATCATATTTTAAATAGGGTAGTGGATAGATGGTATGCGTTGCCTGAAACAATTGTAAATTCAAGTGGGGTAAACGAGTTCAAGAGGAAAATTGACAGATAGTGGGATTCCGGTAGTTTGGGTTAAAAAGACTGGACCAACCTTGCTGGGCTTACGCCTGTAGTTGGTCGACTTAATTTGTATTTGTATAAGTCTAAAACTTAAGAAAACTTTCACTCTCAAACAAAAATGACTTAGATTAAACCAAAATAAAACCATAAATATGTTTCCCAAATTTTAAACGTAGCAAAAACCAACCAGATCCAGTAGATCCACTCGGTTTCATCTTCAGCACAGGTGGTGTTTCAAACTGACTATAGCAGACAGTACCATCCAAATTCATGTCTGCTTCTGCCCTTCTCAAAGAAAACCAGGACTTGATACGGTTATGGGAGAGGTCAAGGTGCTTCAGAACTGCAGGATAGCTACTGATGGGGCCCATTTCTGTCAGCTTGTTGTAGCTCATGTTCAAGCGAGCCAGGTTGACGGCAAAGCATGACAGTATTGGTGGGACAACCTCATAAGCGTTGTGGGCGAGATTCAATGCTGCCAGCTGGCATCGCTGGTTTTTGTCAGCTTCACTGTCATTTGTTGATTCCACAATCTAGGAATATTAGAAAGTTATAAAATAAAGTACAGTGGTTTGGATAAATACCCAAGTTAGCAGTTAGGGAACTTTTACAAAATGCCTTTAGAGCAGGTTCCGTTCTTCCCTTGTAAAAAGAAAGCATCATCAGGTATCCTTCAGTTTATTTGGAGTTAAATAAATGAATAAGCATTAAAATAAGCAAAATACATCAATTAATTTTAATAGTAAAAAGGAGGAAACAAATTTACCAAGTATACTATTCTTTTTTTACTTTTAACAAAACCACAGACTACCATTTTTCCATAAACTATCAACCAAGTATTCTTGAGTTTTAATTGGAAGCCTAAAAAGTTATGGGCTAGCTGGTTGGTTGGTTTGGATTTTTATGCCAGAAAAAAAGGGCCACATAAGACCCCTACAGGTCAGTCAGTACACCCTGCATGAAACAAATTCAATAAAGAGTAATATCCCTAATTTCACTGATTGAGTCAGGAATTCACAACCCTAGAGAATTTAAGCAATTCTCAAGAAAACGTAAATTATAGAATTATTGCCCAATGTAAATGACATAAACGTATCACCTTTACGGAAGCACTCCACAAGTTATGATGGAGCAGCTCCTGTTGCCTGAGATCCCCATCGACTTTGAGCCTCTTCTCCACTTCGGGAGAGAGGAGGTGAGGAATGTCCACGGCGCTATCGAAAGACGACGACTCCAGGGTGGAATGGCGGGGACTAGACTCGGTGGAGTTCACCTGGTCTTCCGATATGCTGGGGGCAAGTCTGGAAGCAGAGATGGACCTGGAAGGGGGAGGCCTCGAAGGCAAGTCGTGAAGCATGTTCAGCGACAAGTTCAGCTCCCGCAGTTTGGGTGCAGACCACATCTTGAAAGGCAGGGTCTGCAGCTTGTTGTTGGAAAGGTCCAACACCGTCAAGGAGGGGAGGGTGAAAATGCAAGACGGAACGCTGTCCAGCCTGTTGTCGTGGAGGTGAATCTCCTCCAGGACCGGACAGCACCATCCCGACTGGTTCATGGAACGGACGTCCCGTTTTGTCTTTGGGGAGGAGGAGGTGGTCTTGGTGCCGCCGGTCGATTGGTCGATTTCCGGCAGCTTGAAGATCTTATTGTTCGCCGCGTTGAAGTGTCTGAGTGAGGACATTTGGAATATACACAAGGGGAGTTCGGTGAGTTGGTTGTTGGATATGTCGAGTCTGGTGATGGCCATCAGAGCGCTGCTCTGGTTCCGAGCGGTCAGTTTCAGCTTCACGTTGTGTGCCATGCTGGCGTTTATCAGCCACTCCTCCTTGATGTAGTGCAAACACTTCTGACCGTGCCAGTTGATCATAACTGCCGTCGTCGGGAACATGGAGCTGAAAGTGACACTTCCCAGCAGCCCCCCTAGATGCGCCGAAGGCACTATTTCGAGAGCTTTCTTGTTGATTTTGAACTCTGGATCTTGATATGCTTTCAGGGTCAGCAGCTTAGAAGCGATGTACTCGTCTTTGTTGGAGCTGGCCACCTTCAGCGCCTTGCAGTTGTCGTCCCTTGCACCATACCGCACCAGGCAATCCACCATGTTCACATCCCTGTTCTTGCAAGCCTCCACAAGAGCGGTGGACGTCGAACCAGAGTTGTCGTTGGCCCTGTTCAGTTCTTCCACGGACTGTTTAATACTAAGATTCGGATTGGCGGCGTTTTGAAGCAGGAGTTGAACGATGCTGTGGTACTTCTTTTTCACAGCAATGTGCAGAGCAGTTTCGGTGCTATTGTTACAGTACAGATCTAAATCCAAAGGAGATACTTCGGTCTCCAAGCTTTCTTCCTTATTGTCGTTGTTGTTCCTCAGACTCAGTCTGGAAATCATGTTCTGGATGCCGTTGGAGAGGCGTTTTTTGGTGGGGCTGATGTTGGCATCCAACTTCCCGTTTTGTTTCTTCTCGGAATCCAAAGCATCTTCCTTCTTTATCCTTTTGGCTGGAACTCTGAATTTCAAGAGCAAATCGACTATCCTCTGGTTTCCAACCAGGCAAGCACTGTACAAGATTGTCTGTTCAGTGCAGTCTTTGGCATTGATGTCGAAAGGAAAGGAGTACTCCCACTGTTGGGACTTGTCTGTGAACCTGTGGAGGACCGAGGGCTCGTAAGGAAACTTGAGAAGCAGATCCAGGACAAGAAGGTGGCCGTTGATCACTGCAGCGTGGATGGGGAGCCACTTTTCCACAGTTGCTACCACAACCAGTTCAGGGAATTTCTGAAAAACATAGAAAACTTAACAATGGGAACTTAAAAATAATCAAAATTCAACTATGCATTTATTTTTAAAGAAAAAGAAATTTTAACCCTCACAATCTTAGAATGTCAAGGATTGCCATAGAAAATTTGGAGTGGCTTAGACTGAACAAGTTAAAAAATGCCCAAGATTTTAAAATTCCTGATTTTTTGTTAAGGTAAGTTTTTCATTTGGTTTGATCTATATAAAAGTTATCTCTTATTTGAATATTTAATCAAAATGGTAGGAAAGAATCATCATTTCTACATGAAAAAGAATTTATACAGAAAGAAAAGTTAGGATTGATCCTAATGGTTATCACAAAACACTGATTTGAAAAAAATATCAGGCAACACCTGAAAAAAAATTTTTGATGAAACCTTTTAAAGACAAGTTTAACCGAAACATCATGTCACTTTGCCTAGGAATCCTTAAGAACTTTCAGTGTGTTCCATAACATTGAAGACCACATCATATTTCTGGTTCAAATTACATACGTCTAAGTGTTCTTGAGTTTTGAGATGTCTCACAGTTGAACTCAACTATTTGAATACTCTATTTGAAACAGATCCTCCATGGCGACTACCAACTAAAGCAGTCACAATCTTGGTGACTGCTCTGTAGCAGCAGTCAATCAGATGGTCTCCTGTTTTTGGAAACTTATTGCCCTTTTTGCCATGTGATACCTGTTTTGAATCTGCTATCTCTAATTTTATGTTTGATGTATTTAAGTAATCCCACATGTATTTACAATACATTGTGGATGTAATTGAAAATTGAAAGGAGAATTTCACCATTTATTGTTGGTTAAGCGGAATATAGGTGTAATCTCACAACTCTCATGCGTCACCTCCAACCGTGGACCGGTTTCATCCTTGTTAGGACTCATCAGCACGGTATAGGAGGTAACGCAAAGTTACCAAACGGTATAGGATGGTATCCCAAAGTTACCATCCTATACCATGAGTCCTAACAAGGACGAAACCGGTCCATGGTTTCACCAGTCACGGCGTCACCTCCAACCGTGGACCGGTTTCATCCTTGTTAGGACTCATCAGCATGGTATAGGAGGTAACACAAAGTTACCAAACGGTATAGGATGATATCACAAAGTTACCATCCTATACCGTGAGTCCTAACAAGGACGAAACCGGTCCACAGTTGTGAGATTACACCAAATTGAAAATTTATCACTAATCCAGAGATAAGTACTAGTGATGGAAACACCAGAAACCCAATCATGAATTCATTCCTTACTTTCAACAAAATCTCCACTATCTCTTTCTTCCCATAGTAGCAGGCTATGTACAACGGGGAATACCGAGTGATGGGATGAATCCTTCCGTCAGCACCATTCTCTAAGAGCAGCTTCACAATTTCTTTCTGACCTTCTTCACATGCCCTGTAAGCCACACAGAAAAGGAGTTACCATGACAAAGCATCTAAAATCTCAAATGCCAGAATTCAATACACATACATAGAAATACAAGTCAAACTTCATCTAGTTTTTAAAGAGCTAATTTGGATAACCTTTGTAGTTATCTCCTAATATTTTTGTATGTATTAGGAACAGTAAATGCTACTCCATTCTTAAAATATGAATTTATGAGGGAATGAGTAATATTTACTTGAATAGTAATGTGCTGCATCCATTGGGAGTGCTGTTGATGATAAGCTCAGTTTCTCTCCCTAGTTGTTTGATCAGCTGCTTTGCTTTGGCTACCTCTCCTTTAGAACATGCTTCTCGCAAGGCTATAAAGGAAAGAATGTTAGTCACACACTGGAATCTCTGATTACGTAAGTGAAATAAATTTTTGATGCTTTGAGCAAAGAAGGACAGGTCTGAATGTGAAACTGCTTTTATTGATCAGCATTAAAATCGCTATTTTTAACATAAAAATCATGGATAGGAAGAACAGGCGCGGATCCAGCATGGCTTCAAAGGGGGGGCACTTTTCCAGATCATCACCTTTACCTTTTGACAAAAAATATCAAAATTTTGGGGATTTTCTAAAAAGTATCATGCAAGATCCCTTTGTGGAGGAGTATAGGCAGGGGCGTCATTTCAGTTTTTCGTTGGGGGGGGCAAGGATTATTTTTTTAAATGAGTCTGGACCTTGCTGTAACTAGGTTTTTTTGGCGGGGGTTGCCTCAACTTCATTTTTCAGGTGATATCATGTCAAAATTTGACAACGTGAACTCCAAGGAAAATGGAGGGTCTGGGGGTTCACCCTCAGGAAAATTTTGAAAATTTGGATCTTAAAGTAGTGTTTTAGCTCGTTTTGAGACCCTTTGGGCTGCATCCAAAGAGAACAGTTTCTTGTAAACCACATAATTTTCCAGGGAAAAGAGTTGTAAATAAACGTCTAAGTTTTAAGGGGGGCTAGGGGCCCTCCCCCAGGAATTTTAATTCCCAAGCTCGGACTGGCCATGCGGGCATTTGGACAAATGCCCGGTGGGCCGTTACTCATCGAGGGCCGTTTGTGGGCCGCCTACAACCAAAATATTTTACGAAAAAGGTCCTGTAAAAATGAATCCGTACTCCGCAGGAATTTCCAACTAGCGGCCCACAACTTCTTTTTGTGCGGCCACCAAACCATTAATTTACCAAAAATTAAATTCATTAATGATGGCATAAATTACTGAACTCAAAAACATATTATATACATAAAATATTTTTATGAACTAATTTTCCTGGTTGCATCTTTAAAAATTCTATGGCATAAACGGAGCGAACCTTTTCGGATGTCACCCAAAAGGGTCCCAAATGAGGTAAAACAGTACTTTTAAGAGTAAAATTTCCAAAATTTTTCTGGGGGAGGAACCCCAGACCCCCCTTTCTGTTTTGAGCTACATTATTTATATTTATTTTAATATTAAGATCGTCAAGGTGGAAATTCTTTCTATCCACTGAATTTACCTACAAAGAATTAGAAGTCCATATTGAGTCGTATCTAATTAGGGACTTCATTTAATTTAGACAATTTCTTAGAGGCCAATTTTCAAAAGAATTTCTTGGGGAGGTACCATGATTTCCCCCCCCCCAAAAAAAAATTTTAATTCTATGCAGTTATATTTTCCATGAAAAATATGCAGTGGGCCGGTTCAGACTTAAAATGCCCGGGCCGAAATTTCTTCCCAGTCCGGCCCTGTTAATTCCCCTTTAAACTAGTGTTTTATGTCTTTTTCAAACTCTTTGGGGAGCTTCTAAAGAGAAAAGCTTCTTGTAAGAGGAATAGTTTTCAAGGGGGGGAAACACTAAATAAGAGACGTGGAAATTTTAGAGGGGGGCTAGGGGTCCTCCCCCAGAATTTTTTTGAAATTGAACCCTCAAAAGTAATGTTTTAACTCCTTTTGAGACATTTTGTGTTGCACTCAAAGCTCCTAGTGGAAGTTGCAGAATTTTCAAGGGACTTGCAGCTATTTTTCATATTACAGTGGAAACCTTGGGGGAGGCGGTTGTCCCCCCCCCCTGCCCCCCCTAATGACGCCCCTGAGTATAGGAGTCCTCCAGAAAAAATTATGAAATTTGACTTGTAAAATTGTTTTAACACATTTTGAGATCCTTTTTGGGTCCAAAGAGAGGCACTGTCCAGAGTGCCCTCCCCTTGGATCCGCGCCCGGGATAGAATGGAGAGGATGGAGACGATGGAATAGAGACGATGGATATTATGTATGGAGTCTTTCCTCCGCTGGGGGGGACCTGGAATGATTTTGGGAAGATGAAGAGTCTCCTGCATCCATTTAATATCCGTGCTTGCGCACGAGAGAAAAATTTCATCGAGCATAAAAGATATTTAATTAAAAAACAGTTACAAAACTCTCCTGAAATCAAGAAGATGAAGTGGTAGAGACAGATAGTAGATAGATAATAATGGGCTATTCTCCCGAACTATTTCAAGGTTCTCTATGGTAAAAGATGATACCAGAATACTATTTGAGAAAAAAAACTTCTCCAGGGCATCCTTATGCCCATACCCGCTAAAGGCTGGAACGAATTCTTAGCTCTAAATTAGTCAGTTTTAATAGTTAATTAGTTAATTTTTTCAAGACTAGAACCCGGGGGCCAGATGAAATAAGATAGATGAATCTTATCGAAGGTACTTTCTTACGATGAAAAAAAAATAAATAGTAAAGCCAGTCAATAAATACCTTTAAAAATTTACGAGAAGCCATAAATAACAAACGCATACTACGGTGTGCATCAACACATCGCCAAAACCATGAATGAAGATATTTAAAACCCACTTCTACCTGATAACCAGAAAATAATCGCGATAAAAATATCTCAAGACTCAAGTGTATCGGACCGATCAAAACATCTCATAAAATAAACCCATCTATTCTTCAATAACTTTATTTTTGTAGAGTAAATTTTAATTACGGGTGTCTAAGTTTTGGCCATCTTAAAACAACGGCTGGCTGACTCAAAGGCAGATTGACTGGGACCAATGTCCTCAACTTTTCACAATATTTCATTAAAAAATGTTTTGAATGCAATCAGGGACAGCCTTGACCCCCGGGGTCTTTCTTCACTCATGGCTAACTTACATCATGTATTATTTTGCAGGTAATAGGATATAGACAGTTATCAGTCATCACTTATATCCTATGATTCTGGCCCGAGGGACTCATTTTCAATTCAAAATATTCAAGAAAACATACTGACAGGGGTGTATAAAAGGGGAAAGGGGGTATGCGAGGGGGGGGCCTGCCCCCCCCCCGAAATTAAGACAGTAAAACCCCAGATATAAGACATAAGATTAAGACATAAAACGACAGATAAAAACCAGTTTTCAAGGGTCAAATTTCTAAAAATTTTCTGGAGGAGGAGGACCCCCAAACCCCCTTTTGCACTTCGAACTTTATTATTCAAAGCCTTTTCTTGTAATAAGTTCATCAAAATCCAAATCCTACCTAAAATAGATGTTCAAAAGTTGGACTAGGTGTACCAAAACCAAGTTTTAACCCTGTTTTTATGGTTTCGGAGTTTAGGGAACGTACCCATACTACGTGACCCCTTTTTTACTACTTTTGACCCCCCTCCCCCCCCTTGGTGACCATCCGTAGTATATGCCAAGACCCCCCCTCCCCCTCTAGTTTTCACGTAGTAAATCATAAATATAGTTTTCAATCATTTTTTGCAAACAGAAAGTTTAAAAAACTTAATTTGGCTTGATTTGTATAAATTTAATTACTAATTTGGCTTAATTTGGCTAATTTCACTAATTAAATTGGCTTAAATTTGTCGTAATGACAGAGGAAATTGACTACGTGACAAAACCCTAAGCCCCCCTTCCCCCTGTGACCAAGCGTGGTATTTTGAAGACCCCCCTCCCTCCCTCCCCTGAACGGGTCACGTAGTATGGGTACGTTCCCTTAGGATGAACTTGACCACTCTTGGCCACGGGTGCTTTTACACTAGGTAATTTTCATGCATTTATCCATTCAGATGGCCCTCCAGTTAAGTATCTTTATTCCTTTATTCTAACTAGCATAAAACCCTACTGTTCTAGAATGAATTAATTCAACAAAAGATGAAAAAAGCTCAACTTACCGACATGAAGCTCCTCCCTGTGTTGCTCCCGATCATCTGGAAGGAAAATAAACCCGGTGAAAACATGGTCAGGAGTTATCAATAAAATATTATCCATAAAACACGACACTCCAGAAAAGAAAACCTCAAATCTTGACAACACAAAGCTCAATAGGAAACGTAACAACACAACACGGGAAACACATCACAAAAAGGCCGCAGATACAGCAGGTGCCTGTGATGGGAGAAGAGAACCCAGCTATACGCGTACCTTTCACCAAGACAGCTGTTTCCATATGAAAAAGATAATGGTGTACTTTTTGATGCAAGGATAAGTAAGATGTTATCTGGGCATTCCTTTGCAATTAGAAAATCGGAGCGAGGGTGTTGAAGGGACATGGGGCGCGAGGAGGAGCCAGTATTAGAATAGTAATTTTCACGTGATGAATTGATAAGTAGAGATAAATACCCAGCGATATTGATAAAAACTTATTTCTGATGGGGGTGTTGAGAAAAACAATGTTGTTGGAATTTCTAAAATGGTTTCGTAATAAATAAATTCCTTTTGGCTACTAAAAATGCTCAGCTTGGGTAAGATTTAGAGAAGAAGTTATAGAGGCATAGTCGTGAACACACACAGAAGGTGAAGTACCGTTGTAAGAGGAAAAGTAAAGCCGTTTTGAGTGTTGAGAAAGAATAAGATTAGTAATAGTTAGGATGATTAGTTTCCTATTGTGTGACATAACTGGATAGATATTATTTGACATGCATCACCATGGAAACGCTGTGAAGTTTCCTTTTTTTAAACGCGTGATTGAAAATCACGATTAAAAAAAGCAATAGAAGACAAAAATTAAAATAACAGTACCAACACGAAATCATAATATGCTACACTATTTCTTAAATTATAAATCAATTAAAGTTCCAAGCTGATTAGCATACGGTACGACGAAATAGACAAAAAATGATGAAAGGACATTACAAAATGGTTTCGCATATCATCGAAGCTATACGAAACGAAGTGAGACACCTTAACAGAGCACAGAAACCACCTACCCAAATCCTTTGGTACACTCTGCCGCACCGACTGAGACCAATCAATATGACCGGAGAGAGTCACGTTAAAAATTCAAGGCCGGACAAAAATCTGTTTTAACTAACTACTATTAGGGCAATTCCACGGGTAACTGACTGACATTTTTTAAGAAAAACGCTTAGTATTTTGTTATTTTCTTCCCAAAAATAAATGATAAAAAAAATACTTTTCCCCCAGTTTATTGCTTTCTTGTTAGCTTAATCTAATGGCACAATTAAATTTTCAAAATATGTTTTTATTGATTTTTTAAAAATTTTAAACAACAAGGTAACTGACTGACATAAATGTTTTACAAATGTCAGTCAGGTCGTTTAAAATTTTTAAAAAGTCAATAAAAACATATTTTGAAAATTTAATTGTGCCATTAGATTAAGCTAACAAGAAAGCAATAAACTGGGGGAAAAGTATTTTTTATCATTTATTTTTGGGAAGAAAATAACAAAATACTAAGCGTTTTTCTTAAAAAATGTCAGTCAGTTACCCGTGGAATTGCCCATTAACAGAAATGGCAGTCTCCACACGAAAAGTAAAAAATATACTCTAACATTTTGGTGGATGTTATTAGACGAGTTTCTTAATAGAGAGTTCTAAACATACTCTCTCAAAACAATTAAAAATTTACTACATCCAAATGGGTAGAAAATAACTTTCGAAATAAGGGAGTTAGGGTGGCCTATAATTGGAAAAATATATTTATTAAATTTATTTTAATAAGTTAAGAGGGGGAGCACTTACAATATTCGGGGTGAGGGCATTCAATATTAGGGGTGAGAACAGGGTCATGTATGTGTGTGACACAGTCCAGGGGAGGGTCTGTATCCCCTTAAACTGTTGTTAAGGTAATTTGATCCCGGATCATTTCCACTCTTTGATGGAAATATAGGATCATAGGGCATGATTTTCATTGATAAGGAACTTTAAGTTTGTAGTTTTTCCAAAAAAAAATTATCCGTAATTTCTGGACACGAGTGTATTTTACGAGTATACAGATAAGTTTTGACAGCTACAATTTAAAAAAAATTCATATTTAAGAAATTAATTGCTCGGAGTAACTAGGTTTGAAACTAGATCACCAAGTTTTCTGCTATGTAAAGAACTATGCTACAACATCAACCTTGAACGAATCGATTGATACGTCAATTATGAGAAAAGAGAATATATTGTCAACGCATCAGTGATTTGTCACATATCATCCGTTTCCCTACATACATCCTCGGGGCATAACGTATATAGAATTTAGTTGAAGCAGTTGAAGGTTGCGCTTGTCGCTTTGTTTACAAGTGCAAACGCTATCAGATGGAGTAGAAGGAAAGTGAAAAATACTGATGTATCATTTGCATGTAAGATTTCGTAAAAAATTACAGACACCGAAATACGATAGGTGCAACCAGATACAGATGAGTAGGGAAATTTTTTGGTGTGTATTTAAATTATATGTATTTTGAAATATTAAACTTGTTACGTGGAAGAAAAAAGAGGTAGGAAGTTTTTGCAGTGAAAATCACGAGTAACATTAATTAGAATGATAATTAGTAGCGTAACTTGTTCCACTAATTACAGAGAAAGTTGTGATAAGGTATTATTGAGTGTTATGATTGAAACATCGAATGCTTTGCATCTCCGACAGAAATTTTTTAGATAACTGTTTCATGATTAGAAAGAGAGGGGGTAAAATAAATGGCCCCTGATTTAAAACAAACGTCTGGGAATAATAGTTAAATCCATAGAGGTTAAATCTCGATATTCCACGATATCTGATTTTTATGTACGGAACATTTTTATAACAAAAAAATCCATTTATTTAAGATGATTCTGGGTTAACTTAAGACTTCATGGGGATAATACTTAAATATTCCAAAGGGGATAGGGTTACGCCTTGCATTTAATTTGTAATAAAATATTCACCTGAATCCTAGAAATTGGGTTTTAACACTTTTACACAGGACGTTGATTGAAAGGCTGAATAAAATGAGAGTACTAATGTCTCATCTTGTTGGTATTTTAAAAAAATATGGGCTAATTATTAGGTTCACCGCCACTAAAAACTTACTGATATCCAGTGAACTACACAAGAAGTGCTTTGAAATGAAATTACATTTTTCTTGTCAGGAAGAGATGAAAATAGTTTAATGCCTCTCTCTCAAAAAAAAACTAGCTCTGTAAAATGGGAAGATCTGATCCCTAATTTCATAAAGGAATAAAAGTTGGTTATTCCCACGGGAGAAAACATTTAAAAGTCCGAATACATACGCAAAAAAAGTGGATCAGATTGCAAAACTATAGTTTTTATGTAGGTGTATTAACATGCATTTAGCATAAGTATTAATTAGCAAGCAAATCAAGATCAAAATCCTTGGATTCTATGTGGGAGAATTGCAAGGTTAGGCTCCTCAAGACCGTAAAAACTTCATTTAAATGCATGATGCTGACTGTGGAGTGAGGATTTTTTTTCAGTTCTACACCTCCCGAAATCTTATAAGAACTAACATGAGAACTACTCAATAACAAACTTCTCTCATGGACAGTCCTTTTTGAATAAGAAGGTAAACTTAATTAGTAGATAGATAAGTACCACGTGATATTATTTACCCCTGGAAACATAAGCCATATACTGATTACTGACACAAGACGCAGTAATCATTTAGAGGGGGGTTTTCTCAAACAAAATTTAGAGGGGGACAAACCACTAGACCAGGGGATTCTGATGGGATTCCTCACAAAAATTAAAAACTTATTTAAGAAAAATATACTTTTATTTCAGTAACTGAAGTCGGGTTTTTTTCACGATCAAAAAATAAAATCTTTTGAGTTTCAAGGATTTGTTCCGATATTCCTCCCATCTAAGCCCCAGTCATATACTAAGTCTTATCATAACAAAGACATGTTTTTTTCCCTTCATACTAAAATGGGGGTGACCAGCATTTGGCAGCAAAATCAGTTTCTGAGTGAGTACCAACACTTTTATTGCTATATTTAGCATCTTTCTTTTTCTTTTAGAGTCGTCAACATACAGTTTCAGTGTTACTCTCGGATGGGCGTGTGCAAGGTTATGCATAACTGATATTCCTGGGTGCGGTAGGAGGATGACCCCAAACTAAGGAAAAGGAGGGTATATTCCTCTTCATATAGATGTTTCCTGAATAGTCAATGAACAGAGAATCTTACAACAATAGCCTACTTGTTATTTATTGAGAGGCCTTTTTCGTATTTTTCTCGGGAAAGATATGGTCTGTTGTTTGAAATTTTATGGCACAAGGGTCACATTAGGTGTGGGCTAAGATATGGAACAGGGGGTTATTGCACGAATTTTAGAAGTGGCTCAGCAGCAATGTCGAAAGATTTACATCCCAAAATAATTTTCCATAATAAACCTGTTTTCAATAACCCCATTTTTTCGTAGGAACCAAAGGGTAATTTCTAAACTTTATTGGGAAATAAATTAAAATATTTAATTCTTATTGTTGTTTAATTACGTAAGATTGTTAAAAATTTTCAAAACTTTGCACAGCTCATAAAAATCCTTAAAAAATCCAACCGTCATTAGAAAGTCTTAAAATTCAAATGCCAAAAAATTCAATTCATATTATTTTTTCTAGCCTTCTGAAGTAGATCATAATAATTAAGATCCGGTTGCTACAATCACATGAAAGCGTTGAAAGTACTGTTCAAAAACGGAAGAGGCAATTCTGTCAAAAACAGTTTTATTTTAATCTGTTTTACGGTTAGGTCGTGACAGCTAAGGTTCGGATATGAGATGCACTTCCAGGTGTTGTTATGTGAAATATGAGCTTTGTAAACCTTACCTTGCTCTCTACTACTTGCTGCTCTGATCTCCCCTATCCAAATAGTTATGAGAAAAGCTATCAAAAAAATTGGTACATCCAAAGAAAAGTCTACTTGACAAAAGTATAAAAATAGTAATCCAAATAAGTATAAGAATTCACGTTTCAGTAGTTCAGAAAAACGCCCAATTGAATCTAAGAAAGCCAATACTACATCATAATTCACCCATATATGCAAATAAGTCTGAAAGGCGGCTACCTTTTCTAAGCAGACGAAAAACAACAGCAATTTCAATTCTAGAGGTGACCAATTTGGAATCGTTAGATAGTATTTTTTTGCCGTTTATCAAGCTAGCCGCGAAGCTTTTGATACAGGGTATTTGACGATTTCATATAAGCAACGCTTAAAGCAAGAGGACGGTGCACTGCTTTTTACCATAATGATGACGCTAATTACTACGTTAGCGCTGAAAACAAATGATGAAAGGGAAATGAGTATCGAAAGGGAAAGTAATAGGCACCGTTCTCTTAACCTTTGGATATGCTTTTAATTAGGAAGGGCTTTTAATGGTTGAAAAGGTCATTTAAATTCTTTTGAAGTAAAATGTACAGAATTTTTTTATAAAATAGAAATATAGAAAGTATGAACAGAGCAAGGGAAATTTTACAATGATAACAACATTTTATCCCATAAAAGTGGCATCGATTTATTTTGATATTATAGAATTTTACATTTTTAACAGCTGTGGTTTTAAATGGCCTCGATATGAATTTTCCCCTTTCGAAAATAATATTATGAACATTGTATAAAACCATAAAAAAGGATGAAAAAATTTTGAATGATTTTAAATTCACTTCACAATCAACTTTTAAAAATTGTAACAAATACTTTTAACCATCCTGACATTTTTATTTACAAATCAATGAATATCATGCCACTACGATATTTTTATTTATATAAAATATGTTTATTTATTTTTAAAAATCCATGTTTTAGTGACAAAAAACTAAATATTAATATAAGGCGCGACCAAACGAAATTTATAAAATCCCATATCCCTCTAACGCAGTGGTTCCCAACAGGTGGTCCGCGGACCACTGGTGGTCCGTGAGGCCTTCAAAGGTGGTCCGTGAGAAGATTTTTAAATAACTTCTCCAAAAAATGTGTGGAAAATTTCAAAAAATAGTTTTCCTAAGCACACATTCCAGGAAATAGTAAAACACTAGATACAAAAACATAAGTAAAAAATCATGTCTCATAAATAAAAAATTTTTTCTCTTTCTCTCCTATGAATCATTTGTTCATTTCTATTATTTTGCACAGTTTTATTCAACAGTAGTTTATTACAGAGTAGAAACGGGGGAAATCTGATGATGTGAAAAAGTATTGCATCAGATTAACAAAAACTGAGAGGCGTCGGGGGCTAATAAAGAATATAAAATGATGGGACTTATACTTGGTTTGATACGAAGGGAAGCGTGGAAGTGTTGAAAGATACTTCAAACTGGGATGATAAGGTCAGACTGAGCGTCTTTGCGAAATCGTATTATGAAAAGAGGAAATTTCTGAGATACACGTGAAATAGGTTTGTTCGAAGATATGAGAAAAATTTACTGCCGAAAATACAAAAGTTTTTGAACACATAAACTATTTTCTATTTTAATTGCTCCTATGAAATAATTATTGACTTTTGACGTGGTTTCTTTCGGGAGAACACCAGCCTCGCCCGCCTCACCTATAGAATTTCCTCTGTCTCAGTGCATGTCCAGTTTGCTTTTTTGTGATGATCAACATAATTCCTGGTTATCTCATTCGTCCTGGAGTTTAATTTAAAGCTAAGTACTTTTTTTTTCAAATTTAAATAATCTACTTATAATATATATTACCTTAATTGTTGGTTATGAAAAAGAATAAAATAACTATTTTTTACTGTTGTTTTTTAAAACCTGTAACTTTTGTATAGGTGTGAACCCTTCCAGGGTTAATAGATAAAAAGGCTTGATAAAAATAATTAAATGTCTTTTATAAAAGGTATATTTTTAAATAATTATATATAAAATTAATATACTGTTAAATTTTCTTTTAAGTTTAATAGATTATTTGATTTTCTAAGTTCTATTTAGAAACATTGTAAGACTCGGTTTCCCTTACTTCAGAAAAAAAGTCAAAATTTTAGACCCTCCATGAAGGAATGAATGCATTGAAAAAAGTTAAAATTTTGAAGATACAGTTAGGGATAGAGATGGTCCGCGGAGGTCCAAATTTAAGTGAAGTGGTCCGCAGACATATTTGAGTTGGGAACCACTGCTCTAAAGAAATCATGCGCAAAACATTTTCATACTTAGGCCCAAAATTCTACAATAGTTTACCCCTTGATATTCAAAACAGTACAACCCATAAAATTTTCAAAAAACGTCTTAAAGACTTTTTATTTTCATTAACAGACATTGAACAGTTCTTTTAAATAGACTGAAAAATTGTATAAACCACCTGACACCGTTTTGCCATTCTAATACTAATTGTTTTTCCTTGTAATTTTGAATTTCTTGTGTTTTTTTTCTTTTATGTCATCTTTTGTTTATTTGTATGTTATGTTTTATTTGTAAGTTTTTTTTCTGTAGATTTTATATTTATCTATATTCACCTTTATGGATTAGCGATCCCAGGTGATATTATTTTTTTCTTTATATCTTTGTATTTTTTTCGTATGTGTATAATAATAAAAATTTGATTTGAAAAAAAAAGATTTTCGTTTACATAGATTTTTTTAGAAGTGGGAAACCAACCCAAGAATAGTGCAACTTAGCAACTTCATGCAAAAGGTTAATTTGGACTTCATAATCAAGAAAATAGCTTTTAAGCAAGCTCTGGAAATAAATTTGATTAAAGTCGCAGAGAACGAGCTTTAAATTACATTCGTGACCAAAAATTATAAGGATAATTTTATTTTTGGAATAAAAGACACAAATTTTAGCCCCGAATCAATAAAATTTATGCCATAAGGATTTTCTAAGAGTGGAATATATGGTCCGGGATTAAATTACCCTATCAAGGGTTTAAATGGATATACAAAGGTCCTCCTCATTGACAAGAGAGTTCCATACACATTTGGAACAGTAGCACAAGCGTTCACGTGAGTCATGTAAGAAAAAAAATTCCCTGTTATTCCTAAAGGATGCGATATTTCCGAATTCCGTACATATTTATAGGTGCGTGGAATACCTTTAAGGGGCCATTCATTAATTACGTAAGGGTCACGAGGGGGGGGGTTGGAAAAATCTCTACATACCCTTACTTGGGGGTGGGGTGGGGGGTCAAACCCATTCTTACGTAAGATTTTCCAAGTTAAAGTAAACAAATTCCAATTATTCTAATCAAATTTACTCTTGAATAACCCCAGAAAAACTTTAAAATGCTGACGATCTCGAACGAATTGCTTATCTGTTGAAAAATAAAAATTTTTGATTTACATCAAACTGAAAGTTTTAGTGTCACTAATCCTTTTCTAACATTTTATTATTTTGAAAAACGATGTGGAATCTTACGTAAGAATAGGGAGGGGAGGGGTTTGAAAAATCTTACGTACCCTTACATGGGGGTAGGGGGGGGGTCAAAAATTGCCAAAATCATCCTCACGTAATTAATGAATGGCCCCTAAGTATAATCAGTGACACCTCCTTTCAATCTTTAATTTTAGGTGGATTTTAGCTCTTGCGTCCTTTATTTGTGGGTGAATGGGTGGTAGCCATATTTTTTAAAAGTCTCATATGTGTTTGCTTTGCCTTATGTTTGAGGACCCTGATAATTACATTACAGGAACCAAGATTTGTGTCGTTATCCCCAAAAAATCAAATTATCTTTAATTTTTGGACACAAGAGAACAATTTTATGACTAAAAATTTTTACCAAACAAAATCCAGGAATTTTATGACTTTGTAGTGGTATTTTGAGCCAAATGTATGAGAACAAGTCGTTTATGGAAGTGAAAGTCCAACTTACCGACATAAATGTCGTAGGTCCCCACAAAATGCGAGTAAGCTTCGCAGCAGACCTCTATCCCCAGCTCGTCTCTCTCTCCGCACAGCCACACGCTTCGCGGTGGATTCGAACCATGCATGGTTTAGCGCTTCACATGCACCGCTTCACACATTTTGTTTCTTTAACGCGATTTTTCTCACATTGTGATGCAAAAGCCCCGCATCGCACAACTCTCCACTAGGGTTCAAATATATGCACCAGCTCAATCCAACATGCATGCTGATGCATCCCGAAGTAGACAACATGCCGGGAATATTTCAAAATGGAATTCCATCGCTTCGATATGTCCGAAAACAACCACAAACTCAATTTTAAATAGAATGCAAAATACAGATGATCATTTTTTCTTGTTCAGAATGAAATTAGTAGATGCAAAGGATCACTCGGCCGAATCGAATTCCGAAATTCGAACGAAGTGCAGACGATATTATAGTCGTTGCCACATGGAGTTTCCACAATAATAATAGTGATGGAGAGAAGCGGGCGAATATACCTAGGATAAGAACGCGTTACATAAAAGAGATCCCTGTCTCGTTTGGAAGAGACGAGGAATAAAAAAAGGGAAAACAACACACCGGGATGGAGGATGTGACGATCAAAAAGGAAGTGACGTAGAAAAGCCGGTTTCTGTTTCTAAAACCCGATGATGGGGATCTGACAATTCGTCTTGGGTTATTTATGTTTATCAAAACAATGCAAAGGCGAAAGAACAGTGATAAACTCAATATGCATGGAGGAGGAAATAAAACTAGAAACGTTTAGGGGGTAGGATTTCTGTCGGTTGGTCAAGCTAAACGAATAGGTAGTCAGTTGGTCAGCTTCTGACATCATTTACATACAATGATGAGACCCAAAATCGTGCGCGCGAGATTGCAGCAAATGGGACTTATTCGCTTTTTATAGATTAAAAGTTACTAAAGAGAGACGACTCTTATTACAATCGGTTCTGATGTTAAAAGCGTGGTTTGAATGGAAAATACGAACCGCTTTCTTTCGAGCTAATGGTTGTATAGAAAGGATTACGGAGATTCACGAAAACCTTTTACGATTTCGGGACAGTTGAGAGACCCTTTAAGCCGAATGCAATCAGAGCAAGTTTTTTTTTTTCATGTAATGACAGTTTACAAACAGTTTATTTTCTAATCACCGAACTAAAATGATTTCCATTCAGCTACCCCAGTGGTCAGCAAATTGGTGCGGTTTGCAAGCCATTCAAGCCCTTCCACTCTTTGTTAATTTTTACTCAAGTAAACTCAATTGAAAATGCAGCTTATATTCAAATTTAGGATCCGAATGAAGAGTCATAATCTTTACCCTCATTATAGAAAGGGGAGAAATCCTTTTTTATGGATAAAAACCTGAAATTTATTCAAGCATTTAAAACAAATCTTTCTTAAATACAAAATTAAAAAGAGAAAAATATTGATCAATTTGAAAATTTGTTGTTCATACAATCAAAAGAAGGACATTGCGATATCGGGATATGTCCATTCTAAGAAACTTTCCTTCCATGACCAAAAAGAAGAAAGAACAACGACAAAGAGACAACGGTATAATATAAAATTGTAAAAACAACCTTTTGCTCCCGCTAATAAAGAGCTATTTCTTTTTTCTTCGTCTCTTGTTTAATACGTTACATGTATTATGTTAAGTCTAGATTTGATGCTAGTTCTAGTTCCTTAAAATACGGCTATCAAAAATAATATCACCTATGAAAATAAAATAATAATTTTAAAGAAATTAAATAACTTTTAATTTAAGAGATCATGCAAAGCAATTGAATCTATTAAATCAAGCCAAAATATATTTCAAAACATTCATTAACCGACAAGCAAACCAAAAATTTCTCATAATCAACAGTTGACCACTCCAAGTTCACACTTTGTTTATGCAGAATACTACGCCACCGACACCAGGAAATTTTTTAATTCAAAAGCGCACAATACTGAGGAAACAAAACACTTTCGTAAAACTTCAAGTTCAGTTCCTGCATTACCAAAATCACTTACAACAGGCGAAGGGTTCGTTTCTTTCTATATGAAGGAATATCGAGGTAACTTTTTTGTATGCGTGAGTATCGACGCGTAACCTCACATACGCTTTTGAAGGATGGAATGCTTTGTTTTTTGTTCTTGATTATTTCGCTTAAAGGATGAGAGAGTGAGAGAGAAAGTGAATTGGGAAAACACGGTGCGTAACTTTTCGGAGTCACATGCAAGGAGACTATACACTTGAACAGGAAACGTGAATTCATGTGACAGGATACATCCAGGAAACATGGACATGTCTTTCCACGGGGCCATGTAAAAGTTACCGTTGCAAAGTTTGGAGTTTATTATTGAGAGAATTATTAAGATTCAATAAACCTCCAACACATTTTTATTCATTTTGACTTGAATTTCTGTACTAATTTTTGTGGTTAGGGGTCATCCATAAATTACGTGAGGTGTTTTTTCCAAAATATGGATCCCCCCTCCCCCCTTGGTGAGATTTAGTGAGATTTTGCTGGACCCCCCTCCCCCCAAGTGAGATTTATCTACAACCTTTAAAAATAATTTTCTATCCAATTCGTTTGCATTTTGAGGAAAAGAACATTATTCCACCTAAAAATCACCACAGTATCTTATCTGTGGGTATTATTCCTTTCTCAAACTTAAAAAAAATCGTTTAATTTCGAACTTAAAAAGTTGACGTGAGTTTTTCACCGACCCCCCCCTCCCCCCTTGGTGAGATTTGGTGAGATTTTTCCAAACCCCTCCCCCCCTTTTTGACCTCACGTAATTTATGGATGACCCCTTACATAACTCAAACCAGATCTCTGTTAATAACGGTCCTAGAGAGATGGTGTATATACTAAAATACAGACTAAATGCACCTTAGATATTAAGGACAATTAGTAATACTATATAAGAACAAAATGTGTTCCTTATTCCACTACTACGCGACTACAGTAACTCTTTTTTTCTTGAAAATAGTTGCACTCTTCAGTTCTCTTTATTGCACTTTCCCCATTAATTGTCATCATTTCACTTCTAGAGTTTGCACAGTCAACATTAGAGAAATCTTCAGCAATAAAATTATAAACAGAAACAAAGCTAAAAAGGTATTAAGATCGAAAAGCAACGGTTGATTAGTCGAAAATTTTTGATAACTTCAGCAAAATATACCATGATAGAAATCTACTTTTGAAAACCCATGATTCACATGTTTATTTCAATCATGATATATAGCAATACTTATAACTTTTTTATATCACAGTATAGCCTAAGAGAAGGACTATCCCTCAAGGTAAATTTTAAAGCCACAACAGAATTTTAAATTCGATAAAAATTCCAAGTCATTTCACCTGAGGCTGAATTACCAGATTCCTAAAGACCACATTTGAACGAAAATTTGAAAGAAAAAAAACGCGAAACTCACGAGGCAGGTAACGTGATATGGAAAATGCAAAAAACATTCCAACATCTCATAAACTCCCTGGAAATGGTCAAAAGGGCATTCATACGTAGACGGGAGCGCGCACGTATTATCATATTATATAATGGTAAGCCTTATACAAGAAACCGGCTTGCTGTTCCAACCTTCTGCAAAAATAGGAGAGGAGCTTGTTGGAAAAAAGTTGGAGCAAAGTATCGGTCAATAAATCAAGCCTCGTGATGGGATGCCCACACGGCATCAGGGAGATCTTGATGGCACACCTGTTCTGAATTATACGGGGGTGTCGAGTGTTAGACACCAAGAATCAGCAGGTTTGAAAGTGGGAAGAGAAAGTGGGATGGAATTGGAGCGTATTTTGAATACTTACGCTGAGGAGAGGTTAAATGCAAGGTTGTCCATGCAACTTTATACTTTAATTACTTTAAAATTATACTACAAACGTGACAACATAACTCGGAAGATTTTACAGTGATGCAGATTTGACGATGTATGTGGTGTGGCATAGGGCATAGGAGATAACTTGATTGGATATCGACTGGAGAGGACATTGGATATCGACTGGAAGCTGTGGTGCTTACATTGAATTGGTACACAGTAAACAAAATTTTACGACTGGAAAACCATTTGTTATTGATTAGTTCAGAGCTGCACAATGCACAGAACTCCATCCTCCCTTATTATGCCATCCTAATTTTCGGTGGGCCAAAACATCAATGTTAATCCTTTATTTCTTGATTGCGATATTGAGAGAAATTACAAATAATTATTAGATATTAGAGTAAATGAGTATAATGACTGTTCAATACATAGTACTACTCCAAATTATTACAACGTTATCATTCAAGACTTGTTGGACCACAAAAAAAAGGGCTGGTGGTGGTGGTGGGCCGAATACTAGTATTGTGCAGGTCTTGACAAGCAGGATAGTTTTTAAGTTATTAAAGTCTAACATAACAAAGCTAAATTATGGACTTCTTGCAATTCATTTATTAGTGTGCCACAGAACTGGCATATCCCAGATACTAGTATTACTTCTCGATCGACAATATCTTAATAAACCAAAGTAAAATAAAAAGTCGCCTAAATATTGCCAAATTAAAATGAATTATTAAACAGACGACCCCCATGAGTACAACTGGTATGTCCGACTGCGACACGAAACCGACAAGTGCGAATATTTGCCTAATTGAGTTGGCAACACGAGACAAGAAGGGATACCAACGTCGGTGAAACCCAAGAAATGTAACCTGCACCTCAGAAACACAGATCCAAGGGATTATGTCCATTGTCCCATGATCTCTCTCCAAACCAGTTATTCCGACAGCAAAAAGAAAACAGTGCAAACAATTTATTAAGAGGTATCGGATTTATCTTTTCAGAGACTCCGTGTTTAATATGCAAGTCTGGAGTTCAAGACATTAATTTATGGCAATAGCTGAAACTTTAAAAAGTATTTAAACGTGAGCAGCATTGGACACTGCCTTCAAATATGAATAATAAGCTTCATTAGATTTCTTTTTATCACGAAAGCCACACGTATTGCCACAAATTCACTTATATAAAGATAGCATGAGCGGACGGGGAATAGTGAAATTATGACCAATGCCCGAGACTCCACGTGAAAACCGCACCGAATGATGGTCAAGGGCAAATGAGTCGTGATTCTAAATTCCACGGTCATCCATATTCTGTGTTTTTCATAAAGCACAACAAATGAAAAACACTTTTTTTTCCACAAAATAACATGGGATAAAAGAACTGATTGATTGATAAACCTTGTTTTTTTCCTCTGTGATTTTTCCAGATTTTGCTTTCAACATTTTCGAGCTAAAAGACATTTCTTTTTAATTGGCACCTTAGCAAACAGTTAGTTATTTTTAAACTTTATATTTCATGGTAGTAGTACATGAAAACCCCTCAACCTTTCCTGGAGCATGAGCGTTGGGTGCCACTGTAGTTGGGTCAAACCAAAACAGCTAGATATATAAGTACTACGTATATAGAGAGAACAAAATTAATAAGAAATGTGAAACTACACAGAATAAGTCAATAAGAATAAAATCCTCAATTCAGGGTATCATTAACAAAGCATTCAAAAACACGCGATGAAAATGTCAACACTGAGATAGGTCTATAAGGAAAGTCGGTAGAATTGCGAGGGATTTCTTAATGCCCATTTTCCTATTGATGAGTGTATTCACAATGTCCCGTCCTTCGAACTCAAAACACCTATACACGAGTTTTTCAAGATAGATGAAAAGAAAAGACGTATAATTTAATGGCGTAATTTATATTTTCAAACAGTGACACAGCCAAAAAAACGTCAAAGGAGTATAGTCTAGTTATGTTATAAAGTGTAAGGAGATGGTATAAGGAACATAAACGTCATCATCCCTAAAAGATTGAAAGACAGAATATAAGTGAACAAGTTTTAATCTTATCTAACCCTATCAATTAAAAAACACGTTCATCTGATATACCTGATTGTTCATATTTTCTATGCTATTTTTTAAAATTAGTTTTAGGATTTTAAAAAATTTATAAACTCTTAGATATTTAAAACTAAGCTATTTAATATCATTCGTAACTTTATTTCATAGCCACAAAGTAACAAAAAAAATAAAGCTGCCGATATACATATAACAGGTTTGGAGAATTAACAGTAAGCTTAATTGATATTCAAGTCAACTAGCAGCTTAGATCCCAAACCTTATCTTGTCTGTAAAGGCAAATAGGCAATGACAGGTTACAAGAAAATGCCTTTAAATATATTGGATTTTGAAGGTTAAATAATGAATAGAAACCCGTGATCGACAATGTCTGGTTGTACAAAGATTCAATACCACAACACAAGGAACATTGCTTGTTTTTTCTCTCATCAGATAGAGCTTTAAAAGCCAAAATAGTTCTTAAGTGTTTAATGAAAGATGTTACATAAAAGGTACTCTTCAGTTAAAATTTACTACAAGGAGAGTTTCGAGCTTAGGATACGTAAAACCTATATACAGTTATAACACTTTAAAGCAAAAAGGAAACAGCTTTCGCCAGATTCAAGAGTGGTCACCTGAAGAGCATGGAGTTTGAACAGAGAAGAAAGACCTTTCCCACCTGCAACAATGCTCTTCTAAAGCGGCCAGCCCGACCCACCTCCTCAGCTGTGTGGAGTTTTCCCATGGAAGATTTTCTGCTTGACCCGTTCCTGTTTTTTGATTTTTTGAATAAATGCACCGATGGACCGGGGAATGAGAAACAGCAACAACAAAGCAAAAAGGTATTCGCAATGCAAAAATTAGAAAGTTGTTTAGATAATTTCTAACCGTTTTGCGTTTATTTATACACCATTAAGAAAATATTAATAGACTAGCTCTTAACTATAACAAAATGTTATAACTGGTCAATTAGTTTTCCTCTTTTACGCCCCATTTCAAAGTTTAACTTAAATTAAAACTACCCTGTATACCATGCTTGTCTAAAGTGCGGCCCACGGGCCGCATGCGGCACAGAAGCTTTTAAAATGTGGCCCAAATGCAAATTATGAAAATATTTCAATTTGCACATTTTTATTTTTTAAAAATAAATGTTTGCAATATTTTTCATATAAATCGATTCAAATTGAAATAAAAATATTTATGGAAACAAAAGGGAAACCTGTGACCGAATTTAAAGGTGAAGATTGGGTTTTAGATTCAGCTTTTAGTAGACTTAACAGAACATTTGAATGGTTTAAATTTGAGACAAAGGGAAAAAAATCAATTTATTAAATATTTGTTCCAGAATCCAGACAATAACAGCGTTTGAAAGAAAGTTGACATTTTGGCACAATCAAATAAAAGTAAAATATTTGACACATGTCATGTCAGTACTTTGGCTGCACATAAGCCTGTGAATTGCACAAAATATATGCTGCATTAATTTATGATTTAATTCAAGAGTTTGAAAGTAGATTTCAAGATTTTCTAAATAATGAAGATAATTTCAACATATTTTTACCCCATTTTCTCTAGAAGTAAATAAATTCCATCAAATAGAATGCATTGAACTGCAAAGCTACATTCAACTGAAAGAAAAATTTGTGAATGTTTCTTTGCTGGAGTTTTATAAAGATTTCCTACCCCGCGATAAATATCCTAATTTTCACCATCATGCTTTATTAAAGTCTTCAGCTTTTGGCAGTATAGTACCTAACCTATATTTGGGAACAAACATCTTGAAAATGCATTAAGAATTGCAACCTAGACTATTGAACCCTATATCAATTTGCTTGTTCAACAAAAGCAAATTTATCTATCTCTTTAATTTGAATTATTTCTTTATGGAATCTTAACTAAATGAAACAAATTTAAATTAAATATGTACCTATACATATCAAATTAAAATTTTAAAAAGTTATATAATAACAGGAAGTTAATTTATTTTAATAAAACTACATAGAGTAAATTTTTATTTCAATTTGTTGAAAAAATATTGTATGTGCGGCCCAGAAATTTTTTTTTGTTTTAATGTGGCCCTCAAACGGTCATAGTTTAGACACCTATGCTGTATACCATTAACAGTAACAAGTCAAATCACATTCATCTACCATTGCATTCAATTAACACAATATAGCTGTTTTATTAATAACTAATTTAGTATTTCACTGGTTAAAAAACATTATCGAATGAAAAAAAAGCGTAATGGAAAATCAGAATCTTAAAAAATACAACTTCAAAATATGCCACTAGTTCTCCCCTAGAATCACAACGCATATACCAAATACTATGTGAAAATTACGTAAATGCAACTAGAAGTAAACTATTTTTGGCCATGCAAGACAAAAATTGGACGAATCTTGAACGTTTGTGCTGCTTGGGTCAGTACTCGTAAAATTTTCTCCTTTCAGGCCACATTCAACCACAGCAATTAGCCATTCAATTCCAACAAAGGCCAATCAGTTACGCAAAGTATGGAAGAGCTTAATTTCCCAGCTCCAAAACGTTCACGCAAGGTAATAACCCCTCGCAGATAAAGATGGCCCTCAATTACTCTAACCCGGAATGGCAACAATGAAGGTCACGGTGCAAAGTAGTATATAACTATTCGGTTTATTTAGCGGGGAAGGCTAAATTGAGAAGATTTCTCGTAACATACTGCAGTATACAGACCGGAGCAACTAAGATAACTCAAGGCTGAAAGGACCACCACCTAAGTTCCAATTATTTAAAGCTTCGATTTAAGATATTTAGCTTTGGTTCAATGTTAGGAGTTCAAGATAGTAAGAGGAAATCTTTTTTGGATTTATACGAATCAGACGTTTGAATTATTTAGCAGCTGTATAGGATCCACTAGGATTTTTCTTTCTCGTTGTAAAGAAACCACACTGAAGGATGCAGGATGCTGACAGGAACATTTTTCAACTACATCCCTCTTCAGAAAAATTAGGAAGTTAGGAGCACTGGTTGAAGGGAATTATTCTTAGCATATACTAGTTAAAATATTGTTACTCTGACCTACGTAATATACAGTGTATGACGTGCTTAAGTCATAATAATGTTTTTTTTTATAATTTACATGCAGATATGTATTCAGAGGATGGCAATAGGACACTTCCCGTTCTAACCTCCAAGAATATGAATCGCTTGTTTAAAAATGGGAATAAGTCCAAAAAATGACAATTGACTTTTTGTGCTCAAAACAATCTCCAAGCTTTGCTGTACACATGAGCGGAAAGAGGGGAAAATAACTAACCCCTATAGGGAGATTTAGTAGCCCCTTGAAGTTTCGAAATCGATGTCCATTCATTGTATTTTTTAAGTTAAAATTTGGAATTAAAGTTAATTTGTCTTTCTGTTCTTATTCCTTATGGTGTAAACTAGGCCAAAATAAAATTTACTTTCAAAACTTTTTAACTTTTTTTAATCCAGGGAATGTTTGACTCCATTCATATCAAATTACTCCATTGATACTGCTTTAATGACTCAGTTTCATTATAATTTTGAAATTTTATCAGTCTTAATTTTTCTATTTCTCACTTTTGTATTGTGAACTAAGCAGAAATATAATTTGAACGCCAATTTAAGAGTTTTTAAGATTTTTCTTCAGTTGAAATTTCATTAGGTTGAAAAAGGGAATAAGTCCATTGACTTTTTTCGACAGTAAAATACTTTAGAATATACTTATATTTGTTTCGATGATTGCCCTCTTTTCTAAATAGGGTCCTGAATTTTCAGTAAAAATTTGGTGGTTATACCATGATAATTCCATTACGTATACAGTTTTTTTTTCGATTTTCTCATAACTTGGTTTTTGGACTTATTCCCTTCTTCCAACTGACGATTCATATAAGAGATGGATTACATAAATTCTTATTAAGAGGAAATTTTTTAAATATCGGGAACAACAAAACGTATTATGAATTTACGTTATCTGTGAAAAATCAGCAAAACGTGTCTCACAAGAAGAGTAACTGTCAATAAAGGATGGATGGATAAAAGTCAGAAACATTGCCATTTATAGATGACCCTCTGCTGCTAACTAAAAGTAGGTGAGTGCAAAAAGAGATATCTTCCCTCTGTATTAAATCAGCTGTGAAGATGTTGTGATGAGACAAGGGGTTCATTCATTGCCTCCTCGAATAACATCTTCATCCCACCCACTTCCATTTAAAGTCCAGGGCACATGGCGCACGATTTGATGAAATTTCTTACGGGAACGGGTTCTCTGTGTGGAGTGGTTTGGGAAGTTTTTCTCTCATGCGAGTTCCCAGAAAATTTTATAACCAACATTACGTAAAACATAGGGAGAAATATAGAATTTTTAATCTTTTTTTGGAGGTACAATTATAAAAATGAAAATCAACGAAAGACTCCACAAGCCAATGTTTTGTTAGCTGTTTAAGTACAAACTGATTCAGATATCAAACACTGGTTAGGATATGAATTTAATAAATATATTTTTAATTCGATAAATTTTTAATTTATCTATTAATAACTACAAAAATAAAATAGGGAAGACTGGAGTTAGTTGCCATTCAGCATTTAATTTGTTTCTCACAGAGAGCTAGAGCACCAAAGGTAGATAAAGTAGATAAAAAGTACAATATCTACCAAAATTACAGTCTGTTTCGAAGCTTTGCGGAGGAAAGACCCCTGTTTAATTGTTTTTTGCCGTTTTTCATACTGATGAGTAAACTTTTTCAACTTCATTTTTTGATATGATGAACTCGTTAAAGCAATAACCTTAAGTTTAAACTTTAAAATGTTAAGTATTGTGTGGAATCAAATTTGATATGATGAACTCGTTAAAGCAATAACCTTAAGTTTAAACTTTAAAATGTTAAGTATTGTGTGGAATCAAATTTGTTTTGGATATCGCCGTTTGGATTATAGTTAAAAACTACTACATTTATAAAATTGCAAACTGTTGCTGATGTTGACAACAAGTCCAGCAGGCCTTGGGCCCCCCTAGTTTAGGGCGAAGTGAGTTTCAAAAGTAGCTAAAAATTTTATAGTAAAATTATTTTTTGTGTTATATAGAATGTGGATTTATATAGGAGTGGTTATATAGGAGTATATAGTATATATGTGGTTATATAGGAGTGGCGGGTTAAAACCCGTCTCTCTGAACACGAACGACAATGCCGCCTTGGACAATATCTGAAATCAGCCGTGGCTGAACACAGTCAGATGAGTAACCATGATATTTTGTTTAGCAACACTAGAGTTTTGGCCTCAACCTCGCATTTTTATCCCCGTTTATACAGAGAAGCTATTGAAATTTATAAATATCCCCATAATTTTAATCGTAAAGAAGAAGGCATCCATCTCCAGAAGTATTGGCATCCGGCCCTCAGGAGTTTGATGCGAGTCCCTACGTCATTTCCGCCCGATCCTCCCACCGGCCAAGCAGGAGATTTTAACGAGAGTTCTCCAGGGCTGTATTCTACTCGTCCACTTTGGTGAACTCACCGGGTGAAAACGCTAAAAGTGTATTCTACTCGATTTTACTAGACCTTCTTCTCGCCTCTTTCGGGTGAATTCACCGGCAGTGAGTTCACCACCTCTTGGCTCGGGGAGTTCGGCGGAGTTTCGAGTGAAGTAGTCTCTGATTGGCTGAGAGGTTGTTCTGGTTTGTTGTTCTGTTTACAATCTCGCCGCGCCAATTTTTTTCTGTACGCGTCAAGTCAGTTTCATTGAAATTAACATCAAAACTTTTTGTTAAAGGAAACTTCTAGCAATTACCAAATAAGTAGATAAAGATTAAATTTTAATTTGCATTTAAAATCAGTCAAATCTGTTATGTACATCAGATCTTTTGACACAATTTTCACAATGTGTCCTGGCCCATGAAAACCAAAGTATGCAAAAGAGGTTTTACATTATCATGTAAACTTATGTCTACAACTGAATTGTAATCATGTAAAATTAAAAATAATTTTTATTTATTTGCTCTTGTCAAAGTGGCTTCTAATTTTTTTTATATTTTAATATTAAAAAATTTTAATATTTTATTTCAGGGGTCTCCTATAACTGCAGCCCGCGAAACCCTTCAAGCCCGTGAAAACCTTTCTATATGTACGAAAAAAAAGTCTTAAAATGAATTAAAACCCTGTTTTAATTTTTTGGGGGAGGACCCCCAAATCCCCCTTTTGGTATTTAGAACTCAACTAATCACATTTATTTTCAGATCAAGTTCATAAAATGGAGAATCTTACTAAAAAATAGCATTAAACCTGTAAACATGCGTAAAAGGGGTTTAGAGGGAATTTCGAGTTTCTTCCCCCCTGTGCAAAAATTTAACTTGGGGCCTGATAGTGATTTTATTTTCTTAAAGGATATTTGGGCCTCTCCCAAAATAAATTTCTATATACGCCACTATGATCCTAGATATGTTAAAAAACAATTTTCTGTTGTTACTATTTTAAACTTATTTTCAAGGATTCACTGGTGCATATTTTAAATTTAAAAAAAACTTTAAAATGCATTTTTACCTTTTTTGCAAATAACAATAATTTTGTGATTTAATATTAAGGTTATTACTTAGTTGTGTTCTTTTAAAACATAATTGTGAACCCCAATTTGAACTTCAAATACAATCCGCTCCTGGTGTTGATTCTTTTTTTTATTTGAACCAGATTTGCCAGATTGCTGGTCAAATTTGCCAAGAAAATTTACGATACCTTAAATTCTACGGTTTAAGGACTTTAACTACGCATTATATTCGTTAAACTGGCAAAATATACGACACTATTGGTTCATTGATGATAAACCGTCCCGCCTTTTACAAGAGGCGCCCTGTTGGAAAAAAAAGTAAACGCACTGTGGTGCGCACACGCAATTTTGGTGTTAAAACAAAAAAATTGCCAAAATAGTTCATCGTCTTATACAATAAATAAGTTGGAAAATTCTTCCTAATCTAGTTCAACACATTTGAATTTATTTTTTAAATTTAAAAAAGATGCTTCAGTTTTTGTATTAAAAAGTATTGGCTTTTTTCAGTTTTTGACACTAATAATTTTACCGTTCCGGTACCTCTTTTTTTAGAAATCGAGCCCTGGTTACACCTAAAGACGAGGTCCCAATGAGGTCAATTTCCCTCTCTTCTGTGGGTGTCAAAACGTCTTTTGACCCCTCTCCTCCCCAGTAGCATTCCTCTTGTGGTTTATTATGGCATACTTCTTCCTAACTCTCCTTCTAAGATAAGTCCATTTTCTACGTATGTCTTTGCCTAATCGTGTGTATTTCGAAAGGCCCAGATAATTTATTTGGAGGGCAATTTTGTCCCAGGCCTTTTTGTGCGCTGCGCAGTCTGGTCAGGAAACTTATTTGAAAAAGCCCCACTCACGAGCATGGGGGTAGCCAGGGTTCCACTTAGGGGGGCAAGCAGGGTCGACTTTTATGTTTCTGGAGAACAATTTTAAAGCCCCGTGAGAGAGGGCCGTAGCCACAGTATTGTTTCGAGAGGGGTTTATGACCTTAATGAAATTAATGTATAAGTTTTTTGGGTAGCGTGGAAACAATGATGGTTATTTTTAGGTGAACATTTTTGTAATCTGTCACTAAAAAGTAGTTTGTGACTTTTTTGGACATAGGGGGCCATTTAGGCTGCAATCGAGGTGGATCATTCTTTGTATATCTTCATAATTTTCAAGTAAAAAAGCAACATAATATATAGACATAATAATTTTGGAATGGGGGTAAACTCCTTACCTTCCCATGGGTATGGCCACGGGTGGGAGCTCTAACTTTTAATTTTGAATCAGTGCTGGTAAATAAGGAAATTTATTTCGGGAGGCGCCTAAAAATGTTATTCAGCCCCTTTCATCTATAATATATCAATAGGTTTATTGTAGTTTTTCCACACTTTTTGGGTAGAATTTGCGTGTAAGAATAATTTATTTAAAAAAATTTGTTTAGTAAAAAAGGTCCAAGTTTCGAAGGGGGGTCTTTAGGAACTTTAAAGTTCAAAGTTTAAACTATATAAAAGTTAAGGAGGATTTTTTTTAATTTCAGTGTTTTTTTCAAAGTTAAATAGATTTTTTCAATATAATTGGAATGGGTTTTTTCAAAGCTTAGGATATTGTTAAAATTTAAGTTGTTTTTTTAAGTTTGGGGGATTTTTAGGATTTTTATTATTAAATGGGTTTTTCAAAATTTAAGAGGTTTAAAGTTCAAACTAGTTATAAATAAATTAAAGAGGATTTTTCAGATTTAAGTTTTTTTTCAAAGTTAAGGATATTTTTATATTTTAATGGGTTTTTCAAAATTTAAACTAGGTTTAAAAAATTAAATGGTGTTTTTTTCAATTTCAGGATGTTTTTTAAAAGTTAAATAGGTTCTTTCATTAATTAGTGTTTTTTTTTTTTCAAAATTTACAACGTTTTAAGTTCAAACTAGATATAAAAAATTAAGGAGGATTTTTTAAATTTCAGTGGGTTTTTCAAAGTTAAATAGATTTCTTTCAATATTGAATGGGTTTTTTCAAAGTTTGGGATATTTTTTAAATTTTAGTGGGTTTTTTCAAAATTTAAACCAGGTTTTAATAAATAAGGGGTGTTTTTACAATTTCAGTGTTTTTTTTTCAAAGTATTAAAAGTTTTAACTTTGAAAAAACCCACTTAACTATGGAAAAACTGACATTATTTTGATAGAACACATTTAACATAAAGAACTCACTAAAATTTGAAAAAACCCACTTTTTGCCATCCCTGTTTTAAACAGTTTTTTAGTACAAGTAATCCTAAATTTGAACAAACACTTTTAGGTATAAATTTGATTTAATGAACTTATAATAAAAAAACGTGAATAATAAGGGTTTAAATACTAAAGGTGACCATGGCTTCCCTCCCCCAGAAAATGTTTGCAAAATTTGATGCTAATAACAGGGTTTCAAACTGTATTTTGGTACATGTAAACCCAAATTTAGACATACATTTTTGTTAGAATTTCTATTTTAATGAACTTTTTATAGAAAAAGTGTTAATTATAAAGGTGTAAATACTAAAGGGGGTCTGGGGGCCCTCCCCCAGAAAAATGTTGAAAATTTGACCCCAAAAAACTGGCTTTTAACTTAACTAAAAGCAAAGTAAAAGTAAATTACTTAGGACTTAAGGGGGGGCAGCTGCCCCTCCCTACCCCCCTGGCTACGCCCATGCAAACGAGGTCCGGGTTGCTCTCCAAGAAATCTATGAGAAAATCTGTCTCCTTTTCCCAAAACATTGCTTAATTACGCAATTACAATAATTTATCTTACTTTCGTTTTATAAAACCGCGCTGATCGGGATTATTGCTGTTGATTGTTGATGGTAGTAGCACGTGGGTCTAGATTTCCGGTTTGTTCTGATTGGCTTAAAAGCATTGTTACGCAGAGTCTTGACGTCAGCCAGAACAGCTAATAAAGCGGAGATTTAAAATCTCCGCCCATTTCACCTGCCACGTTAGAATACAAGAAATGAAATCACCAGCGAATTCACCGAGGCGAGGGGAGTTCGCTAGTGTGGTGAGTTCACGAAAAAGTAGAATACGGCCCCAAGTCTACTAACGGCCGTATTCTGAAGCCTCTGGCAACCTCCAATCCAAACCAAACTTATTGAATCGGTGAACTAACGCTGTTTTATTTCCACTGATGATGTCGGACACAGCTTCCGACGAAACGTCTGGACCTTATATTTTATTTTAGACCACGGCCTACAAGCCCGAAAGAAATGAATTTCATTAGAATGTGGATTGTTTGCAATTCGACCGTATGCGTATTGCAGCATATGATCCTTGGACGATACGGTTGTAATAGGCAAAAACTCCCCTTTTCTCTGAACCCTGTGCCTCCTACCCACTGCCTACACCTGAATTTTTAAATTTATAACAAAATACTAACTGCATTTCTAGGAATTTTGAAACAAACTGATAAAACAATTCAATACTGTGATAATTATTTAAAACAGTACATCTGTAATTTTCAATGCAAAGGATTTATTTAAGCTATAATTCTATGAACCTTCTCGGAAACTAATTTCAATTTATTTCAGTTCTCAAATGTGAAAAGATATTTTAATTTCTAGTTCCAAACAAACCCAGATAGATGGCAGCAGGTAACTGGTTTGGTTCAATCCCATTGCCAACGGAGGAAAAATGTGGGGAAAAGGCAAGTAAGCACAAAATTAAAATTACTATATTACTACCATAAAGAGAAGGGAAAGAAATAATTTGCTAATTAGAGGACGTATTTGCACAAATGTGTGTTGTGGGTTAAGAGTTAAGAAAAGATCTTTTTAAAAAATATTAAATAAACAAAAATTAATAATTTTGTTGATGTAATTTAACTTAAATAATAATTCAGAATCTTTCAATAGCTGAAATTTCCCCAATACCAAAACAAACAATTTATTCTTTTTACCAACTGACAGAATGAATGCACTAGAAAATTCAAGGGATTGGGACTAAAGCCCGCACCCAAGTTAAAATACTTAATAAAAAATCTTGTCTAAAAATAATCGAGATCTTAGTAAAAAAAAAGTGCCAATACCAATTTGAACTTCGATCTCCTGGTGTTCTTGTTTAAAAGAATTAAAAGGGTAAATAATGATAAATATCATAATAATTTTAACGAAAATAACTTCACCAGGTCTTTTTAAATTTGAAAAAATAATGGGGAGACAAATTTTTGGAGACCTGAGCCTCCTACTCTAGACAAATTGTAATAGTTGAATTGAATCCAACTTCGCTGAAAAAGCATATTGAATACAAGATGCAATTTGTGTAATTAAAAATAAATTACCTACCATCAATTATATAGGGGCACCGCTCTAAATTAATTTCGAACTCGTACTTCACACGAATTAATCATTAACTAAACTTAGTTACCCTTTGAAGGTTAGCACCACGGCTAACGCCTTACATAACATTTTAACTAAAATACGCAAAAATTATCAGAAGCACCTGCCAGTGAGGTTTGGTCACAGGAGAGGGCCAAAAGCTGGCACGGTGCAGAGAAATTGATTCCAGTACCACCCTCGGTGGATTGATCGAATTTCGGAAAAAACGAACGCGGAAAGAAGACTGTCGATGACTAGGGCAAGGTCGCGTTTATTAACGGTGTCTAGGAAGTAGGGGACATTTTGCCAGAGAAAATAGAGCTAATTTTTGCATATTCAAAGAGACGCTATAGGACGGAAGGAATGGCATAATTGCTGGGCGCTTAGAATTGCACTGCAATAGCTGTAGGAATAAAGGATGTCTTTTAGGTAAAAACTTTAATTAGAAATGGTGGTACCGATGCTACGAGTTAAAAAATTATTAAAAGCTAAATTAATAGACATAAACGAAGTCTAATTATTCAGGTAAACACTACGATTTGTTATGAAAACGTTTATAAGTTAGAAAATATTTGTAATATTATTTAATTATTTTACTTCAGAAACTTATCACATGAGATATTTTTGTTATTACCCCTTAACTTTTCTGGAGAATCGGAGTGTAATGTTGCTGTTGTTGTCGTGTGGCACTTGGAATTACCAAGCTCCTCAAGGATTCAAGGCAAAGGGGTGCGGCTCCTGAGAAAGTGAGGCCCATAAATGGCAGGAGTCCGTTTTCTGCCTCATGAGATGATAGATACTGCCACAATCTATCGCCACCTCCACAATTTTGCCATGCGTCTGAAGGGGAGGGAAATAGTCTCCAGACACCTGGACCCGTGGTAAACTGCGCATGACGGACCACAGGACTTTCGGACCCACAGATTTAACGAGCATGTACTCGATATCGGAGTGTAATAATGCGGTGAAAATGATTTTACAAAATATTTAGATGTTTATTTTTGACATTTTAAACATAAAATTAAATTATCGTAATAATTTAGTTAGTAGATACCTTTGGTTTTCCCCTTACCTCATTAGAATCAACCGGGACATATCTTTTTCTATCGGGGGAGGAGGAAGAGAAAAAAATTCAACCCATGAAGCTAATACGTTTCTCACTTAATTATAACTTGGGGTTCTGAAGTTAACAATTTGTTAGCTTCGTCAAAATTAAAATTGAATAATTTTCTCATAAACCCTTAGACCGAAATAGTTTAAAATTTTGGTCAGTAGCTAAAATAGTGAACACAACAGATTTAGTACCAAAATTAAATTCTTTTGATCAACTAATTGAAGCAGTAGTAGGAAATGGGGGCTGAGAAAATCAAACCCGTCTGGTCACGAAATAACTTTAAGCCAGATCTTAACGATATAAATAGAAAATCATACCCAAGAAAACATCCCAGGGTAACAGTCTCAAATCCTGGACACAGTAATCCAAGAAAATGATGAAATCCACAAATAGCTGGGAGAACAGCAGGATTTCTTCGAAACTAGCGAAGGACTCTTCGTCACTGGAGCACAAATACAAAATCCGATTGGGCCACAGCATAACACCGGATCATGCTGCTGCACACAAGCCTCATGCTCCAACGCAAAACAGTATATGACGACTTAATCGATAGAACTCAAAGGAGTTAGTTTATATTGAAAAATAAACATTACACAGGATTTTGAGGCTAAATACAGATAAAACATCATAGTGGACGCAAATATTGGGTTGTCCCATAAGTTCTGTTACTTTTTACGAAGTTTCGTGTTTGAAAATTTTTTATGAAAAACTGGTAATAGGTGGATATTTCAAATAAAGGGGATTTTGATCTATGTATATTTATAAACATAATTTGTGATTTTGGTAGTTCTCGTGATATTATTTATTTTCAAAATGGCGGTTTGAAAAAAAGACCGCAAACGACGATTTTCGCGTAAATTTTTTCTTTTGTTTAAAAAACTAGGAAGAACGCATAATTCATGGCTAAAAAAATTTTCACTGTATATTTGAAATGTTTAGATTAAGATGTCATAGTTTCAAGATCATCCGATAAGTTTAACTTAGGAAATTTCGGTCTCAAACATAACATCTATTGCAAAAAACTTTCCTCAGTAATGTTAGTCATTTCAGAGAAATTCTCACAAAAAATCATCAAAAACAATAAAAAAGCTTACAGATAGACCCAAGTATTCAAAATATGCAGTATATTAAATTATCTCTGTAATTAAGTTTAGAAAGTAGTGCGCACAATTCAAGCGCGCAACATTTTAGTTTATCCGAATTACACTCGCTGAACTTATACGCTATGGGAACAAAGCAATAATTTGCTTCATACGAAAACACTACAATAAAAACAACTCGTTGGAATTTAGAAATAAATCTATTCAACTATAAAATGAAAAGATGCTTTCAATGTTTAAACTGTGTAAAAAAGCTTTATGGTTCGAAAAACATCTGCCTTTTATTTGCTTCATACCAGCTGCATAGAAAAACAATGGGCGTGCTTTAAAAAACACGTGAAATTAGCAATATATGAAGTTTTAAAGCCAACATTTCCTACCTTAAACTTATTGAATCATCTTGAAACTATGACACCTTAATCGAAACATTTCAAATATACAGTAAAACTTTTTTTAGCCATGAATCATGCGTTCTTCTTAGTTTTTTAAACAAAAGAAAAAATTACGCGAAAATCGTCGTTTGCGGTCTTTTTTTCAAACCGCCATTTTGAAAAGAAATAATATCACGAGAACTACCAAAGTCACACGTTATGTTCATAAATATACATAGATCAAAATCCTCTTTGTTTGAAATCTCCACCTATTACCAATTTTTCATAAAAAAATTTCAAATACGAAATTTCGTAAAAAGTAACAGAACTTATGGGACAACCCAATATTATGAAAACACGGGTGGCAATATTGCAGCTTCCGTTCGGTAGCTTTTTCCGATGGAAATGTTTTCTGTGGAATGGCAGTGTCATATTTGACTGACGTAGTAGACGGTGTGTGTTATCAGATGCGAGAGGGAGTGAAATTTTTTTTTCAGTGTTTATCAACAACATAATATCTTGATTCGGAGGTGATATTGAAAATGAATGTGACAATCGACAAATTAGCGATTGTGGCAACTCATTCAGTGTGCCAGTTGTATTAAACAGTTAACTATCCCATAATTCTGATAAAGATGAAATCTGTTGAAAAATTAGTATTCCAATGCAATTCACTTACAAGATAATATTGATGGATCACAGGATTCATATTTATAGAATGCATATTAAACTGCAAGGAAATTTACACTCGTCCAAAAATTTAGGATAATTTTATTTTTGCGAACAATCACACGAATCTTAGTTTCCTTATCAATGAGATTCATCCTATAGGAACTTTTAAGAGTGGAAATAAGTTATCTGAAATCAAATTACCCAAACAATAGCTGAAGGGGGGTACAGAAACCCTCCATTGATAATAATGGAGTTCCATACACATTAAGAATGGAAGCAGAAACGTTCATAAGAGAATCATTTAGCAAAAAAATCCCTTTCATTTGTAAAAAAAATATGCTATTTCTGAAATTCATGCATGATTTTAAGTGCGTGTGATACCTTTCAGTGTGATTTTTAGGTGATATTAAGTGATCTCCTCAATCTTAATTTTGGGTGGATTTTATCTTTGATGCTGTATTGGTGGGTAATAGCAATTTTTGTTGAAGCTCTCATGTTTTTGCTTCGACTTAAGTCTGGGGACCTCGACAATTACATTTCGGGAACTATGATTTGCGTCGTTATTCTCAAAAAGTCAAATTATCCTTAATTTTTGGACACGAGTGCAATTAAAGTAGTCTTAATTTGTTAAATTATCTATATCTTACTAAGTGGTGTTGTGCAAAAAAATGCCTAGGCTTCCCGTATTCATTTGTAAGTGAAATATAAGTTGATAAAGAAAATGAACTCAACTATGATAAAATGAGTTGAATTTCATCATAAATGGGTTTTAAAGTTTGCAGGAGGAAGCATTTCAAACAACTTTAATAGCGAAAATGCGTTGGAAGCAAAATATAGCAGAGGTAGTTAACAAAACTAGGTCATTCCATCCTTGTTTGAAGTAAACATCCTCAGCAGTTTAAGGTAGTTCTAAATAACCATTATTATGTCCTTTTAAACCTAAAATTACACAGACTGTAAAGAAATACTTAAACGCCGAGAAACAAAATAGAAATATTATTCTCTTTCGTGCATGACATGGAAGGAAATTTATTTGAAAAAACAACCTGGGTTCACTATAACACAAAAACCGATTAGGGTTGGTTGGTTGGATAGATTTTTATGGCACAAACCTGTTAGGTAAAAAACGGGAAATACTAATAATAAAAATTACTTTCGTGTTTAATACTTTACAAAAAATATCACAAGGGATACTAACAAATTATTAACTTTTAAGTAGTTATTGATAGCACGATAGCAGTCTTCAAAAGATCGGCGAAATTCCAATTTCCGGGAAAGTATGGGCAAGGGTTTGAGCAAATTTGACGAGCGCAGTGTCAGACCGTTTAGCAGACAGATCGAAACAGATTCCTTTACACCGAATTAGTTCTTTCTAACACTTCACTCTCTAAATATCGGCACTGGAAGAAATCGATAACTAAAAGCTGTGACGGGGAAGGGTTAGAACGATGGAGTGCTTTTAGTATTTGTAACATGGTTTTTACGTTGCTAAAGGAATTCGCAAACGTAAGAATGAACAGCAGGAGTTTAACAAAAGACCTAATGAAGTGAAAAATAATTCAGAAACAGTAGGATAGTGGTAAGGAAACTTTATTATTGCCCAAACATACCAAGATTAGTTTAACTGTGTGGATGAGGCAAGATAACTCATAGAAATATACTTTATAATTTATAAAAGGATTCCTGAAACCCAGATATTTCATTTCCGCATGATAAACTAAAATACTTTGATCTTCAAATGTTTTGCTGATGTTTTATACGTTTAAACTTTTAAAATACTTAGCTTCTTAAAAAATGTTTAAAATCAAAATGTATTTAAATCAATCATTCTTTATTACAAAATTATAATTTATGTGCACTTAATAATTTCCCGATTGTCTTAAATTTAGAATCAGTTTAACAAGGCTGAAACATCAAAAAATATTTCACGGAAAACTAGTTTCGAATTCCAGGCAATTTCTAGTCTTAATCCATTTGGCCAAAATATTCCTGCATCTAAAATTACCAACGATTATTTTTCACGGAACCCCTGTTCTTAATTCTTCTGCAAATGACCAAACAAAGTTGTTCCATCGTCAACAGAATATTTTCCTCCAGTCTGTAAAACGGCCTTTTCCTTCGAAGTAGGCTCGTGGCAGTAAAACCTGATTGCCGGTTTGCGATATGCATCTTGGAAAGCCCCCTTTACAATTTTTTATCCAATGGACTATATCCGTCTTGACGTCACATTTTCTCCCTCATGTGACCTACTGAGCTTGAAATTGGTTACCACGGAGATAGTTTGTAGTGAGATATGATTTGATAGTGAGTTTGTTTTCCCGATCACGTGATTAATATGGGCGTGGCATGAATATAGTCCATTCACAGGAAATGGTTACCTTTTTCTATGATATTTTTTTAAAAGGTTGGTCACATTAAAGTTACAATATACAGTTACATCCTAGGATTGTGTAGTTTATAAATCCTGAACAATGAAATTTCAATGCGAATTTTTCAATGATTGCGGCTTTTTGATAATAGGTAATCTAAAGATACAAGATAACACTTATTATCTATTTTTCGATGGAGGACGGTTACTTAAAAGAGAAGTTTAACTTTCTTCACTTTGAAAAATGAAGGTATATTGCTTAAAAACAAACTGGGTTCAATCTTCCCCAGAAAAAGCACTTCAGTTAGAAAAGGACGGCATCAAGAAATGAAACTTGGTAACTCAAACGATTAGTATCAGGGACATTTTTTACTCATTATTTAGATAAGTATATTTAGAAAATTCTAATCGAAGTATTTATCATCAGAACATCAAGTATTTATTTTGATACTTACATTATATATCAAAAGATTATTATAAGTAGATACCTCCTTTTTAATCAAAGAGCAAATACAAATATCTTTTATAAAGTTTCCATCAAATATATAAAAAGTTATTATTTTTTAAATTTCATTCCAATTTATTTTAGCTCAATATTAAATATTTTTTTGGGGTATGCCTTTTTCGAAGTGTCTATATCCACGAAAGTTTACCCATGCGCAGTAGGTCGTCCAGGTGCTCGTTTGTTTATCGACTCGACATACCTACAGACGATCAGTTTTTCTGTTTTTGGAAAGGTTCTTTTTTACTACCATACTCAAGTCTGCATTGAATTTAAATGCTTTTTCGTGTGATATCAAAAAGTACTGAGCCTCCTTTTCTGTATCGTCACTGTTTCTGATTACTCCACAACGAGTTTGGTTATAGATAGGGCAGGGGGGTTGGGGGTCGCCAAGTGGTGCATGTGCAACTGAATGTGTTTGGCAGCTCAGAACCCAATTTTCAAAATTAATTAACTCCTCTCCTATTGAAATTTAGCAGCTAATTTTTTCACAGTAAGTGTTTTGGCTCATGTTCTTATGGCTGTAAAATTTTCGTCCATTTCTGTAAGTTCAGCCTATGAACGTTTTCACCAAATTTGGCGATTTTCGACCCTTTTCTTTTAAGGAATGTTAATGGAGCAAGAAATTGCACCCCTTTTCACTTATCCCTTTTCATTTCAGATTGGCGAGATATTGGGAATTCGCTCGTTCGTTGGCGTCATTCAAAAGAGACTTAGCGCCTTTCTGCTGTAGTATATGGTGAAGAAGCTACTCACTGGCCACGGCCCTCAGCAGCTCCATGAGGTGAGGGTGTTCTGCCTTCTCCGCCAGGTCCATGGCCGTCAGCCCGGAGCTGTCTTTGGCCAGCACGTCCGCCTCGTGCTCCGTCAGCAGCCGCGCGATCGACAGGTGACCGCTCTCAGCAGCGATGTGCAGCGCGGTCTAGAAACAAAGAACTAATGAGTTAATGGATCTATAAACTATTATAACTCCAGTCTGGATACAAAAATATTATAAAAACTAGCTTTCATAAAAAAAGCAGTACTAATTGGAGGGCTCAGAATAAAAGTAGACCAAGTCATTTTTTGTCATTGTTGAGTTAGCAACGTTATAACATGTTGTTGTTGTTGTTGTCGTGTGCCACTTGGAATACCCAAGCTCCACAAGGATTCAAGGCAAAGGGGGTGCAGCTCCTGAGAAATTGAGGCCCATAAATGGCAGGAGTCCGACTTCTGCCTCATGATATGATAGATGATGTTGCCACTATAGATGATGTGGCGATAGATGCAACTACCTATCGCCACCTCCACAATTTTGCCATGTATCTGAAGGGGAGGGAAATAGTCTCCAGACACCTGGACCCGTGGTAAACTGCGCCATGACGGACCTCAGGACTTTCGGACCCACAGATTTAACGAGCACGTACTCCGCATATACTCGGTGGGTCTTTAGCGGTGTCGGGAATCGAACCCGGGACCCTCCGATCCCAAAGCCGATGCCTTAACCACTAAGCTCCCCACAGCCTCAACGTTATAACACGCACCAACTATTTAAAATTTCAGTGCAATAATGAACTAAGTCCTAGTTCTGATAATATCCGCTAGGCAGCAGCAAGTTCTGTTACGTAAACATGTAATTTTGTTATGAAGCTTTAACTTTACACGTCTGTAGCTCAAAAGTAGCTTAAGTGGACTTGGTTCACTTCTATTCTGAACCCTCCAATTGAATCACCAGTTAGAAGAAGGGAATAAATCCAAAAACCGAGTTTTGAGAAATCGAAAAAAAAAACTGCATAAATAATGGAATTTTTGTTGTATGACCGCCAAATTTTTACTGGAAATTCAGAAACTTATTTAAAAAAAGGGCAATCTTCGGGAAAAAAATATAAATGCATTCAAAAGTATTTTACAGTTGAAAAAGGTTTATGGACTTTTTCAACCTTGTGAAGGTAAATCTTAAAAACCTCTTAAATTCATCCTTTAAATTATATTTCTGCTTAGTTCACAACACAAAAGTGAGAAATAGACAGACCAAGATTAACTGAAAATATACAATGAATGGACATCAATTTCTCAACTTCAAGGGGTTATATCTCCTTCTAGGGGGTAGTTGTTTTCCCCTTCTTTCCAATCATGGGTGAAAGCTTGGAGATTGTTTTAAGCAAAAAGGGTAAATTTGTCTTTTTTGGACTTATTCCCTTTTTCAAACTGACGATTCAATTCATTTGCATACTGGATCCCCTGATTTATTTAATCTAGTTAAAAAGCATCAGCCGATTATATCACTTGATATTTATGCAAATCAATATTTTTTAAAGCTTAAACCTCTCAAAATTCGTTTTTGGGAGCTTATTTACATGTTAATTTAGTTATAAAACTTAACCTTTTCGTTAAAATACCTGTGAAAATTGTACAATTAAAATAGTATCATTTTATCAAACCTGATGATATCTTAGCAACATAAACAAGTTAGCAATGAGGTAATATATTTTAAAAGAAGTTTTGAATTTTTTCTTTCGCACATTGTATTCAAAAATGCTTTCAAGTTTTTATTTTCAAATTGTTATATTTTATATCTTATTATTTTAAAAGTAAATTACCGCATATATTTTTATCTATTTTTAATGATTGTTACAATCGTCATTTTAAAAAATTAAAGATAATTTAAATAAACTTTTGATAACTCTCAAATCATGATATTTGCCCAACTCTAAAAAGCGTCTGAGCTGGTTCAGCAATTATGCCAACTAGTCCAGTTTTTTCAAGTTTTTTACTTATCAATGCAGTTTTGATTGGTTTGTTGGAGTTTTAAGGTGCAAGCTTAAATTTCTAGGAAACTGAAGTTTTAATTTTTAAAAACATTGACTCTTTTTTAAGCGACCAATTGAAAACTAAGGAACTATATTTTTTGTCTTAAAACTTTGAATATCTTACTGAGCATTAAATCACAAATGGCAACTAATTTTAAACTACAGAAACAAATCAACGCTTTCTTCCAAAACTTCTGCACCAAATAATATCATTTCCTATATTTTAACCTTTTTATCATATCTTTTAAATTTACTTTACAAATGAATTTATGAACAATTGATGCACTAAAACAATCAGATAATATCCCCTATTAAGTTTTTTATAACTTCTTAACGAGATTGGTGATATAATTGGTGAATTCCCATAAAGGGAAATCAAAATTTAGATTCAGTACCTATACAACACAGTTTACCCTGTACTCAAAAATACAAAAGTTTAATCAAGCAGGTTTAACTAACATTAAATGTAGGAAGTTAACTCACCTTAAATTGTTCCTTTAAGCCACAAGCAATGTTGGGATCCGCTAAAAGAAAAGCACCATGGATTAAGTTGATATCGGGATTGGAATCAATATTATTGAACTTAATTACAATTATTTGATGATATTGATCTTACAACTTAACTAATTTACCTATTTATTTAAATGTCGTATTAAACTCAATAAGCCACTTCCAACCTTTACAAAGGGTCCATTAACACTTACCTAAGGATTTCGTTTTTTTTAATATTTAATAAACAATAATTTATTTAGAAATTAACTTTAAATCTCCAAGAAATAATTTCACAGCTATTTAAGCAAGCAAAAAACAAATGTATATTGCATACTGGGTAATATTACGTTCGCAAATGAGACAGACGGACAGGCAAGAAGCATTACTGTAGTAAGCATGAAATGTTAATTTTGAAATTCAACAAGCAGAACTTCAAAACTTATGAAGATGAAAAACGCAGTATTGTGAGTAAAAAACCGTTGTTTCATTTTAAATATGAATGTCTAGTAAATCAACTTAACGGCGTACTGGACAAGACTTCTCATAACCATTTTTTTTTTAAATCCAGCATAAATCTTTCCCTTTGTTTCTCCCTTTCAAATATAATCAAAAAGGCAAACCTTTGTCTCAAATGCGGGTACGTGAAACTCAAGAACACACGTACCAGCAACTACACGTTCACTTTTGAAAAACATAATACGTAAATTATTATCAAGAGTATGTTTACTACAAAAGGGACTATTTCGAAAAAATTTAAAATTGTAGGTATTAAAAATCAACATAAATATGTACAGTATATAATTTTGTAACATAAAAAACAAACAAAAATTTAGTTTGGAATGACTAACTACTTTGCAATTAAAAAAATATAGCTCGTTAGCTGATTAATATATATTTTGTGAAGGTCTCTCGTTTTACCTAAAGCTGGATTTGTGAAATTAGCGCTCTTAAAATGTATTAATCTTTTATACACTTGATTATACAGACGTATCTTAAAATGTCTCCTTGACAAGGGTAATATAAATACGGCCTGAAAGTTAATAGACAAGACCTAATTAGTTATAGGAATGCGTTTTGTGAAAAATACCAATTGTAAATAATTACTTTTCAACTACAATTATTTTTAGCTGACAATTAAAATAAACGTTTTGCAATTTTTAGGTTAAAATAATTCATCACTGATGATTTTGCATTCTTTAAGCATTATTACTTCGTTGGAATATATCAACAGTCAATACCATAGGGTTGAATGATCCCATAAAAATACTATTTATGAAAATGATGCAGCTGTTTCTATCATCGAAGCTACCAAAAATACAAAACAGTGATATGGCTATTGGCAATGCTGATAAGATAGCCATTAATATTACTGTAAAGAAACGAGACAAAAAATATGATGTCAGGTATAAATTTCCAACAGCTGACCAAATAAAACAAACAGGTGACATTAGACAATATGCTATCAGATATTTTTAGTTTAAAAGTTTTGTGACGGAATCAATTATTTAAAAAATTTATAGTTTTTAAATTAAATCCTCAGTTATTTATAATAAAACAGTTTTTAAAGGTTTACCTTCTAAAAGATAGGAAAGCAAGGCAAAAAAATGTTTTTCGTCTATAAACCTCGTTTTCAGTAAGCTGCACAGTGTAATGAAGATAAAAGGATAAGAAACCTACTTCGGAATGAGGTAAAGTGTAATTGAAAACAATAGCAAGTATCAAATCTGTTATTTCTAATACAAAAAAAGAGCAGTAAAACGTGTTTACCCAAGATAGATAAGCAGCAGGTACGTATCTCAATTCGCTAACAAAGCAGATAATTTCAGAAATTTAATTGGGCTGGATTTATTGCTAACCTCCTCTTATTTATTTATTTATTTATTTAACTGTCAAACAGAAAATATCCAATTAAATGACAGTACAAAGGACAAAATACTACAGTATAAAGGACAATATATACAATACCTACAACAATACATACAACATAAAAAAGACAAACATTTAAATAGAACTAAGGATATTTAGAAATAATAATAGATTTAAAAAAAGAGAAATTATGAAAAAATAAATCACATTCTGGTAAAGTATTTAAAAAATTTATGAATTCTACCATGGGTTGATGTTTTAAGTAATTTTTCGTAAATAGAGGAACTTTAAATACAAATTTAGTACGTGAGTTGTATATGGGGACATGAAAATTAAATTCCTGAATAGTCCAGGCAACGAAGGGTTATAGAGGGAAGTTCTTGGAACACAATTTTTGACTTTAGAACTTTGTTTGGACTAGTTAGGAGGTAAACATATCAAAAGTCCCCGACCCTAGCCCCTGAGCTTAATGTAGGGGGGGCGTTTAAAACTCTCATTTTTCAGTTTTTGGCTTATTACTCTTAGAAAATGCATCCCCACGAAAAAGTTTCAATTATTTTTTTTAAAGTCAATACAATTACCAACAATTTAAGACCATTTCCAGGTTTATAGGTCCAATAGATCCCGAGTTACATCTCTTCAAAAATGGAAAATTTGTTAAAAAAGTTCGAAAAATTGAGTAAAATTCGTATTTAAAGCAATTTATTGGCTATATTACACTTCTAAGAGTGAAGTAAGGGCTAAAACCTTATAACACAATTATTTAGCTTTAATTTAAACCCTGAAACAAGTCTGCGAGATCAATAGTTCTTACGCTATCTGAAAAAAACACGAAAATTGGGAAAATGGGATTTTTCCAGAAAGGGGACCTAGAGGTTTGAGAGTGCAGTAAAAGAGAACAAAAGTGGTATAAATTAATATACCAATATTGAAAACAGTATTTATTTGTTTGAAGTATTCCATTTTTACCTTATAAAATTTATTAATTACTTATTTCTCAATTATTAATTATTTTCAATTTAATTAATTTTTTGTTCTATATTTATTGAATTTAAAAATTGATCGTATATTTATGAATTTTGCATACTTGTCATATATAAATTACAGCTTATAACATTTAGGAGGCATAGGTTCATGTTGGTATAACGGTTAAGAGGAAATTTCGAGAGGCTTTTGTCCCCTTAAAAAGGAACAGATAGGGCTATGTTGGTGTAAAAAAGGAAGAACACTGAAAAAACAGCAGGCTACAGGTTTGTAGGAATACAGTAAAAGAGAAGAAAAGTCGTAAAACATGAAAGACATGACCACTCTATACAAAATGAAAGCTGATTAAATTTGCCCCCAGTTTTACTCAGTACAAGTGTAGGCCCGATGACCTGGTTCCACACACATAATTAAAGAATATCTAGACATGGGAAAATATTTTGCTATGACCATGTTTGTGCATATAGGATAGGCATTGTGATAGTTTTACAAAACAACCGTTTAGAAAACGAAGTTTATTGGCATTGAAAAGTAAACATAATACATTACAATAGTAGGTATCATTCAGTTAATTTCTTGCTCTCTTAGGGCGGGGAGGACCTTGATCCTCGATTTTGTTTTCATCTTCTGTATCATCCTCTCCATCGGATCCCTGTAGGGAAACAGTTAGAGGATCCTCCTGTTCTTCTTCACTTTCGGAGTCAATTTGAGAGACCCCATTTAGGCAGTTCCCCTGGCAGTTTTGGCATGCTGGAGAACATTTGAGGCTTGCTTTTTTACAACCACAATTCGCGCTGGCACAGTCTTTCACGCATCGGCAGAAAATTGTTTTTAGGATATCGTCCGGTGCAGCTGCTAATTCACTATGCACTGGGACCTATTCACTATGCTTATTCTCCATCTTCCATCCATACATCTAATTCCAGCCCGAATTACAAGTTTGGGGGGGGGGCAGGACAAAAGACTCACTTGGGGCCTTCGACATGTCTTAAAGTAAAATTTAAATTTATTAGACTTGGAATATCACAGCACAGACGACATTTAATTTACAGAAGAATATTAAATTTAAGTAAAAATGCTAGAGGGTTTCGATATGTTCAGCAAGGAATCGAATCGGAATGGCACTCCCGGGAAAAATCAAAACATGAAAGGCATCAAAAAAGTTATAGAGTAAGAACTTTTGATCTCACAGACTTGGTTCAGGGCTTAAATTAAAGTTAAATAATCAGCTTTCATTTTGTATAGAGTGGTCATGTCTTTCATGTTTTACGACTTTTCTTCTCTTTTACTGTATTCCTACAAACCTGTAGCCTGCTGTTTTTCAGTGTTCTTCCTTTTTTACACCAACATAGCCCTATCCGTTCCTTTTTGAGGGGACAAAAGCCTCTCGAAATTTCCTCTTAACCGTTATACCAACATGAACCTATGCCTCCTAAATGTTATAAGCTGTAATTTATATATGACAAGTATTCAAAATTCATAAATATGACGATCAATTTTTAAATTCAATAAATATAGAACAAAAAATTAATTCAATTGAAAATAATTAATAATTGAGAAATAAGTAATTAATAAATTTTATAAGGTAAAAATGGAATACTTCAAACAAATAAATACTGTTTTCAATATTGGTATATTAATTTATACCACTTTTGTTCCCTTTTACTGCACTCTCAAACCTAGGTCCCCTTTCTGGGAAAATCCCATTTTCCCAATTTTTGTGTTTTTTTCAGATAGCGTAAGAACTATTGATCTCGCAGACTTTTTCCAGGGCTTAAATTAAAGCTAAATAATTGTGTTATAAGGTTTTAGCCCTTACTTCACTCTTAGAAGTGTAATATAGCCAATAAATTGCTTTAAATACGAATTTTACTCAATTTTTCGAACTTTTTTAACAAATTTTCCATTTATGAAGAGATGTAACTCGGGATCTATTGGACCTATAAACCTGGGAATGGTCTTAAATTGTTGGTAATTTTATCGACTTTAAAAAAGATAGCTGAAACTTTTTCGTGGGGATGCATTTTCTAAGAGTAATAAGCCAAAAACTGAAAAATGAGACTTTTAAACGCCCCCCCTACATTAAGCTCAGGGGCTAGGGTCGGGGACTTTTGATATGTTTACCTCCAAACTAGTCCAAACAAAGTTCTAAAGTCAAAAATTGTGTTCCAAGAACTTCCCTCTACACCCTTTTTTGAGCATTCGTTGCCTGGACTATGAAGTAAAACAGGATCAATCAATTTTGTTATTAAATAGGTTATAAAAAAATTTAAATATGGATATTGTTCTATTGCATTCTAAAGAGCACAAATTAAAATTCAGCCTGGCCAAAGCGTTAGATGGATATTCAATATTATTAGATTTGTAATGAATATAGCGTAGAAATTTGTTTTGAATTTTTTCAATAGCATACTTGAGATTTTTCGTAGAAGGACTCCAAATGACACAGTTGTATTCAAGCATAGAACGAATTAAAGTATTAAATAGACATATAAGTACAGACACATTACAAAATTGCATAGTAGTTCTTTTGAGCAAACCTAATTTTTTGTGAGCGTTTTTGGATATTTGAAGGATATGTGAATTAAAACTGAAATCACAATCATAAATAATACCCAGATCTTTGATGCTATTTTTCCGAATGAGAGGCTTATTATCAATACTATAATTTCTAATGAGAGGATTTAGTTTTCTAGTGAAGGAAACAATAAAGCACTTGTCAATATTTAGATAAAGCCTATTTTTGGTACACCACTCATACAAATTTTCAAGTTCATGTACAATAATACAATGTAGATGTTGTTAGAACAACATCAATAGACGAAGGTAAGAGTAAAGGTTCAGCGAAAGTTCAACGGACGGAATATAATGACAAAAGCAAGTTCTCATAACCACTCCTCATAACATGGCATTTAACATACCAGACAGAATTAATCTTTTTGATGTCATTAAAAACATGTTCAAAAAAATTGCTATGAAAAGAAGAGGTTTTTCAACAGCTCTTATATGCAGTGTTGTGCAATTATGTACATTTAAATGTAATTCATATTATAATGATCCTAACGAAATTAAGCAAATAATTTGTAGCGGATTAAGGGAGAAAAGGAGAAGCAAAATAAAAAGCTCCATGGGAAGCTTCTTAGTGCTTTTAATTTAAGCCCTATCAGGAAATTTGAGTATGCATTAACCATTTTGAACAAACATGATAATTGAAGATATCAAAAGTTTTAATACAATTTAAATAATTAGTATTTAATTCAAAGAGCAAAAAGGCTATATAAGTATTCATCATTAGAATAATTTTAAGTGTTAAATTTTTAATTAGAGGAAAAGGATTACAGCCTTCAAGTGTTGTGACTTAATTTTTATATTAGAGAGAAGATACTGTAATAATCTACCTGAGGACTTCCCCCAAGGAGAAAAACAAATTACATCTCCAATTTTTAAAGACAATAACCGCGTGTTGCGACTGCAATTGCGTTGCCTTATAATTATCACTCATCTTTGTCAACTAAATAAACCGTAAAACGTCGCCTTTTACTTTAGAAATACCAGATAGATATCTTTCATCAACCAGATCATAAAAAAGCTACGAAAGCCATCACCAATGCCTATGTCTCCCACCAACTACAACCCACGGTTGACGACCACCAATTCAAACACTAATAGACCTTAATCCTTTTCTTCCAAACAATCGTTCCTAATCCCTCCCACGTGGAACTGCTCGCCTACCTGTGAGGTAAGCGACCTTGCCCCTCCTCGGAAACCCTGGCACGAGATTGTGTCGTCTGCGCGTTTAAAAATAAAAGCGCCGAGCTTGAGTGGAGTTAACGGAAGGAATCGGATTATTGGGCTTCCCTTGGATGGCAACAGATATGATCAGGAAGAACTGCAATTAAAGCCATCAGTGATATCAGTGGCGTAGCCAGGATTTTCCTATGGGGGGGGGTCCAGTGCGAAAAATTTACCATTGAATATCAAAAAGTTTCTACAATTAGTGAAATAAAGTTATAATTTCCACATTACTTTTAATTTTTCTCTTTGTTAATTAATATAGTTAATCATTTATTAATAATTAGTGTAATAATTAAGATTAAGTATTACTACTTCGCGATTGAAAGTTATGATCCACATAATTTTTTATTAAGTACAGAGACCGTCAAAAAACAGATTAAGAGTATTCAGTAGCTCCATATTAAAGAGGGGGGTTTGTGGGTCCACCCCCAGAAAATTTTTGGAAATTTGAATTTTAAAAGGAGTTTTTTTACTTCATTTATGAGGTAATAAACGAGGAACACCTCTCCTTGTAAGCTAGATAATTTTTAAAGGAAAAAATAGAAAATCGGACGTTTCTGAGGCAGTAGTTGATCCAGGGTTCGGTTTTGGGGGCTAAGAATTTTGAAAATCAAATTGAATCTTCTCAACGAATATAATATTGAAAAGGTTGAAAATAATCGTGTTCGAATTACCTAAGGGGGTTTTGGGGGACCTCCCCCAGAAAATTTTTGGAAATTCAAGTCTAAAAAGCAGGTTTTCAACTCGTTTTGGTACACCTAATCCGAATTTCGAACATTATATTTTCAGGAATTTATTATTTGCTAGGAGTTTTGTATTTTGACGAACTCATCAAAAAAAGTTGTTTATAATAAAGTCCCAAGGGGGGTCAGGGGGTACTCCCCAAAATATGTTTGGAAATTTGACCCTAAAAACAGGGTTTGGTTTACTCTTTTAGTATAGTATTACTCTTTTGTTACAGACACCGGGGGTTCCCCCGGAAAATTTTAGATTTTAACATGCAAAATAGGTGGTTTTTAGACACTTTTAAGGGACATAGACGCCCTCTTTTGAGTAGGCACTGGAATATTTAACGCCTAAAAAAGGGTTAAAAAATTTTGGGTCGGGCCCAAGGGGGGGTCCGGACCCGGGGACCCCCCCCTTCGCTACGCCCCTGAGTGATATTGTAGTGATATTGTATTATAATGTTCAAATAATGCGGTGAAATCATCGGTAGTGGGGTATGGTTCTTCAGAGCATTTTGTGAGAATTAATACAGTAAATTAATATTAATTCAATGGAGTTTTAATGGAGAAATGCAATAGAGTTTTCAAGACGTGAAATAGTAGGCAGCATGTTAATTGTTCAATAAAATTAATTTTGATGATTTGGTCGGTACAAAGGCGATTCTTTAAACAAATGCGCAAAAATTTTCTGCAACAAGGCTTCCAGTAATATATTACTATTCTAAATTTAACTAGCACCTATGAACATTGAGTATTGAAGTTGATAACCTATTTAAATTTTAATTGTTTTCAAATGCAAATGAATGCTCTCTAGATCCCAGGGAGGGCCGATAGGAAAACATTTCCGAGTGGTTAAAAACCAAAAACTGCTTAAGTCTTCTGTGAGAAAAAAGATATTTTCTTAAGGATGACTGGATTCCCAAACTAACAGCATAACACTGCATAATTAAACTTTAAGTAGCCAAAGATTGGCACTTCCTTGAGCTAATGATGTCGATTTCTTTCTTCCTCAAAACTCTCATGTGTTTTTTTAACTCTACTCAAAAACACCTTAATTTGATAAGATTTCGCGTACGTAATAGAACGGCCACATGGAATTCCCAAGGAATCTTTTAGAAACGTGTAAAATTTTCGAAACATCTATACGGAACCATCCCTTCCTCTATATTTTTACTTTTGCATTATTTTCGATTCCTTAAAAGGTTCCCGGATAACTTTTCTTCTTTTTTTTCTTCAATGGAGGAAATAAATACTATTCAGAGCGGTAACACACTTCAAGCGTTTCATTCACGCGTTCGAGATGCAAATGGGCTGGAAAAAGAATCGAGTTATTCAGATAACTCGAATAACGTCGAATTCGAAGCATGTAAAAACACGCCGAAAAATTCAGTTATTTACATAGCCAAAAATTCTTTCCCAGCTGGTCGTACTTTTTTTTAAACGGCGTTGTTTACATACGTCAGAATTGGAGTTTTATAAAGGAAAACAGGAATGCAATTTTGGGGTTCACGCCAAGTAAACAAATTTGCGGCTGAGAAATTCGTATTAAGTGCCATTGTTGTTATGCACCCCACTTTTAAAAAATAAACTGAATGTAAAATGGAAATTTCCACTTTTCACAGAAGGGGTGATCTCTTGGGATGAAGTTCAATCGGGAATTTCAGTTAGTGTGAAGACCAGGGATGCAGGTTTGACTTTTGGAAGGGGGTGTTTGGAACAGGGTTGTTATGGTTAAAACACTTGTTTTAAACATGTTTAAAACAAAGCAAAAAAAACATTGTTTAAAACACATGTAGTTTTTAGCAAGTTGCTCCCTTTATTTAGGCAACAAACTTACTATTTTCATGTATGGATCACCCTGAGCCTGAAAAGATTGTGCCAAGTATAAGGCTTGGGTACAAACCACCAAATCGCCATGACATAGGCAGTACATTGCTTGATAAAGAGCATGATGATGTGAAGAAAACTTACCAAAATCATTTAAAAGAACGAACTGCTTGTGGTGAATTTAAAAGTATAGCTTCATTAATCTAATTTCGATTTGAAAAGTCAAATTAAATTTTTTTAAACTCATGGATTTTTTTATCATTTCTATGTCGAGGGTAAAAAAACAAATGAAATGTTTTAAACAAAAAAACACGTTTTAAACAAAAAAAAACACGTTTTAAACAAATAAAACATGTTCTTTGTTTTTTATTTTTAAAAACATGTTTTTTCCAACCCTGGTTTGGAATATAAAACGTCCCTAGTACATCTCTTCTAGAAACAACATACCTTCCCAATAAAACCGGAAGATCACTAAATAACTTAAGTTACGTAACAAAACTTTAGCATGAACAGGATTTTACATAACAGAAAAAAATTAAATAAACAAAATTTCAATCAACAGCATATTGAAACACAAGAGTGAACCTGTTGAATAATTATTCTTTAAATGGAATGACTTTATTCAAACTATAGTTTGTTTCTCTTAAGTAAATCTTAAATAAGTTGTTTAAAATAAAGTTGTATTAAATGTGTTTATTGAATTTTATATTATTTATTTCACTTGTTTGATATTTTGTGTATTTTACATTTAATAAGCCTTTAATAAGTATTGTTCTATTTAGTGTTAATTAAAGTGGCATCAGCCCTTAGGCTAGTGCCACTTTAATTAATTTATTTTATTATTTTCACTTCTAAGTAAATTTGGACCTTTTGTAAGCAGAACTCGGCCCAGAGACAAATAAATATCTCCATCCATACATTAACAATAAGGCTACTTATTGATAAATACATTATTTTAAAAAAAATAGTTATAGGCATTGTATTTTACTTTTTAACAATATTATGTTTAAAATATTTAAAAAAAACTCAAAACACAAAATTGACGAATAATTCGTCTGCATTTATTTTTCGAAGATGGGAAGGTTTACAATTAAAAATGGTGATATATACAATGGTGAATGGTCTGATTGCAACATTCTTGTGAAAAACAAGTTTACTTCCATTACATTAGCAATTTTTGACAAAACTTTATATTTTATGAATATATTTTGCTATTCCTTTAGAGTTTAGAGCAGCGCCAAATTTAACTCTCGAAACAAAATTTCATACTTCATACTACTCGGGAACTCAAGATGAGAGACGTGACGTAAAAAAAGTTTTCAACAACACTCAGATTCGCCACTTTCTTACGTTTCCACGTCGCAAAAGACGAAATACGAATCAGTCATCTTCGGATCACAAGACGAAACGAGAAACCATCACGTATTACTTAAGAAACACTTGGCGTCGTAAAAACACGATACGAGTAGTACTAGTATAACTTAAACAAGTCTCTCAAATTTGATTTTTCTACACCTATGAAAATATCACTAGATATCAAAATTGGAAAAAATAGCATTTTGGATTCTAACCAACTAATTGGAGTTTCAAACACTCGCCAGTCCCAGGTTGTCACATTCATTCGCAAGCCTTTTAAATCTTATTAACCACTAAATAAGTTTAAAACATTGAACACTTTAAAATGAAAAGGTTAACTAGTTAGAACAAATTAACCAAAGGAAATCTATAACTTTGAATTAGAAACGTTTAAGTTAAAGTTGCCTATTAAAACCTCAAAACCAGACGGAACCTCAAAAACCTCAAATCGAGGTTATTCCTCTTGGTATCAAATGTTTTTTCTAATGTTCATTTATTGTTATTTTCTAATGTATGAATTATTATTACTATTATTATACAAATACAAATATAAATCAAGTCGACCAAAAACAGGCGTAAGCCCAGCAAGGTTGGTCATACTCCATACTCGTATACTCCATAATAAAGCTGCCTTTTATTTTTCAAAATTTGATGAGCTTAGGAAAACTTAAAAACTTGGGTGAATTTCTTGAGCCGAATTTGAATTCAGGTTCAGCATTATTGATATATTTAACCATACCTTTTTAATTTGATTACTTTAGTTTTTAAATCATACAATGATTTAAGTTATAAATGAATACTACAATACTTTTTGAAGTACAACAAATAAAATCATAACCTAAATAACGGGGGATTCCTCAAGAGTTTAGAGGAGAATATATTACTCCATTTAAAAATTTTTTTCATTCAATCTGGCTTCCTACGAAGAAAAAAAAGCATAGCAAGTTGTTTATCCAATAAAACCACGGCCTCTTTATACTAAATGAATGCGCGGTATACCACCAGCCGCCAATGAATCCCCCACATGTATAACACCAAAAGCGAATCACAAAGAATGAGCTCATCATTATGACCGCAGGGAGAGAGAAAAAGGAAACCCGCATCACTTTGGTCAAGGATGCGTTTACGTCACCTCTCTAACGAGCCCAATGGAAAGGAGAGATTCACTCACTCCACTCAAAAGATAACTTCTTTCCCCAATCGCTATTCGGTTACTGAATGAATTCGGCAGGTGAGCTGCTTTTTCTAATGGAGAAAGTTCCACATAACAGTTCCCCTAGTATTATTTAACTTGGTACTGGAGCATTAAAGAAGCTGGAAAAGTATTTTAGTTCAGATGGGGTTTTCCCTAATACCCTTATTTTTTGTAACGCATTTCCAAATCTTTGAGAATGACTCCAACTTCGGAATGATAACTATTAGGAGGAGGGGCAGGAAGACGATTGGAACGTTTTAAATGTTTCTAAGGATTTGATAAAATTACAGATAGAATAAATGGTGCTTTTAATTTCCAGTCATATATTATTTTAATTAACAAAGAATTAATGAAGAAATCCGAAATACTTAAAATCCGAATACTAAAAATTAACAATAACTGTAAAAATGTAAGATTTAAAAATTTTTAAATAGGAGGATAATGTTAAACTCAGATACTTAATTTAATAATGAAAATATTTTATCTCTCTATTCTAAAAAAAAGTTTTTGTAAATGGTTTCCAGAGAAAGGCTTTTTAATTACTGATCCGTATAACATGTTTTTGGTATCAAACTGTTCGGATTCTTTTGAGGATGTGCAAAGTGCCTTTAGAATTTCTAAAAAAATTCTCAATTCTAAGATATTTCCATTTTTCTTGATTACGGATAAGGTTGCAGTTAACAGCAAGAAACTGTCGTACAATTTATAATACCTCCAATCACAATGACCAACCGACCCTATTCATTAATGTTGAAAATAATTCCTTTCACGCTTTAAAAATGCGCTTCAAAATATGTACTTTTTAAATAAAATATTTTTAAAAGACTGATAAGAGTTTTCCAGAAACTCACAGATCTACTATTCAAGTATAGAATTTCACACACCAAAATTAATTGTTTGTAAACATTGAGTGCAATGTATATTTTGTCTCTTATTATTTTTAATAGCTTAAATCGTATTGTTTAAAAAGTCTGTTTTAAAACTAAAACTTGAATGATAAAACACTAGATATTTTGACGAGTTACTAGGTACTATATTAAATTTAACAGATTCATTGCTGAACGTTTTTGTAAATATTGAATAACAATAGCACGAGCAGACTTGATGGATATTTTCAAGGAAAACGTGTTGATTAAATTATTGATAATTTAACCAATAAATATTCTAACTTTTAAGAGAGTGTGCTTCTGGAAAGTTGGTTGACGTTTTTTCTACCAATTGTTATAACGAATGTTTTATAAATAAATAATTTTAGTGAGCAGGGTTTTGTGGGGATTGCGAAGCGATCCGAAAGGCCCTGCGTCAGCAGTTAACGGGGGTTGGCGAGCGATAGCGAGCAGGGGGCGGTAGCTCCCTAGTATAATAAAAAAATATTATAGCAGACGATTTAAATATTGGCCAAGATGCTACTTCGCGTACATATCCAGGGCTTTAGATTTAAATGCCTAAGGAAAAATACCGGTGTGTTTTTAAATGATAAAACTTAATAGCCGGCAAGAACTACAATTTGAGTAATGTTGTTAAAATAACGCAAGTTTTACGATGAGCATAAGTTATCACAAGTTCAAAATTATCTATCAATACCAAAATAAAATTCGATTGTGATCATAGAGATTGTGATAAAAGCACAACAAGAATTAACTTCTTTTCTCACAAACCAATGAATCTCGCAGCTCAAAGTGCCCAAATGGAAAAGGAAGTAAAGCAAGGAGGAAGGATGCCAGTTTTTCTTATTAATTGAGGATATTGAACAGTAATAGACGTTACAACGTTGTTTTTATGATTTACATTACGATATTTGTCCAATTCAGACAGAACTGTTACGTTAATTAGAACTATCCGTTCCAACTTCGAAAAAACCTAACCTTTGTGAACTCCAAAACAGTCCTTATATGTATCCTGTGACTAAAACATTACAAAAAGAAACCCTAATTGATAGTTAAAAAGATACATCGCCAAATCTTTCCAAATCAATAACTTCCATCATTAACAACGTCATGTTAAAAGTCAACAATTCCAAGCACGCAATAGAGAAATAAATTGTAAGTGTGAAAAAATTATAAACGGGAATGAAAAATGGAGTACTACTACTACACGCAAATTTATTCCGCCCTCCGGAGACTATAACCCCGGAAAAATAAATTCGAGTGCTACCCATAGAAATATTCTTGGAACGCTGTGAACGTGCTGCATCTAGGATACGAGCTCGTCATCTCAAAAGAGGTTTTTAGATATATTTGAAAAGGGGGCGAATTAAAAGTTTTTGTCTTCTCCACGTTTTAACTTTTATGAACGAAATGTTGGTTAATCTGGACTTTTTATCTCAGTGTTCCTGATGGACGTGTTTAAAATCTGATACAAAGATAGTAAATAAAAAAATTTATAACTTGATGGAAAGATAGACACTTACCTCATCTCTACAAGCCGATAGTTTTTATCTCTTTTACGTATTACATTTAAAATAATAATAAGTTTTGTAAATTCCAGCAATTCAAAAATACTAATCTTTAAATTTTTTTATAATTTCACCATCAACCGAGTATATGCGGAGTACGTGCTCGTTAAATCTGTGGGTCCGAAAGTCCTGTGGTCGGTCGCAGCAGTTTACCATGGGTCCAGGACTTCTGGAGACTATTTCCCTCCCCTTCAGAGTCATGGCAAAATTGTGGAGGTGGCTATAGATCAGGGGTGGCCAACCTTTTTTGGAAGAGTGTCACTATTTGAGGGGGAAAGTTTAGGCGTGCCACTCACTCATACTATTTTTCTACCACACCAAAAAATATAAAAATTTGAAAACAAAAATTCATAGGCTGATAATAGGATTTTTTTATTAGCTTTCACCATAGTTTCCTTTTCATCACTTTTATCTTCTGGAATAAGGATTGTTGCCCGGCTAAAAATTTCTTTTTTATGGATGAATTCGGTTCGCAAATGGGATCCGACAGGATATTTTCTATTAAAATCACCATGAAGTTTTCGGCACTGCTACACACATTCCACAGATGAATTATGATTTGTAAACAAAAACTGTTCTTCCCAGGCAGTTTTAAAATCACGAATTGCGATATCCTTTTCATATTTTCTCTTCGATGTCGAATATTTACTCAAGGACATATTTAAATTTTTAAAACACTGGAGAATAAAACTTTAAAAGCTGAACATTTACTTGGAAGGAGCAAGACAGGAAGTACAGAGAATAGGGCTCGACCGATGGCATTTTTTTGGTCGATGGGCCGATGCCGATTGTTTGAAAATTTCCATCGGCAGGCCGATGGCCGATGGTAATTATTTGTCCGATTGCCGATGCCGATGCTTAAGGCCGATGGTAAAAAATGCAAACCATTTGGCCTTACTTTTTTAGAAAAGCACTAAAATCTATCACAGAGCCAGAAATGAAATCTTTTTTTTTTGTATAAATTTTTGGGCAATTTCTTTCCTTGAAAACTTTTTTACTTACAAGGAGCAATCCGGTTGCTTGGGGATCTCCAGAAGTGTTTCAAAATAAGATAAAACACTAGCTTAAAAGTAGAAAATTTATAAACAATTCTAGCTCAAAGCAATAGCTCCCCTCAAAACTCCCTTTAACTTGGATACTGTTTTGGTGCCTAGGGAGATTGGAATTTTGGGGTATGGGATAAATTTTGTTCATTTCTATAGTCAAAAAAGAAAATTTTCTGGATTTCGGGAGAGGCTATTCCCCAAATCATCTCCTCTGGATACGCCCCTGAAGAGTTGGCCTTATTTAAAAAGCTTGATAGTAAATGTCCGGTTCATTCATTGTATGGACTATTTGGAAATTAATAGGATCGCTCCTGGCCTAACGTGAGTTCTTTTACAACGTAAGCTCGTAAGCTCCAGGTAAAAAAAAAGGGAGGGGGTCTGGATTGTACCCCCATAAAATTTTTGAAAATTTGCCTTCTAAAGTAGTTTCAGCTTATTTTGAGACCCTTTCAAGGGACTTGAAAATAGTTTTACTAGTTTTCAGGTTTCACATAAAAATACTAGTAGACTTGGAGGGGGCAAACGCCCCCCACCGGTTCCCCCTAAATGACACCCATATGCTGGTGCAAGTTCAACTTAAAACTAAATTTGGAGCAAGATGGAGCAGAATCACACTTTTTTGTCTATCGCTTGATGTTATTATGTTTTTTGCGTAAAACATCGGCTTTTAGATGTTTTTTAGGCCGATGGGCCGATTTTTTCTCAAGTTAACATCGGCCGTCGATGTCCAGGCCGATGGCTATTTTTTCAAACAATCGGCACCGATGCATCGGTCGAGCCCTAACAGAGAACAAGAAAAAAAAATATTTTTTATCCATAACTAAAATGTCTTTTTTTCTGCTGGACGCTTTTTCTCGAAAGAGTAAAACCAAAGCCAAGACATGATGGCAAACTGCCCTCAATCCATCTGTTATTGATGACGCCTGAAAACATTTTTTCCCAAATTTTTTCCAATACCTGCGCGTGCCACTGGTGCGGCTCTGCCGTGCCACCTTGTGGCACGCGTGCCGCGGGTTGGCCATCCCTGCTATAGATGGTAGCGGGATCTATCATCCGAGGCCTCGGACTCCTGCCATTCATGAGCCTCACTTTCTCAGGAGCCCGCAACCCCCTTTGCCTTAAATCATTTGCGGTGGAGCTTGGTTACTCCAAGGGGCATAAGACAACAACATTAACTCTTTGGAAAACCTCCGCGTACTATGCATACCTTCTAAATTTAGAAAAATATGATTGATTTTGTATAATGCTAATGGGATCAAGGAACCATATCATTCTTAAATTTTACTGCAGGTGATTATTTTACTAAGGTATATTATACCATCTTGAAATAAGAAATAAAATATATAGAAATTTAGTTTTAAAAACGACTGATCGAAATTATCTTATTCCCAGCAGTCAATACCTGATAAAATCAATCAAATAATCAATATCTCACATTTTTTATCTTTAAAAAAATTTACGTCAACTCATATTCGGTTAAAAATACATGTCAAAAGCCAAAAGTATATTTAAGTAAATATTTTTAAAACTCTATCGTCATTAGTAAATTAAACACTTTTGGAAAATTTGATGAAAAGATTAAATAATTCTTATTTTTACTTTATTTTTATTCTTTAACAATAAATATTTCTTTAACCAAGGACATAAAGGATCTGAGCATGACACGTAATCGTATAACAATATTTTATACTATTAATTTTTAGAGATGCTTTTACCGTGTTTTTTTTTCAAACGTAACATTTTTTCAGCAAACATAAGTTATGAATAGAGAGCCCATCCACAAGGAAATCAAACTTCATAACATGACGTGACATTCATTTCCATAGACGCAGATTGGTCCATCTTTGGTAATGACTGATATAACTTGGCTCATTTGAATTAAAACGCAGGAGGTTGTTTCGAAACGAGTCGAAGGTTGAACCGCAGTGGTTCGCGTTTGACAAACCCGCTGGATTGCGACTGGCCGACCCTTGCGAAATGCCGAGTGTAGTTAGAGCAGGACGATTACGTTTAAATGAATGGAATAATAACCATTGAAATGGGTGCTGTTCGAAGTTGTGTCCCCAGATTGCTACATTCAAGTGTTTTGTATAGTTTAAACTCACTAATACAAGACTTCGGGATGAGAATAGTGGAGGGAATGGTACGATGAAAACCTCTAAATGTAAACTAATTCTATTTGCTACGCCTTTATGGGTACACTAAAGAAACTTCACTGGGCAGTGTTTTCTACCAATTTTTAGACATTATTTACTTAATGATATAATGGGTTTTCGATCAATTTTTTGTAAAGGAATAGAACACAACATACAGACCGCAAGTGCTCATAAGACTTGAATGAGTCTAAATAATAAAGTATTCGAAAATGTTTGATAAAAAAGATTTTTTTTTAAATTTTCAATACTTCCAGAAAAGTAACTTAAGTAAGAATTGTTCAACGCAGTCTTTAATTTTGCTCGTTTGTATTTACAGGTTTTCTTCGTTGAAACCTGTCTACAACTACTCTAATCCCAAAGTCTTCTAGTGAGTTAAAACTAAGAAATATTTGAATGTAGCAATTTAGGGATATAACTCCATTTTTGTGTGACAACTGATCATCCGCACTCTTTCACGGAACAACTTCTGGAGATTCCCCATACCAACGGTTGGAAACCACTGAACTGCAACTTCTCATAATGCTCAGAAGCAATAATGAATTTTTTAAACGGCTTTAGTTCATAAAATTATTGACCAACATCACACTTAATAGTTTTGCTCAGGCCCTGAGATAAACAGAAGAGAAACCAATAAGAGAAAGAGACTGGGGGATAAGGAGAAGTGAAAATAAAGATATTATGAGGAAGTTGCATGATTTTTTTAATCGATTCTTCATGCAAAAATAAGCAACTACCCAAAATTTGAGGCCGATCGAGAAATTTTTTGATTGCAAAAAAATTAACAAAAATCCCCTTTTTCAAAGCGTGCGAAAAAACTAAGAGGTTGGGATGTGACGTCATTGTACGGTGACCAATGTTGGAAAGCAAATGAGTTGATGGTATGATTGTTGACGTCACCGTACGGTGTTTTCACTTGGCGTTTTCAGCCACGTGTTTTTTTCTCATTTTTTAAATTAAAATATTTAAATGCTTGTACAGTTTTTTGAAAAATTGTGTAACTAGATATTTCATTTTACCATACAAAAAACCATACGGAACACTTGAATGTTTATGAAAATCTGACACATGCAACTTCCTAATTGGCGAGAGAAAAACCCAGAGTAGCCTCTGAAAATCCTGTTGTGCTGCCTTTTAAAAAGTCAATTTTTAGAAACGGTACCTCTCCGGTCCAGCAGAGGCGGCGGTCATTTTTCGCATCGCTGCGTCATCGAAAAGGGAAAATCGAAGGAAAACGCCCCAAGTGGGTTAAAGGCAACACTTGGATGGCTTCTCTTTGCGGGCGTCTTCGTTCATCGAAAGCCGTTTACATGCCAATGGGCGAGAAAAATACCCTTGCGATTAGTATAAATGACGTTAAGTAGCATCGTTATTATTAGGAGTCATTCAACAATTTTCCATCAAGTTATATACCCTATGTCACAAGTTGTCACATTTCATTCACTACTTCCCTCATTTAATGTCGCACTATATGGAAACTTTTAAATTGAACCCAAACTTAGCATTCCTACCGTTTTCTCTTTTTTAATTGAATCGTCAGTTTGAAGAAGGGAATAAGTCCAAAAACCAAGTTTTGAGAAAATCGAAAAAAACTGTATAAGTAATAGAATTTTCATTGTATAATCACCAAATTTTTACTGGAAGTTCACAACCCGATTTAGAAAACAGAGCAACCATCAAAACAAATATAAGTATATTCAAAAATATTTTACAGTCAAAATAAGTTGATGGACTTATTCCCTTCTTCAACCTTATGAAATTTTTCAGATGAAAAAATCTTAAAAAACCCTTAAATTCACATTTAAATTATATTTCTCCTTAGTTTACACCACAAAAGGGTGAAATAAAAAGAATAAGACAAATAAAATTCAAAATTATAGTGAAACTGAGTTATTAGAGCAGTATCAATGGAGTGAGAGAATACGAATGGAGTTAAACCTTCCCTACATAAAAAAAGTTTGAAAAAATTTTAAATTAAAAGAAAATTTCATTTTAACTTAGTTCACAGCTCAAAGAATAGGAAAAGAAAGACAAATTAACTTTAACTCCAAATTAACTTGAAAAATACAATGAATGGACATCGATTTCACAACCTCAAGGGGCGATATCTCCCTATAGGGATTAGTAGAGCAAAGCTTGGAGATTGTTTTGAGCACAAAAAGTCAATTTGTCATTTTTTGGACTTATTCCCTTCTTCAAACTGACGATTCAGTTATTCTGCTTGATTTCTAATAAATCTAAACTAAAGGTGGGAGAAAGAAGAAATGCCACTTTAAAAATTCTTAAAGTATACTGTAAGAATTTTTAAGGTGACATTTCCTCTGGATTATTCTAGAAAAAATGGATTTTTAAAAACTAAGGTGTCTCCACCTTCCACATTGTCTCCACATCCTACCTCCTAAAAGTGAGTCAATCATTAGACGAAAAGCAGGTAGGACAAGGTAGTCGAGGGGTCTGGAAGCTCAGCTTGGCGTTTTCTGACAACTGTCCTTTGTAGTAAAACTGTCATTTGAACCTTAAAAACCGATTTCGAAAAAACATGAGGGTGTCTCTTGAAAAGTCAACTTTTAAATTATGATAGAGCCATGTGGTAAAAACGTCCTTTTAGAGAAAAAATGTTAATCAAGGTAGGTTTAGTGTCCGTATCCCTAAAAGGAGCAAGGACTTTTCCCATTGGACGGAAAAAGATTTTTGTTGCTTCTAACGCTAAAAAGATAGTTTTAACCCCATAATCCTACCACCACTTTTCAAATTTGTGCACTTTTTGAGAAACCTTAATAAACTTGCCCCAAAGATCTTCATGTTGCACTCCTTGGCTTGCCCTGGTTATGATAGCATTTCTACTGGATCCCCTTAGTAATCATTGCCCATTCATATATTTAACTTATACAATCCCAGATAGCATGTAACCTTACGGCTAACCTTCTCATTTCATTGGTATTGGGTTGTACCAAACCATGTTTGCTATATAACCATCTTCCAACGTTATAGAAAGGTTGTACTTCCAACCCAGTTGAGTTGTTCCGAAAAAGGTTAGCCTTATAACGTTTTTCCAATGCTATAAACAAGTTGTTTCCTTCAATCATTGAAAGAGCAAAGTTAAGAAAGGTGTTTTGAAACTTGATTGAGACAACGCCATGTGACTGACGCTAAACGGAGCATGCGCTTTCCCGGCCAATCTACGATCAGCACGCAGGATAAAGTTCACGCAAACGGCCGCCATTATTTGTAGTTGTCTTTCGGAATTTGATATATAAGGTGAAGCTTATTTATATAAAAGGTAAGTGTAGTTTTTATAACTATTTTTATTCATTTATTTAACCACTTTGTTAATGTTTGATACTTGTTTTCATTATTTTATTTCATGATAAACTCGGCGGCTTTTATGTCAGTATAATTGTGTTGATAGTTCATGTTTAGTAAACAATTTGAAATAATGTAAACGCCCCAGTAGGTATAGCATTTAAAAACTCTATCTAGCTATGAAAACGACGAAATAAATTCAAATAATTTATTTCAAGCGTTAGTTTGCTTTATTTTAAAACTTTTTCCTTTAAAATAAAAATATTTATGGATTCACTATATTTAAAAACTTACTAGGATTTTTATGATGCATATATTTTTAAAATATTTCTCTACTAGAGTATATCAGCTTCATTCACTATTGTAAATGAGATGGAAACCTCAAAATTAAATATTTTAATGGGAAAATCCTATAAATGTCTAAGTATTACAAACTTTTTTCAGTTTTTTCAGGTCAAATTTTCCTTAGGGGACATCCATAAATTACGTGAGGTCAAAAAGGGGGTGGGAAGGGTTTGGAAAAATCTCACCAAGGGGGCAGGGGGGTCGATTAAAATCTCACGTCAACTTTTTAAGTTAGAAATTATAAGATTTTCTTAAGTATGAAAAAGGTATTATTCCCACAGATAAAATACTGTGGTGATTTTTAGGCGGAATATTGTCCTTTTCCCTAACTTCGTTAATAATGGAATAGTTATAGGTGCTGTGAAGCACAAAATGCAAACGAATAGGATAGAAAATTATATTTAAAGGTTGTAGGGAAATCTCACGTGTGGGAGGGGGGTCCAGCAAAATCTCACCAAGGGGGGAGGGGGGTCCAGATTTTGGAAAAAAAACACCTTACGTAATTTATGGATATCCCCTTAACTGGTTCGCTACTGGTGCGTTTACCCTAATAAATAGTTTATCGTATTTATTTGGGTCATAAGCTTCGAATTTTAATACATGTTGTTGTTATTATTAATCCCGATTGGTCTAATAAAAATTAGGCAAATTCCATGAGTCCATGAACTTTCAAGAAGTCTAGGAAATAAAAATAATTTTAAAATTAAATAATTTAATAAATTAAATAATTTAATAAATTAATTAATAAATTAAATAATTTACTTCCTTACTTTAGACTAAATAGTATCCTTCTAAAGTAATCTGTTGCGATACCTCTTTTAATGTAAAATTTCATTTAATATTGTGCGCTTATTCAGTTTTGAGTCATTGATACATTAACTGGTTAACCTGGAAGGGGTGGGGTTGCACCTAGTTATAAGGCACTAAATTATCTCAGTTGTCAGATCTTAATGAGTTCTTAGGTTTTAAACTGTTCATGTTCATATTGTATGCATCTCTTCATTTCTATAGGTTCTTTAAATTGGTTGAAGAAATAGGCCCTTACTCCTAATAGCTTCATTGGCTTTTATCCGATAAATTTTTGTTTAACTTTATTGCATATTGAAACTTAAAAGGAGAAGAAAAGTGATATATATCTTCCCTTATTTTATAGGATTATGTATGTAGTGGTATGTTTCCCCGAGGATGAGAATTCAACGGGAGTGATTTCCACAAACTGGATGACCAGTGACAAAAAAGATTGCTATTTTCCTAATAAAATTTCAGAAGAGAAAAAAAATTCGTTACTGCGGGAGAGGGCTCTACCCTCAAGAAACTGGCTTAGATGCCCCATAAAAGTGTATGAAGTTTATGGTAAGTATTTTTCTCTGAAATATAGTATTTCCAAACTATTGAAGAGTGAGATTTTAAATTTAATTCAAGAGTTGTTTTTAAATAAATATATGTACAATTTTTTTCCTCTTGCCTTGATTTTAAACTACTTTTAAATTGTATTTCCGTTGTTTTAATTGTGCTTTAAGACATACCTTATTCAATTTTAAGTTGCTTTAATTGTTTTTACTTACCATGTCCAATTGTATTTTAAGTTGTCTTTTGAATTGTATTTCACATACCTTGTCAATTGTATTTTAAGTTGTTTTTGTAATTGTTAATCAAAGATAAGGGCCCTATGGGCCCAGGTGCTTTGTATTTTAAATAAAAAACTATTGAAAGCTGAATGTTGAGAAGTTTGTAAAAAAATTGAGTGATTCTAGTTAGCAAATCTAATCGAAAATATATTTAATGTACTTAACCATACTTAATACCTGTAAAATGATAACAAATTTAGTACCAGTCTCGATTTTCTCTAGAAATAAAAAAATATCTCTATTTTTTAAAAAAAGTAAAAATATTCAGAAAAATGTCGCAGATTGGGAATTTTCTACTGGTAAATCATATAAATAAACATGTTATAAATTGACAATTTATTTTTGCCTTCATATTTTTTCTTTTTAGAAGTCGTTCTCCAAACTTTCAAGGATACTAAAGAATATACATTAAGGGATGCTGTCAGTGAATGATTCATTCACGCAAAATTCCGGATTGCTCGAAGGTAATTTTTAATGATTTAATAACAATTTTAAAATACAATTAAGTGAATAATAGAATCAAAATGTATGATGAACCTGTTTTCAGTTATGATTTAATTAATATGTTGAGTATTGGCCGGCTTGAACTTTTTAAATACTCAGCAGCATTTAAAGTATGTAAAGCAATTAACTTATTACTTAAGCACAATTATCATACATTATGCTGAGATTAAAAGTTTCTTTATTCTTTAGTATATTTTTTTGTTTAGTGAAAAAAAACAGCATAACTAATCAATAATAAACCCATATTTTTTCCAGGGAGAAAAGAAATGAAAAATTGTGAAAGAGTCCTGTGTGTAAAGCAAAATTTCTAATATTTTTTTAATAAATGCTTGTGCAATTTTGTTTCTGTGTTAACTTGCTTCTAATTATTGCATTTAGTTAAGTAATTGACCATAAAATAACATTCTAAATAACATTGTATCACCCTGTAATATATAACCGGTATTGGGCAATTTCCCGGGTAACTGACTGACATTTTTTAAGAAAAACACTTAGCATTTTGTAATTTTCTTCCCAAAAATAAATTATAAAAAACATTTTCCACCCAGTTTACTACTTTCTTGTTAGCTAATTCTAATGACATAATTAAATTTTCAAAAGTAACTAAAACATATTTTGAAAATTTTATTGTGCCATTGGATTTAGCTACAGAGATAGCAATAAACTGGGTGGAAATTGTTTTTTATAATTTATTTTTGGGAGGAAAATTACAAAATACTCAGTGTTTTTCTTAAGAAATGTCAGCCCTATGGAATCGCCCTATTACGCTTGCATGAGAACCCTACCGTAACCCTTGTTAAGGCTCAGAGAAGGTGGATTTAACGTTGTCGCAGACAACCCTAAGGTAAGGTTAATATCGTGAGGTTAGGACATGGTGCTATAAACCTTAAATACTATTTAAGTAGGGTTATTTACAGATTTTTTTTTCAACCTTCCAAAAATAAAGTTGACGTAACGTTATTTTTATAACCCTATAAACACCCTGTGTTGCCTTACCCTTGCACGGGAAACCCTAAGTAGGGTTGATTTGGCAGGGTTAAGGAAACCTTAAAAAGCGTCAACTAGCCAAGGTGGGTTTCACCTTGCCGTAGGGTTAACAGGGTTGTCCTTGAAACCCTTCGCCAACGTTAAATGGGTTGGCGGGGGTAACGTTATGACAACGTGTTTTTAACCTTACATTGCTATTTGGGATATGTGTTTCTAACAAGTATCGATTTATATGCATTAAAAATACATAAAGTGTGTGATATCCCGAATACGCCCCAAGTTGGGGGATCAAAAAAGGGCATGGGTGACCACGAGAACTCCGAGGGCACACCCCCGTTGAATGAATGGGACAGCTGTTCTGGGGTCCGCCCCAGCAGACGCGAAGGGGTGCCAGGTGAAGCAGAACCAACATATTCCGTTCGACAATCGCGCGTCATTATGGAGGAAGGATGTGAGTGATGAAAGAAACAGTGTTGGATGCTGATGCCGAAAATGCTTCAGCGGAGCTCAGCAAGGGAAAGACAGTTTTTGTGTTCAATGGGAATACCGTACCGTAGAACCTGCATATGATGAGCAGAAAATATGTCATTCTGAGCATCAGCTCGTATAATAACGAGCCCGACGAGATCACCACCTTTTATGCCAGTAAAATTCAATGGGCGAATCTTGAATATTTTACTAATATATTAGGTACAAATTCTCAACTAAAAAAAACTTATTACCATTTAAAGACTTGATAATTAAAAGAACCCTGAAAGCAATAAGAAAGGAGCAGTGAGTAATCAGTTTGAAAACCACTCGATTTACAGAAAATGTTCATTCAGGGAGAAATTTAAGGTCAAGTCAAAAGATACGTCGAAACTAGCAAAATGTGACTTACAAAATTCTATTCTTCACAGCAACGTTTCCTGAACCCAGTACGTCACTACGCGGAAAAAGAAAGTGAGTAAACACAATTACGGTTAGGCTGATAGGAGGAACTTCGATACGCGAATTGTGATAAAAAAGACACTATTTATACATGGGTTTAACGAAATAATCATATTTTAAATTTGACGTTCTTTGTTTCACTCGAAATTCAGACACTGCGATGGGAACTACTTTGTTTTTTAGTGACGAAGTAGGTTCAACTTAAGTTGTTGTCTAGTACAGGGGTCGGCAACCTGCGGCTCGCGAGCCGCATGCGGCTCTTTCGATGTAAAGTTGCGGCTCTCCAGTTCCATACAAAAAAAATTAATAATTTACCATCAAAACTCTTAAAAAATCAGTAATATATTCTTAAGTACCTAATGAAATCAAAATTCCAAACAATTTCGGAAGAGAACTCCCAAACACTCCTCAAAATTTCGGAATATGTGCTGTTTTCCCTTGAAAATTATGTGACTTTTAAAGAGTGATCCTCATTTGGTTATATTAGAAGTTCTAAAAAACGAATTAAAAACTACTTTTAGAGGCAAATTTCCAATTTTTTTCGTAACTGGGACCCCCACCCCCTCTCTAAAGTTTGCTGTTTATTATAATTATACTATTTTTCCTTGAAAATTCTTCCACTTAAAAAATGAGAGGTGCTCTTTGGGTGCAATCCAAAAAGGCCTAAAAATTAGCTACAACGCTATTTTGAAGGAGAAATATCCGGGGGGGACCCCCAGGTCGTCCAATTTTTCTAGGAATTTACTTAGTTTACAAAATTTTGAAATTAATTTACAATGTGTCTTTGTAAGTGATCTAAAACTTTATGTAAAAAAGTACCCGAACCCGAAAGGAGGAACCTCACAGAGAAAATGTTGTGTAAAAAAATACTCCCCAACTGAAATCAAATATAATAAGCATATTCACATTGAAGCAAAACTATTAAGTGGCTCTTTAAAAACTGGGAAATTTTGTAAATTGTAAGTTTTGGCTCTTCGTTTCAAAAGGTTGCCGACCCCTGGTCTAGTATAAAGAAAATGCCTTAAGAGCGTTATTAATTCCTGAGTTTCGGATAAGGGAAAATTTAAACTTACCTCCTGCTTGCAAGAGTATCCTGGTGCAGGTTTCATTTTCATTCGTCGCGGCAGCATGCAGGGCTGTTCTGCCTCGAGAATCTTTTGCATTAAGGAACTCCACCTGAAGAGAGGAACACACGAATCACAAAAACATCATCCCATCGCTAATACTTCAAAATTTAAACCCTTAAAAAGATATTTCAATACCATAGATTTTTTCAACTTGCAGAAAAGGGATTGCTCCATACTTGAAATTATTATCTCAAAAAAGCGAGTAAATGAGAAATAGAATTTTCCACAGCATATAAACAGCAACGATCTTAACGATTCAAATAACACTTAGAATTGTTCATCCAATATAATTATTCCAAAATCAAGACATTCATGAAGATAACACCAACAGGAATAAAAAGAGCAGGTTTTGATTCCGAACCCAAACGATGCCTGAATTCTTTCAGGATTAACTGAGACAAAAAAGCGAAAGATAAGTAGTTTTCTGGAATAAACTCGATTTCTATAGTTATTAATCATGGGAGGAATGCTTTCTTTTCCGGTGTGTTGATTCTGCAGAAAATCGGAACGATTCATCACAGAATTTGGAGAGTAAACATCTTCGGAGCATTGCGTGCGCTTTTACGATCAAATAAATGTGTGTTAATTGAATCGCCCTGTTTATTCGCTCGATCGCATCAGAAAAAAGGTACATAGCTCGTGATTTAGATGGAAACAACACCTAGTGAGGCCGGCCATGACACCTAGTGTGTTGGTTTGCCAACTCTTAAGGAACTATGGACCGATTTAATACGTTTGTTTGGTAGAAAATTCAACAATTTTGAGTGAAGCACGCATTGGAAACTTTTTTTATTTTAGAAAAATATTAACAAACAGAATGGAAGGTTTTAACTCAATTATACAAGACTCCTTAAAAAAAACCTGCAGATAATCCCATATAAGCTAAAATAAACCTTAAACCCTAACTAGAGGAAAAATTCATTCACTACCATTATACTCTGTTCATTTAGAAGTGGCGCCTGAGACGAAATGTATAAGAAGCAGTTACTATTGTAATTATCATGGAAAAACTTTTCTAGTGCCATGACAAGGCAGCCTAATCTGAAGTAGTTAAAATACTGTAAAAGAATCGGCCAATGAAGTTGTGTGATGAGCGTTATTAGGCGTTATTGAGCGTTTTTGATCCTGTTTCAGGCGCCAATTCTAAATGAACAGAGTATAATAACAAAAATTAGTAACCAGATGAGAGTGAGAGGAATAAAGAGGATGTGAGGGATGATCAGAACGAGAGGAATGAAGAGAATGGAAGTAATGATGATCAAGAAGATGAGACGGATGAAAGAATAAAGAGGAAGACTGAAGATAAAAAGGATGAAACTGATTACAGGGGTAAAAAAGGAAAGTAATGAAATTTTTAAGAGAATGAAGACGATAAGAGTAATGATAGTAAAAAGATGGAGAGGATGAAACAGATAAAGGGGTTGATAGTAATGATGAGGAAGATAAGAGTGTGAGGATGATGAGAGGGATAAAGAGTGAGTATGTGAGAGGCAGGGGCATAGCTAGAGGGGGGATTGGGGATATATCCCCCAGTAAGTCAGAAAAGTACCTTTGTAGGCCATAGAAAAGGTACAAGTTTACCCCATATCCCCTCCCAAAATTCAAATATCCCTGTCTGAAGTTTATTTTCTGGCTATCCCAAAGGTGAGAGATGCAGATAATGAAAAGGAAGTGGTGAAGATGATCAAAAGAAGGATGAAGACAGGGAGAGTTATGTTGAGGATCAAGAGAAAGAGAGAGAAAAGAAAGGGATAAAGAAGACTGAAAGGATAGAGGAGGAAGAGGGATGAACAGGATAAAACAAATATGGAGATGATGATACACTTAAAGAGGATTAGAGAAATAATGCTGAAAAGATAGTTGAAAAATGAGAGATGAAAAGATAGACAGATCAAGTGTATGTACAGACAAAAAAAACAATCGAGAGAAAAAAATCAGGCGGGGAAACTGAATAAGTAATGGAATTTTTATAGTATAACAACCAAATTTTTATTGGGAATTCAGGAGCCTATTTAGAAAACAGAACAATTATCGAAAAAATATTAGTTTATTACAAATTTTGCACAGTTAAAACAGTTTATTTGACATTTTTCTTTTTTCAAACTTATGACAATTCAGCTGAGAAAATATTAAAAATCACACTTAAATTGACAAGTAAATTATACTTCTGCTTAGCTCAGAGAACAAACGTCAAAAAATGGAAAAATAAATTAAAAAGTTTTATTATGAAGCTGGATATATGGCACCAGTTTATGTATATTAAATATCAAATCAGTATCAATGGAGTTCACTGGGATAGAAAAAGTAAAAACACTTTACAATCTTAAAAAAAGTTATTTTGGCTCAGTTTACAACACAAAGAATGAAAGAGAGACAAATTAACTTATATTTCAAATTAAATAAAAAATACAATGAATGGACATTGATTTTTATCTAAGTGGGTGCATATTTGCCTAGGGAGTAGTTATTTTTCCTTCTCCCCACTCATATGTAGAGCAAAGCTTGGAGATTTTTTATGAGCACTAGAGATTTTTTTTTGCAATATTTGGTGGTTTAATAAAATTATATTTATTAAAAAAATTTCATGAAATGAAGTTTTACTCTAATAAATAGCTACTTTGCTTTGTTAAATTGGCACACCAGCGCACAGTCATTTTTACATTCCCATATTTTCAAAAAGCTGTATCCCACATTTTTGCATTGACTTTTGGATCAATATACTAGGTTGTCAGATGATGCCAGCTATAATAAAATGGGAAAAAGATTCAATAAAACTCGCAGGTGTCATTTATACACCTCTTGCCTGCAAGCACACCGATCCTCTTCTTTATCGGTCAGAATGCGCTTTTCACCCTAAGGGAACTTCCACCAGTACGAGCAATTGAATGTTTTTCATTCGGATCTTGAGGAAATAATTACCCAAAGGTGATATATAGGTTTTTAACTCAACATTGAAAGCGTTCAGGTTAATAAAATTAAAAACAACAAAAATTTAGAAATTTTCGATATTTTTTCTATACTTTAACATGGATAAACAACTTTGGAGGGGCGCTGTGGTCAAAAATTGTCCTAGAGACCTGAAAATATGCAGGTAACAATGTTTTAGTATTTATACAGGGATGAGTTCAGTGAAAAACAAAAAAGCTGAAACCAAAAATCCAAAATTTTACGCGTAATACATATCAGGGATGTTGCACACCTTCAAGCATTTTGTAACAGTTTTTGCAGCAGCTAACTTAAATTTTGTAGCTTATTTTTTTTGTTTTAGGTTTGATATTTTGCATTATAAAATTAGAATTCAGTCAAATATTTTATTTAGAGCCTCTTAAAGTAGAACATATATTCTGATTCTCAATAGCTCGACAAACAAAGGCATGTTTACAAGATAATATTAATTGAAAATACTTGTTTGCTTTATAAAAAAAACTTATAGCAAAGAACTCAGATTGCATATATTTAAGTGAATTGTTTAAAAATCTATTAAACCTTCTTAAGATTAAGACCAACAACGGCAGACTTACCAACATTGAAAAACAAAATGTATTTTTATATTTCTTTTATTCATACCATATATTAAATTAACTTGATAAAAATGAAATGAAAAAATATTTTCTACAGATCTGTATGAATTTATAGAGAATAATACATTTACTTAACAAATGTTTTACTTAAATTTATTAAAATTCCTGAGTAATTTTTTTATTAATAATTTTTTTAAATAAGAAAGAATGTAGTTTACACGAAGCTATTGAGAAAATTAATCCGATTTATCCTCTGGAAAAGCTTTGATCAATTCCTAGACTGAGCAAGAGCTTAATAGGTATTAATGGGCATTAAACATGAGTGTCAAAGACCTAATTTTGTTAAGTTTTGGTCATATTTTTGGGTGAAATTTGCATTTTTTTAAACTCAATATAAAAAAAGTTGTGAATAAAAGAGATCCATGTACACAAAAGGGGGTCTGGGGCCCCCCCAGAAAAATTTTGGAAATTTGACCCTAAAACACAGGGTTTTAACTTGTTTTGGACACATAGTCCAATTTTTTTGGAGGAGGGGTCGGGTCCCCTGGCCCCTTTATATATGCCCCTGATGATATTATGATCTTTTAAACAGATTATGATCTAAAAGGATTAAAAAAACCACTGCATTATTTTCTTATTAAGTTGCTTCAAAGCGATTTTTCAGTAAAAATTTACAACTTATAAGATCCTAAAGTAAAATCTGGTGAAATGCTGACTAAAATCGGGAAAAAATTATCTGAGAGGTTTCACTAGACCTATTAGTCTCCTCTGACTCACTCCTATTAGGCTTTTCTGCATCGCAATTAGAACGTAAGAAAAAGCGAACTTCAACTAGGCACCGGAAAAACGGAACTTTCGCGAAAAATCGCAATTTTTCGACATTTTCAGAGATAGAATATGTTCCTAAACACCGGACTTTTTGACTTCTGACCGCTGTAAAGTTGGTTTTTCTACATCGCAATAGAGACGCAAGAAACGGACTTCAATTTGGCGCCCACCACGGCCGTCCAAGAAAGCAGTCGCGGGATGATACGGAATACTCCGCAAGCAAAACGAAACTTACGTGAAAAAACGCGATTTTTCCGACTTTTTCCCGCAATAACTCGTAATTTTTCTCGGAAATCTGGAAAATTTAAAAAGTAGGGATTATCTGAAGAAATCCAAATCAGTTCGCAGGCCGCGGTTATGCATCAAGAATATCTCTCAATGAAAAGGCTCAAGTTTTTCCACAATACCCAAATACGAGCCGACTTTACCGAAGGTTACGTCCATCTTTAGGTTGCAGAAACAGCAAGAAAAAAAGTTTTTCCATAATACAGTAAACGAACGAGAAGAAGCCATCTTTACAGGCTGCGTTGTACGAACCTATCGCCGATGCGCGTGCGAGGTAGGAATGCCGAAGACAAAATACCGGGAGATGGCGGAAGTTTTTTTTCTCTGAAGTAGAAGGAGATGAAAAAAACGGATTTTTCAGGATTACAAAAAGCGGAATTTTCATTGAAAAGCGGAATTCATAATTTTCAAAAAAAATAAAAAAAGCGGAATTCCGCCACAGGGCGGAAAAAACTCATCCCTGATTTATAACAACACTAGCTGATATGCCCGGCCTTGCACGGGTGAGAGAAGATGGAGATTTTTTATTTAAAATTTTTAAATCAATCATTCATTTCTACCTTCCAGGGGGTAGCACTCTGGACAGCACCTCCCCCCCTTGGGTACCCAAAAAGGTTGTCAAAATGAGTAAAACCCTACTTTTACTGGTCTAATTTTCCAATTTTTTTTTCTGGTGGAGGACCCCCATACCTCCCATTAGTACCACCAGAGGTTCTTCAGTGATAATTTTTAGGAAATCCTCAATATTTAACATTTTGGATGAAAAAGTAAAGATAATATTGTTGAAAAGTGCCCCCCTTAGAAGCAAAACGTTTCTAAAAACGCGAGTTTAAACCCTACTTTTACACGTCGAATTTCTAATTTTTTCTGCGGGAGGACCCCTATACCCCAATGGGAATCTTGTCTGGAAAAGTGCCCCCCTCTTGGAGGCGTGCTGGATCTGTGCTTATATTTTGATGAGTGAAAGGTGTCGAATCAAGCATTTTAAATTCTGAACTATTTCTGCATTTACCACATGATTCCCATAAAAAAACAATAAAATATTAGAAAAATATTCTTCCCAAAATCATATCCTGACTTGGATCATGTGCCATAAAAAACAATCAAAACAAAAAAAAACCTTTCCAAAATCACTTAAAATGCTCAATCAGAGCTCTTAATTAATCGTATTTTCGTGATTTTATTATATCTTTGGTATAAAATTTAATAAATAAAACATATTCCTGCAAAAATACAATATTTCCTCTGGTTTTTAATATTAACTCTAGTTTTTGGTCTGTTAACCAACTTTCTTAAAAGCTACAATATGATCATCATTTGATTTTTCATCCTCGTTTCCATGGAGATTATTTTAACAACAATGCTATTCCATGAAATTTTTTATTTAAAAATTACTCTCAAATAATAATATTTTGTACTATACTTAATATCATGTTTTAAAATTTTAAATTTCATGTAATTATGTTTTTAGATTATAGTTATAATTTTTAATTAGACTTATATCTAATTTTTTTTTTAAAAACTTGCTATTTTGCATTATGTTTTTTTTGTAACAATGGGGTGAACAGATCTCTTTTGGAGGAGAAATAAAGCTATTTCAGCAAAATGACCATAAAAAGGGTCGAAAGAGGGTCAAGGGGTCATTCTAGAACTTTGAAACATAGCCTATGTTTTTTCTGGGATTCTTTTACGTATATATACCAAGTTTGGTGCAGATCGGAAGAAAACTGTGGATTTGTATAGAAGACAAATATACGCAACCACATACACACACACACACATTGACTTTTATTATATTAGATGAGAAGGGGACACCTGGGAAACTCCTCAAGCAAATTTTACCATACATAGAATATACTTTTGGAGGGCTCGATTTCTAAAAAAAAGAGGTACCAGAACGGTAAAATTATTCATCTCAAAACTGAAAAAGCTAAATACTTTTTAATACAAAAACTTTAGCAATTAATTTTCAAATTTAAATTTAAAAAATAAATTCAAATGTGTTGTACTAGATTAGGAAGAGTATTCTAACTTAATTATTGTATAAGACGATGAACTCTTTATACAATTTTTTTGTAAAACACCTTTTTTTACAGTGGGTTATACTTTTTTTTCCAAAAGGGGGCCTCTTGTAGGAGGCAGGATGGCTTATCATCAATGAACTATAAGGGTTGTAATATTTTGATAATTTAAGGAATAGAATGCGTAGTTTAAGTTCTTAAATGGTAGAATTTAAGATGTTGCAAATTTTCTTTGAAAATTTTACCAGCAATCTGGCAAATCTGGTTCAAACAAAAAAAGAATCAACACCAGGAGCGGATTGTGGGTAGTTCAAATGGAGGTTCACAATTATGTTTTAAAAGAACAATTAAAAGTAACAACCTTACAATTAAATCAAAATTATCGTTATTTGAAGAAAGATTAAAATGCATTTAAAATTTTTTTGATTTGAAATATGCCTTTTTTAATATTTTCTTGGTAGGATTCTCACTTTTATGAACCTAATCTGAAAATAAATGTGATTAGTTGAATTCTAAGTACAAAAAGGGGGTTTTGGGGGTTCTCCCCCTGAAAATTTTTGGAAATTTGACAATAAACACAGGGTTTTAATTCATTTTAGGATTTTTTTTTGTACATAGAAAGGTATATCCGCGGGCCTGATGAAAGGGTCTCGAGGGCTGTAGTTAGGAGACCCCTGAAATAGAATATTAATTTTTTCCGAAAATGAGGTTCCGGAACGCCGTTCCGGCTGAAATCGAGCCCTGGACTTTTGCAACGCCCTAGTGTTCACACACATTCATTGATAATGTTTAGCAAAAAGAAGTTACCATTTCTCCGTGCAAAAGATCTTCCAGCAACTCAGCATTTCCCCACAGTGCTGCCTGGTGCAACAAACGTCCTGGGAAATCTTCCTCATTTTCTTCTTGGGCCATCAATACAATGAAATGAACCTTAAAGCAAAAAGGTACATTTACATATGGTAACTTTATTTAATTGTTAGAATCATTTTAAAATTTTTTGTATTATTCATAACCTAAAAAAGAAATATTGTAAATCAATGGATATAAATATCAGGGTGCAGTTAAATAGGTACTTATGTATTATCCCGTTGACCGGTCCGTGCCTGTCAAATTCAGCAGCACATCTATAGAAAAGTCAATGGGTTGTTTTTACCATTATCGGATTCAGCGGTACGGTCAACGGGATAATAAGTAAGAACGGTAAAATATTAATGGTCAGTGGCATAGTCCGAAAAAAAATTCCAGAGGGGGATATGGGGTAAATTTCAATGGTCTAAGCCTCATGACAGACCTAGCGTTTCGAAACGCTTGAAGTCGTAAATCAAGATAGGGGGAAAGCATAGAGTTGAGCCTGAGACTCCCGCTATTCCTGTCAAGATAGAGGACTAGGCTTTCTCCGTGCTTTTTTTATGGAGATTGATCCTTCTCGTGTTTAGTGTCGCTTGTAGTGTGTCACAACGCTTAAAAGGAACTATCAGACTTCTAGGGGGGAGTTCTCCCCAAAGTTCCTCATATTCCCCTCCTCTGGCTATGCGACTGTTAATGTTAACAAGAATAAAGGAATATTTAAATAGTTGAAATAATAACTATTTTGGCAATTTTTTGAATTAGGTTAATTTCGTTATTGATCATTCCCATTAAATATCACCAAGCTTCTTTGAATGCTAAAGATTAGAAATATAATTAAGAATTGCAAACGAACAAGTAAAAATATATCATTTGCAACAGTAAAATGACTGTTAATGGAACTTAGTATTTGATTCTATAGGAAGAGTACCAAATTAATCTTAAAAATATACATCATAACCTATTAGCACCCTAGTTGTTGCTTAGAAAGATGTAAAAACAAAGAATTAAATCCATAATATGGTTCTCATTTAGAGACAATAACAAAAATAAAAAATATATAAAATCTACTTAAAATTGTCAGATTAATCCTAGTTTGGAATACTAAAGATTGGAGTATCACTAGAATGTGCAAACTGACTAAATAAAATATTTTGGTAGTATTTATGAATAAATGGGCACAAAAGGCAAAATCATAAAAAATAAGAAAATATCAAATTGATCACAAATATCTCAAGTAACAATGTTGCTTTCTAGCTACTGATATAAAAATGTATTGAATTGAACATTATGTTTTAATGTGTATTTTTTGTTCTCACGTATTCTCCCATCGACCATACCACTGAATCGGAAAACGGTCAACAACCCATTGACTTTTCTATGGATGTGCCGCTGAATTTGACAGTCACGGAACGGTCGACAGGATAATACATAAGTACCATATTTTTTTAACACAGAGTGAGCAGAGTTATTTTGCACGTTTGCACCCAGCTAATCCTGGTAAAAAAAGAAAATTTAAGCAAAAAGAATCTTACAAAATATTAATGATTCTGTCTGGCTTTAAATTATCTTAGGTAACCTTCTTTTAAAACAAATTATTGTTTACAAAAATTAAATGAAACCAAAAACTAATAACATAAATATTATGTTTAAAAATGAAGATTTAATTAGATAAATTAAATAAATTTTCTATATGAGAAAAAATATCCTATCAATGAAATCTTATTTCATACACTAAACATTGCAATATAGGACAAGAAGCACAGATGTTATGGACAGAAAAATTTAAATGTACAGCATATTTTGTTTTTTAATTATAGATATAAATAATTTATATAAATAGATGTAAACACCCGTGAAATATACACAAAATACTTACAATTTGGACAAAAGATAAAATTTAACAAGGAAAGGGATTGATCACAAAAATACATCCATGGTTTGAGTATGTTTCTTCAATGAACAAATTCAAAACACAGTAAAACCATTTGAACTAAAGTTTATAAAAGGAGAAAAAGTTATCTTTAACGTTATGTCATTTCTTTTCAGTTTATTGTTTATGTCGGATGTCGAGGCATATGATCCCCCATCTGCATCCTTTGAGAGCAAGAGCGTATTATTTTGAAAGCAAGGGGAGAGATATCAATATTTCAAGTAAAGCTATCGGGATCATTCGATGTAAATAAAGATACCCGCTAGTTGTATGTGATTCCGCTAAATGACGCTGTACTGACTCAAAATCTACTTACTCTGTAGTATAGTGATAGCTTTCAAAGAGGGTGTCTTTGTGACGATGGGGAGTCAAAAAAGAGAAAAGAATCAATTTTTGCAGATATTGACCTCATTTCAGCTTAAAAATTTACTATTTAGTTACGAACCACAATTCCTGCAGTTATGTTTGACTGAAGATTCATTTAATACCATTAAAATAAAATCTTATCTTGGTTTTCATAAAAATGGACGGGATTTCGCTTTCAAACACTCCCTCTAGCCTAGCACTTTCAAAAAAATATCTATTAGTTGAAATAATATTGAAAGGTAAATAGGGGATGCTAAAGGAAACTAGCGCCAAAAACTATACTAACAGCAACTTAAGTTGAACCTACTACGTCACTAATAAACAAAGTAGTTCCCATCGCAGTGTTTGAATTTCGAGAGAAACAAAGAACGTCAATTTTAAAATATGATTATTTCGTTAAACCCATGTATAAATAGTGTGTTTTTATCACAGTTCGCGTATTGAATTTCCTCCTATCAACCCAACAGGCTTTGTGTACACTACACTCACTTTCTGCTTCCGCGTAGTGACGTTACTGGGTTCAGGAACGAAGTGTATATTTGGACGGCCAAAACGGCCAGTGGCGCATGCGCTGTAGGTCTCGTGATGACGTAGCAGTCTCGGAGCTTAGTGATGGAACCAATGGTACGCCTAGCCGTGGAAGTTAGAGTAGAGTTTAGTTGAAAAATGGCCGTGCAAATATACAGTGCCGTTCAGGAAACGTTGCTGTGATGAGATATAAAAAATAAAATTAGAGTTGGATTGGTGGTTACATTTATTTTCCTGTCTGTGTGCTTAATCTCAAGGATCCGCTTCGCTTATAAACATTCGTCAAGTAAGACATACACCGACGACGGTTACAGTGCACAGGCTGCTAGCGTGGTGGGCAGCGTGTAAACACACCAGGCCATCCCGCCCCCTAAAATCAGAGTTCTCTGAAATTTTAAAGTGGGTTATAAAAAATCATCAGCATGAAAAAACATGTGGGGCCCTAGGTTCTTAAAATCAACCCTGTGCTACACAAATTGTTGATGGAAAAGAGACTCTTTGTGACAATGGGAATGAGTCAGCCTGAAGAAAAAGTGTGATATCATTTATGGACTGCTCTCTGATTAAGATTGAATGAATGCACAATCAAAAACCCAAACTAGAAACATTTATTTTATTAACTTTATATCAATCCATAGGTTTTAATGGAAATCCAATCCTTCCTATCATAGGGCTTTGTAATTTTTAAAATTTTTCACGCCTAATGGTTTATCAGTCATAAAAATCTCTGTGTTATTTATTCACCGCCATATTGATAGAATTATTTTCTTGAATTTGGAAAGGCCAGTACATTTATTTCCAAGGTCGTTTGACGGGACATTTGTGCACAAAATAATAGCAAACATGTATTTTTTTAGGTACACTGGCACATTTTTTCACCGTGAAACTTTTTTGATAAGTTAAATTTTAATACATAATTTATGAATAAATTTGACTAGGACGCTCCCGAAAATTCCATTGATTTTTCTTAAATCAGAAGAATGAAATTCATCGAATACATAGAATGAAGAATGGTCTAATCACGATAAAAATACAACCAACCAGTCCAGTCTATAGCGTTTTAGTGAAATTACTGAGAACTGAAGGTTAAGAATACGATGCAGGCCCGTAGCTACGGGGGGCAGGGGGGGGGCTGAGCCCCCCCTGACATCTTCATTTGCCCCCCTAGAAAATTTTCACAAATTCTATCCACAAGCACAACCATGGGGGCAGGGAGGGGCAGCTGCTCCCTTCTTCTTTATTTTCTTCTAGCTAAGTTAAAACCCAGTTTCTTTTGGGTCAAATTTTCAAAATTTTTCTGGGGGAGGCCCCCATTTGTATTTAAATCTTTATTATTCACAATTTTTTTAAAATAACAAGTTCCTCAAAATCAAAATTCCGAAAAATCCGGATTTTGGTCTACAAGTATTAAAAGCAGTTTAAAACCCTGTTTTTAGGGTCAAGTTTCCAAAAAATTTTTGGGGGGGGACCCCCAGACCCCCCCTTTGATACTTATCCCACATTATTACAAAAAAACTGATTTTACATTAATATAAGAATAGATCCCACGAGTTAATGAAGTTGTCTTAGAAGAAAATTCAACTCCGAAATGTATAACTACATTAAATCTATTAAATATGCATGGGAGGGGCTGACTAATATTTTTAGGTCCCTACCGAAATAAACTTCTATATACCCTAGTACTGACTGAAAAGGGAGGTTAGGTTGACACCCTTAATAAAATAATGTGTATTTAAAGATTAACAAGGATTGATTAAACTCGATTTTCGAGTTTTCCTTTTCGATTTTGGGGCTTACATTGAGCAGTTCCTTCTTTACTTTAACCCAAAGGATCTAAAAATGGGCTTAAACAACTTTAAGCTTCAAATTTCTCAAATTTAAGAAAGGAAAACGTAAGAAAACAGAAAAGGTAAAACTAGAAAAATTTTGGACTTAACACCTCCCGAAACAAAAGGCTTGTAACAGCTTCCTTAGGCTTGAGGGTCTTATGGGTTTTGTCCCATAGTCAAACAGTTGAACTTACGCCTATGATACCTCTTGAAAACTGAAAACTCCCTTTCACCCCCCCCCCCTGAAAAAGTGGGCGCCCCACCAAAGGGAAATTCCTGGCTACGGGCCTGATACGATGATAAATATATTAGTTTGGAATATCTAGTATAATTTTTAAATAATTTTCTGGTTTATACCTGTTTATTAAAAGTTTCCTTCCCTTAGTGAAGTTTCAATTTTTTGAACTTTTCTGACCAACAAAATAGAATTTCCCGAGGGGCATTCCCCCATCGACCCTCCTCATCAATACGCCCATGCTCTTTAGAAACTAGGCAGGGGAAATTATTTTTCATTCTTTGTTTCATGAAAACTTTACTTTTTGTTTCATTAATAATATATAGCATAAACACAGAGCACAATTTCGTTCATCTATATATAGGCAGCATATTTTTAAATCTGTCTCTGATATCAAAATATGAATTTTCGTAATTTACGTTTATACGAAAGCTTTAAATACTTTATTAAGGCCTGTAGTCATTCTCAAATATGGAAAGGTGAATGAGTCACACCTTTAACAAACACCAGCTGAGTAAACTTAATACACTTTATTTTTTAATAGAACAATCTAGTTTCAAAAGCGAGCCAGTGGGGCAGCATCCATTTTAATGAAGCTTCTTTTCTTCTCTTGGCGTATCTCATCCATGTCTCCTGAAAGAAACAATAGACGACGCTCGAGTAGATACTCCGACTACTGACCATAGGAGGGAAAGTTAGAGAAAAAATATATATGAAAGTGATTAGGCATGCATGTATACAAACTTCATGCTTGTATACTTTTTGTTACTCACTTCTTGGGGGGGAACTCCTTTCGTAAATAATTGTGAAATACACATTTGTGGTGAAAACCTGTGGATTCTTTTACAAATGAATAGCTATATAAACCCTCCCCGCGATTTCGTGGTGAAAAGAACAATCTAATAATATAAGAAGTCTATTTTTCACGCTAAAAAATCTTAAACTTTCAGAGGAAGTTTTTAAATGCGGTGTAATTTTTTTTTCATGTACTAGGGGGCTCTGCCCCCTGCTCGCTATCGCTCACCAACCCCCGGAACTGCTTCGCAGTTCTTTGAAGATCGCTTCGCGATCTTAGCGAGCAGAGCTCGCTTGTTTCATCTCAACCATCCAGTACAACCTGGAACTTGTCTGCTTATAGTCTGTTCATTTAGAATAGGCGCCTGAAACAGGATCAAAAACGCTCAATAATGCTTAATAACGCTCATCAGACAACTCCAGTGATCGATTTTTTACAGTATTTTAACTACTTCTGCTTAGGCTGCCTTGTCATTGCAGATGAAAAATTTTTCGACAATAATTAGAATAATTTCTTCTAATACATTACGTCTCAGGTGCTAATTCTAAATGAACAGAGTATAGTTAATGATCATTTAATATCGAAACTTTTTATCTCTCAAACTTTTCAATAATTTAATTCGGATCATTACCTGGAAAATATCAAAATAAAACTATTACTGAAATATTCCTTTTTAAATTATCAATAATTTAATGGATAGGGGGCTACCGCCCCCAGCTCGCTTACGCTCACCAACCCCCGTAACTGCTATGCAGCTCTTTACAGATCGCTTCGCGATCTGTAATATCTGCAATCGATCTTTAGCAGAGTAAAACAAACTTCCCGAAAATCCTCTTCCTTCCATCGGCACAAATTACACTCAAAAAAGCTAAATTATTTATTTCTCTAGTAGTTCAAAAAATATCGTAGTATGTTTAAAAGATTATAATTATTAACCAAGTCTATACTATATCGCTAGCAAACTTAGAGCAAAAATGTGCACCTCAAAACTTTTAAATTTAAATATCCGTGCTCGCGACAATCTAGTGAACAAGCAAATATAAAATTTAAAAACATTAAACACGTCTGATAAAGACCTACTAAAACTGTGAAAAAAATGAAACTTTGATGCTTAATAATTCCAAAACTAATTAAAATTTTTTAAAGAATTCAACGTCAATCTCTTTCTAAAAAATAAGAATATAAGTGTTTAAAAAATCATATTGATACCGTGATTAGTTTTCATTTTAGATAGAAAAAAACGAAAAAGTGTCAAAAATTTCGAAAATTAAAAAATTAATTACTCTAAACCTAATTCGAAATTCGAAAAAAGGGCGACGTAGTGCACATCTTCATACTTCAGAGTATTAGGCTGCAAAAAATCATAGCTCTGCTGCCAATAGATTTTGCTGAACTGGATTACGCGGCGAAAAAAGAAAAACTTCAACTTTGACCTTAAAAATACCCCACAACTAATTATCACATGAGTTAGCTTTTTGTTCTAGAATGTACCCCAAATATTCCTCTACAAACGTTTCAAGTTTCATAAATTTCTATCAAGTAGTTTTTGCGATATAAGAGTTCAAAGAGTTGAAAAATAAAATTTTCTGAAACAGCGGCGGCGGCAGCAGCGGCGGCAGCGGGGTGACAGTAACTTTTTTTTAATTTTTAATATAGAGAGAAAAAATTTATTTTCCTCTTCTCTGTGAATTTTCGAGGATAATTGTTTTTCTCATAACTGGGGAAAATCCACTTTTTAATTAGTTGTAATTTGTAAAGAATTCCGTACTCTTTTAAGCTTGTTCAGGGTTGTATTTATTTAAGCATGGGCATATGCATCTAGCGTCAGTATGTATTGCACTGAGTGCAGGCTATTTAGAATTCGGCATAGAGTGGTCAGATTTCAGGGGTACAAATAGAAAATATCCCTATTGTAATAATAAGTTACGTTGTAGTAAAGGGATAACAATGTTATTTTTTACGATAGCAAAAACTAGTGTCATTTACTTGTCTTTCAATTTTTACAGGTGGAAAATGTTTTTTTCTCAACAGCTTTGGAATCAACAAATATCATGCTGGACTCTTGTTTGTTTGTAGGAAAATAGACTATTTTGTCAAAAAAAATTGCAGTTTCTTAAGGAACAGATACATTGAAGTTATAAGAAATGTAAGAAATTTGAAGCACAGGTAATAATTACCCTAAATATGGACCTATAAAACCTGACTCCCTCCTAATTATAGTTAATAAGTTTAATTTTTAACCCGAAAATATTTTTCTTACTCTAACTGTATTTTTCTTCAGACAGCTAGGAAAAAGCTAAGTACTAGTACTTTTTTCTGAATCAGAGAAGTGGTGGACCAGCACAAACCACTGACCCACTAACAAAACTTCTTTTACAGAAACATACCCGAGAACCAATTCCAGTAATTGAGTTTTTCGTACAATACGCGTCATTAGCAACACAGTTAATTGTTTCGAAAACTAGGTTCTGATTAAATGACCACATACTCCAAAGAGACAAGTGTATTGTTTACCATGACATGGGACTGGAAAACCAACATGCGACACTTCAATTAATACGGCTCAGAAGAAGGATAAATACAGGGTGTTTCAAAATTGCGTTGCACGGCTTTTATTCGGAACCAGCGCCGCCTAGGGTCATGGAAGTAAGGTCAACCCCTAGGTAAGTGACCCTGGAGAATCCATTGAGATGACTTACAGCGCCCCTAGTGGTGAAATTAAAAAGTTTAAAAATTTAATTTAAAAACTAAAGGAGATAGAGCAAAAACCCCAGTGAGAGTATTGTTGCCAACGTCAAAAAGAAGTCACTGAAAAAAATTTGATCAAAATATCTTAAATATTCGCTGAGATATTAGCATGTGAAAATAGCACTTTTTCAAGGGTCAAAAAGTAAAAAATTCGCATATTTACAATTTTTTTAGATTTTTTGATTAAATTTTGTGTTCTTTCAACTAAAAAAAACACAAAACTACACAATAACACTGAAAAATTGGCAAATATGCGAACTTTTTACTTTTTGACCCCTGAAAAAGAGCTATTTTCACATGCTAATATCTCCGCGAATATTCAAGATATTTTGATCAAACTTTTTTCAGTGACTTCTTCTTGACGTTGGCAACAATACTCTCATTGGGGTTTTTGCTCTATCTCCTTTAGTTTTTAAATTAATTTTTTTAACTTTTTAATTTCGCCACTAGGGGCGCTGTAAGTCATTTCAATGGATTCTCCAGGGTCACTTACCTAGGGGTAGACCTTACTTCCATGACCCTAGGCGGAGCTGGTTCCGAATAAAAGCCGTGCAACGCAATTTTGAAACACCCTGTATATGTCTGCAATCTTGTCAATTATGTCATCAGGAAAAAGTGTCACCGCCTTTACCGCGACTTGCAGAGAAAACACAGAACAATTGTTCCTGTAATATGGCTTGACTCCAAAGCCAGGGGTTTAGTAACCTTTCATCATAATCAGGAAAAAAAAGGATCAAAGAATGGCGGACTGATCTTTTTTCTCTGCCAGAACTTTCATTTCTTCCGCGTGTTTTATATGCTCTGGTAACTGAGAATCTTCAGATAGAAATTTCGGGGATTTTGTGAATTGCGCCGCTTTTAAACCACAGATATTATTATTATACCTGAAGGATTAGGAATGCATTCATGGTTTGTCTGCTTCTGGCGTTTCACAGATTAGCTTCGATATTTTCTCAGTGATGAAATAGAAATTTAAATGATTATGAATGAAATGATTGACTTCATTAAAAAAATAAATTACTATTTGTATTAGGATATTGATTTCAAAACTGAAATTGCTGTTAAGCAGAGAGCTCGACTTCTAAAAAGAAAAGAGCAGTATAGTTCCCTTATCGGTGGACTACACAAAAATATTTTTTTCGTGGATAATTTTTGTTGAAATCCATAGGTATAATAAAAAAAAGAATCAAAACGCATTAATGTCAAAAATGTGGATAAGCAACATGGGCGTAGCCAGGGTTCAACTTAGGGGGGCAAGCTATGTCGACTTTTTTTATGTTTGTGGAGAACAATTTTAAAGTCCCGTGAGAGAGGGCCTTCAAGTTTCAACTGGAGGTCTTGGGGTCTTTCCCCAGAAAATTTTTGGAAATTTGCCCCTAAGAACAGGGTTGTAAACTGTTCTTTGGTACACGTAAACCCAAATTTGGAGATATTTTTAGGTAGAATTTTAATTTTAACGAACTTTCTATAAAAAATGTGTGAATAATAAAGGTTTTAAATACTAAAGGGGGGTCTGGGGGACCTTCCCCATAAAATTTTTTAAAACTTGACCCTAAAATACTGGGTTTTAACTAACTAAAAGTAAAGTAAAGGTTAATTACTAGGACTTGGGGGGGGCAGCTGCCCCTCCCTGCCCCCCTTGGCTACGCCCATGATAAGCAAAGAGATGCTCCAAAGCAAAGAAATGCTAAAGAGCAAAGGGATATAAAAGGTATTATAATTATTACTAAAAATATCAAGATAAGACATGAGGCTTTTGAAAGTTACTTAACCCCTTTCCCCCGTGAAGCAATGGGCAATACCACTATTTATTTTTTATTTTTTTATTCGATAGAAGTTCCCTAGAGCGGAATATACTCGCAAAATTTTTTAAATTTTTTTAATAATCCTACGTTTCCACTGGCACATGTGACGTCACATTGTTAGGAGCTTTCTGTATTAAAATATGTCATAATCTCATAATTATCTTAAAAAATTTGTGGGGAAAGACAAGCGTATTTTTGGAATCAGGAGAGAATTTTTAATAAATTAAAATTGAATATTTAGAATTTAAGATTTGCTACAATTCTCCATTGTTTAAACAAATCAAAGTCATCGTTGGGTTTCTCGTTGAGTCAGTTGTGACGTACTTTTACCCTAAAAAAAAACAAAGGGCTTGGCGATTTTAATTTTAAATATTTAATTAACTAAATTTTTTGAAACTTTTAATGTGGATTTTTGGATTAAGATCTATTTCCTTTACTGGAAAAATGCATTTTTTCTGTTTTCAAAAAATGATGGTATTGCCAGTAGTATATTGTAAAAAAATATTTTTCAGTGTAACTTGAAATTTTTAAAAAAAATTTTTACACCCTAATATGAAAAATCTTTTCTTCCTTCTTCCTATTCTTTTTTTTAGTTCGAGTCATTTATTAAAACTGTAAAAGAGGGAAAAAGTGAACGCAGTGTTGTAGTGGGAACAAATATTTAAGGTGACTCGATTTTTATTTTTTCACTATTTTCCAGCTTTTTAAAGAAAAATCCCGATTTTTTTTTGGGGGGGGGGGCTAAATAAGGGGGTTAAAATATTTCGGAGGATGGTGTCCCCCCACGTCCACCCCCAAATATCAATACTGAATGAACGTTGCAGTTAAAACTCGACCGACTCGACAAGGATAAATAATGCAAGAAAAATAAGTGAAAGGCAAATATAATATTTTTTAGGTACCATTGGTCATTGTGTACCTAACAATTATTAAATTTTAATACTAGAACTCTATGTATTCAAGTCTTCTAATTATATAGATTCATTTATTTTTGATTAAATATTAAAAATTAAAAATTTTTATTTTACAAAATTTAAAAACCTATTTTTTGCATTTTGCAAAAAATAGCAAAAATTTAATAAATCATTTTAAAATTTTTTATCAATTTTTTGAAATTTGTTTTTTATTTTTAAAACCTAATTAATCAAAAGAACAAATTAAAGTTTTAATTTTGTCTCTAAGATGTTTAAAAAAATTTTTAATCCAATCTCCATAAAGTATTAAAACAACAAACTTGCGCCTAAACAAGAACCAAAAGTATTGGCACATTTAAAATTTCAGTTTGTTGTCACAAGATGTCACTACCAAACACAACAGAAAACGGGTTAAAATTATTAAACATTACAATTCAAAGAAAGAATTCATTAATATTATTAAATTTAATTCAGTAGAAAGGCTTAAAATTTTTAAATTTCACATCAAGTTTTATAAAAACGAGAAATGACCCAAATGTGAAAAGAAAACCGTAACTAAATTTCTAGGAAGAAACACGAATCTGGCAAGGGTTTCAAGTCACCGCACCCTGCGATACCGAAGTTCCGACTTGCTGGTTTGGGAGTGGGCGCAGGTAATATTTTTATCCTTCTCAAGTGTAAATAATTAAGAATGCTGTGAACGAATTAATCCGAAAATAGGTGTTAAATATTTTCTGCATATCGCTTGTTATCTTAAGTTTTGATATGTTACATAACCCGTCAAGTTCGTGCATTGGATGCTAAGACTAGCGGGTTGTTTATTTTTTTTCTTGACTCCGGGCAGCGTGCTTATAAATATTAATCGCTGCGTTGAACTCTATGTGGAACTGATCTGGTGAAATTGATTGTTCTTCGTGGTGTGTTAGTGTATGGGATCAACTGCGATTGCTTTTAGTGAATTACATCTTATAGTATCATTCATTTGACATAATTTCACGTTAACAATCCCAGATGATACTGGTCTGCTATAGCGGTGTTTAGATTCCATATGAACCCAGAACTAAAAATTCGGTAAAGCATCGTTTCCTTGTGCATCATTTGCTCATTCGGAGGTAAATTCCTGTACGTTAATTTTATTTTTCTATCGTGGCTTCATGTCTAGTAGCGTGGGTGTAGAATGCACCTGCTAGTAGTGTGTAATTTGTCGCGGTTCGTGTGACTTTTAAGCCGGCATCGATTTTTCCTGCTTGGCGTTTTTCACTATTATAGCCATCAAAGTACTACCAAAACATTTGAATACTTAATATTGTGTTTTATTGCTTGACTTGTGACAAACAACATTTTTGTGTTCAGTGTCATCCATTTCATCTTGTGTTGTAAAGTTTTATTTACATCCCAAATTAGACGATCTTTTTATTTTTCCTGTTATGAATGACTGTATGACCTTAATATTGTACTGAAATGGCACACTCATCTGATATTTGTCTTGTAAGATTTTGTTCTCTGAAATTTTTATTTTACTGGTTTAAGGAAATCAAACACTTCTAAGGTTTTCATGTAAAATAATTCTTCCTGTTTCAACTAAATTTTAAAGTCTAGCTATGTTTATATTTATTTAATTATTTAAGTTAATTTATTTTCCCCTGGGTATGATAGGGAAAAAATAACAGATGCTTGTGTTAAGTTTAGTACTACATCTTATGCTTGTACAGATATCTGACACCATGAATCCTGTTTAAAAATTTTGCTTTACATCAGGGTTGCTTGATTTAAATCACTTGATTTTTTTAATAAAAATCATTGATTTAAATCAAAAATGTTAAACTGACACAATTTAAATAAAAAATTTGTTGTATGCTTTAAAATATTTTGCAAGGTTATTTGGATTACAGTTTTTTAAAAATTCTGCTGGATATGTAACTGGGAAATAGGTTTAGGTTACTCTCCATAAAATTGCCTGCAATTTCAAGAACAAAATGTACTACCAATAACAAAGATATTTATGACATAAAGGGGTAAGTAGCAGGGTTTGGAATCAATAATTGTATATAACACTGGGGAACAGCCATTTCGTTGTCTTAGAACTGTGACTTGTTTTTGAATCACTTTTGGCCCCTGAATCCAAAAGTAACTAGTTTTTGTCTGTCACGTCCACTTTTTTGGCAAACAGCCCCGCCCCCTTTTTACGTTTTTCAATGACTTAATGACTTTGAATTCGATTTTCACGGTCAAAAATCATTACTTTAGTCTTTAAATTACACCCGAGAGGACAAGAATGATTAAAGTTTCTAAAATATGAAAATTTGTGGCCAATGGATAGGTTTAAGGGGTTATTACCCCCCTAAAAACGCAAAAAAAATCGTTAAAAATGATAGTTTATTTTATGCTATTTTTTACACTTATTTTTTACGCAATTCCTTTTCAAAAGGTCCTGACCCATCACCAAGGACCCAAATTTAATGAGAATAAGCAGCAATGATTTTTATAAAAAGCGGTTGAGGCATTAGCGCCCCCGAAGCACCCGCGGAAGGGTTCGGAATACTCTCTTTCGCTTAGAGGACGCGAACATCTCAACCCCTTTTAGTAAAAATCATTGCTGCCTATTTTCATTAATTTTGGGTCCTAGGGGAAGGGTTAAGATTTTTTAAAGAGACATTGCATAAAAAAATAAAGAGAAAAACCCCTGAAATGCAAAAAAGGAACGTTATAAAGGATAGAGATTATTTTAAGCTTTTCTTACTCTTATTTTTTAAGCAATTCCTCTTTAAAAGGTCTTAACCTTTCCCCAAGGACCCAAATTTAATGAAAATAGGCAGCAATGATTTTTACTAAAAGCGGTTGAGGTGTTATCGTCCCCGAAGCGAAAGAGTCTTCCGAACCCTTCCGCAGGTGCTTCGGGGGCGCTAATGCCTCAACCGCTTTTTGTAAAAATCATTGCTGCTTATTTTCATTAAATTTGGGTCTTTTGGGATGGGTTAGAACCTTTTGAAAAGGAATTGCGTAAAAAATAGTGTAAAATAAACTATCATTTTTAACGATTTTTTGCATTTTTAGGGGGGTAATAACCCCTTAAACCTATCCATTCGCTCAAAATTTTCATATTTTAGAAACTTTAACCATTCTTGTCCTCTCGGGTGTAATTTAAAGACAAAAGTAATGATTTTTGACCTGGAAAATCGAATTCAAAGTCATTAAGTCATTGTAAAATGTAAAAAGGGGGCGGGGCTGTTTGCCAAAAAAGTTGACGTGATAGAAGAAAACTAACAACAGTTTTCTAAGCAGTGTGCCCATTGAACTCTAAAACAGCCAAAAAATCGAAGTCAACAGAAATTATGTTAAAAATTGTTCCCCAGTATAATTAAAATAGTTAAAATTTTATTTAGGGTAGGTGGGGGTAATTTTATAACATCACTTTCTGAATTGGGATCTGATCAGATCTTTTACATTTGTTACCATGTTAATTTCATCTTCTGGTGTCTGAGTTCAATCCTTATGGTTTGCATTGCTTTCCTTAAAAATTTTTACAGTAATTTTGAAACACCTTTAATATTGTTCCATGTAGTTACATGCATGTTGTTATTGTTCTATAAGGTAGTTGCAAAACCTTACAATCCCGCTTCCCCAACAACTATCTTCTGTTTCTTGAAAAAGGTCTCTTAGCTAGGATTATTGATTCTGAGCCACCAATGACTGTCCAACACTTGTTTTGTAAAAGCAAACAAAATAAAATCTAACAGGGAATTCAGTGGCGAGATTGATTGGTGATGGCGTCCCCCGAAGTATTTGGGAGTCTCCTTTCCAAAGTATGCGATTTTTGAACAAAAAAAATTTTAGTATAGATCCTCAAAATATTTTTTTTTGTAAGTACTTCAGTATTCAGAGGTTCATCCAGGTTTTTCTGTCAGGGTCCTCTTTTAAAAATTTTGTGAAAAGTTAAATGGAATTTTGTGAAAATGAAGGGCTTGTAGTACAACCACAGCATTCATAACTTTTGAAGTTGGCCTACAATTTGGCAAATTCCATTCCAAAATGATGGAAACTCATTTTAAAAACAATTCAAACTACTTTTGATCTTTAATTTTGTAAATGGTCCCTTTTTGGGAATTTGGAATTTTGTGAAGGGTCCTAAAACGGACCCATTTTCTTTCTAGATGAACCCCTGGTATTATTCGCTTGCTAGCGATTGATTGCCTAAGATTTTACTGTGTTAATCAAGAATTTTTTTGTTTGTTTGCAGAACCCTTTTCTTAGTCTTAGTGCCTATTAGAATTGTTTGCTACTCTGTTATTTTATTTTTTTAAAAACTGCAAAGCATATCAATAGCTTCAGTATAATATGCAAGTAGTATATCTTTTTACGACTGAGTGAATCTCTGAAAGGTTGAAATAGCTTGCTGCTTAGTGCTGCTCGCTTGGTTAGAATACCACCTGTTGATAGAAACAAAAGACTAGTAGTAAATCTTGGATTAGGAACTAAAAGGGCTGGAGGGAAGTCATTAAATACTTCATGCTGTTATGTTTTTATATTTTTAAAATATTATTGAATTTACTTAAGTAAAGAGAGTTTTCTTCAAGTATCCTCAAAATTTTCTTGTGCCTTCAAGGTATTTTTCAACCTGTCACATATTGGAAGATATCCATTTATATCTTGAAAAGGGGTGCCATTTTCAAAGTATCATAGTTATTGGGTACAAAATAAGTAGTGATTAAAATTTTTCCTTGCTGTAGGTATTTTTTTTATGTCCTGTATTGTTGATATTTCAATTAAAGATCTCAGGTTGGTTGTGTACGGAGGAGGAATAATAACAGGGTATAAAATAGCTTCAGAAAAAAAATTTCTTAACTAAGGAGTATTTTACCCTTCAATATGTTGAAAAATTTCTCGGAATATTTTGCAATAGAAGTCAAAATTGGATCTTCCTTATAGGATGTAATTAAATTAGTTTAACCTTAAACAGAGACTGAAATGACCCTTTGAACAATCACTCATAACACAGGTGCCTGCTTTGTAATTAGGACTTGAATTTGATAGACTCGATAAGTTCCATAAATATAGGAGGTGAATTAATTTCCATTCTTGAAGGAACAGGGTATATACTATGGCTTGAAAATGTTAACAACAATCCTTATATAATAAGTACATTTTCATATATTTTTTTACCTTCAAATATTCATTCATATTTAACAGCAATTTATTTTTAAAATTTGTCATTTTGTAGTTTTAATTTTTCGCTTTTATTGCTCTGTATATAGTAAAAACTGCAAGCTGATATAAATAGAATATCATCTAATTATTGAAACTTAAAAGTAAACGTTTTCCCTTATTAATAACTTGTTTTCTGTAGGCACTTAAAAAATAATTTAGTTTGTTATCTCCAGCCTAATACAAATTAATTGGAAAAATATTTATGACTTTTCGATCAAAATGTAATAGTCACATTAAAATGAAAAGTAATGCACATTATTTTTTTAAAGGTTAATAAATTTAAGTGTTTCCCAATTAAACTCGTGTCATGAGGCAATCGAATAAAATTGTGAGTAGAAAAAGAAACATCAAATCAATCGAGTACGATCGTGATAGGAGGAGAATCAAGTTGCTTGGTTTAGCAAATTTTTTTACCTCTTTTCCCGCTATTATTTTCATGAGTTACCGTGAGACAATTCAATTGAATTGGTTGCTACTTCCTTGAAACTGTATTATGACTATGTCTGAGGCTGTCTTATTTTAGATCCGAGTTTCAGAAAACACAGGAGCATTTATTTTCCCAATATTTTTAGTTTCTCTTAAAATTGCTCTTTAAAAAAGTAACGGGTTACCAACGAACGACCATAGATGTTAGTGGATCTGCTGCTTTAAAAGCTTCGGCAGCAAAGTTCCCGATTAGTCTCATTGTAGCTTATGGATTTTATGTTGAAAAGAAAGTGAAAAATTCTCGATTCACTGACAGGAAAGCTTTGGCATTTTCAGATCGGATAACCCAGTGTCATTTTTGAGATGCCGGGACGGACTTGCGGTGAGGGAAGAAGCGTCACAAAAATAACTTATCTATTTGGGCCGTACGCACTCCAAACTTATGTTTATGTGCAGTTCCGCTAGTAGGAAGTGGCGGCGTCTTTTGCTATTGATTTTATACTAATTCATTATATTTTATCAATTGTTAGACAAGGGTCTCCAAAGTGTTAGTCCTAGGGTCACATTTGTGACTTCAAAATCCCGTGGGCCAGGCCGTTCTTAACTAGACTTAATTTTCGAGAAAGATTGAAATTGACCCAAAAACTATTTTTTAAAGGTTCGCGTGTCGCTTACAATCAAAGTTGCTTTAAAATTTTAAGCTAATAATTAACAGCTTTTTAGAACTACTACTGATAAGATTAGAATCTTTACTTTATGTCAGTGGTTCCCAACTCAAATATGCCTACGGACCACTTCACTTAAATTTGAACCTCTGCGGACCATCTCTATCCCTAATTGTATCTTCAAAATTTTAACTTATTTAACTGCATTCATTTCTCATAGAGGGTCTTAAATTTTAACTTTTTTCTGAAGTAAGGGAAACCGAGTCTAACCATATTTCTAAATGGAACTTGGAAAACCAAATAGTAATATATTGAACTTAAAAGAAAAATTACCATTACATTAATTTATATCTAATTATTTAAAAATATACCTTGTATAAGAGACAACCATTTGTATCAAGTTCTCACGAAATTCAACAAATAAAATAGAGAATCCATTATTAATTACGATTGTTTATTTAATTCCGCAAAACTAAATTAAGACATTTAATAAGAAAAATTCTTTTTTTCACACCAGTATACTACCTTACAAACAAAAATCATAAAAATTAATTAAAATTTTAAATTAATTATAAAAATTTATCACATATGAGAGGCTTATAAACCATGTAACTTTCTTCATCTTTTATAAAGGGTGTTTCAAAATTGCGTTGCACGGCTTTTATTCGGAACCAGCCCCTCCTAGGGTCATGGAAGTAAGGTTTACCCCCAGGAAAGTGACCCTGGAGAATCCATTGAGAGGACTTACAGCGCCCCTAGCGGCGAAATTAAAAAGTTAAAAAAATTAATTTAAAAACTAGGAGATAAATTAAGGAGATAGAGCAAAAACCTCAATGAGAGTATTGTTGCCAACGTCAAGAAGAACTCATTGAAAAAAATTTGATCAAAATATCTTGAATATTCTCGGAGATATTAGCATGTAAAAATAGCACTTTTTCAGGGGTCAAAAAATAAAAAGTTCGCATATTTGCAAATTTTTTTGATTTTTTGATTAAATTTTGTGTTCTTTCAACAAAAAAAACACAAAACTACACAATTTCACTGAAAAATTTGCAAATATGTGAACTTTTTACTTTTTGACCCCTGAAAAAGTGCTATTTTCACATGCTAATATCTCCGCAAATATTCAAGATATTTTGATCAAATTTTTTTCAATGAGTTCTTCTTGACGTTGGCAACAATACTCTCACTGAAGTTTTTGCTCTATCTTCTTTAGTTTTTAAATTAATTTCTTTAACTTTTGAATTTCGCCGCTAGGGGCGCTGTAAGTCCTCTCAATGGATTCTTCAGGGTCACTTACCTAGGGGTAGTCCTTACTTCCGTGACCCTAGGAGGTGATAGTTCCGAATAAAAGCCGTGCAACGCAATTTTGAAACACCCTGTATTTGTTTTAGAGGACTTTAAGGATAATACTTTACAAGTGACAAAAATTGTTCTAATGAGTGGAAATGGTGTTTGTTTTAATCAATCCCAGTGTCCTCTCATGGATCTATTAACCCTGGAAGGGTTCACACCTACACACAACTTACAGGTTTAAAAAACAACAGTATAAAATATCTAATTTTTTCTTTTTCATAACCAACAAAAAGGTAATATATTATTAGTAGATGCAAATTTGAAAGAAAGTACTTAGCTTAAAATTAAACTGCAGACAATTGAGATAACCAGGAATTGTGTTGATCAGAAAAAAGAAAACGGGACATGCACCCCGAAAGAAATCGCGTTGAAAGTCAATAATTATTTCAAAGGAGCGATTAAAATAGAAAATATTCAAAAACTTTCGCATTTTTGGCAATAAATTTTTCTCATATCTTCGAACAAACCTATTTCTTTTGTGTCTCAGAAATTTCCTCTTTTCATACTACGATTTCTTAGAGACCCTCTGTCTGACCATAGCATCCCAGTTTGAAGTATATCTTTCAACACTTCCAGGCTTCGATTCGTATCAAACCAAGTATAAGTCCAATCATTCGATTCTTTGTTTGCCCCACCCCGACGCCTCTCAATTTTAATTAATATGATGCAATACTTTTCCACATCATCACATTTCCGTTTCTACTCTGTAATAAACTACTGGTGTATAAAATTATGGAAAATTAGAGAAAAGAACAAATATTTCATAGGAGAGAAAGAGAACTTAACATTTTTTATTTATGATAATTTATAAGACGCGTGATTTTTTTACTTATGTTTTTGCATCTGTGGTGTTATTTCCTGGAATGGTGATTAGAAAAACTATTTTTTTTAAATTTCCACACATTTTTTGGATAAGCTTAAAAATCTTCTCACGGACCACCTCTGAAGGCCTCACGGACCACCAGTGGTCCGCGGACCACCTGTTGGGAACCACTGCTTTATGTTAAAGCACTTTATGTTAAAGTTTTGTGGCTAATGCTGGATGAGATAGTCCCAAGCAAAGATGTGGTGGGTCTGTCGGAATGGGACGATTCGGCGCGTCCGTTTGGGCGCCGGCCCGTTTCGGCGCGAAACCAAATTTTTTTCTTCGAATTTTCAGAAGGATTATGAAAGAGTTCTATTTTCTTTCATTTTATTTCTGGCGCCAAAACGCCCGCGCCGAATCGGCCCCGCGCTCAAACGGTCGCGCCGAATAGTAATAGACCGTGGGTCTGTTGGGTAACTGATTGAACTCCAGAAACTGATTTGAAATGTGTCCCTTAAAACTCATTTTTTGGACCATTGAGTGACAATCGAATGGGACCGCTCCTTCGGTACGCCCACCCCGCAGAATATTTATGGACAAAAAGAGTACATTTTAATAGTCATGGAAATTTCTGAGGGGGTTGATCCCCTTGCCTTGTCTGCTTCATCTGAAGAGAAGTTGACACTAAGCTAGCTAATTTTTTAATTTTATGACAGGTGTGATAATATTACATATTTAGTATCCATAATTTAAGGTGCTATCTTGTGGTGGTGGGACAAATCTCCATCTGGTCTAGTGAAGCTAAAAATGTTCATCTTGGCTTCTTAGCTATCTTGTATTCAAGATATTATGCATTTATTCAGCTCGATATCGTGGACCTTATTAAAGTAACTCGCGTCTGTCCTTTCCTTTGAGACCCCTGTTCAAGGGATAATTTTTTTTTATCATATTTGATTATGCCCATCAATAGAATTAGAAATATGATTATCCAGGTCCGTTTCATCCGAATTTCTTAATTGAAAAAATAACCCGAACTACTCTTCAATGAATGAATCCACCTCTCGGAACTGAACAGAATATAAACCCTTTTATGGGATGAAGATTTTATTTTTTTGTTCTCTTGGCCTCATCCCAAATGGGGGAGATTACGCAAAGATAACAACACTTTCACACCTGCTGCAGCAGATAAATGAGAGAAAAGAAAAGGGAGATATGCGATAAAGATTCGTTTGCGAACTGTCAACCTCTTCAACTGACCTCGCGCGTCTCTCTGCTTTGGCACTCCGGACACGTAATGGGTGCTACAACGGAATAATGGTGGTGGCAAATGGGAGATCGATTCGTGGGCGGTTAATATACCGGGTTGGTTATTATTATTTTTTTTGAGTTGGCTTTTTTGAACCCTCACCATGTTCTTGACCTTTTACGGGGAGTAGATGGAAGATTCTCTTCATTTGGAAAGTTTTGAGATTCTGTTGCTTTCTTATCATCTTACGTTCAACCATATGAGTCCAGGGCCCCTAAATAATGGGCCGGACTGTAATACATGATGTGTAGGTGGACTCGCGGACTTCACATCTGCATTGTTATGGTGAGAATTATTAGATAACTTTCAGTAATTTTGCTCTTTAAGTAGGTTTTCAGATCTTTTGGTATTTTGAGTCTGTTTAAAAAGCATTCTCAACCTCTTATTGTTTTGTTAAAGTTGAAGCATTATGAATTTAAACTTAATCATTGACATATTCTGTGATTGTTTCCTGAAGGTGTAAAGTTTGTTACCTTTTCTGTTTCTTAAATTGGATAGAAGTTCAGAAAATTTGTATTCTGGTTGATTTATCACTTTTCTAGATCAGGGATTTTCAACCTTTTCATACCCAAGGACCACTAGATGCCTTATGAAATCGATGGCGGACCACATATTCTCTTTAAACGACAGTCTCAAAACTGAGTAAAAATTTAAATTACTCAAACTGGCTCCGAATCAAATTTACTCAAATTTGAAAACATGAATGTACTTATTTCTGAAAATGTGCATACTCAAAAATGAAACATCTTGAGCTTGATTCATGAGAATGCCATGCACTAACTCAAAAATAAGCTCCTGATGTGCATACTCAAAAAATGAAACATTTTCAGAAATGAGTATATTCGTGTTTTCAAATTTGAGTAAATTTTACTCAGTTTTGAGACCGTCGTATTAAGAGTAGAGATTAAAATATAATCAAAGCCTGTTGGCGTGCAAAGTTCATCTTGCTACAATTATTTTCACTGCTGACATGTGCCCTAAGATTTAGAAACTGAAACATTTTAAGAACAACTTTTTAAAAATTGTGTAAGCCAAAGATGATTTTGGTCCAAATCACTCCAATGAAACTGAAAACATTTCTGTTCATGCAATTTTTTCCTGTGATTTACGTTCCAAAATTTTTTTAGTTATTTACAAAGCATATTTGCTAAAAGTTATTTCGCAAGTGACAAATGGCTTTAGTTTTCTCATTAGGGTTGAAAATGGGGATTTCAAGTCTAGATTATTATTATTATTTAGTAGGGGAGGATGCTGTACAAACATAGTATTTTTGCCCAAACCTATTAAGTTCTTCATCATAGTAAAGATAACCAACCATCCCCTCATATACCCACATAAATCACTTCCCTCAATCCCTCTTGCTCTAGTCCGCCTCGAGGGAGCTCACTATCCATCTCAAGGCGAACCGCTCTTGACATTTATTAGCAAACTGACCGTCGTAACTATCACAACAACTGTCATTTATTTCTAATGCTTCTCCTCCAAAGGGCAACGCTCTCCGTGTGGCATTGAAACGTTGTGTAGTATACTTATTGATTTGGTCTACCTGGCGTCTGAGCCCCCGATCGATACACACACCACACAGCTCGGATGCCGTCACGATATCGTCTGCTGGTGGGTGGGACCATTGTTATTGATCAAAACAGCTGGCTCCCAGATAGATCCATCTCCTGTGCTCTTTCATTGAGGAGGAATTCCTCTAAAAAAAATTTTATACTCCTTTATCTATCTGAGAATTGACTCCTTGATTGCTTTGAAGGGTTGGGAATGTTGGATGCCTGGTAGCGCCGCCTGTGTTCATCTTCGGTTTGTCGCGTTACTAGGCGTGACCGTTTGGTGGTGGGTGGAATAATAGTTGGTTAGTAGGGAAGTATTTTTAATTGGGTTTTGAGGGTGTGTGTTACGTTGATTACATTTGGGAGTGTTTTGATCTTCCTCTTTCTCGATATGTTTCTACTCGTCACATTCAAGTTACTACAGTATATCTTCGAAATCTATAGGATCCAAAAAATAAATTGGAGGCATCGAGATGACGAGGTTATACTGTATTTCTTTTGCGCTTTTATTTATCATATCTTAAATTTAGTTAATTTTTTTAACTTTTTCAAGAACCTCCAAAAATTTACATTTCTGCCAACACTCTAGTCTTGATTTTGATGGTTATTAAGGCGGCTTTTTTGAACGACTAGCTCGACTTAACTCTTACAGCCAGCCATTTGTTCCTTAAATGATGTATTAAAAAACAATATTTTATCAGAAAACACTAATCTAAAACCTGTTTGCATTAAATAAGTTTATAAAAGTATCGGCAAAAAATAAGTAGATAAAAAATTAGAGTAAATTTTAATCAGACCCAACCCAAAAGTTTGATTGATCTCTTAACCTTCGTCGTCAAATATAAAACTTTAAGAACTACTTTTGCGTATGAAGCTTGGATATACCAAATGGCATTAGAAACAACAACTCTTTAAGAATTATATTAAAATAATTGGTAACACTTAATTTGGCGGTATTATTTACAAAACAATTTTTTGAATTGCCTTCCTCACCATAATGGATTGGGTTTGGGTATCAGGAAGTAGGTGTGCCTCCCCCCCTCAGAAACTTACCTTAGAAAATAAGATACCTTTGTTAATAAGGAAAACAACTGCCCCTTCTAAAGTTTAGTTCTGATGGCTATGAAATTAACAGTGTTCATGTTCATGCACACTGATAAACTTACTATGTTTGATGCTGCCAAATTCGTGAATAGCAAATTTCTGGTTTCAAAAAATAAACCCTTTGCATTCAATTAACTTCATCAAAATCGTGTCTGGTCTCAACTCATCTAGATAATTGCAGCTCCATTGTGTCGGTTTTTAATTATTTCGGGAAAAACGCTAATGTGGTTTTGGGGTAAAGTTATCTCGGTGTTCATGCGGTAATGATTGAAACGACCGTAGCCAATTGGAAGGATTCCAGACGCTGAAGAAAATTTTCTCTCCACTGTGGTTATATCCATTCGTTTCAAGTTTCTTCAATTATAGAGGGACTCTAACAAACATCCCCGTAGTAAACTCTTGTTCCGGGAATCCTCGGCCTCGAGTCCCATTTCTATGCAAATAGGCACTTTCGGCTGAACTTTTAAGCTTTTTGCTTTATGAAATATAATCCTTTGGCGACCATCTTTTACAACCGGTTTGCCCCGCGGCGAACAAATAAAAGCAGATTTACGGAGTTGTCGCTTCTTCTACTTGAATTTCCTCGCGCATATTACCACTGCCCATTATGGTTAAGCTTTTGTGTCTTAGTTCTTTTCAGTCCATTTTTGGTGTTTCTGAATGTATTACATTGCACGTGTTTAAAGGTCCTCTGTTCATATCCGGTTCTCGTAGGGATGGTTCTGACAGGGAAAACTATTTGTTTTTTCTGTCTGGGATTTTGAAGTTTTGACCTTTTCTAATCTTTTGTTAAAAGAGGTCTTTTAATGTAACGTTATTTTGCTTTTTAAAATATCAGTCAGTGGTGTCTTCAATGGTTGGGTCCAGTAAAGGGTAAATTTTAAAATATCTTTCTTAGGGATATCTTCTCGAAATAACCCCCTCCTGTATCGAAACGAACCTCCTCTTTAAATTTGAACCTTTCAAAGTTTCCCATCTGATGCAGTTTAACTTTTTTATATCTTGATTTAGTTAAAAATTTTGCTACGTAACTTTTTTTGGCGTTTTTTATTATTTAGAAAATGAATTGGTGTTTTAATTTCTTGAAGACGTTTATAAGTGGATATTTTAAAACACATAGATGAACTTGAGTTTAAACGTTTTAAAATGTTTCTGCCAGCTGAACATTTTCTGTGAAAACGTTTTAAAAAAGAATTTTACTGTCAGGAAATTTCTTATCAGTTGGGTGTTAAACGGGATGCGACGCTTGGTCTTATTTTTTGATGATGCTACCCAAGTTCATTTTAATTGAGCCTCAAAAAATCTAAAATTAGGTTCCAGACAATGTGTCTGTTTCGCTAAGATTGATGAACATAAGAACTTGTTCTCAGAATGTTATTAATTTATATCTTTCATCATTATCCTTTCTCTTGTTCAATTAGATAAGTTCAGGAATTTCACGAAATCCCTTTCCCCAAGCATTAGTTTTGCTGAATTTTAAAAACAAGATTTTTTAGAAAGTTTAAGAATTGCGTTGGGATTTCAAAGTTTATTCAATGAGGAAGTTGCATATTTTTTAAATTTTTGGTTCGGGGGTTGGTTTCTCAAAGGGTTGAATAGATTATTGAAAAAACAAAAATAAATTGTGGAACTAGCTCATTGTGGAACATGTCGCTACTGTTTTTAGGGTTCTCTTGTTTCAGTTTAATCCTTTTTTCTATTAATTTTAGTGTATAATTTTGTCATTTTACGTATCTATGAGTTAATTTTGTAATTTCGGAACTAAAATTACGATCTGAGTAGGAATATAGCATGCTGCTTTGACTACCATTTCTGTGTCCTTACTAAGTCTCAGCTTGATCTCGAGAGAATATAGTATCTGATACTCTTGTTTCCGAAACTTAAAATAGATACTTGAATAGAAGTGCTCTCCTTTCTATCGCATCATTTCGTGTTTATTTATGATTCTTGTAATCTTATCGTCTTTACTCAGTGCCTCGATGAAAAGAATCAAGTTGAAAAACTGATAATCCTCTCGGGCTTAAGACTTCATTAAAAGGAAACCTGACTGATTACCAGCAATCATCTGCTACGCCGATGCTTTCATATTCAGTTATCTCTGGAACTCAACCCTTAATGGCTTGTTGGAATCTTCTTCTTATTTACCCTTATTACTACTTTTTTGAATCATCAAAATTGAAAAAAAAAGCTTTTCATCATATTAGGAGGTTCTATTATTCGTGCGAAGATTTAATGCTAAGCTAAAGATTGCATCCAAATATAGTTTTTTTTCGTTGGTAGTTATTCCTTGAGCTGTTCTACCGGTATTAAATTGGAAATAAACGTGTCTGGAACACAATAGAGGAAGTCTTATCTTCTCTTGTGTTTTTATGAATTTTTTGTTTTATATATTTCATTAAATTCCTTGCAATCAGGGTTTTATGTTATATGCTACATTTTTAGGGTCAATGAGGAAGTTGCATGATTTTTTTTTATTTTTTTAATCGATTCCTCTTGCAAAAATAAGCAACTACCCAACATTTGAGGCCGATCGAGAAATTTTTTGATTGCCAAAAAAATTAACAAAAATCCCCTTTTTAAAAGCGCGCGAAAACGCCAAGAGTTTGGATGTGACGTCATCTTATACTAAACATTGTTGTAAAGCAATGGAGTTGACGGTATTATTGTTGACGTCATCTTATAGTTTAAACAATAAACGTTTTCAGTCACGTGTTTTTTTCTCGACTTTTAAATTAAAATATTTAATTACCTGTACATTTTTTTGAAAAACTGACTAGATATTTCATTTTACCATACAAAAAACCATACGGAACGCTTGTTTGTTTTTGAAAATCTGACACATGCAACTTCCTTATTAAGTTGCCTATTTGTTAGGTGCATCCTTGAAACTGCGAGACATGTAGTGTATTGGAACTTTTTTGATTTTTAAAAGGATACATAGCTGAGGAGAAAAGTAAATGAATGGGGCTGTCTTTCTTATTTCATATTTTTTTTATCTTTTCTACTTGTTAGATTTTGCTTGATTAGGCAGAGGATTTTTTTCAATTAGTATTTTGGGCGCAGGTTCAGAGTTGCGTATGCTTGTCGAATTTTGGCTGTTTAGCGGCACATTTAGAAGCCAAATAATTCACTTAACATGAGTTAGGGTTACCATATTAGTCATCTTCATTGCTAAAAACTTGGCGCATACGCAAGTCTGAACTTGCGCCGTATTTTGATTAATTCTGTGCCATGTATTGTAATGGTTAATGGAAGGAAAAACTATTTCTACTTTTTTTTGTTTTAAAGTTCAGAAGAATAATTCCATTACTGACACAATTGTTAAATATGCTTGCAATTCTTTGCTCCTTATTAACTTTTCCCAAAGCTCCATGTGATGAAGGTTATTAACGCCTAACGAATAGGAAGAGCAATTTACATAGGACGTCTGGTCACCTTGACTTTGTACTATTTTTTTCCACTTATTAATTTATGACGGCGTAGCTATATTATCGCACATTGCATGCGATTTATTAACCTTTTCAATGGGTTATCATCGGCCGATTCGGCGGGTATTTGCACATACTAAATCCACAATATGCATGTAAAATATCAAGGCCGGTCCAGACGCTACGTTTTGCACAACCTTTTGTCTGCACAGTTCAACTCGTTGCAGTTAAAACTTAGCGTGTGGACAGGAAAATTGCGCAGTTTTGACACCGGCGCGAAGACGTTGCAGTTAAAACGAAAACTGAGCTAAAGAGCATAGATATCCATGAACTGTGCAGACAAGTCGGCGCGTGTGGACGGTAGTTCAGTTTTCGATTCATTTTGTACCTCAGTTTCTTTGTATATTGCAGTGGTTCTTAAACTATTTTGGCCGTGGAACCCCCGAATTTGTTACCAATGATCGCGGAACTTTGAATATTATTTAATCAACGACTTTTCAAAATTTAATATATGATATTAAAAGAAACCAGGCGCGGATCCAGGGGGGCACTTTTCCAGACCTTTACCTTTTGGCAAAAATATAAAATTCTTGGGGATTTTCGAAAAGTATCACGCAAGATCCCGCTGGGGGGTATGGGGGTTCTCCCCCAGAAAAATTTTGAAATTTGACTTGTAAAAGTAGAGTTTTGACACATTTTAAGAAGCTTTTTGGGGCCAAGAGGAGAATTTTCCAGACCAAACCTTTATCTTTTGACAAAAAAATGTCAAAATGTTGGGGATTTTCCAAAAAGTATCGCGCAAGATCCCCTTGTTGTGGGGGGGTCTGGGAATCCTCCCCCAGAAATCATTTTGAAATTCGACTGGTAAAAGTAAGTTTTTAACTCATTTTGAGAACATTTTTGGGTCCAAGGGGAGAGGCGCTGTCCATTCTTATTTCTTTTTACACCATTCTAGTTTTTTTAATGAAATAAAGTTAGTCCCATGGAACCCCTAAATTTTTTCGTGGAACCCACTTTCGGAACCACTGGTAACTACTTTCGGAACCACTTCGGCAAAGTTCTCGGGAATTTCTCACAGAATTTATTGAAATTTACGAAAGTTCCCCATGCATTTGGCGTGTCAAATCCAAGGAGTATAGTGACAGGGATAAAAAGGCGATGACTTATGATTAGGTTCATCACGTACGTAATTCACGCAGTAATCTAATATGGGAAAAGTTCTGCCTTCTTAGAAGCCACTTCCGCGACCACCTTGAACGTACCCGGCGTTCCAATCTTTTATTTTTCTTAACAAGACAGCATGCCAAAGTTGACCAGAGTAGTACCTCCTCCATGACGATGGCACTAGAACTGAGCGAAATATACAGTTATCACTGCACCGTGTGGACACTCTACAAGTTGCTACGTTTTCATTCCGTCTTACGACTGCGCAGACAAAAGGTTGTGCAAAACGTAGCGTCTGGACCGGCCTTCATAACGAGAAATCGTCGATTTTATCAGATAGAGTTAATGGATTTCTTCAACCCGGATTTACGAGAATTTATGCAACTGGCGGATTTGAGAGGTTTTTGAACTTGCCATTTTTTTTCTGGGGATGTCTGTCTCGGTATTTGAATAATATATTTCGTTTGGGGGGGAAGTTGACGGATCGGCCGACTCTCGGGATGATGATTTGACGGTTATTTTTAGCCGCTTGTGGTTTATTCATTCACGTAAACTCGTGACATCGAGCAGCTTTTCTTCCTTCCATTGACGGGGGTTATTATCTTGTGGAATTTTTTATTCTGTCAGGTTTGAGCAGTTGTTCCTTTCGGAATTGTTAAACACTTGCCAGGTTTTCTAAGTAACGCTCGTCATCATCTTCGATGAAGTATTGGTGAAGCAACTGTCTTGTCTGATACTAATTTACAATTTTCAGTGAAGAACTTGGGGTTCCAAATTTTAATATGTAAATGTATTTATTGGGGGAGTGTAAAAAGTAAGAGAAAATTAGGTTCGGGAGGTCACAACTTTTTCAAGTCCGGTTAAATAGTTTAGTCCACTGAGTTTTTGAAAACATTTTTAAGGGTTGACTGCACAGACCTAGGGGAAAGGTTTAGCTGATGAATAAAAAGTCTTCGGTATTTTAAATCTGAAATAACATTTTCATTAATGAAAATACACCACGCAATTGCTCATTTTTGAAAAAAAAATGTTTTTTAAAAAACGCTTAGAACTTGAACGATTTTTTTTGTCCAATTTTTCCCAAAACCAAAGTTCTTTACCAAATCCTTACCCCAAAACTAGTTTTCATTTTAAAGAATTTCCAATTCGGTATTGAGTGCACTTTTTGAAAGCGACTTGATATCTTTTTTTGCAAAAGTAAAATATCCTAACCTTTTCCTGTGACCCTGCTGAATGCATCACTATCTGGCCAAGTTAGCGTGAGTTTAATTAATATGAACTGCAATGGATTAATACGTTTTCAGAACTGTTTATATCGCCCTGCTTTTCTCCTAAACTGCACTCAATGCAACCGCCGAAGCGTATTACCATACTGCACTTTGATAGAACCCAAATAGTAGAAGAAAATATTTTTTTTTCTGCCGTAAAAGAGAATGACTAACATCTGGTTATCCCGACCAAAACGCTAAAAATTTAACTAGGCCGTCTATCCGAAGGCACTTTCCAACCTAGAGGACCGTTCCATTTTATTCGCGGGTGGGGAAAGATAGAATGAGGAACTTAGCGTTTTTTCGGGAGCCCGTGTTTGTGCGTTCATTGATAAATGCATTCAGAGTTGCTTGATTTAAATCACTTTGATTTAAATTGTGATTTTTAATAATGAATAAAATCATTAATTTAAATCCAAATTATTAAACTAATAAACTTCATGGAAATTAATTAGTTAGTCGTATGCTGTATGTAAAATTGGTTGGATTATTTAAAAAAACTGCTTGTTTTTTTTATCTATTGTTCTTATATTATATAACTTAGAAAAAATAACATTAACTTGTTTTAAATTTATTTCCAAAAGTATAGAACAGTAAATACATTATAAGATCAGAGTTGCCCCTAAAAGATTATTAATTAAAGAGTTATTATATTGTTATACAAAATCTAAATAATTTTAATTTTTAAGTTTTATAACAACTTTTGATTTGATATTTTATTTCATTTTAAAATGAAAAGTTTATATTACTTCTAGAGACTCATCTGATCAACCTACGATACTACATATCTACCTTCCCCATCCGCGAAAAAAATGGAACGGTCCTCTAGGTTGGAAAGTGCCTTCGGATAGACGGCCTAGTAAAAAACTATCAGGGGCTTTATCAAAGTGCAGTATGGTAATCTAATGCCGACAGATAGGAAAGTAAAATATTGTTCAAAAGAGATGTGCGATATTAAATCCTCTATTTGATCTGGTCAACTTCCTCCTCCAACACTCCCGCAAGTTTTATCTCCCGTGGCCAGTTGGTCAAGCCGCCCTAGATCGTGATAATAGCGCTCTTTGAGGCTGGCGAGGGTGTGCCGTTTCTGCTGCTGCTGACCCTATTCCTCCTGAACGAACGGCGTGAATTAGGATTTTTTTATAGCTAGTACGTTGGGGTTCCAATATAATGCTGGCTTGATTACCACTTTCGCCGGCCGAAAAGCCCTTGGGAAATAATGGTTTTGAAGCTGAGCAAATGCGGAGCGTTTGATGGAGGTTTATTTGCATCTTGTGCAATAGTTATTAGTGGGGAATGAATGACAGGTGGTGCACGCATTCGAGGAAGTTGGTTGAAGAGTAGTTTGTTTCTTTTGGGTGTGGGGATGGCTTTGATGAGGCTTATGTATGAAGTGGGATTGATATACTTTTTATAAGTTGCACTGTCGACTTTGGCTGTCCAGTTTCAAGTGTTTATTATTTTCAGCCTTATCTTGACATATGGTAGCTAGGGGAGCTACCAAATTCAATAAAAAAATAGAGCAGGTAGCTTTGGAGTTCAACCTCCTCCACTAAAACAGTTATACTCCATTTTTTAAAAAATTTACCCTTTTTTAATCTCCTCAAACAAAGTTAAGAACATTAGCTGTTTCCATCTTCTCTTAGCCTCATTGGAAAAATTTTATGAATAAATTTTCTACTGGCGAAGGTTACATTTTTCAGCAATGAATATTTTTATCTTATTCCTTCTGGGTTTGAGTAATCTTGTCCTGAATGTTGTATCATAAAAAGACTCCTTAGCTCCTATCTTTGATGTAAAAACTCCTTTTACTTTAAAAAAAAATTCAGATATTTATCATCTGTATGAAACAAACATAACCTTGTATTTAATTAAGAATAAACCTCAATATAACCCTTTTTACAATAACCCTTTTTACAATATAAAATCGCTTATTGGGATCTTGATCTTCAGATCTTACATACTTTGAAAACCTGAATCTGACTGCATCATCAATATAATAAATAAATAGTGTAACTTGGTTAGTTAGCATAGTTGATGTATTTGGACAAGAGCATATAATTAAGAAAAGTAGCATTAGTATTTACCATTTGTTTAAGCTTCAGTTTCTCATTCTACCATTATAATTTGCAGAAGTCTAAAAACTCAGAATGTCCAACGCAGAGAATGCCAATGAAGATCAAAGAAATCCAGAACTGTTCGATCCCGATGATCCTGAGTACCAGAGACAGCTATGGAGGCCTCCTGACATTCAGCAAGATGTCCAAGAAATGGAACGCAGAAAAAGAGTGGACATTATCATGAACAGGTACTATAATTTTATATAAAAAATTAAGTGTATAAGAATTTTATTTGAGTTAATCTTATTTTAATTCATATTTTATTATTGATATTGTTGATTCTGGTTTTTATGCTTCTTTAAGTTAAATGAGATTTATTGATTTATACTGAGAATTTTAGAACATCTGTTCTTATTCATTCTTCTGAATAAGAAGTTGATCTAGAACAGTGAACAGATTGCTATTCTTTTTTGAGTTTGAGTGTTGTTGTTTGTTTTCTGTTTGATCAAGTTAATTTCAAATCAAATTGTGTTGCATAGTTCAAGAAGTTGTGTGCTTATACTATATTAATTACACTTATTTAAAATATTTTAGTATTACTAAGTACGTAAGTACTACGTATTACGTAAGTACTCTGGTTTTAATAACTGAAAATTACCAAATATAAATGAATCTTATATTTTATAATTTACTGATTGGATAACATTAAAGAATGTCGGTGTTTATAAAACTGAAAAGAGTGTAAAGTTAGGAGTTAGTACAGTCCAATTCCCATTAACATATATTAGCTTATAACTCTGAATTTGCATCTGAAGCTATGTTTAATATATTGGAAGAATCCACCCTTTTCATTTTTGACCTGATATTATACTTGCTCATCCATTACTCAAACAAATTTTGGTTTCCTTATTGGACTAAATGGGATAATAAATTTGTTAGAATTAATTTGTTAGATAGTTTAGAATTAGCTGGACACTATTCTCTCCAATCAGACCATATTGGCAATGTTTCATTATTTGCACATATTTATATAAATGTATAAAAGAAAGACTTTTAAAGAGGATATTTTAATGGTGCTATGTTTTGATGTTTGGTTATTTTTTGCAATTTAACATAAAACTATCTCAAGGCTTGCTCCCAGATAATCCTAAAGTATACCTAAATTTTGTCTTGTATAATCATGCTTAATATTGCTTTACAATTTAAGGGCCGTATTCAGAAACTTTAACACGAGATGGGAACGAGACAGTAACGAGAAATTTCGATGGCCACTCCGAAGGTACCGTTCCCGTCTCGTTTCAAGATCTCGAATGATCATGCTGCCTTCTGTTGAAAAACATAACTAGTAATCATACACTGATAATACAAATTTTTACAGGTACTAGATGTCCATTACTTTCGTAATATATTAATGTCTGAGGACTTATTTTGGTAATAAATAGCTGTTTTAGATTTTTTGGAACTATTAAATGGGCCACAAAAAGTGTAAAAGTAATCGGAATGCGCTTCAAAACTCAGAACAATATGGCGGACAAAAGCTGTGGAGTAGAAATATCTTGTTTAAAATCTCTCGTTCTCGTCTCAACTCCATCTCGTTCCCATCTGGTTTCGATCTCGTGTTAAAGTTTCTGAATACGGCCCTAAACTTGACAAAGTTAACTTCTGTTAAAGAAAACAAATGGAAATTCTGTGTATTCTGCAGTATTGCAGATTGAAAAATTTCTCAAAACCGGAGCAATATTCTTGAGAAAATGATTTCGTACTGTTTATTTCTGCTTACTAATGAATTTATTAAAAACAACAAATGTCTTTGTTCATTTTCAGCCAAGTATTCCGTGAAGAGCTGGAACGCATCATTGACTCCCAAATGAGCGAAGGCCACGTGCAAGCAAACCTTGCTGCCCTCCAGCAAGTGACGGAACTGCTCTTGCCCCACAACTCTCGAACTGCCACCTCGACCGTTCGATCAGGCTGCTGCGTCATCCCCATCAACGACATCCGGGGGGTGGACGGCCTGCGTTATGCGAAAGGGGAGAAGGTCCAGAGGGCCAAGTTGGCTGCAGTGTACCGGCTGATTGACCTGTACGGCTGGGCTGAGAGTATGTTCAACAACATTACGGTATGTTGCAGTTTGTTAGTGTGTGTAAACATGTGTTTGACTGCTTTGCGAGTTAGTGGTTAAGTTGTAAAACTATTTTTGCAGTGATTGTCACTTTATTAGTGTATTTATTACATTTAGGATGCAATGACATGTAAGATCCTTGTGAACAGTTTTATGATTTGAAATTTACATTTATATGCAGGAAGGAAATTTCTGGGTGTTATTAAGTGTAAATATATTATTAGTCTAGAAAACAGGTCTGACATACTAAATTGCAGGATAGTTGACATATACACCAGACATTTTGAGAGTGGTATACTTAGTTCACATCTTCATAATTGTTTACATTACTGCAAAGACAAGGTTTACTGCACAGATTTTATTGTTATGGTTCTGTTCATACATAGAAGGTTTTCAATTAAAATATTAAAATCCATGTAGATTCCAATTTGGTAATAAAATGTTGATTTTTTTAATTATTATATTGGATTCATTGTATAATTATATTTGACTAGAATTTTCAATCAACTTCCACAACAGACATGTTCCTAATTTAATGTTGAAAATTGGAATAATATAAAATGATAAAAAGTGATTTCATTTGCCAAAATGTTACTTTTTTTACCTTTTCATATTTTAAGATTTAAAATGATTCAAAGTTTGTTTTCTGCCAAATCAAAATTCAACTTTTGAACATTAGGTTTTGATTTACAATACATTAACTTATTTGATTTTCAAATATGAAGCTAATAACTTCAAACATATATTCTAAAGGTAAACTTAATACTTTTAATAGTTTAAAAAGATTCATTGCCTTTACTTAATTAACTCTTACTGAAGCTCTGCTTGTGTTGCAGGTCCGTGTCAGCCAAGACCAGGAGCACTTCCTCCTCCATCCCTACGGACTGCAGTACCACGAAATCACTGCCTCTTCTCTGCTGAAAGTGGACATGCAGGGCAACGTAATTGATCCAGGCACCACCAACTACTCCTTCAATCGCTCAGGTTTCGCTCTCCACTCAGCTATTCATGCCGCCAGACCAGATTTAAAATGCATCATCCAAGTGCACCATGCGCCTTGCATCGCCGTAAGCTGTATTCTATTAATTTCTCATCTGCTGAGTATTGCACGTTAATGGATTGTAGCCTTGTTTTAAACTTTATTGACATGGGTACCACTCCTCTCTCAGTCCTGGTGACGGAATTCAGTCTTCTTAAACCTTCAGTCTTCTTCAGTTCCAATTTTCAATTCTTGTAACAAATTACAATACAACTTTAATAATACAGTCGTAGAGAATAGAATACAACTATCTAATATTAAATTGTTCCAAATTTAAAAAATGGAAAACCAGGTTGAAAATTGAAAAAGAAACCGTAAAAATCAGAACGGGTTGGCAGCTCTGCATAGCTGTCCCAAGCTGGAAAAATTTTGAAATCCCGGCTGAGGCAATTATGTCCCAGTTGCTGGAAAACTTCAAGGAAAATAACATGTTGTGCTGCCAAACACATCATGATCCAATGGATATCTCATCTCAGTTGTCCCCCGGGAGATCAAACAAGCGCCAATATTGCACTGAACTGATTTGCTTGACGTATTGAAAGGGTTAAAAACATCTACTTGACTGGGAGATGAGGATTAAACAGAGAGTTCAAAGTTCAGTCTTGCGATTTTTGAAGAGTGGCACACCCATGTTTATTGAGTTAGTGTTGAGTCACATCATAAAATTTATCAAGTTGTATCTCCTGAAATTTGTATCGGTTGTTTCTCACTACCTTCATTGATATAGTACTACAACTTAATTGCAATTCTACAATTCCATGAAAAAAAACCGAAATCTAAATTATTAGTTTTTGATAGATGGGTTTAGGTGGTTAACCTAAATTACTTTCCAGCTTTACTTTCAGGACTAGTTAGAATTACTTTCAGAATTCACAGCTTTAATTTTTTTTCACATTGTTGCTGAGAATTTGTTTTAAAAATACTCTACAAAAATTTTTACAACTACACAAAAATCATGAAAACGAATTTAAAGTGAATTCCTTAGTTAAGACAAAATTTCTAAAAAATATTCATATTCTCCGATGAAATGGTGACTTTAATTCAAAATAATAGAGTTGATGAATGTAGTGTACAATAGAGAAGTCCAACCAAGTTTAATTTGGTTGATTAGTGTCATTTTAAAGTATTTAGTGAATTTGATGGAAGTTTATGTCTTATGTGTATGTTTCAGGTGTCAGCTACTAAATGTGGGTTGCTTCCAATAAGTCCAGAAGCCGCCATTCTCGGAGAAGTTAGCTATTGTGATTTTCATGGAGCACCAACGAACCAAGCAGATAGAGAACAAATAGCTCGTAACTTGGGTCCAGTTAACAAAGTAAGCGTTTTTCCTCTAAAAGTTATGCATATTTTTATTCCTTTTAATTACTCCTTAATGTTTTTTATGTCAGATAATTTTTTTGCCTTTCAATAATTTCTGGTTTTCCTTATCTAGGTTCTGATCTTGAGGAACAGAGGCATTCTAATATGTGGGGAATCAATAGAAGAGGCTGTATTTATGCTTCATAAAGCTGTGGCTGCTTGTGAAACTCAAGTAAGGTTTTGAACAAGACAACTATACAAGTGTTAATTTCCTTTTGTTTATCTTGCATGTTTAATTTTAAAATCAATTAATTTTTAATGACTTAATTACTTAGCAGTAAAATAAGGTTTGCTATTTTATGAATTTCCTTTTACTAAATAGGAACAATTATAAATAGTATTAGGTTTTCTGTTTTTTTACCTTTTCTCTTAATCAGTTTATTCCTTTTTTTTCAAGGTTTATAAATGTTTCATAACTAAAAATCTATTTGCCTATTCAGTTTGCTAATTCAGTTACAGTTTTTGCATTAAATAACTTTTATTTTTACAATATGAAAATTTAAGGCCTTGTGTTACCTACATAATTGCTCAGTTTCAATCCACTTGTCATTCTAAAGGTGCTCAATTCACTTTCCTTCCTCCAGGTGAGACTAATGCCGATAGGTATCGATAACATCCAAATGATGTCTGAAGCAGCGGTAAAGAACGAAAGAGAAATCATCTTGTCGGGTGGATATCCCCCAGAATTCAAAGATGACGAACCGCCTGGTGGCGATGAAGACAAGGAAAAGGCTGAGCCAAAAGAAAAGATCAAGAGATGGAGAGTTTGGGATCTTGAATTTGAAGCTCTGATGAGAATGCTTGACAACGCAGTATGTTTGGTTGTTTAATTATTTTCTGTGAAGTTTTAAATTTTACGAGTTTTTAAGTCAAGATTATCACCATAATGCTGGGACCTTGTTTTTCTGGCAGAAGGGATATTTGATTTATGTTTATTACTGCCGAATGATAGGTAAATAACTTACAGACTGTCAGAGTAAATAACTTAAACTTGTTCTTTCAACACTGGTTGCAAGAAGTCCCTGTAAAGTCCCGTTAGTACGTCGTTTAAGGGGTTGCTGGGGAACGTTGTATTAAGCGAAACGACGCTATATGCGGAACTCATTAAAATGGTATTTTTGGGTGTTATAAATACCTTACAAAAACTTATATAATTCAAATATACAGGTAATCCCATTTCTTTTGCAAATTGCTGCTTGTTCCTCCTTTCTTCTCATCACACTGTTTGATAATTTTTTATTTGATCAAAACTTAGAGGTTTTATTTTAGTTCCAGAAGAACTATGCATTTTTAAAATGTCCAGCAACTGAATGGATGCTCACACAGTTTAGATAACTCGTGGATATCCGGAATCGGAACATTTGCTATGGAATGCGAATGGAAGAGGGGGAGAAAGTTTTCAGAGAATTCCGAAATAAAACGAATGTGAACAGGGCTATAAGAACAGGGTACTAGTACACGGGTGGGTGGAAAATAGTTGTCACCTTATTTCCAGTAAGTGTCTTAAGTGATACTAGTTTACTTAACGACGCAATAAGCAGGATTTTTCTTGTGTGGACTCTAGAAAAATGTCGATATATGCGGGAAGTCGTACTAAGTAGGGGCGTACTTACTAACCCGAGTTTACTGTATTTAGCGATGTGTTTTTACTAATTACTTTCTTACTCTGTACAGGGCTTCAGAACTGGCTACACATTCAAGCAGCCCATGATTCGCACCGACCTTGTACGGCCCAAGAATGAAGTAGAAGTGCCTCCCTCTGCTTCCTCTTACTCTCAGTATTACGGAGAAGACAAATGGTTAAGGTAAAGTTCATTAGTTAAACAACTGAAAAATTGTCCTTGGTCTTATATGAGCACATTAATTTATGGCATAGATTCGATTGGCAGCTGTTGTATTATGTAACAAAAACATACGTTTAACCCTTTATCTACTGCACTATGATTTTCTGCAATTTTTTTCTTGAGTCACTAAATTCAAAATTAAGGGATATACGTAAATGAAATACTCATCTTTGGGAAATTTAAACTGATGGAGCTAATTAATTAAATTGATAATTTTAAGTACCGTCGGTACACTGACGGCTAAAATATTATCACAATATATGAAAAAAACATGATTTTTAATCGCAAGTTTAAGTCTAAAAAAATAATATACTTTCCTTTTGACGTTAACTACTTTTGAGGGAAGAAAAATGACAACCCTGGGAATCCGATCAAGATGGCAGCTGAAATCACAACTTCAGTTTTAAATCTATTCACACTTCCCGCTGAAATACTCATCATAGAACCAGTCTGCAATTTATCCTGGAATAGTAAACATTTAAGAGTGTTCCTGAAAAGTATTGTTAGTATATTTATAAGGATGGTTGGTTATTCTATGTAATTTTAAAGTTGGTGGGACTTGTAAGTACCATAAGTAGATAAAGGGTTAAAAGAATTTGAATACTATCAAATGATCTATTTGTCATTGTTGTTGTTTTTTTGAACTTCTCCATCTCCCGATACTTTGTTTCACATTTAACATGCTATTATTTTAAAAAAGAAAATTTTGTTCCCTTGTAAAAAACAGTGTAGTTAAGTTCATCCATTGCCTTTTTGTTCCTTTACTATTCAGTTCGTTTTATAAATAATAAGTTTAGTTTTAACATATTCTTTAAAAAAAACTTTTCCCTTTTAAGTGTTGAACAAAAACCACCTTCATTTTTCCTGTTTCTTATGGTTTTGTGTTATTTCAGTCCTTTGAAAAAGTTGGTAGAAGGCAGAAAGACTCAAGACAAGCTAAGATGGGTCAATTCTCCTAATACTTATCAAAAAGTGGAAGTTCTTGAAACAGGAACTCAGGATCCAAAGAAAATTACTAAGGTAGAGGCTTAAATTTCTTCAGTTTAGATAAAACAAAAACTTATGTTTTGCTTAGCTTTGCACTGGAAATTTATCTGTCATGATCACTATCCAAGTTATACTTAAGAAAGTGCTTTTTCAAGTTTCTACTGACTTGAAACTTCTAGATGTGTAGAAAATCTCATAACATGCTTCATCTTACTTGTTGATCATTGTGTAACAGAGGTAAACATTTTGCATTTCATTTAAAGCATTGGCAAGTATAGCAATAAAAGAAAAATAATAAGTTAGAGACCATACATGAATGTAAAGACATGTATCTTTAGTTCTATCTATCATTAACCTATCTATCTATCTACAAACATGTAGTCAGACCTCGAGTTTCAAATGATTAGTGACAAAAAAGTTAAATCTGATAGGTATGTATTGATTCTGCAATGACGAACACTTGGAAGAAATATTTTTTAATCTCAACATACTCCCACTAAAAAAATTAAACATGTTTAATTTTTTATGTATTCTATTTACAAAAAAATTGTGTATTAGTTAGTCAAGGTCTGACTATAAAATCTTAGATCCATCATATAAGATTGCTGCTAATTAATATTTCCTAATCATATCAATTTCATTGAATGTACTTGTAAAGTCATATTTAAAAAGGACTTCTAACTTTTTTGGTAGTATGTCTATTAGTAGTACATTCTCGGTAGTTTCATGAAGCACATTTCATTAACAATTTACCTGTAAAACGAATTTGTTTTACACAACTAGTATTATCTACCATTCTTCCATTAGGATAGCCTTAAAATGTCACAAAATGTATACCTCTAAGCAGGGGTGCAGAATATGTCCGAACGCCCGAACGATGTTCGGGGGAAATTCGAGCAGCTCTGGGGATATTTTTCCCCAAGATAGAAAGAAAAACTAAAAAATCCAACATCATAAGCTGAAAAACAGATATTTTGTGCTGTGACTACATCATAACCTGCAATTTCAACGTGAAAACAGCGGAGTTACGGATGTAGAGTGGGAAAAACTACGAATCTGCGCTAAAAAACCTAATTTTCTAGGTTCTTAACCTAGGTCCTAGATGTTGGCTTTTCCTTGCTTTTAGATTGGTATGCAGGAAAAACAATCTATCCGTTGTAGAATGGGTTATTTTCACTATTAATAGCGTTCTTGTTCAATCACATCGATGTTCTTAATTAAAATGTTGAGTTCATTAAGGAGAAATTTACAAGTAGCTCAAATTTGAGATAACTAGAAAATTTTTCATATTTTAGGGAAAGGGGCACTTTTTTTGAGCCAAGATTATAAGTGTGTAAGAAAGAAAGAAAGACTAAAAAGAGAGTATAAAGATAATTAAAATTTAAATTTATGGATTATTTAAAAATTATTGAATCTGAAAGGAGTTTAAGAACTGAATAAACTATTTCCTTTTGGGGGAAATTTTGGAGAAAAAAATTGTGTTCTGGGGAAATTTTGGATCCTGGAACATTTTCTGCACCCCTGCCTCTAAGTCATTTTTACTTGTGTACCTTCTAAAAGGTCTATGTTGCATTTATTTGTTATCGTGAGAAGTGAATTGCTTGTTTTTTGTGTCTTTTGGCATTATATTTTAAATGGTAAAAGTTCATAGTGTTTGGTGTGAAGTGGTATTGATGTAAAGGACTGCACGTACTGTATATGTTGATGGCGACTTGTTTGAGAAAGTGTTGGTCTTTGTCTAAAAATCTGTGGTGAATAATAATGTAACGAACAAATTCAATGTGCAGAATCGATATGCTTTGCTTTTTAACATGTATATCTGTTTCATTATTCTTTTGAGCGTGTTAAACTAATTTGACTAACAAAAATGCTAGCATAAGTTAAAATTTAGTGAGCTATCATTCTCATAAACAATTTGATTTTTTTGTATGATATAAATTTAACAGCTTTGTTGATTTGTTTAATCAATTTCATGAATAAGTAGGAGTTTACAATGATAGAATGTGAGCTTTAGACCTCCATTAATGATTGTTTTATTTGGGATTATAGTAGTAGCAAAATAACTAGACTGAGAATGTAGAAATTTTATAGAATGCACATTTTCAACATGTGTGTATGCATTTAAAAAATCAGGTCAGTTTGGTTTTTAAGGTTGTAGCAGTTAAGCTGATTTTCCTATTTGTTTCAACCCTTTTTTTCAGTATTATTATTGTTTACTTTTGCCTTACTGGTGATATTTTGTTTTCTATTTTTTATACATGTGTAAGGTGTATTATACTATGAATATACATGACTGTCTCAAATGTTCTTTTTATCCTTGGAAGATATCAAGCTTTGTATAAATGTTAAATACTTTTTATAGTGTTTGAAAAAGCATACATGTGGCACTGTATGCCAGAAAAAAATCTTTGTGCCATTCATGATACACACCTAGTGCTGATCTTAAAAATTTCTAGCAATGTTAAGATTTCTTATCATTTAATGAGTAGGGGGAAATCTTACTTCAAAGACTTCAGAACTGCCAAACTTTGTTTCATTGCTCAACTTGATTTTTTTAAATTTGGTTCAAAAGTGTTCATATTTGAATAACTGCAGTTGTTTGGGTCATGAACCTTGTTTGGTTAGACTTAAAACTAGTCTTTGATTTCTCCTTTTCTATGCTAGATGGACATTAGTTATGCATTCCTGTCAGTATATTTTAGGTTCGTTTTAGAAGTTGATGGTATTGCTTGGGAAAGTTTATTCGTTTATGTTTACTAAGTTAATATTAAAATAACATACAAGGGTTTCCTGTTGGCTCAATTCAAAAACATGTTAGTTTTGCTCCAAAAGTGGATTTATGCCATAAATTTGGACTGATTTTAATTAACTTTGGTGTAAGGCAATTAAGAGTATCGGTGCAGGAGCCAGGTTAGTATAAATTCACTGTTTACCAAATATAGCAAGTTCCAATTTGTTACCCTGGTTTATCAGAAACAAAAACCTTAGCATGATGGGAAAAAAATCAACAATAGCTTTATACGGACTTTTTCTGACTTGCCACTGTTGTGGCTTTACTGTCGACCGAGTTCTGTATATTATTATATTGCTGAAAATCCTTCAAGTAAAATTGTGTTCAATCTGGACCTTTGCCTTGTTCTTGCTCCAAAGCTCTCGATAAAATTTGATTGGTTGATTTTAGTTTAAGTCAAATCAACATTCCTTTTAAATTGTATTTTTTTTGCATTTATCTTGGAAATGCCATATTATGTTTCACTAGTCAACTAGATGTTGAATGCTATAAAAAATGAAGATTTTTCATGAATAGGATTTTTTTTAATCTGGGAATTGCGTGTTTTGTAAGCAGTTAATACACGGCTACATTCCATCAATCTATTACACTTAAATTAAATACTGTATCACAGTAATGTAAAATGACTCAACTTAGATTTATTGTAGCAAAATAACTTTAATTAATAGCTGATATGTAGTGTGTTTAAAGTTGAACCTTATTTGTACATAAATTCTTATCAACCAAAATTTGATGGTAAAGTGTTTACATTTTTCTCTTTTATTAATTAAAACCTATTTGAACACGCACAAGCAAAAGTAATGTGAACTCAAAAGTAGACTTGCAGACATTAAACTACATTAATCCCTGTTATAAGAGGGAAAGTACAAGTTATAAACTATCTGAAAATTAGTTTTGATATTTAGTAATACTTTTTTATTTGCTAAAAATTTTGAATGTTCATTTAATTTTGTATATTTGAAAACTTTGCTGAGAAGGATTATTCCAAGTTTGACATTTTGGTTCCTGTTTTGTGTTGTGAAAGATCTCTGGTGATAAATTGAGACTGGAGAAAGCTGGATTTTATATTGTATACCAAAAATATTTTTACTAGTAGTAGTGTGCTTTTCTAGTTTTGTTTTATGTTTAGTTTAGAAATGTTTTAGCTGTATTCATATCAATTTGTTATTTGCTCGTTAGATATAGAACCTTTTTGAAGTAGTTTATAAATTTTTTGTTTTTCTACATTTGAATAATGTGAATTACAATGAAGCTCCTGAATGTAATGCATTTTATGTAATGCTATTAAAGTCTGCTCATGAAACATGATGTCTGTATCATTGAATGAAAGGCATTATTTCTACTTTAAGGTTTGGTTACTTAAAGATAGTGTTATGATAATAAGATATGATTTCATATAGTTTTTAAAAGAAACAACTTTTCCCTTTGCTACTAAAATATGAAGGATAGATAATACAACCAAATAATGGATTTTATAGGGGGTTGTACTGAGAATTTGAGTTATTTTTTAAATGATGCTGAAAAGAATATACATGAAGTTTTGTTTAATTTGTTTTAACAATGAGGAAGTTGCATGATTTTTTAAATTTTTTTAATCGATTCCTCTTGCAAAAATAAGCAACTACCCAAAATTTGAGGCCGATCGAGAAATTTTTTGATTGCCAAAAAAATTAACGAAAATCCCCTTTTCAAAAGCGCGCGAAAACGCCAAGAGTTTGGATGTGACGTCATCTTATACTAAACATTGTTGTAAAGCAATGGAGTTGATGGTATTATTGTTGACGTCATCTTATAGTTTAAACAATAAACGTTTTCAGTCACGTGTTTTTTTCTCGACTTTTAAATTAAAATATTTAATTACCTGAACATTTTTTTGAAAAACTGACTAGATATTTCATTTTACCATACCAAAAACCATACGGAACACTTGTTTGTTTTTGAAAATCTGACACATGCAACTTCCTTATTGAGGGCATTTAATTTCTTTTTCAATTTTTTTGCATATGTTCTATAATTATAAAGTGTTTTATATGATCTAGTTTTGTTATTAGTCTTTTTTTTTTAATTTTTATCTTGTTTGAAAGATTTAAAATATTAGTTTGGTTGTATTATCAATAATTAGTATGTACAACACATTTACTTGCCTTGTTACTGAGAGATAATGAAATAACACTCTTTGACACGGAATAAGGATTACTAAAACTACTTTCTGTACCCACTAATTCTTAACCTTTTTCTAACCTCCTTTTCCTATCCCGTTTTTTTACATAGCTTGCTTGTATGGTTTTCTGCCGTTTTGAGATAATACCAACTACAACTCGTAGATGCATCATTACTTTTCTATGCTAAAAAAAAAGTAATAGCCTTCCTGCTTTCAAACTAGAGCTAGTACATTGCTTTCGATATTCTCAGCTTTTTTACTAAAATATTTTTTAGGAGCAAATGGAAAAGTATGTTTCTTTTAAAATCCATTGTCCTTTAATGTATATGCAAAAAAAGCCAGTGCTTTTATTTTCATTGTACTGCTAGTTAGAGCTGGCTTGCGAATGCTGTGTTAAGTGTTTTTACTGCTCAATATTTTGGCAGAAGACCTGATATAAGCTCTTTGTTTCTTTATCCTTAAGATTTCTTTGCCTTTTTTTGACATTCCCTCTTCTTTCTTTTCCTACAGTGGGTACAGGAAGGGTCGCCTTCTCACAGTACAGTGGTCAAAATTCAGTCTCCTCACCAGTTTATTCCCATTGCAAACGACCTTGGAGAGTTTAAGCGCAAACAGAGAGAGGTCAGTCTTTTACCCAATTTCTATATAATTAAGCTATTAAAAGTTTGCAGCCATATTATAAAAAGAAAACAAGAAATCGCAGTTAACCCTGGCTGCCAGGAATTTTCTATTGGATTTAATAGAAATTGAAGGTTCAATTTCTAGGTTTGAAAGGGTTAAGCAGAGTTCACAGGACGCAATCCCACTAAGTTGGCTGAATTTTACCAAAAACATTGCCAAAACATAGAACTTCATTCATCAAAAACCAAAACCATGAAGTCGGGGTCCATTTTATTTATTCATTTCCATTCAATTTTCCTACAACATACATATTGCCTTGGCAATATGTATGTTTCAGTGCCAACCTGTGAACCTTGCTTAACTTCATTGACAAGAAGGCACTAAGACAAAATTTAAATATTTGTTGGTGAAAGCTTTTGCAAGGATCAAAATATTCAGACAACATTTCTGAAGGTAAAGACAGTGTTCAGTTACGATGCTGTTAAAAAAAATATGAGGGTTACTATTTGCGATTTTGTATTAAGTCCAACTTATTATTCTATGTATTGGGCTATTTTTAAAAAAGTCTGAAATATGTGAAAGATCCAAGGCAAATTGCATTAGAAGAAATTTGAAAACAAACTAAATCTAAATTTTATAAAGATTTTGTAAAAGGCAACCAATGATTCTATCCTAAAGAATTAATGTTATTAAATCTTGTAAAAGCTAAAGCTGTTTTTTTAATTTAAATATGTAGTTAGACAATTGGGAAATAAAATACTTACCAATTTCCTATAAATACTAGAAACACTGAAGTTAAACAAATTTAACAGAAGTTTTTTTCTTATCATATAGTCCAAGTGTTAAGGTGTCGTTAGAAAAAATGGCCTGTTTAAAAAGCAGTGTGAAAAAAGCATCTAAAAAAATCAAAGAGTTTTACCCTTATAATAAGTTTGTTTTCAAAATAATGTAGTTACTTGAGATATAAATGCATTTATCGTCAAAATATAATTTCAAGCTATGGGGCCGTTCAAATATTACGTAAGCACCTAAGGGGGGAGGGGGGGTTTGCTCTTTGCTTATTTTTGCTGCCAAGGGGGAGGGGGGATATGAGTGATGCTTACGTAAGATGGTGCATTTTCGAAAATCTCTTGTTTCTTGCTTAAATAATTTCAAAATTCAACCGTATAAAAAAAAATTGAATTAGGAAATCTGATATAAGCACTTTTTTCTGGAGATGGACCACCCTAAAATTTTGAAATTGTAACCCCGAAAAGTAGGGTTTCGACAAATTTTTAAACCCTTAGGGTTACACCCAAAAAGGACAGCTCCTTGGACGAGTCACCTAATTTTCAAGAAAAAAAACAGCACTGACTAATAGGGATGTCAAAATTTCGGGGGGGGGGGAGGTCCGGCAGTTTCTTACGTAATTATGGTGGGGGGGTTTGAGGTTTGCTTATCTTTGCTGACAAGGGGGGAGGGGGGGTTAAAAATGACCAAAAAAGTGCTTACGTAATATTTGAACGGCCCCTATGGTAAAAGAGAAAGTTCATCTTTCACAAATCAAATAACTGTGCAGGGGTCTGTTAAGAAGAAATTTTGGTCCGTTTTTGGACCCTTCACAAATTATTTCAGCCTTTAAATGACCACTATTATTCACTATACTACGAAAAGGGATCTTATTTTCACAAAAACAGGTTGCTGACTGAAAAAAACTAACTTATCGCTAACTTCAAATTAACAAAAAGATGAGCATATTTTCACAATTTACAAACACTGGACCCTTCACAAAAAGTCTGGATGGACCCCTGCTATGAAGCCCAGTGGCATAGTGGTAGTGCTTTGCGCTTCCAGGCCTCAGGTCTGGGGCATGATTCCTGGGTCTCGGGATGGGCTAGGTCAACTCAGCCTTTCATCCCTTCAGTGGGTCGATAAAATGAGGACCGAGCGTGCTTGTGAACTTAACACTGGGGGTCTCAGGTTAGGCTGACCACCTAACCGGGACATATGCCTTGCACCCCAGGGCACCACAGTCAAGAAAACAAAGATGGGCATCATAGGAATTGGCCGACTAGGGCTGTTGGGCCACTGTTTAGTTTAGTTTAGTTTTAGAACCCTGCTGTGGGAAAACTTAAGTTAAGATTCTACTTTAGTAGAGATAAGTTTTTTTACAGAGTGGTATACAATTAAACTACCAAAATTTTAAATCTTTTACTGAATAAAAATTATGTGAAAGACCACCTGTTACGAATCAGCTTTTGAAGGCACCTATTCACCTAATGTTGAAGTATTTTAACCTTTAGGAGTTATACAGGGTGTCCCATAAATGGTGGGTCACACTTCTAGGGGGGATAGTAGACACCTAGACGAGTCAGAATCACATAGGAATCGGGGGTCCCAGACCAAATCCCAGGGAGTTAAAAATGGAGCGACACCCCAAAAAAATTATTGAAAAATTCAATTTGTAGAAGAACTGCTATTGGTAAAAATTTAATTATGGTCTCAAAAATTGTGATTTAATATGATCTTTAAAATTATCTCAAAAGTCTTCACCTTAAATTTTTTTTATTATGAAAAAAGTTAAAAAGCCACAAAAAAATGTGAAAATTCTGCCCAAACCTCATTTTGTATTTCGAAATCATTTCTTTTAATTTTATAATCTGAAAGATAATAGTTGTAAACCCTTAAGTCCTAAGTGTCACGTAAAAACCATCAATATTCAATGCTTGAGATCCTGTTAAAGCAGGGTATAAGTCCTCTTTTTTCGTCCGCAGACTGTCGTTTTGGAAACGGCTATAGGAAACCAGTTTTCGCACGCCAAAAACGAACTTTAACAGGATCTCAAGTGTTTAATATTGATGATTTTTACTTGAAACTTTGGACTTAAGGGTTTACAACTATGATCTTTCAGATTATAAAATCAAAAGAGAGGATTTCGAAATACAAAATGAGGTTTGTGCAGAATTTTCACATTTTTTGTGGTTTTTTAAATTTTTTAATAATAAAAAAATTTTTAAGGTGAAGACTTTTGAGATAATTTTAAAGATCATATTAAACCGCAATTTTTGAGACCATAATTAAATTTCTACCAATAGCAGTTCTTCTACAAATTGAACTTTTCAATAATTTTTTTGGGGTGTTGCTCCATTTTTAACTCCCTGGGATTTGGTCTGGGACCCCCGAATCCTATGTGATTCTGACTCGTCTAGGTGTCTTCTATCCCCCCTAGAAGTGTGACCCATTATTTATGGGACACCCTGTATATTTAGGTAAACCTCATAGGGACAAGTTTTTTTACCCATTTGGAGGAGATGAGAACATGTCGGAAACCTTCTTCAACCTTTGAATAGTTTTTTAACATGTTGAAGCACACAATCAATGAAGCAGCATGTCACTGATAAAAATTCACATTAAGTTGGAAATTTAGGAAGAAAATACAAAATTAAAAGAATTTCTACATATTAAAACAGTTCTATTGTAGTATGTGACAAATAAGCCATACGTAAAGTAAATAACAATTTATCAGTTTAACATAATTTAAGTAACACGTATAAGTTAATAGTAAAAGAGTTAAGTTTAAGTAAAAGTCAACAATCTCAGCTGAACATAAGTATTTATAAGTTAAGAGCAGTTCAGCATTCCCAGAATAGTCCAGCCCATAACATGACGTCGCAGAAGAATTGTTGCCATCACAAGTTTGTAAGGCCATTTTTATTCTCAAAGTTTACAAGACGTAGACAATTTTCATTATGGTGATTCCCGTGATAACAATGGTACCTCTGAAACCTATAACAAAATAAAGATTAAAACATATTAAAAATTTAGGCTGCAATTTAATATATTTATGATTTGTTTTGTTTTTCATCACTTCTTAACAATTCTTAAAATAATTCTGACACATTTTAATTTTGGTTGACAGACCCTTACCATATAATCTAAGCACACTCTGTGAATAAACACTACAGATTATAAGGCAACGAAAATATGTCCTGATTGGTAAAACAGCTGTAATACCAATTAAACAAAAAATGCTTGTAAAAAGTCCACTCTTTTGTGTACTTTAACTTATTGGAAGTCATGAGCCTAAATTTACTTCAGAACATATAAATAAATAACCACCAGGCAAAACCTTTTTCTAAAAAAATTAATTTTCGTACAAAAAATGCTTTAAATTAATGTATCAAAAGATTTATAGGGTAGTCTTTAAGAGAATAATTAAGTATCGGAAAAACAAGTTATGTCAAGAAGAAAATATTTTTTCGTTACATAAAAAAGTGAAGCTCAATGTTTGTGATATTGAGAGTTTCTGAAAATTTTAATTTCTCTTCCTTTATCATGTAATGATTTATCAGATTGATGTCCTGATACTAGTAATATATCCACAATACTTTTCATTTATTATTCTAGTTTCAAAATGTTCACCCTATTAAAGAAACAATTTTTCTTGGAATGGAGAGTGGATGTTCTCAAGAAGTATTTCTGTAATTTATATAATTTTATCTTTGATAGCTCAAAGCTAATAGAATGCAATCAAAAGTTACTGCTGGACCTCAGTCTAATATCCTGGAAGGTGTTACATGGGAAGAAATTCGGCAAATACAGGTATGTCCTGCATGTGCTTCTCTTGTCTACATTTAATCAACATTTAATTTTAATCTCTTATTAAAGACTTGGTTGCATATAATTTTAGGAATCTATGAATGCAAGTGGGGACCAAGTTGTGTTGGTAGGTGCTGCTTCTAAAGGTATCATTCAACGGGAGTTCCAGCATAACGCCATGGTTTATAAGAGTGCTTATTCGAAGAATCCATTTGATAATGTTACCGAACAAGATTTGGAGGAGTATAAAAAGATTGTTGAAAGAAAGCAACGAGGAGAATCCAGTAAGTGTTGTTTGACTTTCTCTGGGTTAAAAAAAGGTATCGCTATTTTCTGAACAAAAATATTATTGGAAAGTTTTCTATTTGTTTTTATACTTATTTGTTTAGAGTTATATTTTGACTTTAAGCTGATTTTTAATCTTCAATTACAGAACTTTTTTTCCAAATTATTTAATGCATGAAATTTATTTTGCACATTTCTGTTTTAGAGGGTAAACCATCTGGTAAGTACCATCTGATAGCTAGATAAAGAATAAATTATTAGATGTTATGTCTGGTGATAAAATTTTGTAGGGGTAGTATGAAGATACTCATCAATGTTTCCTTTATATTTTTAATAACTTGTTTTAAAATAAAATTTAATATTTTTCAAAAGGAAAAAATCTTTGATGTTAGGCACTGTATTCTTATCTTCAGATTTTTTTTATTTCTGAATCATCGAACACCTGAAAAGGATATTTTAAATTAGTGATATAATTTCTGTCACACATGAAATGCATTAATAAAGAAGATAATTGCACCATTTAATTAATTCTCAACATCTGTTTGAAGTAAACCGCAGGGATGTTGCGGCTGCGCCAAACTGCGCCAAATCCTAATTCATGTGCTAAACTGCTACAAAAACCGTATTTTGAGCAAAATTGCGCCAAAACTGCGCCAATTTACGATTTTCTTGAAATCGAATTATCAAACTCTCCGCTCACGCGAAGAATACCTTCATCCTTAGGAAAAAAACTCAAATCGTCTATGGAATCTTTTTCACATTTCTACCACTTGAATTCAAAACCAAAACCGATGACGTCAGCTCAATTTGCTGTGTTAAGTCAGTTGAAAAGTCGAAAAATCTCGATTTTTCGCAAAAGTTTCGTTTCTTTGCTAAGTGTTCCGTTCTTCCCCTCGACTTTTGTGGATGGCCGCGGGTGCCGATTCAAGTTGGCTTCTTCTTGAGTCGTTATGACGATGTAGAAAAAAAACTTTACCGTTGTCCGAAACCCACTAGTTCGGTGTTCCGGAAGTCGGGAAAAATAAAAAAAAATTTCCGGGTTTTTTTGAGGAGTGTTCCGTTTTTCCCTCGACTTTCGTGGATGGCCGCGGGTGCCGATTCAAGTTGGCTTCTTCTTGCGTCATTATTGTGATATAGAAAAAACAATTTTACCGTTGTAAGAAGGCCACAAGTCTGGTGTTCCGAAAATCAGGAAAATAGCGATTTTTCGCGACTGTTCCGTTTTTCCGCGACTGCTTTTCCTACGGACGTCTTCAACGGCGGTGCAGAAAAAACAACTTTACTTTGGTCAGAGCAGCCTGAGAAGTCTAATAAGATTATTTTTTCTCCATTTAAGTCAGTATTTTCAACATAAGAGGATTTTCTAAGTTGTAAATTTTTATTGAAAGTTTGCTTTATAGCAACTTAGATTATTATAGTGTTTTTTATCTGATTTAAGATTCCAAAAATACCTTCAAAAATACTAATTTCTTACTTTTTTGCTCTACTTAACTAAAATTTTTAGACAATATCGTTTTTGCAATTTAATATTATTACAGTAGAACTCCAGTTATCCGAACTCCGACTATCCGAATCGCCGATTATCCAAACTGCTTTCAGAATTCCAACCTACGCTTTTAAACTTCGTATCAGTGCTTGAAAATATAAGATAGAAGTTCTTTAAGAAAATAATGAAGGCAGAAACAAACAAATATTTAGAAGTTAAACGATCATATATTTAGATGCCGTTTTTAAGTAGTTTTTGCAGCTAAGATGTATGGAAAACCATATTTTGGGTACGGTTCTTTGTGTAATAGATAATATCTTAGCTCAAATGCTTGGTTGTCCAATGTCCATACTGTAAAGCAAGCAACGGTTGGCTAATAACTCTACAGACATCTTTTTTAGGGAAAAATCCAATTATCCGAATTTTTGATTATCCGAATGGGGTCCGGTCCCAATTGATTCGGATAATTGGAGTTCTACTGTACTTAAATAATTATTCTGTTAACTAATTTCCTTAATTTTTATTTCATTTTGTTACATTTTGACTTTTAAAGTGGTTTTAAAACCTGATTCAGGAATATAATAAGCATAGTGTGTTGTTATTAAAAAAAATCAAAATTTGTATTGAAAACTATTATCATTAACAATAACATTATTTTAAAAACATTAAAAATTAATTAAAAGTTTGTTCAGAATTACCATTTAACTAGGTTTTTGAATCTGTTTTGTGAATGTACTATTTCTCTTTTTTAATTTTATAAATGCTCCTATTTTTAAATGGTAAATTTTCCAAGGTACCTTTAAAGGGTTGCAATTTTGCCAGTGGCGGATCTACGGGGGGGGGCTTTCGGGCTGAAGCCCCCCCCCAAAACGTCTAACATTTTACTAAGTTTGTCAAAATGCAAAAAAATTATATCCGAAATTCGGATGAGGCGTACCAAAACGAGTTGAAAAAGTGGGGGTTTTGACTTAAATTTCCAAAAATTTTCTGGGGGACGACCCCCAGACCCCCCCCCCTTTTAGTGGTTTGAGTAGGATAATTTACTGCCTCTTCCGTATTACCATTGGCAAGAAGATTCAATCGGATTATGAAAATTCTTAGCCCCCCAAAAACCAAATCCTGGATCCGCCACTGAATTTTGCTAAGACAGATCTCTAGCTGTTCAAACACCTGTTTTTTGTGTAATTTGTCTTATAATTTTTTAGTAGTTTACTTAATCATGCATTGTTTTAAGATTAATAGTTGGGATAAATTATCAGTATATTTTAGTAACAAGAACTATTAACCCTGCTATGGATTTTAATTTTGGTTGTTGCAAAAAATTGATTCGCCCTGTTCCTGCTTTAAAATTAAGATAAGTTGCTACAAAATTTTAAATCGGCTGCTACAAAAATGGTTTATTCTGCTACAAATTTTTAATTAAGCTGCTACAAACTGCTTCAAATTTTTAATTTAGCTGCTACAAACTGCTAAAACTTTTGAATTTAGCTGCTACAAACCGCTACAAATTTTAAATTTAGCTGCTACAAAAACTGCTACAAAATGCTCAAAGTTGTGCAACATCCCTGAAACCGTAAAAATTTAAACAATATTCCAATTACATTAATAAGATAAATATTCTTTTATTTTTTATTTTTCATTACTTAGTTGATGATAGCCAAACCTACTAGTGTTGCACTAGTGTAATTTCAGTTTGAGTAATTAATAGTTGACTAATTATTCAAACTCAATTAATTTGTTGTATAAAAGTTCAAACTAAAATTGAAAATAATTTATATAGTCTAATATGTTTGTTTGCAATAAGTGATGTTAAAGTTTCAAGTTTTTCATCACTAATAACTTTCAAAGTAATGGTACTTAAACCGACTTCATTTGTTTCAGAGTTAAAAAGCAGAATAAGTAAGATTTTTTATGGGTTTATTTGTGCTTATTTATTTCTGGATTTCTCCATTTTCAATTAAATTTTGTTAGTTTGTATCAATTTGAAGCTGCTTAAAAATAAGTTTTGTTTAAAAACTGATACTCCTTTTTCACTTCTTCAAATTTTTCACTTAAGCCATGAATATTATATTAAGATTTTAAAACTTCATAAGAAACTTTTTGCTGCAATTTAAAGAACCCATCGGTCTCCCTAGGTTACCTGTATATTTGAAATAAATTGGATTGGATTGGGATTGTTCATATTTATCTTTTCTTATATTTAAAGAACCAACTGTAAAACAAAAGTAGCGTTTATACTTGTTTAAATACTATATACTTTTTTGCAGTTGAAGAGGAGATTCCTGATGAAATCAAGCCTCTCCTCATGGAGCCAGTTGCGGAACCTTCAAAGCCCCCGCCCACTGCTTCTAAAACTCCGCCCTCTTCTTCTAAATCTCCGCCCTCTTCTCCTGCCGCCCAGGCTATAAAAAGTGAGTGGAAATAAAAGTGAATAAGAATCCAACATTCCCTATTCCTTTGGGAAAACTCCATCAAAAACCATGAGTTCAAACCATATTAAAATTTGGGTTTAATATAAACTGTTCTTAAATCTATTCTCCTTTAAAAATATTAATATTTCATCATGATTGTTCATCCTGTCATTTTGAAGCAGGCTTTTCACTATGTCCTCTGTTAAATATTTGAGAAAAATAAAAATTCAGGCTCTAATAGGTTAAAATTAGTTTATATTTTTTTCTATCAGTAGTTATCATTTCCATGAAAATTTTATTCAAAAAGTAGTTGCAAGTGCTTAGTAATAGATTCGACTCTTAGCTCTATGGTAAAGAGAGTAGCCAAAGAGCTTTCTTTAAACAGGGTTCCCACTAGGGATTGTCGTTTTAGGGCTTTTTGGTCATCCCGGGATTTCGGGATAAAATTCGACATCATCCCGGGAAATCCCGAAAACTAATTAATGCCAGAATTTCAAGACAAAAATTTTTTTTTGGCTGTAAAATCAAAACTTGCATAAAGATGAAATTAGAAAAATTAAGGGGAGAAATTATTAATTTTTAATGGTACAATTTTTCTGTTCTAGGCTGTAAAATTTCTTAAATGATATTAAAATATTTTTTGCAATTTTATATATTAACTCATTATAATCATACACACGTATCCCATAAAACCTTATGAAATGACACGAACTTATTTTAAATTTGTTTTAAAAATACTCAAGTTAAAAGTGTACTTACCCTAAAAATGCTTTTGAATTCCCTTATAGATATGTATTGCAAGGCTTGGCTTCTCAATGGAATGTTTGTTTTTTAAATGTCGGATGTTAACAATGTTAAATTTATAATTTGTAGTAGATTTTTCAGTATTAGTTTTATAATTTCATTTAGCACCCACAATAAAGCTTTTTTTATCTTGTTATTATACTGTATATCTTTTCACATTTTTTAACAGGTAAAGAGTCTGATAATATTGCTGTTCAAAGGGCTTTGGCTGAACAAGGTAGGTTGTTTTTTTTGTACATACCATTTGGTTACCTCTACTTGCATTTTTTGCATGCTATTTTGTATCAGAAGAAATTCATTTTAATTTGCTCATGCCATTTTCATGTAATGATGATCTTGAAGCTTTCTTATAAAAGTTTGTTGTTTTAAGTTTATATTTTCTCCTCTGGGGATAATTGCATGTAATTGAGCATGGAGTGTTTGTTAAATTGCATGTGTTTCTAGACTCTATTGATTCTGTTGAAAAGAAGCCAAACTTCTTCAAACGCACATTTTCAGAAAGGAAGCCCAAGACAAAGTGTGAGTATTGCACTTGCATGTATTTATGCACTCTACGATTTTTTTACTTTAATTTTTGAATGAATTGTTATTTATCTTTCTAAAATTTGTCTGGTTTGAAGGAAATATGTTTTGCCTCTTTAACAATTATTTTGCTGTTTGACTTATTAATATATTTGATTTTTAAGTTGATGCTTCCATCATCTTTTATTTATCGAATAAGTAATTCTACTTCATAAATTTAATCAACCTGTTCCCACAACTTTTATTTATCTTTCATGCAAGTATGCAATGCGGATATAATATAAATTTATTAACGTCAAGAATCATGTACATCTCGAGAAGAAGAAAAAACACTAAATTTTTGGCTGTATACCCATGAGATTTCAAATCCCTTGAAAGTGCATTTTGTAGTCCTAATAATAATCTTAATAATATTTTAAATCTTTTAATATTATTCATTGATAAAGATATCTAGAAAATACTAATTAACAGGGATGTGATTTTTCCGCGGATCCGCGGAATTCCGCGTTTTGTGACTTTTTGTATCATGTTCCGCATTTTTTAAAAATTTTCCTCAAACTAACTCTTCTCCGCGGAAGAAATTTCCTCGGAGAAAAAAAATCCCTCTTCACCCTTCGATCTGGACACAGGGATGTGATTTTTCCGCATTTTAAAATTTTTTCCATGAAAATCTGATTGAACGGCAGGAGTTCGAAAGCGGGCCGTTTTCCGAGAAACGTCGGCGAAAGAGGTCCGCGCTTCTTACATTCCGAAGCTCCCGTTTACGGCCCTTGAACTAATTTTGGATCGAAATTTGGATTTTTCCAGATAATCCATACTTTTTTTTTACTTTGCCTATTAGTTTTGAGAAAAATGATGATTTAAAGCGGTAAAAAGTGGGAAAAATCGCGATTTTTCACGGAAGTTTCGTGTTGCTTGAAGAGTGTTTTCTTCCCGCGACTTCTTTCTTAAACGGCCGCGGGTGCCAAGTTGAAGTCGGCTTCTTCTTGCGTTGTTAGTGCGATGTGTAAAAACAACTTTGCAGTGGTTAGAAGCCATCAAATCCGGTCTTTAGGATCATATTCTGCGGGAAAAGTCGAAAAATAGCGATTTTTCGCGTAAGAATTGTTTTTCCAGCACCTAGTTGAAGCTGGCATCATTTCACATTGTAATTGCGATGCAGAAAAAACTTAATCGTAGTCAAAGGAGCCTAATAAGTCTAGTGATAACTTCAGATAACGTTTTTATTGATTTCAGAGAGTGTTTTCAACTCATTTTTCTTAAGGATTTCCTAAGTTTTAAATTTTCACTGATAGATCACTTTGAAGCTAGGTAAGATAATATTGCAGTGTTTTTAAAAAATCTTGTTAGATTATAACCTGTTTCTGATATGATATCAAGGGTGATGGCAGGCGACCCATATCCCCAAAAAATCGGACTAGGTGTCCAAAACAAGTTAAAACGCTGTTTTAAGGGTCAAACTTCAAAAACAAATTTCTGGGAGGTGACCCCTGGACCCTCTTTGTGCTTGGACCTCTATAATTAACCACTTTTTATGTATTAAACAAAACCTTAAAATTAAACACCAAAAAAGTAAGAACATAATTTGGGATTTCCTCTTTTTTGCTTTTTGGTCGATCACACCCCTGAATTAAACACTAAGAGTAGTAAAAAAAGTCCATAGGCATAGTTAGCAGTACTAATTAAAGTGAACTAATGTCACTGGTATTGGAAGTATACAGGGTGTTTCAAAATTGCGTTGCACAGCTTTTATTCGGAACCAGCGCCTCCTAGGGTCATGGAAGTAAGGTCTACCCCTTGGTAATTGACCCTGGAGAATCCATTGAGAGGACTAACAGCATCCCTAGCGGCGAAATTAAAAAGTTAAAAAAATTGATTTAAAAACTAAAAGAGATAGAGCAAAAACCTCAGTCAGAGTATTGTTGCCAACGTCATGAAGAACTCACTGAAAAAAATTTGATCAAAATATCTTGAATATTCTCGGAGATATTAGCATGTGAAAATAGCACTTTTTCAGGGGTCAAAAAGTAAAAAGTTCGCATATTTGCAAATTTTTTTGATTTTTTGATTAAATTTTGTGTTCTTTCAACTAAAAAAACACAAAACTACACAATTTCACTGAAAAATTTGCAAATATGCGAACTTTATACTTTTTGACCCCTGAAAAAGTGCTATTTTCACATGCTAATATCTCCGCGAATATTCAAGATATTTTGATCAAATTTTTTTCAGTGTGTTCTTCATGACGTTGGCAACAATACTCTTATTGAGATTTTTGCTCTATCTCCTTTAGTTTTTAAATTAATTTTTTTAACTTTTTAATTTCGCCGCTAGGAGCGCTGTAAGTCTTCTCAATGGATTCTCCAGGCTCACTTACCTAGGGGTAGACCTTACTTCCGTGACCCTAGGAGGCTTTGGTTCTAAATAAAAGCAGTGCAACGCAATTTTGAAACACCCTGTATATCATATAGTATATTGTCTTAATAATACATCTGCTTAGAGAGAAATTTTTGTGCTGAAGGCAGAGTAATTATGGCTATAGCCTGTATGTAGATATTGGCTTTATTCAGAATTTGTATTCTGGTACCAGACTTAAGCAAGCAATATTTGTCATTAATTAAAAGCAAGATAGTTACAGTAGAACTCCAATTATCCGAACGCCAACTATCCGAATCGCCTATTATCCGAATCGATTTCAGAATTAATAAAAAAAATTCCGCCGCGAATTTGCCGTTTTTAATGTTCTTGATACCCTTAAACTCTAAAAAGGTAGACTAAAATAATAGCAGAGCTTTAAAAAAAATCAAATATTAATTTATTAACTAATGTAAACATAATTTAACAACTGTAAACAAATCTAACTAGAACTGACATGTGGCCAAACTAAGAAGACATCTAGTTATCAAGAAAACCCCCTATAATATCTAAAGACATAACATGATTAAATGTGTCATCCTGACTAGCAGGAACAAAGACACAAACATAAAGATTAAGTACACATTCTATAAACAGTGCAGAAAGTAAGAGAAACAGCCAGCCTCACACTGGGCTTTTATCTGAAATACTATGTGATGTCATACCAACCTAAGCCAATCAGAGGTGATGACATCACAGACTCAGTTCACTTCAGTTACATAGTCAAATATAGACAGTCCAAATTAAACAGACTTTTGACTCTACAACACTTAACCTTAGAATACATAACACTAGAACTCTTAACCTCAAGAAATCACATTGGTCAAACAAACAATCAGAATATCAAAACAAAGATAGATGCACAGTCACAATTGAGGTGAACAAAACAACACATTTTAGTTATCAATGCCCCCCATCACCATAATTGTGATGACCAAAAGAACTGAAACAATTCCTGAAAGTCTTACACACTAACCAGACATTCCAGATTGGCCACAGCCTTACAAAATTCAACATAGAAAAACACTTTAACTATTGACACTAGTATCAAAAATACAAATAGGTATACCTCCCCGGGGAGCGATCATGAACATTTTAAAAAACATGATGATAATATTTACAACTAGTTGGCTGGTACATTCATATCAATATTTTACAACATGAACATTCAATTTACAACCGTTGCCTCAGACATACATTTCACACAGGCGTCCAACTAGATATGAATTTACAAAAAGTCCTAGAGGTCAGGAAGATGGTGTCCATTACAATGAGAGATGAGAAACAAACTTGTATTTTTTCTTCGTAAGTCTCAATCTCCATCTGAAATTCAGGTTAGCACCAAAATCCGACGCTATTTCCTAAAAAATAGTTCAAACAAAATTGAGAAAACATATCAATTCCAAAAGACAAAACTTAAATCATCGATTTCCAAATTCAAAGATTCTACTAACAAAAGAATCCAAAGCCAATTTTGTTAGGGGTTTTGTAAAGATGTCAGATAAATTATCCTTGCTTCTTACATAAGATATAGAAAATAACTCTTTAAATATCAGATCTCTAACAAATAAAAGTTTTATATCAATATGTTTTGACTTTGAGTTTTCTATGGGGGATTTAACAAAACTTATGGTTGCTTGGTTGTCAATATACATTATTGATTTTAGTTTGTTTAAACTTATAACATTTTTAGCAATACATTCATTAAAGATATTGTCGAACCAGACCAACTCTTTAGTAGCCTCCGTCATAGCTACGAATTCGGCCTCCATCGTAGATAGACTGATACATTTCTCTTTGAAAGATCTCCAATGGATTGGGGAATTACCGAGAAAGATGATCTGTCCTCCCATTGATATTCTATCATCTCGGTTGGCCGCAAAGTCGGCGTCGGAGTAAACTACAATTTTGGGATTTTCACAGAAAAACTTTAACTTAAGCATCCGTGTGCTCCAAACATAACCGAGCAATCCAATCAAGCCATTCCAATGATCTAGGCCAGGAGAATTCTGAAATTGGCTAAAAATGTTAACTGCATACGCAATATCAGGGCGAGTTCTATTAGCCAAAAAGGATAAGCACCCAAGCAAATTTCTATAGGGATAATTTTCCATTTGGTTTTCTTCCTCCTTTGTCTGTGGGGATTGACTCTTTGAATAGATTATACCCTTTGATATTGGTAGAGACCTTATTGGAATGCTGAAAGATCTATACTTATCAAAAATTTCATGAATGTAACTTAATTGATGCATAAACAAGAAATTATCATATTCTTCAAATTCTACTCCGAGGAGTTTCCTAGTTTTACCCAAAGCCTTAAGGTCAAAATTACTGCTTAATAACTGTATTACACTATTAATTTTACTTTCTGTTTTACTAAAAACTACAAAATCATCTACGTAAAGAAGCAGAATCACATCGTTACTATAACTGTAAACACAATTACAATAATCAAACTTGGTAAATCCAATCCTCAAAAGAACCCTATCCATCTCGAAAAACCACTCTCTACCACTCTGGTGAAGACCGTAAATAGCCCTTTTTAATTTACAGACTAAGTTAACTCTTTGACTATCAGAAAAACCAGGAGGTTGCGACATGAATATATTCTCTTTCAAAGGAGCATACAAGTATGCACACTTAACATCAAACTGGCGATGAACCCATCCTAGATGACAAACCAGCAAAGAGAAGAAGAATCGAATAATACTAAAGTTAACGACAGGGCTGTACGTTTCGTCGTAACTCTCACCCTTGACCTGTCTGTAGCCTTGGGCTACAAGTCTAGCCTTGAACCGTACGACTTGTCCCTTATCATCACGTTTGACCGTGAACACCCACCTGCAACCTAAAACATTCGTGCCAGATGGTTTTGGAACCAAATCCCATACCTCCCTGTCTCTCATTGTTTGAAGTTCCTCCTCCATTGCTTTTAGCCACTCCTCTTTAAACTCCGACTTCACAGCCTGTTTGAAGGTGTTCGGAACTACCACATCTAGTCAGGACGTAAGACTCGCCGAACTTTGGCTGACATCAGAGACTGGGATCGGGCCGACGTACTCGTTCTTTCCAGCAAAATCAAAAATTGAAGGATCAAACTTTACCTGATTTGTTGAACAATAATCCTCCACTTCCCTTAATGAGCGAAGTCTTTTAGTGGAGTCCCCTGGGTAGAAGTAGATGTCGACGCGTGAGTTGTCCGATCTTCTTACAGCGTCTCTTCTCCATGGGATTTCTTTAAGTTCAGGTTCAGTCTCTTCGTCGCTGGTTTCGCCTTTCCCAGAATCCGGTCCAGCAATGTCGGGATGATGTTCACTTTCTAGAGGATAATCTCTGGGATAATCTGAAAAACTTTGATTTAAACCTCTATCAGAACACTCATCATCCAGGATGTAAGCAATTCCAAAATCTAAAGGTGCCTCTTCCTTATCAACAAAATAGTTAGTTGTGTTACCAAAATTTTTGAACATTTCTTTTTCATTAAAATTCACATTGATTGTCTCAACCACCTTGTCTTCGTCTGGTAACCATATCCGGTACCCCTTCGTACCCAAAGCATAACCAACCATTACTCCCGGTTTGGCTCTATTATCAAGTTTACCCCTTTTCTGTTTGGGAATACCCACATACGCTTTAACCCCAAAGGGTTTTAGGTGTTTTACTGAGGGCTTATTGCCACTAAACAACTCAACAGGTGTTTCCGTTTGATCTGAGTGGCAAACCCGGTTCCACGTATATGTGAAATGCAGGGCACATTCGGGCCAAAACTCTCGGGGTAGACCTGACTCTTCGATCATTGCTTTTACAGAGTCCATGATCGTTAGGTTAAAACGCTCAACCATTCCATTCTGCTCTGGGGAAAAGGTATTAGTTTTCTCATGGACAATACCTAGATTTTCAAAGAAATCGTTAAACTCATTATTACAGAACTCTTTTCCATTATCACTCCTTACAGAAACAACTTTTGAGTTCAAAAACCTTTCATTTCTAGTGAAAAACTTCTTAAAGACTTCAAAGGTGTTAGCTTTACTGTTAATTGGAAAAACATTAACCTTTTTAGAGAAGTCATCAACAATAACAAAAAGGTATTTTTGACCATCTCTACCTTCAGGAGTTATAGGGCCACACAGGTCCATATGCAGAAGCTCCAACGGTCTCTTAGACCTTACACCACCAATTGGTTTGAAACTTTTCCTTTTACTTTTTGCTAATCTGCATGGTTCACACTCAATAGGTAGATTGGGCAGATCTGGCAGTCCCCTTACACAATCATTGTTTTTAGTTCTCAAGATCAAACCCTGGCTAACATGGGCTAGTCTCCTATGCCATAAATCTAGACTGGACTTTTGAGGACTGGATTTTTCAGACACAGAAGTCTCAAATGTAACAGACTTCTTAGGTTTCGACAAAACTGGTTCAAAATTAGAATTTTTGATCACTTCAGGGTAGGTGCAATAAATTCCATCTTTCAATTTAGCCGAAAACAAAATTCTTTCATGATTTTGAATTTTGATTACACCACCCTCTCCATTAAAACTTAAACCAGCTTTATCTATAATATTGCCAGCGATCAGATTCCTCCTTAGTGAAGGTGAATACAAAACATTTTTCAACACAATATTTTCCTCATTGAATTTTAAATGGATATTTCCTTTACCCTCAACCATAAAGGTTGAGTCATTAGTAGCTACCTGGACCTTCTCATTACAAACTTTTTCAAAAGTGGAAAAATAAGACAAGTCCTTACAAAAGTGATGCGATGCGGCTGTGTCTACAACAAATGCATCGGCATCACAGTCAGTCTCTGAAAGGCAAGTCTGTACTAATAAGCAGGTATACTTATCTTTTTGATGTCTGCCGCGCACCCCCGGTGACTGGTTCCTTCTGACTGGCGAGAAACCGTTCCTCCTCTTCCGTGAGACGGATCTCTCCTTTGGCTCATTGCACCTCCGTGCGATGTGGCCTACTACTCCGCATCTGTAACATGTGACAGCCCTTTGTCGGGTCCCCGACCTTGGCCTCCGCTGGTCAGATGCCGGAACTTGGCAGCCTGAAGTTGATTCGGTGAAGAGGACCGAAATCTCCGCCCGGTCTGCTCTTCGCTGTTGAAGTCTGGCCTCCTCCGCCAGGACAGCCTCCTCGACCTTGTTGAAGCTGAAGTTCGGGTCAGGCCAGGCCATGATGGCCTGTACTAACGATGAGAATTCATCAGGGAGCCATCGCAGGACATGGAATATGATCCTGTCTTTGTCCATCGGATGGCGAATTCCTTCCAGTTGATCTGCGATCTCTCTAACCTTGGCAAAGTAGATAGCCAAACCCTCTTGTTTAGCCGGCCTCACCTCAAGGAACCGATTGAACAGAATCTGATGACGGACCCGGTCATCAGGTTCAAAGTAGAGTTTCAGCTTCTTCCAAGCCTCGACAGGACCAACTTCATTTTTAATCAACCTTTTAAACTCCGGCTCTATGTTTAAGTAAATGGTTGATAAAGCCCTATCACATTTGTCGCTGAAAGAGTCTTTCTGATCAGCACTCGTGGGTGCCTTTTCCTTTTCATTCACTATTTTCCATAGGCCCCTCTCTATCAATAAGAATTTTATATCCACCGACCAAGAGGAATAATTCTTTCCATTTAGTTTCGTAATACTTGGCGTGACCAAAGCCATGACTCAAACAAATTTTGAAGAACCGCCCCCCAGTCACCAGGGATCCACGGCAGACATCCAAAAGGACAACAATCAATTACAACTACAGGGTTGGGCTGGGCCCATAACCCTTCGTGTTCTATCTTTTCGTGTTCTATTTGACATTTCTATGTTCTTTTTTCGTGTTCTTATTCATTAGTTATTCAGGGCCGAATGAAGCTACGTTCTGTAACGATTCAATGAACCATAGAAACGTTCTAGGAAACCGTATTTCGTAACGTTTTAAAACGCCTGCTCCTGACCAAGCGTTCAACGACGATCGGGGCGGTACTTCCGATCGTTCTGTGCGCGCGTACAAAGTGGAGAAGGCGCGGGCCACTCAGGGGCGAAGATTTCCTATCTTGAAGATTATTTACCGGTTTGAACGACGCGTTGCCGCAGAACGTAGCTGCATCCGGCCCTCAGTGTATGGCAATAAGAAAGCAATGACTGTCGAAGAACGGTACGTACTGTGTTCTGAAAACCACTTGTAAATACTTTTAGTATGTGAAATTCCTTTTCATTTAATTAATAAACAGCTCTTTTTCTTTAAATATAATTTTTTCCTCCTATTTTTAAACTTGCATACAGCAATTAATTATAGTAAACCCCTTTTTTTCGGAAAAAATCCAATTATCCGAATGGGGTTCGGTCCCAATTGATTCGGATAATTGGAGTTCTACTGTATTTAGTAGGTTACCTTTTTAAGTATAATGTAAGTTTGGATATAAACTGGAAGCTTAGAAATTGTGAATTGGGGTTTTATTTCAAAATGCAATATTAACTGTTGGGTTTTAAAAATTCAAAACTATTTTCAGCTGCACAAGTAATCAATGGACAGAAAATGCGCTCACTTGAGAGTGGAGACGTATCAATAACTTCTCAAAGCAGTAAAGAGGTAAGGCTACATTTTATAAGCTAATTTTTATCAATGATTTGTAGTGAACTGCCACAACACTTCATTAAATTTTGAAATGTTTATTCAGACGAAAGGGTGAACTAATTAACAAGGGACTAAATAATGTTATATGCAAGACTATAGTAAATTAATTATAGTATAGTAAAATTTCAAGAATGAAAAGGTACTGGAACCTTGTGTGAAACTGGGGGTATTCCAGGTTTTTTAACTGTGAAAGCTTTGATTTTCATCTAACTCTAACTTTTGTTTTTCTTGAAGAAAAAAACTGCAGTAAGAAAAAGTAATTTTTATATAACTAAAGTGTACTTTTTCTATAAAATGTGAAGGGAAAGGCCAATTCCATTGCTGCTTTCTTGTTTTTTATTTCTTTCACCTATCTTATGCAGGGTTCACCTACTAAAGATCTTAGTGAAAGCTCATCTAAGAAAGAAAAAGAGAAGGAGAAAGAAAAGAAGAAGAAGGGTGGAATCAAAGCTCCTTCCTTTTTGAAGTCCAAGAAGAAGCATAAGAAAGACAAGGAAAAGAAAGAAAAAGGAGAAACTGATATATAAAAGGTATTTCTTATGCCTGCACTATCATTTTTTACTGATTAAGTGTTCATACCATTAGATACATTTGCTTTATTTATAACCGACATAGATTAAAATTTTCCTCTTTTAACTACCCTTTCGATCCTAGACCGCCCAAGATTGTCATTAAATCCTGTAAAATGCTTGGGGCAGGCAGGGCTGAAAGAGTTAATAACCTGCAGATTAAATTTGTTTCAAGATAAATATTAAAGACTTAATATAAGTTTTTCTATGTGTTGAGAACCATTAAGGCTGGGGTTTATTTTTTATATCTAATCTGCAATCTTTTGAATAAAGAAATAAACAAAATCTTTTTCTTTTCAGATATTTTTAGCTTGCATAAACAAGTGAGGAAAGATGATTTGTTTCATCAAATGTGCATACTTTTCATCTGTCTACATGCAACGCTTCTATAGCGCTTTTTTATAGATTTCAAGATTTCATACTTATATGTATTGTTGCTTGAGTTTTATTTCCGTATCTGTTAATATTCAACACATAGACTTAATGACTTCATAAGCTTTGTGGGCAAATTCTTTGCCAATTTCGACTTGAAGGTTGTGTTTTTGAGCTGGTATGGTTTTAAAATCTATCCTATTTCTTGAAATGCTGGACATTTTTAAGGAGTAAATTGTGCTTTTGGTGTATAGGCATAGTAAGTTATAAAGAAAACAAAGCTATATTACACAGGAAAACTTTAAAAAAGCACAATTTACTCAAAATCTTCAACAAAAAATCTTTTTCTGTTTTTGATTGTACCTGTATGATTTCTTTTTACTGGTTTTTATAGTAATTTAATTTTAAAAAGTATTGAATCTTCTTTAAAAACTTTCTTAAATTCCTTTTTTTTTGGTAGATTAGAACCCTGGGAATTTTTATCTTGAGAAACTATGCAACTGCTTTTATACTTGTGCTCTTTTCTCTATACTTTTAGGATTTTATGTATTTACCTACTTCCCAAGAAAAAGGAGTGATAATTTTTTAATTATATGAATTGAGTGCGACTGATTTGAATTAAGTTTATTGAAAAAAACTTGTAATATTTTACTGATATGGAGTATTTTAGTAATAATTTAGTGGGAAACATTTATTTTTAATGCTTGCATGATATTTGTACTGTATTTTTAAGAAGGGGGAATTGTCTAAATTCCAAAGGATCCCATAGTGTTGCAGTCTTAAAATTTGAACAGTTCATCATATAATTTTGATTAACACTACCTACAAAAAGGTGTTTAAAAGTATCTGTTGAAAGTTCAAGAAAAAATTGTTTTGTTTTCTTGTTTTAAATCTTTAAAATGAAGAAATTCATTTGTATTGGGATTTGTAGGTTGAAAATCAGTTATTATTTTATGTAGTGTTATCTATACTAATTCTTTGCTGTGCCTTTAATCTCTAGCATTTTGTTTGCTGCTTAAAGTATTTATTGCTTAATCTAGTCAAAATGATTTGTCTTGATCTTTGTCCTGTTTAGCATTTCTAAAATGTTGGTTATCATGTCAAGCTGAAGACTTAGCTTTTACTATCTATATAAAGCAAATTTTGATAGGTTTTATGTTTGACATGTATTTTTTTGTCCTTGTCAACCCATCATCACATGCACCAGGGTAAAATCTACACCAAGAACAGTGGGTTAGTATTACCCTTCATGTGCTCATGGGTTAAGCAAGCTGGTCTGCAGTCTTGCTAGTGAATCCTGGCAGCCATGTTGAACTACTTTCTACATTGGAGATGTTTCAATTCTAAAATGGAGCTGATTGCACTCGACTGAGAATGCTGGGCTTGCACAGTCAAAAACTAACTAGAAAACTATTTTCTGCTTTTATCCTAGCAATTTAACTTTTATAAGAGCTGTTGCTTATGCTAAATGGTACTAAATTGTTGTGCAAGCAATAACTTGCTAAAATACGTATTCGAATCCAAATTGCTATATTTAATGTTTTTATAGCTTTTTGAATCTTGTGTAGTTAGGAATTTTATTTGGAAATAATTTAAGTATTTGTTTTATCGGTAGCTTATTTTTTTACCCCTCTGTTGTTTTCTGCTGATTTTGCTGGATGTTAATAACTTACTTAGGTTGAAATTTTACAGTTTCACACTATGTTGGGCTTTGAAATTCAAATAATTTATCAACATTCACATTTAAATTTTCTGAGCTATTGTACTTGATCCAAAACAATCACTGCCAATTTCATGTTGATATACACTTTATACAAGGCTACCACGGCTAACCAAGTTGTAATTTATGTCTTGAAGTATTTTAGGTAGATAAACTGAAATATCAGTCTGCCAATACTCTTTGAATTCAGAATATGGCCTATTGCCAATGCCGACTTGGTTTTTTAGGCTTTGTATCATGTTGCATTTTTCGGCAGTTGTAAATTTTTATAAGTATATAATAGTTAGACCTCAATTATGATTTCTAGTAGTTTTCAAAAAAACACTTTTTGAAGGCTTTTGTCAGTATAGATAATTGTAGACGCAAAGAGTTACCCTTGGACTCATTGGTGCTTTGTGTTTGAACAAATAATTATTGCATCTCTAAAACAATTGTATATTTTAAATGCTTAGCATAATGAAGAAAGAACTTTAAAATGTCAGCACTGTTCAATTTATCATGCTGTTTTAAGTGAGAAATCATGAAGATTAATATTAAAATTTGTGAAATTACTCAATTTTCAAATCAAATTATTGCTCAATGTGGTTATTAACTAGCATCCTAATTTTTACACCTAAAAAAAACTTTACATCTTAATTTTTTTCCACTCTACTATTGTTTTTGGAAAGCTTAGTTGGCTTGGTAAAACGTTATTTTTTTAAAAGGAATATAATTAATAATAATCTAATTTTTATATATACTTCAGGATCAAATTTAACCTTTATCTAATTACTGAGTTCTTATGGTTAGTTTAAACTAGATTTTCTTGAGTGTGTTTTTTTACATACTTATTATTGTTTTTTTATTAAAGAATATTTTCCTTGCTTGTGTGAAAGAAAAGCAAATTATAACTATTGCATAACTGTAAAAGCTCATGAAAGTTTTCATTTTCCATTTTTGTATGTGTTGCTATGTATTAACTGTCTTTTATGAATTGTACATACCGGTTCAAAACTCTACACAGTGAGAGTTTTTAATGCAACTCGGTATGTTTCCTTTAATGACACATAGCCTGTTCGCATGTACCCCACAAAGAGTAGCATTGTTACTAAAAAGTTTTTAGTTGTGTACTAGTGCAATGCTGCACTTTCAATTAACTTTCTGTGCTTTTATTTTTTAAAAAGACAGTTGTGCATTTATTTATACAGTTTGAACTTCTATGAAATTTCAATATAAATAAATATCAAGGGTAAAAAATTATTGTATTTTCAATTATAAAACTTATGTTGCTAGAGTTATTAAATAATTGAAGTTAAATGGGCATTCATTTAAGGTGTTTTAATTTCTAGTTTTTTTTTTCTGTGTTGCAGCTTAATTTTGTAAGGCAATTATGAAATCGTTTTTCTGCTTTTTGAGCACTTAACTAAACAAGCAGAATATTTCTCTCTGCAAATTTTTTAGAGCATCATTCTGAATGTTTAATATTTATATTAGTGATATTTTTATTTGGCTTAAAAAAAGTTTTTTTTGTTCACTGAACTTAACAGCAATGGCTGTACTTAACTCCGCATTGTTCTTTGTATTTGAAAACTAAGCTGACGTAGAAATACAAAGTAAAATCACAGACATGAATTGTCATTGCATATTCTTAATATGAGCCTGCATTTTTAAGTTCTTTAATTTTCTACCCAAAGTTTTTTTTATCAAATTTTCAGCTTCCAATTGTAGTACAAAAGTTAATTAAATATTCAAATGTTTATTATTATGTTTATCTGAATATGGACTAATGTGTTGGTTACGTAATTTTCCTGGTTTGAAACTTACCGCAACGGTTAACCAAAAGTTAGAATGAAATGTAAATAAACACACTTTCAGTTTCATTGATTGGCAGTGGAAAGTTCGTACCTGTGGATTCGGGAGTTTTTGCATATCTTCCACTGCATTTTTAGTTCCTACTAATTGATTGATTTAAAGCAAACTGAATTCAACATTGTAAATAATGATGATTATTTAAGACAACTGTATCACATAGCTGTGACATGCTATCACATGCTTGAGTTAGGAGCATGTAATTTTGGAATGTTGATGGTTTTCTATTATTTTGTTAGAACTCTACTAAAGTTATTGCTTAGTTACTAAGCAATAAGTTCACTAAGCAGCCTCATGACATTGTCAATGACTAATAATGTATTATAACTAATATTTTTGCATAGTGATTATTTATTCTTTACTTTTCCATCCTTGTTTTTTATGTTTTTATCCGGTTCTTGATTTTTTTTGTGTAAAACTAATTGTGAATGTTGGTATTATATATTCATTTTGATCCTCTTCAGTTGTTTTCTTGAGTAGAATTTTTCAGTGCATCTGTTACAGCAATTTTGTTGAAAATAGCCAGAAAAATATGAATAAACAAATTTATTTATAAAAAGGTTGAGTTTCTTGCCTCTACTTTTTTTCCTACAGTCAACTACACTTATTGTTATTTTGGTTAATGTTATCAATTATATAAGGTTATCAAACTGGACAGGTGCTGTTCATTCCTATTCAAACTCAACACAGAATGTGTTGTTTTATGTGATCGACACATAAGAAATTGAGTCTTGTGGAATCTCTTAAATATTATGTGCTTAGAAGTGTATTAAAAATACAACAGGGTGTCATTTTAAAATTTTATTATTTAATGAAATGTGGTAAAAATTAGCTAAAAAACTATTTAAATCACACATTGGAAAAGTAGGATTGGCCAGCCAATCTATTGATATATTTTACAAATACAAATGAAAAAATAATTACAGAATAAATGTAATCATGAAAATGTCCTTCAGATTCATCAAAAGTATTTACAATTAGTATTTTTCTCAGAAAAATCTACCTCTTCTTTACACGGGCATGGTGATTCAAAACTAGAAGGGAAATGGTAGGAGGAGTGGGGTACACTTTGAAAGCTCAATATCAAATAGCAATGCAGGGTCAGAACCATCTCCTAACTTTTTTTAGAGAGGGGGATTGGGTCAGAGAATGTTTGTATTTTCTAATCAGAAACAAACCTACAAAATCGATTAACCTTAAAAAGGTCTTACTCTGAGGAAAATTACACAAGAAGTCATGACTTGTTTAAGCATTTGGGATGGAGAAATTTTTAGTGGGTGGGTTGAACATTAATTAGTTACAGCTTTTCAATCGGTTTTAGGTAAGTCGGTTCCTAAATGCTATTGTGTTGCAATGATAGATATAGATGGATTGATTTTGATGTTTAGTATGTATTTTACTTTTTAGGGTTAAAATATTCCGTTCTATATGTGGGTAAAATTTTCTAATAGGTTTAAGTGTCAAGTTTCGATCAGGATGATTCAGCCCCTTCTAAGAGCGGGCTACTATTCTGCGCTACCGCCATTTCGGCACGAGAAATAAAGTGATAATCCTTCCAAAAACTAGAATTTTTTTTTCGCGCCGAATCGTCCCATTCCGTTCTAAGAGACACCTAATCGTTAGAAGTCAATTTCCGAACCGCATGGTTATGTTATTCCGATAGTGTACTCCAACTCCTCCTACTTCACAGCATTTTTTCTCTCTACTAGTTTTGAATCACCCCATTATAGTCCAATGAAATAAAAACAACGCCTTTCCAAAGTAAATCTTGCAAGTACTTTTCCGAATAACGCCTTAGCTATCAACATAACAGTAGCAATTCCACTTGTTGTCGTTAGTATGATGATTAATCTCTGGTATCAATGAGGAAGTTGCATGATTTTTTTTAATTTTTTTAATCGATTCTTCTTGCAAAAATAAGGAACTACCCAAAATTTGAGGCCGATCGAGAAATTTTTTGATAGCCAAAAAAATTAACAAAAATCCCCTTTTTAAAAGCCCGCGAAAACGCCAAGAGTTTGGATGTGACGTCATCTTATATTAAACATTGTTGTAAAGCAATGGAGTTGATGGTACTATTGTTGACGTCATCTTATAGTTTAAACAATAAACGTTTTCAGTCACGTGTTTTTTTCTCGACTTTTAAATTAAAATATTTAATTACCTGTACATTTTTTTGAAAAACTGACTAGATATTTCATTTTACCATACAAAAAACCATACGGAACACTTGTTTGTTTTTGAAAATTTGACACATGCAACTTCCTTATTATAGTGTCTTGGATGATGAGGGGAAGAGTCCATCATTGAGGGGAAAGTGCTCTTGAGAGAGTTCGCAGCGCACGTTGTACCACCAGTCGCAGATGAAGAGCTCTTGCCGGAACACGGTGCCGTTGGGGCAGAGAAAGCTGTGTTTCTGACCCCCAGCACCACAGTTGTGGAACACCTGGGGGAAGAGTAGAATTGTGAGAGTTTTTAAAAGATGAGAATGACCTCACTAATTGTCTTTTAGTCCCTGAAAACTGCCCTTTCAAATCAACTTCATTTTTTAATATTGGTTGGAAACCGACACAACTTTAATTTTAAATATATTTTTAACTAATTGATCTTGAGTTTGTCGCGGAATGTCCGATATAGGGACCTTGCGCCATGAAACCCAAACCAACCAACTCTGAAAGCTGCATGGTTGGCGCATTATAATTAGAACTACTTATGACCTTCGAATTTTCATTCGGCATTGATCTGATATCCATCCAAACGCTAATTGGTATCATAAGACCAAATATGGGGCGTCGGCAAAGTTACTTCGCGAACCCCCGGGGCGTATATAAAGGAGAGCTCCCCTCGACTAGGTGTACCAAAACAAAACAATAGTTAAAGCTCTTTTTATGGTCAAATTTTAAAAGGGGAAGGACCCCTTTTCCGCTTAATTTCTATCGTTCACAATTGTTTTCATTTTAGGTTCATCAAAATGCGAATTTTACCTAAAAAAGTATTAGAAAGCTATATCGAGCATATCAAATATGCATGGGGGCTTAAAGATAACTTTGGGTTCTCTACCTTGGGACAAAAATCTAAATTTTTGGGTCTGAAAGTTACTAAATTTTTTTAAAGGATAATTGGGCCCAAAAATGTTTCCAAACTAGTCCTGGTTTAGGTAAAATTTCCCCAGACCCACTATATTTTTTTGACCTTATCATTCAGAGTGAGCTTTTTACAAATTAAATTCATCAAGATGTAAATTCTACCAACAAATGCATTAAAAAAATCTACATAGATCCTATTACATATGCATTAGGGGTTTATAGGGTAATTTTGGTCCTCTTTTTATGGTCTTATACAGGGCCGGACTGGCTAGTAGTTGGCCCCGGCGGGAAAACTTCATGTTGGCCCCCTTTTTTCTCTCAACGTTTCTTCTTATAAGGATTTTTGTGTCGAAAGGCAGTGGCGGATGAAGGATTTGTGTTTTTTGGGGGGGGGCTAAGAATGTTCCAAATGAAACTGAATCATATGAATGATCATAATATAAAAAAGGTTATTTAAGTCGTACTCGAAATACTTAAAGGGGGGTCTGGGGGTCCTCCCCCAGAAAATTTTTGGAAATTTAGATCTAAAACGCAGGTTTTAAACTCATTTTGGTACACCTAATCAGAATTTCGAGCATAATACCTATTTTACGAATTTATTACATTAATTTGGTAAGAGGAATTTTTGCATTTTGACGAACATATTATAAAAATCTTGTAAATATTACAGGCGCAAGTACCAATAGAGGGTCTGTGGGTCCTTACCCAGAAAATTTCTGGAAATTGGACGGCAGTAGTTTATTTTATCCCAGGAGGTCGCTAAGCCGTCTTCTTTGGACCTTTGGGCAGAGGACACCTGCATGATAAGATGGTCATTTCACGCTGAAGAATGAATGAATAGACCCCATGCATATCGGGGTACGCAATGTTAGCTCTGTTTGGAGGATTTTTTTGAGGATTTGGAAAAAGCTAGTTTCTTGGGATTCCTCATTTTGGATTTGCTGAATATCTAATTTTTCTGAACTACTCTTAAAAATAAGATGAAGTTAATGGTTTGGCCCCCAATTCATTTGGCCCCTGTCTGCCGGGCTTTCCCCAGGTAGCCACCCGGGCCTGGTCTTATATTTTAGAAGCCCATGCAAAACTATGTCTATGTCTTATAAATAACGTCTCTTATTGAGTGTACTCACCTGACATCCCGTGTCCAGATCCGCATAGAACCCAGGACCGTCACACTTGAACCGTGTGTCCGGTATATCGCTGTACGTGGGATAGTCGGTGCCGGGAACACCCGGAACCTCATCCTCGGGATCTTTTTCAACCTTCTGCTGTTGCTTCTTTTTAGGTTTCTTGGCAACGGATAGGGGCTTTGGCTTGGCGATAGTTAGCGGCTTGGCAACAATAACGAGTGGCTTTTTGGGTTTGGCGACTGAGTTGGCGTTGATGGTAACCGAAGAGGAGATGGAAGGTGATCCGATGAAGGATGAATTGTTCCTCGCCGACACTTCATCGTCAAAGTGTACTTTTGAGTTGTCTTGAAGGTCTTCCTACAAATGGGTTGGAATTATTACTAAAAATTGTATTTGAATTATTAATAAACACATAAATCAAACCTAAACATATCTCTATTTCGTCCGATTTCCTACTAGACAGAACCTCCTGTATTCAATTCAAATTCTGCCCAGACGTAGCCCAATTTTCCCTCACTAATATTAGGCAATGCCCATCTCTGTTCCATTAGAATTCGGGCCTGTGGTGCTAAATAGCATGTGTCAAGGCCGAGTGGCTAGTCCGACGCTGGACCCCAGTTGATTCCCCAAGCAAACTAGGTGCTCATTTTATCGACTTCGGAAGGATGAAGGGCTGAAACGACCCATGACCAGCTATCCAAGCCCTGGGTAGAACCGTCTATTCTATATGACTGAAGGAAACTGTTATTTTGGACAGCGAAAAAGTAAAAGTATTGACATGTCAGAACGGTTTTAGACGTCCGTCGTATCTCTAAGACTGAACAAATTAAAAAATATCAGTTTCCCTCCAAGCCTTGTTAGACTTATGAAGTTCATAAAAAGAGACGTTTCGGAAATATACAGGGTGTTTCAAAATTGCGTTGCACGGCTTTTATTCGAAACCAGCGCCTCTTACCCAAGTAGCACAGATGGTGGCATTTGGCACTTTTAACTGCCAAAACACGTAACAAAGATAGTTGCAAAACTTCACTACTTATTGGTCTAAAATAACGTTCACCTGTCACAAACCGCGATAGTTTTGCGATACTTTAAATTCTACACTTTTTCCTTACAAATAGTGGTAGTGCTTTGCCACGCTTATCAAAAATTTCCGTGGCATTGCCCACAAATAATGGTAGAACTTTGCCACGCTTATCAAATATTTCCGTAGCATTTCCCACAAATAATGGTAGTACTTTGCCACGCTCATCGTCTCCGGTTTCGTGGAGAGGGTATACTTTTTTGTTTGTTTTTTATTTGAGGGGAGGGATATTTTTATTTTTGTTTTTTTCATTTTCGGGGAGAGTGTTTTTTTTCTTTCTTTCTTTTTTCACTTTTCCCTCCCGCGTTATATTGCGAGAAGTACTCAGTAGTTTTTATTATTTCTAATAAAATTTACATTACCATAACTATAGTTTTAATTATTTTCATCTTCAATTTTTCTTCGAGCTAGTGCCATCTATTCACATGGAATGCTTAAAAATTTTCTGAAAATAAAATTAAGAAAAGAAACATAAGAAGACATGAAAAATTCTGATGAAAGAAACTATCCTTTACAGAAACTGATGAACTAAATTACCCTTCAATCTAAAACTATATTAAGAAATTAAAAACTAAGTATTTAGCTTTTCATAAGGATTCATAAAGTTGTCACACACAAATCATATTCATCCATGTACAGGCACTCCAAGTATATTACCCTGTAAATAAGGATCTTCAAAATGATTAGTGTTTTAAATGGAGAATTCTTAAATGAGAATCCAGGATTCTCCCTTTAAAACACTGATCATTTTGAAGATCCTTATTCACACGGTCGGTAGAATACTTGGAGTACTTGTATATGGGCGAATGTGATTTGTGTGGCAACTTGATGAATCCTTATAAAGAGTTAAACAGTTAGTTTGAGATTGAAGGATACTCTCTCATCAGTGTCGTTAGTGTCTGTAAAGGATACTCTCTCATCAGAATTTTTCATGTCTTTTTAAAGAATCCATACGGGTCTTCCAATCTGAAAATAAAGAGCATAAGAAATTATATGGAAACTGTTGTACATAAATTTTTTCAGTTAAAACATAAGAGATTAAAGAGACAATCCAGAGAGAGAGGGCCAGAATCATCCAGAATCACAAGACCGTCTGCTTTCAGCTATCGCGGCGTCCGGTGAAGAGACGAGAGAGACACTGCACCCCGACCCGAGCTGTCTTCGCATTTTCGCCTGCTCACATCGTACTTAGGGATGTTACGGTTCCAGTGGAACGGTTCCATGGAACCTAATCCCAGCGTGGAACTGTCGGAACCGGTTCCACAAAGGCCCACTTAACAGTTCCAGTTCCACTGAGGAATCGAGGTCCAAAGCCGAATGAATGGTGAAAGCGCGGGAAGAACGAGAACGCAAGAACCCAAAGAGAAAACCGGTTCAACGGCCGCTTCCTCCCCTCCCCTCCGCTCTCTCTCTCCTCCTGTTGTGGCTCGCTCAGCCAAGATGCGCAGATTGCACTCATATCGTACACTCCCTGCGCATTGTGAAGGCCAACGTCACAAAAATATAGCTCTATCTCCTGGCCGGCCTAGCGTTACATGGAAATCTGTATTTGGAACGGTCGGCACCGCAATGGAACTGTTAGAGTGGAGCGGCTCCAAGTGGAGCGGTTGGAATAGGTACGCGGAGCGGTAGGCCGGGATCGTACAGCTCCATTGGCTGTATTCGTTGTGGAACTGGAACGTATTAGGTTGGAGCTGGAGCAGTTGGTTGGTATTATAGAACGGTGGAGCTGTTGGTTGGTATGGAACGGTGTCTAGAACTGGAACTGTTGGTTGGTATGGAGCGGTGTGTGGAACTGGAACTGTTGGTTGGAATCGGAACGGTGAGATTAGGTAGGGGTGGGTTCGTGTGGAGGTTCGGTGCTTCGGCGGCAATCGTGATCTTGTTTTTGTTTCGTACAGGCGGCAAGGGCTTGCTTTTACTGCTCTGCACATTTCACTCGGATGATGCGGTGCGGACATGTTTTTGAGTTTTTGTTCTTGGCTCGCGTTGTGGTTTGTGAATTGTATTCACTTTCTGCGCACGGGACTTAAAGGGGTATTGAAGCAGTTTTTTAGAAAATATCGCTGAGGTATGTAAAACTTTTCAATTTGTAATGAAATTTTCTGATATGCAATTAAATATTTTTACCAAACTAATAACATTAAAAATGGTGCCTATAGCTAATTAAAACTTTTAATGTTCTTAGGAAGCATAGTTTTTTTATTGCAAAATTTCATCAGTTCACAAGTTACTAGTTCAGTACATAATGGATTAAAAAGGATTGAATTGAAAGCACTTGAGGAATTAAGTTCTAATTTTTTTTCAGTTTTCAGAGTCGTATTTAAAAAATTCCACAGAAGCTAAAATTTTTCCACTTTTCAACGTCCTCATAAAAACTAAATTTAAAGGATGATTCAAACAAATCATCATTCCTCGATCTCCTAAATAAAATAACTATGAAAAAAAAAGGAAAAGAGTTGAAATTCCCTATTGAATGATACAGCTTCAAAACTGCTGTATGAAAAATATTGTTGCAGATCACACTATTTTTATTGTCTTTATTTAAAAATTTAACTTTGACACTTTTAAAAATTTTCAAACTAATAATATAACTTTAACATTATGTGCAGTTAATTCATAAATCAGGCTTTCTTTTAGAATTTATTGACTATCTAAAAATGGATTTGTAGGTAAAATTAATGAATAAAAAATTTTTACAATTATTTTTATGATATTCTAAAATTTGCCACAAGGCAAGAATATTTCCATTTTTCTTAAATTCAAGTTTATTGTGTTGTCATCAAAGAGCTTTAAAAATTATATTTCTATTTTCAAAAAGCAATAAAATCATATTAAGGAACAAAATAAAATTTTTAAAATTAAAAAGGAAATTTTATTAAGAATATAAAGATTTCAAAGAGGAAATTGATGTTTTTTAAGTAATTTTTAGTAATAATGCAGTAACCAGTGAGTAGATGGCAGCACGTATGTGGGGTGTTAAAAAAAAGTGTAAATTTGTCCATTTTTGGGTGGAACTGGAACTGTTTTTGGAACCTAATATCAGCTTGGAACTGGAACGGTGCATAGGCGCCGACTTCATAGGGTTTGGGGGGGCCCGAGCCCCCCCAATATTTTAGGAAGAGGGACTGGGCCCCCCCAATAATTTTAAAGTTTCAAAAATGTTTGGCATTTTTCTATTCTTTATGGCTTTAATTTGGGCATAGAAAATTTCCGCTTCCATTCATAACAAATCAAATTATATTATCAATATCTCCATTTTATTCACAGAAATTCAAACAAATCCACTCCCTAAAATTTGGATATTTCCCACGCCTTTTTTATTATTTTCATTGAAAGATTTATTATTTCCTGTTTGAACAAAGAAGCAAATTCATTTTGCTCATCTGTTCTTACTTTTTTTGTGAAAAAAATGAATTTATCTAATAATTCAGTCAAAATACTACTTTAGACAAGCATTCATACGATTGATTCATAGAAACGAATTTATTTATAGTTTTGGGTGATCCCTTTTTCGTATATCCCTTATTGGTGTCGAGAAAAAACCGTTCAAAACAAAAACCGTTCAGACAAAAACCGTTCAAAAAACAAAAAAACTCTTAGCTTTACACATGTAATAAATTTATTTGTTTTTTATTGAACGGTTTTTTCGTATATCCGAACTATTTGTCTTTAGGGTGTTTTAAATGTGTTTGGTAAAAGAAAATGTTACTTCGAAAGCGATTCCGTTTAAACAAATGATTTTATTTTGGTTTATACTGCAGACGAAATGACCAGGATATGGACTGTAAACGCGTAATCTTGACAATTGCAGGTAAGAATTCTGTGCACTTTTTACTTAGATAGAATAACTAAGTTGCATATAAGAAGAAAACTAATTAAATAACTGGTAGATATAAATTTATGTTTAAATTGAGAAAAAAATTGGGGGATCTAAAGTATGCCCTTGTCTATGTATTGGCGTTAAAAAAACGTCTCCAGAGTCAAAATTGCAAAGTATGTATATTTTTAGGTTCCATATTTATGCAACAATTATAAAAATTAACAGTGTGAAAAAGGTTTGAAACTTTTTTGTGAGGTTTTTACTTGTGTGTGAAAAAAGTGTAAAACTATCTATTTTCAGGAATTTAAAACTAAAAAATAATTATCTAATATAAATTTAAGAATGGGATTTAAGGAGAGCGAAATTTCTTTAAGTAAATAATTAGGGTTTTAAAAATATAAATTTTTTTTACAAAATGTTACATGTGCCATGCAAGTTCAGCGACGGTTTAGTGACAGTCCCAAATTAGTAATGATGGACCAATTTTTTTAAGTTTTCTATTTCGATTTTTTATAATTGGGGTAGTTTATTAGCTTCTCTCCCAGAGACGTAGCCGATAAAAAAATCAGAAGGGATGTTGGATTGCCTTTTTGGTCAAAAGAGTTTCAAGGGGGATACACCCCCAAGCTACGGCCCTGGGCCCCCCCAATATTTTTCCGAAGTCGGCGCCCCTGGAACGGTGGAACCGGTTCCACGATTTTGCTAATACGTAACATCCCTAATCGTACTACTCGTACTACCACTCTAGGAATGCGCTAGTGTTCTCGTCTCTCTCCCACGGTAGGGTAGGGTTGCCATGCATCCATCCCCCACTCGAAGTAAAAAAGAGCCAAACTTGTCACCGAAAAATAGCTTCGAAAATACATCTAAATTTCGGTGGATCGCAGACGATAAAGATTTGTGTCTATAACTTTTACAAACTTCCATGTTGGGACTTAAAAACTTAATTAACCGAAATTAAAAAATAACAACTTCTGTTATTGAAAATTATTGTTTTGGGCATTGTGTTATTTTAGACATAGGGCTAATAGGCAGACATAGGGCATCATAAACATCAGAACAATCGGAGTAAAAATTGCAAGTATATTGTTATTTCAATGGTTACATATAGAAGACAGTTCTTTACGACCTATCAGAAAATACATCCATAAAACTTAATTTTCATCCAAGTTAGTCTAGTCCGGCTGCCCAAACTTTTCCGATCCATTTCAGTGAATCTTTGAAGTAATAAATCCCTACACACAGGGTTGGCTGGATTGGACCCAATGGGTTTTTTCAAAAAACCCATGTGAAAAAAACCACATTTTGTTGGACCAATTTTTGAGTTTTTCAAGAAAAATCCAAGATTTTGGCAGTTTTAATATTGAAGAAAAACATTTAGCGAAATAACATACCAAGAACTGCAGTTGAGTGGGTTTTTTCAAAACTTCAACCAGGTTTCAATAATTAAGGTTTTTTTCATTATTGAATGGTTTTTTTCAAAACTTAGAACGTTTTAAGTTCAAAGTTTAAACTTTATTAAAAAATTAAGGAGGATTTTTTTAAATTTCAGTATCTTTTTCAAAGATAAATAGAATTCTTTCAAAATTGAATGCAGGTTTTTTCAAAGTTTAGGATATTTTTAAAATGTTAATGTTTTTTTTTTCAAAATTTTAACTAGGTTTAATTTTTTTTTTAGCGCGGTAGACTTTTTTTTAAAACTCTAATAACTACCATAATTATAGCGCGATTTGAAATAAAATTGAATAAAATGCACATCTTTAAGTATACTACAAGATTCCGCTGACACTGACAATTGATCGATTTATTAATTTTAATATGCAGGGTGTTTCAAAATTGCGTTGCACGGCTTTTATTCGGAACCAGCCCCTCCAAGGGTCATGGAAGTAAGGTCTACCCCTAGGTAAGTGACCCTGGAGAATCTATTGTGAGGACTTACAGCGCCCCTAACGGCGAAATTAAAAAGTTAAAAAAATTAATTTAAAAACTAAAGGAGATAGATCAAAAACCTCAATGAGAATATTGTTGCCAACGTCAAGAAGAACTCATTGAAAAAAATTTGATCAAAATATCTTGAATATTCGCGGAGATATTAGCATGTGAAAATAGCACTTTTTCAGGGGTCAAAAAGTAAAAAGTTCGCATATTTGCAAATTTTTCAGTGAAATTGTGTAGTTTTGTGTTTTTTTAGTTGAAAAAACACAAAATTTAATCAAAAAATCGAAAAAATTTGCAAATATGCGAACTTTTTACTTTTTGACCCCTGAAAAAGTGCTATTTTCACATGCTAATATCCCCGCGAATATTCAAGATATTTTGATCATTTTTTTCTATGAGTTCTTCTTGACGTTGGCAACAATACTCTTACTGAGGTTTTTGCTCTATCTCCTTTAGTTTTTAAATTATTTTTTTAACTTTTTAATTTCGACGCTAGGGGCGCTGTAAGTCCTCACAATGGATTCTCCAGGGTCACTTACCTAGGGGTAGACCTTACTTCCATGACCCTAGGAGGGGCTGGTTCCGAATAAAAGCCGTGCAACGCAATTTTGAAACACCCTGGTAGTGTCATTTGAATATTACGGAGAAACTTCGGACTACTGTAGAGCTCTTACTGCATGAGGCCCACAATACAATACACCGTTTTAAACCGCTTGACGCCTGGTAAAACATATTAAAATTTCATGCAACCTATCTCAAGCAAAAGTGCTTTTATTCAAGTATTACGGAAACGTCTTTAACTTGATACAAATCATGAAATATGTACCCGATCTCTTAGTGCGACACATAATTGTAATAAACTCGATGTCCCGAACAACATACTAGCAATGACTGAGAAAAAAGGATACTACTACGCTTTCAAACTTTGATCTAAAATACGACCTGCAATATAAATAACACCCCTTAGAAATTTTTATTTTCTTAAAGTATTTTTAATTACCTTTACAACGATGTATAACACTTGTAATTCGAACAAAATGTAAACAAACTTTGAGCTCGAAATCAATCGAAAAAATGGAGTAATTGGCATTATGGACAAGTAGACTTCTTTCTGCCTTAAAAAATCCTGAAATACGTCCTAATCACAATCAAAAAAATTTTTAAAATAATTATTATCGATTTATAAGCGAAATGCGGACTTGTGTTTTTTAACGATACGGAGGACCTTTTTTCAAACTCTAATAACTTATACTAAATATGAAAGGTATATTCATGAAAATCGGATGTGATATGCATACAGACGTATATTTTAAGAAACAATCACTTTTTAAACCATTATTAAAAAATATTGTACTTTATTTAAGAATTATCGACGTTTTTCGGTAAAGCTACGGACTATCATAGAATCCGTAATAAGAACAGCAAACCTTAATGCAATACCAATACACCGTTTTAATCAGCTAATAAAGACGCACAACATTAAAATTCTATAACCATAGGTATAGTACAAAGAAAGTTATGAAACCTACGGAAAAACTGACATTATTTTGACAGAACACATTCAACACAAAAAGAACTCACTAAAATTTGAAACAAAAACCACTTACTATGTAGGAGAAATCATTGATTTTTGAAAAAACCCACACTTTTTCCGAAAAAACCCAGCTTTATATGGGTTTTTTCAGGGTTTTATTGAAAAAACCCACACACGCAACCTGCTTACACACCACTATAATCCCTTCATATCTTAAAATGGGATTACTTTGGCCAACTTCAATGTAAACCACTTTTAAGTGTGATTTTAAATTTTAAATATTTTTAATGAATTTTTGGCCCTAAGTTACCCTGAATTGGGGTAACATTGGCCCAGACCTCAAAAACCCCAAAATTCAGGCGTTGAGTTACTATTAGATAACGCTAAACTATTTAGATGTGTTTCTAAGTTACCTATCAATGATGACTATAACAATCCATTCCAAGTTTATTTTAAGTTAAATATAAGAAAATAAAGCAATAAAACATGTTTTCATACAGAAAACTGATTTCATTTTAGAGTTATAATAAATTTTTAAAGGAAAGACAGGAATGAACACTTCACAGTATTTTGACATCTTAGGTATAGGTCCATATTTTGATAGATTGGTTGCTTAAATTGTGGAGAAAAATCCACTTTTGAAACAAAACTGATATTTCTTCGAACACCGTCGATTTCACAATAATGATCTTATCTCCACAACCATAATACTATAGTTTAGGCTTGCTACCTAATGATTTGAATTTATTTCGGGTTTATAATTAATTTTTCAGCCGTTCTAATCTTCTGTTTCTTTGAACTCAATGAGTATTTCGCTTATTTCAGCAGATACCATTGGGTCAAAGTAACCCCAAATTGTGGGCCAAAGTTACCCTAACGTAATACAGTAAAGCACCGTTTATACGTCTCTCATTTATACGTCTTTTACATTTATACGTCGTTTTCGCTAAGTCCCAATTCATTCAAATAATCAAAATTGTTTTCAATTATACGTCTTTTCATTTATGCTCCGTTTTACGTCGGTCCCTTGAAAGAAGTATAAACGGTGCTTTACTGTAAAACCTAAATAACTGTCAAGCAACGCAGTGAAACCAAATAATGGCATCAAAAACTGTTAGAGGACTACATAAATGAGAGAAAAGTATGACCTAGCTGTTTTGAATCATGTTTTTTATTGCCTTTCCAAAGAAAAGCTATAAGGTGAACAAAAATTGACATTTTGATGTTACTCCCGTTGAAAGACTCCTAGTGATCGTATTTTAAGAATATCAAGACACCGCTTTAAGGATAGTTTGACAACAATTCTACCCGTCATCCCTAGCATTGAATATGTTATAAATACATTATTTCATATAGATATAGCCAGGACTCGATTTTTAAAAAAAGAGGTGATATAAAAGAAAGAGGTGATATATAGAAAATTATTTTTAAAGGTTGAAGGTAAATCTCACGTGGGGGAGGGGGGTCCAGCAAAATCTCACCAAGGGGGGAGGGGGGAGTCCAGATTTTGGAAAAAACACCTCACGTAATTTATTTATGTTCCCTAAGTGTTTCTCTGTTTCTCAACTTTATTTAGTTCACAACACACATAAATTATCTGGATATATTTGCAGTACACCTGAGTATGAAAAAAGTTTTACAACATAAAAATATTTATTCTCGAAAATCAATTCATGAGGAAGATTGTGTTTCTATTTGTAAAACGTTAAATAAAATCGCTGTTGTTATAAGTCACCAAACAAGCTAGCGTTACATCTTTTAAAAATATCTATGTTTTTGATCTCTTATACATCTTTCAATGCAGAAAACCCTAACTCACAGAACTATTAGGAAAATACAAAAGACATGAGAAATGAAATAGCTTTCATACAGATTCAGGAAAGTTTGATATTTTTTTATGACAAAGGGAAAAAACATATAAAGCGTTTTTGTAAAGGATAAACGTTAAAATTTATCTTATATCAAATCAAAGAACTGATCTGTTTTCAAATTCGAGGTATTTTAAAAACTAAAATTGAACAGACTTGCAATCGTCTCTATTCAATAATTACGAACAGATTCGTATTCGTACATGGGCATCTAAGGCAATAATTTTTGAAAGATTATTTTGTCTTATACACCAATCTCGTCTAATAGGACAATATTCTCGGATGAATGTAGAAGACTTATAATTAATCCACCATCTTAATCGAATATTATGCTTTTAGAAAAGTAAACTGTTGAAAGCACAATGAGAAAATGCATTTCTTGGAGGAATTTTAACGGTTTACGGAGTCTATCTAAGAGGCTAAACCACACAATTTTTTATATTACCCAATCCAGAAATTTTGGATAAAAATTAATAACATCCCATTATTCGTCAAAGCAATTTATGCAAAAGCTGTTCTTGCATGTCGCACTCCCTGGAACTCCCGCGACAACAGCTTTCAAAAGAGCCAGGGAGCCGAGATTCCGAGAACAAGCCTCTCCTTGGAGGGGAGATAAGGAGGTTCCCACCACCCCGTTCTGAGGGGAAGGAAATCGGCCGACGGTCCTAGCTGTTGGTCGAAGAAATGTGTTTTCGTTTTCCGAGAGCCGTTGTTTAAGAGTTGGAATATAATGCGTTTAAAGCAGTGGTTCTCAAAGTGGGTTCCGCTGAATTCTGGGGTTTCACGAAAAAATAGGGGTTCCATGTGACAAACTTTATTTCATTAAAAAATAAGAATGGACAGTGCCCTTGGACCCAAAACGGTTCTCAAAATCAGTTATAATCCTACTTTTACCAGTCGAATCTCAAAATTTTTCTGGGAGAGGAGCCCCCAGAATCCCCTCACAGTACCCCAAGGGATCTTGCGTGATACTTTTTTGGAAAATCTCCAACTTTTTGACAAAAGGTAAAGGTGATTATCTGGAAAAGTGCCCCCCCTTGTGTTGGATTCACACCTAGTTTCATTTAATATCAGATATTAAGTTTAGAAAAGTCGTTGATAAAAAATATTCAGGGTTCCGTGATCATCGGTAATAAATTTGGGGGTTCCACGACCAAAATAGTTTGGGAACCACTGGTTTAAAGTCCTTAAACGGTAGATTTACGATGTCGCAAATTTTCTTGGCAAATTTGACCAGCAATCTGGCAAATCTGGTTCAAATAAAAAAGAATCAACACCATGAGCGGATGGATTGTGTGGGTAGCTCAAATTGGGGTTCACAATTAAGTTTTAAAAGAACACAATTAGGTAAATAACCTTAATATTAAATCACAAAATTATTGTTATTTGCAAAAAGATTTAAAATATTTTAAAATTTAAAATATGCACAAGTGAATCGTTGAAAATAAGTTTTAAATAGTAACAACAGAAAATTGTTTTTCAACACATCTAGGATCATAGTGGCGTAAGTAGAAATTTATTTCGAGAGGGGCCCAAATGTCTTTCCAGAAAATTAAATCACTATCAGGCCCCAAGTTAAATTTTTGCATAGGAGAAGAAACTCGGAAATTTCCTCAAAACCCTTTTCACGTATCTTTGCAAGTTTAAAGTTCTTTTTTAATATTTTTTAGTAAGATTCGCGCGTCCTTTTATGAACCTAATTTGAAGATAAATGTAATTAGTGGAATTCTAAATACGAAAAGGGGGTTCTGGGGGTCCTCCCCCAGAACAATTCCGGAAATTTGACCCTAAAAAAAGGGTTTTAATTCATTTTATGACATTTTCTAAATATGGAGCTACAGATATTCACAAAAAATCTAAGACAAATTTAATTCAATAGTTTTTAGTCAATTTTAATAGTCAATTTTAAGATCATTTTAGTGGACGAGCTAAAATAAAAAATCAATTTTGTATTTTGAATCAAGATTATTAAAATCAATCCTGATCGAGTCTTGGCCATCCTTTTTTTACTTGCTGACTTTGCTCCAAATTTCTCCTATATTTAGAGTGTAATTCTATGTTTAATGTGACTTTGTTTTTCAAAAAAAATACGGGATATATCAGTTAAGAGGAAAAGTCACAGAGAAACGGGAGATTTTGCATGAAACTCAACAGCCCCATAACTAAACATTGATTGAAAAGTTGGGGATAGGTAAAATAATTTCCCAATCCTGGTCTCGCATACTCGCACAAACACATAAGTTAAATTTAGCCTTTAATAATCGCCAAAAAATGTGATGATTAAAACTTCGTGTTTGTTTTGAAATTTGGTATGCAATTTTTATTCGACTCTGGAACACCCACTCTTTTTTTAATGCTTCATGAAATTAACTGTTACAAAATTTCAACCTAACCAATTGAAAATTATTGAAAAATACCTCCTTGCCACAAAAAGTAGTAAAAAATCTAGGGTTTTAGTCAATATTTTTCTCGTTTGGTGGAACTTTGTCAGAAAGTTGGAGCGTATACCAGCCATTTTTATCGAGTAAATCCGGTGAAGATCTATCTTTTCATGGAAAATGGTTGTTTTTTTGGTATCAATATGTTTTAACAAAATACTGAAAAAATTCGAGAGTTACTGAAACCCATTTGTTATAACAAACAACATTATTATTATGTTATTTACATAAGATAACTACTAGTTGTATATCATGGTTAGTGTATTATTAAATATTTTTCATTAATTTTTATTTATTTTGTCATTTAATACAAAAGGAAACGATACTTTAAAGTTAAACGAAAGAAAAAACGTCCACTATCTGCGAAACACGCATAGACCATGAAGATCTCACCCTCCACGCTTGCCAAAAAAAGCGCATGAGGGGATAATCTGGGAACCCCGAACCGAATGGCTCTCCCGGGGGTCATGGGAGAGGTCAAGCGACAGAATTTCTGTGCTGGAGGTATCCCCTTGAAACAACCTTCGTCCTCCCCCCATTTCTGAAGCCCCCTCCTCTCCAATGCAGGACCCCTCGTGTTTTAGAAAAAGAGATACTATTGCAAATGATTGTAGAAAAATACGTTTTATTTGGTAGAAGCTTGCAACAAAGAGGGATTGTTACAAATGATTGTTAAAAAATACGTTTTATTTTGTAGCAGCTTGCAACATGCAACGATTTTACCACCGTGTGACAGTTTTGCCATAATTTTGCAACCATCTGTGCTACTTGGGATAGGGTCATGGAAGTAAGGTCTACCCCTAGGTAAGTGACCCTGGAGAATCCATTAAGATGACTTACAGCGCCCCTAGCGGCGAAACTAAAAAGTAAAATTAATTTAAAAACTAAAGGAGATAGAGCAAAAACCTCAGTGAGAGTATTGTTGCCAACGTCAAGAAGAACTCATTGAAAAAAATTTGATCAAAATATCTTGAATATTCGCGGAGATATTAGCATGTGAAAATAGCACTTTTTCGGGGGTCAAAAAGGAAAAAGTTCGCATATTTGCAAATTTTTCAGTGTTATTGTGTAGTTTTTTGGTTTTTTAGTTGAAAGAACACAAAATTTTATTAAAAAATCAAAAAAATTTGCAAATATGCGAACTTTTCACTTTTTGACCCCCGAAAAAGTGCTATTTTCACATGCTAATATCTCCGCGAATATTCAAGATATTTTGATCAAATTTTTTTCAATGAGTTCTTCTTGACGTTGGCAACAATACTCTCATTGAGGTTTTTGCTCTATCTCCTTTAGTTTTTAAATTATTTTTTTAACTTTTTAATTTCGCCGCTAGGGGCGCTGTAAATCATCTCAATGGATTCTCCAGGGTCACTTACCTAGGGGTAGACCTTACTTCCATGACCCTAGGAGGTGCTGGTTCCGAATAAAAGCCGTGCAACGCAATTTTGAAACACCCTGTATTTTGAAGTGAAACTATTGCTACACTACACATCTGTTTTGAAGTTTCTTAGCGTGAATCAATGAAACCTAGCTTTAAAAAATTAATTACGAAAGAACACATACTTAGTGAGCCATCTGTGAACAAGAAATAGTTTTTCATTACCTTAAAGATTTGGGTGTAGTCGCTTTTTTACTTAGAAAATTTAAAATAAAATAAGGTGAATAATATGTTAAAAATTTCCTTAAAAATTATCTATTGTAATTTTTAAAGTTTGAAACAACTTTGAATAACACTTTAAATTGCCCGGCTGATATCCCCTAATTCCAGATTCTGAAATCAGCTACAAAAAGATGCTTCCATGCTTTTTGAATCGGACTCCGTGAATTTCAAACCTTCAGAAGCTAATGAGGTAAAAATCGACCAGTTGTGGGGAAAAGCCTAACATCCCATGACGCATCAAAGAACGCGAAATATACATTTTGTGAGAGCTGCGAAATATTAGTGGGATATTTAGAAATTTATTTCTAAAAGGGGTTTAACACTTTTAGATTTTTAACCGATTTAAAGCTATATTTTTTACAAATTTAGTCTAGTATTTTACAAATTTAGTTTAGTATTTATTTACAAATCTTTGGAAAATTCAATCCGCTTGAGCCAATTAATTAAATTGATACTTTTGAGTACTGTCAGTACACGGAGTGCTAAAATATTCTCCCAATACAAAAAAACATGGATTTTTCATCGCAGTTTTAAGTCTTAAAAAATAATATACTTTACTTTTGACTTCAACTACTTTTTTGCGGGAACAAAAATGACAATCATGGGAATCCGATCAAAATGGCAGCTGAAAGCCCAACTTCAGTTAAATCTATTTGCATTTCCCGCTTTAATACTCATCATAGAACCTTTTGCTGCTTTTTATTCTAAAAGAGGGAATCTGAAAAGAGTGTTCCTGCAAAGTATCGTCAATATATTCGTAAGGATGGTTATTATTCTATTTAAAGTTGGTGGGACTTGTAAGCACCGTCTGAAGATAAAGGGTTAAGAAGGGAGAATTCCAAATACAGTCGAATCTGCTTAATGTGATCGCAATTGTCCGAGATTAAACTGATAACATTATCCGATTGATAACAATAAGCGATTTTATATCAAAAAGCAGCAAACAATGTAACTAGATTGTTTGCTTTGAAATCAAATTTACATACTCGTAATTAATGTATTTAAAACAATTTTACACTGTGTTTTTGACAACTTAAAAATAAAATAATCGCTTACTTTGTAATTTTATTTATATAGAAAGGTCTGTCCTTTTGTGTGCACTCCATTACATCCTTCCAATCCAATAAACCACTTATTTTATAATCTGAATTCCAATAAACAAGGGGTAATCAAAATCTCTCATCAGAAACATCTGCAAGGCGCCTATGGTTTCTAACCATTTCTCACAAGCATGGATTCGGACCCCCCCCCCTTGAACCGTTTTTTTTAAAAATATTGTGCGGAATATTTTCTCAGTTTCAGAAAAAAGAAACCCAGATGCTCAAAGGTGGGGCAGATATTTACTTTTAGAAATTTACCTTCAAAACGAAACCCGATAGCGGACGTTTTTGAGATGAGACAAATTTTGATAACATTAAGCGGCGTGTTGATCCATAGTTGATCACATTAAACGTTACATTTTACATTAAATTAAATAAGAATGATCGGGACCGGTCGATTTCGATAACATTAACCATGATCACATTAAGCGGATTCGACTGTATCTAGAGTAATCTAACGGTTATTATCATTAGAAATATGTACCTGATATAAAGATTTCACGTCGAAGGTTTCAACAACGGGATGACGTTTTTCCTTCTTTGTTTCTTGAGGTGAAAGAGCAGGTTGATAGGCAGGTTCGTGCCTTGGAGCGCTCTGGGGTGCGTTTCGGAACCTGCTGGCCACAAACGGAGCCGAAGAAGGTCTACGAGTTGTCACCAGAGATCGAGAGAGGTAGATCTGCCTTTCACTAGACATGTCTGGGGGTGCTATGTCCTTGATAACGTTCTCCAGAGATTTGGAACTCGTGGAATCGAAAGTTTTCGCGAAACTGCTCTCCGAGTCTGGTGAACTTTTCGTGTTATGAGTATCGAGTTCCAATGGTGTACCAGACTCGAAAATATCCCTGAAGTCGGTATAAATCGTTACTCTACTCGTATTCAACGAGTTTTGAGCGGCAACAGAGTCTGTTAAATCGTTTTGTAGTTGGGACGAGCTCTTCCAACCGTCGTGGTTGTATGAGCTAGGTCTGATGTTCACCTGAACTGGAGGTCTGACGTTGACACGATTCTTGAAAATCCTCTCTGCTGGACGATTTGGCACTTGTTGTTCTGAACTGGAAGGGTTTCTGTACTCTACAAAATTGCCAGCAGGTTTCGAAGCTCTTGGTTGGTGATGGTTTGGCACATTCTGTTCCGTGTTCCGAAGCCTCGTTCTAGGTTCCATCTCGTCTCTGATTTTCGCGCTTCTTAGCCTGTCGTAATTATGTCCCGTGTTTTGGAATCTGGAAGCAGAAAGTTTGAACTCTCCACTGTCTCTTATCGGAAGGGAGATCGATCCTTCGAGGTTGTGCAAGTTGGTTTCTGGCCTGTTCTGTTGTTCGAATGAAGGAGGCGGTTTAGAAAGATCGTTGTTTCTGAATGCGATGGGAACGTAGTTGCCGTGGACGTCGCGACCGTAGCTGATTTCCGTTCGGTGGTTCTGGTGGGGATGGTTGAGGACACCCAAGTCGGAGAGCACTTTGACACTTCGCTGGGAGTGTGAGGGAACGACAGAGTCCTCTGGTGGAGGTCTGAAGCGGTTTGGCGGGGAGGTTCTATGCCTGCTGAAAAAAAAAACATTAATTAAAAAGGGGGTAATAGATGGTCATTTATAAAAGCATCTTTAAAGAATATGTACCATCGAAATTTTATACTTATTAATTTAATACTTATTTAAGCAAACCTATTATTTATTTTCATAACATCTTTTTTTTTCAAAATCAATCTACATTTAAAACCTTTTTTTGTAATGGAAATTTTGGATTATCCTGTGCATATTACAGATAAAAATAAAACTTAATGTGAAGAAAAAAAATTCTATAAAAAAATTTCGATATGGTATTCTAAAATTTGATCGAAAATTGCAAAAATATCTCCCATGCAAAACGCTTAAAGTCAAATTTAAAAGAAAATTTTGTTTTTTAACTTTTAGTACTTATATTAGAAAGATTTAGTTTAGAAGTATATATTTTTTAAAATAAAACTTTTTAATAAATAAAATTAAAATAAGAAAAAAAGTTTTGTTTAGAAAATGTTTCAAAAAAGCTTCTAAATTTTTTTATTAAACTTATTTAATTCATGTGATAAAAGTAACGTTTTTGTGACCAAAAAATAGGGTCCTTGAATTACCACGCTTTAAAACTACTTTAACCAAAATATCATAAAATTAAATAGTACTCAATGCTCATAAAATTAAAAGCATAAAATTTTAACTCATTTTCACTTAAATTAAAACAAGCCTTTAAAGCACATTCATCATCCCTTTTCTAAGCGAAAGCATTACAGCACGCGTAGTAGTAGTTTTCCCTGCAATAAGTGAGCTCTAAAGGAAAAGCTCGTTTTACAGTTAAAGTTGTGTTTGTTTTGCTGCAATAAATCAATCACATAGGAAAAGCACGTTTTACAGTTAACGTTGTGTTTGTTTTGCTCCAATAAATCAATCACATAGGAAAAGTACGTTTTACAGGAAACGTTTTGTTTGTTTTTATTTCACTGCTAAATTGTAGAAGTGGCGGACCTGGAAAAAGTGCCCGAAACTACGAACCTGGTTCGGGGGAAGCCCCTGCCAGCTCCATAGGAGCAATACATAAGGTTTGGGGAAATTTTATTAGGTTCGGGGGAAGGTTACAACTTTTTCCAGGTCCGAGAAGTGGTACAGAAAAATAGACGTTCTCAGATAACATTTTCAATTAGATTTATTGGATTCTCTTTTAAATCATCGTTTCTCATAGTGGCTCACAAACCCCAGAAACAAAATAGCGGAATTTAAAAATTTTTATGTCAAAAAAATAATGAACTAAATTTACAATATATAGTAAAAATTTGCATTGAGTAAAATTTGCATATAGTAAAACTGTATTGAGACTTGGAAGTGATTTGCCAGTTTCTTTAGTTTTTTGTAAAAACATGAGTTGGGAAAATTGTTGGGAAACGCTCTTTTAAGTCTAAAGGAATGTACCAAATGCGAAACAATTTAAAGGTGATCAGTAAATAAAATATTTAAAGGAAGTACATTAAGAAGATAATTTTAAGCATTAGTAAATTAGAATTTTGCAAATCTTTGTTATAAATTTAAAAAATACCATAAAATTATTGAATTTTGATATTATAAAACGGTGTGAGTATAGAAAACAAAAAAGCTTGTTGGACAAGGTATGTTCTTTATACCTTTTTGAGCTTGAGCAATGATTTACAAGTAATTATGTTATTCTGAAGGGTTGGATAGGCTTAGATATAAAATTATGTGATATTTTATTCGTAAAACTAAAAAAAAAATCCTATTTACATTAGCAAGGCTTCTTAAATAAATAGATTTAAAAAAAACTGAATGAATCAAAAAAACTAATAATTAAATAAATTAAAATAAATTAAATTAAATAACTAATTACTAAATATAGATTAAAATATAAGTAAAAAGCGCTAGTTCAGATAACCATTTGTGCCAAGTTATAGTATAAAATACGAGAAACCTGGCATATTTGGTATAAGCTGTCTTCTATAGAACCAGGGAAGCGAAAAAAAATCGTTTTAAAAATTTATTGTAATCTTAACTATCATTTCTTGGGGGTTACCTGAAATTTACTGTAGTGACGCCAAATGATTATATATCGCCAAGCAACTGCTAATCTTTATGTGGGCTCTATTCATGGGTAATGACTTACCTATTTCCTCTCCTGGAAGGTTCTGCATAGAGGGGCGCCCTTGGCATGGGGCTGTCCGCCAACAGAAACACGGGCTGCAGTTCCGAGAGGGACGCCCCCAGGTCGCCCCAAAGATCTCCTGCGTATATACCGGGAAGGATCTCGGAAGGCCCCTGAAACTATAGAAAGTAAAGGATGTTAAAATATCAATAGGCACTTTAGGTGGAATTTTATAGTGTTTAGGAATAGGAGCATAAAGGGACCTTTCAAATGGTGTTACGCAAGCTTGTTTTCACTGACAAGGGAGGAGGATATGAGAGACCGGTAAGACGTTAGTTAGCATTTTGTATTTTAGAAAATCTCTTGCAAGTTAAAAATTCTATAGTCTAATTTGTAAAGTTCAATTTTAATATTAATTAATTGCAAAGAAATTTTGTATGCAATTCTGTTCAAACTTCATTTTTAGTCAAATTTCATTATATTAAATTCGACTTCAGTAAAATCATCATTCCTGAATGTTTTTCCGAAAATATGAAGGGAGAAAGTTGTTAAAAATAAACAAAAATATGTTCACTCAATAATATTTGAACGGTCCCTAAGTTACTATTACATCAGTTGACGTTCGGTTTTACGTACTTTAAAATAAATAGTAAGTTCAAGGGTCCAGATACAGGTTTGTATTTTTAACATATTTTTTTCAACACAAAATGAAACAACGAAGGTAATATAATATATCTACCCACCAACTTGACAAGATTTTTATCAGTTTTTGGAGGTTGTCTTTTATCAACATCGAAAAAAAAATTAGAGCCTATTCCTCCAAACATTTCATTCACTGGTCTGAGCCCAATACTAATCGACTAGCTAGGAATTTAGAACAACAATATTCGTAAAATATAAGTTTTTTCTTACCCTAAACTCTTGACATAATATGCCTTCCAGCAATGAAACACCTGGAAAGAAAGAAACATTCTTATATTACTCCGTTTAAAATTGTGTTAGGAGTGGCCTACTTTAAAGAAATGTTCAAGAACTCTCGGTTCCTAGCTGTGAAAAACCAGGTAAAATGACCTGAAAGCCTTGCGCCTGCCTACAGGTGTTCTTTTTTTAAGCCCCTCGAGTCTTGATCGTGCCCATGGAATGTGGATGAAGAATGTTCGAACATTCTTGAAAAAGTGCGGATGGAATTTTCCTCCAGGAAAACAAAAAATTGTGGCTATAGCACGTTACGTATAGCGGCAAAACTATTAAATAATTCAATTAAATGTTTAGAAATTCTAAAAATGTTTGGAGTTAAAAAAAAGACGGAACAATTTTGAAGCTCTTAAAGTGCATTCTGGATACCAAAGGGCTAACCTGTCTCAGCGCTGCCTTGAAACTATCATTTAACATTAAATCATTGAAGGTAAAATTAAAATCTTTAACCATATTATATGTAAGAATTTGGGATTTATACCATATATTTATCCTATCTGTTTTAAAGAGTATATATGTTACGGGCAATGTGATAAATCGGGCATTATTAATAATGCCTGAAGAGGAGCAGGGCAATATGATAAATTCTATGGCATTTATCAATGAAATTTATCACTTTGCCCGCCTCCACTCTTGGCATTATTAATAATGCCCAATTAATCACTTTGCCCGTAACATATATTTTTTGAAGAGGGTCTTGTTCCCCCAAATGCCCCCCCCTTACACACGCCCGTGGTGAGTCCAGAGATCATTAGTTTTTTTTGAGTTACTTCCCTACATAATACAAATGAAGAAAATATTAAGTAGAAAAGGTTAATACTGTTTTAGATATTCCACTACTAATTTGCTGATAAGGACCACTCCAACTTCTTCAGTTGACAGTCAAGTTACAAAAATACACACCATGATATAAAACGCTTTTATTTGCAATTCAAAGAACGTGTTTATGTGCCCAGAATGATGGTGCGTACGGGAATTCGTGTCAATGTTTTCTTTTGTGTCGTTCAAAACAAACAAAAATCGTGGAAATGGGAGTAAAAGTTTTTACTCAAAATAGAATACGAATGTGGTGGACGAGTTTCCCTTGTGTGAGTGGTGAATTAAGATTCCTGTTCTTTGTTTGCTTTGAGGCTATTTAACAAACAGAACTCTCAGACGTGCTTGTGTTATTGTAATGAGATGAATACTGAGAGTTATAATTAGAAAATAAATCTTGGTGGATATCACACGGGTTACAAGAAAGAAAAAAAACAGCTACGGCCCTAAAACGGAGACTAAGCGTTTATATTTTTTAAATTTGAAAACCGAGCACGTTCTGCGTCAAAAACGTCTATGGTAGATTTGCAGAGAATATAAGTAGGGACCTAATAAGGATTTTTTATTGGGATAAAGGAAACTTAATGAACTCATAAAATTAACCGTGAGGATTTTAATCTGCAGCAAGAATATTTTGGATTAGTTTTTTCCTATTAATTTTGAAACGTAACAGTAATAGAAAAGAGGAATGGAACCGATACAAGACCTTATCCTTTATCAGCAGTTACTTTAATAAAGCTTTTTGAAATGTATAAACTGAAATTATTGTTGGAAAGAATAGAAAATTATCTCTGTAATTTTTAAGAAAACTTACCTATCACTGCAGCTAACACCAATGACGATAGATCCATTTTTAACCTAAAATAAATTTCAAAATATGTTATGAAAAAGTGAAAAATAGCCACTTTAGGGGTCTTTAAGACTTATTTAACAATTTTACACGAAATTAGGTAATTCATTAGAAAATTTATTATAAAGGCATTTCAGAAAAAAAAATTATGTTTCTCTTCATAAAACTAATTCAAATATGTAATTTATGGACTTGTTATAAATTTCCCTGACAAAGTATCTGTGTTTTTCTTACTTTCTTAACATATGTTTTTATCACTCTGCTATGGTCTGCAAGACACAATACTTGTGATTATTTGATTAATCAAATAAATTTACTTTAAACATAATCTAAAAGTGCTTTTTAATTGAATTTGATCTAAGTTTTCATCAATATCTCCACATTATTATTTTTTATCCCCAACTTGTAATTCATTGACCTCAGGTGGGACCACGGGAGATTCGAGTATGGTCTGCGAAAGAGTCTACAAACTCAATTGAAAGTAAGTTATATATTAAATCTGTGGGAAAACAGCCTTCAGGATCAAGTTTGCATTAAATAGTAGATTATGGCCGGTGTTATTGCTAACTATTTAGTAATGAATGAACAACACAATCTAAAATATGTTTAATCTTTAAGCAGATTTTACATTTTATTTTAACGTTAATGTTGCACGTTATTATTCAGTTATCAATATTAATCAATATTATCAATATTAATTATTCGTTATCAATATTAATGCACGTTAAATATTGCAAACACAAATAATCGATTTCTTATAGTTGATTTGTAGTAAAATTTCTAATTGATATAAGTTGATTCTATCCTTACATGGTTCACTTTTAAGTAAGCTGAAATGGTTCATTTATTTCTACGAAGCCACTGCTTTTTTTTCGTCCCACGACCATTTTTAAGGTTTTTAACCTCATGCACAACCCTGGGAAATGCATTTCCTTGATTACAACTTTACAAAACTCTCAAATTGCAGTGGAATGAGGTATTCTCACGTTTTGAGATTACATTTTATTAAAATAGTAGATAAAAAACCATGAAGAATGACGTTTACATCAAGTATTTTCGTAGCCTAGTTTCTGAGATATAAATTTTTGAAATTTCGTTTTTCGTTTTGGCGCGAAAACACTCTCGAATCTCAAATCATGCGCTGTGAGGTCACATCCAATAGAAGCCCGTTTTCTGATAACGTGACTTTTCTGACGTTTTGGCAAAAATAAAATTGAATTTTAAATTATTTATTTAAACAAATTTTTGAACTTAAAAATCAGAAATTAAGGAGTTTTAAACCATAATGTATCGAAAAAGTATAAAATCAAGCAAATCCCTCACTCATGCAAATACCTCATTATGTGAAGAGAATTATCCCAATTATAAAATAAACGAGATCGAGAGACGAGTACTCCAGATGACTGCACAACGGGGGCCTCATTCATAAAGAGAAGGTTATAAAGATAGAGAAAGCACAAGCGTGAACTACTTTCTAAGACCGTCCCTAAACACGTTCTTCCTGTAGTAATCTCCACAGAAAAAAAGTCGCATTAAAAACAGATCTCTGACTTAATTTTTACATCATTCATATACTAAAGGCGGGTTATCCGAGCTAAATTTAGAAAACTATAGAGAAAGGCTTCGTGCTCTTGTCGGCCGTCACGACTCAAAGTCATGAATAAATAAGACCCATGGCTCGAGATGTGTATGTTAAGCGAGTGTATACTGTTTATTTGCATTCGGTGTGGCATGAGTGAAGGGCGTCCGTTTTCGGGTCATCGAGATTATGGAGTCGCTGATGTCCTGAATGTCAACCGCCGGGGTCGTGACATCGGTAAAGCGGCTTCACGGGACATAAAATTGTAGCTAGGATTGGAATATTGATGCTAACTGTATGTATGTGGTATTTATAGGGTTTCGTTTTCAGCGTGTTAGTGATGTCCATGTTCTTTTAACATAGAACTCTGGCAGCAATAGTTATCAGAGCTTTGTACACAGGATTTTTCTGTTGACTGAACTTTTTCTGCTTTCCACGATCTCTTTTTCAATATTTAGGAATTGAGCCAACGGAAATATTCAATTTATTTAACTACATATTTTGCCTCTCTTCTGACCTGTGTTTCATTTTATCTCAACTTCGAAAATATTTGTGGGTAAGGTCCAAAATGCTTTAACATACGGGAATGCTCATGTCGACAGGGGAATCGAAAGGTACAGAAAAGCTTTGTCATCTTTCGCTGCCGTTTTTTTACGATTATTTTTACCAGTAAAGTGGAAAAATCAGGTGGGTTGTACTGTATCGGTGTGGCTGAGAATAGAAAATTTTAAGACCTTTTTATACTGATACAATTCCTAATTTTACCATTTTGTATATTTTTAAACAATTATATTCATCAATTCCTGAAAATATTGGGTGGGTTCAGCCCATTCTTAGAAAACGTTAAGGGGCTTGATCCTATACCATTTGCACTATGAAGTCGGCACTTTTGTTAGTTAAGTTCAGACAGAGGATGTTATTAAATACTATAAACATTTCTGTTTGAAAAAGATCTGTGAAGAATTTCAAGTACAAGATTTCTTATTTCCTGGAGAAATACCGGGAATAAAAATTTATTCCCGTTAATATTTTTAAACATACTGAAATTTGTAATTTTGCACTTAATAGAATACAGTTCATTTTTATATTAAAATTTATCCTTTTATGAAGGGAAAAGGTTCTCTGATACAATTAAATAACTTGGGTATAGATTAATATCTGGTGTTTACTGTATTAGGGCTTTGTTGAAAGCATGAGGATATTTTACACATTCTTTTATACAGACAAATACGGCTCATGGGCAGATTTAGGTAGGAAAAGCAATGCCCTTTAGGTTAAATTTCCTATAAATGGTCAGAGAGTATTAATTTATAACTTAAATTTTTTTATTTAAATTTTGATAGAGAAATGCTGCCTTGAAATTTGGAGGGCCTCATGCAATTGAAATTTTTTGTCAAGAATTTTTCTACTTGGATAACATTTTACAAGGTTTATATAACGTCATATAAAATACCTGGATACCATTGATTATAACCCAGATAAAACTAAAAAAAGTACATACCTAGTAATTAATTTTTATAAAGGGGAAATTTTCATTATAAGTTGGATGAAATTTGTTTTAAAAAAGAAAAGGTTGTTTAAAAAATACATTAAATTTATCTTCTTTATCATTCATAAATCTGAATCCATAAATGTACTAGAAAATTTTTAAAATATAATATTTGGAAAAAAGTCGAAATACAGTACAAAATCATGATCAGTCATGTTTAAGTTTATTAGTACACACTTTATAATTATTAAATCAATATAATGATTGCTTTAATATTAAGCTAAATCTTTAATATTTCTAAAAAGGTTTTTCTAATCTATAAAAAAGTAGTTTTACAAGAGTTTTTGGTAAAAGAAAGACAACATACATTATGTATTATGTACACACCAATAAAATTTCGAAAAATCCCTACATTATTTTACATTGGTCCTCTTAAACCAAAAATATGCTATTCACTCTGAAACAACCTATCAAATAAATTCCATAACCAAATAACAAAACAGTAAGAGGCAATTTCAATTTTAGGTCCATCCGTTAGTTCCCGCTAAATATCGCCAATCTCTTTCGAACGCTCAATATTCAAATGTAAACAAATTTTTCTAATTTTTAATGATAAACTGAACAGTTATAGATCTAATTAAACATTTTAATCTATGAGTTTGAAATTATTTAGCAATATTTATACTTTATAGTGTCCAAAAGATATTGCCGATATTTAGCGGGAACGGAATTGAACACGATTTTATGTCTACAAATCAGAGAAAGCATAATATCGCCTATTCAATTCATGCAAAAATTACCTACTAAGAGAGCGGATGAGGTATAATAATGAACTCACCTCAGTTGCGACCTTCAAACTCTCGTCTCGGGGAGGACGGTGGGCATTTATAGAATCGTCTGAAGATGGAAATCGGGGTCATCCCCATCTCGGTCACTCCACCCGCCACTCTCACCACCACCACCGGACGATTTTTCTTTTTCGAATGATTGATGTCTAGTACCTACACTTGTGGATTGAAACACGCATGGTGACTCCGGCCCGGAACAAGGACTTTGGTTTTTTTTGGGGGGGTTGACTTTCACATTTTTGCTGAGACAATTCCTTATGAGTACTTTTATTCGTTAAATTTCAGATGATTTGTACCAAGGAGTTTAATTTTGGTGCTCTAAATTTCAAAATTGCGTAATGAAATCCCAAAACTAAAAAATCCCCATTTCCTTGATTAACCTCCCTATAACTATCATCTCGTTTTTTATGCAATGTGAACCTCAAGTGAAATGGGGGGGTCTAGGGATTCTCTCCAATTTTTTTTTAATTTTGCCCTTTAAAAATAGTATTTAAGCTTATTTTGATACTCTAGATTACACCCAAAGATCCTCGTTCATTGTAAGATATTAGATTTTCAAGGAAAAACAGTGCATAATAGATTTCAAAATTTTGAGGGGGGCTAAGGGTCCTCCTCCCAGCAATTTAAAAAAATTTTTACTCTTAAAAATAGGGTTCTGACTCATATTTACACTAGAGAGCCTGTATACGAGAGAGAGAGAGGCGACAACTCTCTTAAAAGCGTCTCTGCGCATCCAATTCTGTCCAAACTGTATCATGCCGCTTGTCGCGCGACCCATGCTAATCCTATGGAGGGAAACCTCCGCCTGTTGCGAACAGAAAACCTGTTTACCGATCTGCTCGCGCTATACTGTGTTGTCGCCTCTCGTGTACAGGCTCTCTAATTTACACCTTTTGGGTTACACCTGAAGAGAACGGCTCCTTTCAAGACGCTTAATTTTCAAGAGGAAAAAATATTACACAAATGAGGTTAAAATTTCGGTGAGGTTGGTCTACCCCATCAGTTGGAACCGTCCCTTGTCCATGTCCACAAATGTATTTATTCCCAGAACCTTGCGATTTTCATATTATTGAATACTTTGGGAATATCATTTTGAACATTTATGAAATTTATTTGTATACCAGAAAGGACAAAAAATGAGTAAATTCGCTGTTTTTATCAGTTAAATTTCCAAGCGTTTTTTTACCCCCAGACCCCTAAAAAGACCTTGATCAGAAGGAGCAAATGATAATTCTCTATAATTGCTTAAAGAAGATTCAAAGCAGTATTAAACTAATTTCCAATAAAAAAAATTGTGTTGTAAAGTTTAAAACATCAATTTTGGATTTTACTTTTAAAAGGACTGAATGGGGGATGGAGGTTTTTGAGCTAAACTAACAATGGAGAAAGATATAAAATCCATTTTAAAATTGTCTATGTGAATCTCCCCCATAGCCTAATCCTAGACTGTCTAAACACTTGTGGGTGTCTAGTTTTTTAAATATCTTTTTTCTATTCTATTTTTTTCTAGGGATGTTCATCATTATTTGAGACTATTCCTCTCTCATATTTACCTCATCTAAAAGAAGGATTTCCTGTTTTAGCATAAGGGTAATATGATGATAAAATAAAACGGATCTATAATACAGTGATTTAAGAGTGACAGAGACTTGAAGAAGGGAATTTCTTAAATGTAAGAAATGTTTTCAAAATAAACCTTTAATCAATACAAAAACTAACTAGTATAAGGTACTTGTACCCAATATGGACTTGGACAGGACACCCCTAATATCTTAAAAAGTAAGAAACTTGATCGAGAGTTGGCATTACATGTTCTTGAAAAAAAAGCAGCTTAAAAGATAATTTAGTCTGGAAAGTGCAAAAAAGAGCACTGTTCGCCATTTTGAAGGAAATTTGTGTTTTCATGGTGTGCTGATCGTAATTACAGGTTAAGTTTAAATTCTTATTAGATATGGTAAAATTACTTTAAATATTAAAAAGTGGAGTGTTTTAGAAAGCGGATAAAAGATATTTTCGTTTGCTATTGCGTATATTGCTTAAAAATGTTTTCTTTGTTTATTTTACAAAGATTAAGTAAAACTACGCCCTGTTCCCATTATGGACACCTCATGTCCACATTGGAAATACAGCAAGTGAATCTTCAGATTCGGAAATTTGTAAAATAATTATCTGTTTTATGTTATTTTATTTAGCTAATTCATAACAAATTAATGTTTATATGTATTTTTAATCTTAATTGTATTATCCGTACATAACATTACGAAGTGCATGTTCTGAAGATATTTACTGAGCCCCCCTCCCCCGCAATACTTTAAGAAATATTTTTTTATCCCCTCTCCACTAAAATCCCTTGGAAGAGTGGTTATTCCATACACCCTCTGTAGAAGGTCAATATTTATTTATTTATTTTGTAATACTGCAGCCCATCGAAGGGCCAAGCAGGGGGTTACAAAACAAGAAAAAAACAATTCAAAGAAAATCTATACAAGTACACAAGAAAACAAGGCCAATAAACACACCAAAAGAGCAAAGATACAAATTATAAATAATCTTTAAGTTTGGAAACAAAATATAATAAGTAGCCACCTGTCCATAATAGGGACAGGTGGTTCCTAATATGGACACTTTTAAACATTTTTTGTTTTTATCATTGAAATTAAACCAGAATAATTACAATGTTGCTAATTTTAATTATGATAGTCAACAGTCCAGGGATAGTGGTCATACATTTTTGGAGTCCTATGACGTGTACAAGGGGGTGAAAAAAATACATTTTCCTTATGGTGTCCATATTAGGTACAGGTACCTTATAAAAACTTTCTAATTGTTTGTAAACAACGACAAGGACCAATTCTGCTTAAGCCGCGAAGAATACAAATCTAAAAAAACTTTTTGAGTCCATAGATATGATTTCAAAACCACAACAATTGATATAAAGTGATAATAAAATAAGATTAAAACTGTTTTCCATTTTTTCATCTTCTTTCGATATTCCTAATAATTATGTAATAAGGACCGATAAAGAGAGATAAATGGAGGTATCTTTATCAACAGGTTGTTATCCTAAAATGTACATAGAATTCAGGTGCCAAGCTCCAAGGAGGATTTATATTATCTTTGAAAACCTAAACTATAAATTGTGCTTGTTAACTAATCTCAGATAATATTCTAAATATCTCAGATATTTGCAAATATTATATGAATATATATTTGAAGAATTCATGAACATTTTCCTCTTAATACAGTGTTTCTCAAGGTAGGGTGCAATTTGTTGAAACAGAAGACGAATTACAAATAACCAGACATTAGTTTTGGGAAGGTTTTTTATAAACTTTCATGCAATTAATGCCTAAGTTTTGGGGATATAGTACATCGCCCCAAGCAAACAGATAGGTCTATAGAAAGATTATGCTCAAAATTTCTGATTTTTGAATTAAAAATTTAGTGTTTTGAGCATGGATGGATTTGGTGGTGTATCCTATAGGAGGGAAACTGGAAACCTTGAGGGAAAACTGTCCCTGATGGCTTTGGAAAGATGATTTTCCCTTACAAAAACAAAATTTTCTCAAAAAGTTGGTAGGATTATATTTTACATCACGCAGACCTTTTGGGTGATAACCGAGGAGGATCTCCCCTTGTTCATCCCAAGAATTTTCAAGAGAAAAACAGAATGAAAACGGATGTCGAAATTTCTGAGCGGGGGATTAGGAGTCTTCCCCAGAGGAATTTTTTCAAAATAACGCTTTAAAGTAGTGTTTTAACTCATGCGCTTTGGGTTTCACTCTGTTTCGATTAAACTCTGTATGAAAACAGACGTCAAAATCAACCCCCTAAGATAGGGCAGTGTAAATAATGGAGTTAACATGCCATGAAATCCCTCTAAAGGTAAGGTAAGAAGCAAATAAATCGATTTTGAGATCTGCCTCGCTTATTGCCCATATCGTTTCCAATTAGCAATACAACATTATCTCCTTGACAATGGACGGTATCATGTAACCCAGAAGTCGACGCTTTCTTGTAGGAGAAAGGTATACAATGTGAAAGCGCTCCTCTGACCCAGAAATGGAACAAAAGCGGAGGTCAAGGTTAACGATGCCACCGAGAGCGAGCTAAATAAATCGGAGCATCTATGATCGCGTCTGCGAAGAAGGATTGGGGGGTTTTCAAAAACCGTTTCAAAAGAGAAGATTAGTAGGAAATCTGCAGAAAATTTTTTTGTTCAAAGAAATGTCTCCAAGTAAGTGATTTTTTACTCTCCTTTATAATCAAAGGGGCAAATAAAAGTTAATCTAGGGAATGAGACTGTGCTCCCCCAAGAGCTATGGGGACGTTCAAATACTACGTAAGCACCTAAGGGGGGAGGGGGTTTGATGCTACAAACACTGCATTTAGGAAAATTTCTTGGCTTTTTGCATAAATTATTTAAAAATGCAACCAAAAAAAATTTTACAAATAAAAAATAAAATAAGTAGAAAAAAGATTTTTTAAAAAACGCTTTTATTGAAGTGCTCTAAAAGGTCAAAAATAATTTATTCGGTTTGACAAATAATTTATTGGGAAATAGAAAAAAACTTTTTGGTAAGTAAAAAATAACTGATTTTCTAATCACTAAAAATAAAAGCGTGGGCGCTAGTAATCTATATATATTTTTTTAAATTAAAACTTTTTATTTATTTTTTAAAATTTGTACAAATTCACCTGACGGTATGGACCCGTAGAGGTAAATTCAAGTACAGTAACACTAACATCTACGCCGAACGAGGATTCGAACCCCAGACGTACGGCTTTGCAGTCAGATGCTCTAACCACTAGGCCATTACATCGGTATTTATGTGTAATTTTACATAAAAAATACGTAATAGAGAATTTAAAGTGAATCTATCCCACCCAAACCTCACAAATGAGAAATTTGTAAATTTACCCCATGGAACATAGAATAAAGAAGTTGGAATAAATAGTGAATGAAGAATTATACTAGCGCCCACGCTTTTATTTTTAGTGATTAGAAAATCAGTTATTTTTTACTTACCAAAAAGTTTTTTTCTATTTCCCGATAAATTATTTGTCAAACCGAATAAATTATTTTTGACCTTTTAGAGCACTTCAATAAAAGCGTTTTTTAAAAAATCTTTTTTTACTTTTTAGTCATGGTATTTTTTTTCAACAAAAACTAAAAAAAAATATTTATTTCAACCATATTTAATCTTATGTTCAATCTTATAATTTTAGTTTTCTACTATATGATGGCTTCGCGAGCAACAGTTCAGCGCTGGCGACGACGAAAAAAATGGTCCCGCGACTCAATCCGAACCGATCCCCCAATTTTGTGGGAGGGGTGACACACGAGAAACAACAAAGTTAATTTAAATCTATTTAATATTGCTAGGGGTACCGTTATAATTACAGAGCGGAGCGATTAATCGCGCTACCACTCGCTCACAGATGAAATCCATCCATATCAAAAAGATTCACAAGAAAAAGAAAATGCATTCAATAAAATAAAAATAACCAATCGTAAGCCCAGACAAAAATAAAACTCAGAATTAGTGTATCAAGGAGCAAACAGTATTATCCACTCTTTTCAGTAGTCCATAAATTATAAAAGTAGTAATTTTTCTGCTCTCTCGATTCCTCGGGATGGGACACCAATTTTCGGCGATTTCTCGCTTCTCTGGCGATCGATTTCTTTCTCGCAGTCATTATCTTAAATCGCTAATTATCTTAATTGAAAGGTAGGAAATCACGTTTTGAAGATTGAATATTGTGGTGATATACCTAATATATTATCTTACAGGTTTTGGGAGCCATTGGCTTCACGGAACTGTCTCAAATTTGAATTAAAAGGATAACTAAAAACACTCGTTAATTACCTTAATTACGGAGGTTTTGACTAGTTGATTATTGAATATTGCATCTTCATCGGATTAACACCATGGTGCAAAGTTTCAGAACATTATATCGTTTGGAAGTGCCTGAAATTTTATGTACAAGACTTTGTAAAATAAAAAAGTGGTTAATCGTCTGTAATTATCGTAATTACTGGGCAATTCTCGTTTTGACTTTTGAATATGATGAAGTTATGCCTTATACACCATTGTGCACGGTTTAGGGAGAATAGCCCCTTGGGAAAGGTCTCAAAATCTGGTTTTTCTGTTAATTAAAAATACTCGTTAATTAACTTAATCCTTTAGTTGTTTGACTAGATAATGGTTGGATATTGGAGTGTCATGAGGGTTACACCTATGTGTAAAGTTTCGGGGCCCTAACATATCGGGAAGTGCCCGAAAATCGAGTTTTAAAATTCCTCCCGTAAAACGCCGCCAAAAGCAAGTAGAATAAAAGCGTTTAATAAATTAGGGAATTGACACTTAATTAACCCTTTAATTGGACTTAAACCTGCAAATCGTTTGATTCCAGCATTCATTACATAAGAGCAATAGAAAATTCAGTAAATTTCTATCCCCCAATCGAAGTTTCTCAATCACAAAGCTTAAAAAAAGCTCAATACAATTTCAGTCAATAATCTTCAATCTTTCACTTTTTCAATCTAATTTTGAATCAACCTTTTGTTTTAAAACCTTGAATTCCTGAAAACTTCAGTACTATTTTTGTTTCGAAAGCATAAATAAATATTTCTTCTTGGTATGTTTATTATTATCAAACTTTGGAAAGCCTTATTTGTCTCACATTCACCAGCATTTTCCCCTCTCAAATTGGGAAGGCCCCTGTCCGTCCATATCAGTGCTTAGTTGTCAGTCTTACTAAAAGGCCGTTTAAGGTTAAAAATTGAGGGGGCCAACATGTGACCAACATTAGTCATCTGAAAAATCAGTTAAAAACCATCATTCACTGAGGTTGGTAACCGCTCCTACCACGAAAGAGTGTTTAGCAACATTTACTTTTGTTTGTGTTGCAGAACGCTGTCTGGTCACCAGCCAGAACCCGACGACACAGCTGTGGGATCTTTTCCAAAAAAATTTGCCACGGCAAAGAACAACGCATTTTTAAATGGGACCCGTTAAACACAAGTGGAATATGGAATTTTTTCAGTCGGTAAGTAGTATTTTAGATCAGTGTTCCACAACCTTTTTACCACCACGGACCGGTCAACGTTTGATAATATTACCGCGGCCCTCTGGGGGGGGTGTTGATTGCTTACATTCTAGATTATTTTGATTTGTTAATTTTTATTTAATTGTATTTAAACATGCTTTCAGAATAAAATACAGTTACAACAAAAAAATAAATATAAAGTGATTAAAAGTGATAAATTAAAGCTAATTTGGAGTATAAACCTAGGAATTTAAATTCATTTTCAATGAAATGGTCGGCCCGCGGCCCGGTACCATTTAATTCACGGACCGGCACCGGTCCCCGGTCCGGGGGACTGTTTTAGATGATTCAAAGAATTCGGGCCTGGTGTCAAAAATATGGGGAGCAGCTTTATTAAGAGTCCTATCCAGCCTCCATGTTTACCCACAGCTCAAATGATAACTGACAACCATTAAAAATTAATTATAATATTATTAGATCCTAAAATAGTCTACTAATTATTATTAATTTAGGATCTAATAATTACAGTATTGGTGATTAGATCTGTATGGTTGTCACTTGTCAGTCATTATTTGAGCTGTGGGTAAACATGGCAACTAGAAGACTCTTTCTAAAGCTGTACCAATAGGAGGAACAATGGTTATATATAATGTGTATAGTAATGTGTGTATTAGGGTGTCCCTTATTTAGGCGTTTTTTCAAAAAGTCGGGGAATCTTTTGCTCCACCCCCCAATTTTTTTCCTTTTGGTACCCTAAGAAGGTGTGCAAAATCTTAAACCGATCAGATAATATTAACACGTGCCCCAAACGGCCTAAAGTTAGAAAAATTTGACTTTTTTCTCATTTTTTCGAAAATTTTTAAAAATTTGTTTAAAAAATCCGCTGCCGAATAATAGGGCTCTAACACATTTAAACAATCTTATTTGACCGTTTTTCATTCTTAGCTAGGCCAAGTTACCCAGTTTTTAGCCTGGCCATCAATCGGAAAATCATCAAATTTGTACATTTTACACTGAGAATAGAGAATACAAAAGTCAGTGGTAAATGACTTAAAACCGCAAAATTCCATGACTAAACACCATTTGTAGACCATATTGATGTGGAAATAAATTATCTGGAGCTCGAATTAATTATGGGTTGCTTAATTACGGACGCCATGTTGGATTGCATTAAAACTTTTAAAAAATTCTAAAAAACGGTATGGGCATGTTTGATATCGGGTAATGGTTGTTTGAGGTTTCTAAACTCAATTAAGACTAATAAAATTATCTTGCACAACTTTTTAAAGCTCTTTACGCAATTATAAGTGTCAGCAGATCTCCTAATACAAGTGCAAACAATAATTTCAGAACTATTGATAGCAATAAATTCGAAACACATAAAACCAGCAAGAGAAATTCTGGAAACAAGTTAAAAATAAGACTCCAGTGTGTCCTCAAGTATTTTGTTCCGTAAGTTAGTTGAAAAGCTGAAGTAAATACAAAATTAATCCGCTGTTCATAATGATTGAGTTTCACTCTCAGAAGATAAGCAATTAACCATGCTTATAGAAACAGTTCATGTATTTTACCATAAACTTATACATTAACATAAAAAATACATGGAATTCAACAAATTAGTGTCATCAAAAACTAAGACACTTATATTGGTTATGTAAATATCATAAATTTTAATAACAGTTTCTTAAAATCCTATCTTCTTTAAAGTCTGTTTTTTAAGTCAGAGCTATCCTTCGCTCTGTAAGTTTAATACCTCTACATTCTCAAAGAAGGCTTTGAGGGTTTAAAATAATTTAATTTCATAAACAATTTTCACGAAACCTTTACTCGAAACCTCATTTCTTCTTCATGGACGTTTACTGATAAAAAGTTGAGAGTGCGAAGAAAAACGAAGGGTATAGTAGAAGAGTTATTGAAACTGTATAGTTAATATTTAACGTATTTTTACAGCCACGAACAAATTACCAGTGTTTTATTGTTTTAATGACACTAATTTGTGGTATTTTTTATGTTAATGTATAAATATATGATAAAATACATGAACAGTTTCTATAAACATGGAAAAATTGCGTATCTTTTGAGAGTATAACTCAATCATTATGAAAACGGGTTAATTTTGTATCTCCTTAAGCTTTTCAACTAAATTACGGAACAAATTACTTGAGGACACACTGGAGTCTTATTTTTAACTTGTTTCCAGAGTTTCTCTTGCTGGTTTTATGTGTTTCGAATTTATTACTATCAATAGTTCTGAAATCATTGTTTGCACTTGTATTAGGAGATCTGCTGACACTTATAATTGCGTAAAGAGCTTTAAAAAGTTGTGCAAGCTAATTTTATTAGTCTTAATCGAGTTTAGAAACCTCAAACAACCATTACCCGATATCAAACATGCCCTTACCGTTTTTCTAGAATTTTTAAAAAGTTTTAATGCAATCCAACATGGCGTCCGTAATTAAGCAACCCATAATTAATTTGAGCTCCAGATAATTTATCTCCACATCAATATGGTCTACAAATGGTGTTTAGTCATGGAATTTTGCGGTTTTAAGTAATTTACCACTGACTTTTGTATTCTCTATTCTCAGTGTAAAATGTACAAATTTGATGATTTTCCGATTGATGGCCAGGCTAAAAACTGGGTAACTTGGCCTATCTAAGAATGAAAAACGGTCAAATAAGATTGTTTAAATGTGTTAGAGCCCTATTATTCGGCAGCGGATTTTTTAAACAAATTTTTAAAAATTTTCGAAAAAATGAGAAAAAAGTCAAATTTTTCTAACTTTAGGCCGTTTGGGGCACGTGTTACAATCATCTGATCGGTTTAATATTTTGCACACCTTCTTAGGGTACCAAAAGGAAAAAAATTGGGGGGTGGAGCAAAAGTTTCCCCGACCTTCGATTTTAAGGGACACCCTAGTGTGTATACAGTAAATATAAATTGTTTTCATTAAAGGTAGCAAATAAAAATGTTTTGATCGGATCGTAAATATTTTTAATGTTTTCAAATCCTGCTTTTAGAGTCTCGGGCGATCTAGGATAAAAAAGGGTTAAATACAAAATTCGCTATTCTATTACTTATCATCTAACTAAGTACAATAAGGTCTTATTTCTCCTTCAAAATTCAAAATTATTTTCGTTTTCACTGCAATGATGATAAATAAAAACACCCATGCCGAAATCAATTTTTCTTTCGATTGATCTTGTCTTCACGGATCAACAGGATGGATTCTTATGAATTAGCAGGAGACAATCGTCGCGACAAAAAATTCATCTGATCTGAAATGTAGATTGATTATTTGAGAACTGCAAAGAAAGAAATTGCTTGGTTTCAGGGGCGTATACAAGGGGGGCCTAGGGGCGCCTGCCCCCCCCCGAAATTCGGACTTAGTTGTGCAAAAAAAAGTTAGAACCCTACTTTTTGCTATCAAACTTCAAAAACGTTCATGGGGGAAGACCCCAAAACCCCCTTTTGTAGATGGAACTTATTCAAAACTTTTTATAATAAGTTCATCAATATCCAAATCCTACCTAAAAATATGTGTAAAATTTGGACTTGGTGTACCAAAACAAGTAAAAAACTTGTTTTTTTAGAGTCAAATTTTCCAAAACTTTTTTGGGGGCCGGCGCGGATCCAAGGGGGCACTCTGGACAGCGCCACCCCCCCTTGGACCCAAGTATCTTATCTGTGTGTATTCCTTTCTCATACTTACAAAAACTTACATACTTTTAATAGACCCCCCTCCCCCCTTGGTGAGATTTTTCCAAACCCCTTCCCCCCTTTTTTGACCTCACGTAATTTATGGATGTCACCTTACGATTAATACTGTGTTTCCCCTGTAAACGTTAAAGAGTGATCCTCTTCCGGGTGTCACCCAAATGTACAAAAAAAGGAATCAATAAAACTCTATCTCCAATAGAATAAAATTTCAAAGTATTTTCTAGGGGAGAACAGTGCTAGAAGTGCGGGGGGACGCGTCCCCCCACTTTTCATAAAAATACCCATCCGTCCCCTCACTTTTATTTCTACTAAAATCCATCCCCTCACTTTTAAAATCCTTCCTTCCATTAAAAAAATATAGAAAATGTTACTCTAATATTTCTTTTGTTAGTAACCTGCTTTAAAAAATAGGGTTTTCACAAGTTAAATGAATATGATACTACTTTTAGTTCTTTCTGATTATAGACTATATTAAAACTAAATTTATTGCATTGAATCATAGGTAACCTGAAGTCTGTAATAAAGAACAGTAATATTTATAAATTATACATGTTTAGTTAGTCAATTGAGAAAAACATTTGGCATCTTGCATTCAACTAGGGTTGATCCAGTTAATTAATCCAAGGTTTACAAAAGCTACATTTTTCATCTCAAAAGAAAAATTTTTTGAAGTAGAAGTATCTTTAATTTAATTACTTTAAGTAAAATTTAAGCAGTGTTTTAATTAAGTTCTTTAAATGCTTGTAAGGCAGAAAATTTAAGGATCACTTTCAGAATAAGAAAATGCATGAATAAGACGTGTGTACTTGATAAAATTAAGATGAACATGAAAATTTTCAAAAAGAGGGAAGGCACTCTCGGGGGGGGACTCGGGTTTAGCCATCCCCCCACTTTTGTTCGACCCACTTCTACCGATTTACCGGACATCTCGCCCCCTGGATTGATGGGTATTCTGACATGTAGGGTCAGCTTCCCCTGCAACCCCTGCTGTTTTATGGCCTTATCCCCTCTCCTTCCAGAAATGGGTTGCAAGACTCACAAAAAAGGTTGCCCCATTTGGCGAGATATCGAAGACTGAACTACTCCAATGTTTTTATCTATACGGCCCCTTAAGACGGAAAAAGGTCTTGGTTCCTCTAATTCGATTCGGTTGTATATCTGTAGGCAATAGCCTTTGAAATCGACATTCTTTTGAAAAGGGGGTCACGCCTGATTACCATCGCATTTCTTGCAGTAACATATCGGCAAACAATTTTAACCACGTGTTTAAGGACTTCTATAACGAAGTGTTTATATTAAAATTTAAAAATTGAATAGAAATTAAACTATAATTACAAACCTATGGAAATATAGCTTATAAATAAACATGGTAAAATATTAAGTCATTTTAAAATAGACAAATACTTACAGACAAAAACTTACAAAAATAAACAAAAAAATAATTAGAGTAAAATTAAATTAAATATGAATTAAGCTGTGGTAAGATTCTCTAAATAAAAGAAAATTTCTAAATCATGAATATTTTTTAATCGTATAAGAAACGGTTAATATTGTAAATTAATAAAAACCTGCAACTCAAAACTTCTTCATAAAAGTGCTGAATCTCTTGTTTACCTTCCCTCAGAAACTATATATTAATTTTACAATTTCAAATATTTTTATTCATGTTTTTAATTCCACTTGTGAAACTTGACCCAATGTAAGCATTTATTAATTTTATAAAAGTTAAAATATTTTAAGGATCAAAATGATTGGCAGTCAAATTTGTTTGAAATAATAAAAAGACGCATAATTGCATACAGATTTTACAGTAAATTTCTTAAAAAAATTTATCCTTGCAAAAATTTTTTTGAAAATTTTGCATTTTTTGACAGATTTCTGAAATTAATAGTGTATTCAAGCCTATTTTCATGACTTCACTCTAAGTTTTTGAGGATTCGGCAATGAAAATGGGTATTTTAGTTGAAAATGTAATTTCTTTTTAAATACTAACCCTAAAAATTATTATAGAATTCTTTTTTTTCTTTTGTTTAGTAGATGTATAAATACTTATTTTTTAAATGGTTTAAAAACTTATTTAAACTCTAGACTCAAAATTACTGGCCAGCCAATTCAAAATGTTCATATAGAAATCTTCAAGGTCAATTAGATGGTGTTTAGATGTAACTTTGTTCTATGTGGTTAAATTCTATGTGCTTTGTACATTTTTTAGTGAGAAATCAAGACATGTATTTATAAAGTTCCTTTAAAGGAGATATTATGGTCCAGAAATAATTTCTTTACTTTAAACAATTGATTTCCAATTTATTATATGCGAGGAATTGATCATTATAAGTAATCCATCAAAAAAGTGTTAGGGGAGAACGGGGCACATTCGCACAAAAAGGGCATTTCGGGATATTTCTCTGGATCTAGATGATATATTGAAACAAACTCGGATTCAAATGAAAGTTAAGACCTTTCCCAATATTTTAGAATGATAATTGGTCGCATTCATCTAGAATTTCTAACCTATATCATCAATCTAAAAAACGAGAAATTTCGTGCGAATGTGCCCCATGGGTGGGGCAGTTTTGCACACGTATGGGGCACATTCGTACACATGCAAAAAATTATAAAAAAATTAATTTTACGAACTAAAAAGTTTATGGCACTTAAAGCACACTAAGGCACACTAAGTTTATGGCAAGTAAGGATAATTAAATGAAATATTTGGCCCTTTTACATATTTTCCCTCTAAATTGAAGATTTTTTTACAAAAAGAAAACAGCTTCAGAAAATATTGAACATCTAAGTTTTTGATGAGGAAAACAATTGTAGTAATGAAGAGTATATTGCACACTAACATACTTAACATAATATAATTAGTTAAAAAAAGTTTAACCAATATTTTAACTGTCAGGTTTTATTTGAAAAGAAAAGTGAACCAACAGCTCGCTTATTAAAACCTGAAACTGACGGTTAGGGAACTTGTAATACGATATTATCTTTTTGTATGAATGTTGAATCATTTCTTACTTGGAAAATAAAAGTTTCGTCATTAATTTAATAAGCACCATTCAACTCCAAATTTTCTATTTGACCAACATAAAAAAATTTTCTTTTTAGAAGCAAATTCTACTGGAATAAAATCACCTAAGTCCAAGTCAATTGGTATTAAACAGTTATCAGGGACATTATTTCTTCAATGTTTAAATCTGGGACTTTCTTAAAGATGTTATTTTCTATTATCACCAAATTTTGAAACAATTACGATAAAAAACAATTAAACTTCAAGTTATTAAATATACTGCACTTATAAACATATAAATCACTTTCATAATCAAAAATGGGAAAGATGAGGCACATTCGCACTGTCCGAATCTGCCCCATCTTTTGGTGTACGAATGTGCCCCATCTACCAGTTCAAGCTTACCACGTCCCAACAAGATATTTATAAATAAAGCAGAGAAATTAAACCTTTCTAGAAACTTACTTTAGTAGTGCCTCAACTGAATAAAATGCTGAATTTCCACTGGAGAGTTATTTTTGATTGATATTTTACGCTAACAAAATGATAAGAAAATTTACTTTGCTGCTTCTAACGATAGCAAATTTCTAGTACGTATACAACAAAATGGCTCAGGGCTTTGAAAATTCATGCAGGAGGTGGTAGTTATGCACCCATTTACTGGTATTTTTTTCAGATTTTTAAATTAATAATTACTAGGGGAAATGCCGTCTGTCCGAATGTGCCCCATGTGCGATATAGCCCCACTCTCCCCTATGTTTTAATTTTCTTTTAAACTGAAACTTTTCTTTTTTTGAGTTAATGATAAGAACAATTGTTTCAGTTCATAGGGAGAACAGCTTGTTGTAAAAAATTTTATCAATGGTCGAAATGTGATTTTATCTGCTTTATAAAAATTAAAACATTAATTTTTCCCGTAGTCTCAGCAGTTTCACCTTTGGGTTTTATTTATTTAGCCTATTTAGTTCACATACTATGATTTTATAAAGGATTTTTCCAGCTAGTAAACTGAACCAGAAAAAAGTGTTTTTTTAGCCTATTTCTGAAATAAAAACTGAGATTGGATTATATTCTAATGTACTCTTAATAAGCTTTTAATTTTGTGGGACCGAGTGCCATGAAAATCTCATCGAAGGCCACATGCATACACTGTTATAGAAAACACATATGTAATGCCTATAAAGTCAGTTGACTTAAAAAAAAGGGGTTTTTTTAGAAATTCAATTTAACAAAGCAAAAGCAATATATGTGGATTCGCTTATGTTATGTGTAACGAGGTGAAAAGTGCGAGTGTTCTTAATAATAAAAAATCCAGAATAAAAATAAAACTAACAGTTTATTAAGATACAACAATAACATTAGTAAAAATAAAAATCATTAACAAATAACCTCGTTAACAAAACTCATTAGGAGTTGGTAGGGAAACTGGTGCCGCATGTAAACAATAATAATACAGGTGAATAACAAGGTTAGTAAAAAGGAGTCAGTTGAGAAAACATTAGCAATCCTTAAATAGCCTTGCCGGTGAACCAGCGTTGCCAATAGCAAAAAAGGAAAACAGCAAAGGTTCTCAATTCAGTTATGAAGCGGCACCACAATACTCCCCCACCAGTCTTTTAAGACGACAAAAACATATGAAAATACAATCAAACCCTAAATCTAACCTTGCGACCGGACCGGGTGACATAAGTTTTAGGGACATCAGAAACATTGTAATCCAAAAAGAATGCAGGTTTTAACCTGTCTATGCTTACATTTACTTTTTTATTATTTATTAACAAAGTAAAAAATTTTGCAGTACGCTTAAGCACTTCGAAAGGTCCCGTGTAAGGCTGGGACAGGGGTTTACGAACACAGTCCTGACGAACAAAGACGTGAGACGACGTCGGCAAGTCCTTGTGGACGAAAACCGTGTGCTGGCCGTGCCGGGACATCGGAGTGGGCTTGAGGTCGGCCATCTTCACTCGTAATCTGCGAAGAAACTCCTCTTCCAGGATTGCGGGTTTCTCGTCGCGAAAAAACTGTCCGGGGAGACGCAAGGCAGTGCCGTAAACCATCTCGGCAGGTGAGGTAGATATGTCTTCTTTGACAGCTGCTCTGATACCAAGTAGGATGGTCGGAAGGATTTCGGTCCATCTCTCCGAGGCATGGGCTCGAATGGCCGCTTTTAGCTGCCGGTGGAACCTTTCCACCGCCCCATTAGCTTGAGGGTGGTAGGCTGTTGTGCGGGTTCTGTGTGACCCTAGGAACTGGGTAAAGACTTTGAAGAGATTACCATCAAAGTTTCGCCCCTGGTCTGTAGTAACATACTCAGGTGTTCCGTACCGGGAGATCCAGCCATCGTAGAATGTCCGGGCAACTGTCTCCGCCTTCTGGTCGGGCATCGGGAAAGCCTCCGGCCAACGCGAGAATCTGTCGATGACTGTAAGCAGATACTGGCACCCATTGGAAGGTGGAAGAGGGCCCACTACGTCGCAATTGACATGCGAGAACCTTGCGTTGGGGAGAGGGAATGCTCCAAGACTGCTCCTCGTGTGCTTGTGCACCTTGGATCTTTGACAGTCGGGGCAGGCTCGAACCCAAGCAGTGACGTCACGTCTTAGATCCTTCCAAACGAAGCGTTGACGGACAAGGTTCACACTAGCCTTGATTCCAGGATGACTAAGTTGGTGTAAATTCCTGAAAATAGGCTCCCGAAAAAGCTTTGGTACATAAGGACGAAGAGCTCCTGTGGAAACATCACAAAACAAGTTAGGACCTTTAGGGTCAAGTTGCATTAATTTAAATTCAAAATTACCTTTTGATCTTAAATCACCCAATTCGTCATCATCGGTCTGGGCAAGTGCCATGCTATGGTAATCGATAGTACTGGGGACCTCAATAGTATTTATCCTAGACAACGCGTCAGCCACAGAATTACTCCCCCCGCTCACATAACGAATGTCAGTAGTGAACTGGGAGATAAATTCGAGGTGACGTCGCTGTCTAGGGGAACTATTATCACTAACTTTATGGAACGCGAAAATCAGTGGCTTGTGGTCAGTATAAATGGAAAACTGTCTCCCTTCCACGAACCAACGAAAATGCTTAATAGAGCTATAAATTGCAAGAAGCTCCCTATCATAAGTAGAATACCGTTTTTCGGTCTCAGTCAACTTTCTTGAAAAGAAAGATAGCGGCTCAGTTACAGTGCCTGACGTTTGCTGCAAAACTGAACCGATTGCGAAATCAGATGCGTCCACTACTATTGAAATATCGGCATCCAACTTGGGATGGGCCAAAACTGTTGCCTGAACAATAGCCTGTTTGCATCTTTCAAAAGCAGCGGCAGCTTCGTCTGACCAAGTTATCAACGATTTATCATTTTTACGCTTACTTTTACATAAATCGTGAAGCGGCGCCTGATGATCAGCCGTGTTTTTTAAGAACCTATGGTAGAAATTTAGTATGGCTAAGAACCTACGAAGCTCAGTAACAGTTGTAGGCTTTGGGTATTTAGTAAGAGTTTCGACTTTTTCAGGCAGGGGGGAGATACCTTTGCTCGAAACTAAGTGCCCCAAAAACTCCATCTCACCTAGCCCAAAAACACATTTTTCGGGATTGAGAATAATGCCGAAACTGTTAAGACGTTCGAAAACCTCTTCAAGGTCCTTTAAATGCTGATCCTCAGACTCTGAGGCCACCAATACGTCGTCTAAATAGGCATAGCAGTTTAGCCCTCTTAAAACGTTATCGATAAAGCGCTGAAAACTCTGGGCTGCATTTGACAAACCGAAACACATTCGGAGGTATTCAAAAGATCCGAAAGGGGTAACTATTGCAGTTTTCTTGCTAGAATCCTCGTCAAGAGGTAACTGATGGTAAGCTTTTACCAAATCCAATTTAGACATTATGGTTTTCCCCTCTAAACCAAATGAAAAGTCGTGAAGGTGAGGTATCGGGTAACGATCAGGAATGGTGATAGCGTTTAAGCGCCGATAGTCACCGCACAAACGGTATTCCCCGTTCTTCTTTAGAACCATATGGATGGGGGAGGACCATGGGCTATTTGAGGGGCGGATTATACCCTTATCCAATAAGGATTGGATCTCCTTTTTCGCTGCCAGAAGTTTTTCTGGAGAAAGGCGACGGGCCTTAGCAAAAACAGGGGGACCTTTGGTAAGGATACAATGCTTAACATCGTGTTTCAATTGACTGATCCCAAGGAAAGCCGGATTTGTCAAGTTCGGGAATCGGCTCAGCAACTTATGGTAAGGGGTAGATCCGTTCAGCGTTTTAATTCCCAAAGACTGTCCCTGAGCATTTGTTCCTTTGATTGATAGAGACGTCAGTCTATCTATCAACCGCTGGTTTTTCAGGTCAATGAGCAGACCAAAATGCTGCAAAAAGTCTGCGCCAAGAATAGGCTTCTGGACATCAGCGATGAAAAAGGTCCAGGGGAAAACTCGACGCAACCCAAAATCCAGACCTAGCTCCTTAGTACCATAAGTGGGTATACGCGTACCGTTTGCTGCGTATAGGGTATAGTTCGGATCGGCAACTTTGTGGACAGATCTATTGCAAGGAAAAACACTAACGCAAGCGCCAGTATCCACAAGATATTTTAAGCCGGTCCTGCGATCATTAATAAACAGGCGAGCAAACTTTTGTACCTCCCCAGTCGCCGCCATAACCGGAGAATCTACTAGTTTTCCTGAAATGAGCAGGGTGGGACGCATTTAAGGGCTTTCATGCCAAAACGCGCATGGTACCAGCACATTTTTCTTGACCGAGAATTGGATCGCGCCCTATTCCTATTCCATGAACTGGGGCGGGAGTTTCTTCTGGTTCTACGATCGTCCTGTCTCAGGGTCATCTGCTGAATAGTTTCCTGTAGAGCAGAAATCTGGCTCTGCAAAGAGTCCAAAGTGACAGATGACCCTGTACATTCCTGTACCTCTAAGGGGGATTCTGAAACCTCAGCGATTTTATCGGCAGTTTCGGCCAACGACTCCAGCGGCTCACGGCTGACTGCCAGTATTTGTTGCGTACGAACAGGCAGGCGTTGAATCCACAAGGACCTAAGAACGTCACCGTTTACTCGAGTCCCCGCCAGAATTTGCATCTCCTGCAAGAGCTGTGATGGGCGTTTGTCCCCTAACACAATGTCTTGCAAAAGAGTTTTTAGGATTGCATTTTCAGACATGGCGTACCTTGCCAGTATTCTGTCCTTTAATTTCTTGTAGGAATTTTCATCGACTGGTGATCGTATGATGTCCGCTACACAGGACAAAACTTCGGCATCTAAAGCAGTGACCACGCAATGAAATTTGGTCTTTTGATCCGATATTCCAGAAACTTGGAATCCCGATTCAATCTGCAAAAACCACAGATCCACATCGGATTTCCAAAGAGGAGGGGCCCTAAAGGCAATCCGCGCAATCTCATCTGGGGACCTAACTTCGGGGAAGTCACTATCACTTTTTTCTCCTGCCATAGTTAACCCAAAACACAGTAGAAGCTAATTTAAACTTAACTTGCACTTACAGACCCAAACCGATGATGAAGAATAACAAAGTAAAATACTTACAAGGTCCGGTCGCAGATCTAAGACACCAGGATCCCTAACATCAAGAGAGCAAAAGCTCTAGATTCTAAAGGAAAAAATTTTGAATTTTGTTTGAAACCTAAGCTCACAATTTAAGTGAGAAACCGGGTCACCAATGTAACGAGGTGAAAAGTGCGAGTGTTCTTAATAATAAAAAATCCAGAATAAAAATAAAACTAACAGTTTATTAAGATACAACAATAACATTAGTAAAAATAAAAATCATTAACAAATAACCTCGTTAACAAAACTCATTAGGAGTTGGTAGGGAAACTGGTGCCGCATGTTAACAATAATAATACAGGTGAATAACAAGGTTAGTAAAAAGGAGTCAGTTGAGAAAACATTAGCAATCCTTAAATAGCCTTGCCGGTGAACCAGCGTTGCCAATAGCAAAAAAGGAAAACAGCAAAGGTTCTCAATTCAGTTATGAAGCGGCACCACATATGTTTCAAAAAATGTTTTGCTGGAGCTTAGTGAGTGGTATCATTTGATTCGTAATGACGTCTGCATTAACGTGGTACCAGGTGTTTTTTTTCCAAATTTTGGTGCAGGGGGCGGGTATGACGTCATGAATGCAAGATGGCTACCGCAGGAAAAATGCTGTAAATGTCGAAATAGAGATAATTTCGGAATTATTTTGCACAAAAATCTCAGAAATAGATAGATTTATCGAATAGCTACCGAAAAAAGAATCTAAATCCACAGAAAAGGGAGTTTATGAAGACAACGAAAAAATGGCTATTTTTACCAAAAACACAGTGTGAGTATTTTGTCATCAAATACTTTAAATAGATGCTATTTTCAAAGTGAATGTAATGAAAATATGTTCCTAATTATAAACACAACAAGAAACAAAAGGAGGATATGACGTCATAAATCCAGGATGGCTGCCACATACAGTCAAAATTTCTAATTTTTTATTCGAAATTTTTTTAATTGCAAATTATATTGCACTCTAATGAACGTAATGAAGTTATTTATAAGACTAAAAGTTGAAAGTGTTACTGACTAAATGAATTAAATGATAGGTGTTTAGAAATAATTCCGGAAATATTAGTGTTAAGCCAAGTTGTTTCTAAGACCGTTTACATTAACTAAGAGAAAACATTAGATGTTTTTAAAAATAATCATTTTTGTTTAATTTAATTAAAAATAACAACATCCAGTAAATAAGAAGTATCAAGTAATTTTTAAAATGGAAAATATATACTTTATTAACAAATTAAACTGTTAGGAAATTATAAAGCATAACGTCATAGCGGTCAAATCACGCCGTAGAATTTATTTTGGGCTTTCATCGATATTTTAGTTCTTATATGATTATCTAACATCCCTGAAAGTTTCATTAAAGTATCACATTTTGCAGTTTTTGATCATTTTTATGATGTAGTAAGCCACCCAACTATTTGATAGTTAACTAGGAAATTGATTGCTGAAATTTATCAAGTCTTTTATGTATGGTTTATATTTTCCTAGCAGTTTAATTTGTTAATGAATTAATATTTTCCATTTATTATCATTATATACCATAATATTATCCTCATAATTACTGATTTGGATGATAAAAATGGGGGAGGGAGATAGAAAAAGTTCGTTGATTCTTTCCTAACCGTAGTGTAATAGCTACCATTCACTCATTCTAAAGCAACTTTTTTTAACTTTTATTCTTATAAATAACTTTATTACGTTCATTAGAGTGCAATAATTTGCAATTAAAAAAATTTCGAACAAAAAATTAGAAATTCTGACTGTATGGCAGCCATCCTGGATTTATGACGTCATATCCGCCTTTAGTGACCAACAATGAAATTTTCATTGTTGTGTTTTTAATTAGGAAAATATTTTCATTGCATTCACTTTGAAAATAGTATCTGTTTAAAGTATTTGATGAGAAAATGCTGTGTTTTTGGTAAAAATAGCCATTTTTTGGTTATGTCGTTATAAACTCCTTTTTCTATGGATCTAGATTCGTTTTTTGGTAGCTATTCGATAAATCTATCTATTTCTGAGGTTTTCGTCCAAAAATAATTCCGATATTATCTCTATTTCGCCATTTACATCCTTTTTCCTGAGGTGGCCATCTTGCATTCATGACGTCATACCCACCCCCTGCACAAAATTCGAAAAAAACACTCGGTACCACGTTAATGTAGACGTCATTACGAATCAAATGATACCACTCACAAAGCTCCAGCAAAACATTTTTAGGACACCATTGTTTTTTGACACAAGCGACTCCACTACAATGAGAATAACTTTAAATGAAGTGTTAATAATCATGTGATATCGGCTCAATTTGATAAAAGTCAAATGGATTATCTTAATTAATATTTATTTGCATAATTAAATTATTAAATAATTAATATTACGGGTTGACCTTTTTTATACTCTTTAATAAGTCATTTTAATCTTTAATTAGCAGTAACTTTAAATGATCTTCTCATATTAATTATAATCAATTTCTTAAACTTAATTAAAAATTACTCATAACCAACTAGTTTTTTCAGTCTATAAAAACAACTTATCTTTAATAAACTAATAAAAACAAGGGTTTTAATTAAAAACTTACAAAAACCACTCTGTTTTTAAATAATCATAAAATAAATTTCTACAATTTTTTATTTAGCAGGATTGTTCTTAAAGTGGCCATAACTGGTACATTTACCCTACTTTTTTTTAACAAAAGCTTCCTTCCTTTAAAATATTTTTACCGTGTCCTTTATGGTATTTTATAAATGTTTAGAGAATAATTATAACATTTAAATTTTATTTTTTACATATTATACATTTAAAAATTATGTATAATGTAAAATTCTTTATAAAATTGTATATGTATAAAAAATATTTATCAAACCCATGCATGGTTGGGCATAAACTCTAAAAGTTTGTAAACTTATTGTTTGTTGTTTGGTCTAAAAACTAAAATGCTACAAAAACCTAGCACTTTATAAGTACATTTATACTTATTTCGTTAATTCGATTTTATTTTCAGAATTATTTCTTCTGTTTCTGTATTTCATTTTTACCAGTTTATCAAAGTCAATTTCTTTACTAAAATGTTCATCGCTCTTCATTCCCACGCCACCGAAATGTTTACGTACAACGGATTCTTGCTTGGACATGGTCTAACTTCGTCAGATCATGTGGGAGATAAGAAACAACAACACCCATTTTCCGTAAGGGGACCATCTCCATATTTACGCCTTTTGCAATCAAATTTAAAATTGGCGAACATGGCGCAGTATCCATTTCGCCAAACGAGGACGGAGAAAGACTCGCCACCAAACCCTTCGTTAATTGACAGGTGTGATGGATGAGAAAGGGAGGGTCGTCGGGGTCGAGTACAATGGCGGGGGCGAAACGTCCTGGACACCCTTCTACCACTGGGGGAGAAGCCAACCCTCAGTGGCGAATCCAGTAGGGGGGCTGTGGGGCTGCAGCCCCCCCCCAGGAATAAGACATTCAAGTTTTGGTAATAGCAATAAAGCCAAAAAAGAAATTTCAACTCGCTGGGGACATTCGGTGGTGTTACCCAAAGGGTCTCAAAATGAATCGGAACCCTACTTTTAAGGGTAAAAATTGCAAAATTTTTCCTGGGGGAAGACCCCCAAACCCCCTCGAAATTTTGGAATCTAATAAGTACGGTTTTTCCTTGAAACTTTAGGGATTTACAAGGAGAAATCCTCTTTGATGTAACCTAAAGTGTCTCAACATGAGTTAAAATGCCACTTTTAGGGGCAAAATTAAAAAAAATTTCTGGAATAGGAACCCTTAAACCCCCTAGAAATTTTCCAATTCATAATATACAATAAACTTTTTTCCTTGAAAATACTGCCGCTTACAATGAGTGGTGCTCTTTGGGTGGAATCTAAAAGGCTTCAAAATGAGCTAAAACACTATTTTGAGAGGCAAATTTTAACCCGTAGCAGGGGACGTGGGGTCTCCCAGACTCTGCATCATTTTCCTTTCCTCTCCTCCACATGCTAGGATCTAGGATTGAATGGATTCTTCCGCCAGCTTCACTTTTCGTGACCATGGCTCTGACCCCTTCTTTTCAGCATGTTGACAAGTGCGACTCTATGGAAATTCCATAACTCCCGCCTGTGGCGAACAGGAAACCTGTTTACCGATTTGCGAGTAGGTAATCTTACGGTACGGTTGGTCGGGTGAGCTGATCATCGTGAAACATTTAAAATAAATTAGGAACAACCTTTTCCTAGAGTTTGATCACAGAAAAATCCTAACAGGGTCCAAAACGATATATTCAAAGGCACTGTATATTTGGACGGCCTTTTTTCAACTAAACTCTACTCTAATTTCCACGGCTCGGCGTTCCATTGGTCCATCACTAAGCGCCGAGACTGCTACGTAATCACGAGACCTACAGCGCATGCACCACTGGCCGTTTTGGCCGTCCAAATATACACTTTGATATTCAAAAGTTGGAGGGATATGAGGGCGCCACGAGGAACTATAAATGATTGACAGAGAGATCGGCAGTACATTTTGGTGACCAAACCATAGATATAGTAATAGGATAATTGAGGCCCCTAGTTTCAAAATCGGGCATATGCATTTTGACACAGCTTTGATAAAAGTTGTGACTAGTTGCCGCTATATCACGGCCGGTCTCCTTTCCGGCCGCCATGTTTTACCACGACTCAAATAAAGATTAACCCAAGTAAAAGGATGTTATAACAAGTTTTTACGATTTCAGTATATCCCGCTGGATCTGCGGTATGGTGCACGCTCTGCATGCGGGAGATACATATTTCAATCCCCGGTAACTGTTTAATTTAAAAATAAGAACAAAATTATATTTCGTAACACACTTAAGTGTTATCATTTGAGTTGGTGTAAAACATGGCGGCCGGAACGGGCGACCAGCCTTGATATAGCATGATATCGTAATATTCCATTTGGCGACCGCGTCGACTATCCGAAGCTGTGCCAAAATGGATATGTCCGGTTTTGAAACTATATAGGGGCCTCAATTACTATATCTGTGGGGAGCCTAGTGCAGGCCCGTGCTGGCCAGGGGGGACAGGGGGACGTGTCCCCCTGCGCCCTTTGCTCAGGGGCCCTTTTAAAGAGACTTTTCTACAATTTGTAATTTACTCGTGGATTTCTCAATGTTTTTATGGGCTCCTTTTCCACCAAACTTGAACCACTATTGGTCTAGTCACTATACTATTGGTTTTACAATTCATTCTTGGTTCATCAAGTCTTATGCGCGAAGGCATCTAAAAGTCTTTTTAACCTCCCCATTTTTACCTTACCATCAAATTTCGTTATGAGTTTTTATTTTTAGGGCGCCTTTATTTAAAGATTAACTATGAAATAACAAGGTAAGGTGGTTAATATTCAAGGCACGTTGAAATTGATAGGGCGCTCTCATTTAAACTGTCAAATGGAGACCATCTTACTTCAATAAGCATTAGTTTTCCCCTTGGGCACACTAAATGAAAAAATTAGGGGAAGACGAGGTGTTTGCAGGGTGTCCTTTTTCATGCAAGCCAGCTATTTTAAAATTTTCGCTCAAATTTTGACGACTGGCCACACACCAAGGGCTTGTTGACTAAGGGCTGCCCTTAGTCAAAATAATAATTACCTTCGAAAATAAAAATTCAGGGAGATTTTTATAGCAATTCCTGAAATTCTGACATATTTTTTATGCTGTATTTTCTTTCCAATTTTTGTCCTCCTGGTGTAACTCAAAATGCCTCAAAATTACTTTTCACTACTTTTAAGAGTAAAAATTCTAAAATTTTTCTGGGGGAGGACCCCTAGACCCCCTTTTAAATTTCTTATTCTTCATGTACTGTTTCTCTTGAATATTTTGACTTACAAGGAGTGATCCTTTTTTGGTGTAATCCTCCACACAGGAGGGGCTCAAAATGAGCTAAAATACCATTTTTTAAACAAAAATCAAATGTTGAAATAAAAAAATAAAAAAAACACGAGTAGCAGTATTGCTTTGTAATTTTTAAAATCCCGCCTATCTTTAAAAAAGTTTTTAGGTTTAATAATCATTGTATGGTTGCACCCTTAATGATTAATGATTTGTGATGGGGTGGCTGCAAGAGCCTGAGCACCGCGACCATTGGTCTATTGCAGCGTTTCTCAACCTTTTTACTCTCACGGAACCCTTTTGACAAAGTCCAAGTTCCGGGGAACCCTAGTGTCCATGCAACATTGGCGTATATAGAAATTTATTTCGGTAGGGGCCCAAAAGTATTACTCAACCCCTCCCCTCCAATACATATTTCAAATAGGTTTAACGTAGCTTTTTAATGCATTTTTAGGTGAAATTTGCATTTAAGAGAACTTAATTTTATAAAAATTGTGATTAATAAAGTTTTAAGTAGGAAAGGGGGGTCTGGGGGGTCCTGCCCCAGAGAATTTTTTGAAATTTGACCCAACAAACTGGGTTTTAAATTGTTTTTGGAACATTTAATCCAAATTTTCGACATACATTTTTAGGTAGGATTATAACTTTTATGAAAGAATAATAAAAAATAATACAATTTAATGTACTAAAGGGGGTTTGGGGGTCCTCCCCCAGAAAAATTTTCGAAATTTGACCCTAAATAGCAGGGTTTTAACGTGTTTTGGTATGCCTAGTCCAAATTTCGGAGGAAGGGAGGGCCCCCTCGGCCCCCCTTATATACGCCACTGCCATGATACAATATTTTTTCTTGCTGTTTTGTCCTCCCTTAGAATTTATTTTGAAAATTCTCCTTTAAACTAGTGTTTTATCTCCATTTCAAACTTTTTGTGGAACACTCTCTCTTTGTGGAACTCGTTGTGTGGAGAAAATCTTCTTGAGACAGCAGAATGTTCAGTGGAAAAACACTGTATAACAGCCGTCAATATTTTTGAGGAAATTTCGGAGTTCTCCCTTGAAAATGTTTCGAAATTTGCCACTTAAAATAGAGTTTTAGCGTATTTTAAGACCCCTCGAGTTTCATTTGAAGAGAACAGTTCCTTGTAAAACACAGAATTTTCAAGGGGGGATGTAATTAACGTCAAAATTTTAAGGGGAGCTAGGGGTCCTCCCTCAGAAATTTATTTTGAAATTCCCCTTCAAGCTAGTGTTTTTCTTCTGGGCTTATCTTTAGAACACCTAAAGGCTACGGAAGCAGAAGAAAATGTTCAACGAAAAAACACTGGCTCGCATTTGGCTGGCTGTTCCTTAATTTATTTAGGGTTATCCTAAAATGTACGAAAAAAAAAAGAGATTTTCGGATCCCTCGCGGAACCCTTGAGGAAGCCTTGCGGAACCCCAGGGTTCCGCGGAACCCCGGTTGAGAAACGCTGGTCTATTGTACTATCCCCCTCGATAAGTCTCAAAAGAGACCGATAGCGGAAACAAATTTCAGCAGGTGTCTTGTGGGAATACTAGGCAGCTCCCATGGTTCGATTCAATGGCGGCCAAGATACTCAAATCTGTTGGCCGAGAAGTAGTCGCATTGGTTGCGCCCTTACACTCTTTGTCCACCGCCCTCTGAAGGTACCCAGCACGGGCCTGGCCTAGTGGTTAAGGCATCGGCCTTGGGATCGGAGGGTCCCGGGTTCGATTCCCGACACCGCTGAAGACCCATCGAGTATGTGCGGAGTACGTGCTCGTTAAATCTGTGGGTCCGAAAGTCCTGAGGTCGGTCATGGCGCAGTTTACCTTGGGTCCAGGTGTCTGGAGACTATTTTCCCTCCCCTTCAGATGCATGGCAAAATTGTGGAGGTGGCGATAGATAGTGGCAGCATCTATCATCTCATGAGGCAGAAGTCGGACTCCTGCCATTTATGGGCCTCACTTTCTCAGGAGCCGCACCCCCTTTGCCTTGAATCCTTGTGGAGCTTGGGTATTCCAAGTGGCACACGACAACAACAACAATAGACGAGATTAGTGTGACGTTTTTTGTTTTGTTTGGAAACGTAAATTCAGTCTGTGATTGGTTCCGTGAACTGTACGGACAGTACGGATCCGTATGTAACCAATCACGGATCGAATCAACGTTTCCAAACAAAACAAGAAACCGGAAGTGACGTTTTCACTAAACTCCTCTATTACTATATCTATGGACTAAACCTGTGATTGGCTGTCACTCAATCTTCTATTTTCGAAGGAGAAGGAAAAGGTTTTTCTCAACCAATCAGGCTTTTTCTCCCGCCTCTCGTGACGTAGATGCGATCGCAGTGACAAGTTCAGACCAGACCAGACCAGACTTGCGTATGCGCCAAGTTTTTAGCGGTAAAGATGACCAATATGGTAACCCTAACTCATGTTAAAAAAATTATTTGGCTTCTAAATGTGCCGCTAAACAGCCAAAATTCCAAGCATACGCAACTCTGAACTTGCGCCCTTTGTTCTAGTACTCTGTGAGTTTGATCCCGAACAGATCAAGATCTGAAGTGAATTCATTTTAACTCTGCGAAAAATTGCAAAAGCTGGTGTTTTCTGTTTTCAACAAGAAAATATTTGTTTCTCGACTGACTTTTATAAATAGCATAACGTTTTCGGCATTTTCATTAAGACCTTTGTTGCACATGTTTTATGGTCTATACTCCTATTGAATTTATTTGGTATTTCAAATATGGCAAAGGTAAAGATTTATGCAAAGGTTAGTCTCTCACTTTCCCTGTATTTACAAATATGCCGTTCACTATTATTTTTAAAATCATTTATTTTCTTCATTTGTTCTTTAAGAACGCTTTATAGTGTTCTGAAATTATTTCTAATATTCAAAGTAGTTTTCCCCAAAAATATTTTGCATGATTCTTATTTTGAACTTCGTTGCTTATAGATCAGTATATAAATTGTTCTCGTTCTGTTCATCTTGAGTTTGAATCGCATCGACGTTTTGGAGATTTTTAGACTGTTGATTTTCTACAAAAGAAAGAATGGATGGAAGGATGAAGGTTCGTTTTTATCATTTATGACCTACATATCTTAAACGAGGTCTTTTTTAACTGCTTAATGCTTTAAATTTGCACATATACTTGCTTTGGAACAGATTTGAAACAGATTCTCCATAGCAATCTCCAACTAGAGGAGTCACCAACTTGGTGATTGCTCTATAATGGTGGCTAGTCTCCAGTTCTTAGCGACCTGTTGCCCTTTTCACTATGGAGGACCTGTTTCAAATCTACACTTTTATCTGACCTTCCATTTATCTTAAAACCTTATCCTAATGCCCTTTTCTTACTAACACCCATCTAATGTTCATAAGCTTCCATCTCATAAGTGCTCCCACAGTCAATCTGTTGTGTTAAATTATTATGTAAACTTTACAAATTGCCAAATGTCATACAACCCAGCTTACGCCTGTATTTTACTCATTTGAAGTTATACCATGTGGTAACTCTACCATATGAGACCATGTTTCAGAGAGTGGTAAAAAATCAATATTCTACTTCCTCTGGATAACTCACTACGGTGGTAACTTGGCTTTCAAGCTGGGTTGCCATTTTGCCGTCCTAACAAATAACTAATCTGATAAGGTAGTTTCAATAATAATAATATATATTTCATGAACTTAAAAATTCTTCAAACAATAAAAAAACTGATTTTACTAGAGAGAATCTTGGTTAAAAATGAAAATATCATTTACTTCAATCAGCAGTTGTGCTACCATCTATAAATCAGAAAGTTAAATGAAATCACTTCTGGTTATTGTAACTCCAGCAGACTATTTTAACTTGCATTAATATTACCTTTAATCCTAAAAACACTTTTTTACAATGAAAGAAAAAATATTCCATCATATCAAGTATCAATGACGAATATTTTAATGAATAAAATATTAATCCATAATCGTAGTAATGGATTTAAAATGAAGATGGTGGCGAATTGCCTGTTTGCAGTGACCTATGCACTGAAAACATGGTTCCTTCGCAAAATAAAGATGTTTCATCTAGATGTTGAATATTAATTCCTAAGAACGCTTTTTGATGTACTAGAGCTATTAATCTGATAATAATGTAATTATTTCATGAAAAGACATTGTAAACTTTGTCAATACTAGCCCGAGCACAATGTTATTCGAATTGCTGCCCAAATTTACCGAAAAAAAATTTACCACATGATATCTGGTTTTATGGAGGAGTAGAATACGAATAAGTCCAAAAACAAGTGTAAATCACATGGTTTTGACGTTTGAGTAGAATACAGCCGTTAGAGGCTGTCCAAATATTGCATAAGCACATAAGGGGGAGGGATGTTTGGTATTTGCTAATATTTCCAGACAATATAGTATTGTATGAAAATATGTTACTAACACTGCATTTTTCAAATCTCTTGGGGTTTTTTGTGTGTGTAAGTAATTTCAAATTTCATCTAAAAATAAATATTATTTAAAAATTTTTATTTTGTTAAAAAGAACAAAGTGAGGTAGGCAGTTCTCTTATATATAATTATGAAGTGGCTTAGCGGTTTGTTCATCTTTGCTGACAAGGAAGATGAGTAAGGTTATGGGTTTGTAATAACCAAAAACATGCTTAAAATGTAATTTTAGAACGGCCCCTTAACCTTAAATTGAGGTGGAGAAGGTAGTATTTGAATTAAATAGTGCATACTTATCCTTTAATTATCTTAATAAATAATGGAAGGCTGTTTGGGATACCAACTACCACAAACTGTTTCACAGTGGCTTATACAGGGTGATTCAGAAATAATCATCAATAATTGGGGGGGGAGGTAGAGGGGCCCTAGACAAGCATATTTCGAATAGGGATGGTGGGGCGCAGCCTTACCGCTAAAGAGCTAGGACCTAATGTAGTGCGAGCGCGTTTCAAAAGGCCGTTTTTTGAAGGCCCGTGTGACGAAACAAAACATAATAAAATGAAAAATCTATTGCATGAGGTAAGGAAGTATCCCTACTATTTACACCATGAATTCGATAGAATTTGAACCACTTTCTAAACCGTGGAGTGGGTTTCAAAAGGGCAATATTAATATTTTAGTCAAAGTATGGAGTTCCCTTAATGGTATTTAGAAAAATCATGATCGGGGAAGGAATTTTCAATGATCGTAACATTGATCATTGAAAATTCCTTCCCCGATCATCATTTTTCTAAATACCATTAAGGGAACTCCATTGTTTGACTAAAAGATTAATATTGCACTTTTGAAACTCACTCCACGGTTTAAAAAGTTATTCAAATTCTATCGAATTCATAGTGTAAGTAGTAGATATACTTCCTTACCTCATGCAATAGAGTTTTTCATTTTATTATGTTTTGTTTCGTCACACGGGCCTTCTAAAAACGGCCTTTTAAAACGCGCTCGCACTACATTAGGTTCTAGCTCTTTAACGGTAAGGCTGCGCCCCACCATCCCTATTCGAAATATGCTTGTCTAGGGCCCCTCTACCTTCCCCCAATTATTGATGATTATTTCTGAATCTTCCTGTATAGAAATTTATTTTGGGAGGGGCCCAAAATTATTTTTCACCCCCCAAGCAAATTTATTATGTTTAATAGCTTTTTATACATTTTTTGTTAAAATTTACATCTAAAAGAACTTATTATATAAAAATAGTTGTGACTAATTTTGTGTCAAGTATCTACCAAAAGGGGGTCTAAGGGTCCTCCCCCCAGAAAATTTTTGAAAATTTGACTCTGGAAAAACTGGTTTTTAACTAGTTTTGGTACATCTAGTCCGAATTTGCGATTTATATTTCTAGATAGGATTTGCATTTGGGTGAACTTAAATATAAAAACAATTTGAAATTAATGGAGTTTCAAGTAGAAAAGGGGATCTTGGGGTCCTCCCTCAGAAAATTTTTGGGAATTTGACCCTAAAAACAGGATTTCTTCTTGGTTTTCTTACACCTAGTCCTAAATTTGGACATATATTTTTTTAAAATAGGATTAGGATTTTGATGAACTTATTTTTAAAAAAAATTGGAATAGTAAAATTCCAATCCAAAAGGGGGTTTGGGGGTCTTCCCCCAGAAAATGTTTGGAAATTCTTAACTGGTTGTTTGATCCCCTGGGGATCACTGAACGTGTCTGAGGGAGTCACTAACTATAGGCTTAGGCTGCTAACTCTTATTTTTAGATGTTTGTTTAGTTTTACAGATGGAACTGAAAATTTCTCACATTTTTCTGAAACCAAAGATATTCTACTCTTGTCTCTTAATGTTTAAACCTTTAACCCTGATTTTGTCATGTACCTTCTAGTTTAAATAACTGGTTACTAATGGTAAGTTGGATTGGTTTTGGCTGATTAAAGTTTTGTTCTCTTCAGTGGCGGCTCGTCCATAGGAGCACAGGAGCACGTGAACACCCAGTGAAAAAGTAGAAATAAACCCAATTATAAAGATACACAAATATCAAAAGAAAACAATACATAAATCCTTCTCAATTTCTTTTTCATACTCAGAATCAAGTTTCTACCCCCCCCCTTTCACCTGTCAGCAAAAAAATTATTGCCGGAAACGCGAAAGTTTTGTTTTTATCAAATACATTCTTATTTTTCTTTCCTTATACGCACGTGTGAGCGAAGAAATTGAATGAGTCGGAAGAAACCTCGACTTCTCGCCGGAGAACATTTGGGCTTACGGCAACACATTGGAGATCCCCGTGCGCACAGCATTTGTGTGCCGAGGCTTACGGTTTTGAGGTTAAGCTTGCTTTTTTGTGGTCTGGATTTTTTCCCGGATAGGAAAACGAGATAAGAACCTTTTGAAAGTATCATTAAACTTTTCACGTCAGCTCATTTGTAATAATTAATTATTTAGTTATTGATTATTTTTTAAAGTGACGTTGGAGTACACATCACCTGTATTTTTCACAATCAATTGTTCTATTAAGCATATATAACAAGCACTATGAGTAGACAGACCCAGTGCTCTTGTCATGCTCCTAATTAAAAAAAAATATGATTAGGTATTATGCATGATTTTAATGAAAGTGTCAAAAATTTGTTTGCTTCAAAAAAGGTTAGACGAGTGGACATCATGCATAAAAGATGTTTTTGAGGTTTTGCTTATTTCCATTGAGCGCAGATTTAAAAAATAAAAATGCATGCAGTGAAAAATTTAGGAGAAACTTAAAATAACTCCCCTGAAATAATTAAATTTGTTCGAAAACAAGTTTTCTTTATGTATTTGTCCAACATCCCTTCTCTTTCTTGCTCTTGTGTAAATTTTAATTCCTATTACAAAGGGTGTGAACACCCTGTTAATAAACTCACGAGCCGCCACTGGTTCTCTTGTTTCTAATCAAAGCAAGGCCAAGAAAGCCATTTAAATGTTACTTTTACTTATTTAAATTCAGCTTTATCATGTGCTGCTGAAAATGTTGGTAAAATTTTTTATTTTTTTCATAATTATATATTAAACAAATAGCATTTATGTCTGGTATATATTTGATATTAGATCTGAAATTGATTCATAACATAAATCCAAATAAAATAGTGTTGGAAAAAGATAAAGATAGTAAGTTAAAATAACAAATTGGAAGGATTAGTCAGTTTGTTACCAGATAAGTACTATGCAATTAAGTAATCTGATAGCTTGTGAAAATTTGAGTTATTACAGTAGAATTTTAATAATAGGATCGCTTTTGGCTGAGCTTAAGGGCAATTCCATGAAACATGGGACAGAGTTGAAATCCATTTTCCAAGGAAAAAACCTCATTTTAACCCTATATATTTTAAAATATGGTTACATTTAATTGAAAAAGGTATGGGAATATTGTTACACACAGTTCTGCAACAGTCAAAAAAATATTTTTTGTTCTATGAGAAAAAATGTTCCAAAATGCATGGTTTTTCTAATTTACAAGAATTTGGTGAAATTCAAAGCTCTGTGTAACTTTAAATATTAGAATATGTTTAATATTTATACATACATTCTAAAGAGTTTTCAACAAATAAACAGGGGTTCTTACGTATTATGCCGTCGACCATACCGCTTAATCAAAAACGTTATCAAAACCCATTGACTTTTCTATTGATGTGCCGCTGAATTAAACGGCCTCTGAACGGTCGACGGTATAATACGTAAGTACCTAAACAGGTATCATAATTTATTTTACAAATTGTTTTCATAAAAAAAATTAGTAGAGCTTTTACAGAAGGTTCTTTTGAAATGTAACGCGAGTCACAAAACTAGATAACGTGAGTCACACATTTAATTGCAGCTTATGTTAATTAAAATCATATTAGATTTGTTATATTGAGGATTTTTGAAAGCCTCAAACGCTCTGAACATTTTGATGTATTTATTAATTTTTGTAATATTTTATAAGGGGAGAAAATTGAGCTTTTATTACGATTAAAAAAAACGATGTCTTTTTTGGGTAACAGGAGTCTAACTGTTAAAAACACTGCAGTGCTTTTTATTAATTTTTTTAACTGATGGAAGATTTATTTTGTTTTATAGAGCTGCTTTATTTAATAATATGTCTTTTTAATGACAAAATTTAAATATTTTCATTACATAAACAGCAATTAGGAAATCAAAATATGTGTCAGAATGTAACGTGAGTCACATGGAATTGCCCTTAAGCTAACTACTGGTTTATAATAAATGATTCTTGGAAACGCAAAATTTAACACCAGCCAAAAGTTTTACTGATGTAAGTTATCAAAGGTTGGGAAGTATGGAAAGCAAAATCAAATTGGTAAATTTTCATTAAACTTGTTTGTAATTGTACGAGATAGGTTTATTACCCATCTTACTTAAAAAGATGTGTAATTATGTATCTTAATTACACATTTGGATTATTAAAAATAAAGAATTTCAACTTGGTAGATATTTATATAGTTTTTAACATTTTAATAATTCAAAGGGGTGCAAAATACTGAAGTCAAACTAAGGGTTTTGCGGTATCATAAGGATTGAGAACCCTTGTTCTATAGAAACTGGAGGCTTCTTAATCATGCATTGCAGGAGACAGGGGAGCCCCTGTAGAATCTTGCAGGCTTTGTTAGTCATGCATACGAGTTTTAGGCTTGCTGAACATTCTTTGGGTTCTCTTTAAAATTCAACTGTGTAGACAACTTTCTTCAGTATATTTTGCTGGGTGACTTGTTTTTTGTTACTCTTAGGTTAGCTGGCTGCAAATGCTAAGTATAAATAAATTGTCAAAAATAAGCGGTACTTATGAATTGAATCGCTTATTTCAGAAACATGTTAAACGCCATGTTAATCCTATGGGGTTTAACATGTTTCTGAAATAAGCGATTCAATTATCATATCCTGCCAACCATGTCACTGAATCCAAAGAGCAATACCAAATCTTATTGACTGGGCTGCGGAATCCGACAGTTGCCGAATGATCCACAGGATAATAGTACAAACGGACCTGGAAAGCTGGCAGAGGCTTCCCCCAACCAGGTTCGGGCACTTTTTCCAGGTCAGAGTACACAACACATGAACCGAATTTGCAAGTATTAAAATAAATAACAATTAAAACATCTCAACTTGCTCTGTGTTGCCTATAATTCTTTATATTTTTTATGTAATTTTTAAAACATTGCCAATAAAGTTCAATTGGCAAGATATATGCCCATCTATTCTTAAAGTGACTAACTTTTTGGTCAGTTAAATGAGAAAATAAAATAAGCAACTTGAATTACAAAAACGAAAGGAACTTGGAGGATTTTTACAGCATCTGAAATTTAAAGAAACTCGTTTTTCAGAACATCACTAGTTATTTTTAAACCTTTCTAGATCCTTTTTCTTTTAAAAATATATTTTGATATAATTTGTGTGCAGCTGGTAAAAAGTTAAAAATATCTTATTTTTGCAATATGCATGGCATATATGTTTTAACCATTCTTTAAAAATAACCCTTATTTCAAAGAGATTTTACTATATCTAAAAGTATATTTCTTTCACAGGACAAGAATGTTTTGGCCTTTGATGACCACTGGCCTGTGATGCAGCCCATTATATTAAAGCTCCTTCACCAGGAAGCTGTGACTAGGACAGAGTGGCAAGATCTTTTTTGGTAAGCTCTCTATTAATTCTATCTGAGTAAAACTCAAAGAATAACTCAGAATAAAAACTCAGAATAAGGTTTGGTATCCATTAGGTTTAAAGGCCCTCTATTAGGATCATTCCAGATTTACTAACACATTTCCAAAAAATATATTTTTTAGTTTCTTTGGATATCAACTATGTGTATATTTAAAGCATAACTTTTTAAATTACAGGTTGGTGCACTATGTTTGTTTATGGGATGATAAAGGACCTCCCAAAGTCTATACTAATTTGCAGGACAATATATTAGATTTTATAAAACAAGCCCAGATGGTAAGTGTTTATATAGTTTTCTTTTGGGTATACCCCATGGATTTCCTCTTAATAGGGACACTGGGGATTTTTGTATTTATTCAGGGGATATCCTGATAAAGGGGAGTCCACATATTATTGTAACAAAATTAATTTTTTACCCATACTAAAATATTAATTACTCGAGGTTTTAGAAGAAAACATTGGAGAAAAAAAATCAAAAATAAATATCTTCAAACTAAATTATAACCAACCTGTATTTGATTGGTTAGTTTTAAGTACTCTCTATTACATGTCCTTTTTCTATTACATGAGAATGTACTTGCTCATCAAGAGGACCAGGCTTTGCTGAAGGCATACATAGTGGAATGGCGCAAGTTTTTCACCCAGTGTAACTACTTGCCAATGCCCTTTGGGCAGTTGGAGGCGACTCTAGCGGGGAAGTCTGCTTCCATTCAGAAGAAGAGCAAGACCGATGAGAGTGCGGTCAGAAAGGTAAAATCTTTCCCTTCTTTCTCCTCCTATTTGTATAGAAATAGAGGTTAATTTATAATAATGGTTTGAGAATACTTTCTAAACCACTTTAAAAGAGTTTTTTAATCAAACAGGAGGCAATTAAAAATTTAATTTTGATTATCTCAGATTACTAAAAATGAGTTAAACCCTGTTTTATAGTTAAATTCCAAATATCTTTGGGAAAATTTTTGATCAGGATCTAGGATCAGAAGAAATTAAGGGGGCATCACTTTGGCTTGGACTACAGAAACTGGCTACAGAACTAGGAACTGCCTGAAGGGCTACATTGGTCTGAGTGCTACTAGATATAATTGATTTTTAGAGGAGAACATGGTTTGAAAGAGGTTATCAAACACTGATCGAAACTATTAGTTCTAGTTCTCTCTCTCTCTGATATGTAACAGAATTAGAGATAAACTACTTTACCTTAAAGTGAAGAACAACCTTCAGTAATGTCTTGGGTCAAGTGCAATAAAGTAATTGTGAAAAAAAATCTAATTTGTATGTGTGAATCATTTAATATAAGTAATGGTTATCAGTTTTTTCTGTTTTAACTCATTCTTGTAAAAATCATATAGTTTGAATATAAATCAAACAGGATGGTCTTGACTTTATTTGTTTTTGAGCAGCTTATGCTGGACAGCTGGAACCAGAGCATCTTCTCGAACATCAAACACCGCCTCCAAAACAGTGCCATGAAGCTTGTCCACGCGGAGAGGAATGGAGAGGCATTCGATTCCCAACTCGTCATAGGTGTTCGCGAATCTTATGGTGAGCTTTATTATTTAACGTTATGATTTTAAAAGTTAGAGAGGTTGGAGATCTTGTGCATTGTAACAAGAATGACTAATCTCTCAACCTCTATGTTAATATGCATTAGAGTTTTGTCGCAAAAAAATTTTGAGTTCAGTTGAAGTTTGATTGTTATACAGTCGAGTCCGCTTAATGTGATCGCAATTGTCCGAGATTAAACTGATAACATTATCGATTTCATATAAAAAAACAGAAAACAGTGTAACTAGATTGTTTTCTTTAAAATCAATATAATGTAATCATAATTAATGTATTTAAACACTATTTTTACACAAACGCGCTTGGCAACATAAAAAAATGAAGAAATATAAGAGTAGTTGAATTAATAAATATAAAACAATTGCTTACTTTGTTTTTAATTGTATAGAAAGGTTTCTCTTTTTTCACTCCATTATATCCTTCCACTCCAATAAACCCCTTATTTTATAATCTGAAATCCAGAAAACAAGGGATAAAAATCTCTTATCAGAAACATCAAGGCGCCGATGGTTTCTTTTACCAATCCTAAGTATGGATTAGGACCCCCCTTTAACCTTTTTCTATCAATATTATGCAGAATGTTTTCTTTTTCTTACTCGTGATGAGTGTCAGTGTAAAAAAGAAGCACCAAATGCTAAGAGGGCAGATGTTTATTTGTAAAAATTGACCTCCAAAACGAAACTCGAACTCTAAAGCGGTCGTTTTTAAGGGGATATGGACAAATTTTGATAACATTAAACGGCGTGTTGAATCATAGTTGATCACATTAAACGATGTATTTTACATTAAATTGAATAGGAATGATCGGGATCTGTCGATTTCGATAACATTATCTGATTGATAACATTAAGCAGATTCGACTGTAGCTAATTGTTTATTTCAAATATACTTATTCCAATTAGATAGTGTTATGCAGATTATTCTAAGCATGATTATATAATTAATCTTCTCAAAAGGATATAAAAACCTTACTTAATTTTGAAGGTTTGAAGATTCTTTTTTGGGTGCTTTATTATTCCTATGCGCTTTTTCAAGACAATTATTAAACTCGTACATTAAGCAAACTAGTAGTTATACTATATAAGTATTATAAGTATTATTGAGAGTTATTTTTAAAATTTTTTAAAAAGTGTGTAATTTTAATTTTTTCCTTGTTAAAGTGAATTTATGCTCAAATTCTGAAGACAAGCTCCAAATCTACCGAGAAAATTTTGAGCGTGCCTACATAGAAGCAACTGAAGCCTTCTACCGAGAGAAGGCTCCAGAGTATCTGGATGCAAACGGAGTTCAGAACTACATGCGCTACGCTGATCAGAAGCTGAAAGAGGAAGAACAGAGGGCGCTTAAATACTTAGAATCTTATGCAGGATCCATACAAGCAGTATGTAAAACTTTATATTCTCATTCTTGAAATCTTTAATAACCAAGATTATCTTACATTTACCTTTCAAAGTTGAAATTTTGGAAGCTTTTCACTTTTCAGGTAAAATGTTTTTAAAAAATATAAGAACTTTAATTATGGTTATGAAAGCATTATAAGTTCTTAAATATTCACTTACATTCTGTTCTATGCTTACTTAGATTGATTTGGAAAATAATGTTTATATGTCAGTCCAGAAAGTATTCGTACACCCAAAAAATTTGCACTAGTATGTATTCAGGGGTTGATCCAGACGAAAATTGGGGCCCTTTTGTTGCCCCTTCACAAAAATTCCCCCCTCTTTAAATCTAAAATATATGAAAAAATACGATCACCTTAACTCATTCCAAAAATTGCTGATCATAACAACCCCAAAAATTAATTGGGTTCGTTTGAAGAGTTGTTCTCAAAGGAGAAAATTTTTTTTGCAAATTAGAGTGTTCTGGGTTAGGTTGAGAACTTTTCAAACTACCCTCGTATATTCTTCTAGACCCGGACTTTGCCCAGGTTTTAGTTTTTTAATAAATATCATCTGGTGTGATACAGACGGGCTTTGCCAGTCCAAATGGGTAGCACTATGTGCTAGGCCAGGTGTTACCCGGACAATATGCCTAATAACCTTAAAACTATTGTAACGATCCTGCGGAAGAAGAGGATGGCTGCTCCTCAGAAGAAGAGGATGACGTTGCCTACGTCATCCTTCAATTATATAAGGCCTGAGAGTTATTGTTGGGCGGCAGATCCTTTTCCCCCTCTGCCATGTGTGTTGGTCATTTTAGCTGGTTTTAGAATGCTTGTTTTTTTAGGTTTTAATTAATCCCTTTTCTTTTATTGGTGGTTTTAAATTTGTCGCGTCACATGTGGATTTTTGGCGAGCCAGCCAGGATCGGTGCTTTTAGGATCTCAGCTTTTCTGGTCTCTGACATGGTTTTTCTTGATTTCTAGGATGTTTGAATTAGTGATCTGTGGGTTATTGTTTGCGATTTTAATCCTTTTGATCTTCTTTCTGGTAACCGTTTGTGATGATCACACACACACAGTCTAGACCAGGGATGGCAAACCTTTTTCGACCAGTGTGCCATTTATATTACGGTTTATAATTTTCAGGTGTCAAGTGTGCCACTTGTTATATTTTAATAAATTATCTTTAAACCCTTGGAAAATGAAATCCTCCTTTGAGTGTCGATAGTTTAGAACAGGAGTTTCTAACTTAAAGTGCTCAAGTGGTGAGTGGTGGGCCGTAAAGTCTGTGGTGTATATAGAAATTTATTTCGTGAGGGGCCAAAAATTATTCCTCATTCCCTCCCATGCATCTTTGATAGGTTTAATGCAGATTTTTTATACATTTTAGGTAGAATTGGCATTTTCTAGAATTTAATCTAAGAAACAATGTTACTTATGAAGTTCCAAGTAAAGGGGGTCTGGGGGTTCACCCAGGATAATTTTTGGAAATTTGACCCTAAAAACAGGGTTTTGAACAAGTTTTTGGTGCATCTAAGTCCGAAATTTTTAGGTAGGATTTTGATTTTCAAGAGTATTATAAAAAAAGTTTGAAGTAGAAAAGGGGGGTTAGGGGGCACTCCCCCGAAAAATCTTTCAAAATTTTACCCGAATTTAATTACCGAAAAATTACCAAAATTTTACCGGAATTTTTGGTATACCTTGTCCGAATTTCGGAGGGGGGCAGGGCCCCTTCGCCCCCCCTTATATGCCACCTTTTGCGTAAAGTAATCAGGCTCCTTTTGCATCCATGATTTTGTTTTCTAACGGCTAAATGTCAGTTTCCTTACGTAATTACACAAAAATGTTTTAAATTTCAGCTAGCTAAAAAGTTTTCTGAATCTGGTTTTGGGGATCTGGTAGTATTAAAGTTTTTTTGTGTCATTTTTAGTGAATGTCGCGTGCCACCGAAATACCGGTCGCGTGCCACAGGTTCGCCATCCCTGGTCTAGACGCCCCCATCGTCTCATTGATCCTGGTCACCCCGTGCGACAGAAATCTAAGTTTTGGAGGTTCTCCTGGAGATTCCGTGGATGAGTTTGTCCGTCGAGTCGACGTTGAGGCTGCTTTGTCAGGCCTGAGTGACAGGGCCACGGTGCTACTGGCGGTCGAGAGCCTTTCCGGGAACGCAGCACGATGGTTTAAATTCATGGCCTTTAGACCGAAGGAGCTTTCGTGGTCCAACTTTAGGGCATGGCTGCGGGAACATTACCTTAGCTCTAGTTCCCCCTTGTGTGGAGCCCAGCGTCTCCTCCAGATCGAATTCAAAATTGGGGAGGATTTTGAGGATTTCGCGTGGAGGTTCCGGGATTTATATCTCGACTGGAGGCCGGATGCCTCGGAGGCTGAAGTGGCTCAGGCGTTGGTAGAGCGGCTACCAGATGCCCAACGCCTTCCCCTGAGTCTGGTAAATTTTCGATCAGTAAGGGAGGTAATGATTCAGGTACGGCGCTTTTCTCCCCCTGCTCCCGTGAGCAGCAGTAGGCCTCAGAGTGGTCCAGTAGATGCACCACTTCTGAATGCTCCAGAAGTACAGCAACCGGTGGGCGAGCATATTGACAGGCGTGGGTTTGGTAGGGCTGGAGTGCACTACCAGTGTGGTGGCCTGGGCCACATTGCCCGGCTCTGTGGGCAGGGAAACGCCTACCGGGGGCCAGGTTAGGGGATGTGGTTCTCGGGAGTAGTGGTTCCCCGCTTTCGGCTTTTCTTGAGTTTTTGATTCCCACTGTGGAATTTGGGGGTCTGTCCCTTAAAGCACTGATAGACACTGGTGCTGACAGGTCTTTAATCAGCCAGTCCTATGCCCGTCGCCTGGCTCCTACGGAAAGAGTAAGTTTTAGGGAGGAAAACCTCAGTCTCTAATATTTCTGGGGAGGCCACCCCCACTCACGGTATTCTTAACGGGGTCTTGGAGTGGAAGGGCATCAAGAGGGAGCATGAGTTTTTAATTGTGAGTGGCTTGCCTGTGCCAATGCTACTTGGCATTGATGCCCTGGTGGTATGGGAGGTGAAGATAGACTTTAGAAGGGAGATTTCTGCCTGTACCCCAGTAAGACAGGGGAATATTGTGGAAGGAAAGATGGTAGAGCTGGCCGAAAAAGCAGGGGATCAGGGGGTGCGCCTATTGGAAGTTTTTAGGGAATACCCCGAGCTTTTCTGTTCTCGCCCCGGTATGATTTCCGAGACTGAACATCAGATAGAGACTGGGGATGCGGCTCCTATTTACAGGCACCCTACCCACTGTCCCGAGATAAGGCCGAAGCAGTGGGGAGACAGTTGCGGGGTGTTGTTGGGTTCCGGAATTATTGAGCCCTCGGACTCGCCCTGGGCCGCCCCCATGGTACTTGCTCCTAAGAAGGACGGAAGTTCCCGTTTTTGTGTAGACTATAGTCACCCGGGAGGATAGGTACCCCTTGCCGTTGATCCCGGTGGTTCTCAGGAATGTTGGTTGTGCCGTGGTTTGGTCCTCTTTGTATCTCCAGTCCGGCTATTGGCAGGTAAAGATAGCTCCTGAGCATAGACCAAAGACTGCCTTTATCACCCCAGAAGGCTTGTATCAGTTCCGCGTCATGCCCTTCGGTCTACGGAATGCCCCGAGCACTTTTCAAAGGATGATCAATCGCATCCTACGCCCTGTCTTGGGGAGAACCTGTGAATGCTACTTGGACGACATCGTGATCTACTCCCCCAGCCTTGAAAAGCATCACGAGGATGTCCGTGAGGTTTTTGCTTTGTTGCATCGGGCAGGGTTGACTTTAAAGCCGGAGAAATGCCACTTTTTCCAATGGGAGCTCAATTTCCTGGGGTATCATATCTCGGGAGAAGGGATGCGTCCGCAGGCCAGTAAGACCCAGGCTGTGCTTGACTTTCCAACCCCTCAAAAGGCTCAGCACATCCGCCAATTTTTGGGCCTGTGTTCGTGGCACAAGGCTTTTATTCCTCACTTTTCGGACGTCGCAGGGCTGCTGTATGCCTTGACTAAGAAGAAGCAGCGATGGCTCTGGGGACCGAATGAGCAGCGAGCATTTGCTCTGTTAAAGGAGCTGATGACACAGGCACCAGTCCTTGGGTTGCCCGATGAGACCGCTTCCTTGGAGCTCTACACGGATGCGTCGGACACTGGATTGGGAGCTGAGCTTGGTCAGAGGAAGTCAGACAGGTCATATGAGGTTTTAGCTTACGCCAGCCGGGCACTCATGCCCCCGGAGAAGAACTACTCAGTGACGGAAAAGGAGTGCCTCGCTCTCGTCGGGGCTTGCGACAGACTTCGAATCTACCTCTCCCCCCCTTCCGTGTGTACACAGATCATGCTGCTTTGGCTTGGCTACAAACCAAGAGAGAATTAAAGGGTCATCTGGCTCGGTGGGCCATCCAACTGCAGGAGTACAACCAGTGGCGGATCCAGCGGGGGGGGGGGCACAGGGGCCCGTGCCCCCCCCCTTGCCGCGTGGTCGTCAAGTTGTCTCCTCTAGTTTATGAGTTGCAGGATGTAGAGACAGGGGCCATGATCGGGTCTCACAACATCGTGAACTTGAAGGATTTTTTTGGGACGGGACTCCACGACGGAGGATGAGCGGAGCCCGGTGAGGTCTCCTGGCACACCACCTGAGGGGAACGATCTCGAGGTGTCTGTGGAACCGTCTCCGGCTGTGTCTTCTGAGCAAGGCCCCGTGGAGTCTCCTACCGCACCATCTGAGGGGGACGATCTCGAGGGGCCAGCGGAGCAAAGCCCGCCGTGTCTCCTGGCGCTCCATCTGACGATGAAGGGGACCTCCCTGAGAACCCGGATGTCCTGCGGCCGAGTGAGGAGTCCTCGGAGACCGAGGATGAGATTGCGCCTGAACAGAGCTCCTCTTTGGACCACTGTCCGGGACCTAGAAGATCCCAGCGAGTGAGGCCACGCGTTGACTATAAGAAGCTGGCTGGTTTGCGTCCTGCTTTGGTGCGGTAGTTTGGCTTTTTAAGGTATAGTTTTTGTGTTTTGTTCGTGGGGGGGAGAGTTGGAGTTTTAGGCTTTGTAGTTTTGGATGGTCTTTGTGTTTTGAGTTTAGGTGGTAGATGTTTTGAGAGTTTTAGCTTATGGTATTTAAGTAGTTTGTGTAGTGTTGTCTTGTGATTGCTTAGTGTTTGTGTTGATGTAGTTAGTTTTAAAGGTGGTCGGGGAATAGGGTCAGGTCTAGTGTGTAACTTTTCTTTTGTTTTCGTTTGGTGTAATAGGTTAAGGTCTAGTGTGTAACTTTCTTTTGTTTTCGTTTGTTGGAGATGTTAATTTTGGGTTTGGCTTTCTCTTTCAGAGTCCGATGTGACCATTGGTGAGACTGGCCCTCCTGGTTATCTTAAGCGGTTCTAAGAAAAAGGAAAAGGTGTTTTCTTTTTTTGAACGCAGGGGGAGCATGTAACAATCCTGTGGAAGAAGAGGATGGCTGCGGCTCAGAAGAAGAGGATGACATTGCCTACGTCATCCTTCAATTATATAAGGCCTGAGAGTTATTGTTGGGCGGCAGATCCTTTTTCCCCTCTGCCATGTGTGTTGGTCATTTTAGCTGGTTTTAGAATGCTTGTTTTTTTAGGTTTTAATTAATCCCTTTTCTTTTATTGGTGGTTTTGAATTTGTCACGTCACACTATTAAGGACACACATACTGACAGACAAACATTCATTTTTATATATATAGATTACAACAGCTTGACTCAAACTTATCGAGTTGAAAATTTATGGGTCGTTCAGTTTTGTGCTACATATAAATTATTTCATTGCAGTTGAATGAGTGCTGTGTGCAGTATTTAGTTACATGTTTCAAAGAGGCCATTCTTGCAGAGTGTCCTACCATGATAAAGAATAATGAAACAGAAAGTAAGAATCTTTGTAGAAGTTCATTTTTATCTTTGAGTGTTAAACCAAAGTTTATTTCTCTATTTGTTCTGTTCATCAGTTGAGAATCTCAACCTCTTAAGTTTTCTGATTATGCTAAACCAAGACATCAGCCTCATCTATGCCAAGAAAATCTGTTAACAATATTTTTATAAACCATAGTTTTTTTACTTAAATTCTGTTTTGTTTCTTCAAAACCAATATTAAAGTAACCCTGATGTTCATCCAAAAAATAAACGTCAATCCATTGTACTTTCAGAACTGCAGCTAATGTTCAAGTTGATGGACCGTGTTCCAGATGGCATTACTCCCATGTTAAAGGATTTGGAACATCACATCATTAACAGAGGCTTGGCAGATATGATTGCTTCAGCAGACATCATCACTCAGGTTAATATTTTACTTGACTAGTTTTAATGTTAGAGTGTACACTCTTTTGCAGTAGTATTACTAAAGAATTATGAACAGTTCTTTACCATGAAAAACTGGTGAATGTGTTGAATTTTTTAACATAGTGAATTTAATTATATTTGTTTTAGATTGCAAAATTAATTTACGTATAAAATTTTAAAATTTATTCCAGTTATAGTAGGGTTGCAACATTTCCATTTTTAACAGCATCAACCCCATAATTTTGTGTTTATCAAAGTTTTCAAAATTCTTGAGCTTGCCAAGTAAGCACAATGTTGTCTAATTGAAAAATAAGTGCAGGGCTGCAGCATTACCATTTTTTCTGAAGAATTTGTAAGTTTTGTGGGGAAAATACCTTCACGTGATTTTTTTTTCAAATCTGTAAATGTTCCAGATTTTAGAGCATTCTGGAATTTGGGAACAGTTTGTTATTCTAATAATCTGGGATTTTAAGTCTGGAGCGCCCCTTTTTCAGTTATTATTTTAGACATTTATAAGCTTTGATTTGATTAAGTATTAATTTGAACAAATGTTTTATAGGACTCGGAAAAGTATGTTGAGCAGTTATTAGAGTTATTTACAAAGTTTAGTAAGCTAGTCAAAGAAGCTTTTCATGATGATCCAAGGTTCCTAACATCTAGAGACAAAGTAAGTAATTCTTTCCAAATTAATGTATATGAATGTTATAATTAATGTATATAAATATGACTAATAAGAGATTAGGGGATCACTACCATCGATCCCTTATCATCTGAAAGTATTGTAGTTAACTCCGTTTTTATTAATTCAAAGAATGGAAATGTTTTCAATTTTAAGATAAACCTTTAGTTATCTTTTAATTTGAAACACTGATTTCTACTCTTTTTCCTGACTTTCAACAAAACAAATATATCTTGAGATTAACTTTGATTTTTAGTTATTTATTTGAAATGCTAAATAAATAAATTTTTCAGGCTTTTAAACAAGTTGTTAATGACACTTCTGTTTTCCGACTTGAATTACCTTCAAAACAAAAAGGGTTAGTAACTTTTTCTACGTTCTTGATTTTACGACTCGATGAACCTAAATCTATATTTAAGAGATTAAAATACAGTTTGATGAAATGTAACTGTTACTTGATAAGTCTTCTTTTCCATAAAATTTAAATATATATTCAATAAATTTAATGTACAAAAATAAAATTAGTTATTCTAATGCATTTAAAGTTTGCATCCCTGACATCCAAGTAAATTTGCTTGAAATTAGGTCTGAAATTTCCTGATCTCTAATGAGGGCATGCACAATCTCCTGCAATGATAAGGAGTTGTCAATTTTAACTATTATGTTTAATCAAATTACATTCTTATATTTTTACTCATCAAAATTAATGAAAATAATAAAAGTTATGAAACTTTTCCCTCCCTAATGATATGAACTTGGTGTATATATTTAAAAATAAAAAAAATGTATTCAGTTAAAAATTTTTATAATCTAGTTAATTATAACATTAATATTGTGTTTATGAAAAAGCATGGCCTTGCTGACCTTTAATTTATTACAGTGTAGGCAATAAGACGCAACCAGAGTCACGATGTCCTGAACTACTGGCTAACTACTGTGATATGTTGTTACGAAAGACACTACTCAGCAAGAAGCTTACCTCTGATGAGATTGAAGCTAAGCTCAAAGATGTGGTTAGTAACCTTCTCTCCTTTTTACTAAAGGCTTTCATTTACTCGTCTTTCCCTTTTTTTTATTGCCCTGATAATTGTCTACTCTAAAAGATATTATTTATATTTTCTTTAGATAAATGAAAAACAATGCATGTATGCTAAGTTAAAATATTTTCAAAATCTGAAATGATAAGTGCTCTAAGATGCTTGCATATTTGATTCTAAGTTTAGTATATTAAACCTTAAACTTATTGTTTTGTAGTATTTTGTCATTTATTTATATCATAAGACTACTTTTAAAAGCTAAGAAATAGTTATATGATAAATATTGGCTTCCTTGTAACTTAAAGAGTTGCATGCTTATTTGAATAAAGTATATGCAATTGCCAAAACTGACTGTACTGTAGATTACTATGGGTAATAACGCATATACCTTTACTTTCTCAAGGTTCTTGAAAATTGGTTCTCACGGATTTGAAAATATTTACATTTTTTATATTGTTTTCAGCTGCTAGTGTTGAAGTATATACAGAACAAGGATGTGTTCATGCGCTACCACAAAGGACACTTGACACGCAGGCTCATCCTGGACTCCTCTGCTGACAGTGAAAAAGAGGAGAACATGGTTGAGTGGCTGAGAGTAAGTTTTTACTGAAGGGTTTTATATTTTTACTTCAATTTATTACAATAATTTTACCATCTTGGTACCGAGTCCAGTTGCACCATTTCAAAAAATTTCTTTACATGCAAGGGGGGTTCATCCAGGTTTTTCTGTCAGTCTTGGTTTTAGGAATTTTGTAAGAAGGAAGGGCCTGTAGAGAGTACAATCACAGTATTCATAACTTTTGGAATGGGCCCAAAACTGGCAAATTCTATCCCAAAACAATAGAAACACTCATGAAAACAATTTTCAAAGCACTTTTGATCTTTAATTTTTTTTGAACAGTCTGTTGGAATTGGGATTTGCAAAAGAAAAGTTTATATTACATTGCTCTTTCTGCATGCATTTAATATTAAACGTAATCCATTAAACTATGCTAATTACATTTGATTTTACAGGATATTGGCATGCCTGCAGACTATGTGAACAAGTTGGCTCGAATGTTCCAGGACGTGAAGGTGAGTGAAGACCTCAACCAGCACTTCAAGGACACTCACAGAGCTACCAAGGGAAGCCTCGCAGGTACCTGACTTACCGTTATTCTCGAGCATAGAACGTTTTGATAACTTATGTGATAGACCTTCTTTTCATTGATCCCATGATATAGCGAACCCTTAGTAACAACTACTAGTAATAGAAGTATAGATTGAGTTTTTTATCTCATGAATATTGTTAGTCTCCTGTTAAACAATATTCATGAGATATTGGAGACCATTAAACAGGAATATTGTTGTCAAGGAGCAGTGTAACCCTAAGTTCTCAAGATGAGTCAAAACACTACTTTTAAGGGTAAAAACTCCAAAAAATTTCTGAGGGAGAACCCCAAAATACCCCTAAAAATTTTGGAATGAATATAAATATATTTACTGTTTTTCCTTGAAAATTCAGTGTCGTATGAGGAGTGATCCTCATATGTTCTATTGTAGAAGTTCTAAAAAATGAATAAAATTCCAAAAAATTTTCTGAAGTAGGACCACCCCACCCCCCTCAAAATTTTGTTCTGTTCATATTTTTCCTTCAAATTTCTATCACTTAAATAATGAGTGGTGCTCTTAGGGTGCGATCCAAAAAGGCCTCAAAATGAGCTAAAATGCTATTTTGAAGGGGAAATTCCCAAAATTTTTTTGGGGGACCCTAGACCCTCCAATTTTTCTTGGAATTAACAATGTTTTCAAAATTTTGAAATTGAGTTCACTAAAATTAATTTATTTTGTGTATGTAAGTCATCTAAATCTTGCTGTAAAAAAGTACCCGAAAGGAGGTACCTCAAAAAATGATGGGTCAGCCTCTACAACTTAAATTACCCTCCCAATCTAAAATCAAATTTATATGAACAAATAATTGAAACAAAAAAATCAGTGGCTCTTTAAAAACTGGGAAATTTTGTAAGTTGTAACTTTTGGATCTTCCGTTTCAAAAAGTTGCCGACTCTTGTTCCAGGGAGTTATATTTTTTCAAATCTTAAATCTATCTTTAGCTTACATTCAAATATCTCTTGATGCATTCCAAAAAGAGGGAAGAAGTTATGGATATTTATTTTTTTATACCTCCTAAGTTATCATTTAGGAACTATCTTTCATTCTGTGATTCTTGCTGAGTGTCTTCATCCCACTTTCAGATTCCATCAATATCAAGATTCTGAATGCAGGTGCTTGGGCAAGAGGGAGTGAACGGGTCCAGGTCTCCCTGCCCCTTGAGCTGGAAGATTTCATTCCAGAGGTGGAGGAGTTCTACCGCCAAAAGCACAATGGCCGCAAGCTGCAGTGGTACCACCATATGTCTAATGGAACGGTATGTATTTCAGCTAATGTGTTTTTGTGTGTAGTTTTATCTCTTTTTTTTACTAATTATGTCATTCACATTCTTTTTAAATGCAAAAGTTGAAATAACATGAGAAAAATAATTTTTATTTACATATTTTTTAAAAACAGATAATCTTTCTTCCACTGAAATTAAACTCTTAAGTTTACACTGATATTTAAATGTTATATAAAACTGACAAATGAAAAGTAATTTTCATTTCTTGACTTTTGGAAATTCCAATGAAAATAGTTAATTGATAGTTATTAATACTATAGTCTGTTCATTTAGAACTGCTGCCTGAGACTATTAGCAGAGATTAGAAGCAGTAACTATTGTAATTGTAATTACCATCGAAAATTTTTTCTTGTGTCATGATAAAGCAGCCTTAACATAAGTAGTTAAAATACTGCAAAAGAATCATCTACTGAAGTTGTATGATGAGGGTTTTTAATCCTGTTTCAGGCGCCTATTCTAAATGAACAGACTATAGTTGTTTTTAAGGTATTAAAGAAAACCAAAGTTTCTTGTTTTTATGTGGCTATCAAAATTTACTTTTCAATCTAAAATATTTTCTTACCATTGGCAAATCCAAAAAATGTTTTGCTCTAATATAAAGATAGCCTGTCTTGTGTCTTCTAAAGGTTTTGTTTATTTCTTACTTTTTACAGATTACATTTAGCAACATGGCTGGCAAATTTGACCTAGAAGTTACAACTTTCCAAATGGCTGTATTGTTTGCTTGGAATCAACGACCCTTTGACCGCATCTCCTTTGAGAACTTAAGACTTGCCACAGAGTTGCCAGATGCAGAGCTTCGTAGGACACTATGGGTATGCCTTTTTATTGCCATAAATAGTTAATTTCATATTTTATGTTTGGTGCTAATATTATAAAAAAGATAATTTATTGACATTACTCAATCAAAATTATTTGAGTATTGTTCCTAGATAATTATTTGTGATTATTTTTAAAAAATCAGTAGTGAATAAAAATGCAAATTTTTTCTTTTCAGTCAATAGTTGCCTTTCCAAAGTTGAAACGTCAAGTTCTATTGTGCTCACCTGATGCCAAATCTCCCAAGGACTTTGATGACAGTACACTCTTCTGGATAAACCAGGACTTCTCTCTCATGTGAGTAATATAAATACAAAATAACTTTACCTATATTCTATGTATGTTTGTGTTATTGTACTGTCTTGTGCTTGTATGTATATTTATCTGTGCTACAAACTTATAAATGTCTTAAGAGATGCTACTTCTTAAAGAAATCTTTAACAATGCAACTTAGATCAACTATCTTTAATTCAAAGTCATAGAAAAGTTGAAGTTTTCTTTTGGTCCCTTGAATTTCCTACTATATCAATGTTAAAAAATTGAGAACTAAAGGAATTGAACTTTAAGTCTTTCTATAAACTTTTCAGCAGCGTTAGAAATTGGGAAAAAAATCCACCGGTCCTGCGGACCAGTGCTTTACCAATCTTACTGGTCCGCAACAAAAATTACTGGTCCGACAAATTAAAAAGGACCAGTTTAAATATTACTATTATTAACTATTGCACTGAATGCGAGTACCAAATAGTAATGTCAAAAATTAATACATATTCAATAAAAAGTTACCAGCTGTAAATATGAGATTTATATAAAATAGGTAATAAATTTAATTTATGAAAAATAAGCAATAGCTCCAAATATTCAATTATTTAAAAAATATCTTATTAATTAAATAACTTTTTTGATTAAATTATATTTCCACTAACTGACATACAAATACAATAATCTTCTTGATTAAATAAAATTTCTCTAATTGACATACAAATTGGCAAAAAATAAAAACTTTTCTTGAATAAATGATATTGCACACAAATTAATACATAACTTCGAATTAGTTTTACATTGTTAGTTGACAATTAGTAGTTGTAATCTTGTTTATTTAATGAAATTTATTTTTTTTGCCTTTCTCCCGATTCCAAGCAAAGAGAAATTGCAGGCTTAAACTGGAGGGTGGGATATTTTTTCACCACTGGTCCAGCGGACCAGTGATTTTCTGATTCCACTGGTCGGAGCCGTTTTTTGGTTGTCCCGGACCAGCAATCCAGTACAATTTCAAACGCTGCTTTTCAGATAGTAACATTTTAACCTTCACTGATAAAAAAAATAATTTAATGACTTGGCAAGTCTGTCTTATGCACTCATTAAAATTCATTGGGTATTTCTGTTGCAGCAAAAACAACAAACCTCAGAAACGAGGCAAGGTGAATTTAGTAGGCAGACTTCAGTTATCTACAGAGAAGAGCAAAGAAGAGGACAATGAAAGCATTGTACAGCTTCGTATTCTTAGAACTCAAGTAAGCTCACTATTTTCATTTCCTAGATGGAAAATTTTTAAAAAAAGTTAAACCCTCAATAGCAGTGGTTATTAAACTGTGGTCTGCGGCCCCTGGGGGTCCGCGAGTAACCCTGAAATCACCTTTGATTATTCCCCAATGCGTTTCAAAATGAAATAAAGCTCCAGTTTAGCTAAAATTTTCTGGGGGTAAACCAGCGCCACCTTTTGAAATTTTGACTTCTAAGTGCAATTTTTTCCTTGAAACTTGTGATTTACAAGGAACTGTTCTCCTCAAGTGTAACCAAAAATGTCTGAAAATGAGCATACACACTACTTTCCCAATTCCAGCCAATTTTCCAGAGACCCCAGACTTGGAGTAGTTCATGGGCGTATACAAGAGGGCCAAAGGGGGCCATGCTCCCCCCTGTAATTTTAACTTAGAATGTCTGAAATTTGGACTAAGTGTATTGACCAATTTAAAAACGTGTTTTTTAGAGTAGAATTTCCAAAAAACTTCTGGGGCTGACCTCCCAGAACCACTTTTGTACTTAAAAATATTTTTTTTTACATTAAGTTTCATACTAATGTTTATCTTTCCTAAAAATTCATATCCAAAATTCTGACTAGGTGTTTCAAAAATAGTTAAAAACCTGTTTTTTAAAGTTGAATTACCAAAAATTTTCTGGGGAGGACCCCCAGACCCCCCTTTGGTAGTCAATGTTACAAATACAAATTATGTTGAAGACTTAATTATGTTTATGACTTAATTACTCATGATTTTTTTATATTAAGTTCTTTAAAACACAAATTCTACCCAAAAATGTACTGTTGGACATATGAAATATAAAAGGGAAGGCTGCGACTAAGCAATAATTTTGCCCCCCCCAGAAAAAAAACAATTTAGTTAATTTAACAATTTGTATACTACTTTTAAGTAAACTAAAATGCAATGTATAATTGTACTCTTTAGGGGGTACCTTAATACCATTGAGTCTACCCCCGAAACCAAAGTTTGGTTACGGCTCTGGGTGTTCAAAATGTTGGGGGCTGCGATGTCTGGCTGCTACATAAAGGGGGCTGCCATGATGAAAAGTTTAAGAACCGCTGCTGTATTGAAAACTTAGAATTATAGGGGGTCATGTAAATATTATGTAAGCATTCGATTGGCAATTTATAACCAATTCCATTATAGTTTTAATTCATATTGATAACTTGAGCCCGTTCTGTTTTTTTCTGAGGAGGCTGACACGTTTTATGCAGCAAAGAAAACTAAAATGCTGTTTTTTTTCCTCCAGGAGGCGATAGTGAAGATAATGAAAATGCGAAAGCGAATCACGAACGCTCAGCTTCAGACTGAGCTGGTGGAGATCCTGAAGAACATGTTCCTCCCTTCCAAGAAGATGATCAAGGAGCAGATAGAGTGGCTCATTGAGCACAAGTACATGAAGAGGGACAAAGAGAACATTAACGTCTTCATATACCAGGCCTAAACACTCTAGCAGAAAACCTTCCTTTTATTTAAAGCCTGCATTTATTCTCATTAAATTATTTGATTTTGACTCTTCTGCCTCTCTTCTTGGGTAATGAAGGGTTGGCAAGGGGATCAAATTGAAATGGTACTAACATGGTCAGGCTATTAGATTTTCTTTGTGTAAGAAGTGGTTTTTGCTCAAGTGCTATGCAAGGAAAGGTTTTTTATCAAAAGACTAAAAAATTTCACTGTAAAATATGTTTGGAACAAATGTCCCTGAAAATATTCTGTTTAGAACATTATGCTAAATATTACAAACCTTTCTATTTATTTCAATTGATGGAGTATATTTTGTTAGCTGGATGATATTCTGAAAAGCTCGATACCTTTTTATTTGTTATAAGACCAGAAAAAATATTATCAAATTATATTATTGTTGTTCATTAATACCTTTTTAACTGTCACTAAGCCACATTGGTGAATTACTTCATGACAGTATGGGCCCTGTGGTGATATTATACTAGTACTGTTAATTTTTTATCAAATTCAAAGGATTCTTCACTGCAAGTGAAATGTAAGTTTTTTTAATATTTAGTACAAATATTTGTTTCCTGTAACATCACTTAATTCCCATCTTCAATTTGTGAAGTAAGAATTTTTTCTAAACTAACTGTATTGAACTTAATCTAAATTTTTAAAAATAATTCATAAATAAAAAGTTTGATTGTAACCATCATGACTAGTTTAAGATTTAACTTATTTAAAATGGTTACGGTTTTAATATTTAAAAAATAAAAGAAATCTTTTATTGAGCCTGGAACCTTATCCAACTAGTATACTCTTTTTTAGTTCTCGTATTGTGACAGCTCCCTCCACCAGAAAAAATAAGATTTATTAGTTTGCTTCAAATTTTAAGGATTATCCTCGGATAAAGGATAATAAAGCTTACCTTTTTCTTCATACAGAATTTTTCTACTTCAAACAGCTTGTATTGTAAGTGTTAATTCTGATTGAAACCCTTATAACCACGTAACAGTATTTTTCACCAATTCAATCGTACTTTGTTTTAAATCAATATAAAATTGATTGTTTAAAATTTTTGTTGCTTCTAAAAGAAAGCTTCTTAGAATGCATTTTTTCATAATGAGAATTGGTCAAAAGTATTCAAACTACATCCCTTGTTGATTTCGTTCTTGAAAGGTTATTTTGTTTTGAGTTGTAAAATATTTTTTGGTTATGTATTTGGTTTTTAAGAGTATTGATATCATTTAAAGAATCTTTTAAAATGCTGTTTTTTATAAATATTGTGAGTGAAGAAGCAATTGTAAATTTTAGCATGTTTTACTTTAATACCCTGTATGTAAATTGCAATAAATTTAAAATTTAGTTTTTAATATAAATGGATTCAACCAATTTATTAAGTTGCTTTCCAGATTTGCAGAGATGATAGAATGGTAAATGTTAATTCCCCCAAAAATGTTAGATTAATTTTAATTATATTTTAAAATTGAATCACTGCTGCCTTTAGAACATTAAATCTTAAGTGTTTGAGATCTACTATTTTAAAGCCTCAAACTCTTTAAAAAAAGTCACTCTTGTAAAAAAAAATTGCTATAAAAACCTACATTGTCATTGTGCCTAATGAGGATTTTATAAATAAAATAACCACACTGTAATTTTGTTGGAATAACATTCAGAATATATTTTTTTTATAAAATGTTTTTTAAATCAAACTTTGAAAAATAACCATAATCAAGACAAAATAGACAGAAGAATGAGTTTCACTCTTTTTGCTTGTTAACTACTTACATTAGGAACCACACCCCCTTTGCCTTGAATCCTTATAGAGTATTTTAAGTGGCACGCAACAACTATAGTCTAATTAAAATAGGCAGTTGGACGTCATCAGTTGAAGTTTGTCGTCTTGGTAACGAAGGAGAAAACGTAAGCGGTTCTGCTTTATTTTTGCACATCAGTTAAGGAAAAATTAAATTGAAACTCGAAATTGAATTGAAACTTTGAATCTTAATAATTATAAAACTAATTTGAATTTAAAAAACGTAACGACAATCTTTTTGAAAAAATAATTAATTGTATATTTGTTTAAAAGGTTGTACCTCTACCATGATTAGTTTTTCTTTTATAACAAAAGTGTTCCAATTATTTCATTGGCTGCTGCGACTTGAGTTAGGTTCAAGTTGAGTTAGGCTCGGTCGGTTGTGGGCTTGGCGTTTGTGGGGAAAAAATAAGACTGGTGGAAACCATGGCAACACACAGGGGAAATCGCGTCATTTTTCAACCGCCGATTCTAATTACACAGATTATAGCATGGGTGTCACTCTTCCGTTCTTGGAACGGAATTCAGTCTTTTAAAAAGTTCCATGAACGAAATTTCGTCCTGGTTATATTGAAACCCAAAGTTAGCTGATCAATTGGTAAATTTCAGTCTTAGCTCATTTTGCTCACAAATAAGCCGGTTTTACTCGGGTGTAGCTTTAGCTTAAAATTTAAGGAACTATTTAATTGTTCATATAATTTTGTAGTTTTTCTTCAGTGAAAAAAATTTCTAGACTTGGGGAAAATGATAGTTTAAAGTTCTGTCTTGCAATTTTTGAAGAGTGGCACCCATGGTCATTAGTTGAAGTTCATCGCCTTGGTAACGATGGAGAAAATGTAAGCAGTTCTGCTTTATCTTAGAAAAGTTTAGCTTTATCTTCTGCACATCAGTTAAGGTAGGGCGTGAAATTGACGAGTAAATTTACTTATGCATTTCGTCAGGTGGCAAGCAAGTTGCCACATCAGGCGCAACATTTTCAATATCTTTGAATTAAAAACCACTGTCTTCTGTTTGGGAATATTTTTAATTGCAAGCGGAAAAGCTCATTTGATTAGTTTGTAAGCTTGACATCATAGAGTTGGCAAAGATCCAAACCTATCAAATGAGCTCCAACGATCTGCAGCAATTATTATTTGATTTTGTGATATTTGATTGGTGGATTTGTTCTTTGCCAGTTCGAAAAGTAGGAGAATATTTGCAATTGCCATCTGTTTTTGCTGGACTCCCTGGATTCACCGGCAGCATGTAAATCATGACAACACGGGAAAGGTGTGGAGACTGGGGAAATCACATAACTTTTCAAATTACAGACTACTTACATACATGTTATGTAATAGTAAAATAAATTTTCTCTCTAAAATAAAGCTAAATAACTTTTATTAACTAAACTCATTAGCAAAACAGCCTTAGTTGGCCAAGGCATAGCCATCTAGAGCTAGAAGCATGGGAGGATTTAGATGGTGAACCCTGGGGGTGCGTACTGGAAAACTTGGGGGTGCAAGCTGCCCCTGATGACTTTGAAAACATGATTTTCCCCTAAAGAAATGGAATTTTCTCAAAAAGTTGGGGGTGCGTTGCACCCCCTTAAATCCGCCCATGGCTAGAAGGCCTGTACAGCTAAGAGGAGGAGTCTTCCTTTCTGTCGAAAGCTTTCGAACGATTGGTTGAGGAGTGGGGGAAAACACGAGAAGGGCGCTTATTGGAGGTCGCCATCTTGAAGACGGAGAGAATGACTCATCGAGGTGAAGTGTCCAGGCCTCCTTGTTCAAGATGGCTATTGCAAAGGCCTATGATGCCCATCTTCGTTTTCGTGACCATGGGGTGCAAGGTGTTAGGCATGTTCCCGGTTAGGTGGTCATTCTAACGCGAGACCCCCAGTGTTTAGTTCCCAAGCACGCTTGGTCCTCATTTTATCGATCCACTGAAGGGAAGGCTGAGTGGACCTTGCCCAGCCTGGGAGTTCCCAGCCGGCAGTGGCGAATCCAGGATTTTTTTCTGGGGGGGCTGAGTTTCACAAATACTTAATTGCTATTATGGGATGTTCAAATATAATGTAATCAACTGAAAGGGGGAGGGAGAGTTGCCAGCTAGATTTTTGTTTAGGGAGTTACTCAACGTCTTTTCCGAGGTCTAATCTTAGGAATACTAAGTTTTAGGTGAGATGACTTTGTAAGATTTTAATTTTAGTGCACTAAATTTCAAAATTGTGTAAAAATGTCAACTCCATGTAAAAGGGTTGTCTGGGGGTCCTCCCCCAGAAACATTTTGAAAATTTGCCTCTCAAAATAGTGTTTTAGCTCATTTTGAAGCCATACTTGTATAATATACACGAACGCGCGAACGGTGTTCGCAGAAAATTTTGCCCTCTGCAGAAAAACTACAAAAAAAAATTTTGTTTTCAGAAATTTTTCTGCAGAAAAAATATTAAAAATTTTTTTTGAAATTTTTCTGCTGGAAAACTAACATTTTTAGACAGAGCAGTAATTGGGAATCTCCAATAATCTTATAATAAAAAATACAATGATGTATATTATTTTAAAGTTTTAAAATCACTAGAGTATGAAAAATGTATCAATATAAGCACAGATAAAAATGATTATGGTCCCAATTTGGGTATTTCAGAAAAATGGGGGTTTTTTTAGAGAGAGAGATTTAAAATGTGTAAATTCTTGCAGAAAATTTTGTGGAAAAAATTAAAGTTCGCAGAAAGGTTTTCATTTTATACAAGTATGTTTGAAGCCTTTTAGATTCCACCCAAAGAGCACCACTCATTGTCCAAAATTTCGAGGGGGTTTGGGGTTCTTCCCCAAAAAATTTTTACCCTTAAAAGTAGGGTTCTGATTCATTTTGAGACCCTTTGGGTAACACCACCAAATGTCCGCAACGTGTTGAAATTTCTTTTTTGGCTTTATTGCTATTACCAAAACTTGATATCTTATTCCTGGGGGGGGCTGCAGCCCCACAGCCCCCCTACTGGATTCGCCACTGATCCCCGGGCCTGTGATGTGGAAGCGCGAAGCACTACCACTGAGCCACTGGGAGTACAAATTACTTTTATACCAGGTCTTATGTCAGTAAATATAATGCACAGAATTATTTTCAAATATGAACCCATCCACATATTAGGAGTGAATGGGTTTTAGTATTTTACCACAAGTAAACTTAGTATAACACAAGTATTTGAAACTTTTATAGATAATCAAATTTCCATGCCTACAAGTGACTATATAATGTTTGATCTATGGTTAAGACAAAAATCAAATCAAAAGAACATAAATTAAGGGAGGAGTATCAATTTAAATTTAGGGTTATTTTGGGCATTGTTGTGAGGTTTTTGTAATTTAAAAAAAAATAAATTTTTGAACTCGCTTTTTGGGCTATATATGAATTAGTATGAAGTAAATACATAATTTAACACCTTAAAAGATCATAAAATCATGTTATTAGAGAAAAAAATGTTATTAGAGTCCCCATAGACACCAAAAACCTGCATACCTATCAAAAATTGGCGAATCTTAAGCCATGATGTTTTTGCTGTAGGTAAGAAAAAGTAATCAAAAATTTGGGGGGAAATATCTTATGAAATTAAATAGACTAGTTAACTAGTAGTTAACTACTTTGGGAAATAATCAACTACTAGTTACAACTACTTCCAAGAAAAAGTAGTTAACTAGTAGTTACAACTACTTTTGCCCAGACTAGTTGGTAGTTAACTACTTTTTGACCAGTAGTTGCCGAACACTATTGTGCACATTTAATTTTATAAAAAATTCCTCTACATTAAAAACAAGTTTACTCAAATAATATTCTTAAGTATGTTTTTATAAATATTTTTATTACATCATTTCAAAAATACATACTGAAATGTATTGCATGGAGTTTTTAAAAGGCACTTGTGAGATTACATAACACAGGATGTGGGTACATAAAAATGCCCCAAGAACTACGTCTCTACAACCCAGTTTTCTAATATTCTGATTGAAAAAGGTATGACATCCCGTTTGGTTTGTACTAAATAAAAAGTATGGAAGATGTGAATAGGGTTATTTGGATGTGTTTGCTAACTGAGATGTTAAAACATCTATTGCTAAATGCTTTCATTTGTAAAATCATTTATATGGTGCTCATTTATTCTTTTTGAGGAACATTTGTCCCTGTCAACCTCACTTCAGTCGAAAACCTTATAGAAATTTAAGCTCTTGGTTTGGATGTATATTTCCAATGCTGCCAGGAGGACTGGATTAAGTTGGTAGGTTTATTAGATGGAAAACCACTTTAAACCACTTACAGTTAACTGTTTCAGTCCTTGACCACCCAAATTGTTTTATAGGTTTATAGATTAGCTGCTTCATGGTGCACACCAAGGGCAGAGCACCAATCAAACATTGAAAGTTCAAAAGTGCTCCGATTCACTCCATTTTATGGTATATATTTACAAACATTAAAAATGTAAAGTGTTCACAATAAGAGTTTTGTAACAATCATCTTGTCATTTTTTCTACAAGATTTTAACAATTTCTTTAAAAACTTATGTAGTTTTGACTTTTGAGTTAAGAAAGTATCCAAAGAAAGGTAGTGTTAAACTCCTAATTATCCATGCTTGTTAATATAACCCATCATGCCCAGCTTTACTCGTGAAGTAGTCAAAATGTTTTATACATAAATAAGTGTGTCTCAGGATCACCCTATAGTGGTATTTCATTCCCCTTGTTTGATTAATTAAAAGTTATAGGAAACAATGTTTCCAGAACTATTATTGCAAACAGAACCTTGCAAGAAAAAATAAATCTTTGTAAAAGTTTTACAGAACTATGTAAAATATGTTAGAGGGTCTGGCGAAATTCCCCAGAAATCTTTCAGAAATTCGTCCTTAGCTTAAGCATTAGATTAACATACTACTGAAGTCCTGGTATATCAAAACCCGTGATATCTCAGTTGTATTAAAATTCGTTAAAATTTACTTTTAATTAAAGTAAATTTTAATAATAAAATTTATTTATCTAATCATATATTAAATAAGACAAACTGAAAATTAAACGGCCGATAAAAATTATAATAACCTGGAGAAAGATCCTGATATTTGTAAATAAAAAAAAGGGGAAGAAGAGAGAAAGGGTAAAAAGTGAAATAAAGGAGCAAATAGAAATAGTATAAAGAGCCGTTCAAATATTACGTAAGCACTTTTTTTTTATCAATTTTAACCCCCCTCCCCCTTGTCAGCAAAGATAAGCAAACCTCAAACCCCCACCATAATTACGTAAGAAACTGTCGGACCCCCCTCCCCGAAATTTTGACATTCCTTTTAGTAAGTACTGTTTTTTTCCTCCTTGAAAATTAGGTGATTTATACAAGAAGCTGTCCTTTTTGTGTTTTTTTTGAACCCTAAGGGTTCAAAAATGAGGCGAAACACTACTTTTCGGGGTTAATTCTAAATGTTTAGGGGGTCCATCCCCAGAAAAAAGTGATTACGTCAAATTTCCTAATTCAATTTTATGTTAAATTTATTTTTGGTTGAGTTTTGAAATTATTTATGCAAGAAACAAGATATTTTTGAAAATTCAGTTATCTTACGTAAGCATCACTCATATCCCCCCTCTCCCATTGTCAGGAAAAATAAGCAAAGAGCAAACCCCCTACCCCTCTTAGGTGCTTACGTAATATTTGAACGGCCCCTAATAGATGATTGTATCGATAACCAAGGAAAAGTTTACTTTTCACTTTTTTGCTCTCTCCTTTCTACAGTGATCCCTTCGGATCTGCACCTGCTTTACAGGGGTTTAAGGGGACGCCACACAGAGTTATAAGTGTACTCTAGTAGGATGAAATGAATTTCCTAAATATCAAATACTGCATCTTAAGACTTAAAGCTGCATAGCTTAAACTGTGACCGATGCAAAGAGGGATAAATTACCTTGGAGTGCTCAGTAGAAGGCGAGTAGAATTGGTTTTTTCTACCCTGCTTTTGCTAAATATTGTCCATCTTCTGGCTAGGCCATTCACTCTCTAGGTAGAGGGGAAGAGCCAAACTGGCTATTTTTCACCAATAACTACCTCACTTCACTTCTTTCTGAATTGAAGATTCTTAAGTTGCCTAGCTAGCTACCAAAATTTCTCACACCCTACTTGAACCCCATACCCACCAGCGTTACCAAAAGGAGATCTCGGGTGATACTCTTTAGAAAACCCCCAACATTGTCATTTTATATCAAGAGGAAAGGTGATTGTCTGTAAAAGTGCCCACCCCTTGGAGCCGTGCCTGACTTGAACTTGGATATCCCCGGTCCTAACAGCATAGCAAAGAAAGATAGACTATAAGGAAGAAGGTAGAAATAGAAACTATGGTTAAATGAGTCTTCCCTAAACGAGTCTAATGAGCCCTAGAGTTTTCTCCCATGTTTTTTTAAAGTTACGCTTCTTTCCCATAAAGATTTTTGGCCACCACAAGCAAAGACCCACACAGCGAAATGGGACGAAGTTTCGTTCAGACTGTGCAGAATTGGTCCACGTCCCATTGGATCAAATCTGGACGTCCCATGGATGTCAGTCACGGGACAAAAATGGGATGATCCAAAGGTGGACATCCCATGGACGTCCGTCAAGGGACAAAACGGGCAAACCGATTATTTATAAAAGTATAACCTTTTTTACACACATATCTATATTTTTTATCCACAAAAAAGTGGATGTAGATTTTGAAAGTTTAAAATAAAAAATGGAAATAATTATCAAATTTAAATTGCAATTTAACTTCAGAAATATAGGCATAATCAACTGAAAACTAACTAAAGAAAAGAGTTAATAACTTAAATTTCTATTTTATATAAGTATTGTTCTTTTTTATAATTTAAAATCGTAGTCGTTATTTTCGTGACAGTTGAAGCATGCGTTTGCGTAGTAACTAGCTAAAAAATTATATTATTTAGCACCACTAGCATCTACCTCGATGGCCGAGAGGCTATGTCACGCGCCTACTAACCCGAAGGTCCCTGGTTCGAATCTGAGCTCCCGCTGTTGATAAAGATTTTTTTTTTAGATTTTATCAGCGCAATTCGTTAGAGTTTAGTTGTTACTTTCCTGGACGTCCAGATCACGTCCAACGGGACGTCCAGATTGTGTTAAACGGGGCATCCTGATTTCGTCCAGATTACATGAAAGTGTATGACATTTGGATGTACGCTAGATATCTAGTGGACGTCATCTGGGACCTGGTGGATGTTAGCTGGCCAAGCTTGTGCTGTCTGGGGAAGACTAGTAATTTAACTCGGAACCAGTGTCAAATAAGCATACATTTATGGACAGGCTCTAGTCTTAGAAGTTCCTTTCTACCCTTCAATTACATAATTTCCTTGGATCAGATTGGTTTGGCCATAAGAACGACACTATTAATATGCAACACAATCAACAAGAAGAGGGCAATAAAATGCTCGTTTGAGTCTCCGTTTTAGAGTGCTCCAAAGAATGCAATGACAACGACTCCTTACTCGTAAAGCCCCTCTCGCACTCTAAGCACACATGCAACCTGCTCTCCGAGTGCAGCGCCACATGGCGGCGGAGTTGCGCCCTGCGGGAGTAAGTTCGCGAGCACAGGTGGCACGCGAACGGCTTCTCCCCAGTGTGCTCGCGAACGTGCTCGCGCTGCTGACAGGAGAAGCGAAACCGCTTATCGCACATCCCGCACGCGTAAGGCCGCTCTTTGGTGTGCACGCGCCGGTGCTTCTCCATCACGGCGCTCGAGACGAACACCTTGGCGCACATCGTGCACTTGACCCCGGCGGTGAACTCGCGGACGTAGGTGCTGTTCGCCGCCGGCACCAGACGAGACCTGCCGATGTCCTCTTCGGCGGCATCATCGCAGTCGTGTTTGGCGCCGGGAGTGTCGAAGGTCTGGCCGCACTCTCCGCACGTCCAGAACAGATGCAGCAGAAAGTGCTTCGCCAGGCAGGTGCTGTTGTGGAAGAGTTTGCCGCATTCGGAGCACTTCATCGAGAGGGAATCGGAGTGCTGAGGCGTTCTGTGACAAATCTCGCAATATTCCATCGTATTTTCGGAGAAATTTTCCTTGGATGATGACATTTGACTCTGAGGCTTTGTTTCGGAATTTCAAATTGGAGGGAAAATAGAATCAAATCAAAATATAAACAAAGGATGCGCGGTTGACAGTTAAATACTCACAAAGTAAATATCGAGAGAACAGTCACAGACTAAAAGAGACCGGATAGTAGCGGAGCTTAGTAAAAAAGCGATTCCTATAATGATTACCAAAACTTAGTTATCAGAAACCTTCCTCACTGAAGTATCTCATGCCGGACGTTTTCACCATTACGTGTCATAAATAATGAAGGCAGTTTTTAATATTAACTAGATTAGTTAAATATAACTAATTAATTTATTTATAATTAAATTAATTAATAACTTAATTTGCATCAAAAATAATATTAAAGGTGTGGTAACCCAAAGTTTTAAGACGATTGAAAAGTCAGAGGTAAAAAAATATCAAATGCATATTGTTCTTTCCTTCATCCCCTCTAAATCGAAAGGTGAAATAGAGATACTCTACTTCTAATTCAAAACCTTTACAAATAGGGCTTTAATGATGCTTTTGTTTCGGAGAGGTTCTGCCCTATATATTTTTCCAAACCATCTTTCTCGATTACATTACACATTTCAGGTACCCTTCAATTCAATTTAAAATTTTAGCGATTATCTACCTCCCAGAATTTTTTTTTGAAATTTGACCTAAAAAGCAGTTTTGTCTCCTTTTTGGCCATTTGACAACCTTTGTTTGAATGGCACCCAAAAAGATGGATTTCTTGTTCTCTTTTCAAGATAAAATTGGATAGAAATATGGTTTTAATGTCAAGGGGGTGGTCTTGACTTTATTATTTCTTAAAACTGATTCATAGAAGTGCCGCATACAAATAGCTAAGACTGTTTGCTTTTCATTGCAAAAAAAGTAATTTTCCAGTTATAAAGCTAAATGAAAGCGAACCACTTCAATTGTGAAAACGACCTATAAAAATCCGGGCTAAAAAGATCCTGTTGTAGAAGTCTTAAGTTTTAAGGGGGGGCTTATGCTTAGTGGTTAAAGATCATTGGAATATTCACGTTGTGTATTAGGTCATCCCGAAAGTTTTGTCGCTCTTGGGAGCATCTGTTTATAAGATATTTTTGACACTTTTCCATTAAGGTAAATGTGGGTATAGTGGACACTGTACCAATAGTGGCCACATAGCTGATTAATTTTAAGTAAAACGAGTTAGAGGCATCGAACAGAGTCAAAATTCATAGGCATAGTAGATTGTGCAATCAGGTAAGCTGATAAATTACCACCGATACCACAGATCAGCATTGGAAGGATATTTAAATATTTGAAAATAACAACATCGGCCGAGTGACTGAAATTTGATTTTGCTTATTGAATCGCGTAAGGAAACAGGTAAGTCGGAACTGATTTTTTCGTATTTATTACCGCTTGATTGACTTTTAAATTTATATCAAGATAAAAAAGAGTGTATAAAATAATACTGAATAAAATTTATTTGAAAATGTTGACTTTACGAGGATTTATGGGGGTGTCCACTTTACCCACACATAATCTTAGATTTTCCAATAGTGGTCACAGCAATGGCGTCTTATAGAAACTTAAATAATATTTAATTTGAAAAAGTTTTTTTCATAAACTGTTGATTGGGCTTTAAAATGAGTGCTGTATGAATTTGGTTTCATTCTGGCTTCAGGAACCAAGGTTTCTAAAACATTGAATTGGGTCGCGCCCGTCTGCCCGAAATCCATCTTACCGAAGTGCCTCTTTCCCGAACGCCACAAGACCGAAAGACCTTTAGCCCGAACGGGACTTTTGACCGAACGGGACACTTGACCGACAGGACTTTTTACCGAATGGGACACTTTACCGAATGGACTTTTTACCGAATGGGACACTTGACCGAACGGGACACTTGACCGAACGGGACACTTGACCGAACGGGACTTTTGACCGAACGGGACACTTGACCGAACGGGACTTTTGCCCGACAGGACTTTTTACCGAACGGGACACTTGACCGACAGGACTTTTTACCGAACGGGACACTTGACCGAACGGGACACTTGACCGAACGGGACACTTGACCGAACGGGACACTTGACCGAACGGGACTTTTGACCGAACGGGACACTTGACCGAACGGGACTTTTGACCGAACGGGACACTTGACCGAATGGGACACTTGACCGAACGGGACAATTGACCGAACGGGACTTTTGACCGAATGGGACACTTGACCGAACGGGACACTTGACCGAACGGGACACTTGACCGAATGGGACACTTGACCGAACGGGACTTTTGACCGAATGGTGCGTTTGGCCAACAACTCACTATGGTCACTCATTTTAAATATGGGCTTTCGATTTAGGTGTCCTGTTGCTTGACCACTGGTCAAGATTGCCTCTATGGCTAAAATCATTATAAAATTAATTTTGGAGATGTTGATTGATATTTTGTAATCTTTACAGTTTTGACATGTGTTTTTGGTTCCAGCTGACCATTGGTCAGTCCGGTCCACTTTCTGTAACTTCTTTGCTTTGGCACTGAAGTAGGTCATGTGGGGGCTCAAACCAAACACCTTGAGACCTATAACATTTTCCGGTTGTCCACTGGTCAAGATGGTAGTTTCTGATTTTACCGAAAAATAGATAATAAATTACGTTTTAAAAAATTTATTAGGTTAATGAAATACTGATGTCTTCCATGCTTGAATCGGAAATATGCGTTTAATTTTTATGCAAAGAACTTTATCTTACTGTAAAAATAGGACATTCTAGTATCATTCATGCACCGGGAAAAAACTGATTAATTTTTTTATGTTTTGAAAATAGTTTAATACTTGTGCAAGTTTGTTGAAAGGTCAACAAACTTGCACAAGTATTAAACTATTTTCAAAACTTAAAAATTGTTGCCCGTTATAGAATACTATTACAAATATAAGCAATGAATAATTGCAGTCTAATTTTTTGTTAATTCTTGTGTATTTAGAATAGCTGAAACCTCCAGAAAAACCTTAAGATTACCAAAGCCCTAAAATATAATTTATTTTCAATTTAAAGTAGCTTCTTTTCTGTGTAAGTTGAAGCAACGTGTGACGTCATGCGTGCATTGTTTATTATCATTCCTGTTTAAAAAGGCAAAGCTCTAAGGTTTTTTTTTTCACATCCTTATAGTGTTTCGATAATACGGTGCTTCCCCCATTTACAAGAGGCACGCGTAACGTCACCCAGTTAGGTGCTTTCTGTAATAAACTATCTCATAATTAACTGGAAAAAAAATTGTGTAAAAACACAAAAATTTTTTGAATCAAGAGATATGTTTGATTGAATTAAAAGTATATTTAGAATTTTAAGAGATGCTGCAATTTTCCATTAGATTTTTAAACAGAAATAGTTTTTGTGGTTCAATTCACTCTAATAATACAGATATCATATTTTATTTTTTTTTATTTAACACGTGAAACTAAGCATAACTTTTAATAAAATATAATTACACTGGAGCATATTTTTTGTTGAATTACCCTATATATTTAATAAAAATTAAACTTTCGTAATGTTTGCAATTAAAAAATATTTAATTGTAATTCTTAATAAACTAGGAATCAGGTTCACTCCTTTATTTTCATTTTAGTATTAGAAAAGCGACTACTTAAAGTTTATTTGCAAAGGGGAGGTTGACTTTATAGTACGGGAGCTGGCGTTAAATTTCAAGAATTCATCTGCTCGTACACGATTTTAATTTTACAGGATAGTGTTAGTGGTTCTGATCATGGAATCGAGCGTCAGCTGGTCAGGTAGCGGTGGATTGAGCGTGGAGAGGGGGTCAAAGGTACAAAAAAAGAAAAATAAATTCATCTGCTCGTGGATGAAACTTGATGGAGATGGTAGTTTAGACCTTCCTGATTACAAAAATGTCCGTCAGCTGGCTGGGTGGCGGTGGAATGACCGTCAGCTGGTCACGTGAACTTTCAAACAAAAAATTTATCTGACAAAGCAAGAAACTTGGTAGGAAATCAAGCTTTGTTACACAAATAATAACCAGTTACTAGTACAACAGACATTAATTCATGAGTTGCTAGTGTAAGTTGAAGACTAGTAACTCGTTATTACTTCATGTAATAGAGATTGACAACCCTACCAAGTTCCATGCATTGTCAGATAAATTTTTTGTTTGAAAGTTCACGTGACCAGCTGACGGTCATTCCACGGCCACCCAGCCAGCTGACGGTCATTTTTGTAATCAGGAAGGCTTAAACTACCATCTCCACCAAGTTTCATACACGAGCAGATGAATTTATTTTTTACTTTTTTTGCAACTTTGACCCCCTCCCCACGCTCAACCCACCACTACCTGACCAGCTGACGCTCGATTCCGTGATCAGCACCACTAACACTATCCTGTCATATTAAAATCGTGTACGAGCAGATGAATTTTTCATTTTAACGCCAGCTCCCGTACTATTAGCTTAATTTGTCTTAGGGCAACTTGTTACTTGAATATCTAGTTCAGGAAATAATAATAAAATACCAGTAATAATTTTTTATTAATTTTAATATTTAAAATAAAAAATTATTTGATACACACAGTATGAGTAACAAAAGTGAACTCTTCAACCAGTAAATTAATAATAATACCAGTAATTAATTATGATAAACAGTAATGAATAATAGCACCAGTAATTCATTATAATAATCAGTAATGAATAAAAACACCTTTCTGTGTATATGGAGGGTCTAACTAAGGTTAGAGGGAGTAAATGTCTCATCCTCTTTCGATCAAATGCCCCTCAGCTTCTTCTTTTCTCCCCTCCAAGTCTTTCAAAATCACGTGACCCTTTTCCTATCGTTGGCTAAGCAGTACTTTCAAATTTAAAAAGTCATTTCTCTTTTGTGTGCTTAATTTTCTTTTCATACAAAATTAATGTATATCCTTAATGCCTTAATTAAACACTTATCACTTAGTTACAGAAATAGAACTTACCATTTCAGGAGTATCACCTCAATACACAGATGAGATGGCAGAATACTCGGTTTGCTGACATGATGTTAGTAAGACAACAGCTGGTCCCTCTATGACCCCTTCACGACATTCCACCCCCAGTGGGAGGAGGAAAGAGTTTTGACTTTGGAAAATCATCTCGGCAATAAAAAAGTCATCTACCTCGGTAGTCCGCTAGTAGGCTAGGGGATACGTAAGCCAGGGAAGATAGCGATAATTAGATTTGACAAAAGACGTCATCATAACTCTGCAATCCACCATTCCAGCAACTCGCATTTTTATACTAAATTTATGCGGGAGTAATAAAGTGCCATTTTACAAAATGGTGTTTTAATATTCAAAAAATTATTGATATTAAGATTAAAATTGTGTGATAAAAAATACGATACCTTCCCTCGTAAAATCGAGGGGTTTTCGGTCTCTCCAGCCCAACTCTTCTCTCCAGCCCTGTTCACAAATGCTTGACCAACGTGACCCCTTGACATTTTCTAGAAGTGGGATAAAGTCCAAACATTGTTCAGCTAACTTTTCCCTAAATAAAAGCAATAAAAAATGCAAGAAAAGTTATTAAAATTTGTAGATTTTGGAAAAATTTAAAAATTTAATATATAAAAAAAAGGGGAAACATTTTTACCACTTACCACTTCCAAGTTGATGAACGATATACACCAAAACATCCCTCTCACTGAACTAAATAAAATCTTCTCTTTAAGGTCAAAACTTTGTTTCTTTTATTCTTATGATGAAAACGATTTTGAATAAAATCTCTCGATAGCCCTCGAGCAGCGCAGCCTTGTTTACTTATTAGTCCAGGCAACGAAGGGTTATAGAGGGAAGTTCTTGGAACACAATTTTTGACTTTAGAACTTTGTTTGGACTAGTTTGGAGGTAAACATATCAAAAGTCCCCGAACCTAGCCCCTGAGCTTAATGTAGGGGGGGCGTTTAAAAGTCTCATTTTTCAGTTTTTGGCCTATTACTCTTAGAAAATGCATCCCCACGAAAAAGTTTCAATTATCTTTTTTAAAGTAGATAAAATTACCAACAATTTAAGACCATTTCCAGGTTTATAGGTCCAATAGATCTCGAGTTACATCTCTTCAAAAATGGAAAATTTGTTAAAAAAGTTCGAAAAATTGAGTAAAATTCGTATTTAAAGCAATTTATTGGCTATATTACACTTCTAAAAGTGAAGTAAGGGCTAAAACCTTATAACACAAATATTTAGCTTTAATTTAAGCCCTGAACCAAGTCTTCGAGATCAATAGTTCTTACGCTATCTGAAAAAAACAAAAATTGGGAAAATAGGATTTTCCCAGAAAGGGGACCTAGAGGTTTGAGAGTACAGTAAAAGAGAAGAAAAGTGGTATAAATTAATATACCAATATTGAAAACAGTATTTATTTGTTTGAAATATTCCATTTTTATCTTATAAAATTTATTAATTACCTATTTCTTAATTATTAATTATTTTCAATTTAATTAATTTTTTGTTCTATATTTATTGAATTTAAAAAATGAGGGTCATGTTTATGAATTTTGCATACTTGTCATACATAAATTACAGCTTATAACATTTAGGAGGCATAGGTTAATGTTGGTATAACGGTTAAGAGGAAATTTCGAGAGGCTTTTGTCCCCTCAAAAAGGAACGGATAGGGCTATGTTGGTGTAAAAAAGGAAGAACACTGAAAAAACAGCAGGCTACAGGTTTGTAGGAATACAGTAAAAGAGAAGAAAAGTCGTAAAACATAAAGGACATGACCACTCTATACAAAATGAAAGCTGATTAAATTTGCCCCAAGTTTTACTCAGTACAAGTGTAGGCCCGATGACCATGTTCCTCACACTTAATTAAAGAATATCTAGACATGTGAAAATATTTTGCTATTACCATGTTTGGGCATATAGGATAGGCATTGTGATAATTTTACAAAACAACCGTTTAGTGAAAACGAAGTTTATTGGCATTGAAAAGTAAACATAATACATTACAATAGTAGGTATCATTCAGTTAATTTCTTGCTCTCTTAGGGCGGGGAGGACCTTTATCCTCGATTTTGTTTGCATCTTCTGTATCATCCTCTCCATCGGATCCCAGTAGGGAAACAGTTAGAGGATCCTCCTGTTCTTCTTCACTTTCGGAGTCAATTTGAGAGACCCCATTCAGGCAGTTCCCCTGGCAGTTTAGGCATGCTGGGGAACATTTGAGGCTTGCTTTTTTACAACCACACTTCGTGCTGGCACAGTCTTTCACGCATCGGCAGAAAATTGTTTTTAGGATATCGTCCGGTGCAGCTGCTAATTCACTATGCACTGGGACCAGGCAGTTAGTTATTCTCCATCTTCCATCCATATAACAAATTCCAGCCCGAATTACAAGTTTGGGGAGGGGCCAGGACAAAAGACTCACTTGGGGCCTTCGACATGTCTTAAAGTAAAATTTAAATTTATTAGACTTGAAATATCACAGCACAGACGACATTTAATTTACAGAAGAATATTAAATTTAAGTAAAAATGCTTGAGGGTTTCGATATGTTCAGCAAGGAATCGAATCGGAATGGCGCTCCCGGGAAAAATCAAAACATGAACAGCATCAAAAAAGTTATAGAGTAAGAACTTTTGATCTCACAGACTTGGTTCAGGGCTTAAATTAAAGTTAAATAATCAGCTTTCATGTTGTATAGAGTGGTCATGTCTTTCATGTTTTAAGACTTTTCTTCTCTTTCACTGTATTCCTACAAACCTGTAGCCTGCTGTTTTTCAGGGTTCTTCCTTTTTTACACCAACATAGCCCTATCCGTTCCTTTTTGAGGGGACAAAAGCCTCTCGAAATTTCCTCTTAACCGTTATACCAACATGAACCTATGCCTCCTAAATGTTATAAGCTGTAATTTATATATGATAAGTATGCAAAATTCATAAACATGACCCTCATTTTTTAAATTCAATAAATATAGAACAAAAAATTAATTAAATTGAAAATAATTAATAATTAAGAAATAGGTAATTAATAAATTTTATAAGGTAAAAATGGAATATTTCAAACAAATAAATACTGTTTTCAATATTGGTATATTAATTTATACCACTTTTCTTCTCTTTTACTGTACTCTCAAACCTCTAGGTCCCCTTTCTGGGAAAATCCTATTTTCCCAATTTTTGTTTTTTTCAGATAGCGTAAGAACTATTGATCTCGCAGACTTGGTTCAGGGCTTAAATTAAAGCTAAATAATTGTGTTATAAGTTTTTAGCCCTTACTTCACTTTTAGAAGTGTAATATAGCCAATAAATTGCTTTAAATACGAATTTTACTCAATTTTTCGAACTTTTTTAACAAATTTTCCATTTTTGAAGAGATGTAACTCGAGATCTATTGGACCTATAAACCTGGAAATGGTCTTAAATTGTTGGTAATTTTATCTACTTTAAAAAAGATAATTGAAACCTTTTTCGTGGGGATGCATTTTCTAAGAGTAATAGGCCAAAAACTGAAAAATGAGACTTTTAAACGCCCCCCCTACATTAAGCTCAGGGGCTAGGGTCGGGGACTTTTGATATGTTTACCTCCAAACTAGTCCAAACAAAGTTCTAAAGTCAAAATTGTAATTATAAATTAATATTATTCTTAAGAGTCTCCTTTCATTTTCAAATCCTTAAAAAATTTGAAGCTAGGCTAAAAAAATACGTATCAGGAACTTGTCAAGTATAAATTAATATTAATTTTGCTAAGAAATATCAATTTCTTTTTAATGAAGTAATGAGTAATGTATATTAAAAAAGTAAATAGAATTGTTAAGTATAATATGAAGTATATAGAGTGCGAACTATATAATATTTGGAATTAAATAAGAAGCGTTAAACAAGTTTTAGATTCGCATCCTTAATTTTCTAATCATGATACCTATAGGATAAATAACAAAGAAATCTTAATTAAAATCTCTTAAATTGAAGTTGCAATTTTAGGAGAATGACAATACACAGTCCCCTGTGTTATGCTCTTATTTGCGTTTTACTCTTTTCCATAAATACAAAACACTTTTTTCAACGTTTAGTTCATATAATAGTAATAAATAAGGTAGTTTAATTAAAATTTTTACAGAATGGTAACTGACTAGGGGAGGATACCAACGTGTCATCACCGATTCGGTTCATTTTTGGTGTGCAAGTAGTGCATGACTAGGACATCAATTTGTGAAAATATTAAGAAGCAACTCTCAAAAGTTTAGGAGAAAATCGCGATTAAAAATTTTAACATGTAGTTATATATCTAAAAAGATTCGTATCGTGCAAGCAGATCGTGGCAAAGAAGTAAGGGCTGCGACTCCCAATCCAAAGGTTCCGGGTTCGTTCCTCGGTGGGTGTCATAAATTTTATTTTTATTTTCCATACAATTAAGAGTACAGATACGAAATAAAATTAGAATAATATTTAATTACTAATTTTAAAATTTTTTTCTTGTTAAAAAAATTTTTTGGTTATTTTATAATATTTTCAATACGATCATAAAAATTGGATTTAATTATTATTTTTTGGGGAAACAAGGAATGAAAATATTTTTTCAAAACAAAAAAAATAGTTTTCATTTTTATAGTTGAAGTTTAACCTTAATTTATCCCCAACTATTCAAAAGAAAGTACGCAATTTTGTTATGCTAAAAGGGTTTGTTAAGTGTCTGATTTGATTGTTAAAATAAATCCAAGGGAAAAATAAGGCAAGTTAATTAGCCAGCTAATATTTTGTAAATATTTAAAATATTTAAAAAATGTTTTAAAATTGATAATGATAAATATGTATGTACTACTTAACTTCGTATCTGTGCTCTTAATTGTGTGGAAAATTTAAATAAAAATTATGGTACCCACCGAGGCTCGAACCAGGGACCTTTGGAATGAGAGTCACGGCTCTTACCTCTTTGCCACGATCTGCTTGCAAGACACGAATTTTCTCAGATATATAACTAAGTGTTAAAATTTTTAATCGCGATTTTCTCCTAAACTTTTGAGAGTTGCTTCTTAATATTTTCACAAATTGATGTCCTAGTCATGCACTACTTACACACCAAAAATGAACCGAATCGGTGATGACACGTTGGGATCCTCCCCTTGTGAGTATAAATTAATTTATGTACAGTGTGTCCCAAAAGTATCCGTTCACCGGAACCAAAGACACATGTCAAAACTGTTAAGATTACAAAATATCAATCAACATCTCCAAAATAAATTTTATAATGATTTTAGCCATAGAGGTAATCTTGACCAGTGGTCAAGCAACAGGACACCTAAATCGAAAGCCCATATTTAAAATGAGTGACCATAGTGAGTTGTTGGCCAAACGCACCATTCGGTCAAAATCCCGTTCGGTCAAGTGTCCCATTCGGTAAAAAGTCCATTCGGTCAAGTGTCCCGTTCGGTCAAAAGTCCCGTTCGGTCAAGTGTCCCGTTCGGTCAAGTGTCCCATTCGGTCAAGTGTCCCGTTCGGTCAAAAGTCCCGTTCGGTCAAGTGTCCCGTTCGGTCAAGTGTCCCGTTCGGTCAAGTGTCCCGTTCGGTCAAGTGTCCCGTTCGGTCAAGTGTCCCGTTCGGTAAAAAGTCCTGTCGGTCAAGTGTCCCGTTCGGTAAAAAGTCCTGTCGGGCAAGTGTCCCATTCGGTAAGAAGTCCTGTCGGGCAAGTGTCCCGTTCGGGCTTGTGGCGTTCGGGAAAGAGGCGCTTCGGTAAGATGGATTTCGGTCAATCGAGACACACCCCATTGAATTACATGCTAAATTCCTCTCAAATCAGCTACAGCGTAGACTTTGGGCCAAAAACTATCAATTTTTTTTAAATAAAGCTAATTTGATTGAATCTAAAATACATTTCGTTGGGAAGGAAGATTTAATTAGAACTAGACGACTATACCAAGAAAAACCCCTCAATTTCATGCATAAACCCCTCATATAGGCAGAAAAAGACAGGTGTCCACTATTGATGCAAGAGGTGTCCACCATAGAAGCAACAGCTTCATCTATGTGGCCACTATAGATGCAATTTGGAGTACTTTTAAAAAATTAATTAAAAATACTTTGCCCAATCTAATTAAAGTTTTTAATGGTAAAATCGAAAGAAGATCCAATTAACCTAAAAATAGGATGATAACCGTTTCGAAGCAAATGGATTGGTATTTATTAAGAATTTAAGCAAAAATTTTCCTTAAAGTGTCCACTATACCCACATTTACCTTATGTGATACCAAAATAATTTGTAACTTTATCTACCGTCAACTTGGCTTGATTTTGGGGACTGATCGACAACCGGGCTTTCCTTAAATCTATGATAACATGTTACTTCATTTCTTTTCTGCTCAAAATTTTGCCTTTTTCCTAAAGTTAAGATTTTTAAATTAAAATTAACTGGCTACTTCCCCAAAACAATTAAAGTTTGAAGTATTTTTAACAAGTGTGGGAAAATTTAACTTAGATTTAAATTTTTTCTGAGGCATCCGGGGAGTTTGATCACAATCATCCACAATAAATTGCTGGATTGCTACTCCTAACCCTCTATTAAGAAAGATCCGGATGATCATTTGTAGGAATCTAGATCACTGGAAATTCTTCCGCCGCTCTATAAAAGTAGTATAAAATGAGTTTCAATTTATTTAATAAAAAATATCTTCCTTACAATCCTAATATGACTTAAAATTAAAGTTAAATTCCTTTGAATTTTAAATTTTATATCCTTTGAATTGAATTGGAGGGTTCTAATGCTTTGTTTGGGCTAAAACTCGTTAAATTGTGAAGGTAATGGGGCTAAAGCTCATTAACCCCTTTAAATTGTGAATTGAATCGGCAAAAACGCAGAAACTAAAGTAGGGCTCATGGTTCATTAACGGGCAGAAGCTCCAAATTAAATTACATAAAAACCCCAAAGCTCATTAATCCCTTTAAATTGTGAATCAAGTCGATAAAATTGTAAGGGGGCTAAGTTTTTGAAGTGATTAAATATCATCGGAACATTTTTAAAAGTTACGAATTGTATCTATATAGAGCAGGAGGGCTAAGGATCTTGGAGGGTCTAAAATATTTTCCAGTTGTGAATTAGGGTGTCCCTTAAAATCGAAGGTCGGGGAAACTTTTGCGACACCCCCCAATTTTTTTCCTTTTGGTACCCTAAGACTGTGTGCAAAATCTTAAATCGATCAGATAATATTAACACGTGCCCCAAACGGCCTAAAGTTAGAAAAATTTGACTTTTTTCAAATTTTTTCGAAAATTTTTAAAAATGTGTTTAATAAATCCGTTACCAAATAATATGGCTCGAACACATTTAAACAATCTTATTTGACCGTTTTTCATTACTAGTTAGGGTAAAATGCCCAGTTTTGAACCTAGCCATCAATCAGAAAATCCTCAAATTTGTCCATTTTACACTGAGAATAGAAAAATCAAAAAGCAGTGGTAAATGACTAAAAACCTTAAAATTCCATGATTAAACACCATTTGTAGACCATATTGATGTGGAGATAAATTATCTGGAGCTCAAATTAATTATGGGTTGCTTAATTACAGACGCCATATTGGGTTGCATTAAAACTATAAAAAATTCTAGAAAAACGGTATGGGCATGTTTGATATCGGGTTATGGGTGTATGAGGTTTCTAAACTCAATTAAGACTAATAAAATCCTTTTACACAACTTTTTAAAGCTCTTTACGCAATTATAAAGGGCCATCAGATCTAATACAAGTGCAAACCATGATTTCAGAACTATAGATGGTAATATATTCAATACACATAAAACTGGGAAGAGAAATTCTGGAAATAAGTTAATAATAAGACTCCACAGTGTGTCCACGAGTATTTTATTCCGTAAGTTAGTTTAAAAGCTGAAGAAGATACAAAATTAACCCGTTCATCATAATGATTGAGTTATAGTCTGTGAAGATAAGCAATTAACCATGTTTATAGAGATGGTTCTCTCTTTCTCTCTTGTATTTTTTCATAAATTTATTCATAAACATAAAAAATACCTGCAATTTAACAAATCAGTGTCATTAAAACATTTAAACACTGATATTTTGTTTGAGGCTGTAAGAATATATTAAATATAAACTTCAGTTTCTATAACTCTTCTACTATATCCTTAGTTCTTCTTCGCGCTGTCGACTTATCATCAGTAAACGTCCTTGAAAGATTTCGAGTAAGTTTTTCATGAAAATTGTTTATGAAATTAAATTATTTTAAACCCTCAAAGCCTTCTTTGAGAATGTAGAGGTAGGAAACTTAAAGCGAAGAAAAGCTCTAACTTAAAAACAGACTTTGAAGAAGGAGTGATTTTCAGAAACTGTTGTTAATATTTATGATATTCACGTAGCCAATTTAGGTTTCTTAGTTTTTAAAGAGCCTAATTTGTTGAATTGCAGGTATTTTAATGTTAATGTATAAATTTATTATAAAATACAAGAACAGTCTCTATAAACATAGTTAATTGCTTATCTTCACAGAGTATAACTCAATCATTATGATGAACGGGTTAATTTTGTATCTTCTTCAGCTTTTAAACTAACTTACGGAATAAAATACTAGTAGACACACTGTGGAGTCTTATTGTTAACTTATTTCCATAATTTCTCTTGCCGATTTTATATGTATGGAATTTATTACTATCTATAGTTCTGAAATCATAGTTTGCACTTGTATTAGGAGATCTGATGATCCTTACAATTGGGCAAAGAGCCTTAAAAAGGAGTTTAAGAGGATTTTATTAGTCTTAATTGAGTTTAGAAACCTGGTACACCCATTACCCGATATCAAACATGCCCATACCATTTTTCTAGAATTTTTTTTAGTTTTAATGCAATCCAATATGGCGTCTGTAATTAAGCAACCCATAATCAATTTGAGCTCCAGATAATTTATCTCCACATCAATATGGTCTACAAATGGTGTTTAATCATGGAATTTTGCGGTTTTAAGTCATTTACCACTGCTTTTTGATTCTTCTATTCTCAGCATAAAATGGACAAATTTGATGATTTTCTGTTTGATGGCTAGGTGACAAACTGGGCATTTTGGCCTAACTATTAATGAAAAACGGTCAAATAAGATTGTTTAAATGTGTTAGAGCACTATTATTCTGCCATGGTTTTTTTAAACACATTTTTAAAAATTTTCGAAAAAATGAGAAAAAATATAAATTTTTCTAACTTTAGGCCGTTTGGGGCACGTGTTAATATTTTCTGATTGATTTAAGATTTTGCACACTTTCTTAGGGTACCAAAAGGAAAAAAATTGGGGGGTGTCGCAAAAGTTTCCCCGACTTTTTGAAAAAACGCCTAAATAAGGGACACCCTATTGTGAATCCAGTATATAAAATGCAAAGGGGCTTATGATTTACAGGGGCTAAAGCCATGGGCGTAGCCAAGGGGGGCAGGTGTCCCCCTAAGTCCCTTGTACTTTACTTTTATTCAAGTTAAAACCAAATTTTTAGGGTCAAATTTTCCTGTAGGAGGGCCCCCCTTTAGTATTCGCACTTTTTTTGTAATGAGTTCATTAAAATCAAAATTATATAGAAAAATGTATGCCCAAATTTGGGTTTACGTGTACCAAAAATAAGATTAAAGCTGTGTTTAAGGGTCAAATTTGCAAAACTTTTCCGGGGGAGGGCCCCAGGAGTTTTGTGGAGCTACCCACTAAACTTTTACATTAATTTCATTTAAGGTCAAAAACCCCTCTTGAAACAATACTGTGGCTAAGGCCCCTCTCACGGTGCTTAAAAATTGTTCTCCACAAACAATAAAAAAAGTCGACCCTGCTTGCCCCCCCCTAAGTGGAACCCTGGCAACGCCCATGGTGAATATGGCTGTTATAATGAGAATAATGTAGTTATTCTCCTGTTTATGCTAAGAGACCAATCGATCTCCAGTGAAAAAAGGTATAGCATTCTCCGGAAAGTTTTGAACAATAACATTTATAGATTTAAAATACACAAGACAATCTACAAAAACGTAGGGGCTAAAGATTTTAGAAGGGGCTAATGTTTCAAAGGAAATAATAATTGCCGTCACAAATTTTAGTGTTCGACCCCCTTCTGATACGGCCCCAATACGGCGTTCCATGAAAATCCTCTGAAAGACAAGTTGATAATCAATCAAGAAAAACCACCGCATAAAAACAAAAAATACTTTATTACATGTCAACATGTTCGAAACAAAAAAATAACAGGAAAGCACAGCTTTCAACATATTGGATTAGTGTTTGAAATGGGAAAAAGTTCATGAAGTTGCATTTAATATAAATTAGATACTTGACTACTCTCTTCACAGGCTGTGTCTCTGAACCAGTAGATGAAATGGTCATTCTCTAGCAAATACACTTGAGTAGGAGCTGCAAAAGAAAATCAACTTAAAATAATTAACACTGTAGCGATACAAATCCGAAATGTAGTAAATCCTTAAATTCTACAGACTCGTAGTACATAAATGTCAACTCCGTTTTTTCACAGCCAAAAACTGTCGAGTGGCTTAAATTTCAAGGTACCAGCAGAAAGTGATAAATATGGCAGAAACTCCATGAAATTATGCCAGAGCACTCAAAAGACAGTAAAGACGTCTGTAGACCAATACCGTATTCACCGGCAGTTAACCTCTGATTGGATCCCAACCCGAAGTCTAAATTTTGATTGGCAGTTATTCGCCGGTCAGGATAGCAATGAATATCAACCATAATTAAATTACACATCGAGCATTTCCTAAATAAATTCGGAAAAGTTTTAGCCATCGCATCGGTTTTATTAGGGATGTTACATTTGTCATTCAGATCAGGACCGTCGTGTTTAGATCCTTAAACTTCTTGTTGAAAACCACCAGTTACTCGAAACTATTATTTTAATGACGATGGCTTCTTTGGACTTTAGAATTTTCCTTATTTATAATTAATAGACTGTCATATTGAATGGAGAACATCGCCTTAATATTAAACACTACTATCTGTTCTAGCAAACTTCGAGAATCCCGATCCTTGGCGTATAAGCTCATCTCCAGCTAGATGAACCAATCAAATGAGCGTCACTGTTTGCAAGTCCGGATATTCCCGAAGCAGACTAGAACAGTGTGACTATTTGATTCCAAGGTGACGATATGAAGTATAAAAGAAACAAATTTATGAATGTCGTAGTGAAAAAATACGACTTGACACAAAAAAAAGCGGTGGAAAAAAAGTTGCCTCAATATCATGGAGGGATGTTAACACCGCAATACGGAGACCTCCTAGGAGGGGAAATATGCATGCGCACATTTGAAGCAGGCGGTATTCCTTTGTGGGCTTCACAATCACTTCTCTTCGCGCAATGCATCATGAGATCGAGCTGCCCGAGCTATAATGATCAGAACTCACGAACGGTGTCGCTCAGTGGCCCATTTCGCCGCCTCATCGCTCTCTCCTCCCTGCCTTCCACCGAGTCTAGGTGGGAGGTCTCTCCTATGTAATCACGAAGTTGCATCTCTTCACGATATTGAGGCAATTTCTTTCCGTCACTTCCTTGTGTAAAGGGATTTTTAAGAAACAAATTGAAGGGGGACTTACAATGAGTGATCGTACGGATCTTATAGGTGTGCTGCACGTGGTTGACGTCCCTCTGGAGGCAGAGGTGCCAGTAGTGGTTGCCTTCAGCGTCGTTGGGCACTCCAGAGACGCTGTACACATTCTGATTGTGTTTCTGGTCCTCGTACGACTCGAACCTGTACAAGATTCATTTACATAATCAATAAGCCCCCATTTACAGACTTTTAGTTTTCGCAATCCAGCAACACTGTGTCAACCCACGGTGCGTCTCATTTGACCGAAATCCATCAGACCGAAGCATCTTTCCCGATCGACACCGGACCGAGAGACAATTTGCCCAACCGGGACGTAGGACCGAATGGGGAGTTTGATGCGGGATCTTTGACCGAACGGGACGTTTGACCAAAGGGGACACTTGACCAAACGGTGAGTTTGGTCTCGACAACTTATATTGGTCTCAAATTTTTAATATGGGCATTCTATTAAGTATGTTGCTTGACCACTAGTCAAGATTGCTCTATGTGGCTAAAAATAGTTCTAAAATATGGAGTCTAATTGATATTCTGACTAAACGACCCGTTCGGGCAAGTGCCTTGTTCGGTCAAAAATAATGTCCTTCAAACATGCCATTCGGGCAAATTATCTTTCGGTCCGGTGGCGATCGGGAAAGAGGCGCTTCGGTCCGATGGATTTCGGTCAACTGGGCGCGACCGGTCAACCCAAAAAGAAAGATATTACAATAAGATTTCGTTTTGATCTATAGCAATAGCTACTCTTACCTGAATTTGTTATCATGCGTTTGACTTGCTTGCATAACGTCAAAGAAGGAAGCGTTCTTGGGCATTCTGATCGAGATGGTGAAGTAATGATCTGCATTTCGCGCGGTCTTCACAGAATACTGCACGAATATCCCGTCGTCTTGTTTAGGCACAACTGGTTCTGCAAGACAAAATTTAAGGTGATCCAACAGGCAAGTACAAGACAAATTCAGTAAGCCTTCTTAAAGCTCAGCAATTTAATAATCTCTACAACCTCTTGTAGTACCAAGCACCTCAATTTTTACTCTAGACTTTTTGTTTCTGTAAATCATGAAAAAGGAAGATTATTTCTAAGAGGACCAAGCAATAGTGTCATTAAGTCCAAATTTCATCTTTCGATTTACTTATTAGGTGTTCGAAAACCAATCCCATCTAAAATATTAGCCGAATTTTTATTTAGACTTTTTTCTTAACATACCTTTAGGTTCTGTGTCGTACTGATTAACTACCGTATCTATACTCTGTTCATTTTGAACTGGCGCTTGAAAATATTTCCTTCCCCCACCACCGATCGGTAACCATAGCAACTATCCACGTCAAAGTGACAGAGAAGGCTTACTATTGGCTGCTCGAAGAGCGTAACTATGGTTACGGTTCTAGAGTGGGGGAAAGCACTATTTCTCAAGCGCCAATTCTAAACGAAGAGTATAACCTGATGTAAGGATAACCTGGAATTAAGCTTTCTCGCCAACTCTTATCGGATTAAAGCTTGTGTTTTCCTTCAACTGCCAACTAGAGGTACCGATTCTTAGTTAACCTTAGGTTTGGTTCGGTTAGTGTTGAATTGAATACGTCAGTTAACGTAAAAAGTTGCCGTGTCCAAGGTAAAAGTATATTTGAGGTAATGATGCTCGAAGAAATTTGCAACACAGTGCAGGAAAGACTGGGCAGAATCGGAACAGCTTTAGAAAGAGTCATCCAATGGCCATGTTTACCCCATAGCTTAAATGGTGACCAACTACAGTAGAGATCCAATCATTATCAGATCCTAAGATAATAATCTACCGACTATTACTTTAGTATCTATTTCATGATAATAGTACAGGGTTGATACAGGTACAGAAGTTTAAAGAGTAAAATTAAGTACTTTTTAAGGACTTTCTAAGGACATTTTGAAAATTTTTAAGGACCTCCTTGAATGCAATTTATAATTAAACTCTAAACCTTACAAATGTAGAACGTCAGCGCACTAATAACGCATGCGGTTCCGACAAAGATCATTGGAATCTTAAGTTTCTGACCAATAAGTCAGTTTAAGTTTAAAGTTCTTAAGGCTAAGTTGAGTAATTTTTCACGCATTGCTATCAGAACCCAACCAGCATCCTGCCAAAGATACTCGCGAGTGGAGTGGACTTCCTTCTGAAAATTCGTAACATGCATCGGCTAAAAATAGAAAAGCAAAACTTTTAGAAAGGTACTCTAATATTTTTGATAAAATCCTTTTGAAAAGAGGGAAAAACTGCGTTCATCTGAAAATTAAGGACTAATAGGTAAACTAAGGACTTTAAGGGCCCTTTTGTCAGTACTAAGGAGTTTTTAAGGACTTTGCGCACCCTGTGGAGGACTCTTTCTAAAGCTGTTCCGCAGAATCTGCATAAAATATACCTATTTCAATGTCTGGGTGGATATCCTTGACGAAAGGGAACTTCCCACAGTGCTCCGCCATCAGGATGAGGTAGGTGGACACCATGTTAGGGCTCTGAACGGATTGGGCGTCCAGGAACTTCAAGGCGGCCTTCAGATCCCACTTCAAAGTTGTTGTCGCCAACGCCTGAAATGGTCCAAGTTTTTAAAATTACTATACTCTGTTCAATTCGAAAAGGAGCCTGAAAAATGGCGCTTTCCGCCTCGGTAAAAGCGTAACCATAGTTACGCTCTTCGAATCCAATAGTAAACCTTCTTCGTCACTTTGACGTTGATAGTTGCCATGGTTACCGATTCGGTGGTGGGGGAAGGGAATATTTTCAGGCACCTATTCAAAATAGAGTATAACCAACCGTGTGAATTACCTAAAGATTGATTGTACCATCTATTCTGATCATTATACTACTTTTTTTGGGATGTCCGTTCAAATAAAATTTTTTTTGACTACAATCGTCTACAAACGTGTTAAGATTTCCCAATTCTGCGTGGTTATCAAGAGCTTCTCAAAAATCTTACGAAACTGCATATTACTTTCACCCCCTTTTATCTACCGCAGTTTGAAGAGTCTACATTTTAAGCTACGGAACCGAGTTTGCGATTAAACACTTCTGTTGCGCAAAAGCGTTAGGGACAAAAAACACCAACTTTAAAATAAAAACGAGAAAAATATCAAAAGCGGGAAAATCCAATTAACAAGAACGTAGCTTCTAAATATCAAACAAAGCATGTTTAAATTTCTTTATTATTTATCCATTTACATAAATTAGTCTAGCAACAGTTCCCTAACTCTACAGTTATAGCACATCAGGATGCTTAGTTTAATAAGGTATGTGTTCCCAAAGATATTCTTCGTTTAATTAAATTTTAATCTACACAAGTAGTGAAACTAGTCTTCCCGAATGTGCGTTTCTCCTACTTTAAAATCATAAAGGATGTTGCCAATATACCAATGGCACCTAATTTAAGAGGCGTATACAAGAGGGGGAACGGACACCCCATTTTTAGAACACGATTTCTTTTAGAGTAGGTTGAAGCAAGTGACCGAATGGGAAAACATCCCAACAAAAAATTTTGTTTTCAGCTAAAAAAAAAAATAACTTAACGAGACCCCCTCAAAAAATCCAGCTACAGCACTGGTTAAAGCATAAAAAATTTGATTTTGAAACTTATCTTATAACACTCTTAAAATGAGTTTAAACCTGTATTAAAAAGGATCAAATTTCTAAAATTTTTCTGCCCTTTTTAATGAAACGTTACAAACGATTTATAAAAAAGTGGGACAGAAGTTAATTAGTCGATTCAAAACCACCTTAAATTGTTAAACGAGGGCGAAAAAAGAAAAGCGATTACATTTGGGGTAACCATATGTAAAAAATTTTGAGAGGAATCCCGAATCCTTGAGGAGTCCTCCCAATTTTCAGGAGCTGCCAATGCTTCAAAGCAGGCAATTATTGCATGTTATGACGATGCTTACCTGAACTACAAGAGACGTTGTGTACAAATTTCCGAAACTGCCATTCGGTAGTTGGAGTGAGATGAGGTATTTGTGGGCATCAGCGATGATTTTGTCATCGACATCCAGCCCCAGGGACTTCATGCAAGAGTAGGCTTTCAAGGCCAGGGCCAGGTAATCTGAAACAAGGAACAGTTTGTTGAATAGGTTTTTTATGGCGTCTGGACATGAATACAGAGACTAAAATACTCTTGTTAAGTGTTTAAAATGATCCATGATTTAAAAAGGAGTATAGAAGGCTGGACCTATCCTGTCTTTCTCTTAAGCAACACATTGTAGAATGTAATTATCTTCAAGAGTCATTTCCTTGAAAACAGAAAATCCTTATTCCAGCTTAAAATCGTAATTTTTCCAATTGGTTCTTTAAGACAAATAGTGGTCACTCGCATATTCGCGGATTTCGATCTCAAAGTTTTTTAGCAATGAAACTTGCATAAATTGTCAGAATATATAATTGTTCGAGTCCGGTATTTATTATGCAAAACCATTTTTAAAAAATGAAACTTCTACTAAGCAAGTTTTCTAACTAGCAACCCTTTTGGTATTTACTACAAATTATTTACAGTTAAAACTACTTTTCGCATGAACCAGTTTTATTAGTCTTATGTAATAAATGACGGAATCGAACCATTATATCTGGTAAATTATCATATATGCGCGTTTTAAAACTGGGTCCGTTATTCGCGGTATATTTTGGAAAGTATCAATAAAAAGCTTCTAACCAAAATTAATGTATACGAAGACGTTTAGTTAATTTTGACCAGAGTAATGGGTATTGCAAGGAAACATTTTACAAACAGTTTGTATTTTAACGTTTCTTCATAACTTAGAAAAAAATCTAGAGGGGACTTCACCCAAACCTAGATATTGTTAGTGTAAGCTTCATACGATGAAAAATGAATGAATCATTTGAAAAAACACTGCAAAGCTTAAATTTATGGAAATCCCAGATATGCGATGGTTTTATGCTAATTAGTCCCGTGATTTCCACCCCTTGAACCCCACTGGTGACCCCCTAACCTTTACCAATTCAATCTTGATGTATACCCACCCTACCTAAAACATTTATCTGAAATATCCTGTATAATACAGGGATGAGATTGACAAAAAAGCAAAAAGCATGAAAACTGCAAGAATCGATAAGATCGTAAACCAAACCAAATAAAATTATTTAGCTACCTCAGATAGGGGACATCCATAAATTACGTGAGGTCAAAAAGGGGGGAGGGGTTTGGAAATATATCCAAGGGGGGAGGGGGGGTCGATCAAAATCTCACGTCAACTTTTTAAGTTAGAAATTATACAATTTTCTTTTTTTAAGTATGAGAAAGGAATACACACAGATGAGATACTGCAAATTATTTCTAAAAAGTTATAGGTAAATCTCACTTGGGGGAGGGGGTCCAACAAAATGTCACTAAATCTCACCAAGGGGGAGGGGGGGTCCAGATTTTGGAAAAAACGCCTCACGTAATTTACGGATGTCCCCATATGAAAATTTAGTATAGGAAAAAGCCTCATAAACCAAGAACATTCACAAAAAATGAAATATGTAGTTTTTAATTGAAAATCCCAACTTATAAGTTGATTTTTTCCCATTAAAAGTCTATAAAACTTTTCAACAAAAATTTCATAAAGTCTGAAAAACTCATCCCTGTATATCTCCTTACAATTTTTTGCTTATCTACATTATCTTATTTATTATATCTTATTTATTTTTTGCTTATTATTGCTAGTGGAAACAAAAACTGATAAAAAAAACTTTCACCCATCAGAGGAACTCACCGACGTCTTTGGTCCTCAAGTAGCCTCGCACCAGGTTGAGCGCCCGCTCACCGTGGTACCGATCCGCCGCGCGGGCGTCGCACAGCCCCAGGAGCAGCGTGGGGTGGTTGAGGGCAGGGGCGTTGAGCAGAAGGGACACCAAGTCCCGGCCGTAGAAGTCGCGGGGGTTGCGCCCCATCGCCAGCAGGGCTTGCACGAACAGAACCAGGTCGGTTGGGTGCAGGGGCTGGCTGTGGTTTCTGTTGGGGCAAAAAAGAGATCGCAATTAGTACGGTGGTTATCTTTGGTACAGAGCAAGGGTGCAGAATGACGTGTGGGCGCACAGCTTCGATTTGAGTATACTGGACAACAACTTAGGGCTGTATTCAGAAACTTTAACACGAGATGAGAACGAGATTGAAACGTTGTAAAATCTCACGTAACGATCACGAAACGATAAATTGGAAATGGTCGTTCAAGAGCACCCGTCTCTTCAAAAGCGAGAAATTTAGCCGACTCTGATTGGCTGAAAAAAAATCTCGTCTTGGTCTGCTTGGTGACGTAGGAGATTTTATCCAATGAGGGAAAGGATCGGAAACTCCCGTTAGTGTTACGGGAAAACATCGTTTCAAATTCATCGTTTCCATCTCGTGTTGAAGTTTCTGAATACGGCCCTTAAGTTGATCCTACTACGTCACTAACAAAGTATAGTTCCCATCGCGATGTATGAATGAGGTATTTGCATGAGTGAGGGATTTGCTTGATTTTATACTTTCTCGAAACATTATGGTCTAAAACTCCCAAATTTCTGATTTTTAAGTTCAAAAATGTGTTTATTCAATTTTATTTTTGCCAAAACGTCAGAAAAGTCACGTTATCAGAAAACTGGCTTCTGTTGGATGTGACCTCACAGCGCATGATTTGTGATTCGAAAGTGTTTTCGGGCCCAAACAAAAAAACGAAATTTCAAAAATTTATATCTCGGAAACTAGGCTACGAAAATACTTAATGTAAACGTCATTCTTCATGGTTTTTTATCTACTATTTTAATAAAATTTAATCTCAAAACCTGAGAATGCCTCATTTCGAGTGAAACGTCAATTTTAAAATATGATTATTTCGTTAAACCCTTGAATACAATTTTTTTATCACAATTCACGTATCGAATTTCCTCTTATCAACCCAACAGGATTTGTGTTTACTCACAGGATCGTCCTTCCGCGTAGTGACGTACTGGGTTCAGGAAACGTTGCTGTGAAGTATACCAGCCGCCATGTTTCCCACAGCTCAAATGATGACACGCAACCATATAGATCTAACTATAATTAATATCATTATTATTTTAGGATCTAATTACGAGGAAATTAATAGTTAAATCTGGGAAAACCTATAATCATATACCAGGGTTTTCAACCCGCCCATAAACCCAAAAAACCCCGGGTGGTTTTTAATAAAACCCACTTAAAAACCCAGCCCCAAGTGAGTTTTTTTAAATTGGGTAAAATTTCACTAAAAACAGCATGATCAATTCTTAATGATGCAAATTTCTCAAACTATAATATTTGAGGATAAATATTAAAATATATACATCGGGCAATTTAAAGGAATGGCAGTAAAACTCGCGCCCAAGTCTTGTATTTTTATAATATAAAATTTTGTTACAATTACTTTAAATCTTTTGCTATCTTATAAATATGTATCTAACTTGCCTAACCTGCACACTGAGCTATTAAACAAACTGGAGTGACTAGTGAGCGTGCTGAAACTGCAGCACACCACGGAAAGGATTTCCATCTTTTAATTTTCCCCATCTGTTATCCCAGTTGTATACACAGAATGAAACGACCATTCTAAATTTTCAACTTTATTAAAGTTTTAATAATAATATAATAATAATAATTTTTTATTAACAATTAAAGAAAAAATAAACATAAATACAGAAAAACAATGTTATACGCCAAGGGGAAATTTTGCTTATAATATTTTAAAAAACAGGCATGGGCGGATTAAAAGGGGGTCATGCGGGGACCTTCCGCACCGGCACGTTTGGTCGCTTGTTATAGTATCGGAGGTAGTCACTCCAGTTTTATAGATCAGTGAACCTGCATAACAAACCAGGCAAAACCCACTCTAAACTAAACTAAACTCATTGGCACAACAGCCCTAGTGGGCCAAGGCCTACGATGCCCATCTTCGTTTTCGTGACCGTGGGGTCCTGGGGTGTAAGTTGTCAGGCATGTGTCCCGGTTAGGTGGTCATTCTAACGCGAGACCCCCAGTGTTTAGTTCCCAAGCAAGCTTGGTCCTCATTTTATCGACCCACTGAAGGGATGAAAGGCTGAGTGGACCTTGCCCAGCCCGGGATTTGAACCCCGGGCCTGTGGTGTGGAAGCACGAAGCACTACCACTGAGCCACTGGGCTTCAAAACCCACTCTGGTTGGGTTTAAAAAAACCATGGGCTTTTCCAAACCCTGACTCATACCCTCACCTGAGTAGCATGGTGGTGATCTCGACATCGAGCTGCAGTTCCATCTGACGCACCTGTGCTGGGGTGATTCCGTTCAGGCCGGCCATGGCAAGCACGATGAGGGCCCTGGGGGTCTGGTCACCCCACCCGTGCTCAGCGTTCCACTGCGACATCACCCACTCGACGCCCCTCTTCGGCAGGGGGACGCAGTGGTCACCCACAGAAGTAACACTCGTCTTCTGTCGCACTGGCGTCTCCTCGTCCTCGTTGTCGTAGTCAGATTCGTCATACTCGTCATCGTCGTCAGCGCTGCTGCCGACTGGAATGCATCAAAACCCGGGATTAAGCTGGTGGTTTTTTTAGTATTAAAGTCGACCCTGCTTATTGTGATCACGGTTAATGTTATCAAAACTGACCAGTCCAGATCACTAATATCGCAACTCAACATGCATCGTTTTACGTGATCAATATTTTGCTTAATGTTATCAAAATCTGGTGAAATACCCCTAAAAAAATCTCCTTTCTCCCTTTTGAATCCTAATTTTAACACATAATCATACACCACTCTAATATTTAAAAAAAAAAGAGTATGGAAGTTGCAAAATGCATACTAAGTAATCGTTCTAATATTTCAATTAAGAGTACGTAGTCGTGATTTTAAAGCAAACACTGGAGTTACACTGTTTGAAACATTCTAGTATAAAATTGCTTATTATCAATCTGATATTGTCATCATTTTTTACTCTCGTACAAAAGTGTGCACATCAAGCAGAGTCGACTATATTATATAAATGTATTGTATAATTTCATTGAAAACACGAGCATAATGACAACGTTTTTGATGCAATTCCGTTATCTGCCCCGTTAAATATTGCCAAGATGGTCACTAAATATTCTAAACATCACCTAATTTTTATGACGATATAATTTTGTTTTATTCAGATAGTTGGGATTTTCGGCTTTTGATGACGACCAAAGCAGCTTGGTTACAAGAGACAGTCAATGAAATTGAACCAAGTTTTTTTAATATATCTCACCAAGTGCCATTTAAGATTTGATATTTTTGCACTTTGATAATCACAAAATGGCAGGGTCTAATTTCCAATGTGTGTGGGGAAGAACCCAAAGACCCACTTTGGTGTTCTAAACTTGTTATTAGACATATTTTTATATTCCGCTAATAAAAATGCCAAATTATATAAAAATATTATAAAACTAGATTTTTTAAAACCCAATGTTAATCCACGAAGGGGGTGATTAAAAGGGATCATGGGTGGTCACGAGCAAAAATTTACCTCCGGGCCTGACGAAGCGATTAAACCGACTTTTAGAGGATATTTGGAGCCTTCCAGAAAAAACTTTTTTATCGCCACCGAGATGGCTAAACTTTAAAAAAGTATAGCCCGATGGCCATGAGGAAAAACTCAAGACTTCGTACAATATTGAGGAAGTTGTCATGGACACTGGTTATTCCCCTCAATTTTGGTGGCGATGAAAATTCATTAAACGCTGAAAAAAAACAGTTTCGTCTCAAATTAAGTGACTATTATTTAGATTCGAACTTTCCGAAATTCAGCTTTTCATAGTCGCAGTTTTTCTCTTGGCTGTCTGAGACTACAGTGGTTCGCCCCAGCTCTCTGCTTAAGTACGGTTGGAGTTATAAGGACTTCGCACTAAATTCAAGTACTTTCCACGGCCCTTGAAAACAAAAACGAAATTCAAATAGCTTTCAAGGCCCGTGGGAACCCTGTTGAAAAAATACTTAAAAGTTTGGGAACCCTTGTTTTAGAGGATATTTGGGGCCTACTAGATGAAATTTCCACCGAGAGGGTTAAACTTTAAAAAAACTTCTGCCCGCCCTATCTCCATTCGTGATTTTTCAATTTGAATTAACCATTGAGAGCACTATAGTACTAAATTCATTAGCTATAATGAATTCAATAATGAAATACGACTCTCCAACCCAAACCTCGTATCTCATTCGAGAGAGAACATTTAACAGCAAAATGACGAATATATTACCCAAAGCCTGCTTACGATGACGGACGCTGGGAGGTTTTGGGAAATCAGTCTGGACTGACGAATGACCCAATCCAGCTCACTCCTCTCCCAGCAATTAAATCCTTAACGAACCCAGTGCCGCCTTTTTGCTATCCCCAGCTAAAGGAAAAGTTGAAGGCCGAACAGTTGAAGTTACGGGTATCCATTCGTGTGTGGATTTGATTCATCGGTGTATTTGTGTAATCCCTTGGTAAATGTTCAAGGAGTAAAATCTCACGGACAAGCACTAACCCATCAGAACAACTTAATCCCGTTAATTCATTGTCTTTAAAATAACAAACCGACTACATAAATTGTCCCCAGGTAAAGAACTTATAGGTATCCAAAATCTATAACTGTCTAAAAGATTTTTGCCTCGACTTAAATCACACTTTTTCACTTTCACTGTTCATATTGAGAGCTTAACTCCTGTAAATAGCTAGTTTGCAAAGGAAAGCAGGTGTGAATAGTTTGAAAAGCCAATTCATACATATCATTTTGGATATAACTCTTCCAAAACGAATAGAAAGAGTGAAAAGTGAATTGGCGTTTCACTCTTTACTCCTTCACTTTTCAATGCAAACCAGCTATTCACAAGAGGGAATCATTCAGGATGAACAGTGAACAGTGTGAAAAAGCTCAGACATGCCACTTGATTTTCATTTTGGAAGGAATCGTCAAAACTACAGAGGTCAAAACCAAAGGTGATCACTCCACTATGAACATAGAAATTGAAACTGTAAATGAGCTTTCAGTAAAGAAAATTAGAGTGAAACGGCAGTTTACACTTGTCATTTTGAACGATTCTTCCTAAATGAACACCGAAAGTGAGAATTCTGAAAGGAAAGACCCTAAAACCCAATAAAAAACTTTCCTAGTAAGGCAATCTTTAATCGCGATACTATTTCCCAATCGATAAAGTTCCTCGAGTCACGTTAGTTAGAGTCAGTTTCGAAACCAAAGAGGATATAGTTAGCCACAACATCATTCACCATCAGGAAGTGTGAATGAAAGTGACCATGAAAAAGCCACCCGGAAGTCCGTCTCATTCCCATTCTTCAAAAAAATGTCTCCAAAATAAACTGAATAACAGTCCCGTGGGAATATTAATGCTATCCATAGGCTGCAATGGGGAACTGACCGGCTCCAGTGATGTGAATGAAGTGTCTCGTACTACTCGTTTCATTGATGTTGATGGGGACGTAAAAATAAAGTTTTCTTGAAAGGCTCACGAGATGTGAAGGTGCAGAACAGTAGCCTACTAGTGCCTTCTATACAGTCTAGTAGATCAAGAGTTCTCAAACTTTTGACCATCGTGACCCACTTGCAGAAAAAATCTTCAGCGATCAACCTCATCTGTTAATTTTCCCATGCCCCCCTGCAAGACTTAACGCGTGCGGGGGTCACCAACTTATTTGATACAATTATTAACTGTGGGAGCACACTATTAGATTAATTGCACACTAAAAAAAGGAGGTCAGGGAGAACTCCCCAGAGATAGTTTTAAAATTTTACTCTTAAAACCAGGGTTTCAACTCTTTACTAATCTGTGATACAGGGTTGCCAACGTAAGACAACGCTCATCCGTAATCGCCCGCCGGCAAAAAAAATCCGGCATGACGCGTGGCTTGCCGACCGACGCCACGCCTTCTGCACGTCGAAAAATGACCCAATCTTTTGACAAGTTTTAGAAAAGTTCTGAAAACGCAAATGTTTGAGAAAAGAAGGCCTTTTTTCTCCCATGAATCAATCATCCATGCAGATTAGAATATTCCGATTGATTCCCCCTTCTCATCAGTAACTAGCGACTAGCGTTATCGTTTTTATTCGCAATTAAATACATGTATTGTAAGGATTGAAGCTAAAAACAGAGAATTGAGAAGAAAAATTTAATACATTGTCTTTAAAATATAAGTAGCATAGTTTTTCTAGCTTTATCCGTAATTGAGGAATTCGCGGCCGGAATGCGGAATGATTCCGCAAAATCCGGAATGGTTGGCATCTCTGGATACTATACTAACTGTGGGTTGCGACCCAGATAATTAAAGAAATCAAGTAATACCAAAAAATGTTTCTAAAAACGATATTTTTCAACCTAATATTGGGTGATCCTGCGATCATCTTCCAAGGGGAAAAAATCAAGCTGTGTGCCTGACGATGGTGGCCTTTTTTTCCCGAAAAATGTTTTTATAATCGAAACTAATTGGATTTTTTCTCAGTTGGAATTTGACATGCTTTTATGTGCGTTTTTTGACTCCATTGTCACCATATAAGAATCCCTTTGATTTTCGACGATTCCAATATCTTGTAACTTTATACTTTACAATCTATTCCCAAGAAAGAAGTCTAGCCACAAGTAGTCGACTGGTTTTATAAAGGAAGCTCGGCAGTAAAACTAAATCTACTGTTCCGCCAGAAAAACATCGACCCGTTTTGAAAAGTTTGCGGCACACCGAGTACTGCGGAAAAGCAACAAAGAGGAAGGTAAGGAGTAACACCGTGAGAGTGATGATCGCAGAACGCATTTTTAATGATTTAAAAAGAAAAATAATGAATTTCACCTTAAAAATATTTATGCGAAAGAGATTTTCACTCTCAACAGTAGTACAAAAGCGACACAATATTTCAAAGATTGTTTGTTCCTTTTAAAAAGGTATCAATAATTTGCCAAGGGATAATTCTGATAATAACTAACATGGCATCCTCGTCAAACTAACGGGGCATTTTTAATTATTACCCAAGGGTCAATTAAGTTTAAAATTTGCATGAAGTCATTTCTGATATGTTTTTTAATGGAGGATTTTTAATAAACGATTGATTAATCGACATTGGTAATTCACGCCAAGCTTTTATATATTTAGTCAATTTTTCCTCCAGTCTATCTTTACAATAAAAAAGCTTTTTATAGACTAATTTTAAATGTCTGTCACTGCCAGAAACCAGTCGAGAATTACGATGAAATAAAAACGCTAGCCAATTCAGACAGAGAACATTGCACAACCGTAATAAAAATCGTCTTCATGATAAAAACTCGCTTCAATCAACCAAAAGGAAGAAAAATGAAAGGTTCGAGCTACTTATTGTGAGTCAGACAAACTAGTAGTTTCGTTTTCTCTTCTAAGAAGCGGAACTAAAAACAGTCTCAATGGAATTTATGAAGTTAGGTTTGAAGTAACTACTAATGCTACCTCTCAAAGGTCATAACTACAAAGGATTTGATAGTTATGTTTCTTAAATTTGTGTAAATTGTACAAAGTGGCGATCCAGTTACTTTAATTTCCGACTCCAATATTGTGTATCAATAAATAATAAAAGTGTCAATAAATTGAAGTAGCACCTTGGCTATACTTGGGGTAAATAGAGTAGGCGGCTCATCACCATGGCAACGCAATAGAAATGCAATGAGAAATGACTAGAAGAGAGCCGCCGAATCAAATTACAGACTATAAAAACTGACGATATCCAATAATTTGGAAACTCAACAGTTAAAAACCCAAGTAAATGACCTATTAATCTAAGTTCAAGACTTTTAAGGGGTAATATTGTTAAAATTAGATTATTATTAAAATTAGAGGCTCGATTGATCAAAAATTAGGGAAACATTTTACAAGAATAGAGAACTTTAATGATCTAATTGCAGATGAACCATTTGACTTTTTTTACTACAGGAAGCCTGAATGTCCTTTACGGTAAAGAAGTCTCTGGATAGGTTCATATTTTGAGTTCGTTCGCTTCGTACAGATTGATTGAGTTCGCTTAATAGATTGATACAAGACACGCAAGCACATATACATATAAGGGAGGGGGGATCCATATATAGCTAGTTTGTCCACCCAGACAAGGGGAGGAGATTTGAATGATGCTCAGCACACCCAAGGTTCACATTTCATTTTAAAATTCAATTAATTCTTGGAAAAATCAGTTTCCATAAATTAAATTTTGCACTAGGTAACTTAATTTGAATGAGACTGAAGACACTGCATATTCTACTTTTTTTAAACCATTTAATATTTACTCGAACACTTCTGACAAATATAAACACTAAAACCAGCAAACAAAAGTAGTTGTTCGAAACAAAAACAAGCTAGGTATACCGGTCAAGAGCTTGGAACAATATCAAAACCATACTCACACAAACTCACGGCAGCGAGGCATTGGAGCGCCAACAGAACAAGCAAGAAATACTTCGCCGATGAGTTCATGTCGTTCGAATTGCGGTGAAGTGACAGCAGACAATTGAGAACGTAAGAATCGGCCGGCAGAATTTATTCGGAATCCACCATCGGAAATGCGAGCGGAGTGGAGTTGTAGCAAAAGCGCCCGCTGCCCGAATGGCTCATCATCGAACGTTTGAGGTTTGAAGAACACTTGACCTCCCTAATTGAAAACGTTCGGTGATTAAAGAGCTTGATTGCGATAATCAGCAGACAGCTTTCTCTTTCTTTTTTGCATGTGTGTGAGGCGGAAGAGAAAATATTAAACAATTTAGTCCCGAAACAGGAAGGAGTTTAGTGGAAATGTAAACAAGGCTGGCTATCTGGGTGGGAATCAATGAATGGATCGGTTTTAGGCGCGGTTTTCAATTGCTCGTGGAATTCTTCAGACACAATGAAGAGCACTATAAAGAGCGATTAAGGAGGATCTCTAAATAAGCACCTTATGATTCATGTGATGGGAATTCAGCCAGGTTTTTGGGGTGAACGGTTTGATTATTGCTGAAATCGAGTAGTTTTGATTTTGTTTTGGAAGATGGGAGTCACTGTGGAATCACAAAATTATTTGAAAATACGAATAAAAAAAAGAACAAATTGACTTCTTGTTTAAAAAAACCCTCCAAGCTTTGCTCACTGGGGATCATCCCCCAGAAAACTTTTAAAATTTTTACTTTTAAAGTAGTTTTGAGACTAATTTTGAGACCCTTTGAGTTACAACCGGAGGACAAAAATTGGAAAAAAATTCAGCATAAAAAATGTAGGAATTTCAGGGATTGCTAAAAAAATCTCCCTGAATTTATAATTTTCAAAGGTAATTATTATTTTGACTAAGGGGTAAGCACCCCCTGTGTTTCCCTAATTTTTTCATTTAGTGTGCCCTAATGGAAAACTAATGCTTTTTGATGTAAGAGGGTCTCCATTTGATAGTTTAAATGAGAGCTCCATAGCAATTTCAACGAGTTTAACTAAAGGATTCGGCACCTTGCAGTGGCGGATCCAGGATTTGGTTTTGGGGGGCTAAGAATTTTCATAATCCAATTGAATCTTCTTGTTAATGGTAATACGGAAAAGGTAGTGAATTATCCTACTCAAACCACTAAAAGGGGGAGCTGGGGGTCCTCCCCTAGAAAATTTTTGGAAATTTAAGTCAAAAACCCCACTTTTTCAACTCATTTTGGTACGCCTCATTCGAATTTCGGATATAGATTTTTTGCGTTTTGACAAACTTAGTAAACTATTAGACGTTTTGGGGGGGGGCTTCAGCCCGAAAGCCCCCCCTCCGTAGATCCGCCACTGGCACCTAGAATATAAACCAACTTACCTTATTATTTCATAGTTAATCTTCAAATAAAGGCGCCCTAAAAATAAAAATGCATAAGGAAATTTGAGGGTAAGGTAAAAATGGGGAGGCTTAAAAAACTTTATGATGCCTTCGCGCTTTAGACTTGATAAACCAAGAATGAATTGTAAAACCAATATTGGTTAAAGTTTGGGGGAAAAGGATCCCATAAAAACATTGAGAAGTTCACGAGTAAATTACCAATTGTAGAAAAGTGTCTCTTTAAAAGGGCGCCTGAGCAAAGGGCGCAGGGGGACACGTCCCCCCTGGCCAGCACGGGCCTGTTTGCTCTTCTACATGAGTAGAAAGAGGGAAAAAATACTACCCCATATAACCAGATATAAATGGCCTTGATTTTGGTGAAATTTCCATTCCTTGTATGTTTTGATTAAATTTAATATTTGAGCTATTTTCTCAATCTTTTCTTATTCTTTATGCGGTAAAACTAACCCAAAATATTTTCTTTAAATTTAAAAGTGTTTTTACCTTTTTTTGTGATTGCAAAAAACCCTTAAAATATCTGACATCAGATCTGTATTTATAAGAGGAAGTCAGTGTAAAAAAGCTTCTTTTTTTAAGGTTTTTTCTTAACCCTTTATGTCCCGACGGGACTTGTCCCACTTCCCAATGTTCCAAATTCGTCCAATTTTCGTCATTTAAGGCCAAATTTAGTTTACTTATAGGTGCAGTTACGTAAACTTAAACTTAATATATTTTAGATGAGGACGAGGAAAATAATTTGGGGCATAAAGGGTTAAATTAATGTTAATTTCTACTTTTTAAAATGTCCAAATAAATTTGTCTCTCTACCTTGAGTATTTTAACATAATTATGGTTTATTGCTCGTGTTTATGAAAATCTAGACTGTCATAAAATTTTTCTTAGTGTTCTTTCCAATAAATTTATTATAATTCAATTTAACTATTTCTTGACGAAACAATTTTTTATCTGCACGAAAAGGATCTTGATAATAGCTTTTTGAAAAGCTAGGCCTAACAGAAGTATTTTTCTCATTTAATGTGTGTAAAATTCAATAGCATTAATAAAATAAAAAAAACATGGTTCATATTTTCATTCAAAACATTTTATTACTGTACACCAAGTTTATACAATTAAATAAAAACGTGTCTTTACAGAAGTTTCTCAATGGCAGGTACATTAGCATATAAGAGTACAAAATACATACAGTGCTGAGAGAATAGAATGTACAAAAATACAATTACAAAAATACGAAGATGCATAAACAAAGGTTTGAAACAAGCCTCTCCTCTAGTGCCTCGCACTGTTCTTCACTAGTACAGAGGACACTCGTCCTATAGGCCTCTAGGAGGGTACAGGACACACATACATCGCAGGTAAGGGAAACAATTTGTTTTGAGTACTTGCGTGTACTGTGTATTTACTATACAACCATGTTTGTGTTTAAGCACCAAAATGAGTGCCGAAGCTTGCAATCTACATATTTTAAGTATATTTTGTTTGCATAAAGGCAGTTTTTTATACTCTATTCATTTAGAATTGGCGCTTGAGAAATAGTGCTTTCCCCCACGCCAGAAGCGTAACCATAGTTACGCTCTTCGAGCAGTCAATAGTAAGCCTTCTTCGTCCCTTTGACGAGGAAAGTTGCTATGGTTACCGATCGGTGGTGGGGGAAGGAAATATTTTCAAGCGCCAGTTCAAAATGAACAGAGTATAATCTACTCAAATTGGTTTCAAGTAAGAAAAAAAATAAGTGAAAACCGACACTTTCTGGTTTGTGTTGATTACGATTCATTTTGAATATGTGGCCGTTATTTCCCCCCGTCATCCTACTCTGTAATAATTTAAAGTTATCGTGAAATTTAAATGAAAAATTCGTATGAATTCCATTGAAATAAATATTACGCCACAATTCATTTGAAAGTGTGGACCGTGGAAAAACAATTCATGCAATCTGAACAAGAATAATACGTCTCCTATGCGCCTACTTGTTTGTGAAAAAAATCATAACCATAGTGGAAGCTATGTTATGATAATTAAAGTACAATGTGAGAATAGTATGAACTTCAAAATAAATATTGTTGTATAGAGATACTGTATTTACTTTTTAAGCTTATGAAAATTCATTCTTGCTAGAGGTTGCAAATCAAAATGCAATGTGTGGTCAACCTTTTACTATTTTGTTATTAAAAACAGTTTTAAAACTAGCCATTATTCTTACCTTTAGAAATTAAAGAAAAACAACTTAAACTATTTTGTCAACGGGGTTGCGCCACGTTCACACAAGTACTCAGTGAAGGTTCAAGCGACAAGCTAATGAAAATGAATTTCTCCCAAAAATTTCCGTCAGATGAAACCAAGTTTCTGGAGAGTAATGGCCTCAATTTATGTAACTCATCAGAAACATATTGAGTGAGCCCAGACGCTTTTCTCGTAGCTGTAACCTTATCGGGAATTACAACTTTCACAGCAGTATTATTGAGTAGGGTTTGGAATCAGTAAGTTTACATGCCCATTTCAAAAACAGGTAGAGATAAAAATCATGCAAAAATACCAAAGAGTTGCCGTTAAAGATTTAAGCACACATAAGAGGAAAAAAGTTAGAAAAAGTGATTCTCCCTTAACTGGTCCTATTGAGAAAAAAAATATCTAGTATATCTACACCTTTTAGTTAAGCTTTATCTTTTCAAAAATATCATAAAATAATTAAAGAAGGTTACATAACTTTTTTAAAAGTACATTAGTTAAAAATGCGATACTAATTTAAATAATTCTTGAAAATGAAAGAACGATATTTTTAAATAAAACCTACAAGTCGTTTTAAATTTTTCACTGTTAATCCTACAACTATTTGTTTTTTCGTGCCTCGAAAATAATCCCAGTTGAAGGAGAATTATTTATATTTGTTTAATCAAAACTAAAAAACAATTTGTACAACAGTTGTAGCACATCAATAACATAATTTTAGTTTGATTGAAGAATAATAACAGATAAAACACTGCAAGTCAATAAAAACAGTTCATTAACATGTAGATTTAGATTTTAAATTAGGCATAGATAACATTTTAAAATATTGGAAAATTTGAGATAGCTTTCGCTAAAAAGAGTAATAGTTTATCTTATACACCCAAGAACACTTGTCATAGATTTCACTTGTAGTACCTATCAACATCATTCGTATTGGTTAAGGTGATTTGCAGTGGGAAGACGAAAAAAGGCATGCTGAATTTAGGTGTTACGTAAAGAAATAACCACATACTGATATTGGAAAAATAAAAAATGGGATAGTTCATACTCATGAAAACAATCAGGTAAACGTAGTTAAAAAAGATTAATTGAAATGCCACTTAAGATTAGTCTTAAGTCTCTGGTGTGAAGACAATTCGATGATCAAGCAATGTACAAAATGTATGCAACGATATACATGTAGCACCATGAGAGACAGCATCATTTGATACAAATTCAAACAAATCTAGAAAACGATTCGAAATAGGTTATGTACAAAGAGATATTATTTAAAATGTCCAATCACTGTACCGTTGAAGGCAATGGAGTAATTTTTTTTATTCCTCTGCATTTGTTGCATATTTAGAAGATTATGATCTATAAATGAGGCCCGTTAGTGAGTCTAAAAGCATATTTAAATTTTTGATTCAGACTGATTGTACTGTATGCCAACGGGGTTTTATCAAACGTTATCACAACAAACTAACTGGAAATTTCCTAAGTTGAACTTCTATGTAAGGAGTATGTAAAATAAATTCCAATTTTATATGTTTCAACCAAAACGTAGAAAGACTATTCAAGGAAGGAAAAAAAAGGAAATCTAATTCCCTACCTAAAAAAGAAATTAAGGGAATTGGAACAAATCCTTAAATCTTAGGGATTAGTTGTTTAAGTTTAGGCTATTTTTGCCCCTTACAGAACTTTAAACCAAGTCCATCAATGGACCATATCCGTCTGACGTCACATTTTCCCCATCATGTGACCTACTGAGCTTTCAATTGGCTACCACAGAGATGGCTTGTAGTGAGATATGATGATAGTGAGATATGATTTGATAGTGAGTTTGTTTTCCCCCTTCACGTGATTAAATGGGTGTGGCACGAATATCGTCCATTGCAATTTCAAAGTGTATATTTGGATGGCCAAAACGGCCGGTGGCGCATGTGCTGTAGGTATCGTGATTACGTTGCAGTCTCGGCGCTTAGTGATGGAACCAATGGAACGCCGAGCCGTGGAAATTAGAGTAGAGTTTAGTTGAAAAATGGCCGTCCAAATATACAGTGCCTTGCAATTTATACTTCTCTATAGTTCAAAAATTTGCTCTTAAAACTTGGTGGGTACAGTGACTTAACATCTTTTCACAAAGGCTTGCACCTTATCCCGAAACATTAACTAAAAAAAGTAAAAGTAAGAACTAGTGTAACAATTTGAATTACTATTGAGATGTGAACTAAACCCATTCAAGGAACAAACATCTCGTGACAAAATAACCTAAACAAGTTAGTTTCAGAAAAAATCTCCGTTTTGTGAGGACAAAAAAAAGAGCAACTTTGAAGTGCAGCATTGTGTATCAAAAACTCTCGACTACGGTCATTATGAATATTCAGTGGAAAAGCATTAAAAGTATTTGGCACATCGCGTAACATTTGTTCGTCTGCGGCACCTTGTATTGGTAGTGAGGAAGCTCAGTGGAAGATCTTGCACTGAGTTACCCAATCAAACTGATGCAGTAGTATCAAATGGTAGAAATATTTATACACTCAAAAAAGCATGCGATTAAGTACTCTTAGCCATAGTAAGTTACCTAGGCCTAGTTTACACTATGAGTCAGCCTACGAGTTAATGCATTTTTTTACTGTATTTTATTTGTGGATATTCTAATATAATTTTTTTAGGCCAACGAGCTCGTTGTTATTTTTAGAGACTAAATTAAGAAATGCTGAGCTTTAAGTCGCTATTGTTTGGCACTGAGAACCATCTGCTGCTCTAGTCTATGGCATGGTTTTTATCTTATGACCAATTCGTCATTTTCATTTCTCTCAAGTTAATACAAGTCAGTAGTACATGTATTAACCAAAATATCAACGATCTTAGATATTGATCTTTCGTAGTGTGGAAAAAAGGCCTAGGTTTAAGGTAATAAAATATATCCAACATCGTTTCCGATATTTACAACCAACAAATGAAGCTCATAATGAGAATGATAAATGCCAACACAGGCATATAGTGTTCGTTCAGTTAGGGAGCGTTTCCACTATTCCGGCGCCTTGCGTCACGGCAATTCGGCAAGACCAATCACAGCAAAGCTGAAAGTGACGTGACTCTCGTTTCACTGTGATTCATCCGGGAATATCGTAACGCACATATCGGATAGGTGGAAACGTTCCCTAATGACTGTGGTTTCAGTTTGGAACCTGGGGGCCTTGGTTTGAAAATGCAGACACTTAACCAAACTATAAACCATTAGTAATTTTAGTAGAAATTATCCATTCCAACCAACATTTTAAGGCCCAGAATTCTCATCTTGTGTCAGTGGTTTTACCTAACACCATCCGTAGTTCTGATATTTGAAATTTTTTTCTTAGTTTTTTAGTTTTGTACTATAAAGATAAGTGTTAAAATGAAATTATGCACAAATTCAATTCTTCCACAGTATGAAAACTAAACATCATATGTGAGGCAGAAAGCGAAAAGGGACCTCTTGTCGGCGTTCGTCGAAATGGAGTTATTATTTTTTTTCAATCTGTACAGATTTATGAATATTTTAAGACCATCATCATCATCCTTGTAGCTGAAAAAATGACGAATCGCCAGTAATTAAAAGTTTTAATAGAATAAGTGGATTTCGCGAAAAACGACCTTAAACTTTCAAAATTCTACCCTCTCGCTATTTTTCATAGTTAAGGAATGATTCCAACAGCTAAAATTCGGTTCTAAAGGGTCCAAGGATTGATAAAATCGAGAGAAAAAAAATTCGATATTTTTGACCTTCTTCCGGCTTTTTCTCGAAATCAACTTTGCCGACAAGAGGTCCCTTTTCGCTTTCCGCCTCACATATAATGATAGTTGACTGTGTGAAAAATTAGGGGCTTGTATTGCCACATTTTTTTTCACTAGGTCTCCCCATTGCTTTAAAAATAAAACAATAAAATACTTTTATTTTCGGTACACAATCATTGTATCACATATTCAGAAGTTTGAGATCTGCATCATACAAAAATCAAAGATAAATATAAATCCATCAGAATTACTTTCTTAGGTATTTTGTGTTCGCCGCTCAACTTCAGCTGTACTTGCATCGCGAAAAATACAGAGGCAGAGGTACAGCTACTTAATACTTACCACTTCGTAATTTATTACCTCGAAAAAGATGTCTCCAGCTCGTTGGAAGAGGGGCCGTATGCAAAGTGCGAAGAGGTGCATTTAGAGCAGGGGTTCCCAAACTTTTTTGGCCTGTGGACCCCCTGACGACATTTTTCGTACCCCGTGGACCCCCTGTCTTAGGGACCGTTAAAAAAGTAGCAAACAATCTTATGTTTATGATACATATTACTAAAATCTATGTAATTTTTTAAAAGTGTTTTTTCGTGCATTGAAAATAATTTGATTTATCCACTTTTACGTATTTAAAAAAAATATTTTTTGTTTTTGCCATTGATATGGTAACACAACATTTTTAATGAAACTGTAAAAATAAAACGTTTAAAAAATTTTAAACTAAAAACAAATCTAAACTTTTAACATCATTACATTTCAAGGCACAAAAATTTTTAGCTTTAACAATGAAAGTTTTAGTCCCAAACTTGTCAAAGTTAATGGCTTATGAGTGAGTTATTCATTCACCAAATCATAAAATTTCAGAAATAATTACAATTAATGTATGGCAAGTTAACAAACAATATTTAATTAAGTTCAACAATTAAAAGAAATCAAATTATACATTACGGAAATTGTGTAAGTTCTAATTTATGAAATTGAAAAAGAAATATGTTTCTGCAATAAAAAATATGTGTTGATTTTTATACATACTATAAAAATATGTTCATTTACATATGATGTTGAACAGCATTTATGAATTTTGAAAATAACTTCATGAGTTTTCCATATCAGAAAAAAATTATAGTTAAGTTTCAGAACCACAATGAAAATATTCAATTGTAAAAGGCGAATATCAAAATTAAAATACAAAGAACATGATATTTAAATTTAAAAACTTAGGTACTTAAGGATTATTCGGGTTCAAATCTTGAAAACACGCCTTTATTATTGACGTTTAACAAGTTACACATCATGAGAAAATGACCATTAATGGCTAAGGCTAAATGTAACAGAAGTCAAATGGTAGAGTTAGTTTTAATGTTTTAATTTTTTTATTAATATAACATTTAATTTATGACAATATTTTTCATAGAACTTTCTGCTAGCACCCGGTTAATCATAAAATTTAAAAAATATTAGTCAAAGGTCTTTAAAATGTAAAAACGTATTGCCCTTAAGCACCCTTTGTTCATAAAAACCATCCTTATAAAATATTATTGCTTGAAACCAAGTAATTTTAAAATCCCCCTTTCAACTTTCTCGTTGTATAATTATTTCTAAAAATATAAGTAGGGAATAGGAATTATATGAAGATATAAACAACAGGGAGGGAAAACTGGAAAATTCCAACATACTTTTAATGGGAGGGATGAATCTGGTGTTTGACATAAGGTTTTTAACATTAGGTTTCAACGACGCGACGTGTGATTTAACCTCAAATCCCTCCTACGCTACGGTATAATATACAAACTGTTTCTTTGCTTTGTCAAAAGGTTGACCACAGTGCTGAAACCTTTCTACACCAAAAAAAGAGGAAAGCTATCAAAAACGGAATTTCTTTTGACCACAACCCAGGATAACTTGTTTTTTAAACTTGTTAATTCAACTTAAATTAATTATTAAACTTGGTATATAAAAACTATTCATTTAATGAAAAATTTCCCATGGTCCTCTGAAAGTATCTGTGGACCCCCTAGAAGTCACTGTGGACCCCCAATTTTTATTTTCATGCCCGTGGACCCCCTGGAAATTGCTGTGGACCCCTGGGGGTCCATATGGACCACTTTGGGAACCGCTGATTTAGAGTGAGTGAGAAGTCTTAAAGAAGGGTGCTCAATTCAAACCAGCCCCTTTTGAGCTTACAGAACAACTTTTCAATTTTATCAGGACGTTCTTAGCGAAACTGAAGAACTTAGTACCAATCAAACAATCACAGGAGATCTTTAGTTAATCTCCGGTTTACAAAACCATGGAAATCTCCGGTTTACAAAACCATACTCAGATGAATGTGTCACAACCTCAAATAAAAATAGCAACAAGTATGGTAATTAAAGTCACAATAATTGAGAGAAGAAACCTCTTGGAGAGTTACGTCATGCGTTGAGGTAACTCGTCGGTACAAACTTGAATGGCGAGTTACACAAACTTCACTTTGACATGGACTTACCAGGTAAGTAGTATGCATGCGAATAGATGATGAGAAACTGATAAGTGCAAGTTACTTGCTTCGTCGTTTTTACACCGTCTCTCGGCCCAGTTCGTTCGAATGCTCATAGCGGAGCTTCTCGTAAAAGCGAGTCAATAACAAAAGGAACAAAACAATTCAGCTCCTTGGCAGGTCCGTCACTCAAAGAGTTTTAAACCGGAAAATAATATATATTTTTTTCAGTTTAAAAAGGAAAGTCTGGTTGTTCCTGAAGTTATCCAGGTGGAAGTGTCGTATATCGAAGAGGTGGGAAGGATCAGGATTGATGTTACATATTTGTTGCACCGTTTTCCGCCGATTGAATCGTTATTTTCATTTCTATCTGCGTGTCGGTGCTATGGAAGGAAATATGTTGTGATCTCTGTAAAAGAGAGAGGTCTAATTACTTAAATATGAACGCAATTGAATCGTCAGTTGGAAGAAGGGAATAAGTCCAAAAACCAAGTTTTGAGAAAATCGAAAAAAAACTGTATAAGTAATGCAATTTTCATTGTATAACCACCAAATTTTTACTGAAAGTTTAGAACCCTATTTAGAAAACAGAGCAATCATCAAAACAAATATAAGTATATTTAAAAATATTTTACAGTCAAAATAAGTTGATGGACTTATTCCCTTCTTCCACCTTATGAAATTTTTCTGATGAAAAAATCTTTAAAAAACCCTTAAATTCATATTTAAATAACATTTCTCCTTAGTTTACACCACAGAAGGGTGAAATAAAAAGAATAAGACAAATAAAATTCAAAATTATAGTGAAACTGAGTTATTACAGCAGTATCAATGGAGTGAATAAATATGAATGGAGTCAAACATTCCCTGCATAAAAAAAGTTTGAAAAAAAATTGAAATTAAGTGAAAATTTTATTTTAACTTAGTTTACAGCACAAATAGTATGAAAAGAAAGACAAACTAAATTTAACTCCAAATTAACTTAAAAAATCCAATGAATGGACATCGATTTCACAACTTCAAGCGGCGATATCTCCGTATAGAGTTTAGTTATTTTCCCCCTCTTTTCACCCATGTGTAAAGCAAAGCTTGGAGAATTTTGTGAGCACAAAAAGTCAATTTGTCATTTTTTGGACTTATTCCCTTCTTCAAACTGACGATTCAATTGTATATTCAATTCAATTGTATTCACGATTCAATTGTATTCAATTCAATTGTATATACGATTCAATTGTACAGCCATATTCACAGCCATCAGCATTGGTGTTAAAACCTTTGTCAAGAAGGATTCCACCAGTCAGTCAGTGAAAAGCTAATTTTTCTTTCGTTATGCTGTGAATATCATGGGCGTAGCCAGGGGGACAGGGAGGGGCAGCTGCCCCCCTAGGTCTTGAGTAATTTACTTTTACTTTACTTTTAGTTAAGTTAAAACCCAGTTTTATAGGGTCAAATTTTCAAAAGTTTTCTGGGGGAGGGCCCCCACGCCCCCCTTTAGTATTCACACTTTTTTGTAATGAGTTCATTAAAATCAAAATTCTATCTAAAATAAATGTATGCCCAAATTCTGGTTTACGTGTACCAAAAACAAGTTTAAAGATCTGTTTTTAGGGTAAAACTTGCAAAAATTTTCCGGGGGAGGGCCCCCAGGAGGAGTTTTGTGGGAGCTACCCACAAAACTTTTACATTAATTTCATTAAAGATCAAAAACCCCTCTTGAAACAATACTGTGGCTACGGCCCCCTCTCAGGGGGCTTTAAAATTAAAAGTCGACCCTGCTTACCCCCCCCCCCCTTAAGTGGAACCCTGGCAACGCCCATGGTGAATATGGCTGTTATAATGAGAAAAATGTAGTTATTCTCCTGTTTATGCTAAGAGACCAATTGAATCGTCAGTTTGAAGAAGGGAATAAGTCCAAAAAATGACAAATTGACTTTTTGTGCTCAAAACAATCTCCAAGCTTTGCCCCCTACACATGGGTGAAAAGAGGGGGAAATAACTAACCCCTATAGGGAGATATCGCCCTTGAAGTTTTGAAATCGATATCCATACAATGAAAATTCCGTTAATTTTTTTCGATTTTCTCAAAACTTGATTTTCGGACTTATTCCCTTCTTCAAACTGACGATTCAAACTTCCAGGGAAAAAAGGTGTAGGATTCTCCGTAAAGTTTTGAATTTTTCACAATAACATTTATAGATTTAAAATATTTTGGGTTACATTTCAAAGGTTCCGAAAAATCACCAAATAACACAGTTCTTTCTTATTTTAAAATGTATTAAACGTTCTTACCTCTTTATGACTAGATTTTCACCTTTCCCATACGAAGGGGGAATCTGAAAATAAAAAAATATTTAATAAAAATGAATACTTAGAATGTGATCTTAAAATAAACCGAATCTCAAAGCAATGAAGCAATGGACGAACAAATGCAGAATGTTCTTAAAACGCAGCATTTAAAATTATGAATGAATCGAATAACTGCATCCTTTTGATCCAATTAAATTGATTTTTAAATTATTACTACAATGATTTATTCACAGTACTAGAGATAAAGAGAGGTTCTTGAATTACATAGTGAGTGAATCAACTTTTTAGATTATGGTGCTGCTATTGTTTGTAATTTTCTTATAAATTTCCGTAGACAACATAGATGGTTTGACCCGCCCGCCCATAGATGGCAGGAGCACCGTTTTCCCGAACAACCCTCCAGCATTCTGTGCCTCCAGAATGTGGATGAATAGTTTTGTTTAATAGTTTCTTCCCCCCTCGAAATAGTAAATAATTGTAAAGGATGGTATATGAATTTAGAACTTGAGAAGTTACCCAAAGGATTTTATTTTTTACTGGTATCAATTTCTATGGATTTTTTCTTTGCCCCTCTGGGACTGTCACAACTTGGAACTTAAAAATCATGAATCTTAACTCTACATAAATTCTTCACATATTTAATGCAGTACAGAGACTTATTATTTAAGAATAAAGTTTTAAATTGAATAAGTCTTTCAGAGTTATAGATTTGCAAGATGTTTTATTAAATAAATCAATAAAGGAGCACTTATCCTACTTTTTGTGGTGCTGCCATCTGCTGATCAATATTAAACAGAGGCATTTTTCAAACTTCGTCTTTGCAGTTGTTTGTTTAGAAATTTATTTTCGTGATGAAGATAACAAAAAAATTAGTTTAATTAAAGATAATCAGAAACTTTGACTCAAATAAAATATTTTTTACAGACCCTCTTGAAATTTTAGGTGAAAAAGTTTTCTAAATGGAGAGTCAAGAGAAGATTCAAAAGAGAATTCAAAAGCAATTCATTTTACTCAAGTCCAAAAAATATTTGAACTTTGAACAGTTGGAATGAAATATGAATATGGGTATTATTCTAGTCTTTAACTTACCTGCTAAAGCAGTGTTGTTATCCATCTGGTTCTTCATTATGCGAAGTCTATGATCTATTGAGTCTTGGCCCTGGAAAACATTTAAAAACACATTTTTAACAAAACATTTCAAGCAATCAGTTTTTAAATTAGTTTTAAAATTAAATTTTTAATGACGCTTTTAGAGGGGTAAACGGAGCAAAACCATCCTTTTTTTCGGCACACTTAAAGGGTTCCTTTTTGTGTCCTGTGACAGTGAACCCGTTTTTTTACAGGTATGAAATTAATATTTTTCAAGGCACTGGATGCTGAGACATAAATAAATGTATGCGTAAAATAAGAGATCTGTGGCGACCACCAACAATTCAATAGCATAATTTTATTTAAACAAAACAGGTAAAGACATTTTGCATGTCTAGCTCGCGTATTATTTAGCATCAATGTAATTTTATAATTATTGTTTCAATTCAATTCAGTGATTCATCAAATTTTAAGCACTTCAATAATTAGGCAATTTTATATTTAAATAAATAGCAAATCATATGTTTTAAATCAACCTTCTGAGTATTCAATCGAGTCAATCAATTCAATCACCAAAGTGGTGACCAAGGACTACGAACCACAGTAGTAAATCAACAATTGCCTGGTCACTCGTCTTAACGGATTTCTCGTCTGTCTCTCTTGGACTTATCTTCTTCTTAGGACGCTGGCGCTTCACTTCCCCAACTCTCTGCTGATATAGGAACCCTCTTCTACTCTTCCAAGTTTCTCCATTTTTTTTGCACCATGACAACTGAAGAACAACCTTCCACTCAAGCCACTGAACCGCAGATCGCGAGATTAGCTCTCAAATTACCACCAATTTGGACTCAAAACATACGGTTGTGGCTAGTTCAAGTGGAAAGCAGCTTCGACTTGGCGGGTATCACTCAAGATTTGACCAAGTACAACAATCTAGTGGCAGTCATCAATCCTGAGATTCTAACAGCAGTCTCAGATATCCTCCTCAATCCACCACCGACAGGCAAGTACGAAGCACTGAAACAACGCCTCATATCAGAGTACGCAGACTCCGAAACTTCACGAATTAAGAAGCTGTTGTCTGACGTCACAATAGGGGATGAAAAGCCATCCCATCTCTTACGCCGAATGCGTGAATTAGCCAACGGATCAGTGACTGATGATTTCCTGAGAAACATCTGGCTCCAACGCTTGCCACATGAGATGCAAGCAATCCTTTCCGTTAGTTCAGACTCACTCGATTATCAAGCCAAATTAGCAGATAAAATAGCGGATGTTCAATTTCAACAGGATCATAACGTATTTTCAGTCAATCGTCCACCTGTCTTAACTAAAGCTTCCCCTTTAGAAGATATTAGTGAGTTACGTGAAGAAATAACATCATTACGACGGCAAGTAGAACGGCTTACCAGCAATCGTTCCAGAAGTAGCTCCAGAACCCGTGGACGGTATCACAAGTCTACCCACCGTTCAACAGAACCTGGCAATTCACCTTGTTGGTATCATCAGAAATTTGGAGAAAAAGCACTAAAATGTGTAAAGCCGTGTACATATCAGGAAAACTAAGTGATTCCCCTGTTATGGCGACGACAGGGGAAGAACAGAAGTATGCTCGCCTCTTTATCAATGATAGGAAGTCCGGCTTAAAGTTTCTGGTGGACACGGGTGCTTGCGTTAGTGTTTTTCCTCGCGATAAATCCATCCACAAAGCTGCCGATTCGAGTTATACACTTTATGCGGCAAACGAAACTCGCATTCCCACATACGGTACCAAAGAGTTAGCCCTCGATTTCGGATTACGTCGTATTTTTTCTTGGACGTTTTTCATTGCTGAGGTCCAGAAACCAATTCTTGGAGCAGACTTTTTACATAATTTTGGCCTACTCGTCGACCTGAAAAACCGACGGTTGATTGACAAATTAACGTCAATATCCATAAAAGGCACAAATGCTCAAGGACAGTCGTTAGGCTTAAAAACGCTCAGTGGATCTTCTCCTTACCATAAATTGCTAAGTCAATTTCCTAACCTTATTAATCCAGCCTTCTTGGGGAAGAATGAGACAAAACATGAGGTCAAACATTCTATCCTTACTAAAGGACCTCCTGTGTTTGCAAAAGCACGTCGACTTGCTCCAGAAAAACTGGTAGCAGCCAAGAAGGAGATACAATCCTTGCTTGACAAAGGTATAATTCGACCGTCAAACAGCCAGTGGTCTTCCCCAATACATATGGTACTTAAGAAAAATGGAGAATATCGTTTATGTGGTGATTATCGGCGTTTAAACGCTATAACAGTTCCCGATCGGTATCCGATACCTCACCTACACGATTTTTCATTTGGCTTACAAGGAAAAACTATAATGTCTAAACTAGATTTGGTAAAAGCTTATCATCAGTTACCCCTTGAGGAAGATTCCATTAAGAAAACGGCAATAATAACCCCCTTTGGATCATTTGAGTATCTGCGAATGTGTTTCGGGTTATCAAATGCGGCCCAGAGCTTCCAACGCTTCATTGACAATGTTTTGAGAGGACTAAATTGTTACGCGTATTTGGATGACGTATTGATTGCTTCAGAATCTGAGGATCAGCACTTAAACGACCTTCAGGAAGTTTTTAAACGACTAAACAGTTTCGGCATCATTCTCAATCCCGAAAAATGCGTTTTCGGCCAAACACAGAATGAGTTTTTAGGACACTTAGTTTCCAGCAAGGGGATTTCACCACTGCCTACAAAAGTTGAAACTCTTTCTAAATACCCACAGCCTAAAAGTGTTTGCGAACTTCGTAGATTCTTAGCTATCCTCAATTTCTATCATAGATTTTTGAAAAACACTTCTCATCATCAAGCACCTCTTCATGAACTATGCAAAAGTAAACGTAAAAACGACAAATCCTTGATTATCTGGTCAGACGAAGCAATAGCAGCTTTTGAAACATGCAAACAAGCAATCGTTCAAGCAACAGTTTTAGCTCATCCAAAGTTAGATGCCAACCTCTCTTTAGTAGTCGATGCCTCTGATTATGCAATCGGTTCAGTTTTGCAGCAAACTTCTGGCAATATCACTGAACCCCTCTCTTTTTTCTCAAGAAAACTAACAGAAGCCGAAAAACGGTATTCTACTTACGACAGAGAACTTCTCGCTATTTATAGCTCTATCAAGCACTTTCGTTGGATGCTGGAAGGTAGGCAGTTTTCTGTCTTTACCGACCACAAACCCTTAACATTCACTTTTAACAAAGTTAGTGATAATAGTTCTCCCAGACAACGACGTCATCTAGAATTTATCTCCCAATTCACGACGGATATTCGTTATGTAAGTGGGGAGAGCAACTCTGTGGCTGACGCCTTGTCTAGAATAGCTGCTATTGAGATTCCTAATGCTATCGACTATAATGGCATGGCGCTTGCTCAGACTGATGACGAGGAATTACGTGACTTGAAATCTAATAGTAAATTGGAATTTAAATTAATTCAACTGGATCCCGAAGGTCAAAAGCTTTTCTGTGATATTTCAACAGGAACTGTTCGTCCTTATGTCCCAAAAGGTTTCCGGGAAAGTATTTTCAAGACTTTCCATCAGCTCAGCCATCCGGGTATTAAAGCCACTGTAGATCTCATCCGCAAACGCTTCGTATGGAAGGACTTAAGGCGAGACGTCACTACTTGGGCTCGAGCCTGCATTGACTGCCAAAAAGCTAAAGTTCAAAAACACACCAGAAGCAGTCTAGGGGCATTTCCTCTTCCTAGTGCAAGGTTCTCCCACGTCAACATGGATGTAGTTGGTCCTCTACCACCTTCAAACGGATGTCAGTATCTTCTAACGGTGGTGGACCGGTTCTCTCGTTGGCCAGAGGCTTTCCCGATGCCTGATCAGAAAGCAGAGACGGTAGCCTGGACATTCTACAACGGCTGGATCTCCCGATACGGAACACCTGAGCTCATCACAACAGACCAAGGACGAAACTTTGATGGTAACCTTTTTAAAGCTTTTACAGAATTCCTTGGGATTCATCGAACCCGCACAACGGCCTACCATCCTCAAGCCAATGGTGCTGTGGAGAGATTCCACCGACAACTAAAAGCCGCTATCCGAGCACATGCTACAGAGAGATGGACCGAGATCCTCCCGACCATTCTGCTGGGAATTCGTGCATCAGTTAAGCAAGATATCTGCACTTCACCAGCTGAAATGGTCTACGGGAGTGCTTTGCGACTTCCGGGACAGTTCTTCCGTGATGAAAAACCCAGCATCCTGGAAGGGGAGTTCCTTCAAAGACTGCGGACAAAGATGTCAGAACTTAAGCCTAATCAGATGTCCCGACACGGTGAACAGAAAGTCTTCATTCCTAAGGACTTGATGACAACCTCTCATGTCTTTGTCAGACAGGACTGTGTCCGAAAGCCTTTATCTCAACCGTATAGTGGTCCATTCGAAGTTATTAGGCATAGAGAGAAATTTTTTATTTTATTAATTAATAACAAACATGTAAAAGTTAGCATAGACAGGTTAAAACCTGCATTTATTCTAAATGGTATTGATCCTGATAACTTAATTAACGATAAGGGCATGCAGTATGTTACTCGAGCTGGTCGCAAAGTTAGATTTGTTTTATGACTTTATCTTTTGCGCTTTTTCGTCTAAAAGACTGGTGGGGGAGTCCTGTGGCGACCACCAACAATTCAATAGCATAATTTTATTTAAACAAAACAGGTAAAGACATTTTGCATGTCTAGCTCGCGTATTATTTAGCATCAATGTAATTTTATAATTATTGTTTCAATTCAATTCAGTGATTCATCAAATTTTAAGCACTTCAATAATTAGGCAATTTTATATTTAAATAAATAGCAAATCATATGTTTTAAATCAACCTTCTGAGTATTCAATCGAGTCAATCAATTCAATCACCAAAGATCTGTAAAGGAGCGTTTCCACTAATCCGCCACCTTGCGTTACGGCAATCAGTACAGACCAATTCGATATTCGATGTATCACAATAATGAAAGAGCTAAAAAAAGAGGATGTCATTCTTGTCTCTCTGATAAAAATTTTCTGTTGTCCTTGTTGGGACGTTCCTCATCTCTACTTGGTTGAAATTGGTTGAAAGTTCTCAGGAAAAAAAGAAAAGTGTGTCATTAAAATTTCGTTCGACTAATGAGAAGACAGATGAGCATTGGTTTGACGAGGACTTAAGTTTCTTGTCTCTCTGCTGGATTGCGGATGTGTGGGTTTTTCTCGTGGCAGTAACACAGCAAATAGTAGCTAATATAACCACGTCTAGGGATCTAAACAACCGCTCGATTTGATTCCGGAATCGATTCTTGAGGTTCGATTCATGGATTCGATTCCTAAATGGAATCGATTCCTGAGGTTCGATTCATGGATTCGATTCCTAAATGGAATCGATTCCTGAGGTTCGATTCATGGATTCGATTCCTAAATGGAATCGATTCTTGAGGTTCGATTCATGGATTCGATTCCTAAATGGAATAGATTCCTGAGGTTCGATTCATGGATTCGATTCCTAAATGGAATAGATTCCTGAGGTTCGATTCATGGATTCGATTCCTAAATGGAATAGATTCCTTTTTGGGCCAGTATCGAAAAAGTAGAATCGAACTTATCTATTTCCATCACAAATCAAGGATAATTAGTAATTATTATTAATTTAATTAAGAACAAGAAAAATATTAATTATCAAAATACTGATTATAATGACCAAAATTGTTAGTTATCGGTATTAATTAGGAAATTAAGTACGATTCCTAAGATTCGATTCCTTGGTATCGAACCCAAGGCATTCGAATCCGATTCGATTCCGGAATAGATTCCTTCAGAAACCTATTGTGGGTTTTTCTCGTGGTGGTAGCACAGCAAATAGTAATTGGGACTGTTATACTCACGTCTCCTTTGATGTCCGAGGAGCCGAAGGTGATCTTGTGGCCAGACAGCAGGTCCTGCTGCTGGGGAGGGGGCAGGTGGGTGTAGAGAGGGGACATGCGCAGGACGTCGGTGGCAGCGTAGAAGCGCTCGGGGGGCTTGGGCAGCGTCCGAGGGAACACGGGTTTAGTCCCTGGGGTGCTCTTGGCCACCAGGTCGGGCACGGCGTACTCGCGAGACGTCGTCGATTCTGCGGAGGACACTGTCAACATTTAATACGTAACCATACTAGATTACAATGTTTCCTGTCAGTGACGTCACGGGATGACGTTAGAAGACGCTACACTTTCTAGCTACCTCATGGCGAAGAGGATAGAGCGAGCGAGAGTCATCTCTGTCTCGCCCATTATGTAGCTAGAAAGTGTGACGTATCCTCTTACGTCTACCCGTGACGTCACTGACTGGAAATGTTGTAATCTAGTATGGTTGTTATTTTACTTAATTAAGGAATAAAATAGACAGAATTTTTTTATAGTTATTTGGGATATCTAGGGATACAAAAGTTACACTCTGAACAGCAACAAGAAAAGTCAGTACACTCACCATTGCTGTAAGATCCGTTGTAAGAGATCTTGAAATCCTGAGGCTCCTGATAGAGCAGCTTGTCGGGATCAACATCGTCTAGCACCACCTGGTGGCCGTAAATGGTACCATTAGACGCCAGAGGAGAACACGAAGAGTAAGTTAATCCCAAGTCCTACATGAAAATTTTACATTAGCCAAACGTAATGCAGAAACAAATTTGAATGTGATGCAGTTGAACTTAGAAGATAGACGTTCGTTCACGGGAAGGAGGTGCGACCAAAATAATTATTTTTGTGGACAATAATTCCACGCACTTATACCTATCTTAAATATAGAACTTTAATTTGAAAGTTTGGGGATTTATTGTTTTATATCCCAAGGATCATATTAAGTCATAGTGAGCCAATTGAAAGAGGCTCGTTTGGAAGAGGAATAGAAAGGGATAGAAATAGAAGAATTCCTCTCCAATAAAAGAGGAATAGAAAGAGGCCAATAGAAAAAGACCTTGTCGTTTTTTACATAGGTTTAGGAGGTGACATTGAGCTATACATGGTAATTAGAAAGGGGAAGTAAAATACCCAAAGGCAATATACAGATGGTACTACTGAGACATTACATTAGGGTGCGAACTAATGCTGCCAGGAGCAATGGAAGATGGATTATTGGTTATGGTTGAGGATAGAAACAAAGTTCCAGTCCCAATCGGCAGGCTTGACTTATTTATAAATATTGTTCCTTCTGTCCTTGAACGGTCATCTTCAAATTGCAACTATAAAGTCTCTGCTAGTGACGTATATATGTTATTGTCAAATTTTTTTATAGTTGAAGATGACCGCTCAGAACAGAAGCTCAACCCAATATTTATAAATAAGTCAAGCATGCCGATTGGGACTGGATCTTTGTTTCTATCCTCAACCGTAACCAATAATCCATCTTTCATTGCTCCTTGCAACATTTTTTCGCACCCTATAGCGTCTCAGGAGTACCATCTAGTCTAGGACTAGGATATCTAGCCCAAAAGACAGATTAAACTTGTCATTAGGATAGATGATTCCTTCAAAACGAAGATCAAAAGTGAAAAAAGTGTAAAATGAACCTAGTATCTCACCTTCATGTTGATGGTGACTGTGTTGTCGAGTGGCTTGAGGATGGCGTGGGGGGTGGCGTGCTTGCGGCGACGGTTGCGGGCGACGATGACGAAGATGACGACGACCAGCAGAAGAATGACGGCCGCCAGCACCCCGATCACCAATCCCACGTACTGGTGGGTCAGCGCGTCTTCACTCATGGCCGTACTCACTACGGAAAGAGAGACAATCAGTATATATTATATATTATGATGATTAAGAGGGACTTTAGGAGGTCACAGTATAGAAATTAGCTATTTAGGTTATATGAGGAGGTGAGAGCCAGAGTAGACCAACCCACAAAAAATGAAAAAGCGTTTTTTTTTAATTTTTCAGTAGAATGTAGAGTTTTCTATTGATATAAGTTAGAAAACAATGCATTTTTTTAGTTCCCACAAGATGGCATCACTTTTTCGTTTGATCTAGTAATTAAAATCGCACAAAAGTTTAATGCCAGAATGGATCAAGCCACTTGGTCCATTCTTATTTTGACTTTCAACAGGATAATCTAATTATTGATCACGAGAAGATCCAAACTAAACATTAAATACTAACCTCAAAAAAAAAGTTTAAATATTACTACAATTTTGTAAAGCGTTTTTCTCGAAATAACAACTGCTGAGGTTGGTCCACTCTGGCTCTCAGCTCCTCATATATAGATGGTACTTTTCCGTTAGCCAGGCGAAAGCGAAAAATCGCCAAATAATGTAGTATTGGCGGCCGTTGACTGTTTTTTCATTCGCTTCGCTTGGCGACTTGGCTCGCGTTTGGTTCACAATTGGCGACATTTGCACCCGGCTAACGGAAAAGTACCATATAGGTATTGAGAAACTTTAAGGAAAAATTGTACGTTAGTGTTACCTATTGGTGGTGCAGCAGGTGGCTCTTCTTCCGTAAAGTTTCCAACTGCTGGAACTGAAACAAAAAGCGAAATATTTTAATTTATATAACTTTATTGATATGACATTAATAATTATAAAAAATCTTCGAAGAACAACGTATTCATCACCAAGGGGCCATGTCCCGTTCAGGTGACTGATAAATTAAGTTCAATTAATTCAATAAATAAAATTTAACAAAAATTTAAACGAATGCATAAAAAAACTCTATGAAGGAGTATATATTTTACACCTTCCGAATTATATGTGTGATCAGAAATGCGATAAATCAATATGTTTGAATAATATGCACAGATGCACAATCAAAATACGGTTGCAATGCATATATTTATGTGGCCGTGTAGCCAGACGAATGTCACGTGGCTGTACCATTGAAATAGCTCTGGCAACATGTTGCATGGTCGATTTTTGCTGTGTTGCCTGAAAGTTACCTCGGTGGAATGTCGAAGACGAAACGTCGTAACACGATCGTAACGTCGAAGACGAAACTTCCCAATAGATGATGGCGTAGCCGTCGTAGAACCAATACCCCTATACCCAAAGAATGGACCAGATTCTATATTGATGAGGAAAACGATAAGAGACTTTCTATTGTTTTTGACGTTACGGTTGCGTCTTCCCGTTCAAGTAGCTGCATGTAAACCCACCCTGAGCTTATGTTCAAAGATACAACGATGCAAAAAAAATATCATTCAATTACCGATTAAAAATTGAAAAACGATGTCAAAACAAACGACAAAACATACTATTATTAAAAAAGGACGGACAATCTTAGAAAACCCAAGACATTTGTTTCGCTAATTACTCCCTTGCACCAATCTTTGAAAGGGATTGTTTACGAATCAATTAAATCGCAGGCGCCGGCCAAAAATGAATCCTCTTTAGAATCACATTAAGGAGTCGTGTACCGTAATTAAACACTCGTTGGCCACGGGGACTAATGAGGGTTCCTAATGAAGATCGGAACAGCTCGAGGGTGTGTTCTCCTCAAGTGACTCTTTTGAAGTTTTTTTCTTTTTGAAAAACTGTGGTGTCCGTTCCTTGTTGGGAAGGGTGGCTCTTTTTTTTGTGAATAATGCGTTGTGATTAAATGGGAATTATGAAGTGTATGGGATGTGCATCAGAGAATCGAATTGACGTATGGGGAATGCTTTGAGGTGGGTGGAAAGCAATCTGTTTGTAATTACTTTCGTGCTACGAGCGCTCACTCGGTGAGTGTGTGTCAGTCTTTGAGGAACTTATTGTTATGCAAAGCAGCAATTTTCTTGACCACTGAGGTTAGAATTATTTTTGATAATCCTTGTTTAAAGTCTAGACGAGAGTTATCAAGTATTTTATTTTTCTATAAAGTTTGTAATAATCTGATTGATTGTAATGAAATACTAAGCAGCATACATTTTTCTGTGCCTAATAGAGTTTTAAGGAATTACCGTTTATTTAAAAATACTCTTACTAAACGTAATTATCTTGATAATTTCTGTCTATTTAAATTTTATAAAATCTACAATTGTATTGGTTTTAACTTGTATATTATTAATATGTCTCTTGTTACTTTTAAAAAGGAATGTTCTGTTCCTTTATATTGTTAGTGTACATTTCTGTGTGCGTTTTTTTTCTCCACAGTGTAATTGGGTCGCTGACCTGTTGTGTGTACTTCTTAAATTGAAATAAATAAATAAATAGAACCAAAACCTATTGAATGGGAGTGAATGTCTTTAGGCTAATTTACACTGTTTCATTTTCGGTGTTCGTTTTAGTGATCTTCTTCGAGGAATTACTCTATCCTGAAGGGAATTTGGAGGAGTGAAAAGAGATCATTCACACTGTTTCACTTTTACTGTTCCTTATGAGTGATTCACTCTCGTGAATCGCTAGTTTGCATTAGAAAAGAGAAGGAGTAAAGAGTGAAACGCGAAGTTGCACTTTTCACTTTGGATGATTTCTCCAAAATGAATACCAAAAGTGATAGTCTAAATGAGCCTTTAATTTGTCTTTTTGGATGATTCCTATAAGATGAACATCGAAAGTGAAAAGTCTAAATAATGGCTTTTACTTCAACATCAGCGAAAATTCATAATCTCATAAAAACCACTATAAAATTTAGATAATCGGTCCAATATTATGTTTAAATATTAGCAGTTGAAACGGTCTCTTCTAAGCTGCTTTTTGAGCATATGAATATAATAAGGGGAAATTATGAGAAATTGACTGGATGTTGAGTTTCTGAAATGCTAATACATCTGAAGTTTCTCATGATATTTTCTCTTTCCTTTCTTAATTCAGCTAACTCTTGCATCTTACTTTGGAATAAGGAAGAGTACATCCCAAATAAATTACACAGAGAAAGACAATTGTTTTGTTTTATTTTTGCACAGATATCCCTGGAGTACACAAACAGATCGTTAGCAATCGACTCCCGAATTCGTAAAGAACCAATACTTCAGTGATACCGAGAAAAGTTAAAAAATTTTTACTGTGAAAAAACCTTTTAAAATCAGGTGTGGTCGAAGAAAACACTCAAATCAGGTCGACGAACACAACCGCGATAAAAAAAGAGTTGAGCGGAAAAATATCTTTAAAAAGTCCGTTTTCAATTAAGGAAAAATGGGAAGCTCCTCCTCAACTGATTTCTTATTCTTCCCGCGAAGTAGCAGATAATGGCTCCATCTGTTCGCATCGAAATTTGAATATTGCCGGACCTTTCTCTTTAATCGAATCCTCTCGCATAACCCCCCCGGATGGAACACAAATCTCTCTCCCCGGCAAGAAAACGCATTTACTTTCCCGCCCTTTTGGCCCTTCCGAGGATTGGAGTGACTTTATTCAAATAATAGGGGGCCGCATGCAAAGCGAATGGAGCACTTTAAGGTTACGTCATGGAGCTTTGTATGGAGGACGATGTCAACCGGTTACTAGTCACACCTCGCCGTTTAACTTCCGCTTTAAGCTGAAAGCTTCGATTACTAGTTGACCAGATCATTTAAAATTTTAAATAAAAGTAAATAATATTTCGAATTAGTAATTTGAATTTTCTGATAAATTTTATTATTTAATAAATATAAATTTATGTTTTTTTGTCTTAAATTTCGTTGTAAATTTAAGATGTTTTGAAATAAAATTTATCAGTGAGGCAAAACGTCACCTTCAGATGGAGAAATAAACCCTACAATTTATGCATTTCAACAATGCAATCGGAGTTTCCATCGGTAAGTTACTTCCGGTTGACACCGTCCATAGAATGTAGAAAGGTAAAAGAGAAAGTATGGACAATGGGTGAGTGAAAAAAAACCACTACTAGTCCTATTTTCGTCATCTTAAAAACTACTTTTATCACTTAAAACCTGTAGAACTAGACATTGAATACAAGAAAATCAAACAAACAATACTCGTTGAACCAATTCATTGAAGGACTCATTCGACCTTCAGATTTGAGAAGATCAAGAATTCAAAAGCAAGCTCACAAGAAAGTATGCGACGAACCAATTGGCTTAAAAGATAGTTTCGTGAAACTAATGTAATTCATCAAATAAACAAGAGCATTAAACGATGGAACATTTTGCTTTATTAGTACATTTTATATGAACATCCTTATTATGTTTCAGATGTTTTAAATTTAAATTGTAATGATAAGATGCAAGCATTTCGTCTGAAAGATTCAAGAGTTCAAAAACAGTGCAAATCCAACACAATTTAGTTTTTAATTTTATATAAACAAAGTTTTTTAAAACTGTAAACAGCACTTAGGTAATTGTGATGGATTCTGAAAGTATGATACACATTCTAGTACAAGAAATCTCAAGGATCACATCCTATACAGAAATCCTAGGAATCCTAAGAACACATCCTAGGTTCTCTATCTCTAAAAGTAGTATAAGGTCAGATTAAATCGACCAACAGTTTTAAAAAAATGCTCTGATAGTTTCACGCGCGTTTTGAGTCGTCAGAGTACCCATTTCGCTACGGTTGCAGTTTGCGAAATCGCCCCTCTCTCTCCCTCAGTTCTTTTACCGCAAAGTTTGTCTCGTGTCGGTGGCCACAGCTGGCTTCGACGGTTATTAATGTGCAATGAAAGATCGATTTTCTTTCGCGTCGATCTTTTGAGAGAGGCACTTAAAGATACATCATACCGACATTTGTTCTTTAAGAAAGAACATGCTGTTGAATTTTTTTCCGGTCTTTAAGTTTTTTTTATCTTAAAACTTGATTTTGGTTTTTATAGATTGGCAGCCAGTGCAGTTGCCAAGATGTAAGAGTTTGGTGAAATATTATTTGAGTTGAGTTAATCTTTCAGATTGTAAGAGGACTGATTGAAAGATACTTGTTTGTGTGTGTATCACAGAATAGACAACTTTGCAAGAAAAAATAGGGGGAACTATCAGTGGCGGATCCATGATTTGGTTTTGGGGGGGCTAAGAATTTTCATAAACCAATTGAATCTTCATGTTAATGTTAATACGGAAAAGGTAATGTATCATCCTGCTCGAACTACCAAAAAGGGGGTCTGGGGGTCCTCCCCCAGAAAATTTTTGGAAATTTAAGTAAAAAAACCCACTTTTTCAACTCTTTTTGGCACGCCTCATCCGAATTTCAGATACAGATTTTTTGAGTTTTGACAAACTTAGTAAAATATAGTTGTAATATCAAAGTCACAAGTGCCAAGGGGGTCTGTGGGGAACCTCCCCCAGAAAATTTTAAAATTTTACCTTAAAATAACAGGGTTTTAGCTCATTTTGGTGCATAAAATGTCAAATTATATAGAGTAAACTTTTCATTTTGGGGGGCTTGAGCCCCCTAGCCCCCCCTGGATCCGCTAGTGGGAACTATAAAAATGACAATGACTGTCGGTGATTAGTGTTAAAATGAGTGATGTATTTAACTCATGCCATGACTTCATCCTAAATGAGCTTAGCTACCTCAAAGCAAATTTTGAACCACTTCACTGCATTACTAACTCAATTACCAAGACATGCGTAGTGGGACATAACCCACTTTAACGCCATTGTGTACTAGGAGAAGAAAGTTATAAGTTTGATAGTATTTCTTCAGTTTTCTTAACAAGATATAGGACATGAAATTTTGCATCCTTTTTTTTGTATGTAAACTATTTCCGAATTTCTACATAGTATATGATCGAAACTTTTAATAAGATCACTTGTGGTAAGATAGAGAAATATAGAGTGAAATAGAGGAAGAAGGAGAAAAGAGAGTTAGAAAGATAAGGAACACGAGGAAAGAACTAGAGAGAAAAATATAATTAAAGTAAGAAAGGAAGAAAAGAAAGTGAGGAAAAGAGAGACAGTACATTTTATGAGAAAGAAATGAAGCAGAAAAATGTATGTAGGTTACTAAGCCGTATTTTTTACACTTTATGCATTCTTTTACCAGATACTCTTTTACCAAAAGACTTAATTCAAAGAACCAATCATCCATACCAGCCATTTCCAACCTATCTAACTATATTAAGTCAAAAAATAGTGTTTTCAGCATGGTTTAAAAACGCAGTTCCAATTCCCCACCAGTTCGGACCAGGGAAAAACCTAACGTTCGGAATTAGGTTTGTAAACTGGCGCTCATTTCAGGCGCCAGAAGAAAAAAAATCTTCAAAGGGACTCGTAAAGAAAGAAACGCGGAATCTTTTTAATGTATCGATTACGCTAGCGAGTGTATTTTTTATCTTAAAGAAATTCCTTTCGGGGAAGTTGGTTCTAAAGAAAGAAAACCTGTGATTCGGATCGTTCTCCCCAAAAAAAGATGCCGGTTCTTTTTTTACCACTTAGGTTGGTCTGTGATTGATTTTATAATACGCGGAAGGAGCTATTTGAGAGGTTTTTTTCTTCCCTTCAATGGATCAAAAGAGTCGATTGAAAAATATTTGAGTACCCTTGTTTTACGAGCTCCCACAACATCCGTAACTCACCGAGGAGTTCTCTTTTGTGTGAGTTCCTCTCTGTGAATGCTGCTTAATCCACAAAAGGTTGGAGTAATGTTTTGGAGTTGATTGGAGGAACCGTTTGTGAGAGCGGAACTGGTTCTTTTTCTTAAGCAGGAACCGAAATGGTTTTCAATGATTATTGAAATGAACCGAGTTCTCAAGCAGTTACCTCGTAGAACTTTAACTACTAAGGAATATTCTTGATACAATACTTCACCAGAGAATTTTTTATTAATATCTCTTCTTCTATATCATGTCTTTGAAAGAAATTATCAAAAGAAATTTTACAGAAGTTATGAAGTAAGTCAGAAAAAGAGTTTCAAAACTACAGACCAGGGGATAGATAATGTAATCTGTTCTTTTTGAACTCTGTATAAACTGATATTCAAAACAAATTTGATTTGGAAAATTTTACTCCAGAGAAGGCATGAAGGGATTTAAATGACTGTGTAGGTTTTTCTAAAACTAGCAGCTAGAAGTGAAATATTTCTTAAGAAGGAAATATTAAAAACGAGAACAGTTGTACGATTGGCTGCAACTAGATTTGAAGTAGACATTCAGAATGTTGTATTAATCGAAGATTTAAAAATATTTTATACTTTTATGATGGGAAAGGCTTCATACTTATATGCACTCCATATCAAGACAAAAATATTTTCAGACCTTTTCCATTTTGTATAGAACGTGTTTCTTGTCAAATACCCAAGAACTCAAAAATAGGGGAATCTGACACTTTAAGAAAAACCTTAACTCAGCAGAACATCTTCAAAGGCCGTGTCACTTATCAATTGCACTCTGTGACACTTTAAGGACTGAAAAGATGCTACAAATGTTCTTCCATCTGTCGCCATTCAAGACGTTTGTGAAAGGATAAAACTCTCATAATAGTATCCAAGGGGAAGAGTATTATTTGTAGACGGTAGGAAAATGTCTATTTGTAAAATAGACATAAATTTAAGAAAGGAGATTTTTGTTTGGTTTTAAATCCTTTTAATCTGTCAAAAACTAAGATGACTTTTCAATGGAATAGAGATTGGTTTTCAATGGAAGTTAGGCTAGTTGAATGTAAAATAATATAAACAGAGGAAAATGTAGCTTAGAGTGTGCACTTTTCACAAAACCAAATGGGGCTAAACCTATCGTTTTTGGTAAAAAAACCCCTTAAATTTACAATTATGATATTCTATCAAATTTTCGTTTAACATTTACTCAAGTTTTATAATTAGATGTTTTTGACAGCTCGAGAAGTTAATCTTCCTTCACACAGGTAAGGTCGCATAGCTCCGACGATAGAAAGGAGGTTATGAAGAGAAAACGAACTGACGAGGGACCAAAAAGTGGTAAACCAATCAACAGCTGAGTCCTCAAAATTGTACTGCTTATCCTTCCGTCTTATGCATTTACAGTGCTGCCCTCTATCATACGACGGTATTTGACTCTCTGTTAGACTTTTTCACTGTGTGACGTCATGCCTACTGTTTCACGTTACGATTTTGAGTTTCTCTGGCCTTATGAGTCTGGGTAGCCATGGCTATATACAACATTTCGAAACACTTGACCATGTACTCAGTCGATAGGAAGCTGAACTCACTGATAAGGGGCCATCCATAAATTACGTGAGGTCAAAAAGGGGGGGGGGAGGGGTTTGGAAAAATCTCACCAAATCTCACCAAGGGGAGAGGGGGGGGTCGATTAAAATCTCACGTCAACTTTTTAAGTTAGAAATTATACGATTTTCTTTTTTTTAAGTATGAGAAAGGATAAGAAACTGAAAATTATTTTCAAAAAGTTGTAGGTAAATCTCACTTGGGGGGAGGGGGGGGGTCCAGCAAAATCTCACTAAATCTCACCAAGGGGGGAGGGGGGGTCCAGATTTTGCAAAAAACGCCTCACGTAATTTATGGATGTCCCCTAAGCATCCACTTTGCATATACATGCAGCCAGTAGTTGAGGCACGACGACGCAAAGCAATACTGGAAGCCTTTGGGACAACGAATGGAGTTTGAGGGGATGACCACGCCTCATTTCTCAATTGCACCTTTTTTCCTGCCCTCTATGGATGTCCTAATTGGTCTCTATAGGAATGACGTCACTCCGGAATAGGACTGCTAGTTTTAATGTAGAAATTTGTGATGTTGCATTGTAAGTGATGGAAGGAACCTGTTTCTTCTTAATTTCTTACGGCGTACAGTGGGAGCACTCTTTACGACGTAAAGAAGCATTTCTAATTTTGGGTTTGGTTGAGGTACAGAAATCCGGTCAGAGTCCGGACAGCCGACTAAACTGATCACATTACTACAACCAAACGCATAAGTGGAAACGGTCCTTTTAGGGTGACCCGCCTACGATGTCATGTTTCATCAGCTACATACTGGATTACAACGTTTATTGTCTGTGATATCAAGTGTTGCAAGAAGGAGCTTAGATTAGACGTTACAGAAACTTACTACCTAATTGGCGAAAAAGAAAGAGAGTCATTTCTGACTCGCCAACTAGATGGCTAGTAAGTGTGGCTTCAAATCAAAGCTCTTCCTTGCAACACGTGGATATCACTGACAAGAAACTTTGTAATGAAGTAAAGTATGAAAAGGGGAGTATTTCACCACTACCTCTGGTTAGAGGAAAATATGAGAGAACTCCAGCTCTCAAACGTCGCCTCCAGCCATGGACCGGTTTCATCCTTGATAGGAATCATCAAGGATCCCTGATGCAGAAGGATTGCCTTTCGGGAATTAAATCTGTTCTAGGGAATGCGTAGTTAATTCCGGCAGATAGTGGAGGACTAATCAATGGTCACTACTCTTTCCGTTATAGTCGGCTAGACTAAAAGCTCTCCCTCCGCTCTCTTGCGTTGCCTTCCTATGCCGTGCTGATGAGTTCTATCAAGGATGAAACCGGTTCATGGCTTGAGGCGACGCTTGAGAGCTGGAGTTCTCACTTAGTAAAGTATGTTTTGCCACTCACTCTGGTTGAATACAATATTGACTTAACGTGGTGGTACTCACCCGATATGAAGCTGACTTCACTGATGAGCATCCACTTGGCTGAGTAGGTGAGCTCCACCTTGAGAAATCTGCCGACTCGGTGGTAGAGGTGCACGGTGACGTTGCGCGCGTTCTCGAAGAAGGGGTCGGGCATGTAGCTGAAGTTGAGGGGCGGCCCGGGGAAGTGCCGCCCTCCCACGCTCGTCCAGATTCGCGCCCCGCCGAACACGCGCACCTCGCGCGAATGCATGTTGCTGCAGTGGAAGTGGGCGGCTGAGAAGTTGCGCACCCCCTCGAACTGGAACACCAGCGTCACCGACCCCGCCTTCGTGTCGTTCTTCCATCCCACCCACTCGTAGCCTAGAGAAGGAGAGAGGAGTTATGTAGATTGTTGGACCGATTTGCACGATGTCAGTCAAGACTGAAAGTCCACGGCTTACTAGATACTACTACAGGCTGACCGAGTTTTGAATTATTTTAAACTTTTGACAACTTTTCCCGCTAGGATCACCACATCATACCGGGTCTATAACGTCCTAACCAATAGGATAAACACACTGAAAAATAAGGAAAAACAAAGGCGTGTTTTCAAGATGTAACTGCTGACTGTTGGCCATCAAGCCATTAAGCCCCGCCTTCAACTCTGTGGATTTGCTTTGCTAGATGTTAACTATTGCCATCTACATTTTTAAAGATTTCCGCATCTCGGTCAGCCTGTAGTAGTATCTAGTAAGCCGTGGTATGTCACTGGACATTGGTGACTGGCATCGTACAGACGGCAAAAGGAATAAGAAGGCAAGAGTATGCAAGGATTTTTTTGTCAGACTTCAAGTCATTGGATGCTTGTGACTGGCATTGTATAAACTGGAATATGATGCCTCTTGGTTAGTCCAGTAAGTCTTGTGTATTCTACTCGGTTAGATTCCTGAGAACCAATCAGAGCGTTTGCTGAGTGACTGGAAATCCCGTATTGGGAAGGACATTATTCTGGCATGTCAATCAGAGCTCTCGGCAATATCTTACCAAAGTAGGATCTGTATATATGATCCCTCCCGTCCCTTGATACAATCAGGTAAACAGGAGCAATGTATAAATAAGAAGGATTTTAGCTACAGGAAGTTCCACCAAGAGTATAAGACCCAATGTACTCGATGCCAGTCAATTTTCTAGCCAAAGTGCCCAGTCACGGCATGCAAGTATAAACGTGCACTGAATCGTTCCATCAAAAAAGATTTCTATTTACAGGCGTAATCATTATTGTAAATTCAACAGCTAGTCATAACTTATACTCTTATTATAATAGCATTTGATGAATCTATGAGCCCATGTAAAGGACATTTGTCTCCTTTGGGAAATTTGCAAGGGGTTTCATTTATTTTAGTTCCTTCGTGTGATACTTTCTGTTTTTGTGAACTTTGCTGGGTATAACCTTGCATGGCTTCACGTATGTTGTTGGTCGCCAATATTTTGTATCTGTATGTATCCAGTAAGTTTTAAAATTCTTCTCGCCCAATAAATTGTGGTTTATTCTACTTTGAAAATCAATGCATGTTAAAATAATCCTCACTCACCTCTCCCTTTTCCCGAGACGTCCTGCTTAAAGTTGTCTCCTCCGACCACTCCGTCGGTGAGCTGCCCCAGCCCTCCCTTCAGGTAGCCGTCGTCCATGCGTGTGCCGTCGTACGTGTTGTCCGAAAGGTCCACTTCTACCCCTCGACGTTCCCCTTGAGGCATCGAGTACGACAGCAGGCCATCTGCAACGATGGAAGACACAACCATGAGTAAGAGGGAATAGAAAAAGTAGGTACACTTGTGTTGAATCTACTGCTTAGCCAACGATAGTAAAAGGGTCACGTGATTTTTACAGACGTTGAGACGTTACACGGCCGATAGTACGTACTCGACTTGTATGATATAAAATATCCATATTGATATTAAACGGTTCTGCTCCTTGGTTAATATCAATATGGAGATTTTATTTCATACAAGTCGAGTACGTACTATCGGCCGTGTAACGTCTCAACGTCTGTAAAAATCACGTGACCCTTTTACTATCGTTGGTTAAGCAGTATATGATAGGCCTGCAGGGCTCCCATTGAGTTACACTTTCAAAAATAGTAGCAATAGTCTCCTCAAATATGAAAAATAGTCTCCTAAATAGTCGCCTAAATTAAGAAAAATAGTCCCCCTAAATAGCCTTCCCAAATAAAATTCTCCCATTGCATAAAAATAGCTGTAGATTTTTCAAATAAAATAGATAAAAACTGAAAATACTCTGAAAATTCACAAATCAAACAAAAATAGAATAATCTTTAAAGTTTAAAAAGAAAAATTATGTTCATTTTGGGTAATTAACTCACAGCACTCATAGTTGACCCTAAAAACAGGGTTGTTTTAGACACCTAGTCCGATTTTTTTAGGGATGGACCCCTGCCATCCCCCTTGATATCATATCTGAAACAGGTTATAATCTAACAAAATTTTTTAAAAATTCTGCATTAAGCTTCAGTGATTCATCAGTAAAAATTTACAACTTTGGAAATCCTTAAGAAAAATTAGTTGAAAACACTGACTAAAATCAATAAAAACGCTATCTGAGAGGTATCAGTAGACTTATTAGGCTCCTCTGGCCACCCTTAAATTTTTCCTACAATGTAATTACAATGTGAAAACATAGCTGCCAACTTTTAAAAACTTGCATCAGTAAAACTCTTCGTACGACATGAAAACCATAATTTTGATTACGACAAATAATGTGCCCATAGATTTAATACATAAATACTTAACTTAAACCTCTATTAATTTATCAGCTCTTATCAAATTTTTAGCCCTTATCAATTTTTATTTACTTGAGGTTATTAGGTATAGTGATAATTCACCTAAGTAATTAGTTCTGACCATAGTAAAGTTTTTTTTCTGCAATGTAAATACAATGGTGAAAGGAAGCCAACTTCAATTAGGCGCCGCGCCGGTAGGAACGGGTAGGAAGCAATCGCGGATATAACTGAACTTTCACGAAAAATTGCTATTCAAGAAATTTCTATTGCTATTTAAAAATTGCTATTGCTACTGCTTATTGCTTTTCTAAATTGCTTTATTTAAATTGCTTTTCTATTGCTATTGCTATTTAAAAATTTCAAGATCGTGATTCTAACCATTGGACATGTTGCCTTTAACCACGTTAAGTAGTTTTTCCTGCATTCTAATACTGACACGAGATGAAGCCGACTTCAACTTGGCGTTCGCGGCCGTCGAAAATAGTCGCGGAAGGAACGGAACACGCGGCACACAAAACGAAACTTTCCCGAAAAATCGCGGCTTTTTCCGCGATAATCCAGTTTCCAAACGCCTAGCAAAGGCAGACAAGACTTTAATTTGGCGAAATTCCGTAAACATTTCGGGTCGATCCATAAAACCGTAAATTTTGGTGCTAATCTGTAAATTTTACGGACAAAACGTAAAACTTTGCAGCTATGTGAAAGCCATCTTCAACTACGTGCTGGAAAAACGGTACTTGCGCGCAAAAATCGCTATTTTTCGACTTTTCCCGCAAAATGCGATCCTAAACACCGAACGACAGCTTCTAACCACAGTAAATTTGTTTTTCCACATCGCACAAACAACGCAAGAAGCCGACTTCAACTTGGCGCCCGCCGTCCATCCATCCAAGAAAGAAGTCCAGGGAAGAACGGAATACCCCGCAAGCAACACGAAACCCGATTGTTCGCACCCTGTTTTATGTAGACTGAAAATATCCTAAAAATAGAGCATAATTGGGAAAAAACTTGCGCTTCTAAGTGCTTTTTATGATAGATTTCCGATTTTCCGTAGCTTTTTCGATGTTATCCGTAGTCTGTAGTTTAACGACGGCATCCGTAGAAACTACGGAGAATCAGTAGTAAATAGTCTCTGAAAATGGCGATTGATTGATTCTGATTGACGATAAAAAAATGGAAATAGTCGCCCAAACTAAAAAAAAGTAGCCAAAATCTCTGAAAATCATTGAAAATAGTCGCTTTTGGCCCTTTTTAGCTCAAAATAGTCGCCATAGTCGCCCAACCTTGAAAATAGTAGCAATAGTCGCCTTTTTAGTCGCCAATGGGAGCCCTGTAGGCCTGGTATCATATGGTGATCTATTTCATGCAACGTTAGTCAAGTTTGTTGAACGCGATTTCATGCAACGCAATATGAAAAATGCAAAGACTCAATTTGTACAGCAAAATTTCCGTATAACGGAGCTTCAATTTGAATTTCCCTGACTTTGAACATGTTTTTTCTGGGTATCGGTACAGATACCCGGATTAGATCTTAATTTGCGAGTATTTTTAAGAAAACCATATTTTTCCATTAAGCTACTTCTTTTCTGTAAATTATGCTTTCTGTTTTAAACTTGTATAACCTGAGGAGGGTACGACTAAATTAACGTAAGATATCAAAATAATAAAATAACAGGTTAATTAATGTATGATTGACTTTGGTTTCATAATATGAAAGTTCCAAATTTGATTTAATGGTCCCTTTAAATATTAGTAAGTTGTTTTGTACGCCAAATATTAGAAACACTACAACCGATGAAAATATATGGTTGTTATGTCAATGACAACCATATAAAAATTTGGAGATGGTTAAATATTAGGAGCCCAAAACAAATTAGTAATATTTATAACGGAACAGTTACCGGAATTGAATCCCAAATATTTTCAACTACATTCAATTACTTTTAAGAAAAATGATGTATGCCAATATACAACAGAGAGAATACCTGGTACTTATCTCCCACAGCACATCCATCAGTTCAGTTCAGTTCATATAAGAACGATGAAGAGGGGTGCTGCTCAGGTTTAATAAATATGAAAATGACACGCGTCCGCATCCATCAAGGGGGTGCGGAAAGGGGCCCCTTCTAGAAATGAATTGCAGTTGTTGTTTCGTAGGTGAGAGTTGCTATGTGGTGGGAACCGAACAGACCCCCCCCCCCGCTTTGATGGAGAAGGACGTCTTGAGGGGGGAGGATGCAATTTGGGGACGCGAGGGGTTGATTGAAGGAAATTCGCTAAGGGGGAGCACGCGAAGGAGCATCTTGAGGGTGGTGGACAAGGGGGGGAATTTGAAGATTTTAGGGTGGAAATGGGGGTTTTCTACATACATTTTGAATCCTACGAAGGATCAAAGTCTTTTGTAGATTAAATCATTAGGAAACTTTAATAAATGAACTTGAATGGTCAAACCAAACCTTTGACTTGTGCTGTATAGTCCCACTGAATCAATACTTAAAAAAATATATACAGGGTGTTTCAAAATTGCGTTGCACGGCTTTTATTTGGAACCAACGCCTCCTAGGGTCCCGGAAGTAAGGTCTACCCCTAGGTTAGTTAGCCTGGAGAATCCATTGAGAGGACTTACAGCGCCCCTAGCGGCGACATTAAAAAGTTAAAAAAATTAATTTAAAAACTAAAGGAGATAGAGCAAAAACCTCAGAAAGAGAATTGTTGTAAACGTTATGAAGAACTGACTGAAAAAAATTTGTTAAAAATATCTTGAATATTCGCAGAGATATTAGCATGTGAAAATAGCACTTTTTCAGGGATCAAAAAAGAAAAAGTTCGCATATTTGCAAATTTTTCAGTGTTATTTTGTAGTTTTGTGTTTTTATAGTTTAAAAAACAAAAATTTAATCAAAAAATCCAAACAATTTGCAAAAATTCGGGAATCAAGAAGAACACAGACAATGGAAAAGCCAATTTCATTAAATTTTATACCTGAAGTTATTATAATAAAATAAGCTTCATAATTAGTACCTCATCATTCTGATCTACCTGGTAAAAATATTATATCTGATGAGAACAAAAGCCAAATGATATCAATAGGCAAGATTATTGTCAGTTTAGAAAAAGAAAGGAATTTTTAATAGCAGTATTATTAGGCTTTTATGTTTATTTTCACTGGAAATTACAAAACATACCCCATATATTTCCTATGATACTACTTCGAAAGAAAAGAAGTAGTAGTATTTCCCAAAACGACCTGTTGGCAAAAAAAGTCAAGTAAACGGATGGAATCTCTTCAACTAAGCGAATCTTCCCGAATCTCGGAGGATTGAGGGGAAAGGAATTCATTTCAGAAACAGCCATTTCAAGTCACCGCAAAAATATCCAGCAAATAAATTTAGAGAACACACGAGTGTAGCATCCATTTTCCCTCCATTCGAAAAAGCCGCACTGAAATGGTTGTCATTTCTTCACAACAGAAATATTTACGACTGATGGAAAATCTACAAATATTTTAGTAAAATAATTCTGATATATGGAGTATTGAGGATTTTAAATTTTATTATTACAAATACAATGTTTTCAAATCCTTTTTCCATTGTAAAAGGATGCATGAAACTCTTTATACTAATAAACTAAATTTCATTCAGTAGATCATTGAAATTAAGGTAATATTTCAATAATTTACTGAATGAAACTTTTGGGTATTTCAGTGTTTACTGATTAAATATTTATTTGGATGATTCAGCGGGAGGAACTAAATGTTTGATTTTAATTTTTTTACTCTGATTAAATTTACGCAGTATACTCTTAATGTTTGCATTAACAATTTATTTTTACTTTTCAAAGATATAAAATTGTATTTTCCGAAATTCTTCTGGTGAGCGTTTTAAAAATATATTTTTTGTAATTTAATCTGGTTTTTACCATTTATTTTTATATATTTATTCTACTTAAAAACGTTTATATTAGAAAGAGAAAAAAAAACTTAACTGATTCTACAGTAAAAACGTATTTAAGATTTAAAAACGTAAAGAAGAAAAGAGAATAAATATTTACAATTCTTGAAACTAGCTAAAATTATATTTTAAAGGAATAAAAACTACTTAAAACCCTGATTAAACATCTTAACCGACAAAAATCTTTTATTTACAACTATTGTAAAGAATCAGTTAAGTAAACAGAAAAAAATTTGCTCAGATAACCACAACTTTATTTCAGTTTGAATAAGCAGCAAACATTTCTCTCAACTCCCAATGCAGCCATTCTCGAAAGGGGGAATATTTCTCATGCAGATATGGTTGTATACAGGAGGGGTTGTAGGAATATTCTGAGCATAAATGGATCTTTAAACCCTTCGTGGATATATGGAGTTGTGAAAATAGAGTAAGGTCGTTGTAAACAAGGTTTAGAATTCAGAGAACACCATTCACTACATACTAGAATATTACCAGCTTGGCAATATGTAAACAATTATGCGTTCAAATATAGATAAAATTGAAAAACGACGTTTCATTTGCACATAATTTATTAAAAGATGTTAAAATCAGACATGTTTCGAGGGTATATTGAACCCTCTTCGTCAGTGAAATAACGATGTAAGAAAAAATGTACCCATGGCTATCAGTAATATATACAGGCAACAACAAGAAACACAGTTACGGTTAATACAGAAACATATTTAAATTGAAAAGAAAACTATGAAAATACAGATACAGAAAAATTTTTTATGGTGATTCACGACATCCAAATTTCAGAGAAAAAAGGTGCACTTGACAGGTCATTTACAAGATCATTAGAGAACTGATTAATGTAGTAACTTTCAAAAATCTTTCAATTTCAATTATGCGTTATGCCGGAAAGTTTTGTAAGTTAAATAATAAATAAATTTGTTATGTAAGATTTTATTAGATGTGTACTATTCGTTTCTGTTTAACATATTTATATGCATTAATTATTCATACTGAATTAAAACTACTAATCCTACGTTTGTTCACAAGTTGTTGTATACACAAATTTAATGCAGTCTCTTTGGAATAATAAGGAGCATTTAAAATCAATGGTAATAAATGTTGAAGGATGAAAATATTGCTCAGATTCATTGCTAAAATATTTTTTGTAAATAGATTAAATTAAAGTTCAAATATAAAAAGAGTAATCAATGATGATGTTCAAAAATTCAAAGTTAACATTTTGAACGTTCCCTAAAACCAAAAACTTTAAACCCTAACATTCATTTTAATGAGGAAACCTTAATCCTAGTGTTCAACAACTAACAAGCATGGTAGGGTAAAAACTTAACAGAATCAAAGAAAGAATATTTTTTCTTCACAGTTATGATTAATATAAATATAGTATGCTTAGTAAAGGTTGATAAAAGAAGAAAAATAAGATAAATCGTAGTAATGTGAACAAACTTGCACTTGCTTCTATGCTTATAATAAAAGTGCATAACTGATAAGAGAAATAATAGTCATTTGAGTAAAATTAAGTTGTAATATAGGTGGGAAAAAATACGGAAAGGGGGATAAGCAAAGTTATGAAGTAAAGTTATGAGTAAATAAAGTTTTAGTATACAAGTAAATTTAACTAATTAATAATAATATATGTGTGGCAGTATTGATTTTCGTATTAAAGTAGAATTTTTGACGACAGGAACTGAATTGTGAAAGTAGGTCAAAAGTTTAGTCTCTAGAAGATATCTTCCAAGAATGCAACCCTTTAGTAAAGAGATTAAATCAAACTTTTATTCCTAAAAAATATTTTATGGTTTTAAATGACGATGAGCTTAAGTATTAAGATTCAATGGATTATCACTAACAATAGTTTTAGCCACAGTAAAGACATAACACAGCATTACCTTAAAGTATAAATCCCAGCGCAAACATTCATCATAAAATCTTAATTCAAAGCAAACCGCATTAAAAAAAGCCCTTTAATTTGAGATACTTTTCATAATGGGCCCTTACCTTAATGCGGAGGGAAACATTACGCCATTAGGCACCTCTCTGAGGACACACGCACAAGAAAAACTCATTTAAATTCTTTGTACATGTTTAGCGAACCAATTATTTAACGCATTAAGGCGAGCACGCAAAGGCCCAGAGCTTTATCTGGCCGAGATTAATAGGGCCGCCACCGAGCTTTTTCTTTCCTTCTTGAAGGGCAGCGAAACGCGGGTTTTTTAAAAAATTATCAAGTGCGTGCGCGGCGAAGAGAGATGGGAGAAAGAAATATTAAGGGAACTGTGATTGCAATTTGCGGATGGGCAGCTTTATCTAGGAAGAAGATGTTGGTTCTTTTGTATCAGGAAGTTTTGGATGGTCGTACATCATTCTGGTCAAGGAGGGGGAGAAATCCTATAGGGTTGAGCTGGATGCAATCGTGCCAAGTTGGCGAAATTTTACCAAAACCCGCCAAAAAATTAACTTTGTTGTTCAAAAACAAAAGCCAGAACCATTTGAAGTGAGGCACCATCGTAATTAACCATCTATCGTCTGGGCAGTACGCACGCTAAAGGTTAACTGTGGCTAATCCGTGATTTCCACCTGGTGATAATTTAGAAGTAGGGATGCAGGAAAACCAGTTAGGGGATAGGAGGGAAGGATTGCGAAGTCGAGTCTTCTTCTTCCTTATCCCTCTGGTCTGGATCAAACTAAAGCCCTGGATCCTCTACCTTAAGTAGCGACATCACGCTCAATTGGCCGCCATTGTAGGGAGAACTCTCTACTAGTGACGATAAGCAAGACTATCCAGACTAGTAGTGAGTTCTCCCCACAATGGCGGCCGATTGAGCGTGATGTCGCTACTTAAGGTAGAGGATCCAGGGCTTTAGATCAAACCAGATACATGAGAGATTTCATTTTTAAACACTCCAAAACCAAGTCAGAATTCTCTTGGAATTCCTCCTTCGCCAGTCCCATACAATCCAAAAGGTGTTTGGCGGTGGCCTCCCCCAAATTGCACATGGTGAAACCAGGAAAGGTCCCATCAGTGCCATTTACAAACAACGCTGTCGAGTAAGAGTATGCAGCGGTTTTTTACCTGTTGGCTATAGTAAGAGGGGGAGTAAGAAAGATCACATGGATAAAAGTATCTTAATCTATCCTAAGAGAATCATAATTATTTTAATTTATCGGGTAAAATATGTTAATTCATACAAGACCTGCTGTATCATATCCTATTCCAATACTTAGTTTTAATTCCAACTTAAGAAAATAAGTTGATAGAAAATAAGTTTAATAATGACAGAAGTTACATTCTTAAAACTGTACATTCTTAAAATAGTCCATGGGTTAAAAAAAGTTAAAAGTGTATTAAATTTCAGGCCAAAAAACTAACTTGAACTCAGGAGATTTAAGGGTTTGGACCGAAAGAAAATATTTTTTTCATTCGGTAAATTGGAAAAACTTCATTACACTTGTGATATCGGATATGGACTGCAAGTTAAAAAACAAACATAGTTTAAAAAACATTTTGAGAAACGAGAAGCATTGAATTTTTATGCCTTGAGTTTCTTAAATGCAGCCTCAGATTTCTCCAGATAACGACCTGTTTCTTAAAATACTCGAAATTTGAACTGCCATTAAAGAAATTAAGAGATGAACAAAACTATTTCCAAGAAAACACACGAGTAGAGTATCTTGAAAAAATTTCATAGCCATTAATTTTATCTAAAGTTCCCACGCTTCTTTACTGAACTTTAAAGTAAAAAGCTGTATTTTGTAAGAGTTAATTTGATTTTAAATAGTTAGGAAAACCAGCTTCAAATTCTTTAAAAAGTATTCTTTGTAAAAAAGAGAAAAATTATTTAAACTTTTTTTTATTCTTTATTACTTAGTTTATATTGTTGTGAATCTCTGCAAAGCATCATCATTAAGCTTATATGAAATCGAATATTCTGTTTGATGTTTATCCAAGTATAATATTTCGATTAAAGGAAAGTTTGTAACCCAATATTTAATAGTAAAAAACACAGAAAAGAGAGATTATCCAAAAAGATTTCTAGAAATTGTCTAAAAAGCAGAAACTGTTTCATCTGTAGAAAAAATGGATCTTCTCTACTTTTTATGATGTAGCGTCTTTATGTTCCCTATTTTCAAGAATAGGTATTACTCAATCAATGTTAATTAGTTCACAAAATAATATTTTTTATTTTGAAGTAAAAAACTTAGTGTAATATGACATAGTTAAAATTTTGTTATATTTTAGAGTTAGATCAAAGTAAATAATGTAAATTTGACATTTTATTTACACTTGCTAATATTTAAATTAAATAGTTAATAATTAATATGCAAGAAGTTTCTTTTAATAAATTTTCAGAAATAAAATAGGTAATTTTGTCTGAAAGGTAATCAGTTTATAGAAATTTGAACATTATTATTTCCTCCATTCTATATCTTTTAAAACAAAATTAACATTTAAAAAATTATTCCTACAAAATGGAACATCATACCTTTAGTCTAGTAGCTACACTCTTGAAACGACAGTCTCAAAACTGAGTAAAAAAGTACTCAAACTGGCTCCGATCCAAATGTACTCAAATTTGAAAACATGAATACACTCATTTCTGAAAATGTGCATACTCAAAAATTATACATCTTGAGCTCATTTTTGAGTTCAAGCTCAAGATGTTTCAATTTTGAGTATAACACATTTTCAGAAATGAATATATTCCTGTTTTCAAATTTGAGTACATTTGGATCGGAGCCAGTTTGAGTACTTTTTTACTCAGTTTTGAGACTCGTTTTAAGAGTGTACGAATAAACAATCATAATCTTTATTTTAAACCCAAACATAACTCACGATACCTTACTGTTGCAAAATAATAATAAGCTATTTAAAAAGAGCGTTATAAGAAGATTTTGTAAAGATGAAATTAAAAACTCTACCCACTCGAATTCTTAATAAGGAACACACTATCTCCTCGCTTGTTCTCCACTTGCAAGAAAATACCTAAGATCAAACAAGAGCGAGCTGGCAGAAAATTCGCTGAGACCGTAACATATGCAAGGTATGTACTCTAACATTTCAGTTTGCTTATTAGAGATTAAATATCTTTTATAATAAGATGTAAAAGGGTATAAAAATATAGTTGCAGACGCGTTCTAGAGCTTTTTTTTCTTATTTCGCAGAAGAATTATTAATCTTGAACAAACATTTGCCCATCATAGAAAGCTGAGTTGCAAAAACAACGTTTGTTGCACGCGTAGATTAAATAAGTATACAATACTAATGTTTCAGTATGGGAGAGATATTTATTTAAAAATAGAGATGTGTTTCAGGTTATTAGAGAAGAGACTATTTTGTAATAACATGGAAGGGGGATTATAAAACATGGGATGTTTGTAATAGCAAATAACACGTGCGTTCTCTTAATTAAAATATATATTACAACGCACATATTTTGTAGCTTTTTTTGCAATGCATTTATGTAAATGTTATGAATTTGAATATAATATCTGCACGTAAGAATTCTAGATAACATTATTAAATTAAAGTATAATTTTTTCAATAGAAATAAATTAATTTGCAGGCATCTAGGAAGAGCTAAAGAGAAAACTCGAAACCTCTCTACTAAAATACTTTTTTATATTTCTATCAATTAAAAAATATAAATAAAGTAAATGGGGAAAATGAGAATTTCCTTAAATGAGTAAACAAATTCGAACCCCCCGTCCGAATATTTCTTAGAGGAACGTTATCAACAACCATTTTTCACATGCAGAAAAATCCCAAGTTGTTGACCCTAAGTAGAAACCCTGTTTGTTGGAGAGATGTGTCTTACTTTTGTGTGGTGCCTATCATTCAAATATTTAATATATCCTAATTTACTGATGAGGGTGAAATAATGATGATAATTTTCCCATTTAATGTATTTTCTGATCTTTGGCGATCGGATCGTTGGAGAAGCTCATTTGATTGGTTCTTAAGTGCTGACATCATCGATCTGGAAAGATCCAACCAATCGCAACTGAGCTTCTTAAATGAACCGAGATCCAAGGATCGGGATTCCCGAAGTTTGCCGAACGGATGTAGTGTTTGATATTAAAATGACGATTTGATTCAGTGCCAAATTTTAATAAAGATCAATAACGAGCAAAAATTGAGCAGTATGTCATGATGCTCCTTATGCGAAGACATCCAGAAAAATAAAATGTATCTTATGTGTGAAAAATTTTGAGCAAAATTATCGTAAGATAATTTTGCACTTAAAATTGTCTCAAAAGTAAAAAGAGAGGAGAAAAATCTCAACTCCCTTCTATAAAAGATCCCCCAGGGGCATCTACCCTTCCTCCGCAATCTTTAACATCCACCTCAAAACGCAACCAGATTAATTTAAGCCTTCAAAGAAAAAGAGGCCCACCTACGAAAAAGAGACGTACCGCGCATATATCGTTCATTTATTCAAAAGCGCTCCTCCATTTATCATAAGGAGAAGGGAAAAACCAAAAATCCCCGATTCCTCTTTAAAAAAAACACTCGAAAATGGAAAAATTTCCGGACGAATCACTCGGATCCGTAAATTAACTCCCTTTTCCAGAAAGCTCTTCTCCATTTAAACGTGAGAATCCAACAGGCCCTCACTTAAATAGGAAGAGGATGAATAAGAGCGTTTTTGCATATAACCTTTAAGAAAGAACACCTGAACTGAAGGGAAGAACTGAAATCTGGAAGGTACGGCTGATGTTTTCGTTTATTTATTTTTTTTGTTTGAGGGAAAGAGCTGTTTTGGTTCGCTTTAGAATACGTTACGGAAGAAGTTCGATTTTTTGGCGAGTAAATCTTGTCTCCGTTTCCTTCTTAGGGGGGTGGTTAGCATAGCTATGAATGGCCGTCAATCTGGGATGAATAAAATAAAGATAGTTTTACTAGACTAATTTTGAGACCTAAAGGGATTTGAGAGTATTGAAGAGATAATATCGTAGAACACACACAAGATAATGAAATTGACCAGATTTCTCACATTAATAAATTTCTATCAGGTATTTAATTACTTATATGTAGATCCCTTTACATGAAGATGAGTTAAATTTTTTTTATAGAATACTTGGATTTTAATCATTGATCTGCCAATTTCCAGTTTGGTACTTTCTGATATTCCAAAGGGGCACCTGTAGGTAAAAAACACGGAGCTTAAGGATACTGTTACCCACGCCACACACTAATTCACTCACACAACCTTTTAAAATATATTGTATTTAGTTTCTAGAGTTTCTTTTTTAGAGAGCTTCTTTAGTTTACCACGAAAGGAACACTCATGCCCAAAGGGATATTCGAACCCTAGAAGTTCTGGTTCGCAGTCAGATATCCAATCACTTGGCCAGAGCAGAATTATTCCTCGTAGTTTGAAACACGTTTTAAATACAGTAGAACCGACCTATATTGATTAGCTAAGTTTAAAAGTTTGTTATTACAAAGATAATTAAAATACTCGTAAACCTTAAGATAACCTTAGTGAAAGTGTACCTTTGTAAGGGCATCCGTAGACTTCCACCCTCATGCAGATAGTTCTGACGTGGACGCTGAACGGAATGAACCGGATCTTGGAAGCGATGACGACGGGACTCAGGGTTCGCTTCACCACGGTGTACGTGTTGGAGTTGCCTTTCAGGATCTGGAAAATCGACAGGTTTAATAGGTGAAGACGCAATGATAGATATAAGATGAAAATTATATTATTTTTATTATTAAATATACTTCTTTATTAATTTAAAGTTAACATAGATCTAATGATTGTTTAGTAGAAGTAGTTAATTTCGTGTGACTTTTTAAAATTATCGAAGCATTACAATTATTTGACTCGATCTAAAGGAAGGAATATTTGAAGCAAAGAGTTGAGTAATAATATATTTTTTTTTGTTGCTCCAATGCTTTGAGATCATCTGGATATGGTCAATATTTATGTAAAATAATTTTTAATTGGGGAACTATTAGAGAATTTTCTATGAGCCATAAGTCATTTGCAAGCATAAAACATAATGTTTTGTTTGATAAGTAACAAAATTGAACATTTATGAGAGCAAATTATTTCATTTTAATGAAGTATGACTGTTAAAAAACAATTTTAACCGACTAAAACTTGTAGGTAATCATTATTAAATAATATTTTTGTTGTTGTTCTGTTAACCTTTTACCTGCCGATGTTCCCAAATGGGAACATCATTTTAAGGAATTTTTTCACCACTTAATTTTTCATGCAGGAATTTGATACTTGGTAGAAAGCAACTCAAAGATGTGAAGTTATTTTACATGCAAAAGTTTTTCATGTGCAATTTAATCCTTTTTGTAGAATTTACATGAAAATTAGAGATTTTTGGCTCTTCCAAAAGTTCCACAAGTTTCAACTTGTGAAAATTAAAAAAAAATTTAGTTTTAAATAGTTTTGCTGTGTTTAGGTGGCTTAAGTACACATCTTCTGATTTGGCTTGACATAATAGCTTCATATTCTAATTTTGGAGAGTAATTACCAATACAACGTATATGTTCCCAAATGGGAACATCGGCGTTTGGGATATAGTATTTGAGGGGATTTTTATAACATGCAAAAATTCATGTTATTTCCTATTTTCTTTAATTCTTGAACCTTTTATGTCTCAAAGGATCTAAATAGGTTAAGAATGATGTTTTAAATTCAAAAATATGTAATTTTTATTTTTTTCACCTGATTTATTGAGAAATAAATTCCAAATCTTTATAGATTCTTACACTTGTATATATTTCTAACTGCCCGATCGATTAATTTTCAGTAATTATCAATAGGGGTTATGCAAAGAGCATATTTGGTGTGATTCTGAGGATTTGCGTTTATATTTTTGTTCAAGTATTACATAAAGATTTTAGGAATAAAATTGAAGAATTTTGAAAGTAAGGAAAAGTGCGTACATCTAAAAACACTCTTCTAAAGTAAGATGGATGTGTAAGATATATGTGGTTCAGTTCGGAATCTTCCATGGGAAACACAGCTGTAATAAATCAATGGAGATAATTATGATTATCAATTTTTAAAGCTAATTAGATTTGAATGCAATTAGTGGATTTTATGCTAGATATCCGTATAGAACCTTAATTAAAACTAATTTTTCTCACAGAACCGTAACTTTTTAGCTTTAAAGAGCATAGAAACACTCTTACGTATTTTTTACACCAAAATATTACTCATAGTGCAAGAAAAATTTACAGAAAAGCTTCGCGTACGTAATAAACATGTCTATTTTACAGCGTTTTTATTAGGTCGCTTTCAATCTTGTCTGTCCGTCCGTCTATCTGTCTGTTCGGGAGGAATTTAGTAATCAATTTTAAACATACTTCCCCATGAGCTAGAGACTTGAAATTTTGAACATAGTTCAGATCTGGATGACAATACGATATTATCTCGTTAGTTCGGTTCAATTTGCTATCCCTGAACCCCCAGGAGGACTTAAAATTTAGAATTTCAACTATAAGACCTTATTTTTAAAAAATCATTGTTGTGCAGTTTGCCTCCACTCGTTATCAAGATGGCTTTAGAATTGTTGTATAAAATATTAGTAAAATGAAAATTTGTAAGAATAAAAGTAATACACAGTACATGCAGTACTTCATGCAAGTTTTGTATTTGTAATACATCTAAGGGACTGAATTTATTAATTAGCTACTGACAAGTTTCTCACCAAATACATTTTTAAAACACTTTTTTTATATTACTAGTGTTTCAAAAATTTCCAACATCATCTGAATAATAGCTAGAGGCAAAAACTGTGCAATGATTTTAACAAAACAGGGTAAAGCCATGTGTTATAGTTAAAGTTCAGAAAAAAAAACACTTTTTAGTTTTGAATAAAGAGAAAAGAATCAAATTCTTGGAAGGCGTTCAGGTCGCGAATTTTAAACTTTACACAACAAAACTAAAAACCAGAAAATAATTAATGAAAAAAAAACCTTTTTAAAGAACAACGTTTTTAAAATGCACTAAAAAGTATAAAATAATTTTTTGCAACTCCTTGTAAAACGAAAAACGTGGGGATCATGCATTAGGTATTTAATCCAACTTAATTTCATCATTAATTTAAATAATTTTTAACTGTGGATATAATCTCTCATATAAAAGCCCACGTCACTCACTGACTCACTGATTCTGGAACGCTCGCACACTATGATGCCATCTCGCAATCTCGCAATAATCAGAAAAATACGCTCGCACACTATGATGCCATCTCGCAATAATCAGAAAAATAAATAAATAAAAGTAATTAAAATTAAAATAATATAATAGCTTTTAAATATCTTTCAAGAAAGTTGGTTTACTTAATAAAGGTTAAAAAGTTACTTTTAGGGAAGTTGGTTTCTAATTCAACAATAATAAATCTAATAAATAATCGTATAAAAAGCGCTTTTTGATTTTTTTTTTGGCAATAATCTTTATTTACTTTCGGAAACGAAAAATTAATTATTTCTTAAGTAAGTAAATAATTGAATTTTATTTATTTTTCAACTGATTTATATAACTTATTCACTTTTAGAATCAGCTTTCAATAGTAATCATCTCAATTTTTACTATTCATTTTTTTCTTTCTCATAGTCATTGTCATGGGTGATGATGAAGATCCTACCTCAAAAAAACGTCGCTTAGCTAAAGAAAGAAAGCAAAGATGGCGTGCTAGACCTAAATACGTGGGCGCCGTAGGCGCCCCATAACAAACTATCTTCAAATAATGAGGCAAATTAATTAAAATCAAATAATAATTTAATAATGGAATGTTTGGGGAGAATGCCATTTAAAATGAGTTTATATAAGGGTAGTAAGATTTGATTTAAGAATAAATTTGCCCAAATCAGCTCGGTGGTGGTCAGCCGAAATTGAGTGACTTATTTGAATATGATAAATTAGTGATATTTCAGCGGTAAGATAAAGAAGTTAAACTTCTTATTTAATGTATAATTAATAGGAACTTGAAGTAGTAACGAGGGAAGCTCGCATAAAAGGCTAGCCTAGCTGTAAGACCCGGCTTTGCCGGGTCGTAACAGCTAGTGGTAAATAGAGTGACAAGAGTAGTGGCTGTAAATATTATTGCATGATCCCCACGTTTTTCGTTTTACAAGGAGTTGCAAAAAATTATTTTATACTTTTTAGTGCATTTTAAAAACGTTGTTCTTTAAAAAGGTTTTTTTTCATTAATTATTTTCTTATGAAAATCTATAAAATGTTTCTCAATCGTCCAAGTATGAATAATAAAAATGAAAAAACCGTCCACAATCATAAAAATGTTCATAATTATTGAGTAGAAACCGATTTCAATCATTTTATTTGAATTAATTGTAAAATATGTGCCTTTTGGAAATCCCCCTAAAAACTTCACCCCAAACGCCAATGTTCCCATTTGGGAACATCCTCAAAATCATACTTGGGATTTTTTTTTCGACAAAAAATGACTAGAATGGTTTTAGTAATGATGAAACAAGCCATTTGAGCCAAAAATCAGAACCTTTAATTCGAAATTTGAATTGCGGCGTTTAAAAGGTTAAATTACTTAGGGCTATTATCCACACATGTTCTGGTTTCACAAGAAGAAAAACTAAAGTAAAGGGAGAAATAATGCATATAAACTGTGGTTAAGTAATAAAGAGATTAAATGTCTGTTCGTAGAGTAATTCAAATCCCAAAGTTATACGTTTACTTTTAAGGTCTCTTTTCAGGAGGATTTATTGAGTGTGGAAATTGGAGTAGTGTTTATAACTAATGGTTCTTTCCATACGATTTGCATGTTTATTGACAAAGGTTTTCAATTAAATTTCCATACACAATAGGAGCGAGATTTAGACTAAGACTTCTCCTTTAAGCAGCTTTCTAGCATGAAATCCAAGCTATGAGAGAAAAGTATTCCACGCTTTGACTAATCTCCTTCTTTTCAACGTTTCACGCCATTTTGAATTCAATAAATGTTTGACTTCGCTCGCATTCAACGATAAATATTCATGCTTTCTGATATATAGCTCTTTAGTAAGCTAACGCAAGGACTTCTGGGAAATTAATTTGGCTAAACTGCGAATAAATGTTTGTTTTCTAGTATGGTTGCCGTTAAATTAAGTCTTTGTTAGGCTAGTTTTAAAGTAAGTGAAGATTTTGGATGAAAGGAACTTCGAAGGAAATTGATGAATAACAAAGGGTTCCAACAAACCGAAAAAGATGAAAATGGTTTTGGAAGATGTTTTATTGATAATCTGAAGGCGAATTTGATTTACTTCAACATTAAGACTTGAACTTATCTGGCTATTTGGCTCAAATAAGGTTTAAGCATAGAAAAGTCCTTTCATAAAACAAGAAACCCAATTTACGAATTAAACTATCAAGGGATATATCGTCATTTTAGAATCAAAAACTACAGACTATATCCGTTCGGCTAACTTCGGGGATCCCAATCCTTGGCGACTTAAAATCAGACCCCAATTCAAACCACTACCCATAAAAAATCCACCAATTTAATACCACTAAATCAAAAAATAATAATAATTACTTCAGATCGTTGGAGGCGCACATTTGATTGGTTTGGCACTTTGCAAGCTCGATGATGTCACGCTTACGAACCAATGAAATGAGCTTTCTCGCTTGCGATTCCGAATATTTCCGAATCAGACCAGAAGGCAGTGTTATTTGATTTTAAGATGACGAAAATATTGCGCGTGATATGGCAACCTGCTTGCGATATCAGATGCCAAGATTGTCATTGAATCTATCTCGTTTCGCAGCAGCCAATGAAATAATTGGAACACTTTTTTTTCGTTATAAAAGAAAAACTAATCATGGTAGAAGTACTATATTTTAAACACATATACAATTATTTTTTACAAAAAGATTGTCGTTTCATTTTTTAAAAAATTCGAATTAGTTTTAGAATTATTAAGATTAAAAGTTTTAATTTTTTCCCTTTTTAAGTTTAACAATGGACAGCAGCAACCCTTTAACAACGCCAAAACCGCCAACGAAACGAGCAGAATGAACGACTAAGCTGGCGTGAATTTTCAGAGATAGTAGTTTTTGATTCTAAGGAGACAATATTACAATCAACTAATAATAGGTTGATTAAAATTAAAAAGTCAAAATTTATTGTATTTGATACCAAGAATACTAACAAATCCATGTCATAAAGAATGTTGGTTTCAGTGCAATACTTTTATCTTAGAGTAAAAAAGCACCTTGTGAAACAGATGTTGTTTACACCGCAATAAGAGCATTCTAAAGGAAAAGCGACTTCTACAGGCAGTGTGTGTGGAGGGTGTTTTCACTGTGAAACACGATGTCTCGGGAAAAAGCCTAGAAGGGGAGATCCGTGCATCTAGGGCAGGGATGACGAAAGGGGTGAAGTTTTTTTGCAAAAAAAAACTTCAATTATCTCATCCTAATATGGCATACACACAGAGTGTTTTAACAAGTCTGGCAAAATTCTGTACAGCCAAAGTCCTAGCGTAGAGTGAGTACAAAAACAATGCTTAAAAAACTAGTGACCCACATTTTTCAAGAAAATTATGATGAAAGGAAAGACGTCATAACCGGTTTATGCACTGAGCTATAAAACAAACTGGAGTGACAACCTCCGATACTCTAGCAAGCGACCGATCGTGGCGACGCGGAAGGTTAAATTACCCCGATTGCTCAAGCAATCGGGGCAAGCTGGAAGCAAAGTTGGAAAAGCATTTCCCCCTTTTAATCCGCCCACGTCTGTTTTTTAAAATATTATGAGCAAAACTTTGAATGGTCGTTTCATTCTGTGCATAGTACAACTGTGTTAACAGATGGGGAAAATTAAAAGAAGATGGAAATACTTTCCGTGGTGTGATGCGGTTTCGGCACAATCACTAGTCACTCCAGTTTGTTTTATAGCTCAATGGGTTTATGTAAAGATGGTTAATGGAAAAAATGAACATGAACATAGTTTTTTGGATATATTATCAAAGAAATATCCACCTCACCTCCCACACATTCGTGTGATGAGAAATAATTAAGTTTAAGCGTACACCACGTCACATTTTGTGAAAAAAAAATAAACGTGGTAGAGGCACAGTTATCTTGGATTTTTTTTATGTCAGAACTCCACCGCAAGGAATATTTCTGAGTGAAATTTTGGCGGACTTGTTTAAACAACCAATTTATAATTAGAACAACTTCTAATCGTACGTGCTCGTTAAATCTGTGGGTCCGAAAGTCCTGAGGTCGGTCATGGCGCAGTTTACCTTGGGTCCAGGTGACTGGAGAAAATTTCCCTCCCCTTCAGATGCATGTCAAAATTGTGGAGGGGGCGATAGATGGTGGCGGTATCTATCATCCGAGGCTTAAGTCGGACTCCTGCCTTTCATAGGCCTCACTTTCTCAGGAGCCGCACCCCCTTTGCCTTAAATCATGTACGCTCTGCGGATGGAGCTTGGATATTCCAAGTGGCATTCCAAGTGGCAAGAAACAACAACAACAACAACTTCTGAAATTTTATGAAACAGAATGCCAATCTTTCTTTCGAGATACTATGCAATGGTCCTCACTTCTATTGTACCCCTTTAAAAAAAACTTATCTGAAGTGGTCAGTCCGACCCTCGGTATCTTCGGACCCACCGACCTGGACATAAACCTGCCTATAAAACGAAAAAAAAATCCGTATCTTCCCAAATCCATCAATGCCGGCAAAAACAACGGAACGCGCAACAACTATCATTGCCAATCCCCCGAAAACAAATGTTACATTTTTCAACATCACCCCCCCCTCCCCGGAAATGCCACTCCTCCGCAAACTAGCCCCGCGTCCGAATGGAACAATCCGGGATCCGGCCATAAATCTCAGGGATCCGGATTTTTTTGCCCCGGAAAAGCCCGTCTGCTGCGGATTTCCTGCTCAAGAAAGAAGGATTTCGCTCCAGAAATTTGTTTTCGACCCGAGATTGAAATAAAGAGATGCGCGACGGAGAGGGAGGATTCCAAAACTAGAATGAATTTTTTCTTCCCCCGTCTGAGAACGTTTCTTTTGTTCTTTCCCGCTCCCTCGAAAGTATTCGATTTCGATTGGTTTTGGCGACGCTGTGGCGCTTTTGGCTCTCTGTGCTGAGGATACTTTTTTCATACGTGCTGAGGAGGCTTTTGGGTGCAGATAGTCACCTAAAAGGACCTATTAAGAAATATGCCTAAAAATGAAGTATAATTTAATTAAATAAAACTACAAAAAAATGAAAAAAGTACTATGGGCGATTCCTTCTTAATAATGATTGAGAGGGATACCTGAATTGAAGGTATACCCCAGTTTATTAGCAACCCGAATCGTCATACACTAAGGCTAATAATAATATAAAAGGAGGGGCAAAGCCAGGCACGTCGACCAAAGGTCCATTGTGTCAAAATACACTAAGGCTAAGCGCGCACTAGAGACTTCCGTCACGGCGACTAGAACATAATTGTCACTCGAGAGCAATGTATATCTATGGCGAGATTCTTGGCAATCGGGCAAGAGTCTCTTAGCCTAATGCGTGCGCTCTAGCTTCTTGACCTTGACCTTAGCCAGGGTGATAATTTTGTCTCAGTCGCCGGAACAAAAGTATCTAGTGCGCGCTTAGCCTAACAGATAAAAAAAGGTCTATTTAAGGTATAATACTTAAGGTTAGTAGTTAATTTTTAGGAGGTTAAAATTAGATTTTTAATTGGAGGTATATGCAGCTCTAAGGAATCTATAAATTCAGGGTTCTAGGAATTCAATTCCATGCTTAGTTGGAAAGTTTAGGAGACATTTGCTCACTCTAAGATGAGCTGCTTCGTCTCTCTTTTTTATATTTTTAGATAGATGAAAGATGCTGCCACAATGTATCGCCACCTCCACAATTTTGCCATGTCTCTGAAGGGGAGGGATATAGTCTCCAGAAGACCTGGACCCATAGTTAACTGCTCAATTCCAGGAATACAGGGTTCAAGCTTTAGGAATGAGTAGCACAGTCTTTGTAAAAATTTATCATTATTAAAATTAAATGAAAATTTTAAAACTTAAAAACATTTGATTTCATGGAATGAAATAATTTTTTTTGCGTTCAATAATGGGGAGCATTTTTTAACCACTTGTGGCGAATATCTAGATCACCATATTCTTCCGACATAAATCTAGGATCACCCCCCGCACATTTAACAATGAATAATTGCAGTCAATTTTTTTAATCTTAATGTGTTCAGAATGGCTTAAAACCCCCCAAAAACATTTTAATTTACCTTTCAAAGCCCTAAATATTAAGTTATTTTCAATTAAAAATAACTTATTTTCTGTCTGAGCTGAAACAGCTTGTGACGTTAAATGTGTCTTGCTCCCGCTTGTTGTGATCATCCGGCTTTGAAAGACAGCTCTAGCTTTTTACAGCCTAGTGTTTCGATGAAAACGGTGTTTCCCACATTTCCAAGAGACACATATGACGTCACATTGTTAGGAGCTTTCTGCATTAAAATAAGTCATAATTACCTTAAAAAAAGTTTGTGGGAAAAGACAAGCGTATTTTTGGAATCCGGAGAGAATTTTTAATAAATTAAAATTGAATATTTAGAATTTTAAGAGATGCTGCAATTCTCCATTAAAGAAGATAGCATACACTATTCAAATTACATCTATGTAAAAATATGTGTCTGAAAATAAGAATTTAAAAGTAGTTAAGTACTTTTTTCTCAGGATCTCGATTAAGATTTTTTAAATTTGTTTGGATCCCAAAAAAAATTTTTTGCCGACCACTGAGGTATTATACATTTATGTTGAGCTTAGTACTGGGGATTGATTTTCGATTTTATCTTTATAATTTAAAACAAGAAGTTTCTTTATCTATGTAAACTTGGCTGTCGGTCTTACTCCGCCAAGTCCAAGATGTCGCCAAAAAGATTCGGGTAAAAAGTGTCGCCTTCAAGGCCCGGTTGTCAGGGGAAGTCTCCGTGCTATCTATCATGCGTTCCCCAACATTCGAGATGGACTAGAGGTTGTCTAGAACACTTAGGGCGGGCTTGAAAACCAGAAACAACTGCGATAAGTGGAATCCGGACTCGAGACATTCCCAAGATGTTTTAGTTTGGAGGAAAGAGAGAAATTGTTTCTCGAGTGTTTTTAGTGTTGGAAATATATGCTACTTTCTAGAGGATGAAATTGGTGTTTTTGCCTATTCAGTAGTTCTGAAGAAAGAGGTTTTGATAGTTATTTCACATGAAGATCAGTATTTTTTTATAAGAACACGGGCAGTAACTTATAAATATTCAAAGAGATTCAATCCTTAAAGGAAACACAAAAGATTTTTAGAGTATGAATACATAAATTAAGAAGTAAAGAGTCAAGTGCTATTTTTTATTAATTATCTCATTTTGAAACAACTTTGGAAATAATTATCTTTTAATGAAACTATGTATAGACAAAAACTTTGTTTTGCACACATAATATGAAGTAAGTCAAGAGTTTTTTATTTAGATTTTAGTAAAATAATATGTATGAAATTCTAAAAGTCTATATATATAAAAATGAATGTTTGTATGTCTGTATGTATGTCCTTTATAGTTTTAACTTTTTCGAACCTACATTAACTGTTAAACTATACCCGTTGATCTACTCGCTCCAGGGGAGGTTTCTGAATAAAAATAATTTAAAACCGATGCATCCAAACAACTTTTTTGGTCAATTTTATGCTTAAAAACCCATATTTCATGCCTAACTTCATGGAAACCCCCCATTGTTGTAAATATAATAAGAGAAGATGTGACATTTATTGTTGTAGGCATATTATCGATTGTTGTAGATTGAAATCGATTGTTGTAGTTTAAAATCCATTGTTGTAGCATAAACATAAAAATTGATCCTTTATTTAATTATTTCCCCATTTGGACTGGCGAAGCCCATCTGTAACCCACCAGGTGATATTTATTAAAAAACTGAAACCCGGGCAAAGCCCGGGTCTAGCGCATCAGAGCTAGTTGATATATAAATTTGTTCTTATCCAAAATCATTTAACCACGATTAATATCTTTTTCATATGATTGTTATGTCTTTTTCCGTGCCTTAACATGCCTTAAAGAGCGCCTACTTTCCTATGCGACTCCGAACCGCCTTAGGATTGTCTACCACTTTTAAATTTTTATACTTGAATCAGGAATCTTCTTGTATATCATTATTAAGTATATATCATTAGTTATCCTTAAGATTCCACATTGTATTCATCGTATATACGCAAATAATCTTTTCTACGAAATGGGAATAACAAATAACTTCAGGAAAAAAACTGGGGCATAAGGGGCCTTAGTGATCCTTAAAAATATCTATAAAGTGGTCAATAAAAAAAGTACTTGCACACATGGGACTCTAGTGTTAAATGAAAATCTTTATTGGGAGAAAAAAAAGCAGGTTTTCAGCAAAATTCCAGAGCTGATTTCGAGGTCTCATTTACCGATCTAGTGACAGAGATGATGGTGCACCCGGGAGTCACAAGGGGGTCGGATCGTTAAGGAACGAAAAGGGTGGCGTTTGGGGGACACTTTATAAGGGGCGTGCTCATTTTGTAAATGGAAAAAGAGGGAAGAAAGCAATGAAACCCTAGCATAAACTACCCATAGAGAACTTAATGGATACGAAATTGGTGGGTAATTATGGTTCTAATCTGTACAATGCCTTTTGGTTTTCTGTTGAAAGTAAACAATATTTTCACTTACATTGCGTGATGAAACCTGGTTTGCTTTTTAGAAATACAAATTAAGTCGACCAACTTCAGGCGTAAGCCCAGCAAAGGTTGGTCCAGTCTTTTTAACCCAAACTACCGGAATCCCAGTATCTGTCAATTTTCCTCTTGAACTCGTTTACCCCACTTGGATTTACAATTGCTTCAGGCAACGCATTCCATCTATCCACTACCCTATTAAAAATAATACTTTCTACAATCCGTCTTAAATTTGACTTTATTCGATTTGAAATTGTGACCCCTTATTCTATTACCCGTATTGAAATCTAGTCCCCTTGCTTTACCATTTTAAAAAGTTGAATCAAATCCCCTCTAATCCTTCTGTTCTCTAGAGTGAACATATTTAGCTTCTTTAATCTTCCCTCATAACTTACTCTGGATATACCCTTGACCATTTTAGTAGCCCTATGCTGCTGAACCCTTTCAATTGAATCAATATCTTTAAGTATGGAGACCAAAACTGAACATCATACTCTAGATGAGGTCTTTTAGCTACAAAATGATACGTTTCAAACCTATTTTAATATAGGAGACAGAAAGAGTTAAGTGTTACTGCACAAAAGCTACAGCTAATCCTTAGCAAGTACTTCTTGCAAATACAAGATTTAATTTCACTGAAGTAGGCTATATTTATAAATGGATGAATATAAAAGTTTTTCCTTCTTCTACAATTCGATTTACTAATATTACATTTATGATAATTTTATAATTATATTGTAACTAATTATCTTAATAACCAGACACATTTAACAATAAAACCTAACCAGATGTGTATATTCAGGACTATTAAACGATTTATTTCACCATTTTAGTTATAATTTACTTTTAATGAAACGTGACAAATAAGAAGTAGTACAGTTCTTTGTGAAATGCATTTTTTCTGTTATATACATATAATTTTAAAACTAATATAATCTTAGTCCCAATAATAAAAGCAAATAAAAAATTAGCTAAAGCTATTGATAGTGTTAAGCATATTTTGCACGATTTTTAATCAAGATGGCATATTGCATATTATTTATCTTATAACAACTTTAAAAGTTCTAGAGATTCTCTAGATCTAGAATTTGCAAAATGTTCTCTGTAGTACTAAAATCTTATATGGGTCAGTGTTGGGCATCTTAGGTACCGAGCAAGTTAAAAAGTGAATATACCCGAACTGAGTATACCAGAAACCGAGTGTAAGAAATACAATCGCGCACTAAAGCCAAGACAACGCGCAATCGATTGCACCAAGAAAAGATCTGGAGTGGGTACTATGGAATACAACCGCAGAGTACTCCATTCGGTACAAGTACCGATTTCCTAGGGCACCGTTATCCGTACTAGTGGCTGGCCCAACGAGACTCTGGGGAGCCACTAGGGGGGCAGAGCCATCGTTAAGCAACAGAGGGGTCGTGTTGGGGGCTTTTTTTTTTATGGGGGAAGGTACTTTACCTCGCTCGCACTTTGCCAAATGAGAAGGGGTTGATGGAAACACTGGGGTAAGTCATGTTACAATTGTTTTCATATCGGGAATGACCTCTCTTTTTTCAGTTTAAGTTTTCAGTGTATGACAGATTTATACAGACTGTATATAGACTATATCGCACCCTTGTTACTAAAGTGCCACAACTCAAAAAACTATGTTTTCCAGGAATTGCAAAAAACTGACTAGGCACATTTTAGTATTTTTGAATTTGTCAATACGAAGAACGATACATCTCAAACTATGATCGTTAGCCATTGTTCTAGTAGTTCATACTCAACGACGGCTGGGCGACAACTCAAGATGTGGCATTTCAGTAGAAGGAATCATAGCCATCTTTATTACAACAAAACGCCATAACTGCGATCTGGCGGCTGATTTTTCAATGCAACTTCTGGCTCTTTTGAAGATTGGTAGAGATGTGAAAACTACGCCTAATGGCGGTCATAACTCAAAAATTACAATTTTTGAGTTGTGGCACTTAAGTAGCAAGGGTGCGATATACAGACAGACATGCATATATATATATATACAGATAGACTATATACAGACGTAGAGATGTTTTTCACTAAGTGAAAGTTTCTGATATCTTTCACATCAATACTCATTTCTTAGCGTAAAGAAGGAAGTTTGCTGGGGTGAAGAAAAACTTTATCTTTCATTCTTCTATTTCTAACAACTAATTCTAAATTAAAATTCCCCTAAATTAATTAATTCTAATCAAATTAATTAAATCTTAATTATTATTCCCCTTGGTAACCAATATTATTTATATATATTTTGTTTCTTACATTGAAATAAAGATTATTATTATTAATTATTCCAGGCTCCCAAAATATAAAAAGTGCACTACTAAAAAACTATGATAAAAAGATAGATAGCATTATTATGGATCTGATAGGTAAGCTGTATCCAAAAGATCTGCTTACTATCTTAATGGCTCTATTGACTTCTGGCAAGAAACACTAATCATCTTCTCAATTTACAAAGACATGAATGAATATTTGGTATATAATTACATTTGACATAAGCCGCTTTACATCTGAAGCAATGCTCCAAAGGGTGGTTACAAGTTTCTAATGAAAATAAGCACGATTCCAACCAAATTAATCGGCTTATTTTTTGCTCATATTTAGTGCTTCATTTGGAGGCAATAAATTCAATTTTTATGGCTTATTTGCTGTTTCAATTCCCATGAGAGTTCTTGCATTAGGATAAAAACGTTTTATGACCCGTATTTGTCTAACTCTTATTTCTTGTTGAAAATATTGAATATAAAGCTGTTCAATATTTCTTCTCTACAGCACAAAGTACTCGAGTTTCTAATTTTATGATCTAAAAGTGTTTTTTTTTGAAAAATGGTTTTCGTAAAGTAGTGTCATAAAAACTACACATATTCTATCATTTAAAAGTGTTCAGTTCATTTAACGATTTTTTTAATAAAAACAAACTTTAAAATATAATTAAAATATCCTAAAATATCTTATAAAAACAAAATTAAGTAGTCTATAAATTTTCCATTATAGGTTAATAGCTGCTTTTAATATTCTTACATCATATATGTATTGTATTCAAGTTCACTCAAAATGAGTACAATAGGAACATCATTTTTGTTTGTTGAAATTAGTGACATTATTATAACGAGGTTTTAAAAATTATGTTTCATAAATTTTTTTGCACCAACAATTAAGTTTATTCATTTGAGATACTGCGGCATATCCGATCTTATCATTATACGTAACTTATTAAAGTAATTTCATAAAGGTTCTTTTCTTTCTGATTAGCAAGATCGGATAAATTAAACAAGCAAAGGTTAAGGGAGTCCCATGATTCTTTATAAAGAAGTTTTATTCAATATTTTATACTTGATAAACCTCGTTAAAAATTCTAATAGTCCAGTAACTTTGTCGCCTGAAAGCATGGGGTCGTATGCGTCAAATCCGGTACTTCTGATTTTTTGCAGACTTGTTTATGATGTTGGCCCAATGAATAATCCAAGTTTTCGACCTCGAGCGCCGAACGCAACTTTGTCAAAAATCGAAAAAAACCCGGAAAAATCGAGTTTTTTTCAAATTTTGGTAATTTTAACCCTAAAGAACTAGTTTTTGAAAAAACTTTCTTATTACAAAGTTAAAGAAAACAAAATTTCCTACAAAATGCACTCATCAACTTTGATTTTCTGAAGAGTGGTTTTGAAGCTAGAGCGCGCTGAAAAACATCGATTTTTTTGTCTTTCCGCAAAAAAAAGGAAAACGCGCACTTCTACCCTCTAAAAAATGAAAACTATTCATGTTATCAATAAAAATTTTATACGAAGTGAAAGAACATTTAATTTTCTATAAATAACGTGCTTTACATTGTTATTTTTTTAGAAGGGGGGAGGGAGGGAAGCAAAGATCGATAATAAAACTCTCACGCCTGGCAGACCAAACGGACTTACGCGGCTGTTAATCTGCAATCTGCGCTTTATTTCCGGTATATTACCAATAAAATGGATTGTTTTGGATTCATTGATGACTAAGAATGCTTAAAAAAATAAATTTTTAATTTTATTTAAGAAATATTAGGTGTTTTAGGCGGAATTTCGATCAATATTTTAAATTCATATATTAAATTATGAGGGTGTTTTAAGGAACGATTTTTTATGTTTTTTGCATCGCTAAATCCGAATTTTAAGTTTATTTTCATTTTCAAAGTCATCTTCACATCAAGAATTGCAAAAAATCTCTAATTTTTGCTCTTTTGTTAGGTTTTTCATCGATTTTCGAAACAAATATTCATTTTATGAAACATACCATGCAACCAAATTAAAGTATGTAAAATTTCCTATCAGATGCACTGGTTTATTTTTATCTTGCGATGAACGGTGTACGTTTTATAGTGTTTTGAATTGCAGCAATTTTTTTGTTTTTCTACAAAAAAGTGGTGAACGCTCGATTTACCCCACTACAGCTCTACATAAATACAAGTAACTGACAAATAGTTTATACCACAAAAAAGAACATTTAATTTCCTACAAAATGCACCATTTAACTTTGATTTTATGATAAAAGGTATTGATGCTAGAGCGCGTTAAATTATTGCTGTTTCCTGACTTCACACAAAAACAGGAAACTTGCTTTTTTCAAAACGCTATAAAACGTACACCGCTCATCGCAAATGAAAAATAAACCAATGTATCAGATAGGAAATTTTACGTTCTTTAATTTGGTTTCGTGATATTTTTCGTAAAATGAATATTTGTTTCAAAAATCGATGAAAAACCTAACAAAAGAGCAAAAATTTGAGATTTTTTGCAATTTTTGATGTGAAGATGACTTTGAAAATGAAAATAAACTTAAATTTCGGATTTAGCGATGCAAAAAACATATAAAATCGTTCCTTAAAACACCCTCATAATTTAATATATGAATTTAAAATATTGATCAAATTCCGCCTAAAACACCCAATATTTCATAAATAAAATTAAAAATTTATTTTTTTAAGCATTCTTAGTCATCAATGAATCCAAAACAATCCATTTTATTGGTAATATACCGGAAATAAAGCGCAGATTGCAGATTAACAGCCGCGTAAGTCCGTTTGGTCTGCCAGGCGTGAGAGTTTTATTATCGATCTTTGCTTCCCTCCCTCCCCCCTTCTAAAAAAATAACAATGTAAAGCACGTTATTTATAGAAAATTAAATGCTCTTTCACTTCGTATAAAATTTTTATTAATAACATGAATAGTTTTCATTTTTTAGAGGGTAGAAGTGCGCGTTTTCCTTTTTTTGCGGAAAGGCAAAAAAATCGATGTTTTTCAGCGCGCTCTAGCTTCAAAACCACTCTTCAGAAAATCAAAGTTGATGAGTGCATTTTGTAGGAAATTTTGTTTTCTTTAACTTTGTAATAAGAAAGTTTTTTCAAAAACTAGTTCTATAGGGTTAAAATTACCAAAATTTGAAAAAAACTCGATTTTTCCGTGGTTTTTTCGATTTTTGGCAAAGTTGCGTTCGGCGCTCGAGGTCGAAAACTTGGATTATTCATTAGGCCAGCATCATAAACAAGTCTGCAAAAAATCAGAACTACCGGATTTGACGCATGCGGTGATGTATAAAGTTACTGGACTATAATAGCTTTTGGGGAAAAAGGTTCTTTACACCTAAGGTGTTCGATAAAGGAGTTAAAGCACGTCCTTTTCTTCACAACCTTTAAAGCTATTTTTAGAAAAACTGTTTAGTCCGCAAAAATAAACTCTAGAAGAGTATATAAAGGTTGGTAGTATTAGGGAATATTTCCCGGGGAAATACATGAGGTTAAAGTAAAAGTATAGATAATAAGGATATTTTAGGGGCTGAAATACTGACCTAGTGGCTAGAGTATCAGACTATTACGAATCTGAGAGTTCGAATTTCCGATCGGGAATGGATGTTCGTTAGGGGCCATTCATTAATTACGTAAGGGTCCCGAGGGGGAGGGGGGGTTGGGAAAATCTCTACATACCCTGACTTGGGGGGTGGGGGGGTCAAATCAATTCTTACGTAAGATTTTCCAAGCTAATGTAAACAAATACCAATTAAATAAACTGTTGAATCCATCTTCTAGTTGTCAAAAGTCGAAACAAAACAAAAGCAAAAAGAGAAATTTTTATTAGTTTTGGTTTTAACCTTTTTTGTTAATCATTTCGTGCGCTAACATTTTATTATTTTGAAAAAACGAAATAAAATCTTACGTAAGAATAGGGGGGGAGGGGTTTGAAAAATCTTACGTACCCTTACATGGGGGTAGGGGGGGTCAAAAATTGCCAAAATCATCCTTACGTAATTAATGAATGGCCCCTTACTGTCTCTGTGGAGATGAATGAATGTCGCCCCCACTATAAAAAAGGTCGAGGGAATATCGGATCCAGCAAAGTTTGTCTGACGTCACGGACCGGAAACAGCACATCGTGGCGCCCCTACCGTGTAAACATTCTGTTTCGCTTTATTTTTGTTGACATTTACGAAGATGGCGTCTTTAGTCAGAATTTTATAAGCTTTTTTGTACTTCTGGTAATCTTTTGGAAGTATAATATTTTCACTTGGCCTATTTATATATTAGTTTTTCCGATGTTCTTGTGCTACTGTTGAATGATTAAACCTAACCGCAAATTGGTAACTTCCTTTTTTCGAGTAACGAAAGTTATAAGTCTATTGAGTATTTAATTTGTTTTAGGTATCTATGAAGAACGTCTTCTGGCCCAAAAAATGTCACTGAGGTAATGCTGGTGGTTTTAACTTCACATTTCTCAGTGACACTTCTTAGGCTTTATTGTTCAACGTAATAAATCCCATCAGTTGGCCGATGTCTTCCTTTATCTACATAACTTAACTATGTGATCAACACTTCTGGTATGTTATAACACAAATATTTATCAATTTATCATATGCATTTCCATGAGTAATATAGGAAAATCTTGTAGTATATAAGCTTTTTAGTATTTATGTAAGTATGTTTTAACTGAGTTTGAGTCCTGATATCAATAGTTTAAATGCATAACAGTAGAACACTAATACTTTGATAAAATATGCAATTATATAGTAAGGGGGACAGCATAACTGCGATTTGCATGAATAACATAATTATTGTACTTTTGAAGTATGTCTTATAAGTACTACAGGTGTTTTTTTAACCTTAATTTTTTTAAAGAAACATTTAATAGTACATATACAGGGTAATTCTGAATTCATCATCAATATTTGGTGGGGAGGAAACCTAGGCAAGCTTATTTCCAATTGGAATGGGGAGACGCAGATACCCCGTTAAAGAGCTAGGACCTAATGTAGAATGAGAGCGTTACGAAGGGACATTTTGCCAGGCACGTTTAACGAAACAAAACATAATAAAATGAAAAAATTTATTGCCTAATTAACAGCAGTATCCGTACTACTTACACCATAAATTTGATAGAAATTGGACAACTTGCTAAACTGTGGGGCAAGTTTTAGAACGTGTAATATAATATTAATCTTTTAGCCAAAGAAGGGAGTTCCAAGTGTAATCGTATTTAGAAAAATTATCATTGGGGAAGGAATTTTAAATGATCATACATTGATCATTGAAACTGTATGATCGAATAAAAGTATCCCTAAAAACATTTACAGGTAAAAAACTTTTCTTTAAAGTATTACCTTTAATTTATTAAAAATTATACTTAAGTACTCATAACAACAAATGTTTTATCATCTTTATGGAAACCTTACCTTTAAAAATTATTTCTTTAAGATAATTAAATCTTTCATTACCATATAATTTACATCATTTTACCAGATTTGTGTTTATTTACATGTGATTTTGTTATAAAGTAGAACCTATATAACAACACATCCCCTTGATAAAGTGTGGCCTGCATCATGAAAATTAGTAATAAAATACCAATTGTTTTATAACACTGACAATTAGGAATATTAGTTAAAACAACTATTTTTTAGTCTCGGAAGGGGTGGCACTATGTAAGTTCTACTGTATTTATTTAGAAAAAGCATAGTTAGAATGTTTCAAAATAGATTTATTTTAATTTTATAAATGCAACGTCAATTTGTTCAATTTCTTAAATTTTCATTTTTAACTAGTTACAATTACTTTTCTTGCCTTTTTCATTGCATTGACTTTCATTCCTACTCTCCCTGCTAATCCCTTTTTAGCAAAGGTTTTGAGCTTTCCATACTGCTTCTGACTTTTATTTGCACCTGGATTTGTTATCGATGCTGGACAATCCAATTTCTTGGTAGTTTGGGTCAAATTGTACGTGTTTTGAAAACAGTGGTCACCTTTTGCCGAACCAAAGGAAATTAGAAAGGAATATAATTCATACAGATTGATATTGAACCTAAGTTAAATATTCATAGTTACAGTGCTCTGCTTTTCATATACCTATTAATTTGATTCTAAAAAAATTATTGGATTGAATGTAGATTATAAGAACATAACCTATCTATCATATAATGTGATATTTAAATCCTAAAATAGTCCTGAAATTTTAGCTAAGGCCTGTTCCAGGTATGATTAAGTACATAACTTTTGGAAGTAAACAATGACGATTGTTTTCTCCCATATTTCGCATTGTAAAAAATTATAAGACCATTTCACAAACTTAACTCCTATCTGTTTGGATAGAATCATTAAATACACTTTGGTATGATGCTAATACAGAAATATGTATTCATAGTATTAAATGCCAATAAAAGCAATCTAAAAGGGGACTCATCAGTGGCAACCCGATGAAACAATGTTATGTGTGTGGCGAACCATGAGGTTCGTCATCAAAATTCAAATAAATACGACTGCAACACAGAGCACGGCCTGCCCTTTTAACTGCTGGTAACTATATCATCATCTTTTGCAATTGTTTAAAAATTTAGTTTGGTTTAAGATAAGGAAATAAAGGTTTAGTGTTTTTTAATAAAATGTTATTATTTTGTGGGACTATTTCATTGGTGACCCAGACATGAGGACCATGAAGTTTGTCATCTATGTTAATGTTGTATACTGTTAATATATCATTATCAAAATAAATGTCAAGTAAACATATATAGCGCAACTAGCATCAGTCTAATTTCTACCTGCCCTTGCTTTGTTTCCATGTATTTCCGCTTTTTCCCACGATTTTTATATTTCCCTTGATAAGTGTAAATTCTTGACCCTAAATGAAAATTAGGGAGTCCATCTTTCCAGTGGATATTCATATCTGCAGAAATTTCACCTAGATATGGAGGTGATGAATATAGGAACAGGGTAAGATTTACATGTAGTCCAAGAAAGATAAGGGTTGAAGTGGAACAAATTGTAAAAGAAAGTTTGATGGGTGATTCTTATAGAAAATTTTCCGTAGAAAACGATGGTGAAACGTATACCAAAATTAACCGTGTCCTTTAGCCAATATGGCGGATTTTCCAAAATGGCGGACAATCGTTTTTAACTTATTACTTCCTAAAAAATTTTAATAAAAATATAATTTCTGCAGTAAATGATTAGAATTTAGTAGCAAAAACAATGGGGAACTGTTTTTTTCTCTTACGATTTGTCATTTATCCAATATGGCGGATTTTCCAAAATGGCGTCCACTAATGTTTATAATAAAAAAAATTATGATGATAAAATCGTAATTTTTTCAGGATATGGTAAGAATTAAGTCATTATAATATTCATATCAGTTTTCTCCCCTCAATGTATCAAATATGGCGGATTTTTCAAAATGGCGGACAATCGTGTTTTACTTATTTGCTAAAAATCGTTAATAAAATAAAACTTTTGCAGTAAATTATTAGAATTTAGTAGCAAAAATAATGTGGAACTGTTTTTTTTCTCTTACGATAAGTCATTTATCCAATATGGCGGATTTTCCAAAATGGCGTCCACCTAATGTTTAAAATACATAAATTATGATAATAAATTCGTAATTTTTACAAGATATGGTAAGAATTAAGTCATAATATAATTCATATCAGTTTCCTCTCCTCAATGTATCAAATATGGCGGATTTTCCAAAATGGCGGCCACTTATTAAGATCCTTTTTATTTTTAATTGTTATTTTCTTCATAATTAGAAATATTAAATGTAATTAGGTAAAATATAAGCAGAATACTTATAATTTAACAAAATTTACGGGTAAATAACGTTAAAGGTAGGTAGAAATTCAAAAATTACTATTTACCACTTAGTTTGAAATATGCGGCCGCCTTTTTGGAAATTATTTCAATGTATCGCAAAATCTTGGTAAATATACCATTTTATAAATAATTTAATACATAGTTATTTATATTATGCCAAAATAAAATTTTTTTATATGTAAAAACGTTAAAAATAAAAAGGCTCTAAATAAGTGGCCGCCATTTTGGAAAATCCGCCATATTTGATACATTGAGGAGAGGAAACTGATATGAATTTTATAATGACTTAATTCTTACCATATCTTGTAAAAATTACGAATTTATTATCATAATTTATGTATTTTAAGCATTCGGTGGACGCCATTTTTGAAAATCCGCCATATTGGATAAATGACTTATCGTAAGAGAAAAAAAACAGTTCCACATTATTTTTGCTACTAAATTCTAATAATTTACTGCAAAAGTTTTATTTTATTAACGATTTTTAGCAAATAAGTAAAACACGATTGTCCGCCATTTTGAAAAATCCGCCATATTTGATACATTGAAGGGAGGAAACTGATATGAATATTATAATGACTTAATTCTTACCATATCCTGAAAAAATTACGATTTTATCATCATAATTTTTTTTATTATAAACATTAGTGGACGCCATTTTGGAAAATACGCCATATTGGATAAATGACAAATCGTAAGAGAAAAAAACAGTTCCCCATTGTTTTTGCTACTAAATTCTAATCATTTACTGCAGAAATTATATTTTTATTAAAATTTTTTAGGAAGTAATAAGTTAAAAACGATTGTCCGCCATTTTGGAAAATCCGCCATATTGGCTAAAGGACACGGTTAATTTTGGTATACGTTTCACCATCGTTTTCTACGGAAAATTTCCTTTAAGAATCACCCATCAAACTTTCTTTTACAATTTGTTCCACTTGAAGCCCTTTTTTGAGCTAACTTTCTTGGACTAATGAGATTAAATGAATTTTCAAGATTGCAATAAGAAATCTATACAATGTAATTATATATATAATAAAAAAATATTTTGTGGGCTTATTGCTCTTTATTCAGTATAATACAGGTGATTTCATGGTTGAAAAGTTATGCTCAGGGGTCTGAACTTATGTCTTCAAATTTATCATTAAAAATTTTTATTTCAAATACAGATAAAATACCCTTTAACCTCCACATAAAATAAAAATTTGTTGTTCATAAAAAATTTTTAGGAAGTTAAATCATATAATTGGAAATTTTTAAGTAAATGTGAATCTTTCTCAATCCTTTCTAACAGGCTAAAATTTTAATACTGAGAAACTACTCTCGTTTTTCATCCAAAAATCCTTTTGACCTTTTAAAAACATTAAATTTCGGAAATGTTTTTATTTCGTAATTTTTTAATTTATCTTTAAAGGCGTCAAAAGAATTAGCAGAATCCATAATATAATAAGTAACCTAACAAAACAACTACGGACGCGGACGAGGATACTTCGGTTGCTAGGAGCAACCAGATCAACGATGTGCTGTTTCCGGTCCTTGACGTCACACGAACTTTGCTGGATCCGATATTCCTTCCACCTATAAAAAAGGGTTATGCGAGCTAGTGTATGGCTGGCTGGTGCGGGTAATAGTATCCGCCTCAGTAGAGTCAAGGTTCACAGGTGCTCAATGGGTAACGTAATATGAATGATACTAACAGCTGGACATTGACTAGAGTTTATCAAGTATCCACCATTGGGAAAAAATCATCATTTGAAGAAAAATCTTATTTTAAATACCTTTCAGTTAAATTTTGAATAACCCTTCCAATTAATTTGAACTATGTTTTATTCAGAGGTGCTACTCAAAAGCCTGGAAAGCTATTGGAGTAACGAAACCTTTCATCTGGAATCCCAAATTCCAGAATGCTCCAAAATACGGAACGTTTACAGATTTAAATTTTTTTATTGCTCTGATGGTATGGTGAATGTTTAAACTGCAGCCGTATGTAAAATGCTACTCGATCGTAGATATGGCGGCGAAACATTTTTTTTCAGAATGGCTTAGCTACTATGTATGCTACTACTTCAAACTGATGGTGGGACTGTATTCTTCGTAAAAGATGTTAATGTTTCAGCCCTGAAAATTATTTTTTAATTGGACTTAAAATTGCACTTTCTTACTGTAGGGATTGGCTTCCGCCAAACGCCCTCTCTAGCCAACGTTACCAACCCTGCTCGACCGGTTGTTGGTAAACAGTTAGTAAAGTTAAGACGCTAACACGATGTAAGCAGTATGATGTAAGAACGAGAAAGATGTATGTTATAATTCTGATGATTATTCTGTTTTCACTTAAGCTTTTTGTTTAAATGCTAATGTATCTGTCTTTCCCTGTTGAGCTTTTCGAAAGTTTCGATAAACCCAATACTTTTGGGATTCATGCTGCTAAAAAAACTGGATTTCCACGGCTACCCGCGGAAAAGTAGCACCCTAGTATACTTGTTAACCCTCTAATGCCCAATACCAGAAATAACTATGCTAAAATTATTTTTCCCTCATTCATGTAGTTTGGGGCCAAATAAAATACATATGCAAAAAAAAAGAAATTTTTTTTGAAACTGGAGGCTAAACTTAAACTTTATAAATTATACCACCTAAGGGTGCAAATACAGTAAAATCCCGTTATAACGAACTTCACAGGACCGTAAAATTTCTTCGTTATAACGGAAATTTCGTTGTAACCGTACTATCGCTAATTCAAATAAAAACGGTTGGGGACTTTCTGTACTTTCGTAATAACGGGATTTTTCGTTGTATCGGTATTCGTTGTAACGGGATTTTACTGTATTACTGAACATGCTGAAAATGGATGAAAAACAAAAATTGGTTCTTAATAAAAACATGCTGAAAATTGAAGCTAAACTTTTGGTAGCATATTGCCACCATGGGCAGAAGAGGGGTTCATCTCCTTTATCAGCATCAGAAGCTTATATTAAAATTAATGAATAACGACATTAGTTCCTTTATATACTAATATCTCCATCATCACTGCACTAAAAGACACAAAAAGAGTCCACCCTGCCATTTCTTCATCACGATTAACAACCTTATCTGGACGATTGGACCATTGATCGCATGAGGTCGGTGCTCCACTCTACAAGTGGCCGTGTTCCCAGGCCCCCAAATCCGCAATAAAACAGATCAATGCGATATCAACACACACCATATGCTCCTCATGCAACAATGGCATCCATCCGTAAGGAGAGGTCTTAGAAAGAGACATTCTGGCCTAATAGCGCGGGCCGATAGTTTTTCGATAACAGTGGCGATCAGAGGAATTGTCAGTGGCATGATAAAGGAAATTACGGGTGTAGTAGATAAACGTGGTTATTTTATTACCCTAAGAATTAATATTTATCAGAGAAGGTGTATATATATTTTGGCAGTTAAAAAAATAACTAATATTATATACTCTTAAAATATATTGTCTTGTTTATTACTGATTTGAAAGAAGTAATTTAATATTACACTGAAAATTACAGTTTTTTGAGAACCAAGATAAGTGTCATTCACTAAAAACTTCAATCACTTTTTAAGTGATGTGCCCCCCAGTGTTTCTAGTTACCGAATAGTCACTTTTTGTGACCTCCTCCTCCCCATTTTGTGACACTTAATTTTTACAACTTTTACAAAGAACTCAATTTATTTTAAAATTTCAAATATTACATCATCGTCATTATTGGTAGGGAGTTCTCATGTTTGTTGAGTTTCCTTAAATCGCAAATACCTAGCAATAGAAGCATTGCTTTCTCTAGAATTTTAGCATCAAATGTAGAAAATTCGAGATCAAACATCACATTAAAAGACCATATTTTAAAGTGTGAAGTCACTAAGTTTTAACACCCCTTTTCCACATTAATTATAAAATTGTAGGACCCCTACTATGGTGGCACTCGATACTTTAGGAATACTTAAGCAGTGATACTTAAAGTCAAAGTATTAATCAATATTACTAAACCCCTTGACTCTACTTTGACCAGTACCATTTGATATCCAGGAATACTCTTTTGCTCATCCTCAAGTAGTGAATGAAGTTAAAAGAAAATTATCCACACGATGTTTTAAGTTGTCAGGGTTGGTCTAAAATCTTAAATTTAAAAAATTATTACCTTATTACGATAATACAAATGACATAGACTGTAAAACTCAGAAGCATAACATAAACTTAGAAGTAAATTCCCTTTTCTACGTCCTGTATAGAACACGAAGCATAAAATCCGTTCTTATGAAGATGATTGCAATAACGAAAGCATACTTACCTGCACGAAACATTCCCCGTTCGATATAATACACCTCATAAACCCTCAACAACTTTCCCGGAGTACACCTGTAATCCTAGTTGGAGTCTGGCTATAAATCATATTTCACGGTAATTGGGACGATCAAATGGTTCGCTCGTCGGATTAACGAGCGGTTTTTGCGTCGAAAATATTTATAAGCGGGTTTTCTAGATAGATGTAACACACCTCTGCACCTTCGTTAACGCATAATGCAGGGTGTTTCAACAAGTCCATACCCAAACTCTGCATAGGGAGATTCCGTATAAAGTTTGTCCAATGTTACCTCTAATACGACTTTAAATTTTCGAAAAATGTGATGTCACATCTGATAAAATTACTTTATTTCATGCATAACAGTTGAAACACATTTATAACATCTGAACCTCAGTCTGAAAAAATATCCAAATGAGTAAAACCTCACTGAGCGATCACCCCTATTCAATGACCACCTTGGTGGATTGATAAAAAATAATTTTCCCTCACAAATTAGTGCATACTTAATTATCGCGACATGGGATTTCTTAAGCATAAAATTTATTACAGCCCTCTCAGTGAAAGCCGTCCCAAATCTACGGCAGAGAAAAGGGGAAAAGTGAGTTTTAAATATCCATTATACCTACGACTTATAGTTTAAAATAGTATCTCTATGAACTTTTGAATGTGCCATATAACGACTTTGTCACAGAAAAAAAAACCCTAATAAAACCCATAGTTATATTTTTTCAGATTTTTCGGAAGTTTTTTTTTTGCTGCAAGAATAACTTTGAGCGAGTATTATATAGTTTAAAAAATCCATAAAGTACAAATTTTTATTTGACTTATTTACTAAAAGTCCATTCCATATAGTAATTAATTTAACCATGTTGTCCTGTATACATCATATTAATAGTAAAGAGCTATGCAGCTTTCACTGAATAAACTAGGCCATCAGAATCTGAGTTTTCTTCTGTAATTGGGGAGATCAAAGCATATACCGCCTCGGTGTGTAACGAGAGATTTTCGGAGGTTTTCCCGCTAAGTCATAATCATAACGAGCTTTCGTTTTGAGCAAGAGGAGTTATTAAATCATTAATTCGATCAGGTGCTGTGATGACTCCACAGGGGGGCGGGTTTTTTCGAGCTTGAAATTTGAGTTCCGAGCCTCGTACATTGAACTGATGATTTTACAACTCAAATGATCTTCTAAGGAAGTGTCACTGGGTTTCTAGAAGGTATTTTGGTTTTCTTTATAAGAATATTAAATAAAAATAAGATGCCGTCTTAAAAAAAAAAGGAACATGCTGCGTTGTTTACATATTTAGATAGTGTTTTAGAAAAAAAAGTTAATCCCAAAAATTGGATGTTTGATTATCGTCATAACCCAGCCGCTTCCCAACAATATCCACTGTACATCATTTGTCGTATAGAGCTGCACACTGCTCATTATGTTATCACTTTTTAAATGATTTAAAGAAGTAGTTTTATTTAGATCTCAAATAAAACACAACCGTTGTTCAAACAAAAAATTGGTATTTGACCTTCTACCAGTGGGAAGAGACAACAAATCCACAAAATTATACGCTCAAAACTTAAAATAAATGGCTAATTTACAAGCTATTAAAGTTAAAAACAAGCTTGAAAAAAATTTATTTCAGGCTTTTTGACGAATATTTAACACAGTTAACAATAAAGCAATGATAAAACTTTTTTTGTTCAATACCAGTCCCTTATTACATGGTTTCATTGAACACCAAATAAATTATTCATGAGACCACTGGTATGAAAAACCTTGAAATAAGATAAAGAGCTTTCTCACCTCTTGTCCCATATCACTTTTGTAGCGCACGAACTTGTTCATTCCCGGTCTCCAGTACTCCAGCATGTATTCTTCTGCGAACTCCAGGCCCTGACCGTTCCCGAAGCGTCCTTGAGTAGCCACTGCAGAGACCACGGTCAGACCCCCCAGAGTGATCTCGAGGTACTCCCTGACGTCTTTGGAGATCTGGGGCTTTGGACACCAAGCACCGCCGATCAGGTCTTTGTTGAGCCTGAAAAAAAAGAAAATTTTAGAAATGTATTCTAAATCACCCACACTCTTCGTTGATGATGTAATATTAGTTGTTGTTGTTGTCGTGTGCCACTTGGTACTACCCAAGCTCCACAAGGATTCAAGGCAAAGGGGGTGCGGCTCCTGAGAAAGTGAGGCCCATAAATGGCAGGAGTCCGACTTCTGCCTCATGAGATGATAGATGCTGCCACTATCTATCGCCACCTCCACAATTTTGCCATGTATCTGAAGGGGAGGGAAATAGTCTCCAGACACCTGGACCCATGGTAAACTGCGCCATGACGGACCACAGGACGTAATATTAGTTAATTCCCATTAATCAGTTCTTGTCTACTCGGAGTACTACTACTACTACTACATGGTGCGTCTTCACTTATGCTATCTGTCCTGTTTCGGCAATACGGCGAGACCAATAGGAGAAATCACAGTGAGATAGCTATAAAGTCTCTATTTACTATGTGTGGTTCGTTTATTGGTTTTGTAGACTGGACGTAACTCAACATAAGTGGAAACGCACTCAATATCCCTTTATCTCCCATTTCATGTGTGAACTCCCAGAGATATTCGTGTGTTCCATATTTGTGAGTTAAGCCAACACATACGTTTACCTGCTATCAAAAGATATTAATATTTAAAAACCATTTCATGAGGAAATATCAAAAACATTCATATGATGATGCCACTAAGAAGCTATTGAATTTATTTCACTTCAAGCAGGTTGTATTTCCTTAATGATGACAAATCATGGACTATTTAAGTTGAGAAAATATAAAGAAATTTTTATAGTGAGAATAAATTCATAACTATTGTGGAATCCCCCGCAATAATTTTTCTGAAGTCATCAGAGAAAATCTTTCAAAGAGATTGATATTTCACAAAAATAACAAAGTATTCAAAAGTATCAACAACCATTAATGACGACAATACACATGGGAGTTATTTAACACTAATTTGCGGCAAATGCAAAATGGAGGTACGCTGCTTGAATTAACATTTGAACTCCAGAATATGTCCTTTGGGTTTCGATTCTGGGTCCTTCCTTACTTGAAAACAGCTAACGGTTTGAATATCACCTGTTTGAAGATTCCTGGTTTATGTTGCCAAGAAGGACATTAAATAGAAAAAAAGCCCACTGTTTTGTTTTCCAAAAGCAATTAATCTACGTGACTTCTTTATTGGCTACAATTCTCTGAAGGAATACTTAACGAACAAGTCCCAAGATTTATAGATGATGGATCTACCAACATGTCCTGAGCCACAAAACAGCCAGGCAATGGGATTTGCGTGACTAACTGAGATTACCTCAAAAGAATAACCATGAATCACAGTTTTCAGGTTAGCAGCTTTTAAATCGTACTTACTTGTCAGGCGCAAAAGATTGATGGGTATGCACACTCCAAAACATGGCATGTTTTATTAGATTTACGAATGGTGTTAAGCTGACGAAAATGTTAGAGACAAAGAACTCTTGTCATGCTGAAATGTATATCCTTGTTTATGCTTTTTCCATTTAAATGTAATAACTCACTACCATTCTTTTCTAGTTTTCAGTGAAAAGGTTTAGGTAGGCCTAATAATCATGTTGTTTGAATTAGAATATTAGAGGAAACAGTCGCATGACAAAAATTCATTATTTAGGCTTACACTGACAACTAGTAGTAGAGAAACTAGAACCCAAAAAGCTATTTTCCGTACATGTTTCAACTCATAAAACATGCTAAATAAGTTTCAGAAAGGTAAATCTCACGGTACAATTGAATACATAGAATATTCATGCCTCATAAACAGCTACTCTCGCTTCTAGAACTTGCCATAAGCCAGCAATTCAAAGATTCAATGACACAAGTGTCTCCTGTTAAGTCTAGATAAGAATAATCACTTGGATGCACGTGAGGGAAAAAGAAATGGAACGATGGCTGATTTTGTCGACATAAACTGATGATGGATAGGATGTGAGTATTCTTTAGAATTATATATCCCTATTTAAGGCAATAAATTTTCTAGAGGCTTTAACGATTAATATAAGTACCAGTCTCAGTTTATCAAAAATGTAAGGACGCTTTTAGTCAGATACATACAGTAAAACTTATCTAAATTGTTTCTTATACATCAATGATTTTAACAGGATAGGCTTAAAGAAAAGTTTCATGAAATGAAGCAATTGCTAATTTTTAGGCAAAAAAATATAACTAAACTGTAAAAAAATATTTAATTTTCTTGAACTCTTCACTTTGAGCTTACAAAGACGCTCCCTTATAGTATCGTCCATACAAATCACTTCAAAAAACTTTTAACTGATTGAAAAACAATCCCTTAAACCCCAAACTTTCTAGTCGCTCTTAGTTTAAAATAATAGAATTATGCCATGGTATAGTCTGATTAAAATTGGTTGGTTTATGGGAGTGATAAATTGTATCTATGTTTGTCCCTACAGAAAGTTATGATAAGAACTGCTTTTGCCCTTATCCTTTGAGTCCTCGCCACTCCAAATTTTTATATGGTTCAATGGCAATATCTAGCACTTTATGATTGAAAGGTTTAAAACGGGGTACTCAATTTCTTTAGTCTTTTAAAATTATATAAAATCCTTCTGATATACTTTAGGCACCCCTCATTTGCCATATAAGAGTCTCAGGGTGCCCCAATTAACTGAGGAATTAAAATAAGAAAACTGTGTGTAAAAAATTCCTAAAAATCATAATTTTTATCGCCAAATTCAACCCTAATAGACGAGAAATGCAGAAAACCGCCAAAATCTGGCCGCGTTTTCTCTCAAGCAGTTATTAACGACCGTATTCTGTGCTTTGTGACCAGCAGCAATCAAAGGAGGATACCACCAATCAGAGTCGACGATTCCTTCTTTAATTGGTGGTTAACCGCTGATCAACTAGCACAGAATACGGCCGTAATATAATTAGGACAATCAAAAAAGGTTTATCAAATGCACGCCAAGTCGTGCTAACTGAATGGTTTTTGCAACCAGAAAACCCAGTTTTCAACACCAATTTACTCCTCTGCTATTGAAATTCAAAATCTCACAATAAGTGTTTGGAGTCACAGAGTAAAGAGTTAACAGAGGTTACAAACGGCAGTTTTCCTCTTTAGGATTGTAATTAATATCACTAGCGGCCAATCAGAGAAGGCGAAATGCAAAAGTGATTCCTGATTGGATATGGAACTTCTATCAAGCAGCATTTTAGTTTCATTGGTGCTGATCTTTTCCCTCCACTTACGATTTGGATTTGAGTGACAGCTTCAGTGGGCGAATGACAGAGAACATGAGTGAAGTGGAACTATAGGAGGCGGTTTTTTATGTACCAGAAGTTGTCTATTGGGAAAAGCCCTGTTAAAAAAGTTGCCATTAGCGTGTTTGGAGATGAATCCTCTGTTAAAGTCGTCTATACTCTGTGTTTTGAGTCATCTTATGCCTGTAAAATTTTCGTTCTTTCTGTGAGTTGTTGAGCCTGGGAACTTTTACTTGTTAAATAACTTCCAAACGAACCTATAATGATACTATACATCGGCCATCAGAATGAAAAATGCTGGAGAATCCCACTCCAGGTCAATCCCTTACAACCCCTTCATTTATCTATAATTTATCGGACGCGAGCACAAGAAGTCCCTCGACGCAGGGCCGGACGACGATAAGAAAGCGATCGCACTCCGGGGACACCGACACTCAGCTATTTGTCAAAAGGGGTCATTAATTGGCTTTTGGAGGAGTAATCAGGAAGAGAGATGGATGTCGGTGTGTAAGTGATTTTGAATGCAGCAAAGTGTGGAAGTTTTATATCAGTTTGTGTTCATTGCGTGGAGCGAAGAGTTTTGGGCCTCAGAGGGAGAGTTGTTATAGTTAGGAGAGTATGGAGGAAGAAAAGTTATAGCATCCATTTAAACTAGTTGAAAGTAGAAATTAATTATGAAATTGTGAGTTTTAGAGATCGGTTGTAAAATTGTGAGTTTAAGATAAATTCATGAAGTTCACACTTTGTTCAATTTCTGAATTGCAAAATTGTAAATTTCAAAGGCGAATGAAGGTTAAACCATGGGTTAAACACACTGCATAATTTAGCGCCACCGTAGTTTCTTAAGCTACACTTCAAATCACTTTCTAAGAAGGATGGAAATATTTCTACCCCCTATAACAGGATCAAAGCTGCAAAATTTATCATATTTTGTTAAGCCAATATTTACTCTTAAATCCATTATTTCATCTGCTTCTAGGTAGATATAAAATGTGTGTAAGAATATCTTTAAGTAGATTTAAGGGAAGGATGTGTTTGCTGACAATGTTATTAGAATTGATTCAGTTGACTGAAAATTCTCCCCTAAGTTATGCACAAATATCTTTATTCCAGCCTTTGGAAACTTAAGAATCACGAAAATGAATTTTAGTTCTGAATCAATAAGCTTGAATGGAATGGATATGAAAACAGGAAAGGTTTCACCAACGATTTTTCAAAGGATAATTAACTCAAATGTTTCGAACAATAAATTGGCAATATCACCACACCATTCACTGGTTAAACAGCAACTAAAAAAATATTTATCGCAATAAAAAAATATTCCCCTAACAAACCGAAGGGAAAATCATCTCCCATTGCGTTGGTTGCCATGACAACAAAAAGTCTTTTCATCGATACGTGATTTTGATATCATTAATATACACAATCACCGAAGAAACACACCTAGCATTAAAATACAAATGCTTCGCTTCGAAACCCGTGATGAAAGACAAAAAAGAACAAATTCCCTCCCTTTCAAACCCCCTCTTTTCGTGTTAAAACACCTTCTGTGGCGAATCTCTTTTACGGAAAATCGAATACATTAATATTTAAACACTTTGAAACGGCAACAACAGTTCGTTTATCGCATTCTTTATGTTTGGCGTATGTTTTGTTGTCGCCGTAAATCGCATTTTTGGCGAGGAGTTTCGGGAATTTATATCCTTTTAGCTCAATAAAAGTTTAAACGTAAAAAAAAAGCTGAAAATTAGGATTTTTATTGCATTTAGTCATAGTAAAAGATAACTGTTTGATGTTCGAAAAGTTGTTGGATGATTTTGTTTGTATAAAAGTAGAAAGGGATAAATTATAAGTGGAGAAAGCGAAATGCAGAAATGAAATAAATGTTTTTTTTGTTTTGTTCAGTTGTGCTTAAACGTGGCCTTTAAAAATATGAGGACCTTTTTTAAAAAATAAGAATGATTAACTTATAAAGCAAAACAGGATAAGATATTTCATTTCTAAAGTAGCCAGTTTATTGAACGAAATAGGAAATACAGAAAAAAGAGTTAGTGTGTCAAAAGTAAATTTTAAAAGGAGTAGATCATGATCGTCACAATATCTGTAAAAACATATAAAGATGTAGTGTTCTGTACAAAAAGAGGCCTTTTTAACAAAGTTAAGCAAAGTTTTTATAAAGAGGCGCCTCAATTTATTTTATTCAGCCTTTTCACATTGGATATCGTGTGAGAGCATTGCTTTTTGATGTCACAAACTGGTTTCTCCAGTTTCTCTTTTTAGTGTAACACATTTCGAGTACTTCTATTTAAGAATTTGAATATTACCACATTAATTTAGTTTTAGTGATAATTTATACAAATTTAAATCGAAGGAAGTTATGAAGAGTTGATTTTAATGTTACACCTTTTATATCACATAGAATTTCAGCAAGCAAAAATTGCTAAAGTATGAACATGTTTTTGACATTGCAAATGAAATTTTGAATTATCACAATCATGTCCAAGATAAATCTTCGTTAAATTTACAAGACTTTATTTTTTATTAACCGACTGTTTGTAACGTTTAAGATTTTTTAACCTTAAACGTTTTCGAAAATTCCAAATATCCTTCAAATTCTTACAATGTCTTTACAAAACATTCAGATTTCCTGAAGAATAAGAAAAAAATCGAGTGAAGTAACCCTAAACACACTAAATTGGCGGCTCTTCTAAAAAGCTCGCCAAAACAAAAAAACGTGCTTTTGGAGAGAAGCACCGTATTGAATATATAAATATTAAAACGCTTTCGTAGAAAGAGGAGAGAACAACAGTCTGTGTTTATCACAATCTTTATTTCGATGAATAATTCTCCGCAAAACTTTAGAACAATATGCGGAGGTGGTTTTTTCAGTGGTTTTTCTTTCGAGAAGAATGCTCGAGAAATAGATCTTAAGAAGACAGTTGTTCGTGAGAGGAGCAATTGTCAAAAGAGAGGATTCACATTGGTTTTATGATTCTTTTGTAAGAATAAAGAAAATGTGTGTGAGGTTGTGTATGAGAAAATGGCAATATTTTGAATTGCGTTGTATTTTAATATGTCACTAATGAAATTAAAAAAGTATGAATTAATTTAAAATTCTATAAACAACAACCACCTTTGTGAAGATTTCTTTTTCATCCTAGAAAAGGTTTTAGGTTAAAAGTAATTGTAACTTTATGTAATTTTACAATAGAAAATATGTTTCAAACGTCATTAACAGAATAGTCCATTGGTTTTATAATTTTGAAATATCCTATAGTATTCTAAACTAATGAGTTATACTTACAGAGATGTTTCCTCTATTATGAATTTAATAAAACATTATTGAAAGGAAACTATTACCAACCCTCTTATACCAAGGATGTATCACAACTTATTAAGGAAGAAAAAGGTAAAAGAAAACAAAATAAAAATTGTATACACAGAAAATTAAATCACAGCCCATATCATTGCAATGACGATAAAGGTATAAATTCATCGATATTGACATCGATAGAAGTCACATTTTACACGGATCTCCAAATCCATAAATCGTAAATAGAGGCATTTTTGGTTATTATATTCATTTTTGGTTATATTTATTTTGGTTATTTCATCATGAAATCGTGGTTTTGTTTAAATAAACAAACGGCTAACTTTAATTACTCTCATTCAATTTCCATTTATTAGGTACTTCATCACATCAAAATAGTTTATTTCAACACGGTGATCGGAACGCTAATTAGCATGAAAATTGAAAACATTAATTGAGCAATCTGATTATCTAACATCTGTGTAATTGTACTTCAAAATTGAAAACTAGAGTTATTTTAATTGGAGGAGATTTCATATTAGAAAGAAAACGAAAATATCCATTCAAAAATTATCTCAGGCTAACTGAAAAGAAAGGAAAGATAAACAATTAGGATTGAAGTGAAATTGAGAGGATCAGATTTAAAGGATCCTTTCTGTTTTCGGTTTGTTTAAGTTTCAGATGTATAGTTAAACTGTAATCAAATATGGTATTTAAATCTATTCATCACTTAAAATAAGAAATATATATTTCTTTTAGGATAATTTTTCAATTAATTTTCCGCTAATTGAAAAGGGGGTTATATAATTAACATTTATTAAATAATGCATCAAGTTTCAAACAGAGAATTAATTTCATAGCAAAAGGTTATTATTGCCTTATTTAAAATTAATAAACGAGAAAAGAGATTTGTCATAAAAAATAACTCTTCAAAGCTTCTTCCCAATAGAATAAGATCTATAAATCAAAGAGAAGGCCCATATGAATATATAAATTACCAATCAACAATGAAACATGATTTTAAAAAGGGGCCAAATTGGTTAAAAGCGTATTTTTACGATTTTACAAACTCATGAATTAGTTTAGGCTAATTAATTCACACCATTAAAATGATTCAAGCCATGTCTGCCTATTTTATACCATTATATCAGATTATACTCCGTGTAAATATAATAGGGGGCTCGTCACTATAGTGTAAGGGAATTCTTCGAATAGAATAAGGGAAAATTACGTAGAAATATTTACCTTGCGTTTTGCGGTCCAACACTTGCTAAGATGTAAGACGAACTGGCATTAATGTCTTCGTTCTTTATCATACCCGACTCCATGCCGAGAGGTTCCGTACACCCTTCTGTAGATAAACAAAAAATATAGTTAGTCAAGTAGCAGCTCCGAATGACACAGGAAGTATTAAAATTGATCATAGCACAAATCTTTGTAATCAGTTTTATATTAACTTATAAATAGATTTCAAAGTGCCTCCTAGGGTTAAAAAATAATAGTAATAAATTATGCAATAAGCACCTAAAATAAGTGCAGTACAGGAAAATTTATGAGAACTGGAACAAAAACAATCCAGTAACTATGAAGTGTGGTAAGCATATTTCTATATAAGTATATTTACAGTTTATTGTGATAAAAATATGGGGTAGCTTAAAAATGTTTAAAATGTAAAATTACTTTTTACAATTTTTTTACAAGGGCAGGTCCAAAATAATAATGTCTTTTGTTTTAAATACCCACGCTACAAATCTGTAAAATCAAAAAAATGCCTAGAAATCTGATCAAGATTATCTTCAGAGATCCATATTAACGAGGTTTAATACTATTAATTTAAATAAATATGTTGAAGTTCTATAATTAAGGTCGTATGACATGAACAACCAATGAGACAACTATAGATTTCGTTCGGTTAAAAAAGGAACAACAGGTAAAGGGAGTAGCTTTTTTTTTTTCAGCATACTGCCTACTACTAAGGAAAAGCTCGTTTTACAGGGCATTAAAGTTTTACGGAAAAAACAATATTCCAATCTTTTAGTATTAGCTGTTTTTCTCCCACTGTTTTTTTTTTGGAATAAAGAATAATTCTTAGTCTAAAAAGGTCAATTGTAATATGAAAATTGAAACATGATCTGTACCATGCCGCTTTTTTTTAGCTTCTACTCCATTTATCAACCATACATATGCGGATACTTCATACTGCGGATACGTCTGCGGATACTTCATACAATATTCTAAGTCTGTTCAATAGTAAGATAAAAAGAAAGGAGATACTCTAAAAAAATTCTACTCCATATTTTAAATCAGTACTGGTAACAAATATTTTTAAGCAAGGTTTTTAAAAATTTCAAAATCATTCTCGATTAAAAAAGCAAAAATTTTTCATTTAAATTATGGTTTTAAACTTTTCTTCTCCTTTCAGTCTGTATTTCTTCAAAACATATAAAAAAGATTTTATTATTTCTCAAAATTCTTGTAGCTAAGACTCTTTTCATTTTCTGAGGTCTTATATCCATTTAAACTAGTAATTTATTAATTAATCTAATTTTTAATTTAATCATATTTCCTCAGCATTTTAAAAATCTGAATTGACTTATTTTTAATTAGAGCAGGTAATTAGTACCCGAGCATGAACACTGTTAAACTTTTAAATATTCATTTCCACTTCATACCAAATCCCCACTACAAGAAGTTTTCGCCTTTGCTAAAAATCACCCTGATTTTAACAAAATTGCCCTTGAATTAATCATATTTATATAAGGTATCTGAGAGTCAGCTCAAATACTTAAAAAAGGCTACGCCATAGGTAAAATCATTTACACATAAAAAACCCAAACAGCAAAAACCATTGCGCATAAACGAATACCTAAACAGCCGATTTCAATTGCGATAAAGCGAGCAAAACTGAATTCAATCCATCTCAATAAAAGTCCCCCAAATACACCATGAAATTACCCCTTTTCAATCTCTCCTCACTCAATATATTTTCTGGGGAGATAACGTTCTTTTTTGGAACGTGTAGAATTCCTTTGGCGGCTATTTTCTTTCACTCAGGATGGGGTGATAAAACGGGAGCGTTCGAGAACATTGTCAGAGGGGCGTTTTCTTAAGAGGTTCTGACACTTGAGGGGGAGGGGACTTCTATCTTGGAAGTTCTTGAGACCTACTTCTACTTGGGTTATATTAAAATGATTCAATGTGCATTCAACTTTGATTGTAGGAGAAGGCAATAATATGAGAAATCGCATTTAAAAACAGCCATGAGGACTTCTAGTAGAAGTCATTTAGAACGTCGAATTCGTTGTATTGAATGGTGCATGTATATTTAAATGTACATTGCTAAAAGGAGATTTCCTTTTGCTTTTTTCTAATACCTTTAGTTCATGGAAAGAATTTAGGTTATGGTAGAAAGTTTGATAGATTATTTTACTGTGTTCAGAGTGTTCTTTCTAGGGCCACCCCTATTTCATAGAATCTGGTAATTGTTTAAATTTTTGACAATTTGAATAACATACATTACATTTCTGTACATTTAAAATAATTTAAGATGAATTTATTGACATGAGATAATGTTTTTACAGATTGTATACACTTGGAGTAAAGAAGAGTAAAATTTTTTAGTACGCATTTAGAGTAGAAGAATTATATAAACCTGTGTCATTTTTTGCGTAGTATATGTAAGAGAGAAAATTATCATATCTTGAATGCATCTATATCCACCTTTATAAATAACCGATATCAAGAAGTACTACCACGGTAATGGTATGATTACAATCTAACTATTGACAAGGAACTAACCTTACTAAGTTCCAACCAGCAGAATATTAGATATACACGAAACACAGACTGATACGTAGACGTATACAGCAACAAATACTTGAATTGATATTAGTCTTATCTGGATAAATTAACTTTAAAATGATATTGCAATCAATTTTAAATGAAAAAACATACACGATAAATCTTGTATCTTATTTTAAGCACAGAACAATTGAATCGTCAGTTTAAAGAAGGGAATAAGTCCAAAAAATGACAAATTGACTTTTTGTGCTCAAAACAATCTCCAAGCTTTGCCCTACACATGGGTGAAAAGAGGGGGGAAATAACTAACCCCTATAGGGAGATATCGCCCCTTGAAGTTGTGAAATCGTTATCCATACAATGAAAATTCCATTTCTTTTTTCGATTTTCTCAAAACATTATTTTTGGACTTATTCCCTTCTTCAAACTGACGATTCAATTAAAATGAAGAACCAAGTTTAATATTAGAACAGCCTTAACCTGCATCGAACCAAAGGTAATATTACTTTGGAAAGTAAATTTAACTCCTCAGAATACCTGATTACCAATGAATCCGAAACGTGCAATCCTTTCCCCCATTTTCATCCTTGATAACAATTTCACGGGGGATAAGGCATATCACATTATCCGAGTCTTCTGAGCCCCCCCCCACATTAATTTAGCTCTGGTCATCTCTCATTAGCATAGAGTCCGGTTCCGACCAATCCCGTGTTACCGAACTTTGACAGCTCCTCGTGTGTGACTGAGGTAAACGAATAAGACCAATCTCCATTCGGAGACTTTGAGGTTTCGGGAACTAGTAGTTGGAATAGTGTCTCGCATGAGCGTGCTATGGGATTGATTAGCTCGGTGTGAGAGACTGTCTTCCTAGTAAACCGTATTGAAATTAACTAGGTTTACTCATTTGGGTTACTGGGGAGATTATAAATGGAAGTGAAAGTCTATTTGGTACTGTCTTTTTAAAATGAAGAGTTGATATTAGTCGGAATTTTTTATACAGGATTTAAATAATTATCTATATTTTCATTTACTTTATACTAAACTAATAGTACGGGAGCTGGCGTTAAATTTCAAGAATTCATCTGCTCGTACACGATTTTAATTTTACAGGATAGTGTTAGTGGTGCTGATCATGGAATCGAGCGTCAGCTGGTCAGGTAGCGGTGGGTTGAGCGTGGGGAGGGGGTCAAAGGTACAAAAAAGTGAAAAATAAATTCATCTACCCGTGGATGAAACTTGATGGAGATGGTAGTTTAAACCTTCCTGATTACAAAAATGACCGTCATCCGGGTGGGTGGCGGTGGAATGACCGTCAGCTGGTCACGTGAACTTGCAAACAAAAAATTTATCTGACAAAGCAAGAAACTTGGTAGGAAGTCAATCTCTGTTACAGAAATAATAACGAGTTACTAGTACAACAGATTCATGAGTTGCTAGTGTAAGTTGAAGACTAGTAACTCGTTATTACTTCATGTAGCAGAGATTGAAAACCCTGCCAAGTTCCATGCATTGTCAGATAAATTTTTTGTTTGTAAGTTCACGTGACCAGCTGACGGTCATTCCACCGCCACCCAGCCAGCTGACGGTCACTTTTGTAATCAGGAAGGCCTAAACTACCATCTCCATCAAGTTTCATACACGAGCAGATGAATTTATTTTTCACTTTTTGCAACTTTGAACCCCTCCCCACGCTCAACCCACCACTACCTGACCAGCTGACGCTCGATTCCTTGATCAGCACCACTGACACTATCCTGTCATATTAAAATCGTGTACGAACAGATGAATTTTCCATTTTAACGCCAGCTCCCGTTCTATAAGGTAATGTGTAAAGACACCGTAAAAGGCATAGAATTCAGTGAATTTCGTTGTATTTTTGCCAATGCAAATTTCGTTGCCATTAAACAATTAAGGTCTATTATGTCTGATAGCCTGCAAAAACTCCTAACTACCTAGTAAACTTTTTAGGTATCAACAGTAAAAACGGTAAGGGGTCTGATTGTGGGTAATACATCAGTTAGGAAGTTTAATATGCTTAAAGATGCTTTATTTATGTTTGTTTTATCAGTTATGTTTTCAGTTGAAAAATTTATCAGATTTAAATTTTATCTAAAATTAAAAAATATTGTATAGCAACAAAAACAAATTACCATATTAATCAATCTGTTAAATAAAAAAAGTAGTTTTATTCTTGCTTTCTTATTTTTGAAGAATTTTCAATATCATAGAACAGTTTCATTTTTTTGCAATTCATTTTTTATCGTATTCCCAATTCAGAAAATTAACCTGAGAAACACACAACGCTTCCTCTTATTTTCCCCTCAACAACCCCCATTATTATTCAGCCCCTTTACCCCAAACCAACTACACCACCTTCTTCAATCCCCAACATTCACCATTTCTCACCATCTGTTCCTAACCTCGTTTAATATTCCTCGACGACACAACAACGAAGAAGCTCCGAATCCCCGAATAGTTAGAAAGAGAATTAATTAATCCACAGCACCAAAGCAAACAGATGACACAATTAAGGAGAAAATTTGTTTCGCAGCGATAGCTCTGACTGTTGACACAGGCCCTTGTTCCTCTATACACTTCGAGGAATTAATATTTCAGAGAGGGTCTCTTGTAGCACGTGTGCTCTAACGCAATCTTAACGTTTTCTTAATTAAGCGGGATTCGTTTGTATTTGATTGGTTATTTGATCTTGAAAGGGAAATTATTTAATTATTAAGAGGGGTTAATTTAGTGGAGATTAAAAGGAGATATCTCTACATAAGCAAGGAGATGAGTGTTTGTAAGGAATAGTATTGGATTGAATGTTTGTTTAGAAGGGACACTCAAATCTTAAAACTGCAATAAATATTTGAAAAAAATAATTAAAAAACTTAAATATTGTAAAGCACCCAAGTCTCGTTTGAAATTCATGCTGTCTTGATGAATTACTCTCACTCTTCAATTTTATACCGGTGAGTTATTTTTAAAAACATAATCGTCTCTTGTACAGTTATGATCATCATTGAACCTTCGGCGTTTAAGACTGAAAGCAATATAAAACTTTTCAGTTCTATACAACTGAGCCAAAAAACAAACCGAATGTTTTACTGTTATTTAATATAAACCAAATTTCTCTGAAAATGATACAAGTAAAAAATACACTGTTCTATTAAAATATTTCAAAATTGCTACACAAATGACTTACAAAAAATTTCGTATATCAAGTGTGAATAAGTTTCTCATATTCATTGCTTTGTAAGACATTTATTTTATTAAAGTCAAGTATAAAAAAATCAAAGAAATTAATATTGCATATTGGAATAAGAGATTTTGAACAGAAATATTTAGAGAACAAAAGAATTTTTTTCACAATCTTTATTCAAGAATTTCCTCTAGCATAATCATGTAAGGGGAAAGCTACATTATTTTTAATAGAAATCTTTCTACCTAAATCTAGAACGTCTTCTTATAAATACAAATGCAACATGCTCTAAATTTGCATATGCAATCTACCATTAGCTTTATTCATGCTAATCAACATGATAATTTTGCACCGGAACAATCTAGAAATGTCTTTTTATCAGAATTGAGGGAGAAAAATTAGTTATTTTTAAGGGGAAAGTAAATCTTATATAAATGAGCAGCAAGGAATTCGTAGCAGCAGAGTTTGGCTAAAAAACCTCTAAACACTGGCCTTCTAGTGACAAAGGATGAAACAGAAAATTTCGAGAATGACAAAACTTCAAAGGCGTTATTTATGAACGCTCCCTAAAGAACTAAGAAAAAATATCGACACGAGGCGAAAAGAGTTGTTCATACGGCTTCATCGGAGAAAAGCATCGACATTACTTATTCCGAAAATTCCCACTCCAACATCTTTCACTGATGACTCCGAAAATCCCTTGTCTGTTTTAGAAACAAGGCATTAATATTTCAGGTCTACGCTAACGCAATCCGTTTGGTTTTCTTAATTAAGTAAGCTAAGAATGCTCCCCTAAGATGTACCCGAAAGGGGAAAAATTGTTTAATTATTAGAAGGATCTTTGTCCGAGATTCCTGGGAATGTTGGCTCAGAGGGTTGTTCCAATTTGGGCAGACTTTGTGCGAGATTAATTAAGGGAAATTTTGTTAGAAATTAATGAGATGAATTAATTTGGTGGAAATGTTATTAGTTTATGAATTCTCGCGTTTAGTTGGATCTTGATGATTAAATTTAATCAGGGGTTGTGTTATTCTAAACGCTTTTAGGTTAGCTCGTTTGGGGTGTGATAATATTCATTACATTTAATAAAGGTACCTATTTTCACCAAAAAATGGATACAAAACAGGGTTGTTTTATTCTTGCGTAAATTATACTAGAGTAAATTTAACCGCTGGATGTAGATAAGTAACATGTAAAAGAAATTTGTACACAGTTACAGTTAAAAAATATTCTATTGGGAGTTTTAATTTAATAATTATACCGATGAAAGAATTTTTCAAAAAATTCTATAAATAAAGAAGATTAATAAAAACACTATGAGTTATTTTAAGGAGAAGTAAATTCAAAAGACCGAATTAAAATTATAATATATGAATTTTTTATTTATTTCAAAAGCCGACCTATATATTTTTTTTAGATCCAAGCTAGCTTTTTGAACAAATTAACAAAAAAATGGTATACCAGTTTGCGTGATATCTTCTAAACCACACATGGGCAACCTACGGCCCGTGGGCCGGATCCGGCCCGCCTCGCCATTTGTTCCGGCCCGCGGAACATATTAAAAATTGTACTCGAAAAATCCCTCTGGTTTTCGTCAATTATAGCGAACGAGGGGTATGGAACTTTCCCTCGAAAAGAACAAAACCATTAAAGAACTTTTTGCACAACTTTGTTATGCTGTAATTATTCTGCTTGTCACTTCGAAGAATTGTTGGTGGTAATTCCCAAAGTAGGTGGTACCGCCCCTCAGGCGGTGTTGAAGAGTTCTAGAACGGGGCGGTGATGATTTGATATAAAATATGGGGGGATAGATATTAGAATTAAAGGGGGCTTTGACTGTTTTTTAACCATTGTCTATAGTCGTTTTTCTCATAAAAAAGGTTCAAAAACCCCTGAAAGTAGCATATAATCATTTTTTAACATGCTAAAACTAATAAAAATTTCCGTTGGAGGACCCCCGGCCCCTCTTTTATCTATGGATGGTGATATAAATTAATTTAAGTGATTTGTAAGATGAAAAGAGGAAATTTTCAGATAGGGATACTAAATTTCCTTTGACGTAGCAAAGCCCAGGTCACTAAAAGGGGTTTTGTATATTCAGAGTTAGGGGGGTTACTTTTGAATGAAATAATAATTGAATTTTATAAAAAGTAGATATTAAACCGACTTATTTTTTCACAATTTCCTATTATCAACTCTACGGCCCTCCACGTCATTATAATCTTTGAGTTCGGCCCGCGGATTCAAAAAGGTTGCCCATACATGTTCTAAACTTTAATATTTCACCAATAGAGTGAGCACATGAAGTTATTCATTCAAGTAAAATAACTCATTTTTCAGAAGAACACCGTTACATTGAAGGTTCATTACTTTATATTAGAAAGACAGATGGGAACTTGGATTTCGCAAAGAGTCCTTAAATTTAAGCCAAGTCGAAGCGAAATTCCTCATCTCGACATATAAGAGAACAGATGCTCCTTGTCCGCTCAGGAATTCCCTCGGGATTTTGAACAGCACGCGAGCGATTCAAGCCTTTAACGAAAAGTTGAAGGATTTGTATTCCGAAGTTGTTCGGGAGATTTCCCTCAGGTAGAAGATTAAAAGAGGTAACGTTATATTTAAAGAGAATGGAGTTGGAATGACCTCATCTGTTGCAAACTGTTCTACCTACTTTCCGATTCAATATGATATAAGGTTGATTTAGTTTCTAATACACCTCATTCTACACGTCAGTTTTAGAACGTTCAGAACAATTTTGGAACTCAAAATCTTCCCCTTATGGCAGTGCGTATTCACTTAATAACTTCTTCTCTTTTGTGAAATACTTTTTACTACAACCCTTGGAACTTTTAACTATTTCGAAAACCAAAAAGATTTGTTTCTACTGTATTCATATTTAGCCAACTTATAATTCAGTTGGTGAGAAGTAAATTAAAGCGGTTAAATTACGTTAACTGTCCCGTTAAATATTGACAAGTTGTTTTAGATACCAATCATCATCAAAAATTGCAATCCAACCGAATCAAACCAAGTTATATTATTCGCAGCTATAAAAATTTAGGAATATTTGAATATTTGGCGACCAAACCAGTTTGGCGTTATTTAAAGGGAAAGATAACTGAAATGCAACATTTGGGCTTATGAATTTCAAGAAGGTCTCAGCAACACAAACGTATGTATATATAAATAATACTATCAAGCATTTATTTATTTTTTAAAAGGTTTTTGGAGTTTCCTCATTATCTCGAAAGGTCGTCATATAGAATTTCCACTCTTTTGTCCCAGAAGTCCTCTTTGCCTCGTTTAAATTATAACAAAACCATAGATATCAATAATACAATTTGCATTTTTACAACAATAAAGCCGAAGTTAATATTACAAACCAATAATAAACGTTTTCCTTGGTTGCAGGATGGCGCTGTTTCTTGAACTCAGATTAATAAAGAAGACATGACAATGAAAAATGATATAGTGATTTATTGTTTCAAAAATAAAGTTTATAACCAACTTAATGATTTTAATCATTTCCCCCTTTGCTTCTGAGTAAATGGTGTTTTTTCCATGATGTAGTTAGTCGTTAGCTTGACACAAATTATACTCTGTTCATTTAGAATTGGCACCTGAGACGAAATGTATTAGAAGCAGTTACTATTGTAATTATCATCGAAAAACTTTTCTTGTGCAATGACAAGGCAGCCCAAACAGAAGTAGTTAAAATACTGTTAAAAAAATCTCACTGATGTTTGTGATGAGCGTTATTAGGCGTTATTGAGCGTTTTTGATCCTGTTTGAGGTGCCAATTCTAAATGAACGGACTATAGAGGATGTGCCAAGCTAACGACTAAGAGATGCATGTTGGCTGGTTTGGTTTTATGAGAGACTCTGAGGTAAGTTCTAGCATCTTATTTTTAGAGGGATTAAGAGAAAATAAACGAAACCAAATTAAAACCAACTACCTGATACTCTTAAATAACATGCGTACTCTCGAATGTCTTGTGAGATGGTTTGTTTTTCTCACGAACACTACCGGAAAAACTCCGTCCAAGGAACACCCCCGGACACGAAGGAAAGCGTAGAAAAGGGTCATGCAATCCCTCTATTACAGCAATTGGGGGGAGAGACCCAGATGGCGAGGATCTCAGGGTCTCAGAGAAAACTGGAAAGGAGAATCAGAATCTTCTCACCCGATCCCTTAAGGTTTTTCCTTTATTCGAGAAGATGGTTTCTTTTATTGCATTGGATCGTGTTCTCTCGGTATCGAAAAGCAAAATTTGAATTCACGAGAGAGATTGAGGTAAAATTGGTCTCTTCATGAGAATCCTGGATCAATTCCCTTGCTTGAGAATTTTTTGTCACGCTACCTTCATTTAAGATTTAAGGTTATACACTACATAGGGATAAAAAAAGTAATAAGTAACCGAATTTCAATCAAAGTTTATAGAAACTGGCGAACTAAACTCAACTACAAGGGAATGAATTGTAAATGACACCCCTTTTTATGCAAAGACTTAAATTTATTCAAGTGAATGTTGAATCAAATATGAATATGTATGAGGATCTAGAGGAGAATTAATACAAAATAAGTCAAGAAAGTCTAATTTTAAGGTTTTCAACCTCTTAATGGTGGCCTTTCAATTGAATCCTTCTGAAAGGCTACAGGCACGGCCATAGAAAGGGCACATCATAGTAGAACAACCAAAATATTTTTTCATAAATGCTAGTAAGCAAAGATTATTTAAGAACTTCTACACTTATAGAACCTGTAACCTCTATTTTTAAAAAATTTTTCGAAAGTAATACGGTTTTAAGTTGGCATTTTAGTATATTGACTGTAAATCATTGCATCATTCCCTTGTACCACAGCTCAAGCTCATACAAAATATGTCAATGAGGAAGTTGCATGATTTTTTTTTATTTTTTTAATCGATTCCTCTTGCAAAAATAAGCAACTACCCAAAATTAGAGGCCGATCGAGAAATTTTTTGATTGTCAAAAAAATTAACAAAAATCCCCTTTTTAAAAGCGCGCGAAAACGCCAAGAGTTTGGATGTGACGTCATCTTATACTAAACATTGTTGTAAAGCAATGGAGTTGATGGTATTATTGTTGACGTCATCTTAGTTTAAACAATAAACGTTTTCAGTCACGTGTTTTTTTTCTCGACTTTTAAGTTAAAATATTTAATTACCTGTACATTTTTTTGAAAAACTGACTAGATATTTCATTTTACCATACAAAAAACCATACGGAACACTTGTTTGTTTTTGAAAATCTGACACATGCAACTTCCTTATTTAAGTTCAAGTTTCCTTGCAAGTTTAACGAAACTTCAAAAGTAAACGAAGTTTGGCCGTAAATGACGTAAATGGTATGAATATTGAACGTTTGTACTGCTTGGGTTGCAATCACGTCACGATTGTATCAGTTGGCCTTAAATCCTTGGACATTCAAGTAGTGTTTTTGACCGTCTAAAAACCCCATCTTCACAAAGTGTTACATCCATAGAAGATATATATACGCTACCGCTACACTATTTAATTACAAATCCCCTCATTGTGCACCCCCAAAAACCCATTCAACAGTCTCTCAGCGGCGGCGCAACAGTCCCTCGAAACCTTTAATAGAATTCACCCCGTGGACACCTCTCGATCAAAACGAGACAGGCCCAATCGCATTTCCATAAGCTCCGGATATCCGAGGCTCCGATGTCAACTACCGGATAAAACGGGAGGGATTAGTAGTAGGCCCAACTCGGCTCCCTTTGATCCCATTCTGCTGGATCAGGGGCAGGTAATTTGCTCTTTTAAATTGTTTCGCGAGGGCTAATTTATCAAACCCTGACAACGACCGCGTAGATTGGAGTTTTGAGTCAGTGTTCCTCTCTTGAGGAAATTCTGGGGGAGGTGAAGGGGTTTTAAGTGTATTGGGGAGGAGATTTTCGGGATGATGAGGATGTTATTTTCGATGAAAAAATGATTGGTAGGTGTATAAAGGATTACTTTGTTGGGGCGTGGTGAAAATGAGGAGTTTAGATGGTGTTTTAAAGTGCTGTAAATTTGATAAGGTGGATATTCTGGTTTGTCATAAAAGAGAGAACCTTGTTGAGCCAAAAAAGCTAATATTTAAGTACTTCTCTAAATAATACTATTGCACAATATTTGTATTTTTTATTATTACCCCATATTATCGTATTAAAACATATTTATATTCTTCTTCTATAAAAGTAATTTCATTTTAAATTAAATTTTATAGTAAATTTTACAGTAATTATATTAATATTTTAGCAGCTAAAATTGGTTCGTGGTACTAACATTCAAACGTATTTAAAACTCAGTTCAACCCTGAACTGTTCTAATTCAGATAAATAAAAAAACAAACTAAACGCTTATTTTGGGTCAAAAGGCAGATCACCCAAAAGCCTAAATAATTAAACATGCGAAATCTTCAGTTAGTTAATGAATTGTGTTTAAAACTATGTGTATATTTATGAAATATTAAGCAGCTAGTCAGTGGCGTAGCCAGAAAAATATTTCATAGGGGGATATTGGAATTTCGGGAAGGGATATGGGGTTAATTTAATCCTATTATAAGGTCTAAAAATGTAAATTTCTTAGTTTCGGGGGGATATATCCCCAAATACCCCCTCTGACTACGCCCCTGCAACTAGTACTTAAATTAAAAACTTATGCATTTCACTAAAGGAATATCCCAATTCAATTAGGGCACCTTTGCTGTAACAGAATATTATTTTCAATTTAACTATTACGAATGGCAAGAAAAAAATCAAAAATCTAAATAAATCAATTGAATAATTAAGCAAAATAAAGCATTGAGCATTTTCAAACATATTTTACCAGTTTACCTAGTAGGCGAATTTGAGTAGGAATTCAAAATGAGGAAAAGAATCCTTCACACACAGGTTTCCCAAAATTGTACGAAATTTCATTGCTATGTAATTAAACATTCACTCATTGCTTTGTACAAACCTTACACAGAGTTAAACCAACTATAGTTCCCTAGCAACGGGAAACCCCACTTATAGATTCTGAGTAAGATTAAATAACCTCGCATCAAAGGTGGGCAAAAGAAGCCAATAACGGTGTTTTTCCAGGGCACTACTTTCAAAATCCCTATTGTCGTTGGCGGCAAGAACGAAGCCTTTCAAGACTGAAGAATAATAATTACTCTCCAGGCGAAAACAAGCTCATAGCCAGCTCCTAATTGCTTTTCCTTCATTAGAGCTAAAAATCAAAGGCGCCGAAATTGGCGCCAATTAGAGGTGATAACGGCGCCCTAATTAACTTGCAAAAGGTGCTGGAAATAAATACCCGGGCCCGCCCCTTTGCAAAAGGTTGGTGTGGGTGACATGCTCGGGATATTCAATTATCCCGCGATCGAAGATGGCCTCAGGGACACTCGTTTTTGGTGTTTGGCGATGTTTGAGTTTTACGACGTATATCGCTGCTCTTAATGAGCTTTTCGTGAAGTGTAGAAGCTATCGTGAAGATGGTGAGAAGCGTGGATTAGTTTACCCAAGAAAATGAGAGTAAAAAGGTGTATATATTGATGGAAATTCGATATTTTTCGTTGCAAATAATAAATGTTTAATTTATAACACTAGGGAGCTACCGCCCCCTGCTCGCCAACCTCTCACCAACCCCCGTAAACTGCTGACGCAGGACCTTTTGGAATTGCTTCGCAATTCCCACAAATTCCAACTCGCTGAACTTAATACACTTTATAAAATAATTAAACAATTTACAGAAAAAACGTCATCCAACTTTCCAAAAATACGTCACCAAATCCCCTCCATGAATAAATCTACCTTAGAAGTTTGAATATATATTAACTCAAACTTATCAAAAATTTAAACGAAATGTTTTTAAAAATATTCATCTTAATTATTTTTAATCTATGATTATAAAAATAACTAATTCTAATTGTTTTTCAATATTCGGACCAAACAAAAACCATTATTTTAAAGTAACTCGTTTAGTATATAATATGCCTAGTGTTTATCATTCATATTTTTTTAAACCCAGACTTGTTAAACAATGCCGTTTAAGCAATTGAAAATAATAGGAGACAAAACATCACTCTATGTTTACGATTAATTTCGATAAAATCAGACTAAAAATTTTAAATATTGGACAAAAAGTGTGAAATTTTAGTATAAAATGGCGTACATGTAAGTTTTTAGAATATGTTTTTATCAGTCTTTGAGTGATATTTCATCAAGAAAGTTCTTTTTTAAAAGGTGAAAAAACATGTTTCATCTTAAAATATAGCGTCAATCGGTCGTTGTGATTGGATGCATAATAATTAGATTGACAATACTTGCTTTGTAACTGCGACCTTATCTGTTATCTAAAAAAATGGAAATATTTTAAAGTTGAGAATTTTTTTGAAAAATCGAAGGGCCTAACTCGGAAATCCGGAAAGAGTCCGGACATTTTGATACTATAGTATATGTGTCAATCGGTTCAGTAATTAAAAAGCCTTTCTCTGGAAACCGTTCACCAAAAACTTTTTTTTAGAATAGAGAAATAAATGCTGGTATGAATTTAAAACCACATTTAATGTTCCACACTTTCCTTAAAAACTGATAGATTTTTTTCACATTTAACAAAGTAAACAACAAAATTAATATAGAAAATGGAGGCACTTTTTTAACATGACCAGAGAAAGGGAGGGAAAAATAGCAGGAGGAATCATTGGGAACCCCCATGTTCGTGATTTAAAAAAAAGTTTCGCAACGTAAAATTCACTAAACTTGATTGAGCTGTCCAGGTTGTATTCGTCACATATTCAAACCCAGAAAAATAATAGCTTCTAACTGTACGGAGTTTAAGTTCATCCTTTCTTCCCACTTCACACAGTGACACCTACTCACACACAAGTTCCTACTCACACCAAAGGCTTAAAACTGTTATTTCAGAATATTTTACAATAAATAATTTCCAAACCCAAACCCTCCCATTCTTTTCTTTAACCTCCCAAAAAGTTCAAGTCCCCTTACCAGTTAATCTCCACAAAAAAATCTCCAAAAACATTTTCATATTTAAATAGCCCTTTTCACCCTCCAAAGTTCAGCCAACCACCCAACAATGAGCCTTCTCTTTCGCACCGACCTTGAATTTCAATATCAACACTCGACTTTAATCGTCTGCGCAACACCCCAGGGGGGTGGTCCCCAACCAAAACGTTCTGCGGTGCATAATTCACCCCCCACAAAAACATCCGGGTGACATCCCCCTTCGAAAAAACATCCCTTGGCTTTGTCTACCTCCGGAGAATGCCTCACAATTGAATGAATCACCGTTGAATCACTCAACTTGTTGCTTTGAGATGGGCCACTTTAACCCCCTGTGTTGTTGTAAAGCTTTTATTGAATTCGAATACTTTGCAGGTTTCTTCCACCCTTCTGAGCAGCTGATGGGGTTTGAAGAGTTAGTGGTCTTTAATGGAGAAGAAGAGGACAAGAGAAATACTAGGTTATCCTAACAATCATATTAACAAAATAAAAGTGAAAAAGAGAAATATATGAAAGTAAGGTTTCTAATTTCAACATATATGTTAGTAAAAGTTTGTAAATGATGTTAATAACCTAAGGTAGTAGAATATTTTTTTTCGAATGTTGTTATTATGTTCTTGGCATTACCATTATGTGTTTTGAACGGGAACCCCTTGGCAACTAATAATGCTTTACTTTTCTCACTTTCTGGTTTTTCAAAAAATGTGAACATTAAAATAAACATTACTTACTATTAAAATATTTAATTTTGATATGCTTTCGGAATCACGTTTTCAAAAACGTAAAAGATGATTGTTAACAATCATTTAAGACATTTTAAACCTTTAATTTATTTTCAATAGTTAAAAAAACCTGGTAGAAAAACTATTGGAATCTTTCAAGCAAAATAATTCGTAAGTTTCTATACATTTATCAACTTGTTAATATGTGATTAAATAGTTCAATTAACATAATATTTATTGAAAAAAAAAAGGTTTTTTGAGCATATTGAAAAAAATTCTTATTAAAGGTTTATAAAAGTTAAATAAAAGAAATAGACATTAGAATCACTAATATTAATAAGGTAATATACTATATGGATTTTAGCTGTATTAAATTTGTTTTATCATTGCAGTAATGCTACAAAAACTTGCTGTGAAGTGTAAAATTAATTACAAAAGAAGTGATGTTATATAACTCAAATTTTTCTATTTTACATTTTAAACGAATTAAAATAAAGATAAAAAAGAAAATTATTATTAAAATTCTAGAAAAATGAATTATAGCCCAAGAAAAAGTCTGGAACCGTAATAACTGCCTAAAATTAGTCACCACACTAAATATTGCAATTTTAATTTTCTCAGTTTGTTTTTTATCATCCATAAATTATATTTATTTTACACACTAAATTTATATCCTTCAATAATCTAAATACATCACCATCATCCAAGACTTCCTCATATTAAGTCCTTACCAAAAAGCGTAGCCGATACGCGCTCAGTAGTACTACCTAAAGCCCTGGATAGTCTACCTTAAGTAGCGACATCACGCTCAATCGGCCGCCATTTTGGGGAGAACTCAGTACTAGTGACGATAAGCTAGAGACTATCCGGACTAGTAGTGAGTTCTCCCCAAAATGGCGGCCGATTGAGCGTGATGTCGCTACTTAAGGTAGAGTATCCAGGGCTTTAGTACTACCTAATCCGCTTTTTTCCTTCCGCGTGAATCAGCCCCAATGACGCAACTGTTGCGCGGGGCGGAATATAAATTGCCCGGGCGCAGGGGCAAAACCTGGGCTTTTGTGGGGGGCAAAGCCGGCTTTGATTGGAGGGTCAATCCGTCAACGTGCAGTCGGGACCCTCGGACAAATTAGATTCGCTTTTGCAGCTGGGTCAATTCGAGTTTCAGTGGCCGTTATGGAAAATTGCGACCTGGTGACAGGTGACAAATGTAGTCGGATAATAGTTTTGTGATAGGATTGTCGTTGAGGAAATATGATTGATTTTTATCTGTAACCGCAGGTGAATATGATATTAACGCTTGGCGAACTAAAATGCCTATGATTAGTATCTGTATCAGGATATTTTTCTTCATTTTTTAAATACTATTTAAGAAACACACACGAATTGTTTAGACTATCTTATTTAATTAAAAGTGTAAACCTACCCTTTTTGCAAACTTATAATTTTTTTAGATATGTATACACTTGCTTAAATTGGGATGAAAGTTACATAACTAAAACTTTAAAATGCTACTAGTTGTTCTTAACAGGGCTTGAGCCCTGGCGTGGCGTTCCAATATTTTTCTTTAGGGGGGCATTAGGGCTCCACACCTTAAAAAATTAGCAATTTTGGCACCAACATTTGGCAACAACACCAAAAAAATCAAACACTGGTTACTGGTATTGAAAGTTATCTTGAGCTCATATGAAAATAGACATTCTGTTAAACTTCAAAAAGACTATCCCCGAAAATAGGCACAAGAAAGCATAAATACCTTTCTTGAATTTAACCAACGGCTATTCAATTATTTTAAAGTAATTGAAGCCAGTAAATAAAATTGGAAATAATTTAAAACATCTAAAAGTATTAGACTATAGCCACTTGTTCAGATTTGCGAATGCGTGTCAATATTGAATCTTTTGGCGCCATTTAGGTATTTAATTGAATCTTTACAGCCTAATTGAATCGTCAGTTTGAAGAAGGGAATAAGTCCAAAAATCAAGTTTTGAGAAAATCGAAAAAAAGTAATGGAATTTTCATTGTATGGATATCGATTTCACATCTTCAAGGGGCGATATCTCCCTTTTGGGGTTAGTTATTTTCCCCCTCTCTTCACCCATGTGTAGGGCAAAGCTTGGAGATTGTTTTGAGCACAAAAAGTCAATTTGTCATTTTTTGGACTTATTCCCTTCTTCAAACTGACGATTCAATTTACCCTGCCCATTTGACCCATCTCATACAGGAAAGGGTCTAAACTTGCACCGAACAAGTGAGCTATGGTGATTTTTTCGCGGTCGTTAACCTATGCCTTGAATATGGTTATAAAATACAATATATTCATGACCCTCTCTTAAATTACCCTCGCTTCCACAGCTGCTGCCACCGTACCCGGGTCGAATGGCGGGGGCGGGAATCGGATTTTACAAATTTGGAGTGGAGTTATGTCCGGGGATGTACCAAAATAATGGGAGGTTTTCATGAATCAGTGCTCCATTATACTAGTTTGCCCTTTCCTCGTAAACTGATTGCATTGTAGCTGATGGATAGCGTATTATTATTTGAGGGTTGTGAGCCCCGATGACTTTTTGATCCGATTTTCACGGTAATCGCATTGGTCAGTTTGATGTATGGGGGAGGAGGAGGGGGATGTATGGGGGGATTTATTGAATACTACAGGTTGTTGCTGCGTAATTGGGCATTTTTTATACCTGTTTAGTACGCACGGTGCAGAGGTAAGACGAGAAAAAAATTTTTAAGTTTTGGGATGAATATTAGATTTGCCCCCAAAACCAGCAGAAAATATTATTGAATAAATAAATTTTAGTGTTCTACAAAAAAAAATTCCGAGGAGTTGCTACGAAATTTATTCAATATTTCGCATCAGAAATTTGATGAAGTAGAGGAGAGGTTTGACTTATTGAAATCACATTGCATAATGTAAAATTCACATTGCATTTATAAAAAATTTCAATACAATTAACAGATTTTTCCTATAAACTATGGTAAGTGGTATAAAAGGCATTATTTTATTTTTAAACTTCATTTGAGTGAAATACTAAAAGATATTATCGTACTATTTATTTACGGCACATTTACCGTCCCTACTCTTTCAACAGAACTTCAGAGGTTGTGCCAAAAATATAATCCAATCAAATTACTGTCCTATTGTGCATTAAAGATATTTTATATCTTTTAAAAATTCATAATAAACTACGACAGTAATTATGACTTCTTGTAATTTTTCTTGGTTACTAATACTTTTTATAAATAGAAAATTAAGGTAGACGAATGTATCATTAATTTAAATATAATAAAAATTAAGTCGACCAACTACAGGCAAGCGCCCAACAAGGTCGGTCCAGTCCATTTAACTCAAACCCCCCGATTCCCAGTATCTGTCAATTTTATTCTTGAATTTGTTTAACACACTTGAGTTGATAATCGTTTCAGGTAACCCATTCCATCTGTCCACTACCCTGTTATAAAATACTTCCTACAATCCCGATTAAAATTTGCCTTGTTCAATTTAAATCTGTGACCCCTCGTTCTATTATCCGTATGAAATCTAGTCCCTCTGTGTCCCCTTGTTTTATCATTTTGAAAAATTGAATTAAATCCCCTCTAATCCTTCTTTCCTCTAGAGTGAACCTATTTAACTTACTTAATCGTTCCTCATAACTTAAACTGGATATATGACCCTTGACCATTTTGGTCGCTCTATGCTGAACCCTTTCAATTGAATCAATATCTTTTTTCAAGTATGCGGGGAGACCAAAATTGAACAGCATATTCTAGATGAGGCCTCACCAATCCCCTATCCTATATAATGGCAATATAATATTCCCGGACCGGACCTTGGAGAATCAGTTTTTTATGTAACCCAATATCGTATTAGCCTTCTTACTAGCAGCTGAACACTGTTGGTCCATTTTAAAGTCTTCATTTACCATCACCCCTAGATATTTTATCATATTACCCCTTTTATTTTGTCTCGTAACAGTACAAGCAACATAATTTATGAAAACAACCCTATTTACTCTCATTTTTATAGGCCGAGAAATTTTCAATCGGCTATATTATATCTCCTCAATCGGTCAGCACCCCTTCTTCCCATAAATCCCAATTAGACCCCCTAATCTGCCCTCGTTTTTAAAGTGGTGCAAATGAACCCCCAAAAAAGCACTCCACTGGGCCCCATATGCAGCCCCAAAAAAGCCCGGCTGGCACCAATCACCTGCAACAAGTGTGACGTCAGGAAAGCAACAAAAGGGATGTGTTCAAAAAAGGGGTCGGGTTTATTCAATCAGCCTGGAGTGGAATCGTACCTCGGGGACAGAAACAATTGGCGAGGACAAGGGTTGTAGTGGATTTGGAGGTTTTTCAATGTCGCCAAACTGTAGACGGAATGCGTGAGAAAACATTTCATTCTCTACCTTGGATCCCTATTCATCTATACTTGTTTTTTTTTATAAAGGTACACTTTTTCATCATTAACTTCGTTTAAATCGAGTTTTAAAGTCAGCTTAACTGCTTAGTCTTACAATGAAAAAGAAATTAAAGCTTATTTTTGCCTAAGCAATCAGTTTAATTTGCTTTAAAAAAGTTTTAAAACATTCATTTTGGATTTTTATCTACAAAGAAGACATCTCAATAGTTCTGTTTTTCATTTCCTTCATCAGCTAAAGTATTTGATAGTTAGATTTCAAGAAGGTTAGATTGTCCTTAAGAACTTCTCTACGGTATGATGATTGTAGATTTTGTATAAAATGTTCAATTTTGAAACTGCAGCTTTTTTTATAAATAAAAATAATGATTAATTATCTGCAATTGAAGTGCTTGCAGCAATGGGCTACAACAGCTTTACATTGAGTTAGATCATTTTTGCTGCAAGTACTTCAATTGTTTCAATACTTTGCTATCACTCTCAATCTAATCGTCAGATCATACAATCTTAGACCATTTAAAAAAGAAATTCAAAACTCCCATTAAAAGGGAATCGAGCTTAAAATATTTCCAGCTGATAAAAAAAATTTAAACACATGAAACTTAAAAGAAACTGATCTTTTTACTCCTGAGGAAATTCTGGGAAAGGCTGAAATAAATATCCTTTCACCAAAACAGCGATAAACCGCCAAAATTCAGGTCCCCTGTAAAATAGAAGCGACGATGGCGCAAGTATATAATTTAAAAGCGAACGGGGTTGAATCATGACCATCTTCCCCTTTAAAAATAACGAGCCCAGGGAAATAGCCTTAAAAGGGGGTGGCTTGGCAATCTAATGCGACGCTGTCCAGAACTCTTACGTCAGGTGAGGTCAGTGTTTAAGGGGAAAGCCCCCTCTGGGAGCGAATATTTTGAAATTTCATTCACCCCTTCGATGACACAGCGATGGGATGCATCATCCCTTTGATTAAAAAATGCGATGAAACATATGCCTGAGGGATGTATAAAGATGCATACCAGACTTTCAATGGTACTTTTAAGAGTATTGCTGGGGGTTTTGTGACAAATCAATTTCAGGTTCAAAAATTTTTTATCATAAAAGTATATCATACTGTATTCTATTGAGTTTCTTCGTCAAGGTATAGAAAACTCTAAGTATATGTAAGATTGGATAAATCATTTTTTTACTAATACGAATTTTGATGAAGTAATTATCTCAAAGTAAATTAGGCGTTAAAAAAAGTAAACATGTTTACAACAAACTTTTCAATAATTAGATTTCTCAGTATGGGAATATTCAAAAAGAACTTAATATGCATTTAAAAGGAGAGCAAATTATTGGATTTAATCTCAGGGTGAGTAAAAAATATGTTTGCAGAAAATTTCTATTTCGCTTCTACTTATACTTAAGGATTATTAGTTTGCATAGCGTTATAACGTGAACGAAATAACTGGTGCTTTCATTTGGGCTAAGATCCTTGATAAGACCTTATTTTCTTTGTAAAAAGAGAAAAAGAAATAAAAAAGAGGAATGAATGAGAGAAGGGAGGAAAAGAAAGCATGGCCAGGGATAAATAGAGGATCTCTTAATGGAATACCTTCCCGATAGGTTTCGCTAGAACTTAATCATTGACTAGCCCCCAAAGAATTAATATATTAAACTTCTTACTACTTCAAAATCAATCAGCCTATTACAGGAATACCTAGGGATGTAAAAAATATTTCGATTCAATTCCGAAATTGATTCTGGGGTTCGATTCTTTCGATTCTTGGATTCGATTCCTGAGGTTCGATCCCAACCTGAAATCGATTCCTTATGGCCAGTATCGAAAAAGTAGAATCGAATCTATTTCAATCACAAATCAAAGATAATTAGTAATTATTACTAATTTAATTAATAATCAACAAAATATTAAATTATTATCAAAATGCTAATTACTTAGTGAGCAATATTGTTAATTGTCTGTATTAATTAGAAAATTAAGTAAGATTCCTAAGATTCGATTCCTGCTGCAAAACACTAATTTATTACTGAAAAAAATTGTTAATAATTATCAGTATTAATTATAAAATTAAGTACGATTCCTAAGATTCGATTCCTGTTGGAATCGATTCCTTCAAGGGTTCGATTCCTTGGTATCGATTCCAAGGTAATCGATTCTAATTTAATTCCGGAATCGATTCCTTCAGAAATATTTAGAGCCCTAGGAATAACCCTTGATACTTCAGAAAAGTGCAAGACCGTTTTAATAACATTGCTACATTCTCGGCAATATTAACTTTCCCAAGATACGTCTAATCTTTTCCTCTAACCTAAAACTTTCCACAGAGGCTTAAAAGTCCCAAAATCATCACAACAAACCAATCATAACTCACCAACCAACACAAATCTCCAAACTTTAAAGACTCCTGTGTAAACACTCCACATCCAAGAGATTCGCTCAATAAATCTCGCATTAAACACATCCTCGATACTCTTCAACAGAAACTATGTCCGGAATTAGAGCCGCATTCCGTGATGATCGTAATAAACGATCCTTTGCTATTCGCGAGTGTCAATATTTAGACAAGTTGGCTTAAGAGTCCGTCTTAAAAGATATCCGATCGCCGGAGGGAGTTCATCAATAAAATGGCATTCGGCGGGAAAAAAGCTCGAGAGCGGACTTCTGGTCACGTCTTGAGACTTTCGGACCGTCCGTCATACTTCGTTTGGCGATCTGTCAGGGAGGTAACCAGGGGGAGGGTTAATTGGCCTGGAAGGAATCGGGAGTTTTTGAGGAATGTGAGAAGAGATCTTTATTTTTGGAATAGTTATTTAATGTTTTCTGGTAAATTAATGTATGATACATTAAATTCTTTTCTTTATTGTTACCTAGATTTTATTACTTTCTGTTAGGATTCAAGAACATAATTGATTATTGGGAGGGAACTTCGAAGTTTTAGATCTTATTTTAAAGGAGTTAGCGGTTGAAGGTTCGTTGAATTCGTTGAATTCGAATTTCTAGTTTACCTTCAGTTAAATGGTAAAGAAATAGATAACGCTGTTAAATCAGTTTCGGGAAACATAATTTCATACTTAGAGTGTTTCCTTTAAAATTGATTTTAAAAATTCCATACTTCCTTCATTAATTACTTATTAAATATAATGAAAAATATTGTGAATTTCTGTTATTTGAGCTCCTAGATGGAAAACACAGTTGTGATTTAAAACCTATTTTCTGTTCTTGAAGTATTTTGGTATTCATTTCATTAAAGAGTGAAAGTGCTGTACTAAATTTTCTCCCCTAAGCAAAAGCTCGAAAATTTTTCTACAGTCCTAATTTTACGATAATTTTAAAAAATATATTTTTCAACTATTAGGATAATTTAAGCAAGATTTTTTTAGCACGAAGACTTATTGCAATATCTATTCGAAAGAAATAATTAATATTTTACGTAAGTATTTGTGTCAAATAGAAAAATGACGTATTCATTAAATACTTTAGACTAAAAAGTTATATTCTTTATGAAGAGGAATTCTTTTATTTTTTACCTTTGTTAGATGGGGAAGTCTGGACAAAGGGGGACCGGTTAAGACTTTAATAACTTTAGAACAAACCTTGTTCAAAAGAAACAAGTATGTTATTTGGGACTTTGCCAAACAAAAGAAACACATTATTATAATAGCTAGACACGACACGAAAAAATTCTGACAACCCTCCACTAGAAGGTAACTAATCTCAGAACAGAATAAACTTCCCAGAAACCCAGTCCTTAATAACTCGAAAAACAACATCTACAAAACACTAAGTGTTTTCGGTCTTGCACGCCGATACACAGAAAAAAACTCCTACAGAGGGAAAAACCCACACAAAAAAACCAAGACTTCCTCAAAACAGTATCGTTGACAAATAACAGAAGTAAAGAATGGGAGGAAACAATAAGAATGGGGGAAAAAGATAAAGTGGAGAAATATCATTTTTCTGGGATTGCCAAAACCAAGCCGCCTCAACGCCAGTGGGAAAAATGGGAGTGATACGTGGCCACTAGCGGCAAAAAATAAATTGCTCGGACGCTAAACAGATGTCCACGTGTGTCCTTTTTATCTTGAGAAGAAGTTGTAGAGGTTTTTGTTGCTTTTAAGATATGGCTATATGCGAGGCGTCAAAATTAATCAAAAGCCGAGTACAAGGAACAGTCCTTAATTTTCAGAATGGTGGAAGGAATTTCTTCCGTTACTATGTAGTTGAGGGTGTCTGTTTCTAGATAATTCTTGTTTGAACATAGATACCTATGTCTGTAAAATAACTTAGCACATGAATTGGGCATTCTGCAGAAAATGCAAGCCATTTGCTAAAGAATAATTTGGAAATAATCGTAGTTCTTTATCATTAAATTTAAAAATTCTCATTCCGTTAATCTTACAGAAATTTAAGATTTCAACTTACATAAAGTTAAATTATATATTTTTTAAAGATTTATCCACTATACTCTCTATTAATTTAGAATTGGGGCTTGAGAAATAGTGCTTTCGCCCACGCCAGAAGAGTAACCATAATTACGATCTTCGAGAAGCCAATAGTAAGCCTTCTTCGTCACTTTGACGTGGATAGTTGCTATGGTTACCGATCGGTGGTGGGGGAAGGAAATATTTTCAAGCGCCAGTTCAAAATGAACAGAGTATGGGTATAAATAATTTGATTATACATTAAAGTATCCCTTCCTTCATAAAGCGTATTTAAATTTTAGTTTCTCCAGGAAAATACAGGATTTTGACTTTTCATGTACTTTAAACGACTACTTACTCTATGAGAATGGTTGTTACAAAATTTTACTTAGACCCATTTAGACTTTTCACCTTCGATCTCAATTTTGGAGGAATGTCAGGATTTGACTTCACATGTCATCCGAAATGACATGTGAAAAATGTCCTTTCAATCTTCAGACCTCCGATTTCTTATGGTAATGTATGATTTCTCGTCGGTGAGAATCACTCATGAACAGTGAAACAGTGTGAATGAGTCTTTAAGCTGTCCAGAGACGTGTTTCACAGTTTCTGTACTTTACTTTAGCCATTGGAATTTTATTTTAAAGCAAGGAAGAACTGTTAACTAAGTTTTAAGAAAAATATATAATTTATTTTTATTTGAAAATATGATTACTATACTAGACAGCAATTTAAGTTGAACCTACTACGTCACTAACAAACAAAGTAGTTCCCATCGCGGTGTCTGAATTTCGAGTGAAAAAAAGAACGTCAATTTTAAAATATGATTATTTCATTAAACCCATGTATAAATAGTGTCTTTTTATCACAATACGCGTGTCGAAGTTCCTCCTATTAACCCAACCGGGATTGTGTTTACTCACTTTCTTCTTCCGCGTAGTGACGCACTTTGTTCAGGAAACGTTGCTGTGAAGTATAGAAGGCTTTACTATTTCAAAAAACGTAACCAATTCAATTTTATTACATTTTCAATGCAGTATCCAAAATTCTTTATAGCACTCCCCTCCAACCCTCTGAATCATCCCACACTCCAAAACAGAACCCAGCCTAAAAGAAACCGACCTAAACCTCTTATCCTCTCACAAAACAATGTAAACCATTTTCAATATTTCTCCAATAGCGATATCTATTCCATTACGCACTTGTAAATCCCAAAAATAGCACTCTCTCTTCACAATACTCGGGATCAGAAGCAGAGAGAGGAGCCGAAAGTATACGACTGCCATCCAGGATACGATAAAAAACAAAGTCTCCAGGACGACACGATAAGTCTAAAACGCCCCACCAGCCTTTATCTGGGGCACATGGTTCCCTGGAAGATAAGCTTAATGCCCCACACACACGATTTGCCTGGTGGGCTCTTGCTACTTCCATATTTCGAAAGATGGGTTGGGTTCTATTCTCTCTACTGGGAAAAATGTCTATCCCATATTATTTTGCGTTAAACTATGTAATATTTAATGTTGGTAACTTGTAGTAGCACTGTCATACCAAATATGTCAAGTTAACGTAATTGCTACTAGAAGTAAACGACATTTAGCCATACATGACAAAAACTGGACGTAAATTGAACATTTGTGATGCTAGTTGATGAATACGTCCAGAAATTAAGTTATTCAAATGAGAAAAGTAATCTCAATTTAATTTTCGTTTCACAAGATACCTATTTCTATGATATTTTTTCGTTCTCAGAGAATTTTCACTTTCCATTTTATACGAAGTTAAAAAAATAGTCTTGATCTATTTTGTGAACCAGGAGTCAATGAATCTGGGCATTTGAAGTTCGAATTATCGACCAGATTGAAATGCTAGTGAGTGTAAGTGGGTCCACTATGAAAAGGGATTGTTCATGCGGATGCAAGTGTGGCGTGGGAAATTGTACTCCCCCTCCTTGGCTTCGGTCCACAAGTACCCACTGGGTTAACCTGAAGTAAGTATCTGCACATGTCTTGGAAGTGACCTTAGCCTTGCTTGGACTCATCGCCTTTCTTTTGGGACTAAAACATGTTAAACCAATACACTGAAACTTGTGTGTAACCAATGCTGTCTATAATGATATTTCCCCATGGTCTTCTGGTTTAGGACAAATCCAGCAATGTCTAGTCTAGAACAATATTTTTTTCTAGGTCCCTACAATATCGTTATGGACAAGCTTTACCCACTGTATTAAGAATGTTAAGAAGGTAGGTACAGTCTTCATCACATTGGTAGTATTCGTTTTACAATTTAGCCAGCATGTTATTTGGTGTACCGACAAGAAAATTTTTTCAGAGGCTTGGTCCGTACACACCACAGCTTTTACTCGAACATTCCGACATTTGACATGCGACAATGGCATTCTTTTTTTTTCAAAAACTAACCAATTACCTTCGTAAACATCCCCATCATTATCTTGTCCATCGATCTGCTGCATTCCTTCCCAACATCTGGTCCGCCATGAATGAAAAGAGGGCGCTCATCACGCGCTGCGATGGAATGTCCGTCATTTGGCCCTATCGCCCCCCGCATCTGCGTTTTATATGAAAGAGATGTTCTGGAATGGTGTTCGGAATGCTCTTCGGATGGGAGGCTGTTTATTTACCGAGATGCGGGGAAATATGGATGTTAGTCGCCCTAATGCCGAAGGATTTTGGTGTTGTGTAATGGGCTGGTTGGAAAGGGAAAACAACATCTACGTAAAAGGGTTAGAAGAAAAGGGGAATGCTATTTCAAAGGATTGATTTTTGGACACAGAAATACTCCTGCATATAAAAGGTACTGTTCTCGTTACAGTTTACCTCATTAACTTATAATAAAAACTTAATTATATTTAAAAACTTCAAGAGTATGTGAATGTCGTGAAAAAAGGTCACAGCCTACCGCCTTTGGAATAGAAAAGCCTCTGTAATTATTGACCGGTATGTTCGGTCAATCTGACCAAATTATTTAGGCCTTTTACGTACTGTGGAATCAAACTAACTTGAGAAAAACCAGCAGGAAAATATGCTTTAATTGCCCAGACTTTGACCTTGTTCGGAAGAACTTTATGACATAGAAGTTTATAAGAACTTTATGGCACTACATTCTGTAATATGAAACAAACCAATATTTTTGGTCAAAAGAAAGGAGGAGAACAAGATTTTTTCCATCACTGGGATGCCTTAATTCATCTTGAAATCTATGACAGATATCTAATAACCTAATATTTTGTTTTTGAAAAATAATTCAGAACTCCAAGATACAGATCATATCCGCAAGTTTTTAGTGATATTTCTTTAACTTAAATCTAAAATACAATTGAAATAAGGAAAATAAATACAGCAAGCATCACAAATTTCCCCCCAGCGTTCATATTTAATGAAATATGCTACAAATTCCCGGAAAGGAAACATGACACTGGTTGTAACTTAGCAGCAGGGACACTCCTGATCAAAAACCCGACCTCCTGCGGTACTCGAGATAAACCCAGGAATCCGGGACATCCTGGCAAAGAAGGATTAGCATCGTTCACACCACGGTCCGTCCTCCCTGAAGGATTGACCCCCCGCATAACTCAGATGCACATCGCCACTTCCTGAAGAGACACTCGGGGTCCCGTTACCATCCCTGAAAAATGGCCCGGACAGATGCTTCGGTAGCGGGGGCGGATTTTTGATAAGGGGTGGGGAAACCCGAGAACGGATGTTTGAGGTTTCTGACGCTTATCGAGTGATCAAGAGGGGTTGGTGGGTGGGTGAGGGGGCGAGTATCGGAGGTAATATGGAATGTTTGTGATGTAAGGGTTATCAACGCATGAAATCCCACCCTAAAGTTAAGATTATGAATTTTTCATTGGAGATTATGGGTCTACAATTTCAATTTAGTTTATCTGGGGGTGTTAAAACATATAATTTTAGTTTTGAGGAAAATAAATCTTATCTCCGTAAGTTCTTTTCATGGTTCAATACCGTTACTGACCTTTTACGCCAAGCTGTTTTAGAATTCAAAATTTAAAAATATTGCCGAAAATGCAAACTCACCATTAAAAATGTACAGTTATAACAATGGCTACAATTGAATACTTGGCTGTATTCAAAACCGGACAAAAAGAGGAAACATTTCATGGACATTTCAGATGACCCAATACGTGCTTTTCTAACAGGACTCATGTTCTAATGGTAGTTGGTTCTTGATATCTTGATCCTCAGGGGATTTATTGCTTTTCATATTGGTTTTGTAGTTGACGGGTATTAACTTACTTATTTTATTTTCCCCAGAAATTTTTTTAAGTTTTAGCAAGTAAAAGACTGATTTAACTTTTTATCATTTTTCCTCAAAGAGAAATTTTTATCTTGTTTTAAGAGTATTTGCACTAGATTTTGTAAGCACAAAACTGAGAAAATTAACTTAGACTGAGTTCATTTTAGAACGATTAATTTTTTTATAGAAAAATGAATGAAAGAAGATGAAATTGAATACAGATAAAATATAGTTTTTAATTGTCTCACAGCAAGTGGGCCTTCTAAAACAATAAAGACTGACAAATACAGGAAAATAGTCTCATCCACATATTCTATCATAGATTAATATTCTCCTTCATTCCTGTAATTCTCGAATCTCTCGCTCGTCACAAATGAAATGCATATTCCTTGAAGACGATGATGTGTGCAGGAAGGAGATTCGCGTGTTCGAAAAACATCCCATGCAAAGCGTGGTGGGTTTTGTTTGTATGTTACGACGAGGGACGCAATCACCATGGCGACGCTATTGATCCCGGTATCCGAGACGGGAAATTATGAATGCCAGGTAAGACGGAGATCAAATTCGGGAAAGGATTTCAAGAGGCGATGATTAGGGGGCGTATACTCACTGCGATCAGGTGGATCGAGGGCGGATTTTTCAATTAGCCTTTGATGCGATGGGATTAGACGGGCGATGTCACATCTTGCGGAGTGTATAAAATTCAAGGAATGGAAGACGAAGATTCTGTAGAAAACAACATTCAATGCTCTTGTTAAAAAATCGTTTCCAAAAAAAATAAATGTAGTATAGTGGTGTCCTTTAAAAAAAACCCACTTTTTCAGTTTTCCGTCATTAAAAGCTTAAAAAATATGATAATTTAATCGAACAAAATTGTGTTGTAACGGCTCGTCCTCCTCTACATTTTAGTGCTTAGTAATTTTAATTCCGACTCTCCGTTACAAATTGGCAGACAAAAAAGTAAGAATCCAAAAAAAAACCAATTTTCCTAAAAAAAACCCACACTTGAAAATACTCAAAATATTAAGAAAAAATATGATTGAAAGGTTTATTTTGATAGAAAAGAGAATAGTTAAGATAATTAAAACCAAGTTCATCACAAATTATTTCTAAAATTAAAACTGTGATAAGTTTTTCTACTCAAGAATTTTGACTTCAAAACACAACGACAATAGCGTTTTTATTGTTGTATTTTGATGAAAACGACCTATTAAATACAAATGCTTAATGCAATTTCTATAAAAAAGCTTAAGAACGGTAATTGGCACTGATATTTTATTTTAAACCCGTAACTATTTACTCTCAAAACCCATTTTCGAGTAAAACTCGGTAAAATGCTATATTTTCATGGAAAATGGCTGTTTTTGGTAACATTGAGTTTTTATCAAAAATACTGAAAAAAAATTGAGAATTACCCAAACAACTATTCTATTTGCATAATTAGTTGTATATCATGAATAATATTAAATATTTTGCAAAATTTTTTATTTATTTTATCATTTATTACAAAATGAAAAGTGGGTTTTTTTTAGGCACACTATGGGTTTTTTTCACCCCTCATTTCAAAGACTACCGTAGGGTCCCTAATTGGCCGACTGAGCTGAAATTTCAGTATTTTATTCTCATAATAACGGGATAACACAAAACCACGTGAAGAATGCTTTAAAATGTTTATAACATATATTTTTACAGCATCAAAATCTGCATAACTAAATCATATTTTTAGCCCAAAATCGACATTTTCTATTTATTCAAATAAATAAGTAAATAAACGGTTCTTTGACATGCTTTCAAGTTCCCTGCCACTCTAAATGGCTTAGGAAGACATGGGAAATGAGAATTTAAAATTATTTTAATTATTTATTTAAAATATCTCGATGGGTTTTTTTAGGGTACAATTTGGAGTGGTTTTTTTTAAAGGACACCACTATATATATGCGACTAAATAGCATATCGTTAACAATGTTTTAATGTGAAAAATCGGATACCAGCCCCAAATCTTTTACCCCCTTTTTCTATACAATTTTATTAATGGATTCCTCAAACCAGTGGCAAAAAGAAAAAGTTAATCAAATTTTTCAGTTATTTTATGTTGTTTTATGTTTTTCAGTAGAATGAATACAGAATTTAATCACAACAATTTAAAAAAACTTGCACATTGGTCAATTTTTTCTTTTTTGATAGTACCTGAAAAAGGGCCATTTTCACATGCTAATATCTCCGTGAATATTCGCGATATTTTCATGAATTTTTTTCAGTGAGTTATTCATAACCGTGACAACAATACTCTTCCTGAGGTGTTTGCTTATCTCCTTTAGTTTTTTAATTTATTTTTAAACTTTTTTATTTCACCGCTCGGGGCACTATAAGTCCACCGAATAGATTTTACAGGGTCACTTCACATACCTTACTTCCATGACCCTAGGAGACTTTGGTAACAAATAATAGCCGAGAAACGGACTTTTGAAACACCCTGTGGGCAATTCCACGGGTAACTGACTGACATTAAAAAAAAGAAAAACACTTAGTATTTTGTAATTTTCTTCCCAAAAATAAATTATAAAAAAAATTTCCACCCATATTTATTGCTTTCTTGTTAGCTAAATCTAATTGCACAATTAAATTTTCAAAATAGGTTTTTATTTATTTTTGAAAAATTTTATATAACATGGTAACTGACATAACATGGTAACTAATAAATGTTTCATAAATGTTTAGAACCACTTAGGCTCGAAAAGCAAACAAATTTCTAGTTATCATTTGTATACCAGCAATTTTCCTTTCTTGAATCTTGATAAAAAATGTTTTCTTTGATTACATTAGGTTCTATCAGACAATTCTTAAAATTTATAGAAAGTCTTAATCTTAAAGAGAATAGATTTTAAAACGAACACAAAATTCAAAAATAGCAGGGACATATAAACTGAATTAATAATAATAATAATTTTTTATTTTTTTGCTTTAAAAATACCATCTACAAAATAAGATTTGGTCACCAAGAGGCAACAGAGCCAGTACTGGTGACTACTTAAATTATATAAAAAGTAGGTAAATAACAATAATAATTAAGTTTATATAAAATTACAAAATTCAAAACAACAGAAACGATAGAAAACAAAATAAGGTTTTTGAATTAATAAATAAACACAAGACATAAATTTATCAAAATATACATAGATTAAACATTCTGGACAAAACTGGAAAATATAAAGAGTAATTTCGCTTCTAAACGTGGAAAAATAAATCAATATCGTCAATTTCAATTAAAAACGTAAATAAAACTTTCTTGAAATGATAATAGTTGTTTATTGACTGCGACTCTAATGGTAAACTATTATATAACTTAGGAGCTAAATATAAAAAATGCTTGCGATATATTTCTTTTAATAGAAATAGAAAGGGACATATTAACTGAATATACATCGGGTTTAGCATCTGAAAATCCCAAAGGAACCGAAACAACTTTAACAAAGATGATCGTACTAACTCTTCGTTAAAATCCTAATAATCCGAAAAGTATGACGAGAACCTCGAAAACAACGACTCGAAATTCCGAGGAATCATCCTTCCATTCATTCCATATCATCCAGCAACAAACAATACGAGCAAAGCGAAGCCAGGGCGGGGAATCCGCTAAAATGATTAGGAGAAGCCAAGATTCGCCATTTTAAAAATGCGGCCGGGAGTTAATATTTAATCTCAGGAGGAGCTGAATAACTCAGGTGTTCTTCTCCGGAACTTAAAAATGCGGAGATGGGGGGAGAGGAATTTTCGGGAATGCGAGAGAGAGAGAGGGAGTTCCTATGGAGATGGAAAAATGCGCGAGGAGAAGGCAGTCTCGCGAGAGAAGTTGGGATTTGTGGATGAGAACTGCTAAATGAGAAATAAATTGGATAATAATTAACGCTGGAGTGCTGGTGATGGTTATGCAATGAGGGAATGGAGCATTTTGCTGCTAAAAAATAATGTGGATTTGACACGTCTTGATGGGGGTAGTTACTTGGGTCTGAAGGAGGGTTCTTTCTATAGGGAATTAGTGAGCTGATATCTTCTGAGTTATCACCGTTTGGTGAAGGGAAAGATCGTCAAGTCTTGAAGTTATTTGAACAACCCTGGAGTTTTAGCATGGGCTGTTTTAATTAGTAGTTTTATTCATAATTAAGTTCAAGCTAAGTGTGGGTAAGAGTGAATGTAGATTTAAAATGTGTTCGCTTATCATATAGATAAAAAAGCCGGTACTTGTAGTGGTGTCCAGAAAATAACGGTCAATGTAGAAATAGGTCAGTAAACTTGTTTTTACTGACCAGGATTTACTGATTGGTTTTTATATTGACCAGTTTTTTCATATAACTCTTGGGATCAGTCTTACTCAATTTCTACACTGTAAAAAATAATCCTGCAAAAAAACAGAAAATTTCTGGCAGAAAAATTTGCCAGAAAAAATTTGTAAGTCGAAAAATCCTGTAAACAGAAAAAAGCTGTAACCTACAGGAAATGCTGTAAAAAGGAACTTTCTGTCAAGTGAGCTACAGATTTTTCTGTTGCCTCTCAGTAATTTTCTGCTTGTGCGCATGCGTGTGGACTTATTTTAGTTGAGTTTTTTTTAAATTTTAATCAATTAATATCCTGGGATAGAACTCAGGACCTACCGCATGCTAAGCGCGCACGCTACCACTGCTCCAAAGAAGATTCAGTATAATGTTGCCAATAGCTGTATTGGTTTTCGATGCAGTAAGTTTCTGTTTAAGTACAGATAAGCTAAAAAACTAAAAAAAGCTGTTTTTTACATAAAATAAATAGAAGTGCAGTGGGAATGTTACATGACAGAATATCTCTGTAAACATAAAGTCATTGTTATTGAAAATTTCTGTTTTTCTACAGTTTTTTTACAGTGTAGAAATAGAGAAGCAAGAGCAAATATAGCGTTCTTTGGGGATTGATAACAAACTAATTTGTAATTAGAGTGTTAGTTAATTAGAGTCTTTGTTGTAGAGTCAGCGCAGCTTTGTTGCCTAGGGAGAGTTTTTGGTACTGGGGGTACTGTGGACGAACTACGAGCTCTTTTGGTACTTCAAAACTACTATTTTCTTTTTGTATGTATGTGTTCGTCTTCTTTTTTTGTTGTCTCTTCAATGTTGTGTGCGTATTATTCCATTGTTTTTTTCTCTTTTATGTAATTTTTAATTATATTTTGTTGAAATAAATCCTTGTTGTTGTTGTTGTAGGTAATATTTAATTATAAAATAAAATATTGGGTTTCAAACCTTTTTAGGTATGAAAAAGTATTTTAACTTTTCTATAACTATTTCACACTTAAATATTTCATCATATCTAAAAATTCTAGGTTTTACTTCAATCCAGATGACTCATTTAATGAAAACCGGTAGAATCTAGTCTTAGTTGTTTTAAACTTCATCATGATGCTTCATATAAAATATATGAAGTATATTTGTATACTTATTGCACTTCCAGGTGATTCTTTTTAAAGAACTTTTACTCTACCTGACAGGAGAGAATGCAATAACTTTTTTTATTAAATTAAATTTGAGGTAAGGAGACCTTTGGTGAGATGAACAATGAGACGCAGTGGAGTGCGTGTGTGTAACCGCATTCGCGTGTTAAGGTGGGATTTTCGGAGGAGATACAATGTGATTAGGCAGAAGTTGAAAATGATTAACGATGCTTATCTTCCTAACTCTGAAACTTGTCACGAATCGCACAGCACTGAGAAGTACGGGGAAATATTTATAACAGTTTAGAGAAAAATAAAATTGATAAATCAAATTTATATGTTTTTGAAAGTATGTTGTAGAAGATAATTTATATCACACGATGAAAGTCTAAGAAAAACTATGTAGGTGGGGCAAAATACACTTCACAACTACAGAATCTTTAAGGCTTTAAATTCCTGAATACAGTCATGGTTTTTATATCTTGTCCATTTTCACTGGACGTATTAAAGCTTTTTATTTAAAATGGCACTATCTAGTTTTTAAATAGAATAAAAGTTTTTCTTATGAGAGCAAATCAGAATTTTTTGCAGTGCAAAAAATCCTACAAAGCAGTGACTTGTTTAAAACTGTGCTAACGATCTAGGTACTCCTTCAAGTATCCCCCTTATTTTAAAAACTGTGATTGTCTTCATATAAAGATCAAAACTTTATATAATACATTGTGCATTTACTCATCTCATCAATTATAGATGACTGGTAATATTTGCTATTTGGGTGTAATATCTTCTAAAAGAAATCAAAAGGATTTTAAAGTGTTAAAATGGGTTTACTTATAACGTTTATTGACTCTTTTAGTTTAAAAGTTCCAGTCTAGACCCAACAGGAGATAAATTTTAAAGTATTAAATTAGGATATAGAAATATATCGAATTCCTACAATTTACTCAAGACGCCTTTCGAAAACTTTCAGACTAAACCGAATGATAAACTCAGCCGGTCCTCCATATTGCACTACAGGGACACAACGGGGGGCATCGTCAAAACGCAGCACACAACCCCATAACTCCTATAAAGAAATTCCCTTAAGACACGCAATGAGGGAACGGCCCCTCAAACCCACCCCACGTGCGAACGTGAAGCATATGCATAAGTAAAGCATGTAAAAGCGTCTCGAGTAAAACTGTCTCAAGGAAAAGAGAAGTTCTTATACTTTCTTGCAAGGGAGGAGGGGATGAGAATTAAATTAAATATGCAAAAAAGCCGCTTGAAGAAAATCCGCAAAAATCTGTTCCGTCTTGAGAGGGGGGGGAGGGAGAGAGAAACTCATAATAATGAAGAAGAAACGTTTGAAGTGCTTAAGTTCCCTCCCCCCCGAATAAAGCCAAGGCGGGAGAAATTGAATTGCCTTAAAACTTACCAAGGGAGAAGTTAAGGAAGGATGCTGAAATAATAATAAAAAAAGTGTTTTTTTGTGGGGTATACTACCCACCACACTGGGCTTAAAAACTTTTTTCTGGTGGCTTGATTATATTTTCTTCAGTTCGCTTTGCTGGGGTTTATTATTAAACCAATTTCGGTGAGGTTTTTTTTCTTTGTTGTTTGTTTGCGTTCAAGGATTCTGAGGTGTGTTTTTAAATTACAGAGAGCGGGTGATTGGCGGTGGTCACAGTTATAATGAAGCGTTGATTGTTTAAGTGAGGCGAAATTAAGGAGTTACTTAGCGGAAAGTGGAGGGATTTACCTGCTGCTGGAATTAGAGAGTTTCGCTTTGGAAGTGCGGTGGTTTAGAAAATGAGAACGCAGCATCAATATCTTTGTGATGAGTTGTTAATTATTGATATAGCTGGATTGTTATGAACAAGGTGGTGTCGTTAACTCAATCAATTAGATGCTAGTTTAAACTTGAGAAACCATTTACCGCAAGCCGGGGTAATAACTTAGAATACTGTATGATATCACATTAATTCGATAATTCATTTTAATTTATCGTCAAATATGCCAATTTTGTTACACTTTAATTTGTAAGCAAATCTCCCTAATTGAACTTTAAAGGAAAGGTTTAACAAATTACACATATCAATCACATATTACATTAGTACCCAAATTTTGAATTGGATAACATTTATCTCCATTTATCGTATAGATTTTGTAATTTATAGACATTGGGTTTTAGAAGCTCTAAGTTTCATGGGGTTAGTTCCCATCAATGATAGATATTAAATTGTTGTTTCTTTGAAGATTTTTTTCCCAATTAAAATTTTACTTCATCTTCTCGAACTTATGAATTATAAAAACTAATAATTCAAATCGATGCTTTCATTTATAGAGCCCCATTATTTTTTAAATGATTTTACTTACTTTCATTTTCTTTATTTTTAGTTTACTGAGAGTATATTACTATAATAGCACATAAACTTATGATGTTTGGTTTGGATGTAGTTTTATGGCGCAAGACTCCATTAATTTATGATGTATACAGCATTATCTCAGGATACCAGTGTACTCAATGAATGCTTTTATCAATGTTTCCATTTTATTGCACTGTTGTCATTAATGGATTATGTCAGGTGAACTTATGCCGAACCCACGGAATGATTCACCTCAGTTACCAAGGCATTTCCTTTTGATATGAACGCGTGGTTATCTTCATTAAACTGATAAATAACATGATTTATTGCCTGCAATAGAGGATGTTTGCGGTTTTTGCACCGATCAAGGTGTTATCGGTATAAGTTTTTCTGTTTTTCTGTTGACACACACATATAAAAGAATCCACTTCCTTTGAGGGAATATGAATACCTCTCTCCTCCATACCTAGGGTTCTAAATATTTCTGAGAGAATCGATTCCGGAATCGAATCAGAATCGAATGCCTTGGAATCGATACCAAGGAATCGAACCCTTGAAGGAATCGATTCCAACAGGAATCGTACTTAATTTTCCAATTAATATTGATAATTATGAACAATTTTGTTCACTAATTAGTAATTAGTATTTTGATAATTAATTAGTATTATACAGCAGGAATCGAATGTTAGGAATCGTACTTTGTTTTCTGATTAATACAGATAATTATTAACAAAATTGTTCACTAATTAAGTATTTTGATTAATAATTAATTAATATTTTACTGGTTATTAATTAAATTAATAATAATTACTAATTATTTTTGATTAGTGATTGAAAGATATAAGTTCGATTCTACTTTTTCGATACTGGCTCTAAGGAATCGATTCCAGGTTGGAATCGAACTTCTGGAATCGATCAAAGAATCGAAAGAATCAAACCTCAGGAATCGATTCCAGAATCGAATCGAAAGATTTTTTAGTTCCCTATCCATACCAAATTCCTTTATCTAGAGAAAACTTTGCGGTTTGCGTAGAAAACACAATAAACCACTGACGGTTAGTTCTAACATTAAAAGTACACGTGTAGTTTCTCATAATTATTTATCCTTTAATTGTTGATGCTTTTATATTCGAATTCACATTGCATCCGTGCAGGGCCTTATCTAAGAGGGGACTTAAGGGTAAAACCTCGGGTAATTTTGACAATTTAGACCCCCTGTCGGAAATTAAAGTCTAGTAACAGCCATGTTGTGTATATCAGTCGTCAGATGCCATTCACAAATTGCGTCACATGTTTTTGGGGTCTTATAAGCTGTGTTACGCTACGTGACAAGGAGATAGTTCATAAGGTGCGGATATTACGCATTAAAAATTGTCCTTTCTTTACTAGAGAGGGATTTTACCACTTCCTTACATTATTGATTAATTAGTAACCAAAGTTACTAATTAGAAACTAAGTAATTAGCAAATAACAAAAGTCGTAAATAAAACTTAAAGACCAAAATTCAAGTTTGATTTTATACTTTTAAAGTGTGACTTTGTAATGGGAGCTTGCTACTTGTGGTGGGATGGGTGTGTTGTATATATTATATAGTCCGCTTCAGAAAATAGCGAAGCATAATTTTTAAAGTGTAAACTATTCAAAAAAAAGGTTTTTTGAAATAACAAATATCCAACCTAACTTTCAAATCAAACGCCCTCACTGAAATCCAACAGTCCATTGACTTTTTTATAACAATTATTTTATTCTAGAAAAAAAAGCCCTCGTAAGTGTTTTATACAAAGCCTTATCTTATAAGAGGGTACCATCCCTGTGAATCCTCAGAACAAATTGACTCTATATGGGAAGAAAATCCTGTAAGAGCGACATTTAAGGGCATGTAGTGCATTTCATTCTACAAAGGAACCCCACATAAACGGGCGGGGGAAGAGGGGCGTATAAAATGTCGCGTACGCTATTACCCTATGCAAATGGGGGAAATGTGAATAAAATTTAGCAGGAGGCCATAACGGCGGTCCTCCATTGTTTTTAAGCGACTCTTTAAATTCATAGCCCATAATTTTCTCCTCTTCCACTTTATCACGCGGTTTGCAGGCAGCAGCAGGACATGTGTTGCTTGTTAAGAGTTCCTCCCTTGAAAAAACATTAGAGGTTGACGAATGGGGATTCTCTTCCGTTCACTGCGTTTTATATTTGAGTTATGGAAATCTTCTCGTGTTTTCCTTTATGTTGGGCTGTATCGTTTCTGCTACTGCAGTGCTGGATGAAATAGTATACGCCGCTCTGAAAATGAAGGATTTACGATGAAAATAAAATTATTGCTCAAAATCAATATTTGTAATAAAAATTTCTCGTTCACACTCTTTGAAGATTTTATAAATGGGTTGCATATTTAAATGGCCTGACTAATGAAACGTGTATCTTAAGGCCCATATTCACACTGTTTCACTTTCACTGTTCATCTCGCTACTTTCCATAGAAAAGTGAAGGAGTAAAGAGTGAAAAGACCATTCACACCATTCACTTACAAGACCATTCACAAATTCACAAAAGACCATTTATGCTTTTCATTTTAGATGATTCCTTCATAATGAGCAAAAAAATTGATACGTCTGAATGATTCTTTGAGTGTCTTGCAGACTTATCACTTTCGGTATTCATTTAGGAGGAATCAAAGTGAAAAGTGTAACTTGTGTTTCACTCTTTACTCTTTCACTTTTCTATGGAAAGTAGCGATTCACGGAAGTGAATCACTCAGGATGAACAGTGAAAGTGAAACAGTGTGGATGAACCTTTAAGGCCCATCCAAAAATGAGGTTCCGCCGGCATACTAGTACAAGGTTTGTTAATCTTCCTTTAGGCTAAGCGCGAACTAGAGACTTCTGTCGCGGCGACTATAAACACTAGGTCACTCAAGAGCAATGTATTTCTATGGTAGATTTTTGGCATTCGGCCAAGAGTCTCGTCACCTAATGCGCGCGCTCTAGCTTCTTGCAATAGCCAGGGTGATAATTTTGTCTCTGTCGCTGTGACAAGTCTCTAGTGCGTGCTTAGCCTTATCGAAATTTTTTTTAGGATGGCAAATTATTTCTCCATTATTATGCATTGCATCTGAAGGTTCTAAATCAAAATCCCAAACAAAATTTATTTATTATAAAGTTTCTGAAATATCGATTATAATATCAAAGGTACTTTCAAATCTCATAAATTCCTACAGCTCAAAACACTTAACTACAAAACCCCAATTTCTGACACAAAAAAAACCCTCATACCACGTAGTACAACCAAAATGAGCAAATCTCTCCCCAATCCATGTAGCCCTTGAACGAAGGTTAAAACCCTGGAGTCTGTTCTGGCCACAAAGAGAACCCCCGTCTAATGGCTCCTCAATGAATGGAGGTGGAACGGATGCTGTTCTTTCTCCTCCGCATCCTCCCTTCGGCATCAGCCCCCGTAATGGGGTCACTCTTTGTATCCTCCGTCGGCGGAGGTAATGGTCTAGGATGGAGATGCTCTGGACGGCTATTGCGATGTTGTTGTTGAGGGGACTAGTGGATCGAGTGGGTTACAGTGTTTTGATTTGTCGTGCGATGATGGCTTGATCAGATTGGTAGTTTTTATGTGCTGTGGTCAGTTACTAATTTCAAGTTACATTGTGAATACTGTAGAGACTTTGAATGAAGTTTTAATGGGTATCTCCTCATATTTTTCTCTTAAACGAGATAATACGGGAGAGAAAGGGGGCTATACAATGAAAGCGAATGAGAAATGAGAATGGGAAAAGGACAGCAGAGATTTACTAATATGCTTAGAATGAAGAAAAATATCAGGTGTAATTTTCAAATACCTGTTTCTGTCATATTAAATCATTGATCATTATATCAGTGGTTCCCTATATTTCGTTTCAAAAGGAAAACTAGGGAATTACGAAAGGATGCAAAAAAAGGTAAAATTATGAAAAAGCTACTCATAGCTATAGAAGGTAAACGGTGAAATTTTATAGAAACATAAGTAAATAACTAGAAAATATAATTATCCAGGTATAATTCAGGTATCCAGGTAGTATTCCAACCAGGCCCATATTTACCATTAGACATGTATGTCCCAATCATAAAGGTATCTTAAGCTTCAAAACTCAATCAAATTTAAAACAAAAAGTAACTTTTCATAATTCCTGAGGTGTATTTTCAATAATTTTCCAAACGGGGAAAAATGTACGAAAATATCCCGATTGTTTTTTAAGAATTACAAAGAACATATATCAAAGGGCCTCTTCTTTTGTGCTGGTTTTGCTATATACCAAATTTTCTAAATTGTGCTCACTAAAACTAGTATTTGAAGACAGAGGTATGAAATGAAAAATAGAATCGTGGAAATACATATCGGGGAATGCAATAATAAAACCTAAAATTGTAGTAACTACTTTTTATGTGATTATCTTTAATAGACAGACTGTATCAAAGAACAAAAGACTCAACTCTTGTGTCAACGACTCATTTAACTTTGTTTTTACTCAATAAATAGACTGAGAAAATTTTGTGGACTCCACTAACCCCCGACGTATAAAAAAACGAATTTTATGAATCGTATTACCATCATTACATACTATAAAACATTTACAATTTTCTTCTCACATAGACACCTCTATTCATCAATAATATTTACGGCTAAAAGAAATAGAGCTATATTTCTTCAGCTTTCTAAAATAAAACATTCTTGTTCCCCTAAAGAGAGACAAAAAGTGGGTTTTGAAAGGACCCCCGATATATAATTACCCCCACCCGGTCCCCCCAGATAAATGCTTCCGTTAATGAATCCTCGTCTTGACAGCTCCGAGTTAAAGTCACCGTTACGGCACAGCCCGAAGGAAAAATGAGGTTATATTTAGGTAAGGCGGAATGGCATCACACAAGAGTCGCTTTCTCCCGCGACAAGCAATTGTCACTTTGACAAAGTGTCTCGAAGAAATTTCGTCGAATGTCAGAGGCCGACTCCCACTGATTTTTCGCTAGTTTTTCCTCTGAGTCAGATCATTTGGCGGGCATTTTTTGCATTTGGCATGCTTCAGCGTCGCCAGTTTTTTTGTGGTATCTGTGATATCTTAGAAAAAAGTAAAAGAACAATTGTTTTAGATGATAAACTTTCATTATTTTATACTTTCACACTATTATAGTTCTTCATGATTGGGAAAGATAAACTTATTTTATTAGTTTGGTTTTAATTTGATTAAATGTTTTAGAGGAAAAAGTTAAAAAGTTCTTAAGTTGAATGAGATTATGATTATGATTAGTTTCATAGATCCATAGATGCAAAAACCAGAACAAAAGGTCTAACCAGGATCTTTTCACAACACAAATTCCCAAAATATAATTTACTTACATATAGTATCAGAATAAAAGTTTTCATTTTAAAGTTCTATGGTTGACTGTAGAAAATTAAACTTGTTTTAAGCTTATAAACAATAAAATTTGGACTGAAACTAGAATAAAAACAATGCCATAAAAACCTGATGACTCCCTATAGAGAAGTAGAGGAAGAAGAAAATATTAATTTGCATTAAGAGGGAATCCATAGTTCATAGATTAAACATCTCCTTATAGATTAACTAACATCATTTTGGTGACAAATATTTTTGTTAAGTTATCAATTTCATCAGTATAGACTAGATTGATGTATTGCATCAATACTACCATCTTATTAAATTAAGTTTTTTATAAGATTACAGCTTTTTAACCTTAGTTTCAGCCGGTAAGGAATATAGATAATAAATTCTTATTCTAATTGAAAACGCCTTCCTTGAATTACTTTAGTTTTGATAATAGAGACTAACTCAAACACTACTTTTAGTTGTAAATTTCTGCTTAAATGACTAAGCAACAACTACGGAGTTGAAACACGAACTCAAAACAAACTGCGAAAGGCGCCAAAAAATGCGAGAGCAATTGCTGTGGCAGCGAAATTCCCTCGGAAAAATCCGAAACCGTGATTTCCGCAATTTAGACCCCTCATTAGTGGGAGTGTTATTTTTTTCTTCAGGTGACACGGCGACGCGTCGAGGCGCGGTTAAAATTATCAACGAACCTGATACCTCAACGAGTCTCTAAAGCGTCTCCAAACTTGTTAACTTCGACAACTTTCAAAAGTGTAGCCCGAGCATGAAACCCAACTAAGAGTATTCACTTTAAAATAACAATGGAGATTATTTTCCTATGGATTATTTCTTGAATTTCTGTCTATTTAATGATAAATTTTATAACGTTATAAACTATTTTATGAATGATTACTTTATGGAAACATCAGTTGTTCTCTTTCATCAAAAGTAGTTTTATTTGTTACAGATTTTCTTAGATTATTTATTAAAATAAGCTTTACTATGGATTATTTATACTATACCACTTAACTAAATAGTATAAGAAGGATTAATTTTACAACAACCAGTCATTATTTGAAAAAAAAGTAAGAATTAGTTTTGATGGTAATTGTTACAGCTCTTCTTATTCAAGATTATGTTATCAAAAGCTTCTGAACAGATTCTACAGTTTAAAGATTAATAATGCAGTATATTTAGTTTGTAACATATTTGTCGAGAAACAGTACCAAACAAAAATTAATTATTTGATATTTTGGCCTTCCTTAAATTCTGGCAATTATTACCTTTTTTTTTATAAAAACAGAAAACTTGTTGACACAATATTTAATGTATACTTTTAAAAATTAATATAGAATAATTAATAAGTTCTGAACTATAATTCTTAAAAAAATTAATGCATATTTTCAAGAAAAACAATTACCTACTACGACTTACAATTTAAGTGACTAAATAAAATTGTGTTGTATTAACGAGAAACAAATAAGCAAGATTGATTCAACCTTAAAAGCTCACTAATCCTGAAATTAATAACAAATAAAAAAACTCATAATAAATGAAGAAAATCAAATCAAATAAGAGAAATATTCCTCCTAACTCATAAGCTATCAAACCTCTGTTTAATTTAAAATAAGCAGATTATACTGCCGAGTTAAAATCTGTACTCATGTCTTAACTTAGAAAAATTATATATTTTTTTAATAAGAGAGACTTACTAATACCGGATTAAATACTTTTACAGTATCGTTGACGGGGTCTAAAAATGAATCTTGCGAAATGAAAAACAATTGCAAACCAAAACAAACAAAAGCATATGTAATTCTGGTGCCAACAATCGCTTTAAACATCGATTAAGAAAGTTGAAGAGGAAAGTAGCTAGAAAAAATTTTCGGTTAATTTTTAATTCTATGGCTCGTGTTTTAAGACGGTAATTAATTTCGGGGTTGTGATTTGGCCCCAGGCCAAACTGGCTAATAGGGCATTAAGCAGAAATCGCTCCACGGAATTGTTTTGAAAATTATTTATTCAATTTTCAAAAGAGGAAAAATGAGAATGGTTCTTAAATTCGAAATAAATTGCTTTGAAGTTTGAAGGGAAGGATTAAATGAGTTATTAAGGCGGATATTTTTTATTGACAAAGAAATTAGTGGAAGGAGATATGAGAGGATTTATAAGAGAGATATCAATTATTGTGGTCTGGGGAGTATTGATGTTGATATCTTGAAAGGATTTACGGCATTAATGTTATACTTGATTCGTGGGAGGGTTCAAATATTATGAATGGATGATAAAATAAGGGTTAATCCATCTGTTTGACCGTCAATGGATAGACTACACAAAAGACTAAATCTATCGATTGAGCATCTGTTTCGAGGGAAATATGTACCTGTATTCATAATTTTTCTTGTATTTAAATAATAATAAACTGAATACAAATACAAATACAAATTAAGTCGACCAACTACAGGCGTAAGCCCAGCAAGGTTGGCAAGCAAAGGATTTCAACCGTACAAAATTTTTAATAGAAAAGTTGATACTTAATGCTTAGAAATAGAATCGATAGGTTTGCCACGGTAACAACTCATTATTCAGTTTGCTAAATGTTGAGAATGGATGGGCAAAATAAGGAAGTACTAAATATGTAGAGAATCCATATTTCTCTCTTCGTTCTAAAAAAGAATTTTTTATTTTTACTAAATCCCTGAAATATAGTATTCTGTAGATATCTTTATATTTTTATCCTTAGCTAACTTAATAAATATCTCAAATATAATTTTACAATACTTAATTCATTCAACATTTTAAAATTTAATTGCTATTTAAATAAATATTAAAATGATTAATTTATGACCAATAAGAATTTGTTAAAGTTGTTTTAAAGAATAATTAAAGAATGAATGTGATTTTTTATTAATCTACATTAATTGATATAATATATGCGTTAGTCTCCTAATTTTTGAAGAAAAGCAACCCATTTATTTTAATTTATACCAGTAAAATAATGACATCTCTTATTTAATTTGATTTAAAGAACACATCCCACCCAGTGGCGGATCCAGCCTGGACCTAAGGGGGGGGCAACCACAATTTGAGAAGGTTGGAGGTTCTTCTCCAGAAATTTTTTAAAAATTTGAGTCTATTATTAAAAATACTTGGATGACGTCCCAGGGAAAAAGGGGGTCTAGGGGTCCACCCCCAGAAAGTTTTTTGAAATTTTACCTTAAAAAGTAGTATTTTGACCTAAAAATTAGGGTTTTAACTCGTCTTGGTACCCAAAGTCCGATTTTCCGGGTGGGCCGGGGCCCGGACTTAATGTGGCTGATTGCTCCACAGGTCACCAATTTTCTTCCCTCTCTTTTTTCATCACCCCAGAGGCTTATATAGATTTTTTTTGAAAGAGTCTCCAAATATACCCTCTAAAATATTAGTCATTATCATGTTTACCAAAAAAACAACAATGGGCAGGGTTAACAAATGATTAACTGGTCTCGTGGACCCTTCACTGGCGTATACTATAGATATTTATTTCAGGAGGGGCCCAAAATTATTCCTTCCATACATATTTAATAGGTTTAATGAAACTTTGTAACACATTTTAAGTATAATTTCAATTTTTGCGTCTTTAAGGTATACAGAATAAGAGAAGTTGTGAGTAGTTTATTAAGTTTAAGGTACCAAAGGTGGACTGGGGGCCCTCCCCCAGAAGATTTTTTAGAAACAGGTTTTTAACTATTTTTGGTACATAAAGCCCGAATTTCAGGTATGCATTTTCGTATATGATTTTCCTTTTGATGGGCAGTAGGGTAGGTGGGGGCAAAGCCCCGCAGTTTTTAGTATTTTTAACATTGTGATCGAAAGGGGGTAGATAATCCCGAAATTTCAATTGGAGGTGTTATATTGAGATGTTACCTACAAAATCAATCCAAATTTATACTCTTATTGATAGTATTTCAAGAGAAATTGACAATTTAGTTGAAAAAAAAATTGCGGGTCTTTGCCTCGAAAAATGGGGCAAAGACACGCACTTTTGAATCTTCGTGTCCAAGTGAAATAAACATGGATAAACAAAATGTTTCATTATAAAAACACTAGAGATAATCATCTTAATACAGTAGAGCCCCTATTATCCGCGGAATTGGGTGGCAAGGGTACCGCGGATAGCTAAAATCACGAATAACCCGAAAAAAGACTAAAAATGAGGTGAAAACACCGAAACAAAATATCTCAGCATAAAAACTATGTTTCATTGTACAAAAACATATTATGTAAAGCTTTTAAAATGTGTACAGTACAGTAGAATTATTTGCTCTACATCTAAAATCTCTCTAATGTTCGTCTAAAATGTACCCTCATCATTGAATTTTTTTTTTCGTGGCAATCGTGGATCATCCGCTCGCGAATAATGGATTTCTAATGTATTGTTTTAATATTTTTAAGTGAACCAACAATATTAAACATAAATATAATCCGTTTTAATGAAAATTGTCAATCTGTTGTAGCAACTCATTTCAAAGTGCCCAATATCTTTCAAAGGGGAGAAAAAAGGGTTTCAGTTTGAGGATTGACAACTCGGAAACCTTTATTCAACTTTTTAGGGATCCTGTAGGTTCTAATTTTGTAATTCTTCTGAAGCCCTATTTTATGTTATGTTTAAGTAAAATATCAGAAAAATTACATCAAAATGATGAAAAACAAACTTACAGCATTTTTTCAACTCGTGAGTGACTTAGGGGTACGAACTTTCGTAGAACGATAGGTCACAGTAAGACAAACCAACCACCTGGTTTTCAACTTTTAAATAGATTATTAACAATTAAAAATCGTGGTGCGTGGTTTTGCCTCGTGCGGGTTTTTACCCCCACCTACCCTATGTAAAGAATTTGTGAATAATTGCTGTCCAAATACAAAAGGGGGTCATGGGGTCCTCCCCCAGAAAATTTTCGGAAATTTGACACAATAAAACAGGATTTTAACTTGTTTTTGTATACCTTGTCCGAATTTCGGATATACGATTTTTCCTTTTCTTACCGTAATTTTTAAAAAAGGTACCTGGGCCCAAGGGGGGGGCAAAAGGCCTGTTGCCCCCCCTGGATCCGCCACTGATCCCACCGTAACCTTTTCAAAAGTACGTGTCAAAGAAAATGTCATGCCTGCAACATCCCTACAAAGGAAACCCCTCATCCCACCTCTATAAATACACACCCAAAAAGAATAGTCTTTTGTGGGTGCACGCGCCGGAAAAGAAAAGAGGGCGATAGAGAGAATTCTGTCTAAAGAGGTGTTTAGGAGCCGATAAGATGAGATCATTTGCTTTTAGCTGATAGCTCTTCCGAACGGATTTGTCGTCCCTATTTATCCCAGGAATTATTCAAGACCATATGAAGAGGAGATTTCGAGGGAGTGATGGGCATTTCTTGGCTATGATGTAGAGGTTTCTAAGCGGTGATAAAAGTTTCAGGAAGAAATTTATTGTCATAAGAGGAAGTGGAGCGTTTTGATACGCCGTCAATACTTTAAAAAATGTTGCGGTAATTTGAGTCGCAATTTCACTAAAAAGTTTTGAGAGGTATCTTTTAGTGAAATTGGGACTCAAGCATAAGAGAGTTTTTGAAAGGTTGTTGGGTTGTCCTACTTTACTCAGCAAATATTTAAATAAGATTGCCACTAGAAATTTTGATATGATACAGTTTAACCCCTTTATAGTGAACCTAGGATATCGAGAACACTCAATTATGTTGTATTTTTCCTGGTTCCCGACTGAACGATCAAATAAAGATAAATTCTACACAGAAGTTTTACATTTTTAATCTGTGCTTTTAACTTTGTTTCTTCTGTTGGTTGGTTGTTTGCACTTCCTGATAAAGCAAACAATTTATTTCGACCAATAACGTCTAACTATTGGGAATTCCACTATGTTTCTAAGTAAATTAACTAATTTTAAAAAATAAATCTAAATAACCCAAAGTTAAAATAACTATTGAAATTACTTTCAAACTTAATTATTTTAAACACGTCTGCTACCTTTGAAGTTTTCCTGTCCGATTAAACCTTTTCAATGTAAGGAATTAATCGGTTAATACACACATTTTTCATCTTTAAGAGGCTTCGTAAATTGTAACAATAAAGAAAATTCAAATTTTATACCTCTGGCCTATTGAAGTAATGACTTTAGAATAAGTTATTGTTTTCAATAAAATGGTTTTAACTTCTGTATGAAAAACGTACGTAAGACTCTAAAAAAGAACACACGAATATCTCCGTTTTTACAATTTTATTGTACCTCATTATCAAATGGTTTTTCACAGGTTTAAAAAAAATGCTCTGACCCAACTTCTCAGTGAACTCGTGAGTATTTCAGAAGTAGTTGCCCAACATCAAAACAAAACCAAATGAGAAATTTTCTTCCATGCATGCCATTTCATCTGTTAATGTTCATACCAATTAAAAAAACTCCTATATTTCCTTTCTGGCTAAGATCGCTTACAACAGAGGATCAAAAACCTTTTGAGTTGACAAAAACCACGGAATCAACAACAACGTACTGAGAGGACCATAGAGGTATAAGAATAATAGAGACGGCATGGACGGCAACCCTGTGTTCCAAAGATCAATGCTAGGCAAAAAGAATTCTTTAACATTGGAGCTCCCATAGACGCGTCGATTTCGAAGGTGAAAAATCGTAATAACTCATAGAAAAATGATCGGAAAAAGAAAAAAACACCTGTTTATGATGTAGAAGGAAAAGACTAATTATTCTGAGCTTAAAAATTTAAAATATCTCCGAAACATTTTTATGAATGGGATTTTAAAAAACTTCGCGCCGAGTTCGTTCGACTTTCACGAGCTATATTCGATTAAATTTGACAGAATTTCAGTTAAATTACTTCTAGTATTATAAAATGAAGATTTGTGATTAGATTGGATGTGTTTTTGAGTCATTCAAATCAATATTTCTGGTTGAAAATTGTTTTTTACGAAGTTAAGTCCTGAAATGAGCTTTGGCGGCCGTTGGCGATCGAGCTTGGCGCTTGTTTTGTGTTGGTGCGGGTTTAATTTTAGCGCGTTATTATTTTTTATTTTGCCTCCTTCTCAAGAATTCAAGAAAATAATTTCCAATAATTATTAAGGAATAATATAAATGCATATTCCAATTATTGAGATGCAGTTTCTAAATAATTGTGATTTTTTAAAGTTTCTGTGGATTTTTTTTGCCATATTGTAAAGACTATTTTTAGATTGCTGCTACATTAATGCTAAATGTATCAAAATAAGTTACCAATATTTACATTTATGTAATTTTTGTAACAATATTGTTAATATTATTATGGATATTTGTACAAGATTTGGGTACTTCTTTTAGAATTTTAATACCTCAATAAAATAATGTAATAATAATTAATGTCTCCATCACTGGGGCTGTTTAAAAAAATTTCGCTTTGATATCCTTGAAATTTCATAACACAAAACCTAATCAGTAGAATGTAATCTTATTAATTTAATTTACTAGTTCAAAAGCCATCAAATGTTTAATTCGAAAATATTTTTTCAGTTGCGAGTTTGCCATTAAAAAAACTGTAATCAGCAGATTGGTTGGTTGGGGTTTTATGGCATAAGACCCCCCCTATTTTCAGAAAAATATTATTTTGAAGCCACATACTCTTATGCATGAAGATTACCGTCACTCTTTTTCCTATTAGTTTTTGGGTATTTAAATTTTGAAGTTTCAAGCTTTTCGTGCCTTTTCGGTTTTTGCAACATTGTTTGCTAAGATCGCGAAGTGATAAGTAGAGGGGGCTAATGAGCTTTAATGAGAAAGGGGAAGAGTCTCCAAGTTAAATAAAGTAAAAAGTAGACCATCAAATTTCAAAGTGATAATTCACTTCACATATCCATAAACTTCTTCCCTGTATGTTTTCGGATGTAATTCGTTATTCAAATTACACAATTTATGCACTTCTATATAAAAGCAAAATTAATTAACTATTTTTTAAGTCTTTCTAACCACTTAAAGTAACAGTTTACTTTAATTTTTGTATTCATCAATTTAAAATTGCTTTCCTTTAAATATTGCGTGTGCTTTATCGTTGTGAATTAGAATAGGATATAGAGTAGTGTTAATTTCATTTATGTTTCAGATAACAGATACTGGAATTAAAATTACTTAAATAAAATGTAACCTTTAAAAACAGAAGCTATCACTAATTTATATTTTAACTGTAAAAAATACGATAGCATTGATACAAAAATGCGAAACTTATAAGGCAACAAAAAATATATATTCTGAGCGCCGCGCCGTGCCAAACAGCGCGATAACCTCGCCAAATAGCGTGAAATCTCGTAACTCATAACTTTGACATGCTAGGCAGTCATGGGATCGCTCGCTTCCGTTGAAATCGGACCCGATTCCTCCTCTATTCTTCTTTCCTAACTCTATGGAGAGGACGCATCATTTAACGAAACTCTGATAACTATCTCTTTGCACGAGATCTTTTACGATAACGGAAGCAGAAGGAAAAATACCCCAGCCAGCGTGCGTTCATTCCAAGTGGGAGTCATCAGTTTTTTGGCTACCGAAAAGCCGCAAAAAATTAACGTTTTTTTTTTGTGACTTCAAGGATCGCGGAAAATAACTTTGATGTAACCGGACTCCGATGCAGATGAGAGCGCGGTACAATTCTTGAAGTGGTAGCGGTTTACGAGGGCAGTAAAAAACGCGTGCCAGGCATCGTACCGAAAATATCCACTGAAATATTGGCTTTGGTTTGGAGTGTATTAATTTCCTTGGTGGGGTCGGTTTTTCCAGACTGTTTTAGGGATGTAATTTGCAACCATGAATTTTAAAATCGAAGGAATTAATCTCATCAAAACATTTTCTGTTCACAATACGTAGATATATTCTCATCTTGTTTTCAGTATGTAGGAAATAAGTATTACCCTAACCAAATGAATTTTTTCAGTCCAGAATTAACCGGAAAAGTTTAGAGAATTTATATTATATTCTTTTAGTATCAGAAAGAAAGTTATAGATGAGTATATTTTTTAATCTGTTTTATAAAAACCCCAAAGAGGTTGTGTGTATAAGACTTTATCATGTCAAACGCTGCTATGTAAATCGCACAGAAAATTTTGAATTTTTGAATGGGGATGGATATTTTAACCTCAACATTTCAGAAACGTATTTTCCACCCACATGTCTTTTGCAGCTTTGGAAAGTTTGTCAATCATATAAAAAACAAACCACTGCTATAATGTTATATTCAATCAAAGACGGATTAAAAAGTGGTCAAAGGAGAAGATATTGCAAATACGAATGCAAATAGTCTTGGAACGATGTTTTTTATGATTCATTTATATTTTTTTGACATCCTCTGAATAGAGTTGCAAGATGGAAGTCCTCTGTTGTCTACAATTCTTAATATAAAACTTTCCATTACAAAGTCCCTCCTGATCCCTCCAGTTCGACATGCATTTATCACAAAACTCCCTCAGCACGGCTACAACTCTCCTCCACTCGACGTCGCCAATTACCATCTCATTAATCCCGCGTTCATCAAATCGCGAAACGTCCCAAATTAAAACGGTTCGCTCCCTCATTTCGGAGTGCGTTCATTTTCATATCCATAGGAAATCGCTCGGCCGCAATAACAGACCCCTCAAATGAGTGATACGTCGGTGGTGGTGGTGATGATAAGTCACTTTCGAAATACTTCGAGTGAATATTTTGAAATGATGAATCCTCAGTAATTGCTGTCCGCATTTGCATCTCTCACTGTTTGCGCTTATATCTGATTGAAGTATCAAACAGGTTCCGGAAATTTCGGATTCGGTCGTATATCGACAGAACAAATAAGCCGATGCACTTTCTGATTATGAGGATTTTAATAAGTGTGATAGATACGATATGAATTGCAGATATGGAGCTAATTAGTATGCCTGTAGGCTTTTAAAGAGTAGGAGAAATCATTAAGAAAAATTTAATAACAAGATATTAAGATCTAGAAATGCTAATAGGAATCCTAATGAAGAGTATTGTTGCCAACGCGCGTCATGAAGAACTCACTGAAATTTTTTTTATCAACATATCTTGAATATTCGGGGAGATATTAGCATGTGAAAATAGCCCTTTTTCAGGGGTCTAAAAAGAAAAAGTTCGCATATTTGCAAATTTTTCAGTGTTATTTTGTAGTTTTGTGTCTTTTTAGTTTAAAGAACGCAAAATTTAATCTAAAAATCATAAAAATTTTTGCAAATATGCGAACTTTTTCTTTTTTTGATCCCTGAAAAAGTGCTATTTTCACATGCTAATATCTCGGCGAATATTCGAGATATTTTCATGAATTTTTTTTCAATGAGTTCTTCATGACGTTGGCAACAATAATCTCATTGAGGTTTTTGCACTATCTCTTTTAGTTTTTAAATTAATTTTTTTAACTTTTTAATTTCGCCTCTAGGGACACTTTAAGTCATTTCAGTGCTTTCTCCAGGCTCACTTACCTAGGGGCAGACCTTACTTCCATGACCCTAGGAGGCGTTGGTTCCGAATAAAAGCCGTGCAACGCAATTTTGAACACCATGTACATGTTTTTGTATTTGTATTATTTTATTTGTTTCTAGTTTTGTAGTTTTTCTTGCCATGTCCAATAAATTATATTCAATTCAAAACATATTATCTGGATTTAAAGCAGCCTGTTTTAGTTATGCATCTTAAAACCCGAACCGTAAATCTCCTTTTGGAGCAAGATTCGACAGCCTTGGGCATTCCCGTTCTTTAATTTTTAGTTTTGTTATAGACTGCCTTTAGCTTAAGGGTGGTTCATGTCCATACTTTGTAAAATGCAGGTACTTTCAGTTTGCAAGTAAAATTATTGAATTTTTAAAACCGCATTTGCATTTAATTTCAGAAGATTGTTAAAAAGTATTCGATACCTGAAAATACTCGATACCTAAAAGTATCGATACCTATATAATCGATACTAAATAATATCGGTTTTGCGCATCACTAGTAAATACCGACAAAACTAATAACTCACTTTCATCCCTCAAATACTAAGAAAACCCAAATATTTTCGGGATATTTTCTCCAACAAGAGTTCATGTATCAACAGCTTAAAACTCCTCCCGCTAAACACGCAGATCGTAAAACCGCACGGGTCTATTTTACACTCGGCCAAGGTATGGAGATTAGCGTTGTAATGGCCCAGGGGGCCAGTATTCATAATTCAAGGAGATTACGGAGTGTCCTCTTTCCTCTGCGGGAGGATTTGGGCGCACAAGACTTTCCTTGAGACTCTTGAAACATTGAGTGGAATTCTTAAAGCCCTGGGATTAAATAAGAGTGAGTGTGATAGTGGGACATCCTGCGGACAGGGGTTTGCGGGTGACATTTGCAGAGGCCTAAAGGGAGAACTGATTGGGAGAGTTGAGAAGGACGAGGCATACTGGTAATATTTTGGGCTCGATTATATTTAATCGAATTGAAATTGTTCGTTATTTCATAATATGAATTATTTATATAGATTCATGTAATTTATGTTCATATCGATTTCTCGTTGCGGTTATAGAAATAATTAAATGTGAATGCTGTGATGCATTATCAGGTGGGTTATCATTTTTTTTATGAATTTAAACTTTTATAACTTTACAAATATTTTATCGAAATATTTTCTTAACATTTATCCAGCTTTCTTTTAAATTTGTTTTTCAACAAGCATTTCAGTTTTTTGTGTTTTGTTCAACATCCTATTATGTTTGTATTTTTTTGTTTTAATGCCATTAATAAAACTGGAATAAAAAAAGATATTTTTAGTCAAATTAACACATCTAAAACTGTTCTGTCTACCTTTTATCTTTCCATATTCTAGTCTACGAGAGTTAAGAAAAAATAAGAATGTCAAAGAATTATCGCAATAAAAAATGTAATTGACCAAACTGTTTTTAAAGATATTATAGGGATATCACATAAGGGGGAAGACAGTGATATTACACAAGCTTTGTGAAGCCTATTTTGTCTTATAAATAAACACATTATTTACGTTAAATAACATAAAAAAAGCTGTAAATGTGGGATTTCTAGGGACATTATACTACATTCTATACTCTGTTCATTTTGAACTAGCGCCTGAAAATATTTCCTTCCCATCACCGATCGGTAACCATAGCAACTATCCTCGTCAAAGTGACAAAGAAGGCTTACTATTGGCTGCACGAAGAGCGTAACTATGGTAACGCTTCTAGCGTGGGGAAAAGCACTAATTCTCAGGCGCCAATTCTAAATGAACATAGTATAAAACGAACTATTTGCTCCAAAACTGTGAAGCTATCCAACCAACTTTCCTTCTGAAATGAAGATTTCTATCTAATAAATAGCTTGTCAGTCCAACCTAAACTTAGTTAAATCTGTTTTCCTATCTTCCCCCTTCAGAAAAGCAATACAAATTCCCTCTCAACTTTTCAAGAAAGATCTAATGACCCCCGAAAACACCAAGAAACAAAAAAAAGAAGGGGATTTGATGATAGAATCTGTCGGCCATCTTTAAATTTGCATCAAAGCGGTGGGTGAGGCGGCATTAAGCCCTTGGAATTTCAAACTCCGATTATTCTGATCACTTATGGAGCGGTAATTTCTCTTCTGTTAGTGGCAGCTGTAACGGGAGCTTAAAGTTTGTATCGAGGAGTTGGCGGCAGCGGAAACCTCGGGACCTGTGGTCAGAGAAGGTTTAATGATAATATTGGTTTGGAGTCGGTGGAATCACTTTGAATGCCTTTATAATGAGTTTGAAATGTTTGGAGGTTAAACTTGCATTTGGTTACCATGGGAACACTTAAAGTAAGATTATGTTCTTGTTTTTTTGTTTTAAGCACACCGCCATAAGGGAAAGGATATAAAAATATTAATATTTTAATGTATGAAAACTTTAAATACATTTTTTCCTCTTATCAATATCCTTAAACTTTGTTCTTAACGATTTCCACCAAAAGGTTTTGTTCAAATGCGGCTTATATTAGTTTATTGGAAATGTAGTATAACTTTTAGGTATAGAAATACTCCACGGTAATAAGTATTCATACAGCATTCTATAACATTGTAGGAAACAAATTACAAAATAAAGACTTAAAAAGTATTTAGTGTAAGACCTACATAAATACAAATACAAATACAAATTAAGTCGACCAACTACAGGCGTAAGCCCAGCAAGGTTGGTCCAGTCTTTTTAACCCACACTACCGGAATCCCAGTATCTGTCAATTTTCCTCTTGAACTCGTTTACCCCACTTGAATTTACAATTGTTTATGGCATCGCATTCCATCTATCCACTACCCTATTAAAAAAATAATGCTTCCTACAATCCGTCTTAAATTTTCCTTTATTCAATTTGAATTTGTGACCCCTTGTTCTATTACCCGTATTGAAATCTAGTCCCTCTATGTCCCCTTGCTTTACCATTTTAAAAAGTTGAATCAAATCCCCTCTAATCCTTCTTTTCTCTAGAGTGAACATATTTAGCTTCTTTAATCTTCCCTCATAACTTAAACTGGATATACCCTTGACTATTTTAGTAGCCCTATGCTGAACCCTTTCAATTGAATCAATATCTTTTTTTAAGTATGGAGACCAAAACTGAACAGCATACTCTAGATGAGGTCTCACCAAGCCTCTGTATAGTGGCAAAATAATATCCTCGGACCTTGAAGAAACAGTTTTTTTAATGTATCCCAATATCCTATTAGCCTTTTTACTAGCAGATGAACACTGATGTACCCATTTAAAGTCTTCATTTACTATCACCCCTAAATCCTTGATCATATTACCTTCTTTAACTTTGTTCCCTTGCAGATAAAATTCTGCCCTACCATTCCCCCGCCCTATAAGAAGTACCTGACATTTACTTATGTTATAAGGATTTCATTATATTTGTATTTAAACTATGATTAAGGGACAAAATTCAAGGGTCTGTATCTGCCTACAGGGGGTAGTTATTTTTCCCCTCCCACTTTTTTTGGTATTTATTCACTTTTTTAAAGTGACGCTTCAATATTTTCTTAATACGAATATGCTTTAAATCATGAAGTTTTTTTTATTACAAATCGTTATTTTTTTAGATCATAAATTGCAAAAGAAGACAATTGATAAATTTAAAACGACATAAAAAATAGAAAGCAAAGAAATAGGACAATATTTTAAACCTCTTTTATGTGTTTTGTGCTACATAAAAAAGCAACATGAAAATATCCTTTAAATCGCTTATCTAGTCCTTCCCATGTCCACCCCCAGTCTTATAAAAATTCGACCCACTTCTCCATTCCCTATAACAACTGTTAAAACGGCGTTCTCCGAACAATAAAAAAGTCGTACGGAAGGGGCTCCAAGTATCGGCCATTACTGAAAGTCCTTGGGGACTCGTATAAACATATTTACACTCCACGTTTGACCTGGTCAACAGCCGCACGGGACTTGTCCAAAAAGACTCCGATCGTTTGGCTACAAAGCAGGGTTGCTAGATGATAAATGATGCCAAGGGCAGACAAGATTTGTGGGGAAAATTGAAATTACAATGAGGTATTCTCCAGTTTTGAGATTAAATTTTATTAAAATAGTAGATAAAAAACCACGAAGAATGACGTTTACATAAAATATTTTTGTATCCCAGTTTCTGAAATATAAATTTTTTAAATTTAATTTTTTGTTTGGGCGCGAAAACACTTTCGAATCACAAATCATGCGATGTGACGTCACATCCAATAGAAGCCCGTTTTCTGATCACGTGAAAACAGTGAACACAATGGTTTTCATGCGCTGTGATGTCACATCCAATAGAAGCCCGTTTTCCGACAACGTGACTTTTCTGGCATTTTGGCAAAAAAAGTTGAATTTTAAATTATTTAAAACACATTTTTGAACTTAAAAATCAGAAATTTGGGAGATAACCATAATGTATCAAAATCAAGCAAATACATCACTCATGCAAATACCTCATTGTATACGCATTTAGGTTCCTTATATATATCACTGTAAATAATCTGCCACATGGAAAAACTGGGTGTCTGGACTGTCCATTTTGTCCAAGTTACGTTTAGGTAAAAAAACTACAAGATGGTTTTTTTGTGATTAATTTTACCGTAACGTTCCGGTTATTTTCTAGGTACTTAATTTGGAAAAAATGGGCAATCCAGCTACCCACTTTTTTCCAAGGAAATTCGCAAACTTTTTAACATACTGTAAGCTATAAACGCTCTATAACTGTAAACATACTATACGCTAAATATATTTAAGAACACTTTTTTTCATAATTTAACAGCACTTTAGTTGTGTTGTGATAGTGTCTGAATATGTTTGAAATTTGTTGCCAGCCACTCAGAAATTCGTCTCCTAAGAATTGTGCTGTAAAGTGTTTACAAAAATTACAGAGTCAGGAAGTGTGTTTGTATAGCGTTTTCAATCTTAATTTCAAAACACATTTCATAACACAATTTATTTTAGAACACATTTTTGGATAGCAACTATCTTTTCAAACTTATTCAGAACTCTACCACAGCACTACTTTTTTGTTTTTACTACACAACTTCAGAGCATTTCTGTGAGGATAGCAACAGCAACATTTTTACACATATTTGAGAACTTTATCAACATAATGAAGTGTTAAAGTGTTCCACCTAACACAAACTAAAGTGTTTTTAAATCGATGACAAAAAGAGTGTTCTAAAATGTGTTGTGAGTGTTTGCAGAGTGATTTTCTTGATACTTTTGGGGCAATGTATTGTTATCTTGACCGTAAGGCTGTAAAATGTTAAGTTGCAGAGGAGTGGGCATTGAAAAAGCATTACGGCAACCCTGCTGAGTGACCAGGAATTTAGGGGAGCGTTTTAAGGGTTCGGTTCCTTTCACGGAGTCTCTTAACTACCCACTAAATTTCGGGAATGGGAATAGTATCGGTTGTGAAGGAGACGTGCCCAATTACATTTGTTCTTTTGTAGAAAAAAGGTAGAAGAAGGAGAGGAACATTGTTTTTTTAGTAGTGAATGTACTGAAAATATTATTTCATGTTTTTTTTCTATCGAAGAGGTAAAATTGAAGCCTTCAAACAAAAATGATTGTTCTGCCAAAAATTCCATTGGAAAAATAACATAGATTTTAATAGCCGGAATACAAAATTAAAATTTGATAACCCTTGTGAGTTATTATGAGACTAATAAGTATGGTCTTTTCGTATTATGATGTACAATAAAAAATATTACAAGAAAAAAAATAAGAAAATAAACAAAAAGGTAATTTTTCTGCAGAAAATGCAAACGAATCTTTGTTCAAGCACGGCTTACTAGATACTACTACTATTAGTAGTAAGCCGTGGTTCAAGTGAAAAAAAATATTTAAATACTTTGTTAAGTTCTCCTTATTATTGATAATAACGGGTTAGAAAATTCGATAGTTGAATCTTGATATCATAACATTATTAGAAGGCTATGGTTTGAATTTTTTAATCCTTTTTACGTAGTTACTTAACTTGAAACCTGATGCACGATTTTTGAACTTCTCTGTAAATTTGACTTCTCTGCCTAAATTGAACGCTAGCAGTGAAACAACTTCTACAGGCTATGTAGCCTTTAATTTTGCTTCTTTGCACAGCAAATATTCCATAGCTTTTAAAAGACATTTTGGCGCAAGTTCAGAGGTGCGGATGATTGGCGAATTTTGGCTATTTGGCGCCATATTTAGAAGCCAAATGACTCTTTTAACATTAGTTAGGGTTACCATATTAGTCATGTTTACTGCTAAAAACTTGGCGCATCCGCACCTCTGAACTTGCGCCGACATTTTCAACTGCTTTGTAAGGAAGTTTTTGAGGTTTAAAAAGAAATATACAGTGATTTAGTTTTTCCTAATATCTCCATAAGACGTTAAAAATTTCTAGTGGTGTTTGCTTTCTAATTAATTCTATGACCTGAGAAAATTATTGAATTATTTATCTGTGTGATATGAGAAGGATAATTATGATCTATCTATTTTACAACACATATCTAGGGATCTAAAATATCTTTCGATTCGATTCCTGAGGTTCGATTCGAACCTGGAATCGATTTATTAGGTCCAGTATCAAAAAAGTGGAATCGAACTTATCTATTTCAGTCACAAATTAAGGATGATTAGTAATTATTAATTTAATTAATAACCAGAAAAATATTAATTATCAAAATACTAATTAATTAGTGAACAAAATTGTCAATTATCTGTATTATTTAGAAAATTAATTAAGATTCATAAGTTTCGATTCCTGCTGGAATCGATTCCTTCAAGGATTCGATTCCGGAATCGATTCCTTCAGAAATATTTAAAATCCTAAACATATGCGGAGAACTAAATATCCATCTTTAAAAATCTTTATCTACTTAAAAATAAAAAAACCGTTTCCAAACAGACAGTAAACTAATAAGGCTTTAAATGAATGCAGTATAAGCCTCATGGTTTTCTTGATTTAACTAAACCATCTCTTCAAGGACAAGGAAAAGCGAGGGATAAAAATACCCTTTGCTTTGAAAGAAATTATTATCACATATTATATGCTTTTGGTTTCAGTGGGGCATCATTTAAAAAAAGAAAGCTTCGGTGTTAGATTCATAGAGCTTAGATATGTAGTGTAGAGATGGTTATCTTATCATCGGGTTCGAGCTTCTGTATATCCCAGGAGGTACTTTTACATTCTTAGATTTTCAGTTTTTTCGTATCCTCTCTTTGTTTGACTCAGCTACTTCTCTTGTATGATAAAGATCTTACATGTGTGCAAATAACATCTCTTAACCGCTGTGCAATTTCAGCCATAAAGAACTTAAAAATAGTTGAGAATTCTGAATGTCATTAACAATTGCAAGGTTATGAACTAGTTATTATACTCCATTCATTTAGAATTGGCGCTTGAGAAATAGTGCTTTCCCCCACGCTAGACCTGTAACCATAGTTACGCTCTTCGAGCAGCCAATAGTAAGCCTTCTTCGTCACTTTGACGAGGATAGTTTCTATGGTTACCGATCGGTGGTGAGGGAAGGAAATATTTTCAAGCGCCAGTTCAAAATGAACAGAGTATAACACACTATATTTTAGAAATTTTTCCTCCCTCAAACATTTTTATAAAAGTATTGATTGATATTTCATGCACTTTTTATTTGATAAAATTGATAATGAAACCCTGTAAAACCATGGATTTAAGTAGTCAAATACTCTGTAATGAATCTAGGATTTCTACCTGAGGACCAAAGGTAAAAAATTTTGCATCGTTAATAAATTTTAAGTTTAAAAAGGGTAAACAAAGATGTTTTTTTTCAATTTTCACCATAAGTTCTTTATTAATAATTTTATTGTGAAAATTGGGATGTCAATTAAAAATAGTACATGTACTTTTTTCGAAACTTGGAAAATGATTGAATTCGGTGTATATATAATTTATATTATTATTAATTATATATCATTATTTTTTGTTTCATAAATCAAAAATTAAGATTATTATTATTGTTATTATTATTATACTAATATTAATTCTCATACAAAACTTATGCTATTGAAGCAAAAATATAGTTATTTTTTAGGAGAGATAAAAAAGATTACACCCACATATTTGTAAAAAGTTTAAGAAAAAAATAACCTGCAACACATTTCAAATTTTCTACACTTACATCACCTATTTATCTAAAGTAACCCCTTTTGGCAACATATTAGAGGGGTTTGAATCATAATGAACTTAATTTTAACATTTTCGGATGCAATTCAAGCACAAATAAGGGTCTAATAGTCCAGGGTAGATAATTTTTGAAACAAAAAAAAATAATAGTAGGATGAAACACATTGGAAAAGGAAGATAATATAACAAAAAAGAAAGGAAAAATAAATTACGGCCGATCTGAGGTCGGGAAAAAGAAGGGGGGGTAAAAAAGGGGGTTTTTAGAATAAAAAACGGTTTATCTCGATTTCCGACAAAACTACAAGTCCTATGGAAAAAATTTAAATAGCAAAGTTGTAGGTAATAAAACGATCTACAAATTTTGTATTCACTCTTTTTTCACATAACTTTAAAATTTATGTGAAAAACTCAAATAATAAATTTTTTGGTTTTTTATTTTTATCTTTTACAAAAAACGATTTTTCTTCACGAAATTTGGTGAAAACTTACCTTTTGATGTCCCAAATATACCTTAATTTTTTTTATTTAAAATGTTTATTTTTTCTCCTTATTTTGGCTTGATATCGAAAAAGCACCCTAATTTTCATTCGAAAAATCTCACGTCAAAATATCTGCTTTTTTAAAAAAGTTGGTGAGCTTTTTGTTCGTTGAAATCTCTACTTTCTGATGGTGTAAAAAAATATATACATCACTATGGTAAATGTTCTCAGAAAATGCAAAGACACGAAAAAAACCCGAATCCGAAATTTTTTAAAAATCAGTATGTACAATTTTGAGCTAGGGTAAACGCACCAGTACCAGGGCAGTTAAGGAAAATTTTGCATTCAATTTAATATAACTCCTTGGAAAAACAATCAAATGTCCGGCTACTACCACCTCATTAAATACCTAAAATTATCCTTAATAACATGTATGTTTTTAAAAATTATTTTAATAAACATTAAGCCACTAAATTTTACAATTTATGAATTTACTCCCATTGCACCAGTAGCCGTTCACTTTACCCCAATATCTGACCAATGCATGCACCATTATCCGTCCAGATAAAAAAACACATTTTTCGACTTTAAAAATTCTATTTTTCCTCAAAAAAATCTTAAATAACGATTAAAAAGTGAAACAAAACACCTTTTTTTATGAACTATGTTTAATTTAAAGGGTTTTCAAAACGAAATTTTTGAATATTTGAAACGAATATATTATATGAATAGTTTTAGTCTCCTTGATGGCATTTCTTCATCGGCAAACCTTCCCGATTTTAGTGGATCTTCGAAATCTTCAAGACCATCACAGTCTTCGTTTACAATAATATTTTTATACTGTATTGGTTCTTCATCCACAGTTTCATCTTCCTCGTAGGTTTTTTCTTCCACATTGGAGCATTCAGTACCATGACAATTGGAGCATAAATGTGTACATTTTAAGCCATGTTTTCGGCAGCCACATTTTAAATTGTTGCATCCAGTTTCGCAGCTGCAGCAAATGGTTTTGAGCAATATTTCTGGAATTAATTCATTTTCTGTAAATTTGGGCATAATTCCACGGTGATGTTGCTTCCAGCCCCAATCTGTTGCTGTCAGTTCTTTACCCAGCCAAGTTTGAACTTGATAATATGCCCTGTAACAATGTTGTACTGCTGCTCCTTCTGTGGGTGGGAGATTTGCCAATATGAAAGATGATTTAATTTTTGCCAATTGATATTTTCGAAATCTTAATTGATTAAGCGTTATATTATCATTTTTACATTTATAAATAGATTTGACTAATTGTAATCCATTTTTTTCGACATCTTCTTTGTTTGCATCTTTTTTTCTAAAAAACACTGGCCAAATTTGACAATTTTTTTTCGTCTAATAAGGAATTTACGATACTTTTCTTTCCTTTTCCGGCAAATCCAGATGTTGTATCGCAACCAGAAAAACAATGCAGAAATGCAACGATATCTTTGAAGGATTCATATTTGAAACTATCAGATGTGAAAAATGTATATTTTACATTTTCAGAACCTGGCTTGAGAAAATAAATGTCCTGATTATTTGAATTTAATTGATTCAAAAGAACCAAAAGATAAATATCTTGACCCACAACAATGACAGTTTTATTAGTGTCTCTGGCAATTTCTTTGCATTTTCTGAGAACATTTACCATAGTGATGTATATGTTACAGTTAAAGTCCGGAAATCAGTTAATTTACAGATAACCTAGGTAATTTGCAGATTAACGAGGGTGATCCGTTAAAGAGCGAATTTTTTTTCAATTTCTAAGATTACCTAGGTAATCTTGAAATTACCTAGGTATTCTGCACCCTACCGACTAGACACTCGTTAATCTGCATACTACCTGTAATCAGTTATTTTACATATTAACGAGGGTGATCCGTTAAAGTACAAAATTTTATTTTATTTTATAAAAAGTTTAAGGAGGTTGGGGGGGCTGCCGCCCCCCCAAACCCCCCTGCCCTAACTATAACCAAACTCGTTTTGGGGGTAAACAGTAACAATGACGAATCAAAAAAGGGGGATCGGTACTTTTTTCATATTACACAAAACACGCAAATCCCACAAAAATAGTAATGAAATAGCAATTTTAAAACTAGAATATAAAAACAATAGTAATAGAATATTAAAGTACCAACTGAGATTTGTATCAATTGTGGTTTTCGATCTCGATTTGACAGCGTATTTCAATGAGCACTTAAACTAGCAAATCTTAATGAAAGCGATGTGTAATCGGCTGGCAGCCTGCACTGAACTATTGCTAGGATTCGCGATCGATTACATATGTTAAACCCTTGCCCAGGTTCCAGCGAATTTTGAATTAACGTTTGTTGAAAAGATATTTCAACAGCTGGGACATTTGCTTTCGTTAAAAGAAATCTCTGTCACTCTGAAGTCGGAGCTTCAACACAATTGTTTCAAAATACCCGTTTTAGTAGTAATATACTGTACTTAATCATGTAAATTTACAGTACTTACTTGCTTGTATTATTTTGTTTTAACATTCAACATGACAACTACCAGTGCTACGCTCTAAATTTGAAATCAAAACACCAAATATGACAACAAACTACGTATTGAAACCCAACTGCGCAGAGGTAAGCGCATGGCGCAGTAAGCACCTCAACATTTTAACAGAAAGTATTGAACGAAACAAACTATTTTGAACTTTAAAGATCAAGAGGCCGTTATAGTGTAGATTCCCTAGGTAAAATGCGAAAAACTCAAAAATCCGCACATTAACGACAGAAATCAGTTAATCTTAAGTTTACCTAGGTATTCTTCAGATTAACTAATTATCAACTTTAGCGTTAACATATATATTTTTTTACACCATCAGAAAGTAGAGATTTCAACGAACAAAAAGCCCACCAACTTTTTTAAAAAAGCAGATATTTTGACGTGAGATTTTTCGAATGAAAATTAGGGTGCTTTTTCGATATCAAGCCAAAATAAGGAGAAAAAATAAATATTTTAAATTAAAAAATTAAGGTGTATTTGGGACATCAAAAGGTAAGTTTTCACCAAATTTCGTGAAGAAAAATCGTTTTTTGTAAAAGATAAAAATAAAAAACCAAAAAATTTATTATTTGAGTTTTTCACATAAATTTTGAGGTTATGTGAAAAAAGTGTGAATACAAAATTGTAGATCTTTTTATTACCTACAACTTTGCTATTTAAATTTTTTCCATAGGACTTGTAGTTTTGTTGGAAATCGAGATAAACCGTTTTTTATTCTAAAAAACCCCCTTTTTACCCCCCCTTCCTTTTCCCGACCTCAGATCGGCCGTAATTTATTTTTCCTTTCTTTTTTGTTATATTCTCGTCCTTTTCCAATGTGTTTCATCCTACTATTATTTTTTTTCTTTTTTTACCATTTTCAAAGGCTTCTGCACTGGTCTATAAAGGATCTGGTCAGTAAGTTTATGGAAATTCGACTTTAAAAAGATGGGTATTAATTGTTTTTACCCTTCTATGGAAACAAAATTGAATTTTCAAACTATTAAAAATAAAAAACAGATCAACCTGGTCCTAAATTACAGACAGGGGGCCCATGTCCTCCCTAATATACGCCCCTGGAAACAAACAGAGGAAAGAAAGAAGGAAGCGCGCCAATTTGTGCACAGAAAAACGCAAAGGATCCCGTCGCGAATTGATGCTAATCTTATCTCTCCCCGCTTTGAGCAACCGATGATACGAGATCTTTATCGTCGTCGTACGCGGAAAGGGATGAATGGATGAACAAAAAGGAGCGAATCGAATCCGCATATGCTCTCATTCACGGAGGAAGAGGGTGCCACGTGCGGAGAGTGGAGTTTAGTTGCCTCCACAGGATGCGCTGTTCTTGGGCTATTTTCGGGGAAATCGCTAATTTTGTACGAGATGGGTCACAGGAATTCATGAGCGAAGAAGAGTTCATATTTGTCCGTTGTCTGTTTTTTTTTCGATCAACATCTTATCAGGGACGAGTAAATGCGTTATGCATTTCTATTAAAGTCATAACAAATCAACAATATAAAAAATGTCAGAAAAACAATATAACTATACCTATGATTTAACTATTTGAGTACACTCGATGGTTTTACATTCGACTATCTTTTGTTTTGAGATTTGAATTCTATAATATAATATTTTGAGATTTTCCTCTTTAAAAGGAAAGTTCTTATCCGGTCAGATACGAAACTGAAATCCGACATTACCGATTGGACGAGTCATGGTGATTCTGCGATTCTCATCCAAATTTTCTTGCCGGATATCAGTTCTGCAACAGATTGAACAAATGGAAGAACTCCTTTTTGTAATATACTAATACTATTTTAACCTTGTCCAACCAGTACCCGTATCCATCAAAGGGATACAACGGATCCTCCCTTCTTTCACAATTTCATGCAATACAAATTTTTGCACTTTTCAATAAATTCCTACCAAATACTATTAGGACTGGTGTAGTGTTCTACTAAATTCTATTTTGAATTGACCTTTTTGTAAACCCGAGTCTCTTCCGTATTATGTGTGTCAATAATTAAAATTGAGGCATAGGTGCTTGCAGTTCTTGATACTAAAGGAAATATATTGAGTTTAGTAAACATTTTATGCTCTCCCATTGGTTAATTTTTAAGTTTGGAAAACTATAGAAACATTTTCTTTTCTTATACAGGCTTCATGATTTTGATTGCAACTCAGAAAAGAGAACCTTTTTTTTAAAACCATCTCATAATTTCTCGATTCGGAAGGGGAGAAAAGCTTGATGATGGCTTGATCTTCGATCCCATTAACGAAGTGACAATTTCCCGATTCTCCCCCACAAAACCAAAAACGGAAAAGAAAACATCCCCCAAAAGTTGTTAGAGAGAGGGAAAAATAAATGACATCCTCGAGAACATTAACCTTCGCCGATTTCGACGCCGAAGATTCGAAAGAACCCGTCGGTCACGCTCCGGCGGCCCCTTTCATTCGAAAAAGAACGTTTCCAGAAAAGTTCTAGGGGGTGGCTGATGGCGACGCGCCGGCCCAACGATGACTTCATTTGTCACTCGTGAGGAGTTTTCTGTGTTTGCAATGGAGCCCCCTCGTAAATTATTTCTCCCGAGAGTTCAAAAGGAAATGTGGTTTTAGTGTTGCGGCCGGAAGTAATGGGGAAATCAATGGGAGTTTCTCGAGATGTGGACAATCGCTCTTCTGACAAAGCGAGGCCGGCAGAACGTCGTGCGATTAAAAACACCATATTTTAACGTTTGTAAGGATTGAGTGTTTACTTTTAAAAGACTGAAATAAACATCATTAAGCCTTTTTTTAGAAAATCCCACAAATAGATGATTGATCTTAACTTTAGAATTATTATATTTTGAAACTAATTACACTGGATTAAATTTCAACGCTTAATTTTTCTCTTTCTAAGTTCCGTTTTTTAAAACAGTAGTTTGTTGTTTGGGTAATTAACACCATCTGCCCAGTTGTTCTAATGAAACGAGGATTGAGAACTGTAAAGAACATATTTGGAGTTGCATGGCTAAAACATTATTAAGTTAATTATCATTGGGAAGAACTTTGTGAAATTGGAAGGGCATGTGTGAGGTTGCTGAATACTAAACAGAATTTTATTGAAAAGAAAAATTCCTGAAACCACATGAGAAAGGAACTATTTCACTTTTTTGAAAAAGGACTAATGATATATTTGCATGAGTATAGGATTTGCTTGATTTGATACTTTTTGATACATTATGGTTTAAAACTCCCAAATTTCTGATTTTTAAGTTCAAAAATGTGTTTTAAATAACTTAAAATCCAATTTTATTTTTGCCAAACCGTCAGAAAAGTCACGCTATCAGAAAACGGGTTTCTATTGGATGTGACCTCACAGCGCATAATTTGTGATTCGAAAGTGTTTTCGCCCCCAAACAAAAAACGAAATTTCAAAAAATCTCAGAAACTAGGCTACGAAAATACTTGATATAAACGTTATTCTTCATGGTTTTTTACCTGCTATTTTAATCAAATTCAATCTCAAATAGGATAATACCTCATTCAACTATTTTAGCTTTATACCTGTAAAGCAGAGGAATATCATAATAATTCAAATATAGATGGCAAACTGTGCAAAATAGGATAAAATTGAAAAACGACGTTTCATTTGCACATAATTTATTAAAAGATATTAAAATCAGACATGTTTCGAGGGTATACTGAACCCTCTTCGTCAGTGAAATGACGATGTAAGAAAAAATGCACACATGGCTATCAGTAATATATACAGGCAACAACAAGAAATACAGTTACAGTTAATACAGAAACATATTTAAATTGAAAAGAAAACTATGAAAATACAGATACAGAAAAATTTTATGGTGATTCACGACATCCAAATTTCAGAGAAAAAAGGTGCACTTGAGAGGTCATTTACAAGATCATTACCTGTCAAGTGCACCTTTTTTCTCTGAAATTTGGATGTCGTGAATCACCATAAAATTTTTCTGTATCTGTATTTTCATAGTTTTCTTTTCAATTTAAATATGTTTCTGTATTAACTGTAACTGTATTTCTTGTTGTTGCCTGTATATATTACTGATAGCCATGTGTGCATTTTTTCTTACATCGTCATTTCACTGACGAAGAGGGTTCAGTATACCCTCGAAACATGTCTGATTTTAATATCTTTTAATAAATTATGTGCAAATGAAACGTCGTTTTTCAATTTTATCATAATAATTCTTTGGGGAGTTTTTTTGTTAAAACATCAAAAATTTATCTATCTCCTTCAAAATCTTCTTAAATAAACAGTGGTATTATCTCATTCAAGACTTTTCTCCGGTAAATTGCTTTAAACGAATCTACTGGGAAATGCGATTGTTGACTGGAAATATACGATTGTTGATAAGTTGTGACAAATCCCCCAGGCACTCAAAAAAGTATTTAATAAAAAAAGAAAAGAAAATCCTCTAAAATTTCCAAAAATTTCTTAAACATAGAAACATTTGATAAAAATTGCATTTTTTTCTACAGACTCCAAGAAGAAATGCAGCAAACGTAAGGAAAAGTATGAAAGAGAGTGTTTACACCCAAACGTGTGTCGTCAGTCCATGTGTGGGACTATTTTCGCAGCTGAAGCGGGAAGAAAGAACTCTAGAATATCCAAACACTGAGAATCGCGGCACCATTGGCCAAGTTACTCTTTGATGACGGAGGAGTAAAATCAACGCCCTGCATCACCTGTTCAGCAAACACTACAATCAGGAGCACCATCATCTCAGTTCGCTTTTAAAAAAGGTTGATTGTGGATGGAACTAGGGATGGAAAATGTCAGAAAATATAGGGGTTTTGTCTGTAGGGTGGCTGAGGTCACGAAAACATGGATTTTTACATCTTTAAGGGGGGAAAATGTCAAATATCATCATAAATCCCATTAATATTAATAAAAGAGATCAAATTAATAGATACTTTCTCTTGGTGGGATAGGTTTCAGTTCCAAAGCTTAGTCCCTTCAGCCTCTCCCCCTTCACAAATAAAATCAAATATTTGGGAATTTTCATATGGCTTTTACAAGCAAATAATCACGTCCAATTGTTAAATGCTACGCAATGAGAAATTTTTTATTGCAAAACAAATTAACAAAAACCCCCTTTTTACAGGGGTGCGAAAACGCTATGAGTTTGGGATGTGACGTCATCCTACGGTGACCATTGTTGGAAAGCAGCGGAGTTGATGGTAGGATTGTTGACGTCTTCGTATAGTGTTTTCACTTAGCGTTTTCAGTCACGTGTCTTTTATCGACTTTTATTTAAGTATTTAATTACTTGTACATTTTTAAAAAAATTGACCATACAAAAAACCATACGGAACACTTGAATGTTTATGAAAATCTGACACATGCAACTTCCTTATTCATTGTTGTTGTTGCACGCCCCCATTGGCCAGCAGTGCTATGATTCACATTTTTTGATTGTAACTCTTCCTGAATCACTGTTAGCAATTTTAATTGATTGCTTGATTGGTGAAAAGAAAAAAAACAGTTCACTTTCCTGCAATAACACGACACAAAGAAAAATATTTAAAAAAAACTGATATTGGTTAGGAAATAATAAAGATATTTTTCTTGAATTGATGATGAAGAGTTATGAAAATAAGGATGATCTTTTGAAAAATCCCCATCAGCGTTTTAAACAAAGAAGAGTGTATTGGAAAAACACGAGAGATGCAAAAAGAACAATTATTTCACGACACAAATCCACCCATCCTTGATTGCGCGATTACCCCATACACTCTAATTAACGTCATAGTTTATCAACATCAGGTAAAACCATATCATCAACGACTTAGCCGACGTAAACATCCCTGAAAAACAAAAAAAAAGAACGCCGAAAAGGCAAGCTTTAATTAAACCCGATGTCCTATTAACCCGAGCAGTGCCCAAGAAACAGAGCAGCTCTCATCGCTTGACATCTCTGCAAAAAAGATGCAAGAGCCGAACTTTATTGTTAAGAGAGGGGCTTTTACGTAATTAAAACACCGAGAAAAAACAATTACTGTCGTCTTAAAGTACCTGGTCTCTGATCTTTATTAATTATGTGTACCATGATTAGCCTTATTAAAGACCCTGTCCCCTTATGACTCTTCCTTGTCTGTTGTCCCTTTTCTTATATGCAAGATTTTTTTACTTTCTTTTGAAGGAAACTGTTGTACAGAGACAGAGGAGTCTTAGATGTTCGCGTTTTATAAGAAGAAACTTGCTTGGGCATTGTTAAGTGACAGTAAATTAAGGGTTTAGAAAAGACGGTAAAAATTAATTTCAATTATGGTATTTGTTGCTAAATTGCTCGTAAAAGTAGCTTGAGTTAATTCAACTTCCATTTTGAAAGTATGCAATGAAATTTCAAACTAAAGACGTGTAGGTAAATTTACCATGCAAGACCCTGACAAACGTACTAATAAAGGGGAAAAGTTTCCAAATGGATGTTAAAAAGTTCACTTGCCGAGTACTAATTGCGTTTGAGCTTTATTAAGCCCGTCTGTGAATTTTGTCAGTACTTTTACGAAGTTTTTATTTTGGTCCAAAGGGCCTTTACTGGTTTACCAAAACAATTTTAAAAGTGGGTAAATTTTTTAATACATCTTAAATTGGTGAAGAAATTATGTAACACTCCTTATCACCTAAAAATCGTGTGTAATTAAAGTTTGAAAACTGGAGTTTTTAATGTCACTTTCCACAACCATGTAAGTTTTTTTTAATTTCCTTTTCTATTGGTCATCTGATTAGACGCACCTCAATAAGATTTTTTAATGTTTAGATCTGTGATAACTTATTTTATAGAAAACAAGGATGAAATCATATTAATTAGATATTTTGGCTGCACAATGTTCTTGGATAGTACGAATTGTTTAACTACTTCATTCGAAAAGTTATGTTTCTTGTGATAGTTAATTATTTTTATTTTCATACTTAAGGTTTAGATACTTTTTTGAACATTTTCGTCAATAATCCAATGGAATAGAAAAATTTTTGCTTTGAATATGTTTATAAATATAATGTAAATTTTTAGCTAATATATCTCACGCATTTAAGGAAACTAAAAATATCAAATACAGGCACATTTAAAAACTGGCACATATAATCTATATCAATATTATTACATGTGCCTGTTTTTTGCTTCATTGTGATTTATTTCAGCTTAAAATTTAATTTCATACCCTGAACAACATTTAGCTAAACCCAAGAAACATAAATCGATCCCAAAATTCATCTTGATCTGAAAAAACCGTGTCGGGTTCGTTTTGTTTAAAAATGAAATCGGACTTACCTAAATATATGGAAGCGACCATGCTGGTAGAGCCGCACCACAAGAGAAGCAAACCAAGAACCTTCGAGCTGCCCATGGCTGATCCGTGTGAGCAAGAGATGCTTCGTTGTCGTTGTTTCCTTCCGAAGTTGCCGGACTGTCCAAGAGGTCCTTCCTTCCGGACTAACTTCCAGGCGACGACCGGGCGATCGGACAGGAAGGCTGGAAGGATAAATGGAATCAAACGTCGTGTTGCGCTTCCGAAGGGAACATGATGGCGACAAGAAGTGTTACAAAGGCATGCATGGCAGATAAAGAGGATGTTCAATAGTTTGTGTGTGTTTTAGTGGGTTGTTTGTCCCAACTTCAATCAGGCGCGGCTCAAAGGGGGGCACTCTGGACAGGGCCCCCCTTGACCCAAAAAGGTTCTCAAAATGAGTAAAGTTTCAATATTTTTGTGAAAATTTTTGTGTTTCTGTGGGGAGGACCCACAGACCCCCTGCGGTACAACAAGGGGATATTTGCATGATACTTTTTAGAAAATTTCCAACATTTTGTGTCAAAAGGTAAAGGTGATGGTCTGGAAAAGTGCCCCCCCCTTGGAGCCGCGCAACTCGAACAAGTGATGACAAACATAGGGGCTAGTTTGAATCAACAGAGGGAATTTGTAATGTAACGTAAGTCTATGGAGCAAAAAACTTGTTATTTTAATTCCTCGCGTTATGCATCTCTTCAAGGCTCATACAAAATACAAAAAAAATCTTTTGATTTCCATAAATGTTTAACAAGAAAGTTTTTATGCTCCACAGACTTAACATATCAAATTCACAGATTTTTCCATGACGTCACACGTCCTAGTTGTGAGGCTATATACAGGATCTTGTCCTGGGGCGATTAGTGCTGCATAAACTTGCTATGTGATTTAAGCTTTTTTTAAATCGGTATTTAGATGAGATTTTTACCCTTTTTACTGTTATTTTTATAGGCCGTGCAAGTTTTCGCTTTTTAATGGATAGAAAAGCTTTGACCCTTTTAATTTCTCCTGAAATTACCATTGATCTTATGAAAACCTGTGGCGTCTAAGACTGAAAGGGTTAAAGGAATAAATACAGCATCATCATCTCTGTTTTTAAAATGGAGATATTGAAGAATTAGGTTATAATAATGTAAAAATGCAATTAATAGGTTTTTCAACAGTAGAGTTGTCACTGCTTTAGGCTAAGCGTGCACTAGAGACTTCTGTCACGGCGACTTAAAACACTAGTCACTCGAGAGCAATGTATTTCTATGGAGATGACTCTTGGCAAACGGCCAAGAGTCTCGTCGCTTGTGCGCTCACTCTTGCTTCTTGCAATAGCTAGGGTGATAATTTTGTCTCTGTCGCCGTGACAAAAGCCTCTAGTGCACGCTTGGCCTTAGTTTTATAAGGTAGGTAATTATTAGAAAAAACTAGATACACGCATAAAGATTTTGCTTGATATACACCTTCTCTTCTATGCTAAGTGACAGCAAGTAAACGACACAGTCTTTATTGAAACGTCACCTCTCCAGTGTCAAGATTTTTGTCTCTCCGAAAATCTCCATCGAACAACCACTCTTCCAGTGATCATCAGGAGGAGATACTCCATTTGCAGCGGAGATCTTATTTACTCTGCCGACCACCTGCGAAGGAAGAGAGGTGACGGGAACAGCCGAAGGGGACTGGCGCAAACAAGCCTCTTCAAACAGCGGGCCAATAATGTCACTCGGCTCGAGAGAAGGCTCCTCGGAGTCAATACTGGAGCGAGACTTCTGCTAGACACTCCAGTTTCATTGGCTGGGATCGATATTTAGACGGCAAATCTTTTGAAAATATTACTCGAAATCTACATGGTGAAAAGTGGCTATATCTTAAATCTACTAGTGAAACTGGATGGTTTGTCATAGGCGTCGACTTGTAGAAATTATTGAGTATGCTGAATCAAAGTTCGGCTTTGGAGAATAGAGAGAAGCGTAATTTTTTTCACTGATTGATTACACTTTCAATTTTTTTCATTTGCATACTTTTGAGCCATTATCTTCATCAAATCCCGAAAATATAGGGTAGTTTCAGCCCCTTCTCCGAAATCATTAAAGAGCCCACCCAAACTCTATGAATAAAACTATCTATTACTTTCTTTAATAGTTAAATTGATTTCTTCGGATAAAAGTGCTATCAATATTCAGCAATTCACATTGTAGGCGATACTATTACTGACGTAGGCAAGATAACATTGATTTGGTATCATTGAGAAGACGCAAAAGATGCAACCTTCTATTAGTCATATACTATTTGTAACTATACAAGAACCGATACTTTTCTGAAGTTTTTCAAAGAAAGTTAAAAGTTTTTTTTTAAATGGAACTGAAACTTTTCAGTTACGTGCCTGATAAATAGCATTCGATACACATCAAGGGCCTTTTTTTGGTAAGTTTCAGACCAAATATTTCTGCAAAGTAAAACTTATTTTAATAAACGTCGAGAGAGAGAGAGAGAGACTAAGAGAGGAGAGATGTCACCTAAATAATGCAATTTCTCTAACAATGTCCGTATTAAGCATCCTTTGTTCCTTTATTTACCCCCAGAAAAGTTTATATACATTTGAAAGTTCTTCAAAATCGTTTCCCAAAATGGGGTATCATTTCTTAAACATTTGGAAGGAAAAAAATGTGCAGCACCGAAACTCGATATTCCATATTTTCTTCCACTCCCTTTCCAGAGAATTTTTTTCCAAATAATCCCCAAACTCATTTCTGGGATTCGGTTGTAAGCACAGCTAAAGTGAAATTCCGTTTTCCCCAAATCGAAATGTACCTTCTTTTCGGAGCACAAAAAAAGTCTCGGAAAGAGAGTAAAGCTAATAACGGAACTGCTTCTTTCGCTGCCTTCGGCGGGCTCTATGCAAACACAACAGAGGGACAGATTGTGAAGGATGGATATTATATTGGAGAAGGACTCTTGACTGACCTAACGGGAGGCGCTTTTTTTGCCCGTCTTGTTTGTGCATGGAGAGATATGCTCATACCTGATGTGTGTTTGTAGAGGATATGAAAGGCATTATGGGTATTGGAAAGCAGTTCAAAGCTTTGGGATAGTTTGTGATGTATGACTTCTTCAATACGATTGGCTACCTTTGAAAACAAGGAGGGATACTTGACGGAGTACCTATATTCTTCAATCTCCAGTATCAGGCGACCAATCAGGAGCGGATCCTAGGGGGGCACGTTTCCAGACAATATACCCTTATGGTACCATTGGGGGTATGAGGGTCCTCCCCCAGAAAAAAATTTAATTTGACGTGTAAAAGTAGGGTTTAAACTCATTTTTAGAAACGTTTTTCATCTAAGGGGGGCACTTTTCAATACTATTACCTTTACTTTTTAACCCAAAATGTCAAAATTTTGGGGACTTCCTAAAAATAAACACTAAACCCCATTTTGATACTAATGGGGGGTACGGGGGTCCTCCCCAGAAAAAGTTTTTAAATTAGACCTGTAAAAGTGGGGATTTTACTCATTTTGAGAACCTTCTTGGGTCTCCAAGGGGGGGGCACTTTCCAGAGTGCCACCTCCTTTGGATCCTCCACTGCCTTGGACCCAAAAAGTTCTCAAAATGAGTTAAAACGCTACTTTAACAAGTCAAATTTAAAAACTTTTTCTGCGGGAGGACCCCTATATACCCCCCAGCGGGACCACAATGGTTACGTGGTTATCTTTAGAAAATCCCCAACAAGTTGAAATTTTTTGTCTAAAGATAAAGGTGATGGTCTGGAAAAGTGTCCCCCCTTGAAGCCACACCTTAGTACTATAACCAACCTCACTTATAGTGAGGCTATGAGTAGAGCTTTTACAAAACGTGTGACTGAAAGTCGCACTCAGCTGAGGCAAAACCAATTTGTTTCCCCAAGTTAACAAACTCGGGCCTGAGGAGTTATGCTACAACTAATACGCCACTGAGCTTACCATTGGATACCTTTGAAAAGTCATGAATTGTCTAATAAGTTAGATTTTATTGAATATTAATGGTTGTATTTCGAAACATTAACTCTCAAAAATAGTGAAACTTCATGCGGATATTAATATTATGTCCCTCATTATCTTTTTGTAACTGAGTTTTTGTTGCATTTTTAAAATTTTTTATTTTGGAGTCTTTAAGAAATATATATCAAAATAATAAAGAATGAGAAGTACTTTATTGGGGGAGATCATTAAGGAACTTTACTCCCCCAAGTAGTTCTTAAAAATGGAAGAGGTTACTAATACAATACCAATATATGATTCATTATAGTATTAATATTAGTTATGTTCAGGATCCAGTCCTATTTCACAAACCAAATAGGAACCATCAACTTTCGTTTTAAAATGTTTCCCTTTTTCTTCGTCTGATGTGCTTTTATTTATTAGATATACGTACTATAATGGATTTTTTATATAGTATAAAGAAATCATGGAGAAGATCAGGCCTTCTTAAACAAATTAGTTCACTATATCTTTAAAGTATGAATTAAAATTATAAAAATTCATCTTCTTTGATTTGAATATCGAAATCCCATACACAGATAGTTACCTTTTGTTAGAACAGTACTTCAGGGCTCTGAAGCTTAGTTTTACGAATCAAGAATTCCTTTTCAAAGTCTATCGAGATAAAGAAGACTCCCAAAACTAATAACGGTCTTCCTTCCCCGAGGCGCCTTGCAAACAGAATTTTCAGAAGTCATCCTTCTTTCGCCAAATGCGCTTACCGAGCACTTCTTTTACTTCATTTCCGTTTTTTCCCACTTCCCTCCCTTGGAGATTATTAGTATTATTTTCTCTTTTTTCGTCCCTTTTCATTTATTTATAGTATTAAGCTACTTAGAACAAATCAATACTCTCGGCTTTTCTTTTTTTGTCGAAATTTTCTCGAGGAGGAATGATACCGGTAGATGAATTGGAGAGACAGGGAGCAGAACCTGGAGGTGATATTTCAGAGAAAATCGTTATTAAGATACAATGTTTTATAACTTTAGGTGGTTAATGGGTTAAAGAGGTCAATCTAAACTTCTTTTATAAATAAGCTTATTTTTTCACGCGTACCGCGAACGTTTTAATTGAACTTCATTAATAGTAATAGAAGTGTGAAAATTTCTTTTATAAGCACTGTGAAATGAGGGAAAAAACAGCTTATAAAATATTATATCAAAACCAGGGCGGCCCATCAGACACTGCTACCGGTGACGTCACTGGCAGCGGAAGAGGTTGTTTCGATGGGGTGCCTAGATTCCACTAGCAAATCAGGATGTAGATTGTAGACATCTTCTTCCCTGCCTTTTCGGCAGCAATAATATTTACAAAGGTAAAGAGATCTTTAACAAAAATAAAGATTAAAATATTAGTAGCTGTATACAAAGCTATTCGGCTAGCGAAAAAAAAAATAACTTCATGAGTTATTCTACAAATATCAAACGTGTGATGATCATATTTCCCCATTACTTGTCGATTTCATTGTATCTTTTACAGAGCGTCACGTCGTTTTAACGTAATTTTTATCATCATTTGTTTTGTGAATAAGTGTGTGAATTCCCCGAGAAAAACTTGAAAATTTGAAGAACTGCATAATGTAAATGTGGGTATAGTGGACACTTTAAGGAAAATTTTTGCTTAAATTCTCAATAAATACCAATCTATTTGCTTGGAAACGTTTACTATCCTATTTTTAGGTTAATTGGATCTTCTTCTTTCGATTTTACCATTAAAAATTTAAATTTGATTGGGTAAAGTATTTTTAATTAATTTTTTAAAAGTAGTATTCAGAATTAGGGAGGTGGGAAATTACTTTTGAATAAAATTTTAATTGAATTTTATAAAAAGTAGATCATAAACCGACTCATTTTTCACAATTGCCTATTATCCATCCACGTCATTATAATCTTTGAGTTCGGCCGCAGATTCAAAACGGTTGCCAATACCTGATTTAGAATATCTGACTTGATAGTTTCCGGCCCAAAGCCTACGCTGAAGCTGATTTGAGAGGAATTTAGCAAGTAGTTCAATGTTTTAGAAACCTTGGTTCCTGAAGGCACTGTATATTTGGACGGCTTTTTTCAACTAAACTCTACTCTAATTTCCACGGCTAGGCTACAGCTCGGCGTTTCATTGGTTCAATCACTAAGCGCCGAGACTGCTACGTAATCACGAGACCTACAGCGCATGCGCCACTGGCCGTTTTGGCCGTCCAAATATACACTTCGGTTCCTGAAGCCAGAATGAAACGAAATTCATACAACACTCATTTTAAAGCCCAATCAACAGTTTATGAAAAAAACTTATACAAACTAAATATTATTTAAGTTTCTATTAGACGCCGGTGGCCACTATTGGAAAATCCAAGATTATGTGTTGGTAAAGTGGCCACCCCATAAATCCTCGTAAAGTCAACATTTTCAAATAAATTTTTTTCAGTATTATTTTATACACTCTTCTTTATCTTGATATAAATTTTAAAGTCAATCAAGCGGTAATACGTCCAAAAAAATCGGTTCCGACATACCCGTTTCCTAACGCGATTCAATAAGCAAAATCAAATTTCAGTCACTCGACCGATGTTGTTATTTTCAAGTATATAAATATCCTTCCCATGCTAATCTGTGGTATCGGTGGTAATTTACCAGCTTACCTGATTGTACAATCTACTATGCCTATGAATTTTGACGCTGTTTGAATCGTTCTATTTAAAATTAATCAGCTAGGTGACCACTATTGGTACAGTGTCCACTATACCCACATTTACCTTAAATGTTTTCAGCATGATTTGTCTTGGAGATATTCAATTCAGAGAAGGAGTGTTTTTCTGTAAATATCAGTATCAAACCTTTAATTATCCCAGATTCTTGCTCCTCTAACAATTTCACTGTATATCAACATATTTATCACAATTTGTTTCTTGAAGAAATGCCTGAATTCCCTAAGTTTGTTGTGTGCCGTGTAAAGTGTGTTATTCTGAAAATATTAAGTATTCAATTAGCCTAGTTCCAGCTCACTCTCTCAATTTCAATGTATATCTTAAAAGGAATTGATTCACATTAATCATTTATCATAAATTGTCATGTTAAGCGAGTTAATCTAACCATATGACGGAACCATATAGTAATTACGGAAGATATTAAAATTACGTCATTTAGTTATTCTAAGTGACGGACTCTACTATACTATACTATAGTACTGATGCTAAAGATTTTAAAAATGGACGTTGAGAAGACGACTTTTAAAAAATATCTAGTTCCGGTTTTGACTGTCGGGGGCCCTGTTATAAGCTCCACCCACTGAGCGGTCTGCATATTTTTCTCTGTGACTAAGATCAAGATGTCAAATAATTAAAATTTTGTTGCCGCAAGGGGTTTTCAATCAATGAAAGATCTCTACACAAGAACCATAGCTATATAAGTAACAAAGTTTGTCATTATCCCACTATTTCGCTGTAAAACCCCGTAGATTATGGATCCTGAACAGGTGGATCGTCTTGGCAGACGCGTTCCCTCTCCATCAATCCGGGAAGGTTCACCTGAATCTGCTGAAGAAGCTGCTGTTGGCCAATTCGAGCCATCTGATGAAGGAGGTTCACCTGAGGAAGCCGAAGTCGGCCAACTGGAGCAAGCCGATGTAGGATGCTCACCTGAAGAAGCTGATGTTGTCCAACTGGAGCGAGCCGATGTAGAAGGTTCACTTGAAGAAGCTGATGTTCTCCAACCGGAGCGAGCCGATGTAGGATGTTCACCTGAAGAAGCTGATGTTCAACTGGAGCGAGCCGATGTAGAAGGTTCACCTGAAGAAGCTGATGTTGTCCAACTGGAGCCAGCCGATGTAAAAGGTTCACATGAAGAAGCTAATGTTGTCCAACCAAAGCGAGCTCGTGTAGAAGGTTCACATGAATCGCCTGAAGCAAATGTCGGCCAACTGGAGCCAGGCGATGTAGGACGTTCACCTGAAGAAGCTAATGTCAGCCAACCAAAGCGAGCTCGTGTAGATGGTTCGCCTGAAGTTAATGCTGTCCAACCGGCGTCATCCAATGAAGAGGGTATGGAAGTGGATAACGGCGGACCCGATCCTCGTGACAACGAAGATAGGGCAATAGCCGAGGAACCTCGAGAAGACATCCGTCGCAGGGCTAGACCCCCCAACCCACCCTTCGAGTACAACCTCCCCCCGGCATTCCGGGCTCTGTTGAGGGAAGGTGGTGATCGTCGCGACGAGATAGCTGAGGCCCTGAGAGAGTGGGTGGCAGCGGGAGTACAGGCGATCGTCCACCTGCGCCGAGCAGCGAATGCTATGGAGGCGGCGGCTGGCAACGTCAGGGATGCCGTGATCGTGTTTGAGGCAGTTTTTGGAGGACCAGCCGATGACAACCCGGCTGCTGATCCAGCATAGAGACTGTGGATTTTTAGAATGTAAGCAGGTTTGTGGTGTGATATTTGGGAGAACCGTAATGTAGGTTGTTTCAATCTTATGATCGTGTTTTTATGAAGCATTTTAATGAATTTGTGAATGTTTTATGAAGTTTTTATCATTTATGTATGGCTAGTTTGGTTGTGATTATGGCTTTCTTTAGAAGTAGCTTTTATTAGTGTTCATTCTTTTGGTTTTATTGTAGTGTTTAAATTTTATCTATATAATAAAGAGATGATTGGTGAATCCTTATTTTAAATCTGTGTATCCTCTCGTTTGGGTTGAATGTTGGGTTGGGTTGAATGTATAGTGTTTTGGGAGTGAGTTTAGGGTTTAATCTTACTGATGTGTTCACCACTATCTTGACCTAAGGTTAAAAAAACTTCTATACTAGACAACAACTTAAGTTGAACCTACTACGTCGCTAACGAACAAAGTAATTCCCATCGCGGTGTTTGAATTTAGTGTGACACATAGAACATCAATTAAAAAATATGATTATTTCGTTAAACCCATGTATAAATAGCCTTTTTATACCGATTCACGTATAGAAAATCTTCCTATCAACCCAACAGGCTCTGTATTTCTCAGGCTTCTCCTTCCGCGTAGTGACGTATGTACTGGGTTCAGGAAACGTTACTGTGAAGTATAACTGGTAGTGAAACAGGGAAAACAATTTTTAGCAAGCGGGAATGGAGGACTCTTTCTAAAGCTGTTCCTTAATTTGAAACGGTTTTTATACTTGCTTAACCAGAGCAGCAAGTAGTATTTCTTGAATTTATCGGTACACAGAATCATGCATAGTCAAATTCGGGGCAATTAAAGTATCTTCTGAAATAGATTTCAACCACCTTTCCATTAAAACTTTAGTCTTGATCATAGTCAAAATCGATTAAACTTAAGTTTATCTTCCCTAATAAATTTCTCATCCCACTTTTCTATTGAACTTTCTGAATATTAGTTTAAATTTAAGCGATATAGTTTTGATGCCGAAATGTCCTCCGGTCCCAAAACTGACTTTTAAGAGGGATTCGATGTTCAAAGCTGTTAATATACTAGCACTTCATAGTTAAACTGATATACAAAAAGTTGAAATGCCACTGAATGAATTTCAACCGATTCCTGTGTAAAATGACCTCCTGAATTCAAATACGACCATCTTTTTCTTCTGTTACATCTTTCTTAAAAGGAAGACTCCCAATGGACTATATTCGTCTGACGTCACATTATATCCATCATGTGACCTACTGAGCTTGCTTGGTTACCACAGATACTAAACTATACTATATTCATTTAGAATTGGCGCTTGAGAAATGGTGCTTTCCCCCACGCTAGAAGCGTAACCATAGTTACGCTCTTCATGCAGCCAATAGTAAGCCTTCTTCGTCACTTTGACGAGGATAGTTGCTATGGTTACCGATCGGTGGTGGGGGAAGGAAATATTTTCAAGCGCCCGTTCAAAATGAACAGAGTATAGTAGAGTTTGTAGTGAGATATGATTTGTGATAGTGAGTGTTTTTACCCAACACGTGATTTTTTATACACAAACCCAGATAGGCACATATAGTCCATTGTTATCCTCAGCCGTGCATCTATTAACAGCTTTAAACATGCAGTTCCCCAAATTCCCCATAAAACTGGTAACTAACTAACAAGTCGAAGAATTTCAATCTTGTGGCAAGACTTAAAAATATAAGAAAAATATCCTTTTTAAACTTTTCAAAGAACGAATGTAATATCCCGAGTGCGCATGCGCCAGCGCTATTCAGAATGTTTCAAATCCTTTCGGGGTTAACTTTAGAATATAATGAACGGTGCATACGTGATAATTTCGCGATAACGATATAAACGATCGCTTGATAATTTTGCACTAAAACAGTGATTTCCGAGTGTAAGTATGTTGGGGTAAGCATTTATAGCATCAGAATTGATTTTGCAAACTTTAATCTTCCACCCGATTGATCGATTTAGTTTTTTTTCAATCTGAAGCGATATAAACATTTTTAAAGTGAACCTCGATCTTCAAAGTTTTATTATATAGCTATGAAGTCAGGTTACTGCTAATAATTTTGGGTCTTGGTCTTGGTGCAAAATTCTAAAGGCGATCGTGCCGTGTTTAAGGAAAATACGCTACTAAAAACAACAACATTGATCAGGTGAGATGGGGGATATTCGCCGAACATGTTTCAACACAGGCCACACCCCACTTGCTCCATCTAGTATTAGTATTCCAAGGTCGATGTTTCGGGGGCGCTAACACCTCAACCGCTTTTAGTCATCATTGCTGCATGGCACTGTATATTTGGACGGCTTTTTTTCAACTAAACTCTACTCTAATTTCCACGGCTCGGCGTTCCATTGGTTCCATCACTAAGCGCCGAGACTGCTACGTAACCACGAGACCTACAGCGCATGCGCCACTGGCCGTTTTGGCCGTCCAAATATACACTTCGTTGCTTGGCATATTTTCATTAAATGTGGATCCTTGGGAAGGGATGGGACCCTTTAAAGAGGAATTGCGTAAAATTTAAGTAATTAATTAATAGTGTCCAAATTATATGGAATTCTTGTCCTTAATAGTTGAGTTTTGATTTTGACTCATCTTGAGAACTTAAAAATATATTTTCTGATTTTTAAAAAGTTTTAATAAGTAAATTATTAGCTTTTTCGTATAAAACTGGAGAGCCGCAGCTTTACATAGAAAGAGCCGCATGCGGCTCGCAAGCCGCAGGTTGCGGACCCCTGGCCTATGGCCAGGGTCCTAGTACTCTGTGACTGCAATTTTCAAAATAGTTTTTAGGCAAAAAAAACATAGATTTTGATGATAGAGGACAAATAAAGAATTTAAAAATGGGGGTTGAGAGGACGATTCTTTAAAAATATCTAAATCCGGTTTTGGCTGTCGGGGGCCCTAATATAAGCTCCACCCAATGATCGGGCTGCTTTTTTTCTCGGCACTGTATATTTGGACGGCTTTTTTTCAACTTAACTCTACTCTAATTTTCACGGCTTGGCGTTCCATTGGTTCCATCACTAAGCTCCGAGACTGCTACGTAATCACGAGACCTACAGCGCATGCGCCACTGGCCGTTTTGGCCGTCCAAATATACACTTTGTTTTTTCTCTGTGACTAAGATCAAGATGTAAAATCACAGAGTAAAGATACTTCAGAGAGTCCATCTCCATAGACGCTAATGGCAACTTTTTTAACATGGGTTTTCCCATAGACGGTGGCGTTTCTATGTGATAACGGTGGAACCAACCAGAGAATATGACGTAACGTGTTGACTCTCTACAATCGAGCTACAGTCGCATACACTCTCTCAATTAACCCCGCCCACTTTCAAATCGCTAAGGAGGGAAAAAATTTTATATACGTATTTTCCCGGTTATTAAAACATGCGTGTATCTTTCTTTCGAGCATGCGCTGGGGATTATTTCTTAGACATTACAAGTCTCTCTGATGTCACGCTCTCCAGGGGCTCACCTAATGTTCTGGCCAGCGGAGATCTCTCGCTGGCTTATATTAGGTCATCCCGAAAGTTTTGTCGCTCTTGGGAGCATCTGTATTTAAGATATTTTTGACACTTTTCCATTATGTGGTACCAATGTAAACTGTAATTTTATCTACCGTCAACTTGGCACCTTGGCTTGATTTTGGGGACTGATCGACAAATGGGCTTTCCTTAAATCTATGATAACATGTTACTTCATTTCTTTTCTGCTCAAAATTTCGCCTTTTTTCTAAAGTTAAGATTTTAAAATAGAGGAGATTAGTGAAAACGTCACTTCCGGTTTCTTGTTTTGTTTGGAAACGTTGATTCGATCCGTGATTGGTTACATACGGATCCGTACTGTCCGTACAGTTCACGGAACCAATCACAGACTGAATTTACGTTTCCAAACAAAACAAAAAACGTCACACTAATCTCGTCTATTAAAATTAACTGGCTACTTCCATAAAACAAATAAAGTTTTAAGTGTTCTTAACAAGTGTGGAAAATTTAACTTCTATTTAAGTTTTTTCTGGGGCATCCGGAGAGTTTGATCACAATCCCCCTTATTAAATTGCAGGAAATCTAGATCGCTGGAAATTCTACCGCCGCTCTTCGAAAGTAGTATAAAATTAGTTTCAATTTATGAAATAAATAAGATCTTCCGTACAATCTTAATATGACTTAAAAATAAAGTTAAATTCCTTTGAATTTTAATTTTGAAAGTTTTCAATTAATGGCAACTTGAAGTAAACAAAATCTTATTAATCGTAGAAACTAGGAAAGTTGGAAATGTGAGCCAGCAAAATAGACCCAAAATTCACCAAATTGGCTTTAGATAGAAGTAGAAGTACTTTACTGATTTACCGTAATGGAAGAGTACCAAAAAATACATTATATACAGATGCTCCAAAGAGCGACAAAACTTTCGGGATGACCTAATATATACTTGATCTGCCCGTGACGTCACTATCTCGCATCTTCTTTAAAGTGGCGATGGATCGGGAGCTACTCTGGAATCGAACTCACAATAAGGAACTTGCATGATTTTTTTTTATTTTTTTAATCTATTCTTCACGCAAAAATAAGCCACTACACAAAATTTGAGGCCGATTGAGAAATTTTTCGATTGCAAAAAAAATTATCAAAAATCGTGTTTTTCGAAGCAACTGAAAACGCTTAACAGCATGTACCGTGACGTCACTAATGTTTACCTCGGATTGTCATGTTTGCCGTGGATTTCTGACCGCCACCAGAAGTGTCTAGAAGGTAAATATTTATTAAAACACTCATACCGGACACTTCTGAAAAAAGAAATCAACAACTAAAACATAGAAATTCAATTTTGATTGCAATTTGGCTCGATGGATTCTACGTCACTGTGCATGCAAACACACTTCGCGTTTTCAGTCACGTGTTTTTTTCTCGACTTTTAAATTAAAATATTTAAGTACTTGTACACTTTTTTGAAAATTTGACAAAATATTTCATTTTTCTATACAAAAAACCATACGAACCACTTGAAAGTTTATGAAAATCTGACACATGCAAGTTCCTTATTCGAAGTCCACATTTAATACAATTTAAACATGCAACTTCACATTTAATGTTAATTTCGGCGACCACAATCACTATAACGAGATATTAAATGACAGAACAAACTATATCAATGTCTATAATAGGGAAAGTTAAGTTACTGTCAGGGAAAGTTTGCAACCATAAGGGAAAAGTTTCATTGATCAGGGGAAAAATAGCAGAGATTGAGAAATTCAAATGCAGCCTCCATGCAAAGTTCTAAGTCCAATGAGAACCACTCGTTTCCTTTAGTCCCCGCCCACACTAATGATTGACAGCTGGAGGGTCGCAACGCCACTACGCGATAACTGTAGAACTCTCTTAGTAAAATCGCGTTTTGGCAGTACCCTCTATAGCTTAGAAAGCCCGAACACTGATTGCTGACGTCAGTAAGAGAAGGCTGAAGTTCGCCCCGCCTCTCCAATCAGGGATCTTACCTTCTGTAGCTGAGCCTCTTAACTACAGAGGATAATGCCACTGATAGCTACTGAGCCTCTCAGCCTACCTCTGATTGGAGAGGCGGGGCGATTTTCAGCCTTCGCTTGCTGACGTCAGCAATCAGTGTTCAGGCTTTCTAAGCTATAGAGGGTACTGGTTTTGGACTCTCTGAATTATCTTTACTCTGTGACTAAAATTTTGTGCCGCAAGGGGTTTTCAATCGATGAAAGATCTCTACACAAGAATCACAGCTATATATAAGTAACAAAGTTTGTCATCATCCCACTAGTCAGCCTCATATCCAGTGGTTTGAGTGGCCTTTGGCCGCTGGCGCCACAAATAAAAGCATATTCTAGTAGTATCATCCCACTCTGACTGTTTGGCTCGGAAAAACTCGTAGATAATGGATCCTGAACAGGTAGATGATGTTGGCGGACCCAGTGAACCAGACGCAGAATCTGCTGAAGAAGCTGATGATGTTGTCCAACTGGAGCCAGCTCGTGTAGAAGGTTCGCCTGAACCGGCTGAAGATGTTGTCCGACCGGCGTCATCCGATGAAGAGGGTTCAAGTGATTCCTCTATTGAGATCCTCCAAGATCCTCCTGCCAATGAAGATGGGGCAATAGCCGAGGAACTTCAAAGAATGAACTTCGAAGACATCCATCGCAGGGTGCTGGCGGGTCCCCCCAACCCACCCCTCGAAGACGATGCTCCCCGTGTCCTCCGGGCCCTGTTAGGGGAGGGTGGTGATCGCGAGCGAGCGGAGGCTATTCAAGAGTGGGTGGCCGCTCTGCAGATGGCGATCGCCAACCTGCGCCAAGGTGCGGATGCTCTGGGTGCGGCGGCTGCTTTTATCAGAAATGCCTCTGACATTATGGTGCAGCGTAGACTTTTCCACTGGCTGTAATAAAACGATTACTGCTAGGCTCCAGCACTTGCGGTTTAGGGGGAGATATCGGGATATCTCCCCCTAAACCGCTAGTGCTGGACGCCTGGCAGTAATCGTTTTATTACAGCCAGTGCCTGGCTGTAATAAAACTTTGCGTTGGCCCTATGGAGGCTACACTTGGAGGCTGAAGACCAGCCGATGACAATGAGGACCGTGGTGTTTGAGACTTGTTAGCAAGTAAACTGGTTTGTGGTGTGATACTTGCGAGAACCGTAGTGTAAGAAGTTTCAGTCTTATGATCGTGTTTTTTACAAGGCATCTCTAATATTTTAGTGCATTTGTGAATGTTTTATGCATTTTTACCATTTGTGTATGGTCAGTTTGGTTATAATTGTGGCTTTCTTTAGAAATAGCCCAGTGTTCGTGCTTTTAGTTTTATTGAAGTGTTTAAATTTTGTCTTCATAAAATAAAGAGATGATTTGAGAAATCGTTTTCTTTTCAATCTGTGTATCTTCTCATTTGGGTTGTATTGGGTCCTGATATTTAAAGTTATTGTATGTCCTTTGGAGTAAGTTTCGGGTTTTATCTTGCAGCTGTATTTGCCACTTGACTTAAGTTTATCTGGGAATCAAGCTTTTTCGACACAGACTTGCTTAAAACTTAACTACCAATTAGAAATTTTAATTCCTTGTTAACCTTAAGTTTGATATAAATAACGACCGTTAATGGGATGTTTTTAACTTTGGTACAGCTTTAGAAAGAGTCCTCCAGCCGCCATGTTTTTTCACAGCTCAAATAATGGCTGACAACCAAAACCATAGATTCAATTATTAAATCGTCAGTTTTACATCCTAAAATACCAAATTTTTATTTTATGATCTAATAATGAAAGTTGTTCTTAAACTTTAAGTATTTGCTTATCCTGAGCAGGAAGTAGTATTTCTTGAAGTTATTGATACCCAAAATCATGCATAGTAAAGTTGGTGACAATTAAAGTATTTTCTGAAATAGATTTCAGCCACCTTTCCAGAGAAACTTTAGTCTTGAGCGTAGTCAAAACCGGGTAGTCCATCTCCATAGACGCAAATGGCAACTTTTTTAACATTGGTTTCCCATAGACAGTGGCGTGTGTGTGATAACGGTGGAACTAACAACAGAATATGACGTATTGTTCCGCATACAATCTCTTTCTGAAACCATTCTTTCTCAATTAACCTCGCCCACCTTTAAATCGGTATAGGTATGGAAAAAGTTTTTAAGGTGGGGTAATAAGATTCAAATGGGGTAATAAGAAACATTCCAAAAATCTACAGGATTCTCTAAGTTTATGAAGCTGATATTTTTACAGAATGTTTACATCATTAACAGCTTTCTTTGAAAAAATAATGCTCTTCCTAAGTAAAAGGGAAAGGGGTTTTAGCTTGTTTCTTATTACCCCCAAGCGACTGTATCTTATTACCCCAAGTGGGGTAGTAAGAAACAAGCTAGTTATTTTACTAATTAAAACAATTAAAAATCAAATGAAGGTATTAATGTAATTTTCTAAGATTATTTTATAACTCTTGTAATTTTCAAAAAATTTCATTCAAAATCTTTTGATATATGCCCAGTTAAAAATTAGTCTAAAAAAAGTTACAAGTTGAAAGTTTTGAACAACTCTCTTTTTATATTTAACATTTTGAAAATCATGAAAAAATAATTAAAATATTGTTTCTCTTATTTCATTTTGTGAGTCTAAATTTATTCTGACTGTTTATTTTCCCTAAAAATAAACTAGTTTTTTTTAAATTGAGATTTTGTGTCTTATTACTCACCGTTTTCAATAAAATGAAGTAAAAAAACTTAACTGAATTTAAATTTTGAACTTGATGAATGAAATAAGAACAATAAAGAAAAGATAATAAAGAGAAAAATCTATCAATATATTATAATTTGAAATTAGTAGACAAAGATATTTTAGATTATTGGCTTATAATACTTACATAAAACCACTCCTCGAGTATACTGTACAAGTTTGGGACCCACATACTGCTCTGTGGATAAATAACCTTCAAAGCATTCAGTCAAAGGCCATAAGATTAATTAATAACGATTGGCGCTGGTCAGCTTCTCCGTCCGCAATGCTTCGTGAGATTGGATGGAAACCTCTTACAATAATTCGTAAAATTATTCGTCTTAAGTTCTTTTTTCAACTAATTCATGGCAAATATCATATTTCCCATGATTTTTTCCACGTACAATTGAAGAGTAGAATAAGCTACCAAATGTGATTGTCCTTTCCGAGTCTGGGTTCTTTTGTTTCCAAACTTAAAGATTATTTATAATTTGTATCTTTGCTTTTTTGGTGTGTTTATTGGCCTTGTTTTCTTGTGTACTTGTATAGATTTTCTTTGAATTGTTTTTTCTTGTTTTGTAACCCCCTGCTTGGCCCTTCGATGGGCTGCAGTATTACAAATAATAAAATAAATATTACCCCATATTTTCGTTTAAATGGGGTTATAAGAAACATGGCACTTTTAAGAATGATCCACAACCCTAAATTGAAGAACAAAAGGTAAATTATATAGCCCCTTTAACCTTTTTAAGAATTCACTAGTAAAATTCCATAAGAATTTAATATAAAAAACAAGATAAAATTAAATGGTTGAAAAAGCATGACTTTAGGTGGAGGATTTTGCTGGCCGCATTATTACAGAGGGAATTTTTCACTGAAATAATCATTATAAAACAATAACATTTTTATGGGATATAAAGTATGTCTTGAAGATATTCTGTGTTTTTTTTCAGATATTTACGTCAACACATAAAGCTGCAAATCAAATGTTTCTTATTTCCCCAATTTCTTATTACCCCACTCTCCCCTATTTCCCTAGTTTTCTAACAGTCTTGTCTCGGACGCGTATTAACATTCTAAACATCTATTGGGCAATGTTAAATTTTTCTACTGCAAAAATAGAAGAAAAATTTTTTTTTCATCTGCCGTAAAAAGGAATGACTAACAACTGGTTATCCCGAAAAAACGTTAAAAAATTTAACATTGCCCAATAGATGTTTAGAATGTTAATACGCGTCTCGGACATAGCAACAGACGGTTTGACCTACATCAGTTAACAGTTAAAAGAAAATACTCTTTAACAAAAATAAAGATTAAAATATTAGAGGTAAGCATTTTGTGTCGAAACAATCATCACTTTAAAATATTTTTACATTTCTTAAGATCCAATATTTGAGAATCACGGTTCGAAATCGTTTGAAATTAATAGTATTTTTAAATTTTTATCAATTTTGGAAAGATTTTTTACACAGTTTTATAGTGATCGGATCATAATCGGAAACAGCAATTCCTATTCCTTTGGAAACGTAGCAATCGGAAAAGTTATTGAAACAGGATATTTAAACCTTCTAATATCTAGGGATATCTCTTGCATTTACTACAGGTCTAAATTCTGTGGGGGTTCTTAGAAATTATCAATAAATAATCAATACTTAAGAAAATTAGTTTTATTAAAGCTTTGTCCGATTACCAAAAAACCTGATAATGGGCGCTGATATTTAGTTCTTGGTTCAGAAAAGGTTTTGAAAAGAAGTTTTTTGCCGATTTGAAACCAAACAAACAAGCAATCAAATATCCTTATTTCGAATCATAATATCCCCCCACTTATACTTTCCCCATCTAATCCTAACTCCCTCAAAGTGAAAGTAATTGGTTCTTCAAACACTAAGAAGGCGTGGAGAATGACGTCACTGGGAGCGGAAACGAGACGCCACGAGAGTTTTTCAGAACAATGGGAAGAGCCATAATTCTACAAACCTTGATTTCAACATACAACTTCATCTGCGACCACAATCACAGACGAGATATTCAACGACAGGACAAACGACATCAATGTTTATAAGTTTATAGCAGTAGGGAAATTTTTCGCAACCATAAGGGAAAAGTTACCTTGATTTGTCATAAAGGTGCAGCGTAGACTTTTCCACTGGCTGTAATAAAACGATTACTGCTAGGCGTCCAGCACTTGCGGTTTAGGGGGAGATATCGGGATATCTCCCCCTAAACCGCAAGTGCTGGAAGCCTAGCAGTAATTGGTTTATTACAGCCAGGCACTGGCTGTAATAAAACTTTACGTTGGCCCAAAGGTTTGCGCTGACCCTTAGGTGCAGCGTAGACTTTTCCACTGGCTGTAATAAAACTATTACTGCTAGGCGTCCAGCACTTGCGGTTTAGGGGGAGATATCGGGATATCTCCCCCTAAACCGCAAGTGCTGGACGCCTAGCAGTAATTGTTTTATTACAGCCAGGCACTGGCTGTAATAAAACTTTACGTTGGCCCTTAGGGTCAGTGAAAACTTTTTTATGATACCAACGACCGTCAATCAAGGGGCAGTGGACTTCTCCCCCATCTCTTTGTGTGAACATTCGGGGGAGATTGCAATCGGTCTAGGAGGGAAACTCTTTTGTTCGTTGATTGACGGTCGTGGTATCATAAAAGTTTGCGCCGACCCAAAGTGACTCTACTAACCTTGAGGTATGCTGTGTGATAGGGGCCCTAATGGCGCTGGGATCGCCTCAAACTCACGTTTCACGAGAGGCGGAAAAAGAGAACCGGAATCCTCGAATTCTGTAAGACGCCTTCGAGAGTAACAGATTGAATGAACTCGTCACAGCCAATCCCATATGTGACCTCCTAATTGTACTGCCTACCCTTATGTCAATTGTACACTTTTCCAGAGCTGACCTATACCATATGATGGCATTTGAAAATAGCCTTTTGGACCCATGTTTTTACCCTATGTTTTTCTTTATTTCCATTATTATGGCCTTGAACCCTTGGTCCTAGTACTCCCTTAGTAGCACAGCTCATATCAAATATATCAAGTTTACGAAACTGCAACTAGAAATTAACGAAATTTGGTCGTATAAATGACGAAACTTGGACGAATAATGTTGGAGATTTGTGCTACTTGGGTCTGTGATTGCAATTTTCACAAAATAGTTTTTAGGCAAAAAACATATATTTTGACGATAGAGAGGCAAATAAAGATTTTAAAAATGGGAGTTGGGAGGAAGATTCTTTAAAAATATCTTAATCCGGTTTTGGCTGTCGGGGGCACATTTTTGGGGAAGCGGGAAAAAACCCGGGATTTTTGGGAGTAAACGGGGAATTTTAGAGGAATATTGGGAATTTTGAACGTATAAAGAACACAACGATATTTCACCATCAGTTATCATTTTCTAGGTATTCTTTTGAGGAATTTAAGACAATTTTTAATATAGATTCACTGAAAGATCATTCTGCAATTAACTCTCTTATCTTATTAATAATAAATCAAGTCCAATAGTTTTAATCTGCCCATTTTCTGTTTCAATGTCTAAATACATTTTTTTCTCTGCTAGTCGAAAAGTGTAATCAAGGATGCTATTTTAAACATGATCAAACACTAGTAATTGATAGTTCTACACGCTTGGTTCAACACAACTCTAAAATCTCCAAAACGAAAGTACTTTCATATTTGAAAATCTGGGAATATTCAAAATTCCCTTCCCGAAAAACCGGGTTTATTCCCGGGAATAAACCCGGTTTTTTCCAGCCTTTACATCTCTAGTTATAAGCTCCATTACCCAATGAGCGGTCTGCTTTTTTTTCTCTGTGACTAAGATCAAGATGTCAAATAAATAAAATTTTGTGCCGCAAGGGGTTTTCAATCGATGAAAGATCTCTACACAAGAACCGTATCTATATAAGTAACGAAGTTTGTCATCATTTCACTCTGACTATTTGGCTGGAAAAACCCGTAGATATTGGATCCTGAACAGGTAGATGGCAGATATGGAAGGCCCCCCTGAAAGATATCGTTCCCCTCCTCCCTCCTCTTCGCCTGTTGATGTTCGTGTTATCCGGGAAGGTTCACCAGAATCTGCTGAAGAAGCTGATGATGTCCAACTGGAGCCAGCTCGTGTAGACGGTTCGCCTGAACCGGCTGAAGTTGTCCAACCGGCGTCATCTGATGAAGAGGGTTCACGTGCCTCCTCTATGGAAGAGGATAACGGCGGACAAGATCCTCCAGCCAACGAAGATAGGGCAATAGCCGAGGAACTTCAAAGAATGGACTTTGAAGACATCCGTCGCCGGGTGCGTGCGGGTCCCCCCAACCTGCCCCTCGAAGATGCTCCCCGTGTCCTCCGGGCCCTGTTAGGGGAGGGTGATGGTGACCTTCGCGAGCGAGCGGGGGCTATTGAAGAGTTGGTGGCCGCTGCGCTGAGGGCGCTTGCTAACCTGCGACAAGGCGCGGATGCTCTGGGTGCGGCAGCTGCTTTCTTCAGAGAAGCCTGTGACGCTATGGAGGCTGGATTTGGAGGCAGAAGACCAGCCGATGACAATAAGGACCGTGGTGTTTGAGACTTGTTGGCAAGTAAACTGGTTTGCGATGTGATACTTGCGAGAACCGTAGTGTAAGAAGTTTCAAATATATGATCGTGTTTTTTATGAGGTGTTTCTAGTATTTTAGTGCATTTGTGTTATGCATTCATTACCATTTGTGTATGGTTGGTTTGGATATAATTGCGGCTTTCTTTAGAAGTAGCCCAGTGTTCGTGCTTTTAGTTTTATTGAAGTGTTTAAATTTTGTCTTCATAAAATAAAGAGATGATTTGAGAAATCGTTTTCTTTTCAATCTGTGTATCTTCTCATTTGGGTTGTATTGGGTCTTGATGTTTAAAGTTATTGTATGTCCTTTGGAGTAAGTTTCGGGTTTTATCTTGCAGCTGTATTTGCCACTTGACTTAAGTTTATCTGGGAATCAAGCTTTTTCGACACAGACTTGCTTAAAACTTAACTACCAATTAGAAATTTTAATTCCTTGTTAACCTTAAGTTTGATATAAATAACGGTTGTTAATGGGATGTTTTTAACTTTGGTACAGCTTTAGAAAGAGTCCTCCAGCCGCCATATTTTCCACAGCTCAAATAATGGCTGACAACCAAAACCATAGATTCAATTATTAAATCGTCAGTTTTACATCCTAAAATGCCTAATTTTTATTTTGATCTAATAATGAAAGCTGTTCTTTAACTTTAAGTATTTGCTTAACCTGAGCAGGAAGTAGTATTTCTTGAAGTTATTGATACCCAAAATCATGCATAGTCAAAATCGTGTCAATTAAAGTATTTTCTGAAATAGATTTCAGCCACCTTTCCAGAGAAACTTTAGTCTTGAGCGTAGTCAAAATTGGCTAGTCCATCGCCATAGACGCAAATGGCAACTTTTTTAACATGGGTTTCCCATAGACAGTGGCGTGTGTGTGATAACGGTGGAACTAACAAAAGAATATGACGTATTGTTCCGCATACAATCTCTTTCTGAAACCATTTTTTCTCAATTAACCTCGCCCACCTTTAAATCGGTATAGGTATGGAAAAAGTTTTTAAGTAGGGGAAGGTGGGGTAATAAGATTCAAATGGGGTAATAAGAAACATTCCAAAATTTTACAGGATTCTCTAAGTTTATGAAGATGATATTTTTACAGAATGTTTACATCATTAACAGCTTTCTTTGAAAAAAATAATGCTCTTCCTAAGGGAAAGGGGTTTTAGCTTGTTTCTTATTACCCCCAAGCGACTGTATCTTAATACCCCAAGTGGGGAAGTAAGAAACAAGCTAGTTATTTTACTAATTAAAACAATTAAAAATCAAATGAAGGTATTAATGTAATTTTCTAAGATTATTTTATAACTCTAGTAATTTTCAAAAAATTTCATCCAAAATCTTTTGATATATGCCCAGTTAAAAATTAGTCTAAAAAAGTTACAAGTTGAAAGTTTTGAACAACTCTATATTTTTATATTTACCATTTTGAAAATCATGAAAAAATAATTAAAATATTGTTTCTCTTATTTCCTTTTTTGAGACTAAATTTATTCTGACTGTTTATTTCCCCTAAAAATAAACTAATTTTTTTTAAAATTGAGATTTTGTGTCTTATTACTCACCGTTTTCAATAAAATGAAGTAAAAAAACTTAACTGAATTTAAATTTTGAACTTGATGAATGAAATAAGATCAATAAAGAAAAGATAATAAAGAGAAAAATCTATCAATACATTTTAATGGATAAAATGTTAGTGTTTCTTATTACCCCATGTTTTAGTTTAAATGAGGTAATAAGAAACATGGCACTTTTAAGAATGATCCACAACCCTAAATTGAAGAACAAAAGGTAAATTATATAGCCCCTTTAACCTTTTTAAGAATTCACTAGTAAAATTCAATAAGAATTTAATATAAAAAACAAGATAAAATTAAATGGTTGAAAAAGCATGACTTTAGGTGGAGGATTTTGCTGGCCGCATTATTACAGAGGGAATTTTTCACTGAAATAATCATTATAAAACAATAAAATTTTTATGGGATATAAAGTATGTCTTGAAGATATTCTGTTATTTTTTTCAGATATTTACGTCAACACATAAAGCTGCAAATTAAATGTTTCTTATTTCCCCAATTTCTTATTACCCCAATCTCTTTTATTTCCCTAGTTTTCTAACAGTCTTGTCTCGGACCTATATTGAACGTATATTTGATATATATGACCTATCGAGAACGTATAGTGGCGTATATTTGGTGACTTCCCTTCTTCCACTCCGTAGCGGAGTTTGAACCATTCATTGGACTGGTCGTGCAAGGTGTTCTGGGATTATTACCTACAGCAGTTAACAGTTAAAAGAAAATGCTCTTTAACAAAAATTAAGATTAAAATATTAGAGGTAAGCCTTTTGTGTCGAAACAATCATCACTTTGTTAATTTTTTTACATTTCTTAAGATCCAATATTTGAGAATCACGGTTCGAAATCGTTTGAAATTAATAGTATTTTTAAATTTTTATCAATTTTGGAAAGATTTTTTACACAGTTTTATAATGATTGGATCATAATCGGAAACAGCAATTCCTATTCCTTTGGAAACGTAGCAATCGGAAAAGTTATTGAAACAGGATATTTAAACCTTCTAAGATCTAGGGATATCTCTTGCATTTACTACAGGTCTAAATTCTGTGGGGGTTCTTAGAAATTATCAATAAATAATCAATACTTAAGAAAATTAGTTTTATTAAAGCTTAGTCCGATTACCAAAAAACCTGATAATGGGCGCTGATATTTAGTTCTTGGTTCAGAAAAGGTTTTGAAAAGAAGTTTTTTGCCGATTTGAAACCAAACAAACAAGCAATCAAATATCCTTATTTCGAATCATAATATCTCCTCACTTATACTTTCCCCATCTAATCCTAACTCCCTCAAAGTGAAAGTAATTGGTTCTTCAAACACTAAGAAGGCGTGGAGAATGACGTCACTGGGAGCGGAAACGAGACGCCACGAGAGTTTTTCAGAACAATGGGAAGAGCCATAATTCTACAAACCTTGATTTCAACATACAACTTCATCTGCGACCACAATCACTGACGAGATATTCAACGACAGGACAAGCGACATCAATGTTTATAAGTTTATAGCAGTAGGGAAATTTTTCGCAACCATAAGGGAAAAGTTACCTTGATTTGTCATAAAGGTTTGCGCTGACCCTTAGGGTCAGTGAAAACTTTTTTATGATACCAACGACCGTCAATCAAGGGGCAGTGGACTTCTCCCCCATCTCTTTGTGTGAACATTCGGGGGAGATTGCAATCGGTCTAGGAGGGAAACCCTTTTGTTCGTTGATTGACGTTCGTGGTATCATAAAAGTTTGCGCCGACCCAAAGTGACTCTACTAACCTTGAGGTATGCTGTGTGATAGGGGCCCTAATGGCGCTGGGATCGCCTCAAACTCACGTTTCACGAGAGGCGGAAAAAGAGAATCGGAATCCTCGAATTCTGTAAGACGCCTTCGAGAGTAACAGATTGAATGAACTCGTCACAGCCAATCACATATGTGACCTCCTAATTGTACTGCCTACCCTTATGTCAATTGTAGACTTTTCCAGAGCTGACCTATACCATATGATGGCATTTGAAAATAGCCTTTTGGACCCATGTTTTTACCCTATGTTTTTCTTTATTTCCATTATTATGGCCTTGAACCCTTGGTCCTAGTACTCCCTTAGTAGCACAGCTCATATCAAATATATCAAGTTTACGAAACTGCAACTAGAAATTAACGAAATTTGGTCGTATAAATTACGAAACTTGGACGAATCATGGAGATTTGTGCTACTTGGGTCTGTGATTGCAATTTTCACAAAATAGTTTTAGGCAAAAAACATATATTTTGACGATAGAGAGGCAAATAAAGATTTTAAAAATGGGGGTTGGGAGGAAGATTCTTTAAAAATATCTTAATCCGGTTTTGGCTGTCGGGGGCACATTTTTGGGAAAGCGGGAAAAAACCCGGGATTTTTGGGAATAAACCGGGAATTTTAGAGGAATATTGGGAATTTTGAACGTATAAAGAACACAACGATATTTCACCATCAGTTATCATTTTCTAGGTATTCTTTTGAGGAATTTAAGACAATTTTTAATATAGATTCACTGAAAGATCATTCTGCAATTAACTCTCTTATCTTATTAATAATAAATCAAGTCAAATAGTTTTAATCTGCCCATTTTCTGTTTCAATGTCTAAATACATTTTTTTCTCTGCTAGTCGAAAAGTGTAATCAAGGATGCTATTTTAAACATGATCAAACACTAGTAATTGATAGTTCTACACGCTTGGTTCAACACAACTCTAAAATCTCCAAAACGAAAGTACTTTCATATTTGAAAATCTGGGAATATTCAAAATTCCCTTCCCAAAAAACCGGGTTTATTCCCGGGAATAAACCCGGTTTTTTCCAGCCTTTACATCTCTAGTTATAAGCTCCATTACCCAATGAGCGGTCTGCTTTTTTTTCTCTGTGACTAAGATCAAGATGTCAAATAAATAAAATTTTGTGCCGCAAGGGGTTTTCAATCGATGAAAGATCTCTACACAAGAACCGTATCTATATAAGTAACGAAGTTTGTCATCATTTCACTCTGACTATTTGGCTGGAAAAACCCGTAGATATTGGATCCTGAACAGGTAGATGGCGGATATGGAAGGCCCCCCTGAAAGATATCGTTCCCCTCCTCCCTCCCCTTCGCCTGTTGATGTTCGTGTTATCCGGGAAGGTTCACCAGAATCTGCTGAAGAAGCTGATGATGTCCAACTGGAGCCAGCTCGTGTAGACGGTTCGCCTGAACCGGCTGAAGTTGTCCAACCGGCGTCTTCTGATGAAGAGGGTTCACGTGCCTCCTCTATGGAAGAGGATAACGGCGGACAAGATCCTCCAGCCAACGAAGATAGGGCAATAGCCGAGGAACCTCAAAGAATGGACTTCGAAGACATCCGTCGCAGGGTGCGTGCGGGTCCCCCCAACCTGCCCCTCGAAGATGCTTCCCGTGTCCTCCGGGCCCTGTTAGGGGAGGGTGATGGTGACCTTCGCGATCGAGCGGGGGCTATTGAAGATTTGGTGGCCGCTGCGCTGAGGGCGATTGCTAACCTGCGACAAGGCGCGGATGCTCTGGGTTCGGCAGCTGCTTTCTTCAGAGAAGCCTGTGACGCTATGGAGGCTGGATTTGGAGGCAGAAGACCAGCCGATGACAATAAGGACAGTGGTGTTTGAGACTTGTTGGCAAGTAAACTGGTTTGCGGTGTGATACTTGCGAGAACCGTAGTGTAAGAAGTTTCAAATATATGATCGTGTTTTTTTATGAGGTGTTTCTAGTATTTTAGTGCATTTGTGTTATGCATTCATTACCATTTGTGTATGGTTGGTTTGGATATAATTGCGGCTTTCTTTAGAAGTAGCCCAGTGTTCGTGCTTTTAGTTTTATTGAAGTGTTTAAATTTTGTCTTCATAAAATAAAGAGATGATTTGAGAAATCGTTTTCTTTTCAATCTGTGTATCTTCTCATTTGGGTTGTATTGGGTCTTGATGTTTAAAGTTATTGTATGTCCTTTGGAGTAAGTTTCGGGTTTTATCTTGCAGCTGTATTTGCCACTTGACTTAAGTTTATCTGGGAATCAAGCTTTTTCGACACAGACTTGCTTAAAACTTAACTACCAATTAGAAATTTTAATTCCTTGTTAACCTTAAGTTTGATATAAATAACGGTTGTTAATGGGATGTTTTTAACTTTGGTACAGCTTTAGAAAGAGTCCTCCAGCCGCCATATTTTCCACAGCTCAAATAATGGCTGACAACCAAAACCATAGATTCAATTATTAAATCGTCAGTTTTACATCCTAAAATGCCTAATTTTTATTTTGATCTAATAATGAAAGCTGTTCTTTAACTTTAAGTATTTGCTTAACCTGAGCAGGAAGTAGTATTTCTTGAAGTTATTGATACCCAAAATCATGCATAGTCAAAATCGTGTCAATTAAAGTATTTTCTGAAATAGATTTCAGCCACCTTTCCAGAGAAACTTTAGTCTTGAGCGTAGTCAAAATTGGCTAGTCCATCGCCATAGACGCAAATGGCAACTTTTTTAACATGGGTTTCCCATAGACAGTGGCGTGTGTGTGATAACGGTGGAACTAACAAAAGAATATGACGTATTGTTCCGCATACAATCTCTTTCTGAAACCATTTTTTCTCAATTAACCTCGCCCACCTTTAAATCGGTATAGGTATGGAAAAAGTTTTTAAGTAGGGGAAGGTGGGGTAATAAGATTCAAATGGGGTAATAAGAAACATTCCAAAATTTTACAGGATTCTCTAAGTTTATGAAGATGATATTTTTACAGAATGTTTACATCATTAACAGCTTTCTTTGAAAAAAATAATGCTCTTCCTAAGGGAAAGGGGTTTTAGCTTGTTTCTTATTACCCCCAAGCGACTGTATCTTAATACCCCAAGTGGGGAAGTAAGAAACAAGCTAGTTATTTTACTAATTAAAACAATTAAAAATCAAATGAAGGTATTAATGTAATTTTCTAAGATTATTTTATAACTCTAGTAATTTTCAAAAAATTTCATCCAAAATCTTTTGATATATGCCCAGTTAAAAATTAGTCTAAAAAAGTTACAAGTTGAAAGTTTTGAACAACTCTATATTTTTATATTTACCATTTTGAAAATCATGAAAAAATAATTAAAATATTGTTTCTCTTATTTCCTTTTTTGAGACTAAATTTATTCTGACTGTTTATTTCCCCTAAAAATAAACTAATTTTTTTTAAAATTGAGATTTTGTGTCTTATTACTCACCGTTTTCAATAAAATGAAGTAAAAAAACTTAACTGAATTTAAATTTTGAACTTGATGAATGAAATAAGATCAATAAAGAAAAGATAATAAAGAGAAAAATCTATCAATACATTTTAATGGATAAAATGTTAGTGTTTCTTATTACCCCATGTTTTAGTTTAAATGAGGTAATAAGAAACATGGCACTTTTAAGAATGATCCACAACCCTAAATTGAAGAACAAAAGGTAAATTATATAGCCCCTTTAACCTTTTTAAGAATTCACTAGTAAAATTCAATAAGAATTTAATATAAAAAACAAGATAAAATTAAATGGTTGAAAAAGCATGACTTTAGGTGGAGGATTTTGCTGGCCGCATTATTACAGAGGGAATTTTTCACTGAAATAATCATTATAAAACAATAAAATTTTTATGGGATATAAAGTATGTCTTGAAGATATTCTGTTATTTTTTTCAGATATTTACGTCAACACATAAAGCTGCAAATTAAATGTTTCTTATTTCCCCAATTTCTTATTACCCCAATCTCTTTTATTTCCCTAGTTTTCTAACAGTCTTGTCTCGGACCTATATTGAACGTATATTTGATATATATGACCTATCGAGAACGTATAGTGGCGTATATTTGGTGACTTCCCTTCTTCCACTCCGTAGCGGAGTTTGAACCATTCATTGGACTGGTCGTGCAAGGTGTTCTGGGATTATTACCTACAGCAGTTAACAGTTAAAAGAAAATGCTCTTTAACAAAAATTAAGATTAAAATATTAGAGGTAAGCCTTTTGTGTCGAAACAATCATCACTTTGTTAATTTTTTTACATTTCTTAAGATCCAATATTTGAGAATCACGGTTCGAAATCGTTTGAAATTAATAGTATTTTTAAATTTTTATCAATTTTGGAAAGATTTTTTACACAGTTTTATAATGATTGGATCATAATCGGAAACAGCAATTCCTATTCCTTTGGAAACGTAGCAATCGGAAAAGTTATTGAAACAGGATATTTAAACCTTCTAAGATCTAGGGATATCTCTTGCATTTACTACAGGTCTAAATTCTGTGGGGGTTCTTAGAAATTATCAATAAATAATCAATACTTAAGAAAATTAGTTTTATTAAAGCTTAGTCCGATTACCAAAAAACCTGATAATGGGCGCTGATATTTAGTTCTTGGTTCAGAAAAGGTTTTGAAAAGAAGTTTTTTGCCGATTTGAAACCAAACAAACAAGCAATCAAATATCCTTATTTCGAATCATAATATCTCCTCACTTATACTTTCCCCATCTAATCCTAACTCCCTCAAAGTGAAAGTAATTGGTTCTTCAAACACTAAGAAGGCGTGGAGAATGACGTCACTGGGAGCGGAAACGAGACGCCACGAGAGTTTTTCAGAACAATGGGAAGAGCCATAATTCTACAAACCTTGATTTCAACATACAACTTCATCTGCGACCACAATCACTGACGAGATATTCAACGACAGGACAAGCGACATCAATGTTTATAAGTTTATAGCAGTAGGGAAATTTTTCGCAACCATAAGGGAAAAGTTACCTTGATTTGTCATAAAGGTTTGCGCTGACCCTTAGGGTCAGTGAAAACTTTTTTATGATACCAACGACCGTCAATCAAGGGGCAGTGGACTTCTCCCCCATCTCTTTGTGTGAACATTCGGGGGAGATTGCAATCGGTCTAGGAGGGAAACCCTTTTGTTCGTTGATTGACGTTCGTGGTATCATAAAAGTTTGCGCCGACCCAAAGTGACTCTACTAACCTTGAGGTATGCTGTGTGATAGGGGCCCTAATGGCGCTGGGATCGCCTCAAACTCACGTTTCACGAGAGGCGGAAAAAGAGAATCGGAATCCTCGAATTCTGTAAGACGCCTTCGAGAGTAACAGATTGAATGAACTCGTCACAGCCAATCACATATGTGACCTCCTAATTGTACTGCCTACTAAGGTGGGTCATTTTCCTATGGCGAAAAAAAAATTTTACAAATTCTATCGGGCACAGCAAGAAAAGGGTGCCAAATGGTCTCAAACTAACATGTGTAAAATATTATTCCATTATAATAACTCTTTTTGCCTCCGGATTGGCCTCAAATAGAACAAAAATACGTAATTTTTCATATTTTTTTAAAATTATATAAATTAAATTTTTTTGTCGATAACTTCTTAAAGCTCACATATAAGGGTCTTTAAAAGCAATTTTAATCACATTAGCCACCTTTATGTATAATCAATACAAAAAAAACTGCCAAAGTGGCAATGTAATATGCTATCATATTAACAATAGCCGTAGAATAGGAGGATCTTTTTTGCCAACTAACAGTGGATTGTCAGTGGTACATATTTTAAATATTGGTAGTTCAGATACATTTCCCTCAAGTTTGGTCAGTACAAAGCGGTATTTTTAATTTTTAAAAGTAGAAATAGTTATATTTTTCATAAATATGTGCGCGCTTTCAAAATTCAGCGGACCGTTATTTCACTGGCTGGTCTTGGGATCCAAATATGATCGCAAAAATTTTTTGAAACAATTGTCGAATGGATAGTTCGTTCATTAGGCAATATATCTGTTATTATTCACCTCAGTCATGATTTACCTATTTTTTTGCTATAACAATAGACTGAAACCTAGGCCCATGAAATTATACTACTTTGGAGGGAGGATTGCCTCAAAAAGGCTCCTTAGCATTCCCTTATGCGTTCATAAAAAATTAAAATGTAGCAAATTTAACTGTTTAAGATAATTACAAGTAAGTTTTGAAAAGTAATGTAGCTTATTTAAAAACTTAGGGGATAATACTCAGCCTTATGCTGAAAACGGGGATCTACCGCTCTTCTTAAGAAAATGTTTCAAAATTTGACACTTAAAATGAGGTTTTAATTTATTTTTGGACATTAGTGACTCATACGGGGTCACTTGGGTTGGAATGTTCCTAATATACCAAAGAAATTTCAAGGAAAACCCCAACTTTTAAACAATTATCCAAATGTTTTCCTTGGGGTTGAAATGTAACCCAAAAAAGGTACCCACCTTCTGACACATCCCTTTTTATTAAAAATTTTATGTGTTTAAAATCCTACTCACTGGCAATAAGAGTTTCGCACATTTTTTTGACTCCAGTAAGAAATTTTTAATTGCCAGTCTTAACCATTGAGATATTTTAAAATAGGTTGTATTACAACTCAAGTATTTCAACTCTGGTTTCATTTATAATTATTTTATAGTCTTCAATGATGATTTTTATACCATTGTGCACATTTATATTCATGACGGATTCGTGAAATTGAAGTAAAAACTTGATTTTCGTTTGTCCATTTTTACATGAAATTACTATATTAATCGAAACTTTGAGGCCAATCCGGAGGAAAAAAGAGTTATTATAATCGAATAATATTTTACACACGTAAGTTTGAAACCATTTGGCACCCTTTTGTCGCTGTGCCCCTGGGAAAATGTGAAAAAAAATTTTTTGACCCACCCTACTGCCTACCCTTATGTCAATTGTAGACTTTTCCAGAGCTGACCTATACCATATGATGGCATTTGAAAATAGCCTTTTGGACCCATGTTTTTACCCTATGTTTTTCTTTATTTCCATTATTATGGCCTTGAACCCTTGGTCCTAGTACTCCCTTAGTAGCACAGCTCATATCAAATATATCAAGTTTACGAAACTGCAACTAGAAATTAACGAAATTTGGTCGTATAAATTACGAAACTTGGACGAATCTTGGAGATTTGTGCTACTTGGGTCTGTGATTGCAATTTTCACAAAATAGTTTTAGGCAAAAAACATATATTTTGACGATAGAGAGGCAAATAAAGATTTTAAAAATGGGGGTTGGGAGGAAGATTCTTTAAAAATATCTTAATCCGGTTTTGGCTGTCGGGGGCACATTTTTGGGAAAGCGGGAAAAAACCCGGGATTTTTGGGAATAAACCGGGAATTTTAGAGGAATATTGGGAATTTTGAACGTATAAAGAACACAACGATATTTCACCATCAGTTATCATTTTCTAGGTATTCTTTTGAGGAATTTAAGACAATTTTTAATATAGATTCACTGAAAGATCATTCTGCAATTAACTCTCTTATCTTATTAATAATAAATCAAGTCAAATAGTTTTAATCTGCCCATTTTCTGTTTCAATGTCTAAATACATTTTTTTCTCTGCCAGTCGAAAAGTGTAATCAAGGATGCTATTTTAAACATGATCAAACACTAGTAATTGATAGTTCTACACGCTTGGTTCAACACAACTCTAAAATCTCCAAAACGAAAGTACTTTCATATTTGAAAATCTGGGAATATTCAAAATTCCCTTCCCAAAAAACCGGGTTTATTCCCGGGAATAAACCCGGTTTTTTCCAGCCTTTACATCTCTAGTTATAAGCTCCATTACCCAATGAGCGGTCTGCTTTTTTTTCTCTGTGACTAAGATCAAGATGTCAAATAAATAAAATTTTGTGCCGCAAGGGGTTTTCAATCGATGAAAGATCTCTACACAAGAACCGTATCTATATAAGTAACGAAGTTTGTCATCATTTCACTCTGACTATTTGGCTGGAAAAACCCGTAGATATTGGATCCTGAACAGGTAGATGGCAGATATGGAAGGCCCCCCTGAAAGATATCGTTCCCCTCCTCCCTCCCCTTCGCCTGTTGATGTTCGTGTTATCCGGGAAGGTTCACCAGAATCTGCTGAAGAAGCTGATGATGTCCAACTGGAGCCAGCTCGTGTAGACGGTTCGCCTGAACCGGCTGAAGTTGTCCAACCGGCGTCATCTGATGAAGAGGGTTCACGTGCCTCTATGGAAGAGGATAACGGCGGACAAGATCCTCCAGCCAACGAAGATAGGGCAATAGCCGAGGAACCTCAAAGAATGGACTTCGAAGACATCCGTCGCAGGGTGCGTGCGGGTCCCCCCAACCTGCCCCTCGAAGATGCTTCCCGTGTCCTCCGGGCCCTGTTAGGGGAGGGTGATGGTGACCTTCGCGATCGAGCGGGGGCTATTGAAGATTTGGTGGCCGCTGCGCTGAGGGCGATTGCTAACCTGCGACAAGGCGCGGATGCTCTGGGTTCGGCAGCTGCTTTCTTCAGAGAAGCCTGTGACGCTATGGAGGCTGGATTTGGAGGCAGAAGCCCAGCCGATGACAATAAGGACAGTGGTGTTTGAGACTTGTTGGCAAGTAAACTGGTTTGCGGTGTGATACTTGCGAGAACCGTAGTGTAAGAAGTTTCAAATATATGATCGTGTTTTTTATGAGGTGTTTCTAGTATTTTAGTGCATTTGTGTTATGCATTCATTACCATTTGTGTATGGTTGGTTTGGATATAATTGCGGCTTTCTTTAGAAGTAGCCCAGTGTTCGTGCTTTTAGTTTTATTGAAGTGTTTAAATTTTGTCTTCATAAAATAAAGAGATGATTTGAGAATTCGTTTTCTTTTCAATCTGTGTATCCTCTCATTTGGGTTGTATTGGGTCTTAATGTTTAAAGTTATTGTATGTATTTGGAGTAAGATTCTGGTTTTATATTGCAGCTGTATTTGCCACTTGATTTAAATTTATCTGGGAATCAAGCTTTTTTGACACAGACTTGCTTAAAACTTAATTACCAATTAGAAATTTTAATACCTTGTTGACCTTAAGTTTGATATAAATACGGCCGTTAATGGGATATTTTTAACTTTGGTACAGCTTTAGAAAGAGTCTTCCAGCCGCCATATTTTTCCACAGCTCAAATGATGGCTGACAACCATAGAGATTCTATTATTAATATCGTAAGTTTTACATCCTAAAATAATCTATTTTTTTTATGATCTAATAATGAAAGCTGTTCCTTAAGTTTAAGTTTTAGTGTTTGCTTAATCAGAGCAGGAAGTAGTATTTCTTGAAGTTATTGATACGTGATACCCAAAATCATTCGAATAGTCAAAATCGGGGCAATTAAAGTATCTTCTGAAAGATATTTCAGCCACCTTTCCATTGAAGCTTTAGTCTTGAGAGCAATCAAAATTGAGGGAAACGTAAGTTTTATTCTCCCTAATAGGGAGGGGGGATTTCTCATCCCACTTTTCTATTGAACTTTTTAAAAGAATCCCACTTTTTAACTAGCTTTCGTTCGTTTCTTTCGTACGTACGTACTCTTTTTATGGAAGAATTTTTGCGTTTTGAAAAACTTAATACAAAATAGTTGTAATAAAGTTACAAGTACTAATGGATCCAGAGATATTCCAAACAGAAATTCCTCGGAAACAGCAATTCCTATTCCTTTGGAATCATAGTAATCGGAAAAGCAATTGAAACATGAGATAATAATATTTAATCCTTCTAGGATCTAGGGATATCTCAAACTCACGTTTCACGAGAGGCGGAACGAGAATCGGAATCCTCGAATTCTGTAAGACTTCTCCGAGAATAACAGATTGAATGAACTCGTCACAGCCAATCACATATGTGACCTCCTAATTGTACTGCCTACCCTTATGTCAATTGTAGACTTTTCCAGAGCTGACCTCTATCATATGATGGCATTTGAAAATAGCCTTTTGGAACCATGTTGTTTCTTTATGTTTTTCCATGTTTATGTTTGTTCTATGTTTTTCTTTATTTCCATTATTATGGCCTTGAACCCTTGTCCTAGTACTCCCCTAGTAGCACAGCTCATACCAAATATGTCAAGTTTACGAAACTGCAACTAGAAATTAACGAAATTTGGTCGTATAAATGACGAAACTTGGACGAATCTTGAAGATTTGTGCTACTTGGGTCTGTGATTGCAATTTTCACAAAATAGTTTTTAGGCAAAAAACATATATTTTGACGATAGAGAGGCAAATAAAGATTTTAAAAATGGGGGTTGGGAGGAAGATTCTTTAAAAATATCTAAATCCGGTTTTGGCTGTCGGGGGATAAGCTCGATCATCCAATTAGCGGTCTGCTTTTTTTCTCTGTGACTAAGATCAAGATGTCAAATAACTAAAATTTTGTGCCGCAAGGGGTTTTCAATCGATGAAAGATCTCTACACAAGAAACATAGCTATATATAAGTAACAAAGTTTGTCATCATCCCACTCTGACTATTTGGCTGGAAAAACCCGTAGATAATGGATCCTGAACAGGTAGATAATCTTGAAGGACCCGGTGAACGCGACGCAGGCCCACCTGCGAGAGAACCTAGAGATCCCCTTCGTCGCTCCCCTCCGCGTCTGTTGCCGTTACATCGTTTTCGTGATATCCGGGAAGGTTCACCAGAATCTGCTGAAGAAGCTGAAGATGTCCAACTGGAGCCAGCTCCTGTAGACGGTTCGCCTGAACCGGCTGAAGTTGTCCAACCGGTGTCATCCGATGAAGAGAGTTCAAGTGGATCCTCTATTGAGATCCTCCTACAAGATCCTCCTGCCAACGAAGATGGAGCAATAGCCGAGGCATTTCTAAGAATGAACTTCAAAGACATCCATCACTTGCAAAGAATGCTTGCGATTCCCCAAAACCCACCCCTCGAGGACAACGTCCCCCGTGTTCTCCGGGCCCTGCTGGAGGAGGGTGGTGATCGCGAGCGAGCGGAGGCTATTCAAGAGTGGGTGGCCGCTGCGCAGATGGCGATGGCCAACCTGCGTCAAGGCGTGAATGCTCTGGATGCGGTGGCTGGCAACCTCAGAGATGCCATGAACGCGTTGGAGGCAGGATTTGTAGGAAGAAGACCAGCCGATGGCAAGCCGACTGCTGGTCCAGTGTAAGGATCGTGGATTTTGAGACTTGTTAGCATGTAAATTGGTTTGTGATATGATATTTGTGAGAACAGTAATGTAGGATGCTTCAATCTTATGATCGCGTTTTTATGAGGTATTTCAGGTATTTTAATGAATTTGTGAATGTTTTTATACCTTTTATAATTGGTAATTAAGGCTTGGCCTAGTGTTCGTGTTTTTGATTTTATCGAAGTGCTTAAATTACTTGCTGTACAATAAAGAGATGATTCATGAATTCTGTTTTTCAATCTGTGTATTGAATTTTTGTAAAAAATGTATTTTTTTTATTTCCCAGTGAATGAACACTAAACATTTGGATTTGCGATTTTCAAACTTATACAATTTTTTGCGGGATTTTTATCGGTGTACTGTAAAAAAATAAGGTTTTCCCATGCAGGCTATTTCTCAGCAATATGATCGAAGTGTATTTCCAGATCTCGGAAATTAATAGTTTTGAAGGAAAAACGGAACGCACTTCTTAATAAAGGAAGTAAAACTTAGGCACGGGGAATTCGTTGGATGATCAGAGGGTTAATCTTGCAGCTGTACTTTACCACTTGACTTAAGTTTATCTTGGAATAGAGATTTTTCGACACTGACTTTCTTAAAACTTAACTACCAATTGGAAATTTTTATTCCAGGTGAACTTTAAGTTTGTGATAAATACGGCCGTTAATGGGATGTTTTAAACTTTGGTACAGCTTTAGCAAGAGTCCTCCATCTGCCATGTTTACCCACACCTCAAATGTGGCTGACAACCATAGAGATTCAATTTATTAATATCGTAAGTTTAAGTGTGTTAAAATAACAATTTTTATTTTATGATCTAATAATGAAAGCTGCTCCTAAACTTTAAAACAGTTTTAGTACTTGCTTAACCAGAGCAGGAAGTAGTACTATTTCTTTAAATTATTGATACTCAAAATCAAGCGAATAGTCAAAATCGGGGCAGTTGAAGTATAATCTGAAATAATTTCAGCGCATTTTCACAGATCTTACAAGGTTTTATACTTTGATAACAATGAAATGAGCATGCGTATGGACTACCACTGCCCCAGCACAATAACTTTAAAACTTGCATGCGCATTATATCAAAGTATAAAAACCTCGCAGGATTTGTGAATAAGCGATTTCAGCCACCTTTCCATAGAAACTTAAGTCTTGAGAGATCAGTCAAAATCGGGGGAAACGTGTTTTATCATCCCTTATAGATTTATCATCCCACTTTTCTATTGAGCTTCTTGAATTTTAATTTAATTTTAAGCGATATAATTTTATTCCCAAAAGGTCCAGATTACCTATGAGATTTAGTCCGGATTACATCCGGTCCTAAAACTGACCGTTTTAAGGGGGATTCGATGTTTCAAGCTGTTAATACGCTAGCGGCTAGCACTTCAGAGTTGAACTAATATACAGAAAAGTAAAATGCCACTGAATGCATTTCAAGCGATTCTTGTGTAAAATGACCTCCTGAATTCAAATACGACCACCTTTTTCTTCAGTTACCCTTTTTTAAAGAGAGATTTCCTATTGTTATCATCAGCCGTGCATCTATTAACAGTTTGAAACATACGATTTCCTAAATTCCCATAAAACTGGTAATTTACTAACAAATCGAAAAATTTCCATCTTAGGAAATTACATTCATGCTTTGAAAAGATTAAAAATTATTTTTTATTTTTTTATGAAATTTCTTATATTTTAAGTCTTTCTGAGTGCACCTGAACTTGCCCCAGCGCTATTCAAAGTCTTTCAAATCCTTTCGGGGGCGCTAACACCTCAACCGCTTATTGCTGCATATTTTCATTAAATGTGGATCCTTGGGGAAGGTATTGGACCTTTTGAAAAGGGATTGCGTAAAATTTAAGCGAAAAAAAGTCAAAAATTTTAATTCTAAGGTAAATGACGCAATGACTATATTTACGCCAAACCGAAACGAAACCTGACGACAGAGTACCACGTGACCATGGAGGGCAAAACAATAGCATGTGCATGTGCAATGTGCATGCACTGAGCTGAGCATGCGCAAACCTGTTGCTAGGGCCAAATCACGTGATGTGAAATTGTCTTTAGACAAAAAAATAGACATTCCCTATACTCAGTTGCAACTTAACTTGAGCCTGTAGAAATATGCTGAGTAGAGCACCTGTATACGAGAGAGAGGCGACAACTCGCTTAAAAGCGTCTCTGCGGATCCAATTCTGTCCAAACTGTATCATGCCGCTTGTCTCGCGTCCCATGCTAATCCTATGGAGGGAACCTAACTCCACCTGGTGGCGAACAGAAAACCTGTTTACCGATCTGCGCGCGCTATACTGAGTTGTTGCCTCTCTCTCGTATACAGGCTCTCTAATGCTGAGCTGAGAGCAACCAAAGAAAGTAGTTCCCCGCGAGGTGTCTGAATTTTGAGTGAAATTTAGAGCTTCAATTTTGAATAATGATTCGTTTTTTAAATACACGTATATTAAGCATCTTTTCATCCCGATATGCATAAAATATTCAGTATTATTATTTTTTAAAGTGGCTTAACGCGTAGTAGTACAACTCGCTCTCTAACTCGCCAGCCAATAAGAGCTTCTAGCAACCCAGCAGGCTTTCTGTTTACTCAGATTTTCTTCCACGTGGCCATGACGTCAGGCTCAACTTAAGTTGCATTCGAGTATAGTAGCACAGTTTGTACCAAATATGTCAATTTTACGTTACTGTAACAGAAGTAAACAAAATATGGCCATACGTGACAAAAATTGCTCAAATTTTCAACATTTGTGCTGATAGGTTATTATAAAGAGATATATCAAGATTTTTAATATAAGGGTTGAGAGTACGACTCTTTAAAAATGTTTAGTTCCTGTTTCATTTGCTTGGGTCATTTCTTGACCGGTCTACATATTTTTGTCTGTGACTAACTAAGATCAAGATGATCAAATATTTAAATTTTGCGCCGCAATGTGTTTCAATTGATGACGTTACACAAAAACATCGCTATATAAGGAATAGAGTTTGTGATTTTCCTACTCTGACCTTTTCGCTGTAAAAACTCGTAGATAATGGCCAATGTAGAAGGTTCAGCTGAAGAAGTTAATGTTGTCGCACCGGAACCTGTCGCTGTAGAAGTTTTAGCTGACACAGCTAATGGTGTCCAACCGAAGTCCGCCGATGTAGACGGTTCAGCTGAAGAAGTTAAAGTTATCCAACTGAAGTCAGCCGATGTAGACGGTTCAGCTGAAGAAGTTAATGTTATCCAACCGAAGACAGCCGATATAGACGGTTCAGCTGAAGAAGTTAATGTTGTCCAACCGAAGTCAGCCGATGTAGACAGTTCAGCTGAAGAAGTTAATGTTATCCAACTGAAGACAGCCGATGTATACTGTTTAGCTGAAGAAGTTAATGTTGTCCTGGAGCGAGCCGATGTAGACGGTTCAGCTGAAGAAGTTAATGTTGTCCAAGTGAACTCGGCTGATGTAGAAGGTTCACCCGGATCGGCTGAAGAAGTTAATGTTGTCCAACAAGCGCCATCCGATGAAGAAGGTACACGTGCATCCTCTATGGAAGTGGATAACGGCGAGCCTGATCCTCGAGACAACGAAGATGGGGCAATAGCTGAGGAACCTCGCAGAATAATCTACGAAGACCACCCTCGAAGGGTCCTGGTGGGCCCACCCCTTGAGGACGAACAGTTAGCCGCGGTGCATAGGGCGATGGCCCACCTGCGCCATGGCATTGAGGCTTTTCAGTCAGCGACTGTCGACGTACAACGGGCCACGCAAGCGATGGAGGTCTTTCTTGTAGGCAGAGAACCCTCGGATGAGGATCAGGCAGCTGATCAAGTGTAGACTCTCCGAGCTTTTAAGCTCCGAATAAGGAAGCTGATTTATGGTATGATATTTAAAAAATATTAAACTACTATAAGAACCATTATTTTGGATGTCCTGATCTCGTGATTTTATGAGGCATGGCTAATATTTGAAATGTATTTGTAGTTTTTATCATTTATTTATAATTTATGATGATTATTGATTTCTTTATAAGTGGCTTAATGTTCGTGTTTGTAGTTTTATTGAAATTTTCAATTTTATCCATACAATAAAGGTATTACTTGATTTTTTTTCAATCTGTGCATCTTCTACTTGGGGCTGAATCTTAAACGTTTGTTAGTTTTGAGGGTGGGTTTCATTTTAAGGCTATATTCATCACTAAATGTTGACGACCTAAGGATAACTTGGAATCAAGCTTTTCCGAAAACTGATTGGCTTAGACTACTTTCCCTTTTTAAGCTACCAATTCAAAATTTTAATTTCAAGTTAACATTGTTTGGTTTGTAAATAAATACAGACTTAAGAACAGATGTTTTCAACCTAAAAATCTTTTTTTATTTTGATAACCAGGGAATTAAGTGGCATTTCTTGAAATTATAGCCAACCAATATCTGGCGAATCGTAAGTTCATCTTCAAAAAAAGAATTTCAGCCCACGTTTAAAATGAAATTATTGAGCTTGTTATTTTAAACTACGCCTGCCCAACTTTTACTATGTGGGAAAAATTATGCCATTTCAGCTTGCTGCGGGGCAAAAAGGAACCCCTATGGGCTGATCTTGAAAAAATATCAATGAAATAAAGAAAAGAGGTGACCCTTAATATGATTAAAAATTTACTGTGCAAAAAAGGTTAAAATGAGTAAAAAGGCAACGTTTGTAATATGCACATATTTATTTGAGTTTAAAAAACGATTCATACGATCGTTTCGGGGATGCATGGATCCCCCTCGTCAGAGAAAGAACTGACGAGGGGGATCCATGCTGCCACTCATCTTTCACTGATGAGGGGGTTCCATGCATCCCCGAAACGATCGTATGAATCGTTTTTTAAACTCAAATAAATATGTGCATATTACAAACGTTGCCTTTTTACTCATTTTAACCCTTAATATATTGGGTACTTGCTTATTATCCCGTCGACCGTTCCGTGACTGTCAAATTCAGCGGCACAGCCATAGAAAAGTCAATGACCATATATTGCATGTTTAACACTTGTTATAAGGTTTTACAATGTGCATAGGGCATTGCAATTTTAATGAAATAGATTGTTTGACACGACACGATTACATCTTTTATCAAATTCTTAAACGTTGACTTTTTAATTGCGAAAGTCTGTAAAAAATTTAAAACTGTGAATTGTAGATTTGTCAATCAGTTAAACAAACAATTGAAAGTTTTCCTTTGGCAAAATTGAAAAAAAATTAAGGATAAAAATGAATCTTTTCAATAAAATTCCCTGTCTAAGATTAAAATTTTAATCAAACTTCCAATCCTAAAATCATTCAAATCTGGTAGGCTACTAAGGGGTGGTGGGCCAAAGAGGTGATCACGGGCTGTACGTTGTGCATGTCGGGTTTAAAATATACTAGTGATGGGCAAAATCGATAATTTTAGGTATCGAATACTGATAGGTATCGAATACTCTGGTATCGAATACTTATAGGTATCGAGTAGTTTCAGGTATCGAGTACTTTTTTTCAATGTCGGGAAACGAACCTGAAGGGACAATTTTTTTAGGGCCTATCCATAATCAGACTAATATTCAAAAAACTGAAAGCGATACATAAAAAAAAAACCGTAGCTACGGGTCTGGAGGTGGATAGAGGCGAAGGATTTGGCGGGGGAAAAACCTAGCCGCGTCAAATTTCTCTCGCGGATGATTAACGGCTTGGGTTTGAGCGTTGCAAAATGAAAACGGAAACAGGCTGCGTTTGATCTACAGTAGGTATTATAAAGATTACTTCATTGAAAAATTTAAAACGAAATATGTGAATAAAGTATCGATACTTTTGTGGGTATCGAATACACTCGATACCTGTGCCTGTGGGTATCGAATACACTCGATACCTATAGGTATCGAGTACTTAAGTATTTGGTATCGATACCTGCCCATCACTAAAATATACAGGGTGTCCCATAAGTCACACTTCTAGGGGAGATAGTAGACACCTAGACGAGTCGGAATCACACAGGGTTTGGGGGTCCCAGATCAAATCCCAGGGAGCTAAAAATGGAGCGACACCGCAAAAAAATTACTGAAAAATTCAATTTGCAGAAGAACTAATATTGGTAAAAACTTAATCATGGTCTCAAAAATTGTGGTTTAATATGATCTTAAAATTATCGCAAAAGTCTTCTCTTTAAAATTTGTTTTATTATGAAAAAAGTAAAAAAAACTGTGAAAAATCTGCTAAAATTTTATTTTTTATTTTGAAATCATTTCTTTTGATTTCATAATCTGAAAGAACAAAGTTTCACGTAATTACCATCAATATTAAACGCTTGAGATCTTGTTAAAGTTTGTTTTTTGAGTGCGAAAACAGCTCCAGAAAACGAACGTTCAGGGAGAATCTACGAGTTACGGATAGATGATCGCTAACTTTCTTTTCTCCCAATTTGGCGAAACATGGCAAGAGCTCCTACAGATCACCAAGCAAGCTTGGGCGATCTGTTGTTGGCGAAGCGAGGAATCTCGTATCGGAAATAATGGCGAGAAATTTAGTTAACATCAATCCGTAACTCGTAGATTTTCCCTGAAAGTTTGTTTTCTGGATCTGTTTTCGCACGCAAAAAACAAACTTTAACAGGATCTCAAACGTTTAATATTGATGGTATTTACGTGAAACTTTGGATTTAAGGGTTTTCAACTATGATCTTTCAGATTATTAAATCGAAAGAAAGGATTTCGAAATACAAAATAAGGTTTTGGCAGAGTTTTCACATTTTTTTGTGGTTTTTAACTTTTTTCATAATAAAGCAAATTTTAAAATAAAAACTTTTAAGATAATTTTAAAGATCATTTTAAACCACAAAATTTGAAATCATAATTAAATTTTTAACAATAGTAGTCGTTCTACAAATTGAATTTTCAAATGATTTTTTGGGGTGTCGCACCATATTAGTAGTGGAAAAATGGGGGTTCTAGGGCAGCCGGAGCAGGGAGCAGGTACCTGCTCCGGCGGCTCTCCGGCTCCTGCTCCGGTTGCGCCGGCAGATCTGTGACACCTGCTCCGGTTGCGCCGGCCGATCTATGACTCCTGCGCCGGTTGCGCCGGCAGATATGTGACTCCTGCGCCGGCAGATCTGTGACTCCTGCGCCGGCGGTTCTGTGATACCTGCGCCGGCAGCTCTGCAACTCCTGCTCCGGCAGCTCTGCTACTCCTGCTCCGGTTGCGCCGGCAGCTCTGTGATCCCTGCGCCGGTGGAAAGGGGCTCTTGACTAAAACGGGAAGAGGATAATTAGGAGTTACCTGCTCCGGTGATCCCTGCTCCGGTAGAAAGAGGTTCCTAAGCAATCTACTAAATTGCGGATAAATTGGGGTTCAACCAATAAAATGCGGCTCCACCACTAAAATTAAAGTTATTTTCCAAACATGAGTTTATATTATTTATTATAAATTATTTTTTTATTGTTTATTTTGTTATTATTATAATTAGAATATCCCTGCGCCGGTGATAAGAACATTCAATTAACAGGAAGTTAAAGTTATTTTACTATTAACAGTTTCTATTAAAGTTATTTACTATTAACAAACTGTAACCGCTGTTTAACTGTAATATGGACAAAATTAGCAAATTGCAACTCTTTTACTATATTGGGGTTCTAGAACACATGCAACAACAAGAAGCTAAATTGTAACTTTCTAAATTATTTTAAGATAATATTAGTTGTTAGTTAATGTTATTAACAAAGGTTAATTAACAGTTAAAGTTATTTTACATAAAATTATAAGGTTAATGAACAAACTAACTGCTGTATTATATTACCTATTGAATGTCCATACTGGGATAAAAGACCAAGACAATCACAAACTCAAATGTAGACTGCACTACTAGCCTGTCATTGAATCACACCTTAACAATACACTGGAGAACACCCCCTTTCCTTTCACAGAGCAATATGTGTGGCGATAACGGGGTGACAACTATTGGGGTTGATAGCGATTGCATCTTTTTCACGAAATACCAAGGAGAGGGTTTTCAAAAGATATATTTTTTTTCATTACAATCATTTCTATTTCGTTAAATTTACAGTTCAATATTCACTTTAGTTACAGTTTGACACAAAATGCTTATCCTATCACAATCCTTAACTTTAAAATTACAGTATTTTCTCCAGAAAGGATACTTTGAAAAATTGAGAATGATCGAACATTATCAGACAACCAAACATATTATACGTTATCCTATTGGTGGAATTATTTTTATTTTACTTTGATCAGGAAAGGATACTTTGAAAAATTGAGAATGCATTTTCAATGCAAGCATTTTCAGACCACTTGACATATAATACGTTATCCTATTGGTGGAATTATTTTACAACTTCGATTAAAAATGACTAGTTATGTACATATTGGATACGATCTTAAATATTTTAAGCAATTTTTTAAATAAAATATACTTTTATTACGAATTCTGTTCGAGGAGTTGATTTTTTTTCATAGAATGTTAGAATCATTCAAGTTAAAAATGATAAATCCATTAATTTTCACTACGATTCAATTAAAGATATTACTTATTTTATTCGCAAAGAAACTTTTTCTAGTTTTAAAGATGAGAATATGTGATTAATCACCTAAACAAAAACTATTCCAATACACTTTTTTCTGAAAGCATTGTGGATTGAGATAATTTTTATAACAAAATTGTATAATATATACGATTTTCCCAAACAGTTGAAGAAATTTCCATCATTAATCTTTTCTTTGAAGTATGCTATGATGCTGCCACTACAGTACATACACACTACATACATTCATTTTATTCATAACTTTTACTATATTTATTAAACATGTAATATTTTTTTTCTATACTAAAGAGAACTGCTTTGATTATTTTTCAATTCATGGAATGGTTACTTTGAACATTTTCAACCTTTTTTGAAAATAATAACTTTTTATTCCATCTACACTATACTTGCTTTACAAGAATTTTACCATCTGCTGTACATTTTTACAAACAATTTATATTATTCACTAAAGCAAACAATATAATACATATAAACTAACTTATGAAAGAAATCCTGTTTTCTCTTACCTAAAGCATTCTTTCATCTATAATCCATATAGAAAATTAAACTATTCTAATAAAAATTAAAGGGGAAACATGACTCAAAAAGAAACATACATTATAAAAAGCAAGAAAATTATAACAGAATCTAAAAGAAAAACTAAAAACTCTGCTAAAAATAAAAACTTAACTGAAAATTTTGTTAAAAATTAAGACAAATGCAGAAAAATAACTTAATACTTTGTTAAAAATAAAAGCGAACACAGAAAAACTTTACAAGAAATGAAAACTTATACACTGAAAAACTAAAATCTTTGTTAAATAGAAAAACTTAACTGAAAATTTTGTTAAAAATTAAGACACACGCAGAAAAATTACTTAATACTTTGTTAAAAATAAAAACGAACACAGAAAAACTTTCACTGAAAACTAAAATCTTTGTTTAATATAAAAATTTATTCACTACGAAACTAAAAACTTTGTTTGAAATGAAATAGAAAACGAAAAACTTTACACAAGAAATAAAAACTTAACTAAAATATTTGTTAAAAATAAAAACGAACACAGAAAAACTTTCACTGAAAACTAAAATCTTTGTTTAATATAAAAATTTATTCACTACGAAACTAAAAACTTTGTTTGAAATGAACTAGAAAACGAAAAACTTTACACAAGAAATGAAAACTTATACACTGAAAAACTTAATACTTTGTTAAAAATAAAAACTTAACTGAAAATTTTGTTAAAAATTAAGACACATGCAGAAAAATAACTTAATACTTTGTTAAAAATGAAAACGAACACAGAAAAACTTTCACTGAAAAACTAAAATCTTTGTTTCATATAAAAATTTATTCACTTCGAAACTAAAAACTTTGTTTCATATAAAAATTTATTCACTTCGAAACTAAAAACTTTGATTGAAATGAACTAGAAAACGAAAAACTTTACACAAGAAATGAAAACTTATACACTGAAAAACTTAATACTTTGTTAAAAATAAAAACTTAACTGAAAATTTTGTTAAAAATTAAGACACATGCAGAAAAATAACTTAATACTTTGTTAAAAATGAAAACGAACACAGAAAAACTTTCACTGAAAAACTAAAATCTTTGTTTCATATAAAAATTTATTCACTTCGAAACTAAAAACTTTGTTTCATATAAAAATTTATTCACTTCGAAACTAAAAACTTTGATTGAAATGAACTAGAAAACGAAAAACTTTATACAAGAAATGAAAACTTATACACTGAAAAACTAAAATCTGTGTTAAAAATAAAAACTTAAGTGAAAATTTTGTTAAAAATTAAGACAAATGCAGAAAAATAACTTAATACTTTGTTAAAAATAAAAACGAACACAGAAAAACTTTACAAGAAATGAAAACTTATACACTGAAAAACTAAAATATTTGTTAAAATTAAAAACTTAACTGAAAATTTTGTTAAAAATTAAGAGAAATGCTGAAAAATAACTAATTACTTTGCTAAAAGTAAAAATGAACACAGAAAAAACTTTACAAGAAATGAAAACTTATACATTGAAAAACTAAAGTCTTTGTTAAATATGAAAACTTATTCACTACGAAACTGAAAACTTTGTTTGAAATGAACTAGAAAACGAAAAACTTTACACAAGAAATGAAAACTTATACACTAAAAAACTAAAATCTTTGTTAATTATAAAAACTTAACTGAAAATTTTGTTAAAAATTAAGACAAATTCAGAAAAATAACTTAATACTTTGTTAAATGTAGAAACTTAAAAGCTACAAAACCAAAATATTTGTTTAAAATTTACAAGAAATAAAAAGTTACGCTTAAAACTTTACCAAAAAGAAATTATAAAACTAAAAACTTTGTTAAAAAAATAAAGGCAAATGCAGAAAATAACTTAATACTTTGCTAAAAGTAAAAATGAACACAGAAAAACTTTACCATAAATAAAAACTTATACACAACAAAACTAAAATTTGTTAAAAATAAAAACTTATTCACTACGAAACTGAAAACTTTGTTTGAAATAAAAAGTTACACTAAAAACTTTACACAAGAAATGAAAACTTATACACTAAAAAACTTAAATCTTTGTTAATTATAAAAACTTAACTGAAAATTTTGTTAAAAATTAAGACAAATGCAGAAAAATAACTTAATACTTTGTTAAATGTAAAAACTTAAAATCTACAAAACTAAAATATTTGTTTAAAATAAATAAAAATTTTACAAGAAATAAAAATTTACACTTAAAACTTTACCAAAAAGAAATTATTACGAAAAACTTTAACATAAAGAAAAACTTAAAAACCATAAAACTAAAAACTTTGTTAAAAAATAAAGGCAAATGTAGAGAAAATAACTTAGTACTTTGTTAAATATTAAAACTTAGAAATTATGAAACGAAAAACTTTACCATAAATAAAAACTTATACACTACAAAACTAAAATTTGTAAAAAATAAAATAAAAACTTTGAAAAAATTTTACAAGAAATAAAAAGTTACACGAAAAACTTTATCAAAAAGAAATACTTCGTGTTAAAAATAAATAAAAACTTTGAAAAAAATTACAAGAAATAAAAATTTACACTGAAAACTTTACCAAAAAGAAATTATTGCGAAAAACTTTAACATAAAGAAAAACTTAAAAACTATAAAACTAAAAAACTTTGTTAAAAAATAAAGGCAAATGTAGAAAATAACTTAATACTTTGTTAAATATTAAAACTTAGAAACTATGAAACGAAAATCTTTACCATAAATAAAAACTTATACACTACAAAACTAAAATTTGTTAAAAATAAAATAAAACTTTGAAACAATTTTACAAGAAATAAAAATTTACACGAAAAACTTTACCAAAAAGAAATTATTACGAAAAACTTTAACAAAAAGAAAAACCTAAAAACTATAAAACTAAAAACTTTGCTAAAAATCAAGACAAACGCAGAAAAATAACTTAATACTTTGTTCAATATAAAAACTTAGAAACTATAAACTAAAAACTTTAGGAAAACTTTGTTAAAAATAAAGAAACCAATACAGAAAAATTTTAAAAATAAATAAAAACTTCGAAAAAATATTACAAGAAATAAAAAGTAACACTAAAAACTTTATCAAAAAGAGATACTTACAAATTATAAAACTAAAAACTTTGTTAAAAATAAAATAAAAATTGAAAAGTCCCACTAAAAAACTAAAAACTTTATCAAAAAGAAATACTTCTTGTTAAAGAAAATAAATTTTAAAAAAAAATTGTACAAGAAATAAAAAGTTATACAAAAACTTTATCAATATCACCTATACTTTGTTAAAATTAGTAGACAGATAGATTCACACCCCCTTCGTTGAGACCCTTTTTTTATTATGAAAACTCGGTGGGCTGAAAACTCCTTCTTAATGAAGGAAATTTAAAAATACTACTTTTAAATTTTTCAGCCCACGTTTTACATAATAATTAAAAAAGGGTCCCAACGAAGGAGGTGTGAATCTATCTGTCTACTAATTTTAACAAAGTATAGGTGTTATTGATAAAGTTTTTGTATAACTTTTTATTTCTTGTACAATTTTTTTTTTTAAATTTATTTTCTTTAACAAGAAGTATTTCTTTTTGATAAAGTTTTTAGTATTTTAGTGGGACTTTTCAATTTTTATTTTATTTTTAACAAAGTTTTTAGTTTTATAATTTGTAAGTATCTCTTTTTGATAAAGTTTTTAGTGTTACTTTTTATTTCTTGTAATATTTTTTCGAAGTTTTTATTTATTTTTAAAATTTTTCTGTATTGGTTTCTTTATTTTTAACAAAGTTTTCCTAAAGTTTTTAGTTTATAGTTTCTAAGTTTTTATATTGAACAAAGTATTAAGTTATTTTTCTGCGTTTGTCTTGATTTTTAGCAAAGTTTTTAGTTTTATAGTTTTTAGGTTTTTCTTTTTGTTAAAGTTTTTCGTAATAATTTCTTTTTGGTAAAGTTTTTCGTGTAAATTTTTATTTCTTGTAAAATTGTTTCAAAGTTTTATTTTATTTTTAACAAATTTTAGTTTTGTAGTGTATAAGTTTTTATTTATGGTAAAGATTTTCGTTTCATAGTTTCTAAGTTTTAATATTTAACAAAGTATTAAGTTATTTTCTACATTTGCCTTTATTTTTTAACAAAGTTTTTTAGTTTTATAGTTTTTAAGTTTTTCTTTATGTTAAAGTTTTTCGCAATAATTTCTTTTTGGTAAAGTTTTCAGTGTAAATTTTTATTTCTTGTAATTTTTTTCAAAGTTTTTATTTATTTTTAACACGAAGTATTTCTTTTTGATAAAGTTTTTCGTGTAACTTTTTATTTCTTGTAAAATTTTTTCAAAGTTTTTATTTTATTTTTTACAAATTTTAGTTTTGTAGTGTATAAGTTTTTATTTATGGTAAAGTTTTTCGTTTCATAATTTCTAAGTTTTAATATTTAACAAAGTACTAAGTTATTTTCTCTACATTTGCCTTTATTTTTTAACAAAGTTTTTAGTTTTATGGTTTTTAAGTTTTTCTTTATGTTAAAGTTTTTCGTAATAATTTCTTTTTGGTAAAGTTTTAAGTGTAAATTTTTATTTCTTGTAAAATTTTTATTTATTTTAAACAAATATTTTAGTTTTGTAGATTTTAAGTTTTTACATTTAACAAAGTATTAAGTTATTTTTCTGCATTTGTCTTAATTTTTAACAAAATTTTCAGTTAAGTTTTTATAATTAACAAAGATTTAAGTTTTTTAGTGTATAAGTTTTCATTTCTTGTGTAAAGTTTTTAGTGTAACTTTTTATTTCAAACAAAGTTTTCAGTTTCGTAGTGAATAAGTTTTTATTTTTAACAAATTTTAGTTTTGTTGTGTATAAGTTTTTATTTATGGTAAAGTTTTTCTGTGTTCATTTTTACTTTTAGCAAAGTATTAAGTTATTTTCTGCATTTGCCTTTATTTTTTTAACAAAGTTTTTAGTTTTATAATTTCTTTTTGGTAAAGTTTTAAGCGTAACTTTTTATTTCTTGTAAATTTTAAACAAATATTTTGGTTTTGTAGCTTTTAAGTTTCTACATTTAACAAAGTATTAAGTTATTTTTCTGAATTTGTCTTAATTTTTAACAAAATTTTCAGTTAAGTTTTTATAATTAACAAAGATTTTAGTTTTTTAGTGTATAAGTTTTCATTTCTTGTGTAAAGTTTTTCGTTTTCTAGTTCATTTCAAACAAAGTTTTCAGTTTCGTAGTGAATAAGTTTTCATATTTAACAAAGACTTTAGTTTTTCAATGTATAAGTTTTCATTTCTTGTAAAGTTTTTTCTGTGTTCATTTTTACTTTTAGCAAAGTAATTAGTTATTTTTCAGCATTTCTCTTAATTTTTAACAAAATTTTCAGTTAAGTTTTTAATTTTAACAAATATTTTAGTTTTTCAGTGTATAAGTTTTCATTTCTTGTAAAGTTTTTCTGTGTTCGTTTTTATTTTTAACAAAGTATTAAGTTATTTTTCTGCATTTGTCTTAATTTTTAACAAAATTTTCACTTAAGTTTTTATTTTTAACACAGATTTTAGTTTTTCAGTGTATAAGTTTTCATTTCTTGTATAAAGTTTTTCGTTTTCTAGTTCATTTCAATCAAAGTTTTTAGTTTCGAAGTGAATAAATTTTTATATGAAACAAAGTTTTTAGTTTCGAAGTGAATAAATTTTTATATGAAACAAAGATTTTAGTTTTTCAGTGAAAGTTTTTCTGTGTTCGTTTTCATTTTTAACAAAGTATTAAGTTATTTTTCTGCATGTGTCTTAATTTTTAACAAAATTTTCAGTTAAGTTTTTATTTTTAACAAAGTATTAAGTTTTTCAGTGTATAAGTTTTCATTTCTTGTGTAAAGTTTTTCGTTTTCTAGTTCATTTCAATCAAAGTTTTTAGTTTCGAAGTGAATAAATTTTTATATGAAACAAAGTTTTTAGTTTCGAAGTGAATAAATTTTTATATGAAACAAAGATTTTAGTTTTTCAGTGAAAGTTTTTCTGTGTTCGTTTTCATTTTTAACAAAGTATTAAGTTATTTTTCTGCATGTGTCTTAATTTTTAACAAAATTTTCAGTTAAGTTTTTATTTTTAACAAAGTATTAAGTTTTTCAGTGTATAAGTTTTCATTTCTTGTGTAAAGTTTTTCGTTTTCTAGTTCATTTCAAACAAAGTTTTTAGTTTCGTAGTGAATAAATTTTTATATTAAACAAAGATTTTAGTTTTCAGTGAAAGTTTTTCTGTGTTCGTTTTTATTTTTAACAAATATTTTAGTTAAGTTTTTATTTCTTGTGTAAAGTTTTTCGTTTTCTATTTCATTTCAAACAAAGTTTTTAGTTTCGTAGTGAATAAATTTTTATATTAAACAAAGATTTTAGTTTTCAGTGAAAGTTTTTCTGTGTTCGTTTTTATTTTTAACAAAGTATTAAGTAATTTTTCTGCGTGTGTCTTAATTTTTAACAAAATTTTCAGTTAAGTTTTTCTATTTAACAAAGATTTTAGTTTTTCAGTGTATAAGTTTTCATTTCTTGTAAAGTTTTTCTGTGTTCGCTTTTATTTTTAACAAAGTATTAAGTTATTTTTCTGCATTTGTCTTAATTTTTAACAAAATTTTCAGTTAAGTTTTTATTTTTAGCAGAGTTTTTAGTTTTTCTTTTAGATTCTGTTATAATTTTCTTGCTTTTTATAATGTATGTTTCTTTTTGAGTCATGTTTCCCCTTTAATTTTTATTAGAATAGTTTAATTTTCTATATGGATTATAGATGAAAGAATGCTTTAGGTAAGAGAAAACAGGATTTCTTTCATAAGTTAGTTTATATGTATTATATTGTTTGCTTTAGTGAATAATATAAATTGTTTGTAAAAATGTACAGCAGATGGTAAAATTCTTGTAAAGCAAGTATAGTGTAGATGGAATAAAAAGTTATTATTTTCAAAAAAGGTTGAAAATGTTCAAAGTAACCATTCCATGAATTGAAAAATAATCAAAGCAGTTCTCTTTAGTATAGAAAAAAAATATTACATGTTTAATAAATATAGTAAAAGTTATGAATAAAATGAATGTATGTAGTGTGTATGTACTGTAGTGGCAGCATCATAGCATACTTCAAAGAAAAGATTAATGATGGAAATTTCTTCAACTGTTTGGGAAAATCGTATATATTATACAATTTTGTTATAAAAATTATCTCAATCCACAATGCTTTCAGAAAAAAGTGTATTGGAATAGTTTTTGTTTAGGTGATTAATCACATATTCTCATCTTTAAAACTAGAAAAAGTTTCTTTGCGAATAAAATAAGTAATATCTTTAATTGAATCGTAGTGAAAATTAATGGATTTATCATTTTTAACTTGAATGATTCTAACATTCTATGAAAAAAAATCAACTCCTCGAACAGAATTCGTAATAAAAGTATATTTTATTTAAAAAATTGCTTAAAATATTTAAGATCGTATCCAATATGTACATAACTAGTCATTTTTAATCGAAGTTGTAAAATAATTCCACCAATAGGATAACGTATTATATGTCAAGTGGTCTGAAAATGCTTGCATTGAAAATGCATTCTCAATTTTTCAAAGTATCCTTTCCTGATCAAAGTAAAATAAAAATAATTCCACCAATAGGATAACGTATAATATGTTTGGTTGTCTGATAATGTTCGATCATTCTCAATTTTTCAAAGTATCCTTTCTGGAGAAAATACTGTAATTTTAAAGTTAAGGATTGTGATAGGATAAGCATTTTGTGTCAAACTGTAACTAAAGTGAATATTGAACTGTAAATTTAACGAAATAGAAATGATTGTAATGAAAAAAAATATATCTTTTGAAAACCCTCTCCTTGGTATTTCGTGAAAAAGATGCAATCGCTATCAACCCCAATAGTTGTCACCCCGTTATCGCCACACATATTGCTCTGTGAAAGGAAAGGGGGTGTTCTCCAGTGTATTGTTAAGGTGTGATTCAATGACAGGCTAGTAGTGCAGTCTACATTTGAGTTTGTGATTGTCTTGGTCTTTTATCCCAGTATGGACATTCAATAGGTAATATAATACAGCAGTTAGTTTGTTCATTAACCTTATAATTTTATGTAAAATAACTTTAACTGTTAATTAACCTTTGTTAATAACATTAACTAACAACTAATATTATCTTAAAATAATTTAGAAAGTTACAATTTAGCTTCTTGTTGTTGCATGTGTTCTAGAACCCCAATATAGTAAAAGAGTTGCAATTTGCTAATTTTGTCCATATTACAGTTAAACAGCGGTTACAGTTTGTTAATAGTAAATAACTTTAATAGAAACTGTTAATAGTAAAATAACTTTAACTTCCTGTTAATTGAATGTTCTTATCACCGGCGCAGGGATATTCTAATTATAATAATAACAAAATAAACAATAAAAAAATAATTTATAATAAATAATATAAACTCATGTTTGGAAAATAACTTTAATTTTAGTGGTGGAGCCGCATTTTATTGGTTGAACCCCAATTTATCCGCAATTTAGTAGATTGCTTAGGAACCTCTTTCTACCGGAGCAGGGATCACCGGAGCAGGTAACTCCTAATTATCCTCTTCCCGTTTTAGTCAAGAGCCCCTTTCCACCGGCGCAGGGATCACAGAGCTGCCGGCGCAACCGGAGCAGGAGTAGCAGAGCTGCCGGAGCAGGAGTTGCAGAGCTGCCGGCGCAGGTATCACAGAACCGCCGGCGCAGGAGTCACAGATCTGCCGGCGCAGGAGTCACATATCTGCCGGCGCAACCGGCGCAGGAGTCATAGATCGGCCGGCGCAACCGGAGCAGGTGTCACAGATCTGCCGGCGCAACCGGAGCAGGAGCCGGAGAGCCGCCGGAGCAGGTACCTGCTCCCTGCTCCGGCTGCCCTAGAACCCCCATTTTTCCACTACTCATATTTAACTGCCAGGGATTTGGTCTGGGACCCCCAAACCCTATGTGATTCTGACTCGTCTAGGTGTCTATTATCCCCCCTAGAAGTGCCCCAACATTTATGGTTAATACATTATGGTTAATTTACCCTGCATAATTTTAATTATAAAATGTCTAGATCATTTAAAGGATTTTTAATAACCTAATTTCTAAGTATTTTTAAGACGCAAGCAAAGGACTGCTGACATGGCTACTGGGGAGTTGGCTGCTTCAAGGAGCTAACTCAATCAAAGCTTTGCTTTAACAAGAGGTACAATTACTTTGCAGGGGGCTTCGTTCCCTTAAGTTTTTCAAAATTCAGATCGGGAGAACCTCCCCCACGATACGGTATACTCCCACCAAACCTCCATAACTGTCTCCAAAAGCAAAACAAAAAAAAACTCCGAGACAACCGAGGAGTTATATCGCCTCTCCGGTTGCAGTTATTACTCGCGCTCTCCTCGATATTTACGAGATCGGGGTCCACTACCGATGTACTTCTTAAACGGCGAGCGTAGATCAAATTTGGGCTCTCGGACGGATTGCTTTTTGCGCTGTGGAGAAGGTGATGGGGCGTTTATGGGGTTTTGCAATGCTCGTAAACCTCCCTTTATGGCGTGTTTTCTGCGACTTATTTCCCTTCCTTTTTGTTTCCTTAAATTGCTCTCGATGGAAGATCTCTTTTGGCATTAAAGGAAGATCAGGAGGTTTATGGAGTTGTCTTGAGAACGGTTGCGCAAAAGCGACTGCGCAGTATTGTGTGTATAGGGAGGTCATAAAATAACCATCCTACTTTAAAACCATCAACAAAGCAAAAATATTGGCAAAAAAAATCAAATTTTAAAGATGCGCTTTTGATATGATGGGAATATTTAGAAATAAAAAATGATTATTAAATTTACTTAAATTTTACGTTGGATTTCGGACCTCCATCAGAAGTTTAAAGGTAAATATTTATTCAAACTATCAATTCAGGCACTTAAGATAATTAGCTACCCCAGAAATAATCTTTTATTTCGTTTAAGCCCCCTGCATAGGGGGTTTTGAATCAATTAATGAACTTTAGTTTCAGGTTTTTTGAATTGCTTGTGACGACTTTAAACTAAAAAATGTGATCTCAGCATCCCCAGAAATTTTTTTTTAATTTGACCTTTTAAAACAGGGTCAAACTCATTATAAGAGTTGTGTGATTAGATAATTTCAAAATGAAATTTTCTGTTCTTCGACCTGTGCTGCAGCTGAATATTTTCTAGAATGGGGGGAGGTTCGCCTTATTATTTTCTTCCAGAGAGAATTTTTTTTGAGATTAGGTCCCCCAATCTAAGAACAGTCTTCAATCTAATCTAAATGAAATCGTTCTAAATCATTGGGGGTCCGTCCCATATTTTAGGTATCCTTTGTCTTTATTATTATCCTTTATCATTAAAGGTTGTCGAAACAAAATCAGCAATTTTTTGGTCTCCCTCAAAAGTTAAATATAGCATTTTTTTAAACAATGCTCCCAATTATTGGAGGGGATGCTTCCCCCCTGTCCCTTCCGGGATCGACGCCCGTGAATGCTGCATCTCTGCTCTTATTTTTAATAAGGAAGTTGCATATGCGTCAGATTTTCATAAATATTCAAGTGTTCGTATGGTTTTTGTAAGGTAAAATGAAATATCCAGTAAATTTTTCAAAAAATAAAATGTACAGGTAATTAAATATTTTAATTTAAAAGTAGAGAAAAAAACACGCGACTGAAAACACCGTACGATGACGTCAACAATCATACCATCAACTCCGCTGCTTTCCAACAATGGTCACCGTACGATGACGTCACATCCCAAACTCTTAGCTTTTCCACGCGCTTTGAAAAAGGGGATTTTGGTTAATTTTTTTGGCAATCAAAAAATTTCTCGATCGGCCTCAAATTCCGGGTAGTTGCTCATTTTTTCATGAAGAATCTATTAAAAAATAATAAAAAATCATGCAACTTCCTCATTGAACCGAATCTTGGACTTTCCTGTCAAGCTCGAAATATTCGAATAAAACCAGGAATACCGGGAATCATGCTGTTAAAAAACGGATTTCTGGCCCTACCATGGAAAAATAGAATCTCTTTCAATATGAATTGATTCCAGAATGACACTTCTCGAAATACCATAACTCTCAGGTAAGCTTAAAACAGTGGGTTATTGTTTGAATGCGGGGAATGGAAATGGCCATCCGCCCTTATTCCTCATCCAGACACTTCTTCAATCATTTTATGCTCCGAGGCATCCACTTGTGGGTGAAATATTCATGTGGGTCGCAGATAGATGACCCCCTTTCTGACCGATATGGCCCCCTTGGGGATCAGGGGAGAGTTCCCCGAGGGTGCATAACTCTCTCTGTACTGTCTCCGGGATTGATATCGTCGGATGAGAAACGAGAGGGTCCTGCAGCCCAGGTGGCAAGGAAGGTCTGGGAAAACCACGGCGCAAAAAGAGGCGGTTTATGGAATTACAGAGCTGATTTCTATTGCCGAGTAAGGTGTTTTTAATGTACTACAGTGAAATCCCGTTACACCGAATACCGATACAACGAAAAATCCCGTTATTACGAAAGTCCTGAAAGTCCCCAACCGTTTTTATTTGAGTTATCGAAATACCGTTACAACGAAGACATTTTACGGTCCCGTGAAGTTCGTTATGCCGGGATTGTATTGTATTCAACTAAGAAATCGTATTTTATGGTACAGCCTTACTTAACTTCAATTCTGGCAATTTTGAGTTATGAATAAATGGGTCTATGATTATGTAATTCAACATCCCGTTAAGTCCTTTGCCCGACAACTCATTTGTATTGGTAGGAATCTGTTCCATTGTTGAAATTGTATAACAGTGACGTGTGTACGAGCTTATACAATTTCAATGAAATTTAAAAGGGATTTTTCAGTGAGACTGGACCCATCTAAAAATTAAAATGATGCAAGGGTAGATTTAGATTGGAGGGGTGCACATTTGACAACTTCTGGGGGCAAGCTTCTCCTGATGGCTGGAGAGTATGATTAAAAAAATGGAATTTTCGAAAAGTTTTTGGGGCATTTTCCCCCTCTATGTCCCCATAAATCTGCTCATGAATTGTGACCAAATATTTTTTAGAATTTCTACGTAGGATAAAAAATTGCAGGCAAACATTGAACTAGTAATTTTTGTGAGGGTTTTGCATATTAGGATTTAAAGGGAATATTATAAAAGAAACTATTTAATTTTACCATTATGTAAGAAAATCGATACAAATGTTATGAACCCATGAAAGTATTGAATAGTAGTCAGAGAAGTGTAATTCTTAGTACACATGTTTAACTCATTTAAATAATATAGAACTGCATGTGGCGAACACAAAAATAATTTTAAGACGACCATCCTTTCCATTCAGCAACACTGTTGCTGTGAGCCGTAATTTCGTCTCATGCATAAAACCTACAAAAATTTCGAGATGAAGAGAGAGAGCTTCACTTTGAAAAGATAACGAAACAAAATCAATTTCCATCTCCCTTTTATCCAGCTCTGCCAAAAAGCGACTTTGTAGCAGTCCTCTCTCCGAACCCCTCTTTAGAGGACGGCCGAAGTAGCTAGGGGCGAGCCTCATGCTTTTGCCTCTGGCTAACGGTACCTTTAACGGGGAAAAAGGACGCCACAACAACATCGGAAATGGAGCTCGACGGCGGCTCGTTCCCCCCTCTCTCTGTTTGTGGTTAAAGTAGATGAGTTAAATTGGCGCCCTAAACGTGGAACCGATCGAGACTCCGTTCCGGTGAGCTGTCAGCTTCCATCCTTTGGTTGGTAAGCTTCTTGTTTTTCTTTCTTTTGTGCAATCATGCACTGTTTTATTAATATTATGTGCAATCCTGCACTGTTTTACTAATTTTGTGCATCCCGCACTATTTATCTTTTGTGTTCGTGCAATCCTGCACTGTTTTTATGGATTTTATGTGCAATCCTGCACTCTGTTTAGTTGATATTTTTTGTGCATCCTACACAGTTCATTTTTTCTGTGCAATCCTGCACTGATTTATTCTGTTTTCTGTGCAATCCTACACTGATTTATTCTTTTTTTTTTGTGCAATCCTGCACTGATTTATTTTGTTTTCTGTGCAATCCTACCCTGATTTATTTTGTTTTCTGTGCAATCCTACACTGATTTATTTTGTTTTCTGTGCAATCCTACACTGATTTATTGTTTTCTGTGCACTCCCGCACTGATTTATTGTTTTCTGTGCACTCCCGCACTGATTTATTGTTTTCTGTGCACTCCTACACTGATTTATTTTGTTTTCGGTGCAATTCCTTTTACACTGATTTATTTTGTTTTCGGTGCAATTCCTTTTGTGCAATCCTGCACTGTGTATGAATTTTCTATTCATACCTTGATTTTAGAGTGTATTTTGGGTTTTTATACACAAACAAAAGACACACTACCTATTTGTTGTATAACTTATACCTTGATTTTTTTTGCTTTGCTTTTGTACTCAAAACACTTAATTCTGAGGGTATAGGTTCAGAAATAGCTTTCCATCTTACATAATGGATTTCTTTGGAAAAGCCAGGAAACCTGACTTACTCAGGTTGGGTCAGGAGCTAAATGTTAATATTAATGAGGAAATGTCAATTTGCTCCATCATGGATGCGATAACTAGTGCTACTCAGTACAATGAGGGTTTTACTAGGGACCTCCTTGAAACTATCATTGAGGAACGTAAAGAAGTCACTAGGCAACTTAAGCAGGAATCTGTCCAAACCAATTTAGAGAAGGAAAGGCAGTTTGAATTGGAAAAATTAAGGCTCAGTCTGGCGTCTCAGGGAAACACGAGTGAGGCTTCATCCGTGGCCTCAACTGAAAACGAGGTCCACAGATTTGAGTTAAAAAATCTTCTTCCATTATATAATCCTAAAGAAGATGATATGGGGATATATTTGAATCTCTTTGAAAGGCAGATGCGGTTTCTCAAGGTATCCCAAGATCACTGGGTGTCTTACCTCATCGGGATACTCCCTACGGACATAGCCAAAATAATTGCCCGAGAACCAGAAGAAGAGGCCAAACAATACATGTACATAAAAGACCTTCTCCTTAAAAGGTTCAAACTGGGAGCCGAACAATTCCGTCAGTTATTTTCTCTACACAGGAAGAACCTTGAGGGTACGTGGAGAGATTTCTTCTTCGAGCTCACCACGTATTTTGAAGGCTGGCTCTCGGAGTTGGGCATTGACACCTTTCAACAACTGAAGTCCCTCATCATTTCCGATCAGATGAAGAAGAGGGCTGGCCCGGAATACAGGGAGCACTTCCTGGATGACTGGGGAAACTTAAACATTCCCAGCGAGCTGGCAGACAAGCTTGATGCTTACGACAGTATGAGATCCCAACACAAAACCAAGGCTGATGGTAAAAAGAAGACCGACCCTAGGTCTGAAAATCCCAGACGTGCTACCCTCCCGCAGAGGCAAGATGCAAGAGGAGAACGACTACCAGTGTACTGCTATGGATGTGGAGCGCCTGGTGTAGTCAAAACGAAATGCAGCACCTGTAATCCTGCAGTAAAATCCTCTGCAAGATTTGGTTCCCTGATGCTCCACTCTTGTAAAGCATCCACCCACGTTGCCACCTTAAGTGTGAAGATAAATGGAGTCGAGGGCACAGCCTGTGCTGATACCGGAGCAACACATTCCATTGCTGGAGAAACCCTATATAAGATTTTGCTGGACCAGAAGGCCATCTTTAAGAAGTCTTCCCTCACCATGAGCCTAGCTGATGGATACACCTCAGACGTGGAAGTACTTACCACCACTGTGAACCTCCAGCTGGAAGGAAGGAGCTTCAAGATTCCACTGATGGCCTTACCTACTGCCAGAGAGAACAGAACCCTGTTGGGTGCTGATTTCCTGAGAGAAAGTGGAGTAGTTTTGAACCTGAAAGACCAGAAATGGTTCTTTGGAGATTCCCCGCACCAGATCTATAATTTTGTCCAAGAGGCGTTCCTTCAAGCATGCATAACTAGTCAACCTGACCATGATGCTGAGCACCCTTTTATGCTACGAGCTGAAGAGGGTAAAGATCTTGCTCCACATCAAAGAAAAGAGTTAAATGACTTGCTGAGGAAACATGAAACCGTCTTCACTCAAGGGGGAGAGACCACTCCTTTTGTGGAGCATAGGATCAACACTGGAGGCCATCCCCCTGTTGCAGTACCTCCTTACCGAATGCCGCCTGCAAAGAAGGAGATTTTAAAGAAAGAGTTAGACAAGTTGTTAGAGGCTGGTGTGATCGAGGAATGTGAATCGCCTTATGCAGCCCCAGTCGTGTTGGTTCCCAAGCCAAATGGGAAAGTGAGATTATGCATCGACTATCGAGGACTCAATGCAATAACCATTGCTGACTCTTATCCGCTCCCTCGGATGGATGATCTTCTTCATGAGGCTAAGTCCACGCCTTTCATGACCACCATAGATCTGCATTCTGGCTACCACCAAGTGGCTGTATGCAAGGAAGACAGGGACAAAACTGCTTTTGTTTGTCCTTTTGGGACATTTCGCTATAATCGAATGCCTTTTGGATTGAAGACTGCTCCAGCCACCTTCCAGAGGCTGATTGATAGATTTCGAGGTGGATTAAAGGATATCTTGATACTTTCATATCTCGATGATCTTATAATCTTATCAAGGACCTTTGACGAGCACATCCAGGACCTGGAGAAGGTGCTAGATCGATTGAAGATATTCAAGTTGAACGCTAATCGAGAGAAATGTACCTTTGCCTGTAACAAGGTTAAGTACCTTGGTCACTATATAACCAAGTCAGGCGTGGAAGTAGACCCTGAGAAGACTGCTGCCATCCAGCAGATACCACCACCCAGGAATGTAAAGCAAGTCCAGTCCTTCCTGCAAACTTGTTCCTGGTTCAGAAGATTTATTCCCAAATTCTCAGAGGTTGCAAGGCCCCTTAGTAACCTGACGAAGAAGAATTCAAGTTGGAAGTGGGAAAAGGAGGAGGAAACAGCCTTCCAAACACTTAAGCAGCTTCTAGTCAACCCCCCCGTATTAAAACAGTGTGATCCTACCAAACCTTACATTTTGAGAACTGATGCTAGCAACCATGCCCTTGGAGCAGTCCTACTACAAGGAAGCAGTCTTGAAGAGGAACATCCCATTGAATACGCCAGCCGCCTTCTATCATCTGCTGAGAGGAATTATTCCACCACAGAGAGGGAGGCCTTAGCTGTAGTTTGGGCACTTGAGAAATTCAGAGGCTACATAGATGGGCAAGAAGTCACTGTGGCTTCGGACCACCAACCTTTGAAGTGGATAATGGGGTTAAAATCCCCCTCTGGAAGACTTGCCCGGTGGGCCCTCCAGATCCAAGCCTACAATTTAAAGATGGAGTATGTACCTGGGAAGGTTAATGTGGTGGCAGACCTACTGTCTCGACCTGCATGCCACCATGGTGAAGATACTTGTAACCTTTGTACAGTGGAAATAGCGCTACCTGCAACCAATCCCTCGGACCTACGAGAAGAACAACTGAAAGATCCAGATCTTAAGAAAATTATTGATGTCTTTGAAACTGATGATCCCAATGAAAACCTGTCGAATTGGACGCGAAGAGGTTATTTGATGAACCAGGGAGTCCTCTACCGGTATAGCCCAGACTCGGAGTCAGAAGATGCCCAGTTAGTAGTACCAGTCCACGAAAGAGATCGAGTGATGAAGGAGTACCATGATGCACCCACGGCAGGGCATTACGGAGTAGAAGGAACCTATCACAGGATTGCTCAGAGGTATTACTTTACAGGAATGAAAAGGTATATCTCGGAGTACATCAAGAACTGTGATGATTGTAGCCGGTACAAGGCTTCTAACCAGAAACCATCGGGGTTACTTCAAACCCCCATCCAGAGTCAGAGATTTGAAACCCTTGCCGTAGACCTCTTTGGGCCTTTACCAAAGAGCACCCAAGGAAACAAATGGGTTCTGGTCGTGGAAGACTACGCAACACGATGGGTCGAGCTCTTTGCCCTTAAAGAAGCGACAGCCAGAGAGTGTGCAATTGTTTTGCTTGAGGAGGTCTTCTTAAGATATGGAATTCCACGAAAGATTATAAGCGACAATGGCCCTCAATTTGTTAGTGGAGTAATGCAGCAAGTATGTTCCCTGCTTGAAATTAAGCAATCCCTAACACCTGTCTATCATCCTCAGGCCAACCCTGTGGAAAGGAAGAATCGGGACTTGAAGCCCCGACTGGCCATATTAGTGGGTGACGCCCATGATAGTTGGGATGAGAAATTGCCATCCATAAGATTTGCCATGAACACTCATCGATGTGAGACGACAGGCCAGACAGCTGCGTTCCTTCACTTTGGACGTGAATTAAGAACCACCGATGATGTCAGGCAGGACCTAAGAAGTGTGATTGCCAATGATAACTTTGTGGCAGAAATAACTCCATATCTCCGGAGGTTCTCAAAGATAATTCATGAGGTCAGGGACCTAGTCGAGAAGAAACAAGACAGGAGGAAGGAGAAAGCGGACGTAGGTCGTGATGCTGCCCCAAGGTTTCAACAAGGGGACCTGGTGTGGGTAACCACCCATCCAGTCAGCAAGGCTGGTAAAGGGAGAACTAAAAAGTTCATGCCTCGTAGGGATGGACCTTACATAGTAATATCCCAGCGATCTCCCACTACCTACGAGGTTGGGAATACCAGCTTGCCTGAGGTCCCTATTGGAGTCTATCATTCCTCCGCCTTGAGATATTATAGAAAAAAAGATGGTGACTCATCAAGACCTATGGCACCCTTAAGAAAAAGGGGACGCCCCAAGAAAGTGCTGGTCCCTCACTCATAGCATCTCAGGACCAGAGGGGGAGGATGTAGCAGTCCTCTCTCCGAACCCCTCTTTAGAGGACGGCCGAAGTAGCTAGGGGCGAGCCTCATGCTTTTGCCTCTGGCTAACGGTACCTTTAACGGGGAAAAAGGACGCCACAACAACATCGGAAATGGAGCTCGACGGCGGCTCGTTCCCCCCTCTCTCTGTTTGTGGTTAAAGTAGATGAGTTAAAACTTTAATTTTCTCATTTTCCGCTCTCATAACTCAACCCCAAAGGAAAAGGGCCCTTTTTTTAACAGTTTTTCTGAAAAAAAAACCCTTCTTTGAAATACAAGCGTTGCATTTCCTCCCTTTGCAATTAATGAGACGACCTTTCGCGCATAAATTTGGGTTTTTGAATATGCCGACTAATTATTTCGTTCAGTTTGGGTGATGATTTTTATTTCGATGTTATTCAGCTTTTTCGTAGTACACAGAACTATCTTTTCATACTTCTACTTGTCTTCTATACTTTTTTTGAAGTAAATCTATCCTTCAATGAGTAAAAACTATAAAAAAATAATGATAATAAGGGTGCAATAATTAATTACGAATCTAAAAAGAGTGATATTCAATTACTTAAACAGCGAATTATAATTAATACTTTAAATTCTTGATAAAGTTTTTCCTATCCTTGGAAAATTTTCTTATCACTTCGTGATAACTTCAATTATTTTGGTAAAATGACACGGTAATAAATGTATTAAAGTTTTTTTGCTTACGTGATAAGAACGCAGATTATGTAGTATGCATATTATCGTTGAATTACTGGAGAAAGGACTTAAGTCACTGTTGGAGAATCTTTTGAAAGCGGCAGAACAAGGCTACCCACTCTTTTTCCCACTCCTAAAATCTCGCCTAGTTTAACAGAGTTATGTTGGTTAGCCCAAAAGAAAGTGAACTGGAACTTTTGCCAAATTTGACATAACCTCATACAGAGTATTTGAGGTAAAAGGGACTTACTTCCTTTTTTAAGTCGACGATATGTTAGAGTTAATGTATGATCCTTTTCTAGGATATAACCTCCCAATCCCTTTTTTATGCCCGTAATTTTCTCTTTCACTATTCACTATTTTTTTTCAAAATTCTAACTTCTGAGGTCATTCAAGTAGTGTAGAAATGCGGGTTCTGGATCAACGGTGCAGCGGTGCAGGGGGCGTGGCTTGCAGGGGGCGTGGCCTAACTAATTACCCTATTGTCTTGAGTACTTAATTACCTTAATTAATGACTTAATTGTGCTTAATTACCCTAATTAATTACTTTAATTACACTAATTAGATAATTTACCCTAATTGAATGATTTATTACCCTAATTTACTTTAACCCTTTGAGTACTAAATTCAGGACTTGTACTTTTTTCAGATTATGTTTTAACCCTTTGATTACTTATTTCCATAGTGGTGCAGCAATAATAACGGTGCAGCGGTGCTAGGGGGCGTGGCTTGTAGGGTTCGTGGTCTTAATTAACCTTAATGACTTAATTAATTAACCCTAATAAGTTAATTACACTTAATGAAATTGATTTATGACCCTAATTTACCTTAACCCTTTGAACACTAAATTGGGGACTTGTACTTTTTCGAGCTTTTTCCTTAACCCTTTGAACACTAAATTCAGGATTTGTGCAGCTTTTTCTTAACCCTTTGAGTACTAGAGCGAAGTGAAGTTGTTTCACTCAATCGCTAGATAATTTTTAATTAAAGTATTAATTTTAACTAATGAAGATTTGAGTAAACACCAGGTGTTCAGACTTGTGACGTAAGTATTGACCTCGGAAGGCATGCAAAAACATGTTTTGAACATGTTATTGACCTCATATTTTTGTAAAGTTAATGGCAATAATGTTTATACTTTTTTTAATATACTACTGTCTAGGGAGTGAATATTCAAATAGTTTTAAGAGATGCATTTTTTTCACAAAAAATAGGGACATTCTTGTTCTTACCAGTGTTCAATCCTGTAGAAAGTGATGGTCCTTTTGTTTTCAGCTTACCTTTCCTGTCTTCAGTTTCTTTTCTGCTATCAGATTATTTCATTTCCAATCTAAAAACATAGTCTTTACCATCAGTTCTAGACACCTGAAAATAATTTCATTCTTTCCATGCTCTCATGCAAAAGTAAAAATAAACTCAAATAAAAACAACTTTTCTGTACTAAAATAATTTTTATTACACACATAAACCACAGCAGTTACATTACTCTATATACAATAATAATAATAATAATAATAATAATAATAATAATAATAATAATTTTTACAATATGTATACATTATAATATATGAGAATCAGTATTTACAGAATGATTTATACATAGAAAAAGAAAACACATAATATATAAATATACAGAAGGAATATGTACAATTTATGGATTATCTTGGATTCGGAAATGCCCATATGCAAGAGTGGAGATGCCATCTTCACACAAATGTCGTTTTTGATCGCTTGCTGATAGAGCAAGCTTGTTCTGTCTTAATGAAAAAACTTCATGTTTCTGTGATCTTATCATGTTCATTTGTTTAAAAATATTCTTATTTTTAAATAGACATTCCTTATATTCATTAAAATTAATGCAATTTTTTACAGTAAGTTTTTTAATTCCTTTTAGCCGTTTTTCAATTTTTTCCTTTGTCTGGTATGCGTACATTTTTGACCTCAACCCAACAAATTCAACCATAATTTCCCCTTTGTTTTCATCCTTCATTTTCCCCAGCACTTTTTTATTTACTTGAGGGATCCCATAAATATTGTTTTTGGGATACTCTGAGGTGTCAAACAGATCAATGTTTTTCAACATATCACTATAAATATCTTCAGTTGAATCTTTGTTATATACAACCTCATATATGAAGGAATCGGTGTCTGTGTATAAAAGTTTTAAATTTTGATTATATTTATTTTTCATATGATCATAATGGAAGGAATACATGAGTATTTTGGAAATATCTAAAATACTCATGCCGACATAGATTGGTTTAAAAAATTTAATTTGAGACTTTGCCATGTGCACGGCTACTAAGTTTTCCGAAAATATAGTCCTACTAGCAAAATTAGGTTTAGCAATTAACTTTTTAATTTGTTTTTCCGAAGTACACAACCGAATATCAACACGATTTCTAACATTCTCCATCGTCTTCCCGAAGATACTATTGTTCATTAATTTGTAAAAGTCTTTTTCAAAATCATTTTTTGCATTTGTTCTAAGGTCAGTGTTAAATTCAATATAGGATTTTAGCCAGGGCTCCTGGTTAAACTGTAAGATGCGATGAATGTTTGTTATTTTAAGGCCTAATTTTAAATATAGTTTCAAATTTTGATAATGTAAAATATACCTATTTTTATTATCTAATGTAGTTAGAAGCCGGGGTTCCTTAAATCCTGGAGGAATTTTATTTTCTGGGGCGAGGGGGAAGTCAGAATGAGAGTCATGGAGGGTTTCGGGATAATCTAAATCGACCTCCAAAATGTATCCGATCTCAGAATCATCAGATACATTTTGGAAATCGATATTTTTGTTGGTACACCAGGCAAAGTTACACTTGGGGAGACTTCTACTCATCGCCCAGCCATACAAATTGTTGGCATCCAGGTATATAAGGTATGACGACGATGGAGAATTGGGATTATAACTATCCATGTATTTATTATTAGCCAATGCATATCTATTACTGCATTGGCTGATCCCACCCCTTACACCCCTTTCTATGAACATCAACATTTCATAATCCGTAAGCAACTCCAAAGTTACTCCCGTGTGAATAAGCATCGCATCCCAAGAGAGGCCGGGAGCTGTAAAATACCACGCAGGATCTAGGTTATAGGTCTGTTTGCAGACTTTCCTGAAGTTTTCAAAAACGTCAGCCAGCAATAAAACATCTGTTTTGACGTAAAGGTCGCAATATTCTCCAAAAGATTTCAGATTAAAAGTATTAAAAACATGATGAGCATGATTAAAATCTTCATCACTAATATTTTCTTCATTTAACTGGCTGTAAAAAGCCTCTTTTGGAGGTAAATGAGAGTCCTGGCATTTTTCAATATTATCGAAATAATCGTAAGGGAATACACCTTTACGAAGAAGCAAATCCACCTTATCGGAGGGAAAATGTTTATGCATGCATTTGAAATCAGATTTGTTTAAATTGTTTACAAGTTTATCAAGACTCGACGACATAAATTTAAAGCTATCTAAAAAACGAATTTCAAAATCTCTGTTTATTTTTTTCGAGAAGGAAATATATTTTTCCTCGTTATGGGGAATTAAAGAAATTTGTTTTCCATCCCTACCGAGCTCTTTTATAAAAATATGGGCATCGTACCCCGATAGGTTATGAAAAAACACAGGGAGAAACTTTGGAGTTCGTAGAGCTAAATTGCAACTATTATGACATGGCCCCCTAAAATTTCCGGTCACATGGCAATGGTCATGGACTTTCCAGTCAGTTTTAGAAAAAGGTTTATTACATAAATAACAATTAACAGCTGAGGAAAACAAGGATTGCTCTGTAGAAGTCAGAGGGGTCATGGTTTTGGGGTTTTTGTAAATGTCATGAATTAAATCAGCCTCTATTTCTATCATGTTAATGAATTTTTGAGGAGTATCAATGCCTCTATATACAACAGGGGGGCTATAAAGTTCATTTTGAAAAGTTATACAATATGAAAAACTTACGGGGACATGTTTTTGATAGATATAGCTATAAGAGTTAGAAGGATCTGGGGAACAAGTATCAGTTTTAACTGTTAAGCATTCAAAATCTGCATACACAGAAAAAGGAATTTCGAGACATTTTTGAGAGCTATTAAATTTTAAGAACTTACTTTTGTTGTCAGGCATCTCTACTCTTGCAGGAGCATTAGCTACACACCATTGCGAATGATCTCGCAACTTTTGTTCTGTAGAAAAAGGCAGCATGCAACGTCTACAAATGTGTATCCGACTTTTATGGTGAGAAAGTTGTGATGATACTAAACGAGAAAGGTTTTTAATCCAGGTGTAATGACCTATACCATCCTTTCTCGGTATATATAATAAATCCACATGCTTACTTTTAATTATTTCGCTTATATACGCAGGAAATACTTTGTAGGGGGTATTGTAGGTATAAATGTTCACAGAAATATCATTTTTCTTTATAAATTTCTTAACATCGGTAACAGGTGTTGGAAAACTTACACCGGAAAAGTCTAATTCCTCTTCATATCGGATGTAGTTTGAAACGCGGTCACAATTCATTGTAGCAGGGTAAAGGGCAGATAATATTGCCCATTTAAAGCATTGCTGATCCTCGTTAAGAACGTTTATAACCGCATGTTTTTTTAACAGAAAAGCAGGGAGTTCCAAGTAGGTTGCTCCTCGAAGAGGTTCGTAAACATTGGTTCTCAACTCAGCCTCTAAAATTTTTGAAAGGGACCACCCAGAGTCTTTTTTTTCAAAATCATCACTCTCTCTCACAATTTTTTCCGACATTTCATCATAGTCTGTGTTCAGGTCAGCACTGGGCAGGATGCACCGGTTGGGTGTTTTGAACACTGTAATCTTCTCTATTTCACCGCTCTCTGTAGTTTTTACATACATGCACTTAACTCGGAGTGAGATTTTCAACCCATTTTTGCTCGAGAGTTCATTACTTATAATTTCGACAGCCTCCTCCTTTTTGGTTAGGAGGAAATGTCCAATGTCCATAACATCTATAGATTCGTTAGTTAATAGGAAAGTTTCCAAGGTACCTCTAAATGCGGACTCACTCCTTTCCACAACCGTTCTTGAAGGGGCTCCACGAGAAGTCGAGGGAATAGCTGCGCCTTGTGTGATTTTTGTGGGAGGTCCGGTATCACCACCATCATCGGCACGGGCTCCACGAGATAGAGTAGCAGCTGCTAGAGCGGTTCTTTTGGGAGGTCTAGCATCCTCTTCGGATCTCCTCTTGGGAGCATCATGAGTTTTCTGATGTTGGCATAGAATGTCCTTCCTCGAAAATACTTTCGAACAGCGATCACACGGAAACTTCTCCTTATTATGCACAGTTCGCTCATGTCTACGGAGGGATGAATAGCGAGAAAAAGTTTCGTTGCATAGTCCACATTTGGCAGGTCGGGGTTTCTCATGCACCTCCTTAACATGACTTCTTAAATTAGAAGCAGTTGAAAACGCTTTCCCGCAAAACTCACACACCGACATGTTGAACGAACTATTCAAGCATCTCACAAGATATTGAATGTTTCTGAATTTTATCGAGTGTCATTTATACTGTCTCAAGTAGAGCTCCTCCCCCCCCCCCACGACGCACGAATCCCTCAGACGATTCTGTTATAGCGATACGTGATTGGATGGAGGGTGAGGGATAAAAAAAAAAATCCGAGGGGTGGAGTTCACACCCCGCAATAACATGTTGTTGATTCCATAAGTCCCCCCCCCCTTCCTCTCCACTGCACAAGCATTTGCATGGGGATGTGTTCGAATGATGTTAAAAACCATCTGAGGTTTTCTAATTTCAGGGATAACTTTAATTATTTTCAGAATAATTCACGAATAACTCTAATATAAAAAGGTACTCTTATACATTTTTTTTCATTTTCAAAAAGGACTATCATGGAAGAAACTTATCAAAATCCAGCTCTTCCAGGGAGCTTCGGAGGTATTAATGCTTTACAGCGTGTGTTGAAAGGACAAGTTAGGACTAGTAATATAAAGAAATGGTTACAAACTAAAGATTCTTATACTTTACATAAACCTATTAGACACAAATTTCAGAGAAATCGAGTAATAGTTGGGGGTTTAAATGAACAGTTTCAAGCAGATTTAGTAGATATGCAATCTTTATCTATTCAAAATGATGGTTATAAGTATTTACTTACATGTATAGATATTTTATCTAAATATGCCTGGGCTATCCCCCTTAAAGATAAAAAATCTCAAACCATTGTAACAGCTTTTGAAAAAATATTTTCAGAACGTATTCCTCAAACTTTGCAAACAGATGCAGGAAAAGAGTTTGTAAATAAACAGGTACAAAAATTTTTAAAAAAGAAAAAAGTACATTTCTTTACTACTCATAACGAAACAAAGGCATCTGTAGTGGAACGTTTTAATCGGACTCTCAAAACTAAAATGTGGAAGTATTTTACTGAAATGAATACTAAAAAATACATAGATGTAATAGATAAATTGATGTATAGTTATAATCATACATGGCATCGTAGTATAAAGACGGAACCAGTTTCAGTGACGGAGGAAAATGAAAAGAAAATTTGGCATACACTGTATGAAGATATATCTAGTATAAAATCGAATAGTTCAAATTTGAAGGTTGGGGATACTGTTCGCATAAGTAGAAATAAGATGATATTCGAAAAAGGGTATGAGCAAAATTGGACGCGAGAATTATTTACAATTGATAAAATAATAAATAGAGTCCCAACTGTTTATAAATTAAAAGATTTATCTGGGGAAGAAATTAAGGGTACTTTTTACAAAGAAGAATTGCAAAAGGTATCAGATTCTGGATATTATCCAGTGGAAAAAGTTTTGAGGAAAAGGAAGCGTAATGGAAAAGTTGAGTACTTTGTGAAATTCTTGGGATATCCCGAAAAGTTTAATGATTGGGTGGAGGATGTTAGGATGATATAAATATCTCGCACGCACTGCTTTTCTTTCATTTGGTGAGAAATGTCGTTCTATATAACTTTAATCAGTGATAGCTCTGCGGGATTTTTCCCGAGTAATAAAATTTCTCAATTTACAACGCAACTCCCTAGTTCTACCAATTTGAAGGGGGAGTGGGAAATGGCGCTTGTAGATTTTATTTACCCCCACACCTGGTATAATGTTAGAAGGGAAAGTAACTTATTTGGATATGACTTGGGTGATGGAAAAATAGAGAAAAAAAGAATACCAGAAGGGTGTTATGAAACTATACCAGACCTCATCAAGGCCATGCTAACGGTATCTCACATCAATCGCAAGGAAAGTAGGATCGATATTAGTTATAATAACATCACTAAAAAAGTTAAAATAAAAACAGCTGAGAATTGCAAGTTATTTCTTTACGATGGTTTGGCAGAGTTACTTGGTTTCTATCCCGGGGAATATTCAGGAATAGGATCACATCTGAGTCCATTTGTTGCCGATCCTAAAACTACCTTTCCTGTTATGTATGTATATTGTGACCTTGTTGAACCACAATTGGTTGGAGATGTACAAGCCCCCCTTCTAAAAATCGTTACGGTTGAGGGTCAAGATGGAGAAATTGTAAATGCTAAATTTCCTAGACCCTTTTACGTACCAGTTATAAGACAACATTTTCAAACTATACAAATCGATATTAGACTACACTCTGGAAATTTAGTACCTTTTGAGAGGGGTAAAGTGTTTTTAACCTTACATTTTCGTCTTAAACAAATCCTATAAAAAAGTATAACATTTAAAAATCCATATCATTTCTTTATTTGCATTCAAAGGTAGAACAATGTTGGTTCCTTACACGTGTTGCACAAAAAAATTTGAAGATTACTATAGTAATCAAACTGGAAAAGGTTTAACTTATTATAAGGGAATTGGACTTCAAAAAGGATATGGTATAGGAGGATTTTTCGCTAAATTGTTTCGCAGAGCTTTACCTTTCCTAGTGAGTGGTGCGAAAACGGTTGGGAAAGAAGCATTGAGGACAGGAACTATGGTTGCAAGTGATGTTTTGGGTGGAGAAAGTTTTAAAACTTCTGTGAAAACAAGAGTTACAGAAGGAGGTAAAAATTTGGCTAGAAAAGCAGTTCAAAAAGCAGATCAGATGGTTGGTCGAGGAAAGTTTAAAAGGAAGCGTAAGTCTTACAAGCGTATCATTCCTTCAAAAATCAGGAAAGTGCAAGCACGTGATATTTTCAACTCATGATGGCCTTTTTACTCAAGGATTCCCCTGAATGTACTAAATCCGAATTAGAATTATTTTCCCTCCCTCCAACCCAAACCGCAATAGAAAGAGGACAATGGATAGAATTTCATCCCCTTGCTAACGTTTCCGATGGGAGTCCCGTTGAATTTAACATATCTGGAAGTGGAGACGAATACATTGATCTCTCACAAACACAACTCTATGTCAAAGTGAAAATATTAAAAAGTGATGGAAAGCCAATTGCAGATGAAAGTAAAGTTGGTCCTGTAAATCTATTTCTACAGTCTATGTTTTCACAAGTGGATATCAGCTTGAACGAAAGACTTGTTTCATCCAGTAACAATACTTATCCCTATAGAGCCATGATTGAAAAACTGTTAAATCATGGTTACGATGTAAAAACTTCACAACTTTCTTCAGAACTCTTTTTTAAGGATACAGCAGGACGAATGAATGTTTTTGATACCGCTGATGCTAATCCTAATGATGGATTTAATAAAAGAACCCAGTTATTCAAACTTAGTGAATCAGTTGATATGATTGGTCGTTTACATTTAGATTTATTCCATCAAGAAAGATTGCTTTTAAATATGGTGGATGTTAAATTAAAATTGATACGTAGTAAACCGGAATTCTGTTTATTAGGAGAGGGGGATTATAAAGTTTCTCTCGAACATGCGTCCTTATTTGTGCGTAAAGTGAGAGTTAGTCCAGGAGTTGCCATAGGTCATGCCAAGTGTTTGGAAAAAGCCTCAGCAAAATATCCAATCAATAGAGTTCTATGTAAAGCATACTCCATACCCACCGGTAATATGAGCTTTGTGCAAGACAATATTTTCACTGGTCAAATGCCTAACCGTATAGTGATTGCATGTGTCGATAACGATGCCTTCAACGGAGAGTATAAAAAGAACCCTTTCGAATTCAAACATTATGATATGAACTTTATAGGTGTGTATGTGGATGGACAACCAGTACCTCACAATCCTTTACAACCCAATTTTGAAAAAAAGCAGTTCATTAGAGCATATCAAAATTTATTCACGAATTCAGAAAATAAAGGATTACATCTTTCACGATCAGATTTTTCTGAAGGATATTCTTTGTTTTGCTTTGAATTATCTCCTGACTTGTGTGACGGATCACATTTAAATCTTATTCGTCACAGTAATTTAAGATTGGAAATTAAATTCGCAAAGAGTTTACCACAAACGGTTTCATTGCTGGTTTATGCGGAATTTGAAAACTTGATAGAAATCAATAAAGCTCGAAACATTATCTATGATTTTGGAAACTAAACATGAATTCTTCACAAATCGATAACATTCTATCTCGAGACCCCACTACGTTAAGGTATTACAGAGGAGTTTTTCCTTCTGACAGAATACCAATTATCAAAAGATATCCCTCAGCATTAGTATTGAATACTGATAAACATAATGAAAAAGGAACACATTGGTTAGCAGTATTCATTCAAGATAAATTCACGATTGATTTCTTTGATTCATACGGGTTCCCACCTGATGCTTTTGGAAGCAATATTTCAAGCTTCATCGCAATGCATAATAGAGTAAAGTGGAACAAGACTCCTTTTCAAAGTTTAACTTCAAATGTGTGTGGACACTATTGTATTTATTTTATTTTGAAGCGATGTCAAGGAATGTGTATGAAATCTATTATTTCTCAACTTCAAGAACAGAAGAAGAATGATTTTCGAATGTTTCAATTTGTTAGAAAGAGATACGGTGTAGCCATGATTTTTAAAAAATAAAAAAAAAATAAAACTATACATTTGTGTTTTTCTTTATAAAGGTAACTGAAGAAGGTTTAAAAATTTAGTTTATACAGAACATTCAAACATGGATGTTGTAAAATGTGTACTGTTCGCTGTACTTTTTTTATCCTACATAATTTTTTCAGGCATTGCTGTCAATTACTGGACAAATCCTCATAATATTGTTCAAAATAAAACAACACTTGAAATATATAAAATTTATCAAAGTATTGATTCTAAGGGATTTATTAAATGTAATTCATTCTCAGATTTTCATTACAGTAACACAACCTGTGGAAACAACATATGTACTTGTGTAATGAATTCCATTAAAATTTTTCAAAATCATTGTCTTGAATATACTGAAAATATTGTTGACTCTTTAAGTGAATGTTACATTGTTGCAAATACCTTAAAAGGATGTGTAGATATGCTATGTAAAGTATAAAAGGAGGTAAAAACAATAAAATTAACATTCTTTTTGAAGTACAGTTCTTTTTAAATAATAGTTCACATGAGGGTTACAGACCTTTTTCAAAATCATCTGCTATACCATGTTTTGAAGAACCTATATACGGCAGACTGTTTTCCCCGACCAACACAACACCACCTGGTGTTTGGTAAAATTCCATTATAAATCTATCATAGTCCTGAATAGTAATGCGGGTGAGTTAACAAAAGCAGTCCTTCGTAATAATAATAGATTCCCTTTTAGAGAATTTCAACTGGTCACACACCTGGTTCTAATATCCCTCTAAATCCTGGGAAAAATATTTTATACTTCCCAACATCATGAAGTTCCCACGCCGAGAATCACATAAACTTACACGTATTGTTCAAATTCGGGGTATATAGCACGTAGGAATTTTAACTTCATAAAGCCTAGCTGCTGTGAATCCATCCAAAGAAGTAATCCGAAAAAAAAAAAGATGTCAAGATACTATTATGAGTACGGAAAATTACGACATCGATGCTGAGATTTCAGTGTGGGAAAAGTTTATGGAAGGCAATCCAAAGAAAAAAATAGATATTTATGCGTATATTTGCACCCCTAATCTTTTGTATACTTCGAGTCAATCTGTTTATATGGCGCAACTCCTTCACCGCGAGGTTAACAAAAGGGTGCGCTAACAAAGCCCACCACTGCCAGCGGGAACTTAACAATAGAGTAGGGAGAGCAAACGTGTAACCCTTACGGAAGAAGCATTTCACACTTCAATAATATCATCAAGGGAAAAGGGAATAAACATATAAAAAGTATTACATCATTTCGTTACTGTCTTCAATAGTTAAGAATATAAAAGTATATTACATTAAATAAAATTTCATTTTCTGAAATGGAGCTTCCACGGTTAGTTCACCCATCAACATGTCTCCTTAGTGGTCCTACTGGATCAGGCAAAACTGTATTTGTGAAAAAACTAATCGATTTCAATATGTTTAAACCAATGCCTGCTAAAATTGTTTATTGCTACGGAAGTTATCAACCGTTGTTTAAATCAATGAAAAATGTAACTTTTGAAGAAGGTTTGCCTGCAAATCTTAATTCCATTCGAGATGCTTTGATAATTATTGATGATTTAATGATTGAGCTAGCAAATGATTCCCGTTTAAGCAATCTTTTTACAAAAGGGAGTCATCATCGAAATCTTTCAATTATATTTATAACTCAAAATCTTTTTCATCAAGGGAAAGAAATGAGAAATATTCATTTAAATTCACAATACATAATTTTATATAAAAGTCCAAGAGATAAAAGTCAAATTATGCATTTGGCTAGGCAAATGTTTCCAAGAAAAACCAAAGCTTTTCAAGAAATTTTCGATGATGCAACATCCTTACCTTTTAGTTATTTATTTATTGATTTGAGACCCAACACCTGTGATAGGTTGAGACTACGTACGGGTATTTTTCCTGGGGATAGCCATTTTGTGTACGAACCTCGGTAGACATCACTAGACTTTTTCCTCCTCTGCTGAATGGACTTAAGATGGATTCTAATAATTCTGTTGTGTTGGACTTCGAAGGATTTCAACTTACCCCCGAGTGCTTCATAGTGAAAGAATTGGCTTTTTCCTCTGTGTATGATGATGAGGATTTCAATGTGTGGACCTTCCTACCTCCTATGTCTTGGGAGAAATTGTCTTCTCACCATAAAAAATCATTTTCATGGGTCATACACAACAAACATCACTTGAAGTGGAAAAGTGGTGTCTGGCCATACCCATTTCTACGAAGTATTCTTATGAAGCTGATGTCTAAATACTCTACGATATATGTCAAGGGACATGAAAAAGTGAAGTTTTTAGAAAAACTGATGGGTGAACAAATCACAAGTTTGGATTGTCCTAAAATTGAAGAATTACCTGCAAGTGAAATCACTGTGAAGTGTCGTGAGCATCCCGATCATTTTTCTAGTTGCGCATTATTTAAATCATACAGTTATGCATGTTATCTAAAACAGAATTTGTAATGTTTGTATGTTTTTTAAAAGTATTATGTAGTTTATTACGTGTTGATTTTAATAAATATCGATGTCTCTCAAACAGTCTTTTTATTGTGTATTTATTCAATAATAGTATAACTATATAAAAGGATTAATCTAACCTATATAGCATCATTTCACATCAGAATGCCTTCAGAGAAGGATGTAAAATATCTGAGATTGTTACAGAAAAGTCGTAAGAAGTCTAAAATATTGAAAAACTGTTCTAATTGTACGATAAAATCTATTTGTGAATGTGTTTTAAATTTATTGAAAGGGAATCTTCCAATCTCTAAACGTTCAAAGAATAAACTTTTTCCTTATAAAAAGACACTGAGAACTCTAGCTCAGAAACGAGTTCCTCTCTACACAAAAAGACGATTGTTGGTGCAAAAAGGAGACGGTTTTTTACCCTTTCTCATACCTGCTGCACTGACTGTTTTGTCTAATCTCATCCATGGAACATAGTAAAAAGTATGCATTGGTTCCATTAGATCGTATGCAGGAATTTGAAGATGATCACATGAGTGAACTAGATTCTCAAATTCATAGCATTTTAAAAAAGAAAATGATGGATGATGAAAAGATTAAGTTATATAATCAAATTTTGCAAAAATATGTTACCTTTCCAAACGTGAATGTAGCCAAGCCAGACTATGAAAATACTTCGTCAGATGATGATAATAATATAAAGATAGATCCAGAGATTGATATTTTAAATACTGTTCCTGTAAAACATAAAAAAACTGCACAGAAAATTTTGGATTTTCTAGAGAAACACAACATCACATGGAATTCAAATATGGAGCTCGTTATAGACAATCAAAATATTCATGAATCCAATATTATCCCTCTTGTGAACTTTTTACTGAGAAATCGATCAAAAAGACCGAAAGCTTTTGAAAAGTTTTATGAAGTTTTAACATTACATAATATTCCTGAAGAATATGTGAAGAACACTTATCTAACTAATATGAGTACTATGTTTGCCAGACCGAAGAGAATTGTTAAAAAGAGATCAACAAATTGGTTAAAAATGTATTGAATTAATAAAATAATTTTTGATAAACTTATTTTATGCTTCTTATTAAACTATCAAGATAATGAAATAATCCATTTTAGCTATTTTGATTCTTACCAACACAACAATTCCTCAAAAATTATATCACCTACCTTTGGTTAGATGGTTCTCTCTAAAAGGAAGTAACTGATAAAAAATAGTCAATAATAAAACAGTATGAGAGACATCGATATTTATTCAAACAAATATAGTTGATATATACAGAGAAATGTAATACAAATGGATTAAATACAAAATATGAATACATTTTAAAATTATAAATGATAAATATGAAAATATATACACATCATACATTTAAAAACAAGAAAAATACAACTAATTAGAAGGCATCCATTTTAAATTGGGGGTATCGTTTACATACATATCTTTTATATCTTTAAAAAATTTCGATATGTCTAAGGATGATATTAAATCCTCAGATTCCATGAAGTATACAAACTTATGCATTTTAACATTACTATTTACAAAATTGATCGCAAAATCTTTCCAGTCAATCGATAGGAATGCAATGGGGAAAAACTCATCGAACCTTTCCTCAGGATTATAGTTCATGTACATATGCATAGGTTGATTAAGAATTTCCCCCTTTCTTAAATATATCATATCGAGAGAATCATAAATGTTTTTTGTAATAGCAGTGCACACCGCTTTACACAGAGCTTCGTAAATTTCAGCCTCTCCCTCAGGAGTATCAAAATCGTCAAACTCGCCCAACATTCCTTCGTGGGGATGGTTCTTGCGTAATTCTTGTTCGATGTGGTAGGAAAGGGAGTACTTAAGAACAGAAGAGTTTAAATAGTTTAAAATGTTTGACTCGTTCTTACACACTTGTAAAAACTGATCAGATGATAATTTGACGAATGCTGGCACAAATTCAAGAGAGTTATTTTGCTTCCGAAACATTCGCTGTAGAATGTATTCCGTCTTGCCATCTTCATTCACCTTTGAAAATAATAAGTCCGTTTCGAACACTTGACATTGGGATTCAGGGAACATCGTCGTAGATTTCTCCATGAAGGTATACCAAATCCGAGGGTGGAGCGATATACCTTCCTTGGTCGGTTCGAGGATTCCTTGCTCATTTTCAAGAAACCTCCTGATGTTCACACGGGACAGTCCATTGAATTCATTCACTAGGAGAAAGATATTTTCTCCCAAATGAAACATATTCTTTGGTAGAGAATTCAACGTTATTGTTGAATTCCGCACTGGTTTTACCGTCACATCCACTGCAACTTTCTTACTATTCATGGTCTGATGTACAGCAGCACGTTTCATGGTGTTCCAAGAGATCTTTTAAAAATCGACTGGCTCGGAGAAAATCGTAGAGTAGAAATGGCAATATCCTACTCCCAAAAGACCGTATTACAGTGATGTGGAAGCTTAAAGTAGTTCCAACCTTACATAGAAACCTTCCATGAGGTTGAAATCATCCATTGTTAGAGGTAGTGTATCCCTCCGCGAGTCTGATATAAAATATGAGGTCAATAACATGTTCAAAACATGTTTTTGCATGCCTTCCGAGGTCAATACTTACGTCACAAGTCTGAACACCTGGTGTTTACTCAAATCTTCATTAGTTAAAATTAATACTTTAATTAAAAATTATCTAGCGATTGAGTGAAACAACTTCACTTCGCTCTAGTACTCAAAGGGTTAAGAAAAAGCTGCACAAATCCTGAATTTAGTATTCAAAGGGTTAAGGAAAAAGCTCGAAAAAGTACAAGTCCCCAATTTAGTGTTCAAAGGGTTAAGGTAAATTAGGGTCATAAATCAATTTCATTAAGTGTAATTAACTTATTAGGGTTAATTAATTAAGTCATTAAGGTTAATTAAGACCACGCACCCTACAAGCCACGCCCCCTAGCACCGCTGCACCGTTATTATTGCTGCACCACTATGGAAATAAGTAATCAAAGGGTTAAAACATAATCTGAAAAAAGTACAAGTCCTGAATTTAGTACTCAAAGGGTTAAAGTAAATTAGGGTAATAAATCATTCAATTAGGGTAAATTATCTAATTAGTGTAATTAAAGTAATTAATTAGGGTAATTAAGCCCAATTAAGTCATTAATTAAGGTAATTAAGTACTCAAGACAATAGGGTAATTAGTTAGGCCACGCCCCCTGCAAGCCACGCCCCCTGCACCGCTGCACCGTTGATCCAGAACCCGCATTTCTACACTACTCATTCACAAGCTTAGGGCGAGGACGGAGACAAAATATGTGGCCAAGTTCAAATATTTGTAGCGTCGCACTTTTAAACTAATTTTTCACTGCTATCTAAATTATGATTTCTCTCACTGCTAGTTTTGATTTTAAGAAATTTGAATAATACAAGTAAACAGTAATGAAAAAAAAATTAATTTTAATAGATTGAGATCACAATGATCTTTTATTCACTCTTCTCCTTTATTCCCCCTGAACTTTCCTACAAACTCTTCTCTTGATAATGATATAAATGGTATTTCGCGTCCCTCGGAAACTAATACAAACGTTGGTCATGACAAACGGTTTGGTAAAATATGAAATAAGTTAATTTTATACAAGTTCATATGGTAAAGTATACCCAGGTATTCTATAAAATACCTCAATTACGCACTATGACAACGTGCACTGTGTTTTTATAAAATCAGAAAAGTTATGTTTAGTAATTAAAGACACAAAATAATAAATATTAGATTGTATATGCGTCAATGTTTATATTACAATATACAGTCACCTCTACATGAGGAGCAAACAATCAAACCATGCTTTCTCCTTCAAATACAAATTTTCAGGAAACACAAAAAACTAATAACTTAAAAAATAACTAATTTAAAAACCTAATTATCGTTTTTTTAGTTCTATAACGAGTAACTGAGAAGATTTTTAGTCATAATTTACCTAATAACTTAAAATTAATTATTAAAAAATGCATTTGAAATTTGGAGAAATCGCGTTTTGATCGAACACTTAAGAGGAAACATGGTTTGAATGTTTCCAACATGGACAAAACACTTTTTTAATGTAAAAAATTAATCCTACTCTTCTCAAAAACTATTCTTTTTATTTATGATATACAATGTAAATTTTTAAAATAAACATTAGGTGATTTCGTATCAAAAAGTCCCCACCAATATTTTTACATCACCAACTTTTTGATTGAAACATTAATTTTCTAAGTAGTTTTAGAATAGATTAAAACTTGTTTTAGTTGAAGATAATAGCATTATTTTGTGCAGTTTAATGTGGAGATCATGAAAATAGCAGTAACTCATTTTTTATTTTTTTTTGGAGAAAACACGGTTTGATTGTTTGCTCCTCACATGGATCACATAAGATCCCAGGCGCCTATTAACTTAGTATTTGTTATTTGTGTATGTGATAAATAAATTGTGTTTATCTTTTGAAAAAATTAAAAAGTGATAAATAATAACCCCCTATATAAGATTAAAAACATTCAATTCAAATCTCCTTTTCAGTTCTGATAAATATGAGCGATAAAAGTAAACTACGGCACCCCTTCCAAAGCGCACCAGAAATCGACAAAATATTAATATTCAGGACAACCAAAACACGGCCGACATATTCATCTGTTTCAATCCTCCCTTCACTTCAAAAGAGTTGCATCTTTTAGTGAGTGGATGGAGGGAACTATTTATTATTTTTTTTCCGACAGAGAAAAGCAGTTCATATTTCCAGAGCTGCTCTGTCCTCGGTATTCAATTGCTAAACAGGTGGGGAAAAACTTCTCATCTTTCAGGCAGAAAAAGCTGCTATTCCCAGGTTTTTTTCCGACAGGAAATTTGCATTTCTTTCGGAATGAATCAATTCTTTTCGGAGATTCGGATTTTGTTTTGCATTGTTTGGGCGACACTGCGCGATCAATATTAATGGAATTCTGATAAAGTAATGACATTTCTTTGACTGTGTAAGAGGAACTCGACAAAGGAAGCTTCTTTAGAGAGAAATGTTGGAACGGCTTGTATGGTTTCTTTCCTGGATTTATGTCGTTTACGGTAGTATTTATTTTTTTGAAATTGAACACAACTCAAAAGAAAAACAGAAATGGAGTTTTGGTATGAGTCCCATAAAATAATCATTGCTGGGTTATAAGAAATATTGTCCATGGAATTACCTTAAGGTCAAATGTTTTTATCATTCATAAATTTGTCGTATAAGTGAAAAAACACTTATAAAAGGTTATTAAAACATTACCTCATTTTAAATCCCAAATTATGTTATTTTTACCAGAAATAAAATTTAATTTCAGAAATAGAATTCCCTGACTTTTCCAGGTTAATTTTGAAGATTTTTCTGGTGAAAAACTATTAATTTAAGGCATTTTATGGCTATTTCTTGCTTATATTAACATAATTTTCAATAGTCTATTTTTTCACTTTCTAGCATCAAAATTGATGAGCAAACATTAATTTTTTTAAATTTTCCAGGTATTTTGTATGATTTACCAGGTTTTTAGCCAAAATGAGCAACTTTTCCTGACTATTCCCTGATTTTTTTGGTGAAATTGAAATTCCCTGTCCAGGTTTTTAAGGTTTTCCCTGACCCTTGCGAGCCCTGTAAAAATACCAAACTTAACAGTTTAGCAAGAACAAAATAAAAAAAACATCGGTACCAAAAAAACTAATGTTACATAGTTTTCTAAGGTTAAATAGGTAGCAAATTCAGGACTGCAACAATTTGTATGATTTCAAAATGAAACAAAAAATGAATTTTACCAAATCACATTTTTACGGAAACAATTCTTATTACTTTTGATCTCGTTAAACTCAAATATTTCCAATATATTTTGAATACGTTGTATCACCCCAAAAGTTAAAAAAATCCCGGTTCTCAGGGTTAATGACCTAATTAATTTATTCAATACTTTTAGTCAAGATGCATTTCTTAAAAATATTAAAGTCTTATAATTTAAACTAAGGTAAGTTCAGAGACACTAACAAAATACCATATTGCAATTACGTATTTGATCATCGAGAAAAAGGGAAAATGTTTAAACCCATGAACTGAAAACACACAACTAATCTAAATTGATGGGTTTTTATAGTAAAACAACAATTTTAAAAATATGAAAAATTAAACTTGCACACTAAGCAAAAATATCTGCAAAACAAAACACAATTCGCCGTATTTTAGAAAGAAGCAATTGTTATAATAATAGTTTCTCGTTAATAAAGAAATGCTATCGAAAAATATTTTAAACTCTCTCTAAAAAATGCGGCCCCAAAATAAACAGCCAAAAAAAATCTTACCTAGGGTCAATACAACAATAACATAAATTCTTTTTCGAAGAGAGAGAAGTCACAGGAATTCCCGTATGTATCCGAGAGCACGATTAAAGGATTGAAAACGATGTTTATTAAACCTTTGAACGAGCCCAGACGAGGGTACAAAGTGCACCAGGTGAAGAGAGTGTGAAGAGATAAAGCACAGGAATGTTGTGAGAAGAGATAGCTCGATAATATAATAGTAAAAAATATCTGAAATTGTTGTTAAATGCGGACAGTTGCTGACATAAACAAGTAGATTAGTAAAATGAGATTTAGTTGTTAATTTCTCTATGGACAAGTTTTTTGTTTGCAAGATAGTGAAATTTTTATACTTTTCTTTTATAAAAAATCAAAATTCTCAACAAAATAAAAAATGCAACTAGTAACTTTGCCGACGTACTGGCCTAGTGGTTAGAGTATCTGACTGTGAAGCCGTACATCTGGGGTTTGAATCCCCGTTTGGCATGGATGTTAGTTTCTGTCCTTGTGTGATGAATGAATGTGCCCCCCCCTGTAAAAAGGGGTTGTGCAAGTGATTGTGTGTGTGGCGCGGGTAACAGTACCTCGGCTCCGGTCCACAGGTGCTCGCTGGGTAACGCTAAGAAGATACTTCTTAGGACAGTTCAGTGGTCAAGGATAATGTCTATAGTAAAAAACTTCCAACAATATGAAAATGTCAGGTGTAGATTATATACTTCGTAACTTTTTTTGTTACCAATTAACCATTATTTTTTATCATACTTTATAAAGCTAAATATTTATAAAATACATCTGAAATAATTTTCTTCAATTAATTGATTCAACGTCATAGTTATTTAAAATGTACACGAAATAGGGGACCCGGGGTTGGTCGACATCGGGGCTAGTTGGCATTCTGGTTGTATTTTTTTTCCACAAACGAGTTAGAACATAGGGATTCCGATGGTAGATACACATATTTTTCTTTTGTTTGCACACAATTTGTATTTGTGGTGACTTTGAGAAAGTGTAACATGGGGCCCCCTGCTTTAAAAAAGTTCTGCTGTAGCAAACTTTCTATATAGGGCCCTCCCTCAATATGGGTATTTTGGAGGGGAAGGGATGTTGGGTAGTTTAAGTCGTTATCTGGTAAAAAAAAAGAAAATTTCGGATTTTCCCCAAATCCTCCACCCTTGGCTACGTTCCCGTCTTTCATACCATACATGCTTCAAGTACACTTTCTAATGAAGCCTTTTGGACTGTTTATGTGTGGTCCCCAAGAGAGGAATGTCTCAAAATATAAACGAAATACAATCTTCGCAAGAAATCTGACTCAAGGAATTAACGATAGACCATAACAGCTAAAAGGCACATACAAAGAGCTCAATTTCCCAATACAAAGACCTTTTATAACCTTAACCAATAAAATAAAACCAGATTTTACGCACGTGTGTTGTTCGGTCTCTCCCCCCATCCCCATATGCAAGAGACCCGCACGCTATAAACAAATCTCTTAAATTTCCTCCGTCATGGCTCATTGTGTAAATCGTAAAAGCAAAGGGCAGATATACATGGCCATAAACACACTTTAAAGACGTTTTGTGCACAAGGGTGACTGAGAGCTGCAGTTAGTATTATACAAGGAACCAGTTTGGCGTCCATTAATTTAGTTATGGGGAGTAGCGGTGACAGGGGTCTAAGGAAAAGTCATACGTATGACGTTTTTATGCTCGAGGTTTTATGAAGACTGTTTCACCAAGTTGTGTATGTTGTTTTCTGATGGTAAGCCTGTTTGAGGAATTTCAAATTAACGTATCATTATTTAACGTTCCTGTATTTATGGTACCCTAAAGATTGGTGCTAAAATATTCCCTCAAATGGTAAAATGAGAAAGTATTTCTATAAACACTTATTAAGATTCATAATGTAGTTGTAGTAGATCCAAAAGTTATGGCCACCAAACTATAGAGCCCTTAAAAAGAGAACCCCCCGATATATTTCACTTAATAGCAAATTCCAACAAATAAAATAAAAATATTCCCACAAATGATTAAATGAGAAAGTATTTCTATAAACACTTATTAAGATTCACAATGTAGTAGATCCAAAAGTTATGGCCACTATACTATATAGAGCCCTTAAAAAGAGAACCCCCGATATATTTTACTTAATAGCAAGTAAACAGAATCGGTATAAATATTCTTAGTTTCTGTAAAGACCCAAGCTGCACAAGCTTTCAAGATTCGTCAAATTTTTTTCATGTATGGCCTAATTTCGTTTATTTCTAGTTGAAGTTACGAAAACTTGACATGTTTGGTTTTAGCTGTGATAGGAGGTCTGTAGAAATAGGTTGTAGAAGATGTAATAAGACTGTAAAATATATTCTGTTTTCTTTGGGAAGTTTCCTAAATGTGTGTGGGAAGGATGCTTTGTTTAAGTTTGGATAAATTTCATAATAATTCTAAGAAAATGAAGAAAATTTTATAAGTCATAAAACTTTTTTAATTAATTAATGCCTTTCTCAAAAAATAATTATCATATTAATATAACTGTTATGGGCAAAGTGATTAATTGGGCATTATTAAAAATTTCCAGATTGGAAGCGGGCAAAGTGATAAATTTCATTCATAAATTTCTTTGAATTAATCACATTGCCCGGACATTATTAATAATGCCCAATTAATCACTTTGCCCGTAACATAACAATCAAAACACTTAATACAATGGAAGCTGAATTAATTTTTTGTTTACTCCACTTTTCTTCCATCAATTTTCTTAGGTAAACTAATATAAAAACAAAACTTGATACAGGTGCCACTCCCTCCTCTTTTATGAAGGCAGACCTTCCACAAACCTATTGATAAATCCATCACCGTCAGAATCAAGTGTCCAAAGCCCAAACACAATGTAAATAGGCCCTTTAATATCCTACCCAACACAACAAAGGATCTCTCTAAGCAACAGAAAACTAAAGATCCATTTATTAGGAGAAAAACGTAACTAACCAGAGAAAAGAAAAGTCTTGGAAAGAAACCTCAATCAACTCAACTCCGACTTCTTTAAAAATAGAACGTGACGGATGGTTTTGCCTCAATTACCCCAAAGTCGTTTAATGATTCAAGGGAAAGCAGCCGAGAAAAAACTCAACTCGACTCGGGAAGACGTATTGGCCCGATGAATAACAAGCGACGCTTATTTTATTACTTTGCCGCTTTTTCTGCACGTTTTTGTCAGCGGAGGCTTCTGGGGGTTATTGAAATTGATCGGACCGTTTGGAAAGGTTGGTTCGAGGGAGAGTGACAATGAGATGGAGTGGTTAGTTAATGAAGTGGCGGGGATTTCGTGGTGTTTGTAATTCAATAAGGTAATTGGTGTAAACAAGGGGTTTTCTGTTGAAAATGTTTGAAAGGGTGTTATTAAGTTGTTAGGTAAGCTGAAGTGCAAATCATTGTGGATTCCTCTCTATTTACTGGCTTATAAACTATTTTCCGTGTTTTATTTCCCATGTTTTATATTCTTGTCAGCTTTATTACTGAGAATAATGCAATTTTCTACTCTTCAATATACAAATCCTTCTCTTCTATGGATATGATTATTTTAATTTTAGGTTTAGTATTTCTTTTTTTGTGTATTTTCTTCACATCTAGTTATAAATTTCCTTTAAAAACTTTGTGGGATTTTTGGTAGAAACTGAAATGGTTTTCAAGCATAGTTTTGTGTTTAAACATCGGCATAAAGCTTAATTAAACTTTTGGATTCCCTTTCTCTATAACAGCATTTTTTTTATTTAAATGTTAAAGTAGTGGATTTTTTCCCTTTCTTATAAAGAAATTCGCATATTCACTTGGTACAAACGCAAACAAATTGAATGTAATATTAATTCAATAAAGCTTCAGTATATCTTAAAAAGAAAGTAAAAGAAAAAAATATACCTCCGTAGTTCCAAGCTTTCCGCAAATTCGGATGAAAGGAATCACTTATCCAATAGCTGAAAATAAACAATTCTTAAATTAATATCTTGTTGTTTGTGAACGATTTATATCATACCGAGATGAAATTTCAATCAAGTTAAGATAAACTACACAAGTTTTACATTAGAGTTCTTCTAAAATCCTGTTTTAATCTGCTATACTATTCAATGAAAACAAAATACAATAGGTTTGTAGTGATTGCAAACCAAAAGATTTGGCAATCTCTATATACTCTCTAAGAGTGAATCTTTTCAAATTCTTTTGGTACACTTGTGCATCTGCAGAGACTTTTGAGGGTTAATTGCATCCCCTTTATCCCTGTAAATTTTTAAATAAAGGAATCGTGCTCAACTTTTTCAATCAAACAAACCAATTTCAAATTCCTCTCAGTTTTAAGCCAAACTTTTCCTATTAATACCAAACTCATACTTCAAACAGAAAAAAAGAACTAAACCCTACATTTCAAAAACGTTCTAAAAGAGAGACGAATTCATCTTCGAAAGGAGAAAAAATTCGAACAGAACAAACATTCGCCCGTTCTTTTTTCACTCTCCGATTTCCCTCCGCTTTTAAGCCACGCTCTAAGCCGATTAAAAACTAAGAAAGACCCAGAGGGGGGAGAGGAATAGAGCAAAATGGAGAAGGCGTTAGAACGCTTTTTGATTTCGGGCATTTGCGTTCTACCGGGCCCGGTGTTCTTGAGGGATTACGGCCCCTAATCCCAGGCATTCGAGATGACTTATTCGAGGCTGGAACATGTGTGCCTTCTGGAATTAGGCACCGAACGGAGGATTAGACTAATGGTTCCATTTTCGAAGTGTAATTCGCGAAACGCTGCGTTTTTCAATGTTGAGTTGGGAGTTTTCTCGAAGTAAATCTCAAATTAGCCTATCACAGAGCAGGCCAGTTTTTTGAGGATTTATCTCTACTTTCGCAACCACGTTACAACCCTCTTGTATCTTTGCCGACTCAGCTGATGTAGGACTGGTGTTTCACTGTTATTTAAAGAGGTTCGTGTTCGTCCTACACTAATTTAGACTTAAATTTCATTCCCTAATCCAGCAAGAAAAATTAAGCAGCTTTACTAAAATCAATGGTGTAAAGAATGATTAAGGACTAAAAGCCTTCGACGACTACTATAAATAATAAATTTGGTCACTGGGTAAATCAAACTTTGGCAAGAGAGAGGGAACAAAAATATTTTTCCATCTTTACCTTACAAATTTTTCAAGTGCAGTTATTCTTGTATGATATGTTAGTATTAGGTATAACTTTGGGGCAGACGTTTTTATTTTGTTCCCAGTAATTAATTCAAAAGGTACTGGTTCGGAAGAAGCTAGAGGCTTATCGAAAAATAAATGATTCTTTAGATTAACATTAAGGCCTCTAGTTAGGGATTTGATTATATCTTTAATAAAATATCGATGCCGGTAAAACGTAAAATAAACTCCAAATTAAAGAACAGGAATTTTAAAAATCCACCAGGTTATCTATCAAATCTATATACCAATTCTACATTCTTATAAAGAAATTATGGTATTTCTGGATTAGCTGATGACCGTTGCGCTGAACCAGAAAATGAATACATACCCAATAACTGTGCAGCTTAAACTGACGGCCGACCCAAGAGCAAAAATTATTGTAAAAAAGTTTGACCCTAAGTACAGGGTGTCCCAAAAAAGACTGACACATTACATTTTAAAAATCAATAACTCAAAAACTAAAAAAGATAAAAATAAGCGGTTTTTTGAATTCTACTCTGAAGACCAAATAATTTTATGACACATATTTTCGTAAATCGTAGTTCAAAAATCCCCCTACACGTGGGAGCACTATTTTCCATTATCTCCTATGGGGAGATTGATACTTTTATCTCCTGTCGGGGGATTTGGGAACAATGATTTACGAAAATTTGTGTCATAAAATTCTTTGGTCTCATGAGTAGGATGCAATAAACCGCGTATGTTTATCTTTTTTAGTTTTTTAATTAAAAATTTTAAAAATGTGTCAGTCTTTTTTGGGACACCCTGTAGCTTAAATAAAAAAGCGCGAAGAGAGATGTGGGGTAAAAACTTATTCAGACATGACATGACGATTGGATCACGTCCAGTTTCGAAATATCCCTCAACGCATTTAAAATATAAGCATGGCTAAGTACATCAACAAAAGACTAGAGAACTTCTGGAGTAGCATTAAATGCTGTTCAAAATAAACCAGTAAGAAAATAAATCTCCACGTGAAATTTTGAAACTTTCGCAACTTTCTAAACGAAAATATTTGCATCTCATTTTCCGCACTCCCACTCAACTATCTCTTCCATTATTATCATTTCTCGTCTAAAAAAGAAGCTAGAGAGAGATGCTGTCACCACTCAAGCTGCCTGCTCCACTTATTCATTGCCCCTCTCCGTCTTGCCTCCGAATTTGCTTTTCCTCGCGACTTCTTTTTCCCTGCTGCCGTGATTTATTCTAATGAAATTAATCACCCGCGTGGCGCCCTCTGGTGGCGGGAGCGGTGTTTACCGAGAGCTCGTGATGGATGCGGATCATGTGGAGCGCAGATGGGTGACTTCGATCTACGTCAAGTGTGGTGCGATCAATGATAGGTCAATATCACGGGCAATTGATCCTTAGTATAACCATGAGTGCCTAATCTCCTAAGCAATAGAGTTCTAATGCAATTTTATTTCTAATACATATAAGAGTTCGAAATTTTTTTTATTTAAATGAAACATTAATTTTTTTAAAGAACTGCACGCTTGAATTAAAAGTCAATGTGTTCAAATTTAAAACATTCGGACTCGATTTTAGTGAGATGTTTAATAACGAGAATTTTCCTTTTAGTAATAGTTTTAGTTACCTTTTAGTAATAGCTATAATTATCTCAATGTTATTTTTAACATTAAAATGTATTTCCTTAAAACTTTAATAAACTGCTTTACATATGTGAGGCGGAAAGCAAAAAGGGACCTCTTGTCGGCAAAGTTGATTTCGAGAAAAAGCCAAAAAACCGGAAGAAGGTCAAAACTATCGAATTTTTTTTCTCCCGGAATTTTTTTTAGGATTTGGAATCATTCCTTCACTCTGAAAAATAACGAGAGGGTAGCATTGTGAAAGTTTAAGGTCGTTTTTAACGAAATCCACTTATTCTGTTATAAAACTTTTAATTACTGGCGATTTTTCATTATTTGAGCTACAAGGATGATGATGGTCTTAAAATCTTCATAAATTTGTACAGATTGAGAAAAAAATAACTCCATTTCGACGAACGCCGACAAGAGGTCCCTTTTCGCTTTCCGCCTCATATATAAAAACATCGTCATGTTTAGAATGCAATCATTTCTTTTGTGCTGCCACATAATTTATATATTCGTACCATTAAAAGATAGCAATAGTGTCTTAATTCCTTTACCCTAAATAAGCTTTTTGTGTTTTCCCTTGTTGAATGTGAATTTTTTTCAACTTTTATTCATTATGAATTCCAGCAGGAATCTTATTTGGGAAATTATTTCCAGGACAACAAAATATATTTCTTTGAATTTGACAAAAGATGCTTAGCTCCTTATGAGTTTTAATCTTTATAAAAATAATAAAGTTTATTATTACTTAGATTTCCATGAACCCAAACCTGACCTACTTATACTACCTAATATGTTTGACATTTAATCTCCAACAGCTACTGACAAAAAACTATCAATACCTTTAAAATTCAATAGTCCAAGGGCTATCCCATTCAACTTTCTCCTCCTCGAATCGTTTTAAATGTTCGAGTGTCGTTAAAAAGCGGAAAAGGAGGGAAATGTGGCGAAGAGTCCTAACAAGTTCCGGTCTCTCCCGTTCCAGGTCACTTCTAGAAATCCCTATTAGCTCCTCCAGCTGTTCCTTCGAGACGTCACTGTGGCAAGTGATCTACCGCCCTTGTTTACTTCCATCATTCTAAGTGGGAGCTGTCAAGGGAATCAGCTCCAAATTGGATCACCCCAGGGGGGAACGACCCCCGTGCATTCTTAAAAAGGCGAAATTTCGGTAAAAGACCAAAGATTTCTGCCCATTTAAAAGCCATCGAGTTTTTGTGAATGCGGGAGTCATTCGTCATGTGTCATGGTGAGTGAGGAATGTGCGATGCGTGTTTTGGTGGTTATGCCGGTATGTTTTTTTCATAAACACCATTTAATATGCTGTCTGGGTGAGTAACCTGCGGTTAACATGTTGGAGGAAGAAGAATCTCATCTCTTAAAGAGAACAGGTTTTTTAATTAATTCAATTAGTTGTGTTGGAAGTGCAAAATTGAAGAAAGGATGTATTTTCTTTTATGACTTTATAACTATTGTGCTATGCATCAAAACTATTTTATAGTACTGCGCAATAAATAACTCACACTCAAAGTTTGAAAACTTTTTGATTGAATCATTCTGATTGATTGAACTACTAAATGCAGAAAATAACTCTTCTGCATTTAGTAACAAAATACGATTACAGGTAGAAAGTTAAAGAACGAATTATAAATTAAAACTCTTAACAAACACTACAAAATGCCATGTCTCCACTACAATTTTTTATCCCCTTCCCGTAGATCTAAACTAATTTCTATAAAGTTAGGATCGCAGGGCCAAATGTGGGCCAAGACTTTGTCGGGACGGGGGTAAAACTGTTCTTACAACGATAATGAGCTATTTGCATGTGTGGGATTTGCTTGATTTTATACTTTTTTGATACATTATGGTTTAAAACTCCCAAATTTCTGATTTTGAAGTTCAAAAATGTGTTTTAAATAACTTAAAATTCAATTTTATTTTTGCCAAAACGTCAGAAAAGTCACGTTATCAGAAAACGGGCTTCTATTGGATGTGACATTGTGACATCACAGCGCATGAAAACCATTGTGTTTACGGTTTTCACGTGATCAGAAAACGGGCTTCTATTGGATGTGACCTCACAGCGCATGATTTGTGATTCGAGAGTGTTTTCGCGCCCAAACAAAAAACGAAATTTCAAAAATTTATATCTCGGAAACTAGGCTACGAAAATACTTGATGTAAACGTCCTTCTTCATGGTTTTTTTTATCTACTATTTTAATAAAATTTAATCTCAAAACGTGAGAATACCTCATTGACTAAATTTTCCCTGTTTCCGTTCACAGCCTTTTCTCATTGAGTTCACACTCAGCCTTTAACGTAAATAAATATTAGGGGCAAAATTGCTTTAAAAGATGTATAGCAAAAATATATAAACATTTTCTCAATTTTTATGGTACCAATAAAATTATTTAAAAGAAAAGCAAGGTAGATCGTTATTTTTAAACAAAAATTTATTTATTTCATCAATGAACCATATTCGTATGATGAGCTAGTTGTCGTGAACATTGTTTTTTTTAAAGAGTTGTGAAATTTGACCAGCGGGAGTTATCTGAAGGATGCAGAATTTCTTAGGGAGATTCTTTAACAGAATAAAATATTTGAATCAAAACCTATTTAAGCTGAAACCTTATTAATTTGGAATAAAAAGGAATCCTCACTTACAAATTTCATAGATGACATTTTCATGCTTTAGGGACTTAAGTTGCATTTCAAGTGATTTAAATTATTATTAATATTTAGCTAAGTTTTTTCCCTCTATAAAAAAACTAGTCCCTCATCTTAACTTCTTGCGTTGATTCCGAACTGTAGCTACAATTAGACGAACTACCGGAAGCTTCAGATTGCTCGTTAAAAAGGAAATAGAGGAACTTCGCGGTTGGAAATGAAATATATATTCAGAGCCGACTTCGGGGGAGGGAGCTTAACGAACTCCCCCCCCGAAAAAAAGAGGAAAAACACAGCGGACGGCGGGGAATCTGGAGAAAAAAATGAGGAAAAGCAGGAAGTCAAAGCAGAGGCTTAACTTTTCAAAACAAAATCAGTTTCAAAGGAGATACGTGTTTCGTCAGACATATTGGTCTAATTCTAAAAAAATAACGATGATTTTTAGATTGTATTTTCATGGGTGGTTGGGGATATAACCCCTGAAGTAGGAAATTTTCATTTTTCGAACGTAGAAAAGGACAGAATTTAACCCATATCTTCCCAAACTCCAAATATCTGAAACAGATTTTGGCTTTGCTCCTATTTGTTTTACATAATATATTTCTCTTGAGTCAATGGTTAGAAATTGTGAGTCACAAAAAAGAAAATTAAGTGCCTTTCCACAGATTTTTAATTAAACAAGCTGTTGACGTTTAAATTCTTACAATATTTATCTATAACTTCAAACCCAAGTAAAATTATTTTTAGACAAGGTTATAATTTAAACTATATAAATATGCCATATTTACTGAAACTGAAAGCAGGTTAAGAAAGAATATTATACTCTACCTACAATACATTGTCACATTAACAGCAAACAAAAACAAACGTACCTTTTTCTAAAATCATCAAACATGCAAACTACATATGATGAAACTAAATTTTAATAGTTATTTTTTAAAATATAATAAATACTACTTTTTTTCTTCCTCAAGTGTATAATTTGGGTTTCTACAAATTAAGTTGCTTAATATGCGAAATTGTTGCAGTGATGTATGATGTTTGGAAACAACTAGCCTACGTTACTAAAATGCAAAAAATTTTCCGTTAATATGCGTTTTCTGGCTAATCCAGACGGGATTTTTCACAGGAATATCAAATGTGCCCACATGAACAAAATTCTCCGTAAGCCAGAAATTTCCCCAAAATCCGGATCAACTCCCCCTGTCAATCAAAATCGGGGCACGCTGCCCCCTCCCCGAACAGAAAAGGACCCCCTGTGGGGTAGATGATTGGTGACAGGACTTTCCCTTCATTTGTGGCACGCTCACGGAAACAGTTGCTTTGTGAGAGGCAGGTAGTTATGGAAGAAATCAATTCCATTGTGGTTATGGGGACTTTTTTTAGGATATGTCTCCGTTATAAATGTTTAAAAAAACTTTGAAAATGGTTGCGTAACTAACTCGATGCTTGCTCAATGGAATATCAGTGTGGGAGATTTAGTGGGTTTTTTTTTCGAATGGGGTCATATGTTCCTTTAAAAAAATATCACCCAGGTTCTAGTATTGTTTAGTGTGTTTATCATGTGGGGTGAGGTGATGACATGCCGTGTAGTTGAATAGCAATGCCCTTTCAAATGTAAAATAACGCGGTTAAAAATCCATTTTTATGTGCAAGTTCAATGAGAATTTAACGTCTATTGTTCCCCATCTAAAGTTCAAAACTTCACAGACGCGCATCTTGTTTTTTGAAGCAGGAGTAAAACCGTAGGCTTTAAATAAGTTTTTGATAAAAGCTCTTAAACTGATGCTCAACTCCTATTGCAATCAATATTAAAGTCGTACACATAATCCTTATAAGTCATTAAAATTTGTCCTTTAATTACAATAACTATTCTATTATTCTAAATTATTATTTCTGGTTCAATAATATTAGCTTGGCGCAAATCCTGCCAATCGGACTTTATTGGTGACGTTATACAAATTACACATAAAAATGTAGTGTAAAACTGATAAAAAAAACACACTGCTAGTAGGGAGATTTTACTGTTTTTTTTATTTTGATATTTGACAATTTTTGCTAATTGGTGTAAAACTTAGAACTTGCTCCCTGTAATCCTAGAGAGCCTGTATACGAGAGAGAGAGAGGCGACAACTCAGTATAGCTCGGGCAGATCGGTAAACAGGTTTTCTGTTCGCCACAGGCGGTTCCCTCCATAGGATTAGCATGGGACGCGAGACAAGCGGCATGATACAGTTTGGACAGAACTGGATGCGCAGAGACGCTTTTAAGCGAGTTGTCGCCTCGCTCGTATACATGCTCTCTAGGTAATCCTAGAAATCCATTTTTTTATAAATAATAAGTTTTCCTTAGTGATTCGCTAATTCTTCCATTTTAGCCGGAAAATTTTCATCCTACTAAGTTAAAAATTCCGAAATTTGAACCACTACAATCGGACAATAACCGAAAGATATGAATAAAAAAACCAAGAGGTAAACGATTTGTTAATAACAAACTCAAATCTTCCCGCCGGAAGCATTGGCAGCTAAGGTGACTTTATGGAATATAACTGCAGTAGACTCTCCCCCAAAAAGCACCTAGACGCGTCTACCATATTCACAAGTCTCGGACATAACCTACCAAAGACATGGGTAAAAAATCAAACACAGGGGCCCCGACCGCCCCTTTTTCGAACATAAAAAAGAGGCAAAAGTTGGCCCCCGTGGGGAGCATGATTGGTGACAGGACCTCCCCTCATTTGTTGTAGTTCGCACCGGTAAACACAGACGGCAGGGCTCTTGGTGTGTTTGTATTTCCCGTGTAGTTCCCTAATGCAAAATGGCCCCATCTGCTTTCGTTTGCAGAAGGGGACAATGGACAGCATTGTGCCCGATCCCTGACTTTGTGATTGCCGAGACAGACCACTGGGATGGCCCATTGATAGGGATATTATTAGAAAGGCACACTTGGCCGGTGAATCGGCTATGACTAAGGATTACTGGGGAAAAGTTTTTTTTAGAGTTTTGGGCATCAAGTGGTTGTTAAAGACTTTGAAATCTATAAGATCTTGTTAGTATTTACTAAAAAACTAGTAAATTTTTCAATCAATCAATCAATTTTTTTCAATCAATCGATCAATTTTACTAACAAAAACAAAAATTTACAAAATTTAAACACATAGATTCACAAAAGTTTACACAGAAAATAAAAAAGACAATTGCAAATACATCCGAAAGGAGTCACAGCTCGTCCATGAGTTCACAGATTTCCAATTTTAGTGAGTTGTTGAAAAAAAGAAAAAGAAAGAAAAGGGGGGACTTGGTAAAGGAGTTTATTTAGTAAAAGTATATATTAATTAGAGTTTGATATTAGCCTGACTGATTTAAAATATTTCCTCTGTATTAATAAGGGGTATTTTAATACAGAGGAAATAATTGTATAATTTCCTTAACAATTAGCAAATGAAGCCAAGTTGGTTCTTTTTCTCTTTATATTTTCTCCTTTCCTTTAATTCCTCCCTCCTTACTTCGAAATAATTAAGGAAAAGGTTTGATAAGGTCAAGAAGAAAAGAAGACAGGAGAGAGAAAACACATGCATGGCGTCATTAGTAAGGATAAGACATTGAATAATTTGAGCTGATCCGGATGAAAGTGGCATAAGTCTATGTTCCTTTACCAAGTGTGGCCATCTGCTAAATCAAAATCTCAATGATTGGCTGGTAAGAACAGCCCAAAAAGTTCCGTCTCCATAGGAACAACACAGGTGCCGTTAGAGAACCTTCGATTACTAAAAACTACGATCAGTTGACTTAAACCATTTTTATCTAACCAGGTCATTTACATAGCAAAGATTAAAACCACTCTTAATCAAAAATTAAAAATTAATTAATTAAACTTTGAACAGAGCATTAGTGGACCAACAGTTCAAATAAATTATATCTTAGTTTTTTTAAATAGTAACTATGTTGACTCTCTCGTACAATGATGTACTAACATGGAATTAGTTTTATGAAACATAAAATTTTTAATTAAAAATCAAAATGTATGTTTTGTAAATCCTCGAAAAAGAAATGATAAGAACCAATCAAATTATGTTTTTTATTTTATAAATTTCTACAATTCAAACATTTTTAAAAATTAATTTAATTGGCTATAAATATTCTGAAGTAATTTTGATACCTCGATAATTTCATAGAAAGCTACAGTGATTATTTTTAGTACCTTCAAAGATGTCTAGTAAAAGGTTGTATTGTACTAAATATTATATAACCATTCTATACCAAATCTTTCTACAGTGTTTAAAGTCCAATACTGGTTCACAATACATTTCCCGTTACTGGACCAGGACCATTACTTTTAAAATTCATGAACCTGAACAGGATGCAGCTTAAAAAGCCAAACACACTCCATGCATAAGAAGATTCTCAAGCTAGTGACAATCCCTTCCACTTGACTCAAGTGCTTTTATCCTGAACCACAGGGGTTTGACTCAGTTCCATATCTCAACGCAATGGACAAGAAAAAAAACTCTTGGCGAAAAATTTCTGTCCACGATTTTGACCTAACGTTTATTTTTAAATCGGACTATTTTTTTTCGCTCTGAGATTGAATTATGGAGTGCATGGCGCTATTTCGTGACCTGTATTGGATAAAAATAACTGGTTTCTAGAACCGTTTAGTTTCACATATAAGTAACATTTTCTTGAAATTGTTGTCTAGAGCCCTGCTTTGTAGTTTGGAAAAGAACATAGATAAAAAGGATGATTTATATAAAATTACGATGCATTTGGTTTAAACCTTATCGTTTTCTACATAACAACGATAGAATTTTTGGTACGCATTAAAAACATAAAGGGCAGGGCTGTAACAATACTTTTGTTTCGAGGGGGTTGACACTTAATAATATTTCTGATTTATTTTCAATTCCTTACTATCTCTAGTACTTTTATATATTTAGTTTTATGCCATTTACTCTTACATATAGGGTTTAGTTTTGGCGTTTGTTATGTGCATGTTCATGTTGATTTTTTAACACTTATAAGTTAGTAAGAGTATCCCACGTTAGAATTTTTCACAAATGATTTATAAATTTTCACGAAATAGGTACTTAAGAAAAAAATCTAAGATACAGTCCCCTGTTTTCATAAAAACATATTTCAGTTATTGTATTTACATAAAAGATAAAAACATGTAAAAGCATGGCCATAACCACACTTCAGTTTCGGGGGGTGTGTGATACAACATTGTCTCAGGTACCACCTTAAAAGAACTATTACTTATTAAATTTCGGATCACTTACATAAAGAGTTTAGTTTTAGTGTATGTTGATTAGTCCATGTTTATGCTGATTTTTTAAAACACTTATTAGTTTGTAAGTTTCGCACACTTGTAGAAATTTTCAAACAATAGGTACTACTTTTTAAAAATTCTAGATATATAGACCCCTGTTTATAATGATAAAAATACATTTTTAGTTATTTTAATGGACACTCATTTATCACATTATTTGGTTTTATTTGATGGTTTTATTTACTGCAACTATGAAATGAGAAAAAACTGAGAAGTAAATGCACGTTCATAATAGTTGCTACAAGAGAAAACCTTGTTTTTAACACAATTATTTACAAAACAACTTTAAGAAATTTTTAGTGCGATGTTTATACTTAAGATGTCAAGGAATCAAATATTTTTAAAAAGCAAATCAACATTGTTTTTAAGTATTCAACATTTTAGTCTGATAGTATAATATTAATAATGGAAAATGCAGCCATTTGAAAAACCCAACAACATATTTTTCGAGAGGAAAATCCTATCCAGAGGGGTTGAACAAAATGTTCCTCAAATAAATCCAATTCTTTGGGTGACGAATGTCGCTTTATTTGCAGAAATTCTTTTCTGCTCTTGTGCAAATCTGCGAATAAAATCACACTCGAGTTGTAGGACGTGATTTATCTTGGAGAAACGTTTTGAAGCAAAAATTCCTTTGAATGTTGGTTGTAAGCCAGAAAAAGAACCACAATGAAATCATAACCTACAAAGGCTTTCAATGAATTTCCTTTAAGAGATGATGATTGTAATAATAAACAATGTTGTTTGTATCTACAGTTAATTTGGTTGTTCTTTGACTTTTGATGGCTTCTTCTCTTAATTTAACCGTGGGTTGTCTAAACACTATCTTGTTCAAATTCTATAAAAATGTGCAAAAATTCATAATTTAAAAGTAAAATAAGAAAGTACTATCTTAATAAGTAAAACATTTAAGATAGTTATAGTTTTACAGAACTACGTAAAGCACTTTATATGCAAGACATGATTTTTAATTATGTATGGAATATGTTAGCTTCGTATAATTTTAAGTGAGAATATGAAGTAATAAGAATTATGGCCTTTCGATTTTCAACAAAAGTTACCATTATAATTTTCAATTAAATTAATTAATCTAAAAATAGCGGATAATTATGACCGATCAAAGAAAGCCAAAATCCTATAATTTCCATAAGGATCCCTTATCTGTATTTAATATTATAAGAACTGACAAAATCGTAATTATTGTTATTCAAATAGCTGTGTATTTCGAAAAACCATTGTAAAGAGCTGATTAGTTTCTTTCTCTTCAACTAAACGGCGCAGTATAGTCAAAAATGGACCTTGTGTGTGGCGCCAGTAAAAAGAAGTCCTTCAACTGAGATTCAGGGACCTGGGTCAATAATTTTTATGTAACTTGCAAATTCATTGAAATTTGTGAGAAACAATGCAAATTTTCTGGGTGCAGCTAAATTAACAGTTGATCGAAGTTAATAACTAGCCGCAATTTCTTCTATTGAAAGCTCAGCATCAGTCCTGTGACGAGTTATATTTGAAAAGATCCCTTCAGAAGTGTCACAACAAATAAATTAAAAGAAGCACATAAGAACCGTCATCAATAACAAACATCGGTGACAAGCGGAGGGCTAAAGTGTCCCGAGTTCGCAAGTTGTAAAAAGCCTATTTTAAACGCCGAGTAGTATTTTGACGAGTCAACAAGTCTTCGTCGACGAAATATCGCCGGTGAAAACTCAATAAAAACAGTCCACGGACCGAAAATAGATCAGAAACTGATAAGACAAGCTCTCTTCGCTATGGCAGAGTTCTCGCTGGAATTTTTTTTTACTTCAGACGACTCATCGTGAGAGAAACGAATTTGACCAAGAGACAAAGATAGAAAGAGAACGATAGTAAAATGAAGAGTTATGAGCAGTTTTGAGCGTGATTGGAGTAATGCCAGACGATGCTTTGAGGAATATCAAGATTTTTTAAATTTATTTTGTACTTTTAGATCTTGGAGTTGTTCAAAATGCGAACCCTGATAAGTATTGGCATAGTAAGAATCGGCAATGTATGCGAATGTGAAATTAGGTGGACTTGTTTTGATGATTGAATTTAAATATACCCTGATTACTACATTGGAGCTCTTTTGAAAATATTTATTTTTCCAAGGCTTTAAGTTTCATAAGATAGACAAAAATTAAGATAATTTTCTTCAATTTCTCTTCTAGTCAAAAGGAAGTTGAATCAATAAATTGAAAACGTTAAGATTTTTGGAGGGAGGAGAAATCGATAATTTTTTTCTACAAAAGTGTTGAAAAAAATTGAGAGAACTCGAGGTGGTATTTAAAACACTGAAATTTTTTCTCGGGTTCAGAAGTTGAAATGGAAATTCTTCTACCACTCTGGAGTAGTGTATTTATTTCTTTAGGTTGATTTCAAGTACTACTAACATTCTGATAGCAATTATTCTTTCAAATATAGTACTTGTACCCAATATGGACAGGACTCTCAATATGGACACCCCTAATATTTTTAAAACTAAGAAACTTGAACGAAAGTTGGCACAACATATTCTTGAAGAAAAGCAGTTTAAAAGAAAATTTAGTCTGGATAGTGCAAAAAAGCGCGCTGATCGCCATTTTGAAGGAAATTTGTGTTTTTATATGATTGCTGATAGTATTTACAGGTTAAGTTTAAATTCTTATTACATATGGTAAAATTACTTTAAATATTAGAAAGTGGAGTGTCTTAGAAAGAGGATAAAACATATTTTCGTTTGCTATTGCGTATATTGCTTAAAAAAGTTTTCTTTGTTTATTTATTACAAGATTAATTAAAACTACGCCCTGTTCCTATTATGGACACCTTATGTCCACATTGGAAATACAGCAAGTGAATCTTCAGATTCAGACATTTGTAAAATAATTATCTGTTTTATGTTATTTTATTTAGCTAATTCATAATAAATTTGTGTTTATATGTATTTTTTATCTTAATTATACTATCCGTACATAACATAACGAAGTGCATGTTCTGAAGATATTTACTGTGCCCTTTCTCCCCCGCAATACTTTTAGACATATTTTTTTTTATCTCCTCTCCTCTAAAATCCCATGGAAGAGTGGTTCTTCTATACACCCTGGGTAGAAGGTCAATAAGTAGCCACCTGTCCATAATAGGGACAGGGGGTTCCTAATATGGACACTTGCAAACACTTTTTATTTTTATTATTAAAAATTAAACCAAAATAATTACAAGGTCGCTAATTTTAATAATGAGAGTCAACAGTCCAGGGATAGTGGTCATACATTTTTGGAGTCCTATGACGTGTACAAGGGGGTGAAAAAAATACATTTTCCTTAGGGTGTCCATATTAGGCACAGGTACCTTATTTAAAAAAAAGTAAACAAATGTATAGGGCAAGTGTATGGCGTCCCTAATTTCAGCACTAATTACTATATTTCACTTCGATAGTGCTTTCTATCATGAAACATTCAAGTTTCTTTCAACTTGTTCATTCCCCGATAACGAACACGGCGTAAGTAAACCATTTAAAGTTTTTGTGAGGTTGTCATTGACACTGGTGACTAGGTAAAAACAACCTGCGCTAGTTGACGCCTATAATGTCGGCTTAAACCTTACATAAAAACCTTAAAACAAAGTTAAAAACTGCAAATAAATGGTTCTTAAAAGGCTTTTTTACAACCTTGTCATGCAAACCCTAATATAATATTGGGGAAAGGTTTCTCGAGAAACCTTGTTAAGGGAAACCCAATGAAAAGAGAAGGTAAACCGTGAGTCCCTCTTTTATATATTTTTTTGAATTGCCTTTAAAAAATTCGCATGATAGATATTCTGATTGGGGTCGAAACACCTCAAACAGCATTTGATCCAAGCGCGCACTAGAGACTTCTGTCGTGGCGACTGTAAACACTAGGTCACTCAAAAGCAATGCATCTCTATGGCGAGATCTTGGCAATCGGCCAAGTGTCTCGTCTCCTAAGCGCGCTCTCTAGCTTCTTGCAATAGCTAGGGTGATAATTTTGTCTCTGTCGCCGTGACAAAAGTATCTAGTGAGTGTTTAGCCTTATGGTGCATAAAAACCTCCTTCCCATTCAACGTTCTTTTTCCGAAACAGCATCCACATCGGAACAGTAGCGCCATTAGAATTCAAATGCCTCCCAAGTCCGTTGGAGCATCGGCATTACTCGGGCCTTTTACGGCCTTCCAGAAACAACTCTGTACACGATCAAGGCCTAAAGCCGCGAATCACGGGCAATTAGCATAGCGAATCATGACTGGCCTTTTTTCCCAATCAAAAGAGCACTGACCCCTGACGGTCAGGGAATCAAGAGTTTTTATGGGACTCTTCGAGAAAAAAAAACGTTGGGAAAATACAATTGGTTCTTTTGTATGAACTCTAACACTTTGCGTTATTAACCAGCGTCCACTGTTTTTTTTCTGGTAGGGTTCGTGTTAATATTACGTAAGCATATTTTGGAAATTTTCGACCCTCATGTCAGCAGTAATAACCAAATCACAACGATCTCTCATAACTACACAAACAAACTGCCAACCCCTCCTTACTGCTAAATTTGGTTCAAAAAACCTTTATTCTAAAAATATAATTCTGTAATAATATAATAAATAATATCATCTTATTTATGTGTTTAAGTTTTATTTTCTGGTCAAATTGCAGGTTTCCAGTATCTTTAACTTTTTCAAGTTGTCAGTGCATAATTTAATTTTTTGTCTATGTTTTCTTTTCAATTCAAAAGATATTTTCGGAAATTTAGTTAAAAGCGTTTTAAATAGTTGTTCAGAATAAATAGGACAATCTTGTTATTTATTGGTTATTTTATGGTGCAAGAATCAGAAAAGATCATATTGCACTACAACCTTGTTAGACTAACTCTAACACACCTCATAATATGTGAGGCGGAAAGCGAAAAGGGACCTCTTGTAGGCAAAGTTGATTTCGAGAAAAAGTCAAAACTATCGAATTTTTTTCTCTCGATTTTATCGATCCTTGGACCCTTTAGAACCGAATTTTAGCTGTTGGAATTATTCCTTAACTGTGAAAAATAACGAGAGGGTAGCATTTTGAAAGTTTAAGGTCGTTTTTTGCGAAATCCACTTATTCTATTAAAACTTTTAATTACTGGCGATTCATCATTTTTTGAGCTACAAGGATGATGATGGTCTTAAAATCTTCATAAATCTGTACAGATTGAGAAAAAAATAATAACTCGATTTCGAAGAACGCCGACAAGAGGTCCCTTTTCGCTTTCCGCCTCTCGTATGTCGATTTTACGTTACTGCAACTAGAAGTAAATGAAATTTGGTCATACATGACAAAAATTGGACGAACCTTGAACGCTCCTGCTGCTTGGGAAACCTAGTTGGTCGTCACTGGTTTGTATTCATATCTTAATATCTTTAGTAAGCTTATGGCAACCCCCTCCTCTATTAGGCTCTAACGTAATGTTTGAATGATCCCTTAAGTTTTTATACTTTATGGTATATATTCTCCTTAACAGGTGGGTCAGACCCTAAAATATCGTTTTTCCCACAAACAATAGCATTCACGTTTGGTGCTGACGCTGACCAATTACAACGCATGAATTACAACGCTGACGATCGGGATCTTTTTCTTTTCAGGAGCCTTGACCCGAAACCCATCAAATGAAGCCTTTTTTTAAGAGAGGGCGTTTCTTACACCTCCAACAAAACAAAACATACAGCAAGCTATTCCTTTTGTACTGCTTCCCACTTAGATTCAAATAATAATGAGTGATTCTCGTCTAACAAAGGCGACCTTTATCTCTTTTTCTGCCAGTTATCGGTTATTATTTTAATGGCGATCATTAGACAGATCGTGTTGAAAAAGGCTGCACCTGCAAAAATGGTGGCAATTATTCAAAGGATTCTTTCTCCTCCGCTATGGAATCGTCGTGACTCTATTGTTCTGATTGGGAGAGGATCTTTTAACTGGTTTTCCACAAAGTAAATCGATTGATTGCTTACTGTTCAAAGCAACAGGTGCCTCCCAGGATGTGTTAACTTTAATAAGTACTTTGTTTACATTAGACACTTACTAGGTGTGAAAAAGAAAAGATATCAAGATAAAGGGGAGTAAGGGGTGCATTTGTAATAATAAAGAAAATTATGTTAGGAAAAAATAGAAAGATATGCTTATAACAAAAAAGATTGTTTGAACGAACTGAACGAAATCAATATTCATCTATTAAATCAAAATCAATGTTTATATTTATTATTATTTCTAGATTAAATTTTCTATCTTAATCGCTTGAAGGACAAGTATATCTCTACAACTATACAACAATCAACAAATATTTACAGGAAATAATATTGCACCCAATAACATCGTTATTGTTACTGCTTTTTATCAGAAAAAGTACTCTCTGGGAACAGTATTTTCTGGGTGGATACACGAAGTCTTGTAAAAAGTATCCAAATTTCGATTTTAATAGTTGCATCCTGGACACTGATATTTAAAGAATAAATTGAAGGCAAAATACAACCATCAATTCTATAAATTACTTAAAGTAGTATATTAAGCAACATATTTTCAACTAGATCACGTTAAAGATGTGAGAAAGTTAACTCGGAAGCACAGTAGCTGGGGAAATGCGCTATAAAATCTCCTCGAAATTCAAATATTTCCCTCCAAAATTATTTCTGGCAAGGTAAATGAAATCATTCATGAAACTTTATAACTTTAATCGAGAAATATACCAAAAAATTATTGAATAAAACAAATTAACTCTCTTTATCTGATACAGGTATTTGACAAAAAATTTTCTGTAGAAAATTTCTAAAGGATGCCGTTGCATAACTGTATCGAGGTGCGAGGTCCACAGACCAATTTGATTCAGCCACACAATCCAGACTTGCTAACTACTATAATCTTACCCTAAGTAGAGACGGTCTACTAGTGAGTCAGCTATAATGAAAAACAAATTCATAAGTTATCTTAGAAAAAGATATGGTGCTCACGAGAAGATGTTTGGGAACACACAAGATGGATAATGGTTCATAAGAGGGTGGAACACTCTTTCCACTTAGATGCATCAAGCGTTTCCTCTCATGGGCAATACAAGGTACTTCTCTGAACAAGCAACCAGGAGGGCCGATAAGAAAGAGGACGAAGTCGTGAGAAATGCAATCAAGTTTCAAAAACAACATTCATTTCCTGGCCTCAGACTATCTTTCCATTCAACTGCTATTTTTCAGCATTTTATTTGAAGATTATGCATGCGATGCTCCAATTTTTAGTTCCCGGGCTTTAAAAAGGCAAAAAGATTAAATATTTTAATACGAAAATATGTACTATCTCTAAAATTAAAGGATTTCAGAAATTCTGTTTCATTTCGTCTTGGCAGGATATATTAAAGTGGTTGTGTATCGACTCTTATTGGTAGATGTTAAAAATTTAAAAAAGGGTTTTAAAGGGATAAATGGAGCTCAAGAGGTTTAGAGATATTTAAAGGAAAACCAAAACATCTTTATCAGCTTTTTGGGGGCAAGGTTTATGGGTCAGTATATGATTTTTAATATAATCTGATGGATAGAAGGCCGTTTTAAAATTTGAGCCAAAACTTCCCCGAAACAAAAGTATGGTTATGGCCTTGAACCTTATTCTACCTGAATAATTTCTAATAAAAATAATTAATAACAGAAGAGGTGAAATCTTGTTAGTTTTAAAAAGAGTTAAAACATGGATTTGATTGCGAAGAGGTAAATTAACCCTCAGAGATACAATATAACTTCGCTATCTCAAAATCGAAGAGACCCGAAAAAAATTTCGAGACATAGTGAGTATTCGAGATTATTAGGGGAAAATAAAGAATACCTAAATACAAGGTAGACATTTTTTTTAAGATATGAAGTTTTCAAGCTTTAGTATTTTCCAAGAATAAATAGCTGTGGGTCTACTATGGGAAAGGTGAAATCCATAAAGGTGATCGATGCTAAGAATAGTTAGGGGAACCACAGAACTCAACATTGATGCTAGACATACTGACATGAACTATGCTCCGTCAGCACTCATGTCGGCCTCCTGTAGCTCTACCAAATCACTCCATGTGAACAAGAAGGCCACTGAGAGTGAGCGTGATGGTACATATCGGTCCTATCGCACCATGTAAATGGGCCCATAAGTAGCATGCGGCCACCCGTGGGCCCTTGTAGCACTTAGCTCCCTCCCGATAAGTTCACAGTCACGAAACGTAAACAAGCCGCTCGGTAGCCCTTTCCTCCAGATAAAGCCTGGATCCCGTTTCAGAGCCAATCAGGACCCATTACGAGGGGCCCATGGGGAGAAGGGCCCCACTAATTGATAAAGAAAGTCTGCTGAAAGACGAGCTGCCCTTTTTTTCTTCTGCCTTTTCCCACTTGTTCTCTTTGCAGGAAATTTTTTCCGTCTCTCTTCTTTTGGTCTCGGGTTTTCTCTATGTTGTAATTGAGGGCAAGAGAGGGTCTATTAAAAAAAGTTTCTGGTGGAAGTTCTTTTGTTGGGTGTGTTGCGTTGAGAAAGTGAAATTCGAACCCCTTGTTACTGCGCGACCGTTTTTTGAAGAAGGCCACGCTTCTGCGGAAACTGAACACCAGGTGGATATAAAAACATCGCAAAGGGACACCGATACAGGTTTTACCCAGAATTCAAAGACCGCGAAATTCGATATCCTTAGCATTTACCCCCTGACCCGATAGATGTCGCTGTCTTCTGTTTGGAAATCGTGACCCTCCAACCTAAGGTGAGTGATCCCCATGAAAAAAATATCCTCCCCCGTTTTGGGTAATAAAAGCAATGTTTTCATTTATAAAATGCTACGTTACTAGAACTGTTATCACACTTTGCAGAAATATGGTTCACTATATTTGATGTAAAAATTTAAACAAGGCGCAAAATGACATCATTACGAAAGCATATTTTAGGTAATTGTTTCCCCCCCCCTGCCCCCTTGTCAGCTCCCCCCAACGTAAGCAAACCGTGAACCCATTCTAATAATTACGTAAGAAAACTGTCCTCCTCAAAAAAATATATCCAAAATGCTTTAATTTTTTTGTTAAATTTATATTGGTTAAAATTTGAAATGACTTATGCAAGAAACAAGAGATTTTTGAAAAGACAGTGTTTGTAACATTTTACGTAAGCATCATTCATACACCCCTCCCCTTGTCAGGAAAAATGAGCAAACCCCTCCCCCTTAGGTTCTTACGTAATATTTGAACAACCCCTAACTCACATTTTGACCAATTAGAGTTAGTTGTGCATTAATCTATATATCGTCCATTTTGCTATTCCTCCATCCACAGAGATGCATGTTAGGTTAGAGCGAGTTAGTTTTCCTCTCCCGAAAAATTGAGTCATTCCACATTGTGTCTTAAATATATAAATAGACATTAGCATAGAAATCATTCAATTGAGTTCTAATTCATGGTTCATTCAATGGAAAAAGCTTTTATGCATTATTTATTTTTTTAATTTCATTTCATGCCTTTTCATCATTATTTCATCAGAATATTCATTTTGATTTGATAGAAATAGCCGAGAGATAAAAGATTTTGGTTTTTGGTGTAGGGAGTAATATTTAATAAATAGAGAATACTTTTTTATATTTTGTACGGTGATTGTAAACTGTTGTCAATAATACAAATACGTAATGGCATAATAAAAATTTAATTCATAAAGATGAATTTTTTAAAACTAAGACATCATATAGTAAATTAAAGGTAAACTACTAAAAAACGAACGATATAAAAATGTGTTTTTCACATATTTCTTTTTTTACTCTACAAAACATTTGTGAAATTATATTTTAATGAATAACTATAATCCCTGTCAGACGATTGATAAAACGAAAAGCACTAGGACTTCTCCAAGTTAAGTGATGCAAAGAAATAAATACAGAATAGTACGAAATAGAATAAAAATCTTTCGAATGGAATAATAAAAAAAGTTCCATCTCCACCCCTTAATGGGCATGTTAGGCAAAGCGATTCCTCAAATATCAGAGAAGAGCGTTCTTTATTTTATTTTCCGTCAGGATGATGGCGGAAAATAAGACTCGACGATTAAGTGAGCGAACTTTCTGACCTGTCTTGATTTTCGTCTTCTTTTCTTCACCTGATGCGCTTCCTTCGAACGTTTTTTATTTGTTCTATTTTTTACTTCGATTTCATTTTCTGGCTCGTTTCGAATGTTTTTCTCTTTTTCGCGGAGTTTTATTTATTTACAGAGGAAAGGGTAGTTTTACTGTTAGGCTTAGCTGGATTTGTCTTTTCTTTTCCCGTCTCTTTCGAGCGGAAGGTTTCTAATATTTTCGTTCCTGTCACCTTAGGGGTCGTCTTACCAACAGAAAAAATCGGAAATCACTTTTAAGAACACCTACGGAACTGAGTGTTACGTTTGGGGAACAAATATTTGAAACCTGTTCTTACAGGAGAAATTTTATCTGCTATAAGGGTATGTGAAAGGGCTTTTGAAACACCTTATGAGTTTATGTGGATTTATAGAGCTTTACAGTTTCTGATCTTGTAAAAAATTTTGAACAGTCACTATAAAAAAACCAGCTGCCTGTTTAAAACCGTAAAACTTACGGTTTAAAACCATCAGCTGGGTTAATTGTGCGAAACCGTAAAAATTACAAAATAAATCCGTAACCACACCGGTTTTTAAATAAAAAAGTGGATAAAAACGGTAAAAAACCGTTGTTTTTGCTGATTTTTTTTGTAATTTTATAGTTTTGCACAATCCACACAGCTGATGGTTTTACACCGTAAGTTTTATGGTTTTAAACTGGCATCTGGGTCCTTTTTACAGTGTAGAAACTTTTTTCAAACTGGAACCAATGCAGCGGAAGGAATTGTATTGAGCTAAAATTTTTCACACCATTATTACCATTATTTCTCACCATTTGGCTAAAAATTCGCTCTACTCCTAAGTGGGTTTGGAATAAAGTGTTTTTTCAACCCACTCTAGTATTTTGGCGCCTTGCATTAGACTATTTAGTAAATGAATTAAAATTTTGCTTCGTCTATTAAAAGAACAGTAACTTCTCAAGCATTTAAAAGTTTAACATAGTTAACTTAACATAAAGTTTAGCCTAAACGTAGCAAAAAAGTAATGTATTCCAAGTAAACGTATAGCATATACCATAAATCATTGGGATCATAACACAAACGAAATCTTTCACGAGAAAAAAATGCAGAAAAAGTATCACCCGAGCAAGCCACATAACTGAAGAAAAGTGAGGGATTTTTTACAAACGATAATGATTACATATTTTCTTCCCCCTTTTTAAAACTCCCCATTTTTTAATGACTTTTCCTCCCCAGATTTCTTGTGCTTCTTTTTGATCCCCGCGTAATTAAAATCTCATTAAAAAGAGCTCAGGGAGCTGTTATTAAATTAAGAGATAAAAATAACAATTTACCTGATTACTCACGTAGTACAGGTAATTTTTGGGAAAAGATGGTCCGTGTTTTAACGAGTAATTACGGAAAGAATGCGGCATTAATTTTAAAGAAAGGTTTAAAAGAGAATTAGCTGTGTTGTATAATTTTATGAAAGTGTCAGCGAAAGCATACAAAAATCAAGACACATTATTATGTCGAATTAGAAATGCAAGGAAGGCAAAACTTCTAAAGAATGCCTTAAAAATAATTGCAAAAGCGACTGATTAGGCATAAATGAAATACTAACGCTAAAAGATATATTATATTTGTTGAGAAAGAATAAAGTTATAACGTAACAGGCGTTTAAATCCACGGTTGTTTAGGGAAAAAAGAGCAAGAACGCTTTTGTAGAAAACACTTGTTTGTAATTGCATTATTGATAGAGGAAAAAGGCACAACCTTTAAAAGTAGGACTTTAAAACTTTCAGCACACAATAATATAATTAAAAAGTAGTACTTGGAAAGTTAATAGAAGGATTGGGAATTTCAACCTATTGAAAGCACAACACAGAATATATATAGAGTCACGTTATCTTGTTCTTCATTTTTCTCTTAAATTTGGTTCGTGTTTTTAACTACCGTGAACAATTTAGAGAGAACATTAAATAGATTGAAAGCAGTTTAAGTAATTATCAAAATTGATCACGTAATCTACATTATTCTTCCGGGAGCAGTCGTGAAGATCTTATTAACATTAACAGTCGCTAATTTGGTTAAAGCATCTATTTGGATAGCGAAAAAAAAATGTAAAAATAAAAGTAAAAAAATCAAAGCAATATATTCGTGCGTTTTAATTTACCAGGATTACGCATCGTGATTATAGAAAAAAACTTTAAGAAGTAAATTCACAAAATATTTCAGAGCAGGTAAAGAAAAACTTTAAATTTTTACAAGAAATTTTAATTGAAGGATGTCTCAAGTAACAACTCAACTAAAATACATATAGGAATTTTAACCGACGAAAAAAATTATCACAAAATATATTTATCTTCAATTAAAGAGGGAAATGTGACAGAAAACTAAATTTTTTACCAACACACTTCATGAAAAAACAAATCTGATAAATCAGAAAGTTAAAAATTGTAACCTTATGACTCCGATTAATTAAAGTAAAAAATAGCCGACATTTTTTAATACTTGCATCTTGCTTTTCGAGGTAATGAATTCAATACTTTTTAAAGGGGCTTCTTATATTCCCGGGGGGAGGGATATTGACATTTCACAAAGAGCAATAGTTTAACCGAACAACATTCTTCTTTACATGATTTTTTTAATCCAGTAAAAAATAATTAAATTTCAAGTTTTCTTTGGTTCTTGGCAATATTAAATCAGATGAAATTATATTGCTAAGTTTTCATTCTATTTTGGATTATTCTTTTATTGAAATTTGTGATAGATTGGTATGAAAATAATTTATTAAATTACCAACATCTGCTTATTATGATGAAAATTGTGGTTCAGGTTATAAAGTATCAACTAAAAAATTTAAAATAAATACTTTTCTTAAAAATTTCCGTCTTTTATTAAAGAATGCATTGGAATAGTTATACCACTCTAATGTAGAATTACGTTATGCGATATATGTCAATAATTGCTATACCAATAAAACTCATTTCATGTATAAAAAAAGCGTAAGTTTATGCACTCAATATTATGTAGTTTTTATACGATGAAGCATAAATATCTTTATCTCAAGGAAAATTCAGATCCTTTCAAATATCTAACACAGTACGTCGCCGTCGTTCTAACGTAACTAAGTTCATTAACGTTATTAATATGTTCAAATGTCAATAAGAATCATTATTGATAAAGTTAAAATAATGGGGCATGACATTATCATAAGTCCCTTTTTGTATTATAGAAACTTTTAGGATAAAATCATGGAAAGTTATTTCTTATGACTATTTAGGAATTTGATTAAATTCCCCCTCCTTAGTAAATTGAGCGAAATGATTTAACAAAATTATCACATTTTGGGTAAAATTTCGTGCTAAATGATCTATACTATCCATAGATAAGTCACACTTTGTTGGGTGGTTTCGCCTCCAACTTAAGTGCATTTTTATTTTTAAAGAAAAATTGAAATTTCGGTTATTTTTAGAGTACTTGTGAGTTCTAGTAAAATATTGTATGTCCGGTTTTAAAGATATTGTTAAAATTTCGATAGTGCTATTTTGAGTAAAAAGCTTTGAGTTGTTTAATAGTTCTAATATTGCATATGGAGTACTCTCAACTTATTCACTTATATGAATACTTATTCTTAATACTAACTGTTAATCGTTCTTAAAAATATACTCGATAATGTTTTGAAGAAAAGGGGAAGAAAATGCATTTTAAAAACATTGTAATCTTAATTAAATACACCACGTTCGAAATGCCAAATTAAGTCATGGAATTGATGAAACACATTTTCAGACAGGTATTTTATAAGGTTATAAATGCAGGCAAAGAAATACTTACGTTTCCGACGCGACTCTTCTAGGCGATTAAATCACTAAACAATCACTTGATCAAGTGGACAAATATCCGCAAAATCTTGAAAATCCATCAATTTGTCTTATAGCACTATTCACCTGAAGAGGGTGATCAACTCTCTGGGAACCTGTGCATAAAATCTTGGAAGTCGTGTTCAGTTCAAACAAATCCTTTTTCGATAAAAAAGAACTGTCCATTTACAGGAGATATCACACAAACAATGAACGCTTTTGATGAAGGAAGTACACCAATTTCGACGGCACCAGTAGACAATTAAATAGGAAAGTGTGCACTTAAAATTGTTTGGAATGAATTAATGAAATCTGAAACTTAAAAGAAAAAGTCAGAAGACGCGTGCAAAAAACCAACAATCCTCGCTTTTATTCAATGTCAATCCATACTCTCAGCACTAGTTCATCGCATCAACCAGTCATATAGCAAGTAATGTTATTAAATGAATATCCCATTACAAGTGGGGAACAAGCAATGGTGAAGAAGAGGCGCGTATAACTCTACGGAAGAAGAAGTGAAGGAGGACTCCTCTTGTCTCCCCGCCTGTTTCGGGGATGCTACTGATGTGGGGATCGGGAGCATTGGCGGCGGAGAGAAGCGAGGCGTGGCGAGCGCCAAGGTTTCGGTTTTTGGAGCCAAGCGCGGAGTTTCGGAATCGGAGGCTGCTTCATTCGCTCAGATTGCGGATGAGCGGGGAGAGAGAAGAATGGAGTCTGTGGGTGGAGCGGTTTTTGGAATGGGGGTGTGGGGATTAGGGCGTATATCGAAAAAAATTATTCTTGGTTTTGATGATGCGTTAGTGTGGAAAAGTTGTCTAAGGTGGCAGGGTACCCGGGATTTTTTTCAAAATTTTTGGATGATACCTTAGGTGCTTACTCTGGCCTGTAGGTCTTTCATATTATCCTATGGAGCCATGGGCGTAGCCAGGGGGGCAGGGAGGGGAAGTTGCCCCCCCCCCTAAGTCCTGAGAAATTTACTTTTACTTTACTGCTAGTTAAAAATCAATTTTTTTCAATGACCCCCCATAAATTCGTCCATGGGATGGATATGCTTTGATAGATTTGAATGTCGATGCTAGGGGTAAAGTGATTTTAAAAAATGCAAATGGAGAATCAATAATAATTTCTTAGGTGCATCGTTGCTCAATGGTGCATTGCACACTATAAGTATCTCGGTTTTTCCAACTATTAAGGAAACAAAAAAACTAGTGTTGCAGTTGTAAGAATCCTAAGGATAGCATTTATTAGAATGTTTGGGTTTATGTAAAACTGATTATTTCAGGTGATTGAGCCTCGAATTTTGACAACAGATTACTTACCGAAATTTTAGTTTTGTCATGATGCGTCAAAGTGATGGGATATATGCTAAACGAAACGGATTTAATCTATCTCACAAAAGCAGGAATAAAAGTTTTAAAAAGAATCTATAATGAAAATACCGCCAAAATTAATGCATAATAAAAAGAACCGATTTTTTTTGTATAAACCAACTGATTTTTTTCTTGGCATGTTTTACCGTTTTGCTTGTTATAAGGGCGAAATAAGTAAAAAGTAAGTATGGAATTATTAAACTAAATTAAGAAATGTTTCGTATTGAAGGTAGAGATTTATTCGAAGTTTAGAAGCACTGAAGAATGAAAGAGATGATTTTTGACCATACGTGTGGTTTGATATAATTTCTGAAAATAAAAAAAATACATTTATGACCCAAATCCAATTTTGTACCTTTAAATGTTTCTGAGTTATGTAAATTCATAATTCGTGATTTTTTTTGTGTGAAAGCTCAAGTTTGTAAAATGAAAAGATTCTTCGTTCTGAAAAATATCTTCTAAAAATTTATCTAGTGTAAAATTTTCAGACGGTTTGAATTTACAAACTCAACAATATCACAGCATTTGAAAATATGTTAATAAAACATTTGCGTACTATGTAGATTTATTCGCTTTAGCATCCGTAAAGCTCAAGAATAAAAGGACCCTTGTTATTTTTTCCTTCATAACACATTAAATAAAATAAAATGAATTTAAAGAATCGTCATTGGTTCCCCAGTCTTGAGAATTTTCAAATATGCCATCGGTAAAGCTACGTCACCCTAAAAAACCTCAAAATCCCTTCTGAAACGAGCGCGCACTCTTGGCGACCCCAAAAAGGCGCTGAGCAGCCAATTGAGGGGTGCTTTGCGATCGATGTGTCGTTCGGGGGCAACACGTGGCCGGCGACGTTTCAACAGGTAGCGCAGAGAGGAAGGGAGGTTCGGGATGAGTGTCACAAATCATCTGCGCCGCGCTCTCATTGGCCGATTGCTGCTGATTCTCTCTTCCTCCTGTGGTTTTGTTTGGTTGGGCAGCACTGCTGTGTTTAAGTTGAAGTATATCAGTGAGGAATTTCAGGTATAATAGATGTTTAGGATGTTGGCATACTTTGTAAAATTTACTCAGCTGTGCTGTTTCCTTCATATAAGGGGGGTCAGATATTTGTAAGATAAAAAACTTGATCAAAATTTTTGAATTCCGAATTTTTAAAGTTCTAAAGTTTTTTTTGTTCAGGTTAAACGATTTAGCAAAGGTGTATTTCCCCCCTCCTCTGTTTGATAATTACCTATTAAAATATCAAGTTGTTGGTTCATGCTGGTATTATTAATTAATCCTTTTTCAAAAACATGTACCTAGCCTAAAAAAATTAAAATTCCTAGTATAAAAAATGGCAGCTCTTTTTGTATTTTGTTAGAATCGCAACAGTTATTGTTTATCTCTAAATGTGTAACAGAAAAAATATATATTGAGGTAATTATTTAAAATTAAGCATATCAATATTCAATGACTAAAAATGCAGCTATGATAACAGCTATGATGCAGGTATGATAACTGGATGAGGACAAGAAAGTCTAGTCTGTAAAAATAACAAAAATTGCTTAATGAGTAGTCTGAAAGTTTTTTTTCTCAATAATCAATAATTTCAAGTATTTCCATGAATTCTCATTTTTCAGTTTCTCTGTCTTTCGCATCCGCTATATGGAGAGTAGAGTGACTGTGCGGGTAGAATGAGGTATTCTCACGTTTTGAGATTAAATTTTATTAAAATAGTAGATAAAAAACCATAAAGAATGACGTTTACATCAAGTATTTCCATAGCCTAGTTTCAGAGATATAAATTTTTGAAATTTCGTTTTTTGTTTGGGCTCGAAAACACTTTCGAATCACAAATCATGCGCTGTGAGGTCACATCCAATAGAAGCCCGTTTTCTGATCACGTGAAAACAGAAAACACAATGGTTTTCATGCGCTGTGACGTCACATCCAATAGAAGCCCGTTTTCTGATAACGTGACTTTTCTGACGTTTTGGCAAAAATAAAATTGAATTTTGAATTATTTAAAACACATTTTTGAACTTAAAAATCAGAAATTTGGGAGTTTCAGAGCATAATGTATAGAAAAAGTATAAAATCAAGCGAATCCCTCACTCATGCAAATGCCTCATTATACAGGGTGTTTAAAAGTCCGTTTCGCGGATTTTATTTGGAACCAACGTGTCCTAGGGTCACGGAAATAAGGTCTACCCCTAGGTAAGTGACCATGGAAAATCCATCGAGATGACTTACAGCGCCCCTAGTGGTGAAATAAAAAAGTTAATTTAAAAACTAAAGGAGATAGGGCAAAAACTTCAATCAAAGTATTGTTGCCAACGTTATGAAGAACTCACTGAAAAATTTCTTGAAAACATCGTGAATATTCGCGGAGATATTAGCATGTGAAAATAGCACTTTTTGAGGCCTCATAAAAGAAAAAGTAGCAAATTTGCAAATGTTTTTGATTTAACCCCTTAACAGTGACATTTATTTCAGAAAAATTTACCAAAAATGGAAAATTTTTTTGACTGTTTAATTTTGTTCTTTATATTCATATAAGTGTTAGAAAAAAGTTTTTTTTTAAATCAAAAATTAAATGTAATTACAAGTGTACTAATTATTTTAACATACACATAAAAAAGTATTCGATTACGCACACATCTTATTAAATTAGGAACAAGATTATTTAAACATGATGTCTCACAATCTCTAAACGACAAAAAATCACTATCATCATCGAAACAAACTCAGTTTGGGCTTCACAAAGGGAGTTTTTCTCCTGCCCGAGCTGAGTTCGGGTATCACAAATTCTGCACGTAGTGGTTGCCCGAGCTGAGTTCGGACGACACTGTTAAGGGGTTAATGATTAAATTTTGTCCTCATTCAACTAAAAAAGCACAAAACTACCACTAACTTTTTTTATTTAGCCCCTAGGGGTGCTGTAAATAATCTCAATGAATTCTCCAGGGTTAAGAAATTTGGGTAAATTTCGATCAAGCTAACAATTTTCTATCAAATATTTAAACAGGGGGTTACAACAAGCCCGTCCAAAGTAACCACAGCCAGTTTCTTTGCGTAAAGAACATAAAAATACTTCCCCCAAAAAAACTACCTGCACTAATCATAAAATTGCAACAATCTTTTGACATCACATCCTATTTTCGCTAAAAAAGGTTTATGGATGTAACATGTGTTTTTCTTAGATACAATTTGATTTTAAAAACATCTACTGCACATGCATGCAAGTCCCGTGGAATGAAAAAAATTAGGTTTTTATCGGATACGACTCACATTTTTCAAAAATAAGAGGTTTTCTTCTGGCATTTTTTTGTATTCTACGCTAGGAATCTGACTGTGTAGAGTTAGGGTGGCTTGTTGAAAAATACCCTGTAAAACCATCAACCAACCTATACTTGAAACATGAAACACAATGAGACTCCAAACCCTTAAAAAAAGACGGTCAAAGTATGACATCCCCTTTCGCAGTCCCTTTTCCATCGGCTAAAATAGGGAATAATTCCCTTTCAACTATAAGGAGAGACGAAGAACCTCCCTAGATCTTTTTCCGAGGGAATAATCGAGCAGGAATTTAATTTGTCAATGCGAAGAGGAAAATAGAAAAAGACGATTCATTCTGGGAACGAAACGAAGGAGTTAATTTTTACGTTCGGAGAGAAAAAGATTCCGAGAGAGAGAGAGAGTCCATTAGAAGGGGCTCGAGATTGATTGCGACTCGTGTACCGCTCGAGAAAAAAGCCGATTCGAACTTTAATTAACTCAGTTTGGGAGCCGCCGAGGAGAAGGGAGAGGGTCAACATAAAGGATTATTGAGATTCACGTCGCATATCGACCATTGCTTTATGTGTTTTGTAAATTAGTACCTACGGTTTGATTTTGGAAATGTTCTCTCTCTCTAACAGGTGCCGATCCAGGTTTGACTTTGTGGTGCTCATGGTTTGTTTTTATGTTATCTGTTCCAGTACTAAATTTCTAAATAAATTTGCTCTGATTTCCTATTCATTTTGAATTGGCGTCAAAGGGGCGAAGAAGGCTTACTATTGGCTGCGCGAAGAGCTTAACCATGGTTACGCTTTTACCGAGGGGGAAAGCACTGTTTCTCAGCTGCCTATTCAAAATGAACAGAGTATAGTTGCAGTGTCTTTTATAAGGCAATGCAAGCATAGTGGTTTTAACAGTTTGGTCAGTCTCGTTTTTAGGCTTTTGCTCTGTGCTAAAACAGAGTTTTGCTTTAATTTAGTTAGTTTGATTGATATTTGTTTCGTATTAGGTTGTGGCCACACACCTCTTGCTTGAAACTTTTCAATATTTTAGGCTGATAGGATTTAGCATGATCAACATCAGTGCACTAGTTTTTATTTTATGAATCCTATTGCATGCTATTTCCTATACCGCGCCAATAAACTGTTGATGTTAAAGGTTTAGTATCCCTTAGAGATAGCATCCCATAAATTAAGGGGGGGCAGGATTTATCAAACATCTCCGACAGCAGAAACTGCGATGTTTTTAAAATATTGAAGGATAATATACTTTCTTGGCCATAAAGCTTTACATTAAATCATTAAATGCGTAAAAATTAATAATTTTTTTAGAAATTATCATCAGATGTCATCTTATCTATTAAACATTCACCCTTATAAGGGGGAATGTGCCCCCGTGCCACCCCTTGATCAGCTACTGCTCTCTGGTTTCATATATTGAAGTCAAAATATTCAATTGAGTGTAAACTCATAACTCTCAAGCGTAACCGTGCTGATGAGTCCTAACAAGGACGAAACCAGTCCACGGTTGGAGGTGACGCTTGAGAGTTGTGAGTTCACACCTATTGTCCGCTTAACCAGCAATAAATGGTGAAATTATCCTTTCATTCAATTGAATGTTGAAGTGACTTGATTCGTTGAGTTAAGTGTTACTTCAAAGAAAAATAATAGGATAAAGAGAAGAATGAAGTGAGGAAACACATAAATTTGTAAAAGAATGAAGTAAATGTGGGGAGAAGGTAGGAGGAGTGACGAATGAATGAGAACAAGATTACTTCACATAAGGGAAGGAAAGATAATTTAAGAAGGAATAAAATTTCAATGAAAGATAGAAATAGAGACTTATTGAAAAAAAAATCAATGACAAACGATAGAGGAAAAGAGAATGAAAGATAGAAGGAAAGAACTTAAAAATGAGAACGAGTAAAGAAAGAGAAACCGCACATTAAGTAATATTATTTTCACACGAGAACAATACTTCCAAACATTAAAAAATATAAAATTATAGGCATAATATAGGCTGGCAATATTTATAGGCTGGCTTTTTTTGTTTAGGTTTTTTGTGGTTTTTTAGAACAGTACTAAAAAATTATATATTTAGCAGCTGTACGCAATAGAAAAAACTACAAATATTGTATTTTGAAAAGCACTGATAGTGTATGAAATTTTAACCTGCACTTGTTCAACCATAAAAAATAAAAAAAGTATATTAGTTCAATTCAGTCATAATTTATAATTTTACCAGCGTTTCCCGTCTTTTATTTGACATCAAATCTCAGTAAAACAACATAACTTATTTTTCTGGGAAAATACACAGTTTGAGGATTAAAAAAATCTTTTTAAATATTAACATTGTAAGCCTATTAAAAGAATTCCCCCCCTTAAAGCTATTATTTACTAAACAAAACATTATTTTAAAATGAAAACCTTGATCTTATGAAATTCAGCATTGGAAAGTATTAACTTGTATCTTTTCCTATTCTTAAAACTTCATTAAAATCTGTAATCTTAAAATATCTCAATCAAAACTCACTATATCGGAACCAAAAAATAATGAATTTTCGCTTCCGCCGTTCCTTCCCATAATTAACTTTCCTTATCTACGAAGAGACCTCCTTTGCAATCCCCATTAATTGACACTTCAACGAAGCTCGCAAAACGTTTCGGATCTTTTTTATGAACTCGATCCCTTGTTTGATATCGGACAAGTGAAATCTCAACCTGCTCCATATTAAAGACACTGAAAAAAAGAATCGATTCAAATAACGACGAAAGAACTCGGAGCAAAGAAAAGAAGGAAAAGGTAATATGTGTCGTCTGTCAGGGTCCTGACAAGACACATGACACTCGGACTAGTGTCTTCCAGAAATGGGGGACTGAAGGGGGAATGAAAGAACATTATTTGGAACTCTTATTAGAAATATTTTTATTCGGTGGATTTGATTCTTTCGTACGAGAAAGCTTATGGGAGATTTAATATTTTCTGTGATGGTAGTAGATTTATAAAACGTTTAACTACCATTTATTAAACTAAAATAATATTTTGGAAAGGAAATAAATGCAAAATTATACGTATGTTAAGATGGTGTAAGCAAACCACTATTAAGAATGACAATTATCTTGAAGCTTTGTCCCTTTACTTATATTTTAGCTGCAGTTTGGCTCATTTCTAAACATGTATATTACTTAAAACTGATAAGAACAATAAATTAAATTACCTTCTAAACCATGAATAGATGACATACTCATTATTAAAAATTATATTTATGGAGTTATAATAAGTTGACTATTATATTCTTTCAATTAACACCTAGTTTAAAAAAACAATTTATACTTCATGAATTTTTAGGAGGGTGAATTCTTTTATATTTACTATAAAAATATAATATGTAAGGTTAGTTAACGTAGGAAGGTTATTCACATTGTCAATTAAAACATAACGATAACTTTTAATTTTTTATAACTCTAAAAGTATGATTAAATGTATCGGGATTTTAGTTTTTTGTCTGCAATAATTGCGTTACTCTTTATTTAAAACTTTTATCACTCCTTTATGTGTTTATTTTTTATTACATTATTTGTTAATTAAATAAGTGGGTATAGCATCTTAATAAATTTAAGTATGTCGTTAATGTCTATTTAACTTTATCATTAAAATTAAAAATGTAAAACAGAACACAAAATTAAAATATATAAAGCTCAAGAAACCAAACTTAAAAATTTCCGTTATGTATTTCTATAAACGAATCTTTTAATTAAACATGATAGATCAATAACTTACTTCTCTTAACCTCCACTTTGTGAAGACTTTCCTGATTAAAACAGAGCTCTGTGACAACTGAGTCAAAAATTCGTTTGAAACAACTTTCAATTTCTCTTCCATGCAATGTCTTCCCATAACAAAGCAAACGGACAATTGAGCTCAAAGACAATGAATTCATCTCTTATCACAGGAGCCACCCAAAATGAATGAATGCCCCCAAAACTTTATGAGGGGAAATGAAGTTAATTTTCAAATTAAAAGAGCTTTTCTAAACAATCTTCTCTTTCCCTGACGGAAATTTTAAAGCACACCGAGTACAAAGTGTAAGAACTCTTCTTAAGCTCCACTTTGTAGTGGCGTCGAGTTAAGATCTTTGAAGGAAAGATAATACTTTTAAAGGCCTTTGAGTGCTTTAAGATATAATTTGACCAAGTTGATAATTCGAGATGTAATATTCTAAGAGGATTTCCGTTTTACAATATTTAGTTTGCAATCATTATTTCATAATCAGATAGCAATTAAAATTTAATCATTTTGAGATAGACAATCTTTTAATTACTTTACGGTAAATGTGGTTAATCTGGGGTATATTTACACATAAGTACACAACTCTTAGCCTTTACTATTTGTTTGAATTTGTCTGTGGATAATATAAATATATTACAATGAATCTTGGAAATAGCAGGGCATGCATTGATAGCTTTAAATTACATAGTAAATGATAACTACGTTTCACATCCTTTTTGAAACAAATAAAATAATTTTGTATTTTTTCAAGCATCTCTCTATTTTAAAAAAAGTTTTTGGTGAACGGTTTCCATAGAAAGGATTTTTAATTACTGAACCGAATGACACATAGGGTAGGTGGGGGTAAAAACCCGCACGAGGCAAAACCACGCACCGCGACTTTTAATTGTTAATGATCGATACAAAAGTTGAAAACCAGGTGGTTGGTTTGTCTTACTGTGACCTATTGTTCTGCGAAAGTTCGTACCCCTAAGTCACTCATGAGTTTAAAAAATGCTGTAAGTTTGTTTTTCATCATTTTGATGTAATTTTTCTGATCTTTTACTTAAAAATTACATAAAATAGGGCTTGAGGAGAAATACAAACAAATAGCCCAATGATAAGATAGCAATTCAACTTCAGTTTCATTTTGAAAGAATTGCCTCAACATGTCTCTAAAAATAATAAGGCTTGTTTTTCAAAATAAAGTAAAACGGGGCAAATCCACGCAGGTGTTTTGGGGCAAATCTGCGCAGCTTAAAAAGCTCAGGAATTCGTCCCAAAAGGAAAATGGGACTACTTGATATCTAAAGAGGTTAATAAAGGTGTCCGAGATGCCAACCCTCTACCTGAAACCATCCTTTCTCCCTTTTGAAAGATATCTGGTCAATCTGAAATTAATTGCTACAAAAGATTGACAATTTTCATTAAAACTGATCATATTTATAATTAATATTGTCGGTTGTCTTAGAAATATTAAAACAACAGCATTATTTTTAGGGTTTTTATAATGAAAAATTCTGTTTACCACTGTTTATTTCATTTGGGCACCAAGATTTGCAAGTGCAGGTCTTTGTCCCATTTTGCGATTTTTTTCTACTAAATTGTAAATTTCTCCTAAAATACCATCGATAAGAGTTTAAACTTGGGTTGGTTTTGTAGGTAGGATCTCGATCTAACATCTCCAATTGAAATTTCGGGATTATCTACACCCTTTCGACGACAATGTTAAAAATACTGAAAATTGCGAGGCTTTGCCCCCACCTACCCTATATGGTATCAAAATGTCCGGATTCTTTCCGGATTTCCAAGGAAGGCCCTTCGATTTTTGAAAAAAAATTCCCATTTTTAAATTATTTCCATTTTTTTAGATAACGGATAAGGTTGCAGTTACATAACAAGTACTGTCAATCAAATTATTATGCATCCAATCACAACGACCGATTGACGCTATATTTTAAGATGAAACATGTTTTTTCACCTTTTAAAAAGTACTTTCTTGATGAAATATCACTCAAAGACTGATAAAAACATATTCTAAAAACTTACATGTAAGCCATTTTATACTAAAATTTCACACTTTTGTCCAATATTTATAATTTTTAGTCTGGTTTTATCGAAATTAATTGTAAACATAGTGATGTTTTTTCTCTTATTATTTTCAATTGCTTAAAAGGTATTGTTTAACAAGTCTGGGTTTAAAAAAATATTAATGATAAACACTAGGCATATTATACTAACGAGTTACTTTAAAATAATGGTTTTCGTTTGGTACGAATATTGATAAACAATTAGAATTAATTATTTTTATAATCATAGAATAAAAATAATTAAGATTAATATTTTCAAAAACATTTCGTTTAAATTTTTGATAAGTTCGGGTTATATATATTCAAACTTTTAAGGGAGATTTATTCATAGAGGGGATTTGGTGACGTATTTTCGGAAAGTTGGTTGACATTTTTTCTGTATATTGTTTAATTGTTTTATAAAGTGTATTAAGTTCAGCGAGTTGGAATTTGTAGGAATTGCGAAGCAATTCCAAAAGGTCCTGCGTCAGCAGTTTACGGGGGTTGGCGAGCGATAGCGAGCAGGGGGCGGTAGCTCCCTAGTAATATAAATAAATAAATATTTTATTTTCCATAATACACTGTAACACACTTATAACTTCACTGTAACACATTGACTGTAACATCATATCACGCTTATATTTCTTCAAATTTATTATTATTGAAATAACTGAGTAATTACGATTACACCCTCCCAATGAACTTTCCCAAGTGTCACAAACGTTCAAGATTCGTCCAATTTTTGTCGAGTATGCCCCAATTTCGTTTACTTCTAGTTGAAGTTAAGTAAACTTGACATATTTGGTAGGAGCTGTGCAACAAGGGTTGTTGATCAGTGGATAGTTAATGAAAAAACCTCGACAAAAGAAGATAAAAGAAAATCACTACATCATTATTGTTGAATGAATAGTTGAACCCCTACAACCAGATCCAGATAATATACACGAACGCGCAAACGGCATTCTCAGAAAATTTTGCTCCTCTGCAGAAACATTTTCTAGGGAGAACAAATTTTGACAATGAAGTGTTTTCAGGTGACGTCACAACCATTTATTTTCTTCCTTTCCCTAGGTAAAACAGTCTGTTGCTAAGACCGTTGCTAGGTGCGGCGGTATCTGTTGCTGTCATGTGATTGCAAATGCTCCAATAGAAGCATTCCATGACCAGTTATTTTCTTTTAATTGTTAGCTGATATAAGTCAAAAAATTTGTTGCTAAGGCCGTTGCTAGGTCCGAGTCATGTGATTGAAAATGCTCTAGATTTTGTTTACATTTCCCCAGATTTTCACGATTTTGGAAGAAAATTAAAAATTGCTCAAATAGCAAAGGCTTGCGATAAAAAATAGTAATTTTGAAAACGATTAGTGCTTTTATAAGAAGGAGTTAGTATCTAAAAACATGTAAAATTCCTGCAGAAAAATTTTGAGAAAAAAATAAAGTTCACAGTAAGGTTTTCATTTTATCTGGATCTACCTACAACCTAACTGTATCACTCGAATTTATTTCAATCTTATTGAAATTGTAACGAATAATTTTGATTAGCATAAACGAATTCAAGAATAAAATTGACAGATACTGGGAATCGGGTGGTTTGAGTTAAATGGACCGGACCAACCTTGTTGGGCGCTTGCTTGTAGTTGGTCGACTTAATTTGTATTTGTATTTATATAATGTTTTTTGATAACTTAACCACAGTATAGGGAAATATCATTACTCCATTCTTGAAAAAAAAATTATTAGTTGAAAGAAAATATAGTGGTGTCCTTTAAAAAAAACCCACTTTTTCACTTTTCCTTCATTAAAAGCTTAAAAAATATGATAATTAAATCCAACAAAATGGTGTTGTAACGGCTCATCCTCCCCTACATTTTAGTGCTTAGTATTTTTAATTACAACACTCCGTTACAAATTGGCAGACAATTAAGTAAGAATCCAAAAAAAACCCAATTTTCCTAAAAAAAACCCATGTACCCTAAAAAAAACCCACCCTTGAAAATACTGAAAAATTTAAGAAAAAATATGACTGAAAGGTTTATTTTGATAGAAAAGAGAATAATTAAGATAATAAAAACCAAATTCATTACAAATTGTGAGAAGTTTTTCTACTCAAGAATTTTGCCTTCAAAATACAACGACAATAGCGTTTTTATTGTTGTATTTTGATGAAAACGACCTATTAAATACGAATACTTAATACAACTTTCATAAAAAAAGCTGAAAAACGGTAATTGGAACTGATATTTTATTTTAAACCCCAAACTATCAACTCTCTAAACCCATTTTCGAGTAAAACTCGGTAAAATGCTATATTTTCACGGAAAATGGCTGTTTTTGGTATCATTGAATTTTTATCAAAAATACTGAAAAAAACATCGAGAATTACTGAAACAACTATTCTATTTGAGTAATTAGTTGTATATCATGAATAATATTAAAAATTTTGCATAATTTTTTATTTATTTTATCATTTATTACAAAAGGAAAAGTGGGTTTTTTTAGGCACCCTATGGGTTTTTTTCACCCCTCATTTCAAAGACTGCCGTAAGGCCCCGAATTGTCGGACTGAGCTGAAATTTTAGTATTTTATTCTCATAATAACGGGATAACACAAAACCACGTGAAGAATGCTTTAAAATGTTTATAACATATATTTTTACAGCATCAAAGTCTGCATAACTAAATCACATTTTTAGCCCAAAATCGACATTTTCTATTTATTCAAATAAATAAGTAAATAAACGGTTCTTTGACATGCTTTCAAGTTCCCTGCCACTCTAAATGGCTTAGGAAGACAGGGGGCATGAGAATTTAAAATTATTTTAATCATTTATTTAAAATATCTCGATGGGTTTTTTTAGGGTACAATTTGGAGTGGGTTTTTTTTAAAGGACACCACTATATATGTTACGGGCAAAGTGATTAATTGGGCATTATTAAAAATGCCCGGGCAATGTGATAAATTCAACGAAATTTATGAATGAAATTTATCACTTTGCCCGCTTCCACTATGGGCATTATTAACAATGCCCAATTAATCACTTTGCCCGTAACATATATACTAATAACCTTTTGTGTAACATTCTATCTTAATATTGTTGAGTTAATCTCATAAAAAACCTTTGCAACTCTACTGTTGATTAGCGGGTAGTTTTTGTAAACCTAACCTGACCATTGGATATTGATAAAATGCATTGCATCATTTACTAATCACAAAAGAAGTGTTGAATACAACGGAATTCAATCAGATGATTTGTGTTATTTTAACTATCAGCTTTCCATTCAAAATTCAATAGTTTTTTGAAAATTGAATGCTCACACCCCATTACACCATTATTACTGAAAAACGAGTTGAACAAACAACGTGTAATAACTGTCATGATCTTTTAGCTACATGGATTCCTAACTCATTGATATATTTGAATGGCTACACCTTTGCAACAACCACCGTTGATTAGCGGATCTCGGGCGATCAATAATAATGCCACTGTATGATGTGTTAGAAATTGAATGTCAGAATGATGATATATACCTGGATATTCCGATGTTTCAGGTAATAATGGAAGAATGACATGGAATGAAGCAATTATCATTGATCGAGGAAGGTACACCATTCACACGCGCTTCGCTCTAATTGGTGTTCTATCGAATCGGACCTTTTGTTCGAGTAGGCCTTTGTCTAGGGTGCTCGAAGCTGGATCGTTTATTTTCCTTCGCTCGGAACAAATTGGGGTTTATTTGGTTGGGATTTCATTGCGACAATGTGTTTGTTGGAGTTCACGGTAAGGTTTTAAGGGGTACGGTGGTATGGTGCTTATTGGGTTTTACATTACAATGAACTGAGATAAAGTTTTAATGAGTTTAATAGGAAATAATGTGCCAGATATCGGTTTTAAAAGTTCTCGATGCAAATATTGTTGGACTAGTTATTGTTTCCTAAACAGAGAAATTACCCAGATAGAAATATAAGGTTTTATAAACTTTGTTGTAACCTTACGGCGTAATCCATTTAAGGAGACGACATAAAATGCAACAAATTTTCGATTTTCCAATTTTGCTTTTAAAAAAAAGTATGTAATCTTACCATTCCAAAAATATACAGGGTGTCCTACGAGAAGTGGCCCAACCCCTTTAACTTTTGAACCCCTACAGATATGGTCATGAAAGTGGGGTCTAGGTATAGTAAAGTGACCATGCCCTATCCAATGCGACAACTTCTAACGCCATCTAGCGGACAATTTAGGAGTTATAATTTGTATTTAAAAAATATTTGAGGTATGTGAAAAAAGTCAATGACTAAGTTGTAGAGCAGCATCGATTCAGTAGGAAAAGACAACTTAAAGAGAAAAATATCTTGAATAAAATCCCTAAAACACACGCTCAATTGGGTTGAATTTACGTATATTTTACCACTTAAAACGCTCCTCACGAGGCGAAAATGAGAATTTTTCAATTTAATGAACTAAGAATACTTTTAGTCATTTACTTAAGTATAAAAATGAAAATTTCTCAGTTTCGCCTTGTTAGGAGCGTTTTAAGAGGTAAAAACTAAGTAAATTCAACCTAATTGAGCGTGCGTTTTAGGAGTTTTATTCAAGATATTTTTCTCTTTAAGGTGTCTTTTCCTACTGAATCGATGCTGCTCTACAACTTAGTCTCTGACTTTTTTCACATACCTCAAATAGTTTTTTAAATAAAAATTATAACTCCTAAATTTTCCGCTAGAGGGCGTTAGAAGTTATCTCATTGGATAGGGCATGGTCACTTTACTATACCTAGACCCCACTTTCATGACCATATCTGTAGGGGTTCAAAAGTTAAAGGGGTAGGGCCACTTCTCGTGGGACACCCTGTATAATATGTGTAGTTTTGAAATATGAAAAGCCGTCAAAAAAAGCGTTTACTTTTGTATTTGTAACCTTGTTTATGAGTCTTTAAAACTTTAATTCCATGTTTCTCAGTTTCAATTTTTTTGTAATTAAATATTAAAATATTTAATTTCTTTATTTTTCTTGTGTTATATATAAACTACAGTATCTTGACTGCTTTATGTAAAAATTTTAAAGATGGGAATGCCTTTTTAATTATATTTCTGAAGGAAATTGGTAAAGCTAAATTTCACGTATTTTGGCTGTCGAGTGTCGAGATGTCTTGTGTCCCCTTAAAGATTTTGTGACGTTGTCATGCATAATCTATAACCTTGTGACAAGGTAAAAACAACCTGCGCCAGTTGACAACTCTAAGTTTAGTGTTAATCTTACGGAAAAACTTGAAACAAGGTTAGAAACTGAGGTGACTGGTTTTTAAAAGGTTTTTCAGCCTCTTTTTGCAACCTTGTCCTGCAAACCATAAAACAATATTGAGGAAATGTTTTTTGGCAAACCTTGTTTTGGGAACACAATGATAATGGAAAAAGAAAGGTACCGTAAGGTTACATGCTATCTGGGTAGAAAAAATAGTGTTATTTTCATGTAGCTTACGAAAAACTTTTAACTGTTTAAATTTCGTAGAATTTGTTTTGAAGGTATCAATTTTTGGAAGGATTTTTGAAATATTGTCCTGTGTCCACAAAGTTTTTTTTACTTACTAAATATAAAAAGTTTTGACATTGACATTTAACTTCTCATTACTCCAGAAAGGATATTATAAGGTCCGATATTTTTTAAATATATATTTCTTGTCTCTTATAGCATTCAGCTTTTTTCTAAGTAATAGTTTCCATGCATACATAAAGTGTTCTTCAACTACCAAGTCCAAATGCTGTTGTATACTTAAAGTGAATAAATTCTCTGTACCAAAGATATTAAATAACTTAAGTATTAAATTAACATTAAGAATCTGTTGAAATACCATCATCGTTGCTCATCAAAAATATTCTAACGTGAAAATAATTGTTTATATTTTTTAATTATAGGCATTAAAATTATTTAAGTACTCATAATTAGTCTAATTAGTCGTTAAATGGTGCTGTTAGTATCATTACCTGAATTAAACTAAACTCACAAACAGGATTTTAAACAAAATAATATGGATCTATTTATTTTTCAAAATAATCCCAAATATTTTTTTTCAATGCAAAGGTGATCAAACCATTACATTCTATTCAATTATGGGCATTTTGTTAGCATTCTTATTTCGCACACGCGAGTAAAAGATAGATTAAAAAACTTCAAATAAATTGTATTCTACCTTTTAAAATGTAACAAAGTGCCATGAAAAGTTTTTTAAGTACATTTAAATTGTATCATACTCTTTTCATGCCGATAGGGAGAGAAAATCTCTTTTTTGATCGCAATTAATGGCACGCTCTCTTACCTAGTCAATTAAACAATACTTTTCTCCCTACTCTAGATTGAAGTAGAAGTTGTTTTTTTTCGCCCAACAGCCCATCTTTATTTTCACCTGAGACATCTAAGACAGAGCTGTTAATTAAAGAATCAGAAAAAAAACTTTACAGAAAAAAGTCGAAGTGCTCCACCTAAAAAATAATGCTCCGGCGAGGTGAAAAAAAACGCCAAACACGCCAAACGTTTTCTGGGAGCCGGATATTATTATTTTGCCCCTTCTTGAGCTATTAATGAAACTCCTAACATGTAGGTGTTTTTTGGCGTATTTTTTACTCAAATGAAATGCAAAAAAATATGTTTATTTTAATTACAGGCATTTTTTCCACTTTTCCTTTTTTAATAAGTATTTCTTTTAATATATGGACCCTTCCCGAGGTATATAATAATCATAATAATAATAAGCAAAATGAGAAAATTTAGTGCCGGGTATCGCATTCCAAATACTCTGAGGAGGAAAATAAGGTCACGCTGTTCTTTTTTCATGTTCAGTGGAACTGGTGTAAAAAAATTAACTGCCTTAAATCTATTTGCCCTGATTGTCGATATTAGTCTCAGAAAAAACCTTTATTATAGCCTTTGGAGTTGTTTTCCATATCCTTAGGCTGAATCACTATGGGAAAGTTCTCGAGGATTATTGAACTCAAATGTTAATTCGAAAAAAAGTTCCAATAGGAAGGGAAGAAAGATAGGAACGTCTTTCCGTTGTTGAAAACAATTTAAACTAGAAATTCATATTTTGTGTTTGAAGTGAAGGTAATGGAATATGTTGAAAAAGGTATCAAATGTGCTCCATAAATGTTCTGATGCGGCATAGTTCTGGTCTGGGAAATATTGTTTCCGCAGAAAAAAAAATCTGAATAAATAACAACTTTCCATCATTTTGCGTATTATATGACATTTTAAAATAAAACATTAACCTAAAAAACTAAAAAAGAAAGAGAAAACCCCTCTCATGAGATGGCTTTCTTTAATCCCATGGGATAGCCCTAACTGAAAAATAAAGAAAAGTGTAAATTCCAATTCAAAAAATTTTAATTTTACTTTCAGCTTTAAAGTTTTAAAACCAACAAAAGTATGTGGTTTTTTTTTAAACTATCATACTTTTAATGTTATTATATAGATATCTTTTAGTATTAATAGTGTGGAGATAGCCAATGTGGGGGTTTAAATATCTCATACGAATAAAAATATTGTAATTAAACAATAAAAAATTATTAAAAACAAAAGGTTAAGAATAGAAAAAAGATCAGAAGAGCGCGATAGTACATACTAAAAGTAAACTCTATATTGATGTAAATTGTTGCAGCTGTAGTTACTGTTTAATGTTAAATGTTTTTTAACCTACGCCAGGCCTAGGCTTTTTCGCCATTAGTCTATCACGGGCAGCCCAGTACAGTTCAGAGATACACACAAAGTTACAATAATTTCTCGCAGCATTAACATCTGCTACGTCAAGAAGTCCAGTACACAAGTGCAAGAAATCCCCACTCATGTCAACAGTCATACAAAGTGGGCAAATGTTACATAAAAGTAATACAAAGTTACATGAATGTTCGAATAGGATTACAATTACAATCATTTGGATCTACACATCCCTGTGTTCTATTACGGAGATAGTTCAATACGCCACAATATCACTCGAGATAACTTTGCATTGCGGTTCAGTGCTTTTATTTTAATTTAGGATACAAAATCATTTGCCTTATGGTATGGTAAATGGACTCTGTATGGTGGAAATTATTAAATATAAATAAATTTTACTGGGTAGGGTTGGCTGGATTGGACCCAATGGGTTTTTTCAAAAAACCCATGTGAAAAAACCCACTTTTTGGACCCATTTTTTGGTTTTTTCAAGAAAAATCAAGATTTTGAGAGTTTTGTCAAGATATTGAAGAAAAACATTTAACGAAATAACATACCAAAAACTGCAGTTGAGTGGGTTTTTTCAAAATTTTAATCGGGTTTCAATAAGTAAGGGTTTTTTTCATTATTGAATGGGTGTTTTCAAAATTTCGGAAGTTTAAAGTTCAATGTTTAAACTATATAAAAAGTTAAGGAGTATTTTTTTAAATTGCAGTGTTTTTAAAAAGTTTAATAGATTTCTTTCAATATTGTGAATGGGTTTTTTCAAAGCTTAGGATATTGTTAAAATTTAAGTTTTTTAAATTTGGGGTTTTTTATTATTGAATGGGTTTTTTCAAAATTTAAGAGGTTTAAAGTTCAAACTAGTTATAAATAAATTAAGGAAGATTTTTTAGATTTCAGTTTTTTTCAAAGTTAAATAGATTTCTTTAAAAATTTAATGAGTTTTTTCAAAGTTTGTGATATTTTTTAAATTTTAGTGGGTTTTTTTCAAAATTTAAACCAGATTTCAATTAATAAGGGGTGTTTTTACAATTTCATTGGGTTTTTTGAAAGTATAGAGTTTTAACTTTGAAAAAAACCACTTAACTATGGAAAAACTGACATTATTTTGATGGAACACATTTAACATAGAAAGAACTTACTAAAATTTGAAAAAACCCACTTACTATATAGGAGAAGACCACTTAATTTTGAAAAAACCCACACTTTTTCCTAAAAAACCCAGTTTTATGTTGGTTTTTTCAGGGTTTTATTAAAAAAAACCCGAAAATACCCAACCCACTTGGGTTTTTAAAAAAAACCTGGGTTTTTGCCAACCCTGGTATCCGAAATAAACATGCGTTTAAAAACGTATAATTTGAAGCAAAATCATTAAACTGAATCCATTTACAACTCTTGGACCATTTTCATCTCCCAGGTGAACAACCCATAAGCCCCTACGCAATACATCCCTGAGCCCACCGTCAAATAAAAGTCAATAACCTCCACTTTACGCCACCAATGTTTCAAGCTCCACTCTACGACAGCATCCTTCATAGGCATCGAGTGAGTGAGTCACAGAAGTCAAGAGGTTCGATATACACGTTCTTTTTGCCTCTCGAACCACCCCCGAATATTCCACCATTCTTTTCACATTCCGACACACATTGTCATTCGATGACATGCTAAACGACCCCTCCCTGTTGTTATGTGACGATGACTTCCCCGCTGTCCTAGGAATAAAAAAGCCCTCTTCTTTTTATTTGGCGGTGTTATTGTTATTATGACATTCGGAGGGAAGAGGGGGGTCGGAGCTAATTAAAATGTTCGAGGAAGCCTTGTTTTTAAGATGTCATTAGCTGGAGAATGGAAGGGTCGCGGAAGGTAGGAAAATTGATGGGGATTACTAAAAATAATCTTTTCTCAGGGATATAAACACTTTTTCGCCTAATGAGCAAGAGGAATCTGGATGGATAAAATATTAGCTTTTTAATGCTCAGAATGCAAGATTTTAACACTTTTATTTATGGATTGATATGTAGAATTATTTAGAGTTATTATAATACCGTACATGGAGTAATATCCATACAGAATAAGTTTAACATATTTATTAATAAAAATTAAGAGTGTGAGCTAATTCGAGCATAATTCTTTCTAACACTTTATTTTCTAAAATACAGTTACTGTGGGCACACAAAGGGAATACAATAAATCCAAAATGTCACTTTTTTCAGATAAAAGGACTTAGTATGGATTAGAGAGTAGATAGAATTACACAGTTGAATTATTTTGTATACTCTCACTCTCCTTTTTGTATACTATCTCGCTCATGAATATGAAAAATATTTTAAGAATACATTTCGATACCTACCCATTAGGGTGGTCCACATTCCTATGGGAAAAACTAAACTTCGTCCTAGACACAACGTCGCCCCCTCTTTTTTTTACATCTACCTATAGTATTATTCTGGCAAAGTTTCAACTTCCTACTTCAGTTTTAGGAGGGTGCTCAATGGCCCTAAAAAACTGCACTTTTTAGGGTTTTTTCGAAATTTTGGCTAAATTGGCTAAAAAATAAGTAAAAGATAAATTATTTTGACACCTACTTTATTTATACACTTAATATATGATAATAAATTGAAAATAAGATAGTTAAAAGCATTATTTTTTAAGTATGAACGTTAAGAAACAATATTGACGAGTTAGTTTTTTGTTGACTAGGAAGCAACAATAGCAGGGCTGTTAAAGGGAATAATTGTTCAGATTGTGCAAGAGGCACCAAAATTGGTGGAAATATAGTTTAAAACATGCTGAATCCAAAATCGACCAGAATCACTCTGGCGGAAGTGCCGTTTGGGACTTCCGGTCAAAAACAAAATGGCCGCCAGCGGGCCTATTTTCGGTTCTTTTAATAATAGAAAGACATTTTTGGGGGTCAAATATTATGCTTTAAGGGTCAAAAAATATGATCCTGGTTAAAAAATATGCAATTTGTTTTAAAAAGTAACAAAAATTCAATCAAAGCTCAAAATAGTAATATAGTCCTATAACAAGCAGTTGCTTGAAAAAATAATTTTTTAAAGTTATTTTCTTCGACGGTTTTATATGTTTTATGAAGTGCTGATTCCGAATATCTAGTTCACTTTCACGTGGAAGGTCAGCTTCATATCAAATAACGCAAAAATATGTGAACAAATTGCAAAATTTTCACTTTATCTTCGGATTTTTTCGTATATTTCAAAAAATATTAGTTTCTCGAAAATTACTTGAATTACAAAGTTAAAGTAAACAAAATTTCCTACAAAATGCACTATTCAACTTTTATTTTTCAAATAATAGTTATGCTGTTATAACGCACTGAAAAACAGGATTTTAACATAGATGATTTTAACGCATTTTTGCGGATCCAGAGAAAAATTTTGAAAAATATAAAAATTAAACTAAATACAATATAATAAGACATATTGACGCTTAGAAACATCAGGCTTTACGAAAAAAAATTGTTTTTTAAGCACGGGAAGTCTAAAAGCAAATCCATAAAATTTTTAAAGTGTCAAAAAGAAGGGCCATTGAGCACCCCCTAAAAATTGGAGTAGAAAGCTAAAATTAAAGGAGGATGATACTATGGGTAAATGTAAAAAAATTAGGGGGCGACGTTTGGGCTGGCTTGAAAAAAGTTTTTTTGGACCACCCTACTACCCATATGGGACACATGTTATACTAGTATGTTTATTTTGCAATGGATTGCCTTCAAACTTCACTAATAATGCCCATGTGCATGAATACTTGAATACATTTGCTGAAATCCCGACCAGGAACTTTTCCTAACCTGGCTGATCAAATTTGATAACAGATAAGAAAAATCAAACAATATTTATATTACTTTAATCGTTTAACGTAATGAAAATTGCGTTTTGTGTGTTACCATTACAGTACAGCCGTATTCACCCCTAACTTAACCCAATGTTAACCTGGAATAAAGCTTTTTCGACAGCTTTGATTGGCTAAAGTTTGTTTCCCTTTTTCAACAACCAATTGGAAGTATTGATTCCAGGATAAAGGTTGTTGGTAAATACGACCTTTGTAATTTTAAACGGAAAAAAATGCAACTATCCCATTAAATAGAAGATAATAATGTATTAAGAATAGATTGCTGGATTTCATCAGCAGTTGTAATCGAAGCAGTTTTTCCTAATTAGGAGAAACTCCATTGTTAGTTTGAACATTAGCTTGAAATCCCCCTCAATCAACCATTACTTGAACTTCTGTCCTATTAGCTTGACAAAAGTAATTAAAAACGCAATCCAAACGAGCAGAAAAAAACAATCATTTTTTCAATAACGCCGCATTGCCTCTTGTTTTTGAATGTCAAAATATGGGCCCCTGGAAACAAGTGTCATCCGTCCGTAGGGGGTCGGGGTGGTTATTAGAGCTGGAAATCGTCTGAAGAGGGTGCTCGGGTCACGTTTTTCGACGAGTGGGTGGGGGAGTGATGGAGGGATTTCGAATGGAGGGGGTGGGTTCCGAAATGGAATGTGCGGGGGGCTTTAATATTGGAATGTGGTAATCTGTGTTCAGTTAATGTTTTTCGTGTTTGTGTTTGAAGATTTAAATGGAGAAGGGATTCTTATATGAATGAGGTACTATATAGTATTCGTTTTTTGAATTTCTGTTACTGTTTTTTGGTGTTAATGGAGGTATGAATACGCAGGAGACTGTTTTATTGTTTGTCGCTATAAGGGGTTTGTGACATTGGTTGATATTAAGAGGACTTAGCTGTCGGCGGATTTATGGGGGTACAATGTCCCCCCCTACATCTTTGCTGCTCTGTGCTTGGGAGATAAGGGAGGTATAAAAACGCAGGAGGAGTATTTTGCAAAGATTTGTGAAAATATTTTCAAGATATCCTTATAATGTTTTTTTGAAATTACGGAAATTTTATGAAGTAGGTTTTTAAATTAATTTATTATAGGTCCAATTAATTTATTATAAATGAAATTAAAACACCAAAGTATATGTAAGCATTTAATTAATTTGGAACAAACATAATTTTGACTTACAGTCACAATGAAAAACAAACATTAAACAAAAATTTAAGTAAGCAAAGCAAAATCTGTATGTAGTCGGGATTCAGAATTTCACAACCTTAATTCTTGAAATGGACTGGAGATAATTTCTGTCTAGTAGTCAAACGAAGATAATTTCTTAGTTTATACGGGGAAGGTATTTCAATGCATGTTAGGGTATCTCTATGTTCTCTCTTATATTTTACATAACATGGGAGCCACCGTTCTACAGGATCTAAGAGTTAAAATTTATTTTTATCTTTCATTATTTGATTACATCGGGTATAAAAGTAATTTTCCTGTGCCGCTATTCAAATAGAGATTTCAATCCACTAAATCACAGCATTCTGCGAAGGAATTTATTTGTTACATGGAACTGCACAAAAATACAAATATTTAATCCAAAGTAAGGCAATACACCGCACGCAGATAAAATGATATTAAAAATATTTCATGAATATTCCAACTTTTCATTGAATGTTATTCATGATATTCAGCCAGATGAAGTTCATATTTTCCGAAATCATTCGTCCCCAACAAACCATTCTCGGAGTTTTCATATTTGCATGTTGTCATAGTAAATATTTCCTCTCAACTGCTTTTCAAATTTCCGTGCATCCAGTTTTGATAATGTTTTTGTTCGGGTCTGATTACTTTCTGATGATTGCGTTGTCCAAGAAACTCCTGATATCCTCCAGCTTGCCCTCAAGTCATTCTTTCATCGCTGTACTCTATCCAACAACGTCCTCTGCTGGATCTATGAACTATTGTTTGTGCAGATGTCATACTTGCCAACTTTTTAAAAATTACATCCGTTAAACTTTTGGTGTAGCATTGCAAAACTACAACTCGAAACTTTCCACGTTAACAAGCCTGAAAAAAGTCAACGCGAATTCTCGTAATCTCGGAATTCTCGAAATCTCGGTAAAGTTGTTTTTTCCGTGTTGCGAACGGAACACGAGAAGAAGCAAACTTTACGTGTGACGGTGAGCGCGTAGATGAAATAGTAAGGACAGGGCGTCACCTTAGAATCAAAAACTACTATCTCCATTCGGCAAACTTCGGGAATCCCGATTCTTGGCGTTTAGATCGTTGGAGAAAACAATTTGATTAGTTTTGATCTTTTCTACTCGATCATGTCAGCTCTTACAAACCAAAAAACGAGCTTCTCCACCGATCTGATCGCCAAGGATCGGGATTCCCGAAGGTTTCCGAATGGAGATAGTAGTTTTTGATTCTAAGGTGACGATTTGCAAGCGCCAATTTCAAAGTGAATAGACTATAGTAAAGGAATCTGGTTTTAAAGTAAAAAGATATAGTTAGAGAAAATCGTTTAAGTCGCGAGTGTTTTGCGTTTTCACGGATAGTTAAGTGGACAAAAACGCAAAATCCGTAATATTTTTCAATCAATCAGTAAAATTAGACTAAAATCCGTAAATATTACGGGGAATCCATAAAAGTTAGCAAGTATGATATGTTGTTTTTATTATGGGCATTAGAATCTGTTTTACTCTTATTCTGGGTGATTAATATTTTTGTGGGTTTCCTGGAATGATTCTTTCTTGCTCTCACTTTGTACATTGCAGACGCAATTTCACGATTTTCCTTTAACTACACGATGTTTCATTGCAATTTTTGTTTGCCTTGATAAGTCCCTCTTGATTTGTTGCATGATTCCTATACATTCTGCAGACTATAGATGGATAGAAGGTACCTGATAAAAAAATAGATATTAATAATAGATATTTAAAAAAATTATGTTGAAGAAGGAACTAAGCATAGCTGCTTTGTGGATTTCTAGATCATCTTTCTCAGTAAAAAGATAATAAAAAAAGCAAGAGATAAATTTGATAATAGTATTTTACATTCCTTATATTGAGTCTAATAGTGAATTTTAGTCACATTTATAAAAAAAGTTTTAAAACTGCGTCTGAGTTTAACATTAGGTACCGTAAACTCCAATTTCATTAAAACGTATTTTATAATGATGATAAATTCCACCACACACATCGCCACTTCCACAATTTTGCCATGTCTCTGAAGGGGAAGTCTCCAGACGACCTGGATCACACAGATTTATCAAGCACGTACTCCGAATATACTAGGTGTGTCTTATGTGGAGTTGGGAATCGAACCAGTTTGACCATCTAATCCCGAAGCCGATACCATAACCACTAGGATACCCATACCATTAGAACCACAGTAAATGTTTTTTTTTATTAAAAATGCTTATGTAACTCGTTTTACAATCACAAAGTTCAAACAAAAACAAAAAAAAAATCCATTTCATCGATCAATTTAAGCCTGGTAAATGACTGATTCCTTATCGAACGAAAAATAAAACTTAATACACCTTGAAAAGAAAAGTGCCATTTAATTTTCCCTCGGATTTTCTTTCTTAGTTCAATAGGGGGGAGGTATAAGATTAAAGGGGAAGTTTCCGGAGAATGTCATTTTGTCCGGAGAACCCATGACTGAGCCTATTTCCGGGAAATTTAATCCAACCCCTTCTTTATTATATGTTCATATATATCCATCTCGAGACTTCCCGGATTCCAGCGACTCCCCCTTCCCACTTTTATTTACAAACCTTGGAGTGTGTGTATGTCACCGTTATTAGGCTCGTATCTTCCATTTTTTAATCCCTGTTCCCTCCCGGAAAAAATCCACCCCCGAGTTCCCCTCTCGGCGTCTTCATAAATAAAAAAGGGTTTCTTTCCCTCTTGCGTTGGGCCGTGCATATATATTTTTGACCAGTATGATCGTATGGATAATGGTAAAGGTATATATGGATTATTATTAAATTATTTATTTTGGATCCTATCAAAGTTTTATTTATAACTCCATGCAGGGTGTTTCAAAATTCTTTTTCACAACTTTTACTTGAAACCAACGTCTCTAAGGGAAGTAATGTGTATCCCTAGATAAGTGACAATGGATTATTTTTTTTAATAAGGTTTGAAATTTAAGTCAATTAGTCTTTCTTTTCTTATCCTTACTTTGTGCTAAGTTAAATGAAATTTACTTTTAATTTAAAACACTAGGGGGCTACCGCCCCCTGCTCGCTATCCCTCGCCAACCCCCGTTAGCTGCTTACGCAGTAACTTTTGGACCGCTTCGCAATTCCTCACAAAACCCAGCTCACTGCACTTACTCACTTTATAAAACATTCTTATAACAACAGAGCAATGTAAATATTCTTTTACCCATTTCCCCAAGGTAATATTTTTTTCACAGATCCGTTAAGAAGCACTGAAACATCTCAGGAATAAATTTAACTTTCTTAAAATTTGTAATGATTGGATGTGAAAAATGTAGTAACTATAGTAAAAATCGCGAAAATTTAGAATTTTATCTTCATGAGAACAAACAAACGTCGAAGTTGTGTCAGTTTCATAGCAATAGACTTCCAACATTTTCGATTTTTATTTTTATTTCTGAAACATTCACCCGTGTTATCTAGTTGTTTGCGTTTTGGTATTATGAAAAAAGAGTTACATTTTACTACCTTTAAAAATACTTGCAAAAGGATATAAAAATAATATCTCTCTATATTAAAAAAAAGTAACAGTGACCGTCACCGCCGTCACCGCCGCCGCCGTCACCGCTGATTTTGAAAATTTTATTTTTTAACACTTTGAACTATCACTACGCAAAAACTATTTGAAGGAATATTATGAAATTTTGACCATTGGTAGACAAATGTATGAGGGTCATTTCAGTTTCCAGACCTAATTAATTAGATAATTAGTTCGGGAGTTATTTAATGTCAAAGTCCAAAATTATTTTTTTCTGCTGCGAGTTCGCCCCCAGCAAAATCTATTTACAGCATAAACATGATTTTTTGCAGACACATACTCTTAGGTATGAAGTTTTGCACCTCGTCACCCTTTTTTCGAATTTCGAATTATTTTTGGAGTAATTAAATTCTTAAGTTTCGAAATTTTTTACCCTTTTTCGGTTTTTTCGTTATAATAGAAAAACTAATCACAGTAGAACTATGATATTTCAAACACACATACAATTATTTTTTATAAAACGATTGGAATTTCGTTTTTTAAAAAATTCGAATTACTTTTAGAATTATTAAGATTCAAAGTTTCAATTTTTTCATCTCTTTCTGGTCGTTCACTAGAGAAACAGCCGATTTTTATGCGAGTCTGATTTCTTTTATTTCCGACGATTCACTAGGTACACGTGCATTTTATAAATTTAAAAGATTTTAAGGGCATGCTTTTTTCTCTAAGATGGTTGATGATAATTAGTAGACTTGCTGGATATTTTTTTAAAAATATTTCGATTAAATTATTGACAAGTTAAAACAAGGATATTTTAGTTCCAATTTTATTTTGATATTTTTGTAGTAATGGTCCGATATTTATTAGAGAGATAAAAAGTTTTGATATTAAATGATCAGTAACTAAGGAGACAAGTTCCAAGTTTTACTGGATAGTTAAAACAAAACAAGCGAGCTCTGCTCGCTAAGATCGCGAAGCGATCTTCAAAGAACTGCGAAGCAGTTCCGGGGGTTGGTGAGCGATAGCGAGCAGGGGGCAGAGCCCCCTAGTTTATTTAAAAAAATAAATGCATATTTCCAAAAGCGAGTTTATATTTCATCTAATATAATAAAATCAAGTGTGGGTATATGGGTATGTATGTTTGTCTTTTATACAAATCCACAGTTTTCTTTTGATCTGCACTAAACTTGGTATACATACGTAAAAACCCCCAGAAAAAACATAGGCTATGTTTCGAAAACTTTAATTGACCCCTTGACCCTCTTTTGACCCCTTTTATGGTCATTTTGCTGAAATAGCTTTATTTCTGCTCAAGAAGAGATCTGCTTACTCCATTGTTACAAAGAAAATTTAATGCTAAACAACAAGTTTTTATTTGAAACACTAGGTACAAGTATATTTAAAAATTATATTAATAATTTAAAAATCTATTTCAATTAAATTTAAAAGTTTTAAGTATAGTTTAACATATTTTTATTTGAGAGTTTATCTAATTTTTATATTTTAAAAGATTTATGGATTATCATGTTGTTAAATAGTCTCCATGGAAACGAGGATGTAAAATCAAAAGGTGATAATATTTTAGCTTTTAAGAAAGTTGGTTAACAAACAAAAAACTATTAAAACTCCCTTTGAACTAGAAAATATTGATTTTTTTTCTTAAATTGCAAAATGGAATAAGCTTTATAATTATTGAATAATTTCACTGAACACGTTAATTCCTGAATATATGATTAATTAAGGGATCTAAGCAATTTTAAATAATTTTTATAATACTTTTTCCATGTTGTAAATGTGGAAATCATTCAAAAATTATATTGCTTGAGAACTAAAGTAATTTTAATCCACCCGGGGACACCGGGATAAGAAAAATTACTAGGAACACCGGGATAGGAAAAGTTACCGGGAACAATGGAATATGAAAAAGACGCCTAGGATACCGGAATAATTGATAAATGCTGATTATATACAAAATTAGAAATGTAATTGGGAAAACTTAAAAATAATAAATTTATACTCTCCACCCGTGCAGGGCCGGGCATATCAGCTAGTTATAAATATAGTAATGATTAGGTTGCCACTACGACAAAGATAAATATAAAAATATTAATTTGTTATTTAAAAAATAAAAGATAAATTAATCATACATAAGTTTTAAATATATTTAAAACCGTTTGAACAACAAAAATATATATATTGTTAAAAATAACACAAAATATATTTTTTAAATTCGTGTTATAAGAAAGATGATTATTTAATATATTTGAATATTAAAACACAAGTGAAATATGTTTTTAGTTGTTTTAAAATTCATAGTTTCTTGCTTTGTAACTGCGACCTTATCCGAAATCTATAAAAATGGAAATATTCTAAAATTGAGATTTTTTTTAAAAATCCAATAGCCTACTCGGAAATCCGGAAAGAATCCGAACATTTTGATACCAGATATGTGTCATTCAGTTCAGTAATTAAAAAGTTTTTCTCTGGAAACCGTTTACCAAAAACTTTTTATAGAGAGATATTTACTTTCCCCCACTGAATGTTTAACTCCATAGATGTTCATGAAACTACGATAATGCACAGTTTCATAATACTTTTGAATTTATAAGTCATGGTATTTCTGTTTTTTACTTTCGTACTGTGAACTAAGCAAAAATATAACTCAATTGTCAATTAAAATAGATTTTAAGATATCTTTTCAGCTTAATCGCTTCACTCAGTTATGTATTTAATTTCTTTTACGCCTGGACGGGATTTTTTTACTTCCCCTTGGCGTATAACATTGTTTTTCTGTATTTATGTTTATTTTTTCTTTAATTGTTAATAAGAAATTATTATTATTATTATTATTATTATTATTATTATTATTATTATTATTATTATTATTATTATTATTATTATTATTATTATTATTATTATTATTATTATTATTATTATTATTATTATTATTATTATTATTATTATTATTATTATTATTATTATTATTATTATTATTATTATTTTTTTTTTTTTATTATTATTATTAATTTTCATAAGTTTGTATAGGGGAATAAGTCAAATTTTATCAACTGTTCAATATTTTTGTTAAATGTATTTATATTTCTTAAAATGATTTTTTTATTCAAAATTTTGTACTGAATCTTCAGTAAACGTTTGGGGGCTATAAAAATTCCATTGTTTATAACTTTTTTTTCGATTTTCTCACTGACGATTCATTTTCAACTAGTGTTTAAATTGAAAGGATCCTAAAACTATCACCTAATTCTAATAAAGACAACACACTCTCTCACTCGGTAAAGATCAGACCACCCCAACTCACGTGGGGAAAGATCTCCCTCTCTCTGTACGGGAATCGGGGGAAGATATTTGTTTGCCGAGATTTCGGCGAGAGCGAAGAAAAAGAAAAGAAAAATCGTATCTTCACTCCAGTTCTCCACCCCTTCGGTACACACAACTGTGTTTCGTCACGTGGTATCGATTGTCACGCGAGTTGAGTTGTGATGTTCCGAAACGGAAGGGGGAAATCTGTATTTTCAATTTCGAATCTTAATCGAAAGCCGTAAATCGTGAGGGAGGACGGCATCGATTTGGAACGACCGCCTGAATTATGAGTTGTCCTTGAATATCGAAGACACGTGTGTACCTATTCCTAACCAGGTAGAACTGGTATTCACTAGTTTTTAAAAAGTAAAAAATAATGAAATGGGTCCAAACAATCGGTCATACCATCTTTGTTGAAAAGCAGTTTGAAACCTTTTTCGTGAAGTTGGCTCCTTTAAAGAGAGTAGCAAGAATATAACAATACTAGCTGATATGCCCGGCCTTGCACGGGTGGAGTGTATAAATTTTTTAAATTAAATTTTCTCAAAATATATTTATAATTTTTAAATCAGCAATTACCAATCATCCCGGTATCCCAGACGCCTTTTTCCTATCCCGGTGTTCCCGGTAATTTTTCATATCCCGATGTTCCCGATAATTTTCCTATCCCGATGTTCCCGATAATTTTCCTATCCCGATGTTCCCGATAATTTTCCTATCCCGATGTTCCCGATAATTTTCCTATCCCGATGTTCCCGGTAATTTTTCATATCCCGATGTTCCCGGTTATTTTCCTTATCCCGATGTTCCCGATCATTTTCCTTATCCCGATGTTCCCGATAATTTTCCTATCCCGATGTTCCCGATAATTTTCCTATCCCGATGTTCCCGGTAATTTTTCATATCCCGATGTTCCCGGTTATTTTCCTTATCCCGATGTTAACGATCATTTTCCTTATCCCGATGTTCCCGATAATTTTCCTATCCCGATGTTCCCGATAATTTTTCTATCCCGATGTTCCCGATAATTTTCCTATCCCGCTGATCGAGGTAATTTTTATGTCCCGGTAATCCCGGTACTTTTTTCCTATCCCGATATTCCCGGTAATTTTTCTTTTCCCGGTGTTCTCGGCAATGTTTCCTAGTAAATTAATGAGTCTAGTGAACAAAAATAATAAATTTGAAACAATAATAAAAGATCTAGTAAATTTAAAAGTCTAGTGAACCGCTTCATTTGAAACAATGTTTTGCTTTAAAGTCCTCTTCCATGAAAATAAAATTTACAATTTTCCATAAATATTTAAATTTTAAAGGAAAATATCTTAAAATAGGGGAAACTAACGTTTCAAAATAAATTATTTGAATTTATTTTAGCGTTTTCACAACTTATATCCTTTTTAAATGGATAACTATAGAGTTTTTCCTGTTAAAATATTTAATTTTTGAAGGTTTTCATCTAGTTAACAATAGTGAGTCGAGCAGTCTACTCTAGTAGAGAAATGGAGAAATAAGCGTTTTCGGCTATAAATTCGCTAATTACTCGTAATTATTCGATTTTAAAGCTTTGAAAACTATCTTAAGTTACTCCCCGACTCGGAATACGTCTATACGTCGAGTTTGGTTTCGGTCCGTGGCCTATTTCAAGAGATTACCCCGGACATACATACATACATACATACATACACACATCGCCCGTTAGCCTTTTATTTATACAGAGACTAGCGGATATGCCCGGCCTTGCACGGGTGGCGTAATTTGTTTCCGACCAAGATTCAGACCCTGCTTGGCGCCTTGGCGAAGCCGCCGCACTTGGCGACTGAGGAAACTTCGACGCATGCGCTGTAGTACTATTTTGTTTTGTTTGTATTGAAGATGGTTCAATGCATGGTTCAATGGCGGCTGAAGATGGTGAAGTAGTGAAATTATTGCAATTCCATGATTATTACTGATGCACGAACCTCAAAGGTAAGAGTTCTTCCCCATTATATATTTCGATGTTATGTGTGATTTATAATGGTGTTTTCCTTACGTTGTAAGTTCTAATGTTTTAAACGAAACTCTCCGACACCTCGTGTTTCGTAATTCGCTACTTCTGCCTGCCCTATAGATCAGATGCATGTAATAAGTTTTGTTTTTATTCAAGGAAGTCTGGGATGAAATATCCTAGTCCTTTTTTTTTAAGTTTTTAAAATTTAATTACATTATTAATTACTCCCGCAAATAGTAAAGTGATCAGGTTAGCAATCTTTAAATATTTTAGAGTAGATATTAGCTTTAAGCTTTGTTTTCTTCCTTTTACGTTTTCAAATCCATTGTTTTTGTTTACTTTATTGACCTATTAGTTTATTTAAACATTTTGATTGGTATGTATGGATGAGAATTTTCATTTGCAGTTGTTTTCTTTCTTTTGTTTTGAATATTAAAAAAATACTTACTAGTTTTTTGTGATTTCAATGAAAACTAAAATTTTATCTATGGTAATGAAAAACATCAATATCCTTTATAGTGTATTATGCTAATGTTAAACAAATTCACATTCAAAGTATTTGTTCTTAAATTTTGGGAACCTTTTTGAAAGTCCTCCAGCCAAAATGTATAACCAGTGCTCATATAGCATTGTGTGTAAGTGTTATTAGTACTGAGCTTTAAATAAACCAGGCGTGCAAACTTCCTATACTTTAACATTATGATAATTGTTATTAAAGAGTTTATAATCAATTGATTATATAGCTCAGTAGTCGTCATTTCAGCTCTATGGGTAATCATGGCAGCTGGAACACTCTTTTTAAAGCTGTTTCGGTACTTCTAGAGTGGCAGTGAATATAAACTTCCCCTTAATTATTATCATTAGTCCAATTCAGGCTTAAGGCAACTGACTTCCTGGTATTACCTGACCCGTGAACCTTGCTTATAGTTTGCTCTTTGTTTGAATTCAGTATAAGTACTACATTAACCAGGAGAGGTTTTTTTTGAATGATTCTTTGGAAAATCCAATAAGAAACTTTTCTCGGATGTTTCCTTATCTGAAGAGTGTACAACTGAAACCTGTTAACCTACGAGTTAAAAGTTCTGATATTTTTTTTAGAAAAAATCCCATTTGAATTTAAGGTTTTCTTTTTATCAATATTGCAATAATTATTTTTTTATGAATAACATGATGTTTTCAGAAATTTAAAATCAAAACCAAAAACAGTGTACACATTTAAGATTTTTAAAAACCAAATATTTGAAATTGAGGCATGGTTAATGTGACCATTTATTTTTTGACTCAAAACGGGACATTGGTTTATTTAGGTTAATTAACAGGTAGTCAATAAAAAAACTTCTTAAAAGTTATTTATTCAGAAAAAGTCAGTTAGCTTAAAAGTTACAAATAAAAAAATATATATCCGAAACGTTTAGTTATATTTATATTTATCAGAGGAACAAATTTGCTTTAAGCTGGTGATGATTTTAAAAGTAAGAATGAAACTCATTTTCTCTCGCACGTTTTTTATATTCACCTTAATTTTCAACATCGCTTTTAGAACTGAAATTTGTAACTGGGTCTTCTCAAATGTCCACAATTTGTTCATCATAGAAAATACTCTTTCTACTGGAGCATTTGTAGCAGGCAAACATAAAATATATTAAATTAAAATAGAAAAGTTTTCATGCTGATTTGAAGATTGTTGGCTTAAAAGTGTTTGAATACTTCCACCCAATGAGTTTCCGTGGAAACATTTAGAATATTCCATTCGGTTACTTTCTGCGATGGCGATGTAATGTAGTTACAAATTAACGAAAATTCGCCAAAAACACTCAAATTTTCACGCGGTTTCAAAAAAAGGGGCAATTTTGCGTCCCAGAGTTCATTTCGGGGACACCGGGACTCGTAACTCTAAAAAGGGATGGTTTAATTGAAATATGGGAATCAAATTTTAAAAGCGTTAAGGAATAAAATATCCCTTCCTAAGGCTTTTCAGGGATACAATGATAAACATTTTATATTCTAAATCTAATATATAATTAAAGTGAATGTGTGTATGTGTTTTTAATAAGAATCCACTGTTTTCTTCCGATCTGCACTAAACTTGGTATACCCACTTAAAGAAACCCAAAGAAAAACATAGGCTATGTTTCAAAAACCTTTAATGACCCCTTGACCCTCTTTTGACCCTTTTTATTGTCATTTTGCTGAAATAGCTTTATTTCTCCTCCAAAAGAGATAATCTGTTTACCCCATTGTTACAAGAAATACATAATGCAAAGTAACGAGTTTTTAAAAGAAAGACTAGATACAAGTCTATTAATAATTTAAAAATATAAATAAATGAAATTTTAAACTTGGTAATTAAGTACATTTAACATTTTTATATGAAAGTTCATCTAGCTTTTAAATAAAGTGTCATGGAACGACATTGTTGTATAGGTAAATAGTTACCATGGAAACGAAAATGTAAATAAAAACGATCTTAAATTGCAGCTTCAAGAAAAATTAAAATCCTGTATGAGTAATCAAGGGTCAAGGGTTCTAAATAGGCATATTTTTAGTAATTTTTGGAGATTTGTTTTTCTAATTTTTTTTAATGGGGATCATGAGGTTAAATGTAGAAAGGCGGGGCATTTCAGCTAGTTATAACTAAATTCTGTGTCAGATTTTGAAACAGCTTTGATAAGAGTCGACCAGCCGCCATATTTACCCACAGTTCAAATAATGACACACAACCACATAGAACTAATGTGAGCTGTGGGTAAACATGGCGGCTGGTCGACTCTTATTGAAGCTGTGCCCAGATTTCTATTCTATTTTTAACTCTTCTATTCTATTTCTTTAATTCTATTTTTCAGACTTATGATGTCAACTACAGATGGCCTGGCATTTCAGCATTTGATTGAATTTGCTTGAAAAGATTGATACAGAAGGTAGGCCGAATAAGTAAGTATATTGATTTTAGATGAATTTTTTAAAATTTACCACTACTTTTTTAAACATATTTAACATGGCATTTTTTAAATAAAAATTGCTGCAATACATGTACCATATCCAATCATTAGAAACAATTCTTACATGAAATTCTTTTTATCACAATGGCAATGTGTAACCAACAAATGGACAATTCCATGGTGTTTGACGGTAAGTTAGTAAGAAATTTTCAAACAAAAGTTGGAATTTTTAAAGTTAAAACATTTGAAGTGGTCCAATTTTTTTACTCAAAAGTAATTGCCTTCTTCTTAATAATAAGCCATTTAAGCTTGGCTTGGGCAGAGACTGGATGGACCCCCTGACGAGAGTGGTCCTCGTCATATTGAACGCCTTTATTGAATATTGTTTTAATTGTTAAATTTCTTTTGCCTTTCATATTGATTTAATTTCTATTCTAGCTAAGTGTGCATTTTAATTGTAATTGAGTAGCATATTTTAGAGGTGTAGACTAAAACTTTTTGTACAATACTAAAATGTATTTGAAATGGGCTTGGGGTCCTGCCTTCTCTTTAGGAGGCGTCAGAAAGTTGGTTGGGTATATGGCCGTAGTCTGTGCTTTTTGGTTTAAATCAGTTGAACACCCGATCAACTGATTCACAAATATTAGCAAAGCCCTGATCTGTTAAATTTGATAGTCTGAGCACCTTGGTCAACTGATTTAAGTGAATTGGAAACACCAGAGCTGGCAAACAAGCAAAACCGCTGTCGATAAAAAAAGCTCAATCGTGATTGGTTGACATCGTTTTGATTGATGAATTTGACAGGAAAGAAATTTGCAAAAAAGTACAACACAAGAAGCGTTTGGATTGTACTTTAAAGTCAATGATTTTTAATGAAAATTAATGAAAGAATATGAAACTTTAAGTTTTGAGTAATACACAGGGTTGCTGATTTTTTTGATTTTTTAAAAAAATCAAAAAAATCGGATTTATTTGATTTAAATCGGACTTTTTTTTTTATTTAAATCAGATTTTTTTTATTTAAATGAATTACTAGTTCTGTACTTCATGAAACTGGTTAATAATATTCTGATATTGTAATTTCAATGTGATATAATACTTTAGCATTACTTAATTACCCAATTTTAGTCTATTTTATACATTAATTAAGTAATTGAATTAATTAAGAGAAGCAGTTCACACTGGTATCTCACTGATGAGAAGCCCATTCGAAAAGGGTAAATTGTACTCAATAACTAAAATTTTTATCCTTCTTTTTATAACTATTTTTGCCAAATTCTGATATTAATATTGAGTTTGAAAATAAATTGTGACAATGATTACTAAAAACATCATGCCTCATTTTTGTTTAAAATAATACAGAATTTAGTAATATTAGTTTTTTTTAGTAATTTAGTAATAAATTTAAGTATAAACAATAGAGAAAAATACTTTAATTACTAGAAATAATAATTTAAATAAACATTGGACTCGACAACACACACCTCAAGAATACTATGAATCAAAAATATTTTATTTCTAAAATACTAATCTAATTTCGATTATATTGACGTGAAGTGTATTTAAGCAGATAGCTGATGACGGACGCCACCATGTTTTTGTTTTGTAATCGCAGCTCCAGCCAGACTCGATTCTGATTGGTGATCCAACCCAGATCACTGCTCTGAGCTTTGATTACTTACTTAACACACAGTGGTCAACTGATTCAAGGTGCTTCGGAATACCAAATCAAGCTGATTTGTGCTAAGAGATCCTGATCACAGGTTGCCAGAGGCTTCAGCCGATAGAGGCTCAACAGACACCTTAATAAGTGTCTAGTCGGTGTTTGTGAGGTTTTCAAATTTGAGAAAAACAATTTATTATTCATTTTAAGATAAGACATTTTTCTGCTAGTGACATACATAACATAAAGAAAGAATGTAAGAAGGTATTAAGTCCATAAAAATTAAAACTTGTGGATTATTTGGTAATTAATAAAAGCTAAAACATGCTTTCTATCATTTTATTTCTCAGCATATTTATATTAGCATTTTTAAGTAAAAATTACTGTACAGTATAAATATCAAATCATTTGCTACAATTCTTATGAGACGTTTCTTGGAATTTTATCACAATGGCAAAATGTGCACTAACACAGCACTGTATTAATGTTTTATACAGAAAATACGTTATAGGGTAGGTGGGGGTAAAAATCTGCACGAGGCTAAACCACGCACTACGATTTTGTTAATGATAATTGTTAATGATCGATTCAAAAGTTGAAAACCAGGTGGTTGGTTATTGTGACCTATTGTTCTACGAAAGTTCGTACCCCTAAGTCAAAGTTTGTTTTCCATCATTTTGATGTAATTTTTCTGATCTTTTACTTAAACATTACATATAATAGGGCTTTAGGAGAAATACAAACAAATGGCCCAATGATAAGATAGCAATTTAACTTCAGTTTCATTTTGAAATAATTGACTCAACATGTCTCTTAAAATAAAAAGGCTTGTTTTTCAAAATGAAGTAAAACGGGGCAAATCCACGCAGCTTAAAAAGCTCAGGAATTCGTCCCAAAAGGAAAAATGTGACTACTTAATCCCTAAAGAGGTTCATAAAGGTTTCCGAGATGCCAACCCTCTACCTGAAACCATCCTTTCTCCTTTTTGAAAGATATATAAGCAATCTGAAATGAATTGCTACAACAGGTTGACAATTTTCATTAAAACTGATCATATTTATATTTAATATTGTTGGTTGGCTTAGAAATATTAAAACATTAAGAGGATTATTTCTAGTGTTTTTATAAAGAAAAATTCTGTTTATCCATGTTTATTTCACTTGGGCACCAAGATTTGCAAGTGTGGATCTTTGCCCCATTTTACGAGGCAAAGGCCCGCGATTTTTTTTCTACTAAATTGTAAATTTCTCCTAAAATACCATCGATAAGAGTTAAAACTTGGATTGGTTAGGTAGAATCTCAATCTAACATCTCCAATTGAAATTTCGGGATTACCAGCCCCCTTTCGACAACAATGTTAAAAATACTGAAAATTTCGTTGCTTTGCCCCCACCTACCCTCTAATATCTTACCTTAATTCACACTTTAGTTTGTACTTAAATTAGGTTATAAATAAAATACAAGAAATTGCACTGATCATTCCATTGTGCTGATTGATCATTCCATTCCTTACCCATGAGAATGTAACACAAATTTTGAAACACAAAACATACATTTAGAATTAGGTTTTCTGGTCCTTGTTTTAGATCTTAAACAAATCAGAATTAAAGCAAAAATATAAGCTTGACATAGCATTCAGCAGTTTCTGTGCATAGTGATTTGATAAAATATTTACATACCAAATAAAAGCTTAAGAGGTGGACAAAAGTAAAAAACAGTAACTGGGAATGACCTAAGTCTTTTTGCAATCAACTTTCCTTAGCTTAAGATACTAACATAAAACCATACATATCGTTCCTATGCTAATTGGTAGAAATATGCCCCCACTTCACTTGACTAACATAAAATCCAACAATTTGCATTACATTTAGTAGAGTTGACTGTATTAAAATTTATTGTAAAAGCTATAGTAATAATTAATGTCCTGTAGCATTTCTTTTATTTAATTCTATATTTTTACCTATGTTTCTTGCTCTTCTGATTTTTTTCATTGTGACTTTCAGAGGACGGCCTGATGGTAATCTTTGCCCAGAACGCACAAGACATTTTCGTCTGGCAATAGAGGTTGGCTGAACTCCAATTTTTTTCCTGTTAAAGGACGGATTTCGAAAAACAAATACGTTATCAAGGACTACGAGGACATACTATGTTTCAAGGACAAGGCAAACAAGAGGTTGACGGAATCCCTTCTTGAATAGGCGAATTCCAAAAGCTTTTGAACGAAATACTCTTCCCAAACTCCTATAAAAAACTCGCAAAGAGCAACAACGTTGAATGCTCTGGTACGACTTAGTATGGCATCCTTGAGCACTTTTATTTTTCCCTCGGAGAAATTATTGGTATTGTTCCGTGTTATAGTGTGCTTTTCTCTATGAGCAGCCATTCCTTTCTTCTGTTCATGAATTTCAGGAACCGATTTGAAAACTCCAAATATCCGGCATTTAGCAAATTTTGCTTTGCAGATTCTTAATTGACTTCTGAGTCAGCATACATCACCTATAAAGTAAAGTAAGCCTAATTATATTATACTTTTGTTGATTTTTTTGTTGATACTTTTGTTGATAATGTTAATTACAATTGATTAATACTATAATTTTTGTAATTCTTTACTTCATGGGTAAATTAGGTACTTATTTATAAATTTGCTTATCTGTCTGTATCACTTAATACTTACTGTATTTCTAGTGTGTATACATATTGTGGGCCCAATGATAAAACCACAAATCTGTATTCATTCGATTCGGAAAACTATTTTGAACTTTAGATACCTAAACAAGTCTTCCAAAATATTTGTTAGTAAAAAGTTAATGTGTATAGTTGATTAAGAGTTGTGTATTCTAACTTACTAAATTTGCACATTCTTGGCTTTGTCATGCTGACACTACATATAATGTTCTGCATTTGACTGCTAATTATCCACCAGATGCAATGTTATCATGTTTGTTTTAATAAATGTTATTCTTTTAAAAAATATCTTTGTAATCACTGTGTCCAATTAGGGGGCGTACAAAAAGTGAGGTCAAAAAGGGGGAGGTGGTCTAGCACTATCTCACCAGAGGTAAGGGAAGTCAATTAAAATCTCACATCAACCTTTAATTTAGAGAACATATGTTTTTCTTTTCTTTTTTAGCACAATTTTAATAATTATGTGCAGATCATTAGCATTGCAGCAAAATCTCACTAAGGGGGAAGGGGTCCAAATTTTGGGGGGAAACCTCATGTAATTTATGGCTGTCCCCTTATGACTTGACTGTGTGTGTAAAGTTTAATAAAGGGGCTGTACATAAATATCTCACCCCTCCCTGCCCTATATTTGTTACAAATTGTCACACTTCACCATACCCCTTTCTTTTTTCCCTCATGCTCCTATTGAAAATATAATTTTATAATATGAACTAAATTTTCCACAAAAAAAACTTGTTTTTGAGTTTTGATTTCTAGTGTGTTAGCTCTCGAACAGAATAATATCTTAATGTAATGAAATTGAGTAACATGTTTAAGGCTTGAAGGTAAAATCACATCTTCCTTTATTTTTTGTAATATTACTTCCTTCCTATGCAAAGTAAATTTGCTAGTTCCTTTAGAACTAATCTTTCCAGTCTTGAATAATTGTGGTGCCATTTTTGGAAATTTTACAGGAGAGACAAACTTCTCATGTCCACAGTTCTAAAGCTAAAATTTTTTTTAAAATTTTTAGTTGTAGGTATAACCGCCTAGAATTTGATTAGTTTTCGATTCCAGGTGCATTACCCTGGGCGTAATTACACTAATTAGGTTGGAGTGAGCTGATTTTGATGCAAAAACTCGATTTTTCATGCTTTTTTCAGTTTTTTGTTCAATTAAATTGTGTGAAATTAGTTTTTTTTTCAGTTTACTTGTTAATATTTGTGTCTTTACGAGTTTTAAATATATGACATCCACTTAAATTTTTCAAATCTGAAATTTCACACACACATTTTTTTTTTGAGATCACAGTTTTCACCTTTTCATCTAATTTTGGGTTGGAATGAGCTGGATTTGAGCTATATCCCTTCATCAGGTTATGAAGGACCCTCTGAACTTTCAAAATATGCAAAAAAAAGTAAAAATATGGAATGAGCTGGTTTTTATAGCAAGCACCTCAATTCTTAAATTACCCTGACATTGGAAAGCTCATTTAATGATGATATAGTTATTATTCATCAAGAACATTAGGTTCTCATATTTAGATATGAAATAAAAAAACTGTTCCAAAGACAATTAAAAAGATTTCCTTCTCCCAAAACCACAATCATGCAAAAAAAAATATCTAACTTAAATTCTTCCCTTTCTTCTTTGAAAGGAAAAAATAAAAAGAACGATTTATCAGCATCTGAGCCTTTAATAACACTCACAGATAGAAATATTATTTTGGAATAAAAGAAAAGAATAAAGTTCTTTATCGTCTGTTTGTTTACATTCTGGAACACATGTTTTAAGCATTTAGTCGGAATTGGAACCATGATTCGACTCATGTAAAACAAAAAAGAATACTGGGGATTTTTTTACAGCATCATGCAATCTGGTTAGAATGGTTAATGATTTTAGGAAGAAAAATAATCTTACCTTTGAGGATTTCCAGTTTGGTGATAATACACCCATGCTGTTTTGGTTATTGAAGAAAAATATTTTTTAAATCGTTCAGCTTCCTCTTCAGTTGATAAATCTAATCTCCAAAAAACGACATCTTTAGTTGTTTTTTCATCTTCTTTTATGTTTGGATATTACTTTTTACTTCGTAAAACGTTGACTCCATAGCCCCCGCAAAAATATCAAATGTTTTATTTTTTTCCTATCAGCGCGTAATGACGAGAAAATATATTAGCAGCGCATGCGTCGGATTAGAGTACAATGGTAACCCCTACGCCTCGCCTGTCCATTCGCCATCACTCCTCATCTCAGGCGCCAAGCAGGGTCTGAATCTTGGTCGGAAACAAATTACGCGCACGGGTGGAGTGTATAATTTTTTTTAAATTAAATTTTCTCAAAATATATTTATAATTTTTAAATCAGAAATTACCAATCATCCCGGTATCCCAGACGCCTTTTCCTATCCCGGTGTTCCCGGTGATTTTTTCCTATTCCGATGTTCCCGGTAATTTTTCATACCCCGGTGTTCCCGGTAATTTTCCTTATACCGATGTTCCCGATCATTTTCCTTATCCCGATGTTCCCGATAATTTTCCTATCCCTATGATCGAGGTAATTTTTATGTCCTGGTAATCCCGGTACTTTTTTCCTATCCCGATGTTCCCGGTAATTTTTCTTTTCCCGGTGTTCTCGGTGTTTGTAGCGGATATGCCCGGCCTTGCACGGGTGGAGTGTATATATTTCTTTTTAAAATTAAATTTTTTAAAAATATATTTATAATTTTTAAATCAGCAATTACCAATCATCCCGGTATCCCAGACGTCTTTTTCCTATCCGTGTTCCCGGTAATTTTCCTATCCCGATGTTCCCGGTACTTTTCCTATCCCGATGTTCCCGGTACTTTTCCTATCCCGATGTTCCCGATAATTTTCCTATCCCGCTGATCGAGGTAATTTTTATGTCCCGGTAATCCCGGTACTTTTTTTTCCTATCCCGATGTTCCCGGTAATTTTCCTTTTCCCGGTGTTCTCGGCAATGTTTCCTAGTAAATTAATGAGTCTAGTGAACAAAAATAACAAATTTGAAACAATAATAAAAGATCTAGTATATTGAAAAGTCTAGTGAACCGCTTCATTTGAAACAATGTTTTATTTTCCAAGTCGTTTTCCATGAAAAAAAAATTACAATTTTCCATAAATATTTAAATTTTAAAGGAAAATATCTTGAAATAAAAGAAAATAAAGTCACGAAATTAATTATTTGAATTTATTTTGGTGTTTTTACAACTGATATAGTTTTTAAATGGACAATTATCGAGTTTTTCCTGTTAAAATATTTGATATTTGAAGGTTTTCATTTCGTTCGCAATAGGTAGTCAAACGGATCTACTCTGGTAGAGAAATGGAGAAATAAGCGTTTTCGGCTATAAATTCGCTAATTACTCGTAATTATTCGATTTTAAAGCTTTGAAAACTATCTTAAGTTACTCCCCGACTCGGAATACGTGTATACGTCGAGTTTGGTTTCGGTCCGTGGCCTATTTCAAGAGATTACCCCGGACATACCCACATACACACACACATACATCGCCCGTTAGCCTTTTATTTATACAGAGATTAAAAAAAGACAACGATGTTTTAATAACCCTATGAATCCTTATTAAAATAGGTATGTGAAGGGAATAATTTTATAACTATTTCATTCTACAATTTCCAACAGGCCAGCTGAAATTCGAAAATTGCCGATATATTATTTACTCAATCAAATATCAAATCGATATGGATTCACAAATGAGCAAACGAGCAAAAATTCACATAAATATTTTTCCACCAACAAAGTTTGTTTTTCCGCTACAAATGAGGTATTGTAAGAAAAATACTTTTACAGGTGCCCAGAGTGAGTGATTTCCTCAATTAAAATCAGTGCTACGAATCAGTGCTAACAGAAATAGGTTTACTTCCTCAGTCTTTTTCTATAAAAAAACCGGAATAATTAATTTAAATGTACTCTTATCAACTGAAAATTTAAGCTAATAGTTTTTATTATGCTTTTAAGGAAAAAAAAGTGAATATTTGTTTCTGAGAAGAATATTTTAATAGAGTAAACTATGAAAAAAATGTCGTTAACGTGTTCTGAAATTAAAAAAAAACTATTACTCTTCTAAATTTTTGAGATTTAACACCGTTGAGCTAGTTTGATGCTTAAGATAGTTAAATCCTTATGCTAAATCTTAAAGAAGATTCCTGTCATAAACCATGAGAAAAAAATATCTTTAAGTTTCGATCCCCAACAACGGATAAATAATTTGAGCTTGGTTGAATTAAAAGGTTAACTGTCTCTATTTTTTTAAACTTTTGAAGTGGGCACCTCACTTCTCCCAAATTCGAACTAAATGCCGGTTTCTCTTTCTTACTCCCATACATTTGACGCACACAGCATAAGTCATCGAACGCAATGAAGAATTCACAAAGAAGGCTGTCTGGCGCACACGACGAGGCGTAATATCTTTATTGAATGTGCACATTAGTTTTTACAACACTGCTTTTATCTTAAACACGTGCTCGTAAACTGCCCCCTTGCGTTTACGACAAGGCGTCGTAAAGATAGCGACGGAAACCGAAAGGGCCGCCACTCGTTAAAGCTCTGCAAAAACGAAGCTATCTCGTTCGCTTAGTTGGTCCTCTCACTCGTTGCATCTCGGCATTTTTCTGGGGATGTAAATGCTGCACTTTATGGGAGGGTTTTTCCTACTGACCGAACACACAATAACGGATGATTGCTGGTAAGAAAGTATGGTCCTATCCTATAGTGACCACTACTGATGCCATGTGATCTAGTTCCTATTTTCTATTCCCTGTTATACAACACATAATGTCATACATCTCTATATTATACAACACAATGCTATACAACTCACTATGTTTTGCATCTCTATGTAATACCCATACAATGTTGTACCCATACAACTCACCCATACAACTCACAATGTTGTACATCTCTATGGTATACAACTCAGAATGTGTTATACAGCTCCCTATTCACAAAAATAAGGAAGTTTGAAGAACTTCATAATAAATAACTAAATTTTTTTTTGCTTGGAATTTAAATTTCTCGTACAGATAAAATATGAATTAGTTATTAAAAATTTCATTTATATATCATAATTTTTTTCCAACAATCCACGCTATGAAGACTCAATGACGTTTATTTGGAAGCGAAGCATAAAACCCATCTTTTTCAAAACCTTTTGTTCTATCTCCATAAACTTTTATAATGTCAAGAGAGCAATATAAAATAAGAAAATCCATGTATTAAAACATTTATTTAAAAAAATCAAAGATTTGTGGAGAACATTTTTAATTTTTTTCTTATTTTATTAATATGTTTTTATATGAATAGTCATACAATACGTTTTGTAATTTTTAAAAATGATTGATATGTATTTGTCAGGTAAGTTCATGAATTATTTAATGGCTAATGATGAAATATTTTATGAAACTCATATTTTCCACAACATTAATGTTACTTAATTTGGTTTGCTTTACATGAAAAGTATCAGAGGAGACTATACAAAATTTGCAGTTATTTATTCGTGTGGCACATTAAAAATAACGTTTTTGATAGGAATCTAATTTTCGGTTTTCTTTCCCTTAAATTCCTATTCTTTACTTGTAATCAATAAATTTTTTCTTCTTTTCTCTTGTTTATAAACTGAAAAATAAACTCTATTAATATGGTTTACTTCCTTCCAATAGAATTAATCTCAAACCCTCAACCAGTGCAACACAGAAACAATACCATCATCTATCAATGCAAAAAGCTAGTGAGATGATGAAAAATCAATTCCTCCAAAATCATTAAACCCTGAAAAGGAAACGATGACAAAGGTATCTCACACAAGAAAGGAAGTGAATGTGGTCCCCAAGGCGCAAATATCCCCATATTGAAAACGAGTTTCTCTTAAAAGAAGCGGCTCAAAAAAGTTCCCGCAAGAATGGTTCGGCTGTCAATATTTGCCCCATTCCTGATGTTGGATCAAACATCGCGGTCTCTCCGTCACACAGGGCTGTTATGCAGATGAGGCGAGGGGATTTCTCGCCAAGGCTGCCTCTGGATTTCCTGATTTAAACTATGATGGAGCTAAATATTGCTATGAAACCTTTAAATAAGTCACTGGATGTCACATAATGTTGTTTCCAATGGTGTACGTGAAATATTTTACTGGTTAAAACCATATTTCAATAATATTTCAAACAATATCCACAGTATGGAATTTTTTGTTAGATATAGTATTATACGAGTTTTAAAAGACTACTTTAGAATATTTTCTTCTGTGAAACCTATGTGAAATTAAATTTTTACTTCTTAGTTATTGAATAGCATCTTCTACTAACATTTTAATTTAATTTTTTAAATATTTGAACTTTTTTATAAAGAATCAAAGTATTACATAATACACATAAACATAATATACATTACAAATGATAATAACACAAAACACAAAGCAAAAATTCCGTACATAGGAAAACATAGAAACAAAAATAGTTGTGCATTGCCAAAAGAGCAGAAGGCTCGTCCATCCGTTCATGGTACCTTAAACCTTTAAATGTATACTTTATCTGAGTTAAACAACAAAAGCTTAGGATGATTATATTTCGTTATTTCAAATAAAGTTTCAATATTATAGTTGGGTGGCTTATTACAAAAACCTTCAAAATGTGATACTTTCATGAAACTTTCAGGAATGTTAGATAATCATATGAGAACTAAAAAATCGATGGGAGCCCAAAATTTTAGGGCGTGGTTTGACCGTTATGACGTCATAACAAGATGGCGACCAATGGCCTATATTCGGTTCTTTTAATGACAGAAAGACATTTTTGGGGTCAAATATTATGTTTTAAGGGTCAAAAAACACGATTCTGATGACAAAACGTGCAATTTGTTCTAAAAAGTAACTTAAATTCAATAAAAGTAAAAAATAGTATTACAGTCAATCGACAGTTGCTTCAAAAAATTTATTTAGAAAAGGTATCTTTTTCGACGGTTTTACTTGTTTTTTGGGGTGCTGATTCCGAATATCTAGTTCATTTCCACGTGGAAGGTCGGCTTCATATTAAAAACCGCAAAAAAATGTGAAAAAATCGCCAAATTTTTACTGCATCTTCGGGTTTTCGCTTATATTTAAAAAAATATAAGTTTCTAAAAAATTATTTGAATTACAAAGTTGGAGTTAACAAAATTTCCTACAAAATGCACCACTAAATTTTATTTTCTGAATAATAGTGTTCATGTTATAACGAATTGAAAAACAGATAATTTTACACAGCATTATTTAAACAGAGGATGTTTGTTTCTCTGTTTTTCAGTGGGTTATAACGGCAAAACTATTCTTCGGAAAACAAAAATTGAATAGTGCATTTTGTAGGAAATTTTATTTACTCCAACTTTGTAGCTTAAAAAGTTTTCGAGAAACTAATATTTTTTGAAATATAAGCGAAAATCCGAAGAAAGAGTAAAAATTTTGCGATTTTTTCGCATATTTTTGCGTTTTTTGATATGAAGCCGACCTTCCATGTAAATGTTAACTTGATATTCGGAATCAGCACCCCAAAAAACATAGAAAACCGTCGAAAAAAATAACTTTTTTACAGATTTTTTTTGACGCAACTGGCAATAGACTTTATTATTATTTTGAGCTTTTATTGAATTTTAGTTACTTTTTAAAACAAATTGCACGTTTTGTCATCAGAATCATGTTTTTTGACCCTTAAAACATAATATTTGACCCCAAAAGTGTCTCCCTGTCTTTAAAAGAACCGAATATAGGCCCCTGGTCGCCATCTTGTTATGACGTCATAACGGTCAAACCACGCCCTAAAATTTTGGTCTCCCATCGATTTTTTAGTTCTTATATGATTATCTAACATCCCTGAAAGTTTCATGAAAGTATCACATTTTGCAGTTTTCGGGCATTTTTATGTAATAAGCCACCCAACTATTAATTGGTTTTGTTATGAAATCCTATAATTAGTTTTTTTAATAATGATGAATATAACTTAAGATATTTGTAAAAAAATGCTACACACAGTATAGTTTCATTTTTACGAAATCATTAATTTATAATTTCATAAAATCTTATGAGTATTAATAATTTTATAAGTACTCAAAAACTATGAGATTTTCCCCCTTTTGAAATTTCGAAACACATGTAACAAAGCTTAACTTCGAATGATCCAGTCACTTCTTTCAAAGATATTTTCATTAAAAATGAAGTTATATACTAAAATTTTGAAAATTAATTTACAACAAAGAAATACCATTCAGTTTAAATTGATCGATTGCCGCTGGCTTCAATCCTTCATACAGAGTATGAAATTTCTTGGGTTATTTCAACACAATAACATTCAGTGTACTAGTCAAAAATTTCCGCCAAAAGGCGAAAACTTGCCAAGCGTAACACACCACACCTTTGCTACCTCGGGGCTTTAAAATTCCGCCGCACTCCATACACCCTCGAAACCATCTCTGGGCTGGAATCCCCGACAAAAGCCATTGTCAACATCTCCTTTTCAATCCTCCTCCTCTTGCGACAACACTCTGTTTGCACTGCTGGCAAAGAAAGCTTAATGTGGCGCTAAAAACGCTAATTACTTGGCGACGCCCGTTGGGATTCAATGGATGATTCGCACCTTGCCTATGCATGTATGCATAGGTGTATAAGGATATTTTAGTAATTTGCATGCTTCAATTAAATCTCGACGATGGGATTTCTTGGAAAAGGGAGTGGGAGTCTCTCTCTTGTAATTGAAGTATGGTTTTGTATGTATGAAAGGTCTTAGTTAAAAGTAGATATGAGTTAAAATGTCGTGAAAGTATTACTTAAAGGTACACTTAAATAATCTTAGTTAAAAGGGATGCATTTTGATTGCGTTAGTGATAACATAAAGGCATTCTAATTTTGAATACAAGTATCGAATATTTTTTTAAAGGATCAAATTTCTAGCATGTTATCGAAACATGGATATTAACACAGCTATACAACAGCATTATAATTTAACGTTATAGGAAAAGCGATAAATCGGGCAATATTAACAACGTCTGAAGGGAGGAAGGCAATGTTATAAATTCAATGACATATGCAAAGGAGTATTTCAATTTCAATATTTGCTCATCTTGAATACTACTGTAGGTCAATAATTTCGAGTGTTAAATCTTCTACCTGTGTCTTTAAACTGTGTCTTTAAACTGTGATTTTCAATGAGGGTTGTAAGTAATGATATCTTTTTCCAGTTCGCTGTTTTTTCTGTCAGTTCATTTATGAAGCTTGAATTGAATTCTATTGACTGTTTTGTATCTACGAGTTTTTCTTTTATGTACTTTTTAAGATCTCTGAACTTCTCATCAATCACTTTCTTTAATACGGACATTATCATCAGATTTGCTCTCATTTTGTTGAACAGAATCAGATTCGCTTTGGGAAATTAGAGCTGTTGACTTCGAAGTCGCAGGGTTAGTTGGGTTGGACAGGGACACGCAGCACATTTGGGACATTTCCATGTCAGTTTTTTTTTCAGCGGGGCAATACTACGCATGTTGGATGAAATTATTCTTGACAAGAACAACAGTTCATTACCTCCTCAGGATTAAAGAACCTTCAAAGTAGACTCACTGCATTTTAGATTTTTACTGAACCTTGTCAGGTGTTGTACATATACGTATATTAATTCTTATTCATCTGCATGTATATTATAAAAATATCAAGTTCTAAATAATCGTCCGGAAAGCTTTTGAATTTCCCACATAAATACCAAATATAGAAGCTTGCAAAAATGTGTCTTACACCAGCCAGCCAGCTGTTCCCAAAATACAGCAATAAGCTAAAAACATATAATTTATTTCATAGATATCCTGAAACTTCACTAACCAAATGACTCGACGACGTATCCTTTGCCCTCCTATTTAATTTCCGCCGTCAAAAACCGTCTTAATCGCGCTGTCTCGAGTGCCGTCAAGATGTCCGCTTAAGAGACTCCCATATGCATATGGATGAGAAGGCAAATTAGCCGTCGACGACGGACAATTGCCCCTTTCCCCCTTCCTGTCGAATTAGGCGACACACATTGTTGGCCAAAGGAGTTGCTTTTGACACACGACACAATAAACTCGGGGAAATGATCAGCTTTGTTCATTTAGAAGAGTGAGTGCCTTGATGTCGTGATTTAGTGCTTTAGAATGGTTGGCACGTACATGTTTTGTGTGAATTCTCTAACGTTTTGGGTTTTGTGAAAAACCAAAATGTTTTTTGTGTGTTTTACCTTTTCTTTATAGTATATCCTACCCTCGTCTTCAAGAAGGTGTAGTGTATGCCTCCTGAAAAAAAGCAGAAACACCCATATGAAGAAAAAAATATAACTACTTTTTATTTCTGAAGAACTCAATTTTCACTCAATTTTCATTAGTGTCATGTTTTATTCTGCTGTAGGTTTAAGAAAGGATTTTTTTGTAATCTTGTTTCCAGAAAGAAGCCTATTAAAAACTCGTAATTGGAATATTCATCATGAGAAAAGAATACAATATGGATTTATGAACTTGGATCGATATGTCCTGTTATGGACCTTGTTCCATATAACACCAATTAATCAACCAACCAATGTACAATAAATGATTTTGCTGAAAAAAAAATGTTTATTGTTAGACTAGCAATGTTCAACATGGTTTACTCAAAGCTAAAGGAACGACCTAAAAAGTTACAAGTTTTTTAAATATAGAATAATTACAAAATTAATAATTTTAATAGGTAGTTCATAGGATTAATAGAAATCCTTGTGTTATAGACTTTCGAATTATTGGAGTCTCACTGTAATATCAGTAACATTTTAATTTCAGAAAGAAATATTTCGCTGATGGTTTTTCTTTTCATCTACTACTATGCAAATTTCATCTGATCCAATCGCAGAACATTACTATTGATTTTATGAGGTCCTCCTAAGAAAACCCTGGCCTTTATCGCTCTTGTCCCTTTGATCTACGAGAGGAAGTCAGCTCCAAAAAGCGTAAAAGAGATCTTTTCACAAGTCTAATAATCTCTTAAGTGTGTTTTACTTTTTGGGCAGTCTTTGATTTCTTTCATCAATGCACCGGAAGCTTTTAGGGAGAATAAGAGTACAAGGAGGGGGGAGGAACTGCCCTTTTACAAGAGCGCCTTTTCGAGGAATAAAAAAGCTGAAATAATAGCGAAGGCGGCGGCTGGATGTCTTGGGTCCGTTCGAAAGCATCTTGGCTGAAGGAATGAGTTTTTGAGTGAGTTTTGAATTAATGAACTGGAATTCATTTTGTTGGAACTCGTGACCTAATTTGTTGAATAGTAATTTGTTCAATTACACACATGATTTGCTTGCTTGCTTACTTTCTTTTATACGGCTTGAAGCTTTTAGAATAGTTTCGTATAAATTGTCTCCCTATTTTTGCCTGTATCCGAAAATTTTATCAACCACTCACTGGGAATATAATTTTGAGCTGTTCGCTATTAGTACCTTTCGTCATGATATTAACCCCTTTTTCTAAATTTTCTAGAAAAATAAAAATATATCTTTAAGGAGCACCCTTATATGGGAAGCAAAGATGACAAAGCTGAAGTTAAGAATTATGTCATAGTACTTCTTAACCCGAGCAACACAAACGTTCAATATTCGTCCAATTGGTGTCATGTAGGTATGGCCAAATTTCGTATACTTTTAGTTGCAGGTGCGTAAACTTGACGTATTTGGTATGAGTATTCAGAACAAACATCTTATTCAGAACTTTGATTGAATTCATCGGATAAATTTGATGAACAATTAGCTAAATAAATAAATTATACTATGATTTTATAATGCCATTTTTTAACAATCGTGTTCAAATGTATTGAAGAAGCATTTGCGACAAAAGCTTCCATAGTAAGCTGTTTGAAATGCCAACAGTGGAAGAAATGTTGGGAATTAACTTGGAAAGGGCCCTTTCGAACGACCCACTCCTAGAATGAAAGGGAATTTTATGGGATTCCTTGGTTGCATTTTAAACCACGCGGTTGCGTTGCTGGAATCGTTGATGCCAAACTGCACGATGTGGATTACTCTTCGAGGTATTTCAGATTGAGATTTTTCTCACAAAGCACCCGTTATAGGCTGGAGTAAAGAGAAATGCTGTAAATGAAAATGTAGATGAAAGGAATTAAAAATAGTTTTGAAGTTTTAAGGGCTTTATACGATGCCAAGTCTATAAGATAGAGCTGTTGTGGAACTTAGATAATTAATATTGATCTTCTGAGAGAAACCTTCTTTTCCAGACCCCAGGCTGTTTATATCTTCCACCTTAAAAACATTTTGAGTTTATTATGCTCAAATCATTAAAAGCTGAATAGCTGCTAGTAAAAAGACTAATGTAAAGATAGAGATAATCCCTCATAAGTATGTACCTCTATTTAAAGTTGATAAATCTAAGAATAGTTAATTGCAAAAAGCAACAAAAAATCCCAATATGAACTAGAAAATTTTCTTTAATATAAAAATATTAAGGGATATTAAGGATTGCAATATAACGTAGTGGTTTTCCCTTTCTTAAAAACATACTTTCTTTAGTACCATCTTCCTCTTTTACATGTTACATCATCAGACATTCAAATCCCTCCAGATCAAAATTATCAAGCGCCTCTAAACATGTAATGTTATTTGAACCTATAATATTCCAATTGGATAAAAGCTCATTGGTAATTTAGAACTTTTGTTTTACGTTGCATAATACGCCAAATATTAAATAAGAAGTAAAATAAAGCCCTCTTAAGAGTTATTTAAAAAATAATCAGTGTTCAATTTATGGGTACGTACCCACTCCAAAATGAATTAGGAAAGAAATGATCTGAATTTGCTTACAAAAGTAGGAACTAAAAGACCACGGTCAATGGATAAGATTGCCTTGCAGTACCTCTGGCAGTACTTAGCAACGAGTTTCCTTGGTAGGTGGTAGTTTTATGTCAGGAGTGAGAAGCACTCTGAGGGATGCTTTTTCCAGGGACAGGTGGAATTGTGGGGTGGGGAGTCCAAGTGACAGCCGATGCCGCAGGCACTTAAGGGCGGACGGGTGGTAGTGTGAAGATAAATCAATTACCGATCCCTCAGGCCCAAGGGTAGGCCCTCACTCCTTAATTGTAGGCTACACGGTATTTCTAAATCGCAAAAATACATCGGATTGTGTGTAAAAGAATTTTGGAAATACCATGTGTGTATCCAACAGGTCTTGAAGCTGAGAAAGAAATTATCTTCTAATAATAGATAGGTTTAACTCCATTATTTATAATCAAGGTTTTATCAATGATACGTACTTATTTCATAAATGTACTTTATTCTTATATACTAGGGAGCTACCGCCCCCTGCTCGCTATCGCTCGCCAACCCCCGTTAACTGCTGACGCAGACACGTTTGAACCGCTTCGCAATTCCTCACAAAACCCTGCTCACTGCACTTACTCACTTTATAAAACATTCTTAAAACAGGGTTAGTACTTCTCCGGGGTATTCTTTCGAAAATGGTGGATATACATTCAGTAGCGGAAATTTAACAGTTCCTTTATGGTAACATTAATTGGCGGGTCGCCTTATAATTCCAAGAAAATTAACAACAGAGCAATGTAACATTTCTTTACCATTTCCCCAAGGTAATGTTTTTTTCACAGATCCATTAAGAAGCACTGAAACATCTCAGGAATAAATTTAACGTTCTTAAAATTTGTAACTATTTTCATCGATTGGCTGTGAAAAATGTAGTAATTACCGTAAACATCACGAAAATTTAGAATTTTATCTTCATGAGAACAAACAAACGTCGAAGTTGTGTCAGTTTCATAGCAATGACACGAATGTTTAGACTTCAAGCATTTTCGATTTTTATCTTAATTTCTAAAACAGTCCCCCGTGTTATCTAGCTGTTTGCATTTTGGCATTATGAAATAAGGTGTCACATTTTACTACCTTAAAAAACATACTTGCAAAAGAATATAAAAAAAAATAATAATTGTAAAAAATAAATGCAAAAGTTCAAAATTTCCGAAAGCGAGTTTATATTTTGTTGTAAATATTGTAATGATTAGGTTGCCACAACGACAAAGATAAATGTAAAAATATTAATTTGTTATTTAAAAAATAAAAGATAAATAGACGAGATTAGTGATGACGTTTTTTGTTTTGTTTGGAAACGTTGATTCGATCCGTGATTGGTTACATACGGATCCGTACTGTCCGTACAGTTCACGGAACCAATCACAGACTGAATTCACGTTTCCAAACAAAAACAAAAAACGTCACACTAATCTCGTCTATTATTTATACATAAGTTTTAAATATAATTAAAACCGTTTAAACAACAGAAATATAAATATCTCTCTATTCTAAAAAAAAGTTTTTAGTGAACGGTTTCCAGAGAAAGGCTTTTTAATTACTGAACCGAATGACACATACATGGTATCAAAATATCCGGATTCTTTCCGGATTTCCGAGTAAGCCCTTCAATTTTTCAAAAAAATTCTCAATTTTGAAATATTTCCATTTTTTTAGATAACGAATAAGGTCACAGTTACAAAGCAAGTACTGTCAATCAAATTATTATGCATCCAATCACAACGACCGATTGACGCTATATTTTAAGATGAAACAGGTTTTTTCACCTTTTAAAAAAAGTACTTTCTTGATGAAATATCACTCAAAGACTGATAAAAACATATTCTAAAAACTTACATGAACGCCATTTTATACTAAAATTTCACACTTTTTGTCCAATATTTATAATTTTTAGTCTGATTTTATCGAAATTAATTGTAAATATAGAGTGATGTTTTGTCTCTTATTATTTTCAATTGCTGAAAACGGTATTGTTTAACAAGTCTCGGTTTAAAAAAATATGAATGATAAACATTAGGCATATTATACTAACGAGTTACTTTAAAATAAGGGTTTTTGTTTTATCCGAATTACAATTACAATTAGTTATTCTTATGATCATAGATTAAAAATAATTAAAATGAATATTTTTAAAAACATTTCATTTAAATTTTTGATCGTTAATTTTTTATTAAAGTTCGAGTTAATATATATTCAAACTTTTAAGGGAAATTTATTCATGGAGGGGATTTGGTGAAGTATTTTTGGAAAGTTGGTTGACGTTTTTTCTGTAGATTGTTTAAAAGTTTTATAAAGTGTATCAAGTTCAGCGAGTTGGAATTTGTAGGAATTGCGAAGCAATTCCAAAAGGTCCTGCGTCAGCAGTTTACGGGGGTAGGTGAGCGATAGCGAGCAGGGGGCGGTAGCTCCCTAGTTGTTAAAAATAACCCAAAATATATTTTTTAAATTCGTGTTATAAATAGAAAGATGATTATTTAATTTATTTGAATATTAAAAACCAGTGAAATATGTTTTCAATTTTTTTTGAAATTCATAGTTTCTTGCTTTATAACTGCAACCTTATCCGTAATCTAAAAAAATGGAAATATTTTAAAATTGAGATTTTTTTTAGAAATTCTAAAGGCACTTTGCACATCCTCAAAAGAATCCGGACAGTTTGATACCAAATATGTGTTATACGGATCAGTAATTAAAAAGCCTTTCCCTGGAAACCGTTCACCAAGAACTTTTTTAGAATAGAGAGATTAGTTTATAACTTTAAAATTAATGAAATAAAGGCTGTAATGTAAAAGTAATTTTATGTCTCGCGTTAGATTGAACACCAGGACACCTAACAGGCCTTGCACCCCAGGGCCTTACGGTCATGAAAACGAAGATGGGCATCGACTCACTAGGGGTGTTGTGATAATATGGGTTTAGTTTTTTGTAGTAATAGTAATTAATATTTTATTTATACAAATAGTTTTTTTAACGACAATCGATCAAAGTAACCACTTCAAAACTGAGATATTTTCCAAATGTTTCAACAAAACCCCAAATGTTCCTGAGAGTACAGAAATGGATTTAGGAATAACCAGTTCCTTCTGGGTATTCGCATGCTTTCAAAAAGAACGATTCAGAAAAAAAACCATGAAACAGGGACCAAACTGGCCATCACTCATGAATTAAAGAAATGAATGTTAAAATCCTACAGAGTCCAAGGAATCATTTGTTATATCATCTGCGCATGACGTATTCATGACGCTCTAAGAATCAATCATCAGGACGGGTGCATTATAAGAGGCGGATGCCAGGGAGGTCATAATCTATAAGACAAAGAATATAAGGTCTTCGATTCCGCATTGAATAAGCCAATCTATATCCCATTCTAAAGATCATGCGGCCCATATAAATCTGGGTGGGAATTCATCATCCATCAAAATCAGACAGGTATACGAAGGCTGATATATATGGGATTCTCTATGACTCTTCTAAAATTATTGCTTTATATTGATTGTTTTGGTACGTATATCGTACCAATTGGGTACGATATTAGTACGTACTATTTACGAGTAAATTTGATGAACCCACGTAAAGTATTATCACAACCAGTGTTATTCTTAGGATATTTGGAGGAGTAAAAATACTGTTTGACTTTTTAAGGAGGCGTGAAATTCATTTATGAGGAGTGATATATGGAAATGGCGTAAACTGCATACACATAGACAATATTTTTATAAAACCGCTTTCCTTTTTAATGGAAAAAATAGAATGAAAATAGAATGAATAGAAGTAGTATAGAAATGGGGGTTCTGCCGCATTGCGGAGGTGCGGAGGGGGCGTGGCACCTGCGCATTCTATTAGATTGCGGAGTGTCTGCTACTTTAGGAAGGTGCGGAGTATCTGCTACTTTGCGGAGTGTCTGCTACTTTGCGGAGTGTCTGGTACTTTGCGACTCAACCAATAAAATGCGGTTCTACCAATAAAATGGGGCTCCACCACTAAATTGGGGCTCTGCCACTAAATTGCGGCTCTAACAACAGCAAGAAGCTAAAATTAAAGTTATTTAACATCAATATATCTCCCAGGAGAGTTAGCCCAAGATATTCTTGGTTACCGAAGTACGCTTGGCAAAGCTTAACGCAAATCCAGGATCAGTTTGATTTGGTAAGTTACCGGAAGCCTCTCCTTTGTACTTCATCCCCCAACCCCCTAATTAAATATTTTAAAGTATTTTAAATTGAGGTCCCACCAACCACCCGACAAGCAAAGCTTGCCGCCTCAATTCATTAACGCGAACCATGATCTCTATGAAGTGGAGTCCCCACAAATATTGTCAAAATTAGCAAATTGCAGCTCCACCACTATATTGGTGCTCTACCACTAAGACACAGCAGGACGTTAAAGTTATTTTACTATTAAAGTTATTTACAATTAACAAACTACAACCACTGTTTAACTGATTTTTTTATTGTTTATATTACTTTTATAATTAGGAGATCCCTGCGCCGGTGATAAGAACATTCAATTAACAGGAAGTTAAAGTTATTTTACTATTAACAGTTACTACTAAAGGTATTTAATATTAACAAATTGTTTAACTGTAATATGGGCAAATTGCACCTCTTCTACTATATTGGGGCTCTAGGACACATGCAGCAAGAAGCTAAATTGTGACTTTCTAAATTATTTTAAGATAACATTAATTGATAGTTAAAGTTATTAACAAAGGTTAATTAACAATTATTTTACATAAAATTATAAGGTTAATGAACAAACTAACCGCTGTAATATATTACCTATTGAATGCCCATACTGGAATAAAAGACCAAGAAAATCCCAAACTGAAATGTAGACTGCACTACTCGCCTGTCATTTAGCCTCCTTTAACAATGCACGACGAACCGCCCCTCTTGCCTTTCACAGAGCAATATGTGTGGCGATAACGGGGTTACCTCCATTGGGATTGATAGCGATTGCATCCTTTCCTACAATACCAAGGGGGGAGGGTTTTTAAAAGATATATATTTTTTCCTTACAATCATTTCTATTTCGTTAAATTTACAGTTCAATATTCACTTTAGTTACAGTTTAACACAAAATGCTTATCCTATCACAATCCTTAACTTTGAAATTACAGTATTTTCACCAGAAAGGATACTTTGAAAAATTGAGAATGATCGAACATTATCAGACAACCAAACATATAATACGTTATCCCATTGGTGGAATTATTTGTATTTCACTTTGATCTGGAAAGGATACTTTGAAAAATTGAGAATACATTTTCAGACCACTTGACATATAATACGTTATCCTATTTGTGGAATTATTTTACTACTTAGATTAAAAATTACTAATTATATTCATATTGGATAAGATTTTAAATATTTTAAGCAATTTTTTTTAAAAATATACTTTTATTACGAATTCTGTTCAAGGAGTTGATATTTTTTTTTCATAGAATGTTAGAATCATTCAAGTTAAAAATGATAAATCCATTAATTTTACTAAAGTTCAATTGAAGATATTACTTATTTTATTCGCATAGAAGCTTTTTCTAGATTTAAACGTGAGAATATATGATTAATCAATTAAACAAAAACTATTCCATTACTCTTTTTTCTGAAAGCATTGTATGAATGAGAGAATTTTTATACAAAAATTGTAAAATATATACGATTTTCCCAACAGTTGAAGAAATTTCAATCATTAACCTTTTATTTAAAGTACGTTATGAAGCTACCACTAGAGAACATACACTACATACATTCATTTTATTCATAACTTTTACTATATCTATTAAACATGTAATATTTTTTTCTATACTAAAGAGAACTGCTTTGATTATTTTTCAATTCATGGAATGGTTACGTTGAACATTTTCAACCTTTTTTGAAAATAATAACTTTTTAACCCATCTACACTATACTTGCTTTACAAGAATTTTACCATCTGCTGTATATTTTTACAAACAATTTATATTATTCACTAAAGCAAACAATATAATACATATAAACTAACTTATGAAAGAAATCCTGTTTTCTCTTACCTAAAGCATTCTTTCATCTATAATCCATATAGAAAATTAAACTATTCTAATAAAAATTAAAGGGGAAACATGACTCAAAAAGAAACATACATTATAAAAAGCAAGAAAATTATAACAGAATCTAAAAGAAAAACTAAAAACTCTGCTAAAAATAAAAACTTAACTGAAAATTTTGTTAAAAATTAAGACAAATGCAGAAAAATAACTTAATACTTTGTTAAAAATAAAAGCGAACACAGAAAAACTTTACAAGAAATGAAAACTTATACACTGAAAAACTAAAATCTTTGTTAAAAATAAAAACTTAACTGAAAATTTTGTTAAAAATTAAGACACACGCAGAAAAATTACTTAATACTTTGTTAAAAATAAAAACGAACACAGAAAAACTTTCACTGAAAACTAAAATCTTTGTTTAATATAAAAATTTATTCACTACGAAACTAAAAACTTTGTTTGAAATGAAATCGAAAACGAAAAACTTTACACAAGAAATAAAAACTTAACTAAAATATTTGTTAAAAATAAAAACGAACACAGAAAAACTTTCACTGAAAACTAAAATCTTTGTTTAATATAAAAATTTATTCACTTCGAAATTAAAAACTTTGTTTGAAATGAACTAGAAAACGAAAAACTTTACACAAGAAATGAAAACTTATACACTGAAAAACTTAATACTTTGTTAAAAATAAAAACTTAACTGAAAATTTTGTTAAAAATTAAGACACATGCAGAAAAATAACTTAATACTTTGTTAAAAATGAAAACGAACACAGAAAAACTTTCACTGAAAAACTAAAATCTTTGTTTCATATAAAAATTTATTCACTTCGAAACTAAAAACTTTGATTGAAATGAACTAGAAAACGAAAAACTTTATACAAGAAATGAAAACTTATACACTGAAAAACTAAAATCTGTGTTAAAAATAAAAACTTAAGTGAAAATTTTGTTAAAAATTAAGACAAATGCAGAAAAATAACTTAATACTTTGTTAAAACTAAAAAACGAACACAGAAAAACTTTACAAGAAATGAAAACTTATACACTGAAAAACTAAAATATTTGTTAAAATTAAAAACTTAACTGAAAATTTTGTTAAAAATAAAAACTTAACTGAAAATTTTATTAAAAATTAAAACACATGTAGAGAAATAACTTAATACTTTGTTAAAAATAAAAACGAACACAGAAAAACTTTCACTGAAAATCTAAAATCTTTTTTAAATATAAAAACTTATTCACTTCGAAACTAAAAACTTAACTAAAACCTTTGTTAAAAATAAAAACTTAACTAGAAATTTTTTTAAAAATAAAAACTTAACTGAAAATTTTATTAAAAATTAAAACACATGTAGAGAAATAACTTAATACTTTGTTAAAAATAAAAACGAACACAGAAAAACTTTCACTGAAAAACTAAAATCTTTGGAGAAATAACTTAATACTTTGTTAAAAATAAAAACGAACGCAGAAAAACTTTCACTGAAAAACTAAAATCTTTGTTAAATATAAAAACTTATTCACTTCGAAACTAAAAACAACTAAAGATTTTGTTAAAAAATAAAAACTTAACTGAAAATTTCGTTAAAAATTAAGACATGTAGAAAAATAACTTAATACTTTGTTAAAAATAAAAACGAACACAGAAAAACTTTCACTGAAAAACTAAAATCTTTGTTAAATATAAAAACTTATTCACTTCGAAACTAAAAACTTAACTAAAAATTTTGTTAAAAATAAAAACTTAACTAAAAATTTTGTTAAAAATAAAAACTTCACTAAAAATTTTGTTAAAAATAAAAACTTAACTGAAAATTTTGTTAAAAATAAAAACTTAACTAAAAATTTTGTTAAAAATAAAAACGAACACAGAAAAACTTTCACTGAAAAACTAAATCTTTGTTAAATATAAAAACTTATTCACTTCGAAACTAAAAACTTAACTAAAAATTTTGTTAAAAATAAAAACTTAACTGAAAATTTTGTTAAAAATTAAGATACATACAGAAAAATAACTTAATACTTTGTTAAAAATAAAAACGAACACAGAAAAACTTTACAAGAAATGAAAACTTATACACTGAAAAACTAAAATCTTTGTTAAAAATAAAAACTTAACTGAAAATTTTGTTAAAAATAAAAACTTAACTGAAAATTTTGTTAAAAATTAAGACAAATGCTGAAAAATAACTCATTACTTTGCTAAAAGTAAAAATGAACACAGAAAAAACTTTACAAGAAATGAAAACTTATACACTGAAAAACTTAAGTCTTTGTTAAATATAAAAACTTATTAACTGCGAAACTAAAAACTTTGTTTGAAATGAACTAGAAAACGAAAAACTTTACACAAGAAATGAAAACTTATTCACTAAAACACTAAAATCTTTGTTAAAAATAAATGCTTAACTGAAAATTTTGTTAAAAATTAAGACAAATGCAGAAAAATAACTTAATACTTTGTTAAATGTAAAAACTAAAAAGCTACAAAACTAAAATATCTGTTTAAAATAAATAAAAACTCACAAGAAATTTTACAAGAAATAAAAAGTTACGCTAAAACTTTACCAAAAAGAAATTATTACGAAAAACTTTAACAGAAAGAAAAACTTAAAAACTATAAAACTAAAAACTTTGTTAAAAAATAAAGGCAAATGCAGAAATTAACTTAATACTTTGTTAAATATTAAAACTTAGAAACTATGAAACGAAAAACTTTACTAAAAATAAAAACTTATACACTACAAAACTAAAATATTTGTTAAAAATAAAATAAAAACTTTGAAAAAATTTTACAAGAAATAAAAAGTAACACTAAAAACTTTATCAAAAAGAAATACTTCGTGTTAAAAATAAATAAAAACTTTGAAAACATTTTACAAGAAATAAAAATTTACACTAAAAACTTAACCAAAAAGAAATTATTACGAAAACCTTTAACAGAAAGAAAAACTTAAAAACTATAAAACTAAAAACTTTGTTAAAACATAAAGGCAAATGTAGAAAATAACTTAATACTTTGTTAAATATTAAAACTTAGAAACTATAAAACGAAAAACTTTACCATAAATAAAAACTTATACACTACAAAACTAAAATATTTGTTAAAAATAAAATAAGAACTTTGAAAAAATTTTACAAGAAATAAAAATTTACACTAAAAACTTTACCAAAAAGAAATTATTACCAAAAACTTTAACAAAAGAAAAACCTAAAAACTATAAAACTAAAAACTTTGTTAAAAATCAAGACAAACGCAGAAAAATAACTTAATACTTTGTTCAATATAAAAACTTAGAACTTATAAAACTAAAAACTTTGCTAAAAATAAAAACCTTAGGAACACTTTGTTAAAAATAAAGAAACCAATACAGAAAATTTTAAAAATAAATAAAAACTTCGAAAAAATATTACAAGAAATAAAAATAAAAAAATAACACTAAAAACTTTATCAAAAAGAGATACTTACAAATTATAAAACTAAAAACTTTGTTAAAAATAAAATAAAGTTGAAAAGTTACACTAAAAAACTAAAAACTTTATCAAAAAGAAATACTTCTTGTTAAAAAATATATTTTGAAAAATTTGTACAAGAAATACACTAAAAACTTTACCAATAATACCCATACTTTGTTAAAATTAGAAGACAGATAGATTCACGTCCCCCTTTCGTTGAGACCCTTTTTTTTATTATGAAAACTCGGTGGGCTGAAAACTCCTTCTTAATGAAGGAAATTTAAAAATAGTACTTTTAAATTTTTCAGCCCACGTTTTACATAATAATTAAAAAAGGGTCCCAAGGAAAGGAGGACGTGAATCTATCTGTCTTCTAATTTTAACAAAGTATGGGTGTTATTGGTAAAGTTTTTAGTGTATTTCTTGTACAAATTTTTCAAAATATTTTTTTAACAAGAAGTATTTCTTTTTGATAAAGTTTTTAGTTTTTTAGTGTAACTTTTCAACTTTATTTTATTTTTAACAAAGTTTTTAGTTTTATAATTTGTAAGTATCTCTTTTTGATAAAGTTTTTAGTGTTATTTTTTTATTTTTATTTCTTGTAATATTTTTTCGAAGTTTTTATTTATTTTTAAAATTTTCTGTATTGGTTTCTTTATTTTTAACAAAGTGTTCCTAAGGTTTTTATTTTTAGCAAAGTTTTTAGTTTTATAAGTTCTAAGTTTTTATATTGAACAAAGTATTAAGTTATTTTTCTGCGTTTGTCTTGATTTTTAACAAAGTTTTTAGTTTTATAGTTTTTAGGTTTTTCTTTTGTTAAAGTTTTTGGTAATAATTTCTTTTTGGTAAAGTTTTTAGTGTAAATTTTTATTTCTTGTAAAATTTTTTCAAAGTTCTTATTTTATTTTTAACAAATATTTTAGTTTTGTAGTGTATAAGTTTTTATTTATGGTAAAGTTTTTCGTTTTATAGTTTCTAAGTTTTAATATTTAACAAAGTATTAAGTTATTTTCTACATTTGCCTTTATGTTTTAACAAAGTTTTTAGTTTTATAGTTTTTAAGTTTTTCTTTCTGTTAAAGGTTTTCGTAATAATTTCTTTTTGGTTAAGTTTTTAGTGTAAATTTTTATTTCTTGTAAAATGTTTTCAAAGTTTTTATTTATTTTTAACACGAAGTATTTCTTTTTGATAAAGTTTTTAGTGTTACTTTTTATTTCTTGTAAAATTTTTTCAAAGTTTTTATTTTATTTTTAACAAATATTTTAGTTTTGTAGTGTATAAGTTTTTATTTTTAGTAAAGTTTTTCGTTTCATAGTTTCTAAGTTTTAATATTTAACAAAGTATTAAGTTAATTTCTGCATTTGCCTTTATTTTTTAACAAAGTTTTTAGTTTTATAGTTTTTAAGTTTTTCTTTCTGTTAAAGTTTTTCGTAATAATTTCTTTTTGGTAAAGTTTTAGCGTAACTTTTTATTTCTTGTAAAATTTCTTGTGAGTTTTTATTTATTTTAAACAGATATTTTAGTTTTGTAGCTTTTTAGTTTTTACATTTAACAAAGTATTAAGTTATTTTTCTGCATTTGTCTTAATTTTTAACAAAATTTTCAGTTAAGCATTTATTTTTAACAAAGATTTTAGTGTTTTAGTGAATAAGTTTTCATTTCTTGTGTAAAGTTTTTCGTTTTCTAGTTCATTTCAAACAAAGTTTTTAGTTTCGCAGTTAATAAGTTTTTATATTTAACAAAGACTTAAGTTTTTCAGTGTATAAGTTTTCATTTCTTGTAAAGTTTTTTCTGTGTTCATTTTTACTTTTAGCAAAGTAATGAGTTATTTTTCAGCATTTGTCTTAATTTTTAACAAAATTTTCAGTTAAGTTTTTATTTTTAACAAAATTTTCAGTTAAGTTTTTATTTTTAACAAAGATTTTAGTTTTTCAGTGTATAAGTTTTCATTTCTTGTAAAGTTTTTCTGTGTTCGTTTTTATTTTTAACAAAGTATTAAGTTATTTTTCTGTATGTATCTTAATTTTTAACAAAATTTTCAGTTAAGTTTTTATTTTTAACAAAATTTTTAGTTAAGTTTTTAGTTTCGAAGTGAATAAGTTTTTATATTTAACAAAGATTTAGTTTTTCAGTGAAAGTTTTTCTGTGTTCGTTTTTATTTTTAACAAAATTTTTAGTTAAGTTTTTATTTTTAACAAAATTTTCAGTTAAGTTTTTATTTTTAACAAAATTTTTAGTGAAGTTTTTATTTTTAACAAAATTTTTAGTTAAGTTTTTATTTTTAACAAAATTTTTAGTTAAGTTTTTAGTTTCGAAGTGAATAAGTTTTTATATTTAACAAAGATTTTAGTTTTTCAGTGAAAGTTTTTCTGTGTTCGTTTTTATTTTTAACAAAGTATTAAGTTATTTTTCTACATGTCTTAATTTTTAACGAAATTTTCAGTTAAGTTTTTATTTTTTAACAAAATCTTTAGTTGTTTTTAGTTTCGAAGTGAATAAGTTTTTATATTTAACAAAGATTTTAGTTTTTCAGTGAAAGTTTTTCTGCGTTCGTTTTTATTTTTAACAAAGTATTAAGTTATTTCTCCAAAGATTTTAGTTTTTCAGTGAAAGTTTTTCTGTGTTCGTTTTTATTTTTAACAAAGTATTAAGTTATTTCTCTACATGTGTTTTAATTTTTAATAAAATTTTCAGTTAAGTTTTTATTTTTAAAAAAATTTCTAGTTAAGTTTTTATTTTTAACAAAGGTTTTAGTTAAGTTTTTAGTTTCGAAGTGAATAAGTTTTTATATTTAAAAAAGATTTTAGATTTTCAGTGAAAGTTTTTCTGTGTTCGTTTTTATTTTTAACAAAGTATTAAGTTATTTCTCTACATGTGTTTTAATTTTTAATAAAATTTTCAGTTAAGTTTTTATTTTTAACAAAATTTTCAGTTAAGTTTTTAATTTTAACAAATATTTTAGTTTTTCAGTGTATAAGTTTTCATTTCTTGTAAAGTTTTTCTGTGTTCGTTTTTTAGTTTTAACAAAGTATTAAGTTATTTTTCTGCATTTGTCTTAATTTTTAACAAAATTTTCACTTAAGTTTTTATTTTTAACACAGATTTTAGTTTTTCAGTGTATAAGTTTTCATTTCTTGTATAAAGTTTTTCGTTTTCTAGTTCATTTCAATCAAAGTTTTTAGTTTCGAAGTGAATAAATTTTTATATGAAACAAAGATTTTAGTTTTTCAGTGAAAGTTTTTCTGTGTTCGTTTTCATTTTTAACAAAGTATTAAGTTATTTTTCTGCATGTGTCTTAATTTTTAACAAAATTTTCAGTTAAGTTTTTATTTTTAACAAAGTATTAAGTTTTTCAGTGTATAAGTTTTCATTTCTTGTGTAAAGTTTTTCGTTTTCTAGTTCATTTCAAACAAAGTTTTTAATTTCGAAGTGAATAAATTTTTATATTAAACAAAGATTTTAGTTTTCAGTGAAAGTTTTTCTGTGTTCGTTTTTATTTTTAACAAATATTTTAGTTAAGTTTTTATTTCTTGTGTAAAGTTTTTCGTTTTCGATTTCATTTCAAACAAAGTTTTTAGTTTCGTAGTGAATAAATTTTTATATTAAACAAAGATTTTAGTTTTCAGTGAAAGTTTTTCTGTGTTCGTTTTTATTTTTAACAAAGTATTAAGTAATTTTTCTGCGTGTGTCTTAATTTTTAACAAAATTTTCAGTTAAGTTTTTATTTTTAACAAAGATTTTAGTTTTTCAGTGTATAAGTTTTCATTTCTTGTAAAGTTTTTCTGTGTTCGCTTTTATTTTTAACAAAGTATTAAGTTATTTTTCTGCATTTGTCTTAATTTTTAACAAAATTTTCAGTTAAGTTTTTATTTTTAGCAGAGTTTTTAGTTTTTCTTTTAGATTCTGTTATAATTTTCTTGCTTTTTATAATGTATGTTTCTTTTTGAGTCATGTTTCCCCTTTAATTTTTATTAGAATAGTTTAATTTTCTATATGGATTATAGATGAAAGAATGCTTTAGGTAAGAGAAAACAGGATTTCTTTCATAAGTTAGTTTATATGTATTATATTGTTTGCTTTAGTGAATAATATAAATTGTTTGTAAAAATATACAGCAGATGGTAAAATTCTTGTAAAGCAAGTATAGTGTAGATGGGTTAAAAAGTTATTATTTTCAAAAAAGGTTGAAAATGTTCAACGTAACCATTCCATGAATTGAAAAATAATCAAAGCAGTTCTCTTTAGTATAGAAAAAAATATTACATGTTTAATAGATATAGTAAAAGTTATGAATAAAATGAATGTATGTAGTGTATGTTCTCTAGTGGTAGCTTCATAACGTACTTTAAATAAAAGGTTAATGATTGAAATTTCTTCAACTGTTGGGAAAATCGTATATATTTTACAATTTTTGTATAAAAATTCTCTCATTCATACAATGCTTTCAGAAAAAAGAGTAATGGAATAGTTTTTGTTTAATTGATTAATCATATATTCTCACGTTTAAATCTAGAAAAAGCTTCTATGCGAATAAAATAAGTAATATCTTCAATTGAACTTTAGTAAAATTAATGGATTTATCATTTTTAACTTGAATGATTCTAACATTCTATGAAAAAAAAATATCAACTCCTTGAACAGAATTCGTAATAAAAGTATATTTTTAAAAAAAATTGCTTAAAATATTTAAAATCTTATCCAATATGAATATAATTAGTAATTTTTAATCTAAGTAGTAAAATAATTCCACAAATAGGATAACGTATTATATGTCAAGTGGTCTGAAAATGTATTCTCAATTTTTCAAAGTATCCTTTCCAGATCAAAGTGAAATACAAATAATTCCACCAATGGGATAACGTATTATATGTTTGGTTGTCTGATAATGTTCGATCATTCTCAATTTTTCAAAGTATCCTTTCTGGTGAAAATACTGTAATTTCAAAGTTAAGGATTGTGATAGGATAAGCATTTTGTGTTAAACTGTAACTAAAGTGAATATTGAACTGTAAATTTAACGAAATAGAAATGATTGTAAGGAAAAAATATATATCTTTTAAAAACCCTCCCCCCTTGGTATTGTAGGAAAGGATGCAATCGCTATCAATCCCAATGGAGGTAACCCCGTTATCGCCACACATATTGCTCTGTGAAAGGCAAGAGGGGCGGTTCGTCGTGCATTGTTAAAGGAGGCTAAATGACAGGCGAGTAGTGCAGTCTACATTTCAGTTTGGGATTTTCTTGGTCTTTTATTCCAGTATGGGCATTCAATAGGTAATATATTACAGCGGTTAGTTTGTTCATTAACCTTATAATTTTATGTAAAATAATTGTTAATTAACCTTTGTTAATAACTTTAACTATCAATTAATGTTATCTTAAAATAATTTAGAAAGTCACAATTTAGCTTCTTGCTGCATGTGTCCTAGAGCCCCAATATAGTAGAAGAGGTGCAATTTGCCCATATTACAGTTAAACAATTTGTTAATATTAAATACCTTTAGTAGTAACTGTTAATAGTAAAATAACTTTAACTTCCTGTTAATTGAATGTTCTTATCACCGGCGCAGGGATCTCCTAATTATAAAAGTAATATAAACAATAAAAAAATCAGTTAAACAGTGGTTGTAGTTTGTTAATTGTAAATAACTTTAATAGTAAAATAACTTTAACGTCCTGCTGTGTCTTAGTGGTAGAGCACCAATATAGTGGTGGAGCTGCAATTTGCTAATTTTGACAATATTTGTGGGGACTCCACTTCATAGAGATCATGGTTCGCGTTAATGAATTGAGGCGGCAAGCTTTGCTTGTCGGGTGGTTGGTGGGACCTCAATTTAAAATACTTTAAAATATTTAATTAGGGGGTTGGGGGGATGAAGTACAAAGGAGAGGCTTCCGGTAACTTACCAAATCAAACTGATCCTGGATTTGCGTTAAGCTTTGCCAAGCGTACTTCGGTAACCAAGAATATCTTGGGCTAACTCTCCTGGGAGATATATTGATGTTAAATAACTTTAATTTTAGCTTCTTGCTGTTGTTAGAGCCGCAATTTAGTGGCAGAGCCCCAATTTAGTGGTGGAGCCCCATTTTATTGGTAGAACCGCATTTTATTGGTTGAGTCGCAAAGTACCAGACACTCCGCAAAGTAGCAGACACTCCGCAAAGTAGCAGATACTCCGCACCTTCCTAAAGTAGCAGACACTCCGCAATCTAATAGAATGCGCAGGTGCCACGCCCCCTCCGCACCTCCGCAATGCGGCAGAACCCCCATTTCTATACTACTAATAGAAAAAATAGAATGAAATAGAAAAAAAAGATGTTCTTTTGATTTTTAACAATTACACCGGCACACAAAAAAAAGAAGTGGAATGTACTTTGGACCGGACCTACCTACCGACATGTAATTCGACCCGCTGAATCTGAATTTCAAGTCCGTTTGGCCTGGTCACCCTCCAGTTTTGAGTAAAATGCAAAAAACCTCAAAAAAAGGCCAAAATTGCAAAAAACTGCAGTCACAGCAAAGAAAAATTTTTTTTGGACCCGGATCACGTATGACTTTTATGTATTCTAAATAACTGAATCTAAATATAAAAGTTAATTAGCCCGGTGAGCCGTCCAAATTTGAAAAAAAACCGGAATGAACCATGAAAAAATGAAAATGAACCATGAAGTTAGTCACCAGTTGAAGTTTTTGAGTAAAGTTTACAAGTATGTTAAGTACATTCCACTTTTTTTTTTTGTGTGCCAGTGTTATTTTGGCATCTTTTAAGAATTAGTAGAAAATATTAAACATTAAAAATAAAAGAATTTATTTTCCATTAAACATTCTAAATGAAGTATGTATTTAATATTACAAATTTGAATAGAAAAAATATTATTTTTCGATTTCGGTGGGGCGCCATGGATTTTTTAAGCAAAACCTTTGTTAAAAATTAAAAGCCTGAAAATACGCCTTGCTACCTTTTAAAAGCGTATTTCCGTTTATCAATGCGTGAAATACGCTCTCAGAGGCGTTAAAAATATCTCTGATCATAACTTTACGTTTCTGAAAATTGTAATTTTTTACCCAACTATGATTTTTATGAGGTTGAATTAACTATGAAAAGACATCTTCTAAAAATAGCTGTATATAGTTAGTTAATACAATGAAGTTATGAATTGAAAATTTTAATTGAATCTGATCATATAATTGCACACGTTTTATTAACCTACGAAATCATTTTAAATGTAGTTCTAAAAAAAGGAGTCAGTGGAAGATGGGAACCTTTTTATTATCCTATTCATAACAGGGTTGGAAAAAAACATGTTTTTAAATAAAAAACAAAAAAACATGTTTTATTTGTTTTAAACGTGTTTTTTTTGTTTTAAACATTTTATTTGTTTTTTTTACCCTCGACATAGAAATGATAAAGAAATCTATGATTTTTAAAATTTTAATTTGACTTAAAATTAGATTAATGAAGCTATACTTTTAAATACACCCCCAAACAGTTCGTTCTTCAAAATGAAAGTTTTCTTCCCAGCATCATGCTCTTTATCAAGCTATGTACTGCCTATGTCATGGCGATAATGGTGGTTTGAACCCAAGCCTTACACTTGGCACCATCTTTTTAGGCTCTGGGTGATCCATACATGAAAATAGTTAGTTTGTTGCTCAAATAAAGGGAGCAATGTTTTTTTTTGCTTTGTTTTAAACATGTTTAAAACAAGTGTTTAAAACAAAGTGTTTTAAGGCTAAGCGCGCACTAGAGACTTTTGTCTCGGCGACTATAAACACTAGGTCACTCGAAAGCAATGTATTTCTATGGAGATGACTCTTGGCAACCGGCCAAGTGTCTCGTCGCCTGTGCACGCGCTCTAGCTTCTTGCAATAGCCAGGGTGATTATTTTGTCTCTGTCGCTGAGACAAAAGTCTCTAGCGCGCTTAGCCTAAACGTAACAACCCTGATTCATAATGAACAGAATAGATATATTATTGCAATGAGTACTGGATTGATGGAAAAAGTTTGTATAGGGGTGCAGTTATCGTGTTCTTCTATAAACACAAACACATAATAATGATATTATGAAGAAATACTTAACTGTAATTATTTTAGATTGGAATTATAATTTTATTTTTGGATATTGGTATTTTTACGCTCTTTGTCTTTGGCTTTATAAATTTTAATCAGAACATATCACAGAAAGTTTTCTAATGTACCATTAAAACAAGTACTAAATCATAAAAATTTAATAGTTTGCTGTATTTTAATAATAAAAAAAGATTAATCATTTTATTCAATTATTCTTTAAGTATGTAAATATGTTGAATGCATCAATTAGTTCAATTGACATCCATAAATACAAAGAACCTTGATATTTCTATCGAAAAGCAACTAATTTTATTTTTTACCACTATTTCAGACTGAATATTCTTTTACCTTTCACAAATATCTCCAAATCATTCATTTCCCTTTCAGTCCACCATACACGACATTATTTTGCTTTACTATTTAATTGCCACTCGGTCCAGAGACCAAAAATGTCCCGAGAATTTCAATGCCACTTACCTTATAAACACACATAAAACTACTATAGCACATAAAATTGGTATACAATAAACATTTTATTTTATATGGAAATTAGTATTTTACTTTTGGGTAATGGTATTTTTACTATTTAGTAAAATTGATCCTTTTTTGGCTTTTCAATTTTAATCGATACAAATCACAGAAAGTTTTCTGTGGTATCATTAAAATAAAGTAAATCAAAAACATGTTTTATGGTTTTCTTTATTTTAATAAAAAAATTGAATTTTTATTTGTATTCAATTATTCTTAAAATATGAAAACTCCTCGAATAATTTAAATTTTTTATATTTTTTAAATATTTCCATAATTCCAGTTTTTAAAATAGCATTTCCTTAATATATTTTACAGAATATTAATGGGATCTATTCTACATTAATTAGTTCTGAAATATCAATACTTCAAAAGAACCTTAATGTTTCTATCAAAACCCAACTAAGCTTAATATTATGTAAGCCAATAACTTTTACCTTTCTTAAATCCATCCAAACCATTCATTCATTTCACTAAATACGACATGTATTTCGTTCAAAAATATCTGTTTCACAAAAGGCAGTCCCCTATCTTGGACAACTCCTCCGCCTTTAACGATGCAGGGGCATTTAATTGCCACTCGGTCCAGAGACCAAAAATGTCCCGAGAATTCTAATGCCGCTCCTCTCTCTCATAGACAATGGAATCGTAGCTGCTGCATAATGACCGGGTTTTAATTACCCTGAGGAGGGAGAGCAAAGAAAAGCTTTCGGGAGATGCCGGACTTGCATTCTGAAACCCCCCAAATTAGGGTTGCAGTCTGGCGAGGGATGTATGATGGTTTCGGGTAAATGCTGCGTAATAGCTGTGACCACCTGTAGGCAATCGGGGAAAGAGATACTTTTGACTGATATTAATGTCTCAAAGGATGTTATGGATCTAAGATTTAGCTCATATAAGCCGAAGGTGTCAAACTACTGGTATTTGATGGGATTTTTTAATGAACCGGTGCATATATTATTCATTGGGTGCATATTTGTTTCATTATATTTGTTTACATATTTGGGTGCATTGGGTGCGATTTTTATTCAGTGGGTGCATTCAGTTCGATTTCCGACACTGCTGAAGAGCCATCGAGTATATGCGGAGTACGATACTCGTTAAATCTGTGGGTCCGAAAGTCCTGTGGTTGGTCATGGTGCAGTTTACCATGGGTTCAGGTCGTCTGGAGACTATTTCTCTTCCCTTCAGAGACATGGCAAAATTGTGGAGGTGGTGATAGATGGTAGTGGCATCTATTATCCGAGGCTTAAGTCGATGGTGCCGACTAAGCCGAAGGTTTTGAAAAAAGGTGAAAGGTTATTTATGATTTAGCCGAAGGTGTCAAACTCATGATATTTGATGGAATTTTTAATGGCCTGTGAGCATAAAAATAAATTTGTATTCAGTTGTTGCATATTCGTATAGCACAGGTGGAGTATATACTTTACGGAAACTTTATTATGAGTAATTTCTGCTTTAACTTTGTCTTTTGTCAACACCAGAGTTAGCACCACAGAGGACCCGAGAAGAGGGGTCCACGGCCACTACCCTTCCCTGTAGTGTGAGTCACAACTCGAAATTTGTGCTAGAAACAGAAAATCTATCATAATAAACTAAATAAAATTTAGTAGCTTGTATATAAACCAACAAAAAAAAGGAAAACCAAAAGTGAATAAAATTTAATAAAAAATTCAAATTTAACTAATTTGTAATGTGAGTGATGCATGTACTTGTATGAAATTATTCTCTGGACAAATCAATTAATAACTGCAAATTACTTTTGCAAAAATTCTAGTTTTGAACAGAAGGATCTCAAGTACCATATATGTTTAAGATTCGTCCAATTTTTGTCATGTATGGCCAAATTTCATTTACTTCTGGTTGCAGTTTGACAAACTTCCAAATTATCTAGTGATTTTATACACCTTAATAGGACACAGCCGTTATTTTTAAAGCTAATATGGATGCACTTTTATAAGCCATTCGAGAATCCTAAATTCACACTTTTAATGACTTTTCTAATTTTATTAATTTTGAAAAACACTTTTGTTCAATATAGAACTGAACTTTGCATTTTAAACGAATGATTCTTTCTAATAATGATTTCTCAAATTTGAAGTTTGTTTTCTAATTCTAATGGAACACAGATAGGGAACGCCTTATGTTCGCTTTGAAATATTTGACTCCATTCAAATATTAATCAATTATATCTAAGAGCAAAAACCTAACGCCTCCTTTGATCAATAACCACTCGACACAGGAAACATCCATCCAACAGAGGCATGAAACGTACTACAACAGAGGTCAGCCATTTTTTGAGATTTGACGAAAAGGTTGGGGGGTGGGGGTGTAATCCCCGACAGTAATGACGTCGGGGGCGGAAGAAAAGAATTTCTGAGAGAGTTGTCGCCGGAACATTTGGAGAGGATTTTCGGACCGGGGTGGGAGAGAGGTGCTTTCGACGGAAGAATGACGCTGTTTTGACACGAAATGGAGGGTGTTCGATTCCGATGGAAGGGGGGGGATCAAACGAACGCGTGGCTTCAGAGACCTCTCTGAGGGGTTGATTGAAAATTCTGAGCACATCTACCTAGAGGATAATTGAATGGAGGAGAATATAAAATGAATTGAAGGGTCACAGTGTTGCTAAACAGGGCATAGAATATAGGATGGGTAATTTTTTAGTGCTCAATTTAATTTTTTTAACCATAGAGGAGAAGTAGAAGTGGGGAGTCAGCATTTGTATTACCGTCACCGAAAAAGAGTACCAGACTTTAGAAGAGCTAATGATGAGTTTAACACGTAATTGATTGCTCAGTAACTTCAAAAAGACTACAGGCATGGGCTATACTATGTTCATTTAGAATAGGTGGCTGAATTAATGTATTTGAAGCAGTTACTATTGTAATTATCATCGAAATTTTTTTCTTGTGCAATGACAAGGGCAGCCTAAACAGAAGTAGTTAAAATACTGTAAAGAAATCGGTCACTAAGTTGCGTGATGAGCGTTATTAGGCGTTATTGATCCTGTTTCAGCCGCCTATTCTAAATAAACAGACTATAACACTTGAAAACAAAACAAGATGCCTAAAATGCACGCTTTGGCAACACTGCACGACTTGAAAGTTCGGCAGTGAAAATAATTTCTAATAAGACAGCCTTTACTTGACAGTGGCCACGTGTTTGCGGTCTTCCTAGAAATTATCTTAGGCATTCTTTAGTGTTACCATTGCTCACTCGACTACTAGGGTTTTTGAACCCTACAGTAGTGTTGTTTCAACAAGTTGCTTTTTTTTCTTCACAATAAGTTCCAAATTATTTAATCTTTGGTCAGACTTCCTGAAATTTTCTCAAGCTAATAAGAAAATTTTGGATTTTTAAGAAGGGTTAAGTTGGTTACTGCCCATCCAAGCTCTAAAGACTTAAGTTACTGATGCACTTTTATGTAAAGGTTCTTATGTAAGCTTTAGGTACGTATCAGGATTCCAATATTTGGTACTTTTTAATGTCACAAGGATTGATTCAGTTGGTTTTGTATTAGTAGTAAAAAGGAGAAGTAAGCCTTATTGAGGAATAAAACATATTAAGAAAAGTTAGATAGTAGTAGTACCTAAGGATGGAAAAGGATGTGGAATCGGAGATTGTATCACCAAATTGTTATTTGCTTTTAGGTAGATTTAATTTTCGCTTTGTTAAAAGAAATTTCAAAACTCATTATGGCAAGAAATCTTGGGGAACTTCTCATTTGTCCTTTCTACTTTTGCATTATAAAGAATGTTTTTTTAAGAACTTAACATAATTCTTTTATTAAAAATATTCTCCTTAGTTATTGTTTCTCTTTTGAACACTTTAAATTATGTGAATAGTTGTAAGTTTAGAACCTCTCTCTGCTAAAACTACATTCATGTAATAGTTAAAAATTAACCTAACCTTATAAAGAAGCAGTGATTTTGTTTAATTGCAGTTGAATTTTCACACAACCCGATTAGTATAAAAGCGTATCAGTAACTGGATATATCTTAACTCATAACACCTAACCCAATGAGGACACTATAGTGAACCTCACCAAATTAGACTCTGAGCTCTTAAGCGTGGGAAAAAAACTCTCCCCATCAGGGGTTTTTGAAGGGGGAGATAAATAAATAAACACCCCTGTGGGGGAGTTCTTTGAGGGGAAGATGAAGAAGCCCTTCCAAGGCTTGAGGGATCATCTTTATTGAATCACGAACTCCCCTCCAGAAGGGGTGGAGAAGGAAAAAATCGAACACGGTGTGTTCCAATTAGAACGCGGTTGCGGTGTAGAGGTGCTTTACTTCTCTCTCTCCCCCGTTTTGAGATCACGTCCCTCATTCTGTGCAGGGAATGTGAAGCACAGTGGGGAGTAATGATAATTGCTGCTGCAGTTGTGAGGTAGCTTGAACTAAACTTAAATTTTATTACTGAATGGAAACCTTTAAAGATCGTTGGTTTTAGAATAAAGAGTTTGGCAGTTAAAGGAAATAGATTGCTATACAACAAATTGTGTATTGAAATTGTAAATTTTTTACCAAATTTGAGTAGAAAAAAGTATAAAAATTACATGAACTTGAGATCATTCTTTCTGTAAAATCCTACACAGATGGAATATCATTCCACAAAGAATGTAAAATATAATAAACCCGAGCAGCACAAACGTCCTAGATTTCTCCAATTTTTGTTATGTATGGCCAAATTACGTTTACTTCTAGTTGCAGTTATGTTAACTTGTATATTGGGTTTGAACTGTGCTTTGTGCTAAGGAAACAGATTTTTTTAACTATACGAGTAACTATAGAAATGCTTCTATAAATTTCTTTTGAGTTAAACCACATTCAATATTGCATCCCAATTGCGTTTAACATGGTTTCGTACGGACCTTAAGTTCAACAAATATTTTTTAGAACGGTAAATTACTGAAATAAACTCCATATTTTATATATCATCCCTTTAAAGCACGCATGACAATAAATGAGTCCTGCTATCAATGGAAAACCGTTTTATTGAATTCTCTGTTTGATCATGGCGATAGAAACTGACACACACGCAGTTCCATAAAACTAGCGTCCTCCTTTGAGAATAAACACATCAGCAGGCCCGTAGCTACGGGGGGGCCAGGGGGGGCTGAGCCCCCCCTGGCATCTTTATTTGCCCCCCCTAGAAAATTTTCACAAATTCTATCCACAAGCACACCCACGGGCGTAGCCAGGGGGGGGCAGTTGACCCCCTTCTAAATCCAGTAATTTACTTCTAGCTAAGTTAAAACCCAGTTTTTTTTAGGTCAAACTTTAAATTTTTTTCTGGGGGAGGGCCCCCATGCCCCCCATTTGTATTTAAACTTTAATTATGTACAATTATTATTTACAATTTTTTATAATATGTTCATCAAAATCTAAATTCTACTTAAAAATGTATGCCCAAATTTTGGTCTACAAGTACAAAAAAACAGTTTAAAACCCTGTTTTAAGGGTCCAATTTCCAAAAAATTTCTGGAGGAGGACCCCCAGACCCCCCTTTAACACTTGTATCCCCCTTTCTTACAAACAACTGTTCTTATTCTTATGTTCATAAGAACAGATCACACGAATTAATTAAGTTCTCTTGGACGAAAATTTAATCCAAAAATTTATAACTACATTAAACCAATTTAATATGCATGGTAGGGGCTGACTTATATTTTTAGGACCCTCCCGAAATAAATTTCTTAACAAAGGCAACTGGTTCTGCGGATATCAAACGGTATCCTAGTATCAACCAAACAGGAAAGTTGTCTCAAATAACCAAAAAAAAATAATCAAAACACAACTTTCTGGGGGAGGACCCACAGACCCCCTTTTTTTGCTTGAGAACATGTATTGTAAGCAAAAAATTACATTTGCCTTACAATTTTACTCAGAAAAGGTAACTAACCCGAAACAAAAGTCTTGTAACAGCTTCCTAGGCATCTTTGCCCCTCTATAGTCAAACAGTTGAAAATACGAATGTGTTAGCCGAGCCCCCTGAAAATCCCCTCGCCCCCCTGAAAAAGTGGGCGCCCCTCCAAAGGGAAATTCCTGGCTACGGGCCTGCACATCAGGCAGAAATGTTATTCATCATGCAGGAAACCAATCTCCAAAAAGAAATAAACCTCTAAACTAACCGTTCAAAACATTCATTTCACATTATTAAACCACTTCTTTTTTTTTAAAAAAAAGGGGGAAAATTGCAAACGGATTCCTACCAGGACTAAAGCAAATCGGGCATCCCATAAATATGAATCTTTAAACGCAAGCGGGAAAGCCACCAGGGGATATTACTTATTCAACACCAGCAACGTGTGAAGAAGAAGAAGGAAAAGAAGCAACAAAAGAACAAAGTGGCTCCATACAAAATTCATCGTAATAGCGCGCATTTGTTCATTTCCCCGACAAACAAAGTTAGCCGGTGTGAAATCTTTCCATTTATTTCGCATCCATATTTTATCCCCTCCAGGAGGCTTCCTTCTTCTTCTGAGGGGTGGATCGAAGGCAAATTCATTTACAGGGGATGATTATCCGCGTTCGAAGGAGTTGAAATTCCTGGGAGGAGGCGGCGGATAAACAAGGATGGAGGAAATTCATTAAGTGTTGGAATTCGATAAAGATGTTGGAAGTTTTTCTTTCTCTTGAGACTCGAACGGGAGTTTTGATTTCACGGCTGCATATCAACAACAATTACGAGCTTTTGAACCTGGTAAAGGGAGGAGAAAAGCACTTTTCACAGTCAAAAAGATACCTTTAGGATCACTTCTATAGTTTTAGTTTTTGAAGGTTTCATAAACCAAAAGTTGGCTTTGATCAGTTTGTCCATTCTACAGAGTATATGTCAGGATCCTCGTATCTCATAAGTGGATTTTTTCTAATGTGTTGAATCGTCACCAGAGTGGTTGCTCTGAATCATTTGTAAGAGTTGTATACATTTCTTCAAATATGTATGTGCTGGGCCTTTGTATGGGAACCTTCATAAGTATTCCTTTGAGTTTAGGATATTTGCTTATGCTCTTTTTATATTGTATCAAAGCTTGGGAAAATATACTAAGGCAATACTATAATATATTTCACTGGGTTTCCGTTCAAAGGATCATTTCTATAGTTTTTGAATCTTTTAAATCCAAACTTTTGTTTTTTGCCTTAGGAATAACTGTGTTCCTCTTATCTCTCAATTAGATTCTTTTCAATGCACACATGCTCTGTACCATATTTCAGAATTATACATTTTTACCCAAATATCTATCTAGTATATAACTAGGTTTTTGTATGTGGGAATCTTACGTGAATTCCCCTGAGTTAATCATAGTTTGTGTTACTTTATCTATGTTGTGTCAAAGCTTGGGATACGAAGGAAATACTACTATATTTCACTGGGTTTTCCTGCAAAGGATCATTTCTATAGTTTTTTGAAATATTTAGAAAACATAACTTGGTTTTGATTCGGTTGTTCTAATTAGAATATCTTCCTGTTCTTCCTGGAAAATTTGAAGTGAATTGGCTGCTTGTTTTTATCATCATCGGCTAGATTTTTCCCAACTAAGAATTATCTTCATAGAGTTTTGAAAAACTTCGTAATTGCAAATTTACTGTACTGCTTGTTCTTTGAGTAGTTTTCGTCACCTTGCTTCCTTTTGGAGTTTATGGAGTTGGTTGGTTGGTTGGTTAGTTGGTTGCTTGAGACCTTTGCTTGCCTAACGTTGGCCGCTTTGTCTTCTTTTTCCTTGATATGTAGTTCTAGGTTCTAATTCCAGTGTTTATGGAGTGCTACTTTGTTTACACTCCGTTTGTTTATCACCTAAAAAGGACATTTTAAGGGATTTCATCGGTTTATAAATAGGTTTATTTACATTGAATTTTGCTTCAAAGGATCATTTCTATAACTATTAAAGTTATTGGATAGCGGAGCTAGTAGATGGATTATGGAGTCATATTCATTTTTGGTGTGTTTACAGCAATCCTGCAGGATTATATTTGAGGACTAGTGACGTTTACATTTACAGCTTTGTAGTGATGTTGGTCTACGGAAGGTTTGTAATCAATGCCATGTTAAACTTTGTAGTTTCTAGAAATCATAGCAATGTGTTTGGATATTGAATTTAAAATACTCCATATCTGTTTAGAAATTCAATAGCAATACTCTGTTATCTTCTTGTAAGTTGAGTTGAGTTGAAAATTGATTTGAGACATTTGCTGACAAAATTTGTCGCTTCGTCTTCTCTTTAAGTCTTCGGTATTAATACTTCTTAATTAAATATTAACTTGTACATTCCTTAGGAGGGGGATCTTTTCGTCTTTGGTTTTTTACTATTTCATTTAAGAATCTTGCTATTGCTTGGATTTAAGTTCTTTTTATCTTTGATTATTTTCAATAGCTCTTGATAATTTAGCGACTTTAATTGAAGTGCGTTGATTAACTTAGCTTTCTTACTTACGTGTCTATTGCATTCAAACAGGAAATGATTAAAAGTGTCTTCTGTTTTACAAGTATCACATAACGGATTTTGAATGAGGTTAAATTTATAAAGTTTGGAGTTAGTCATGAATGGTTTAGTTTTCAATCTGGAGATTAATACGTCTGTCTTTCGCCTGCCTATAATGAGTTTGTCTTTTTGTTCTTGTAAGTGTATAGTTAAAATCGACTAGCCACTTTTGTGGTATCAACCTTTATTTCTACAATCTATTATGTTTGTATGTTTATGATGCAATCTGAGTAGATTAAACGGATTTTTACTAAATTAGTAAAAATATGACAATATAATAAAATATTATGTAGCATTAGCATTAAAAAATGCAGATAATATGACTAAAGCATGAAACTTACATTATTATTTAGAAATTGATGTATCCTGTTTGATGCTCATATTCCCAAATCTATTAGGAATAATTGATGAACAATAGCAACATTTTATTTGCAACAATGGTACCTCACCGCTGTTGGCTTACTTGCAACAAATAAACCAAACAATTTAAAACCTAAATCCAATTTTATTGTTAACAGATTAGAAAAAAATATGTACTATCCAATAAGCTTCCATTTTTAGTTAAACACGACCAAAAACACTGTGGCATAATTGGAGGGATCAGAATTAAAATGGACCAAGTCCGCTTTTTGTCATTTTTGAGTTATCCAACGCTATAACATGCACCAACTATGTAAAATTTCAGTGCAATAATGAACCAAGTCCTAGTTCTGATAATATCCGCTTGGCAGCAGCAAGTTCTGTTGCGTTAACATGTTCCTATCTATCCTATGAAGATAGATAGGAACATGTTATCTGTTCCTATGAAGCTTTAAATTTAAACGTCTGTAGCTCAAAAGTAGCTAAAGTGGACTTGGTTCGTTTCTATTCTGAACCCTCCAATTGTTCTGGGTGCACCAGACGAATACATGGGACTTATGGTAAAGATAACAGAAGAGTCGAGTTACCATTTGCAATTGCACACTAGTGGTTAGAATTGATGAGAAACTCTCAAGAAGCCTTAAAAGGCGAGCAATACAACATTCTCTTTAAGTGAATTATCGAAACATCTTTTTGGGCTAATTTTCGGCAAGAGAGTAGCAGGGAAATCACACAGCGACATTCCGTTCCAAGATGCGGATTAATCTCGGTCATAACCTGTCAGCGAGATCGTTTGTCACCGGAGAGTCCCGCTGGGACGATCTCGAGTGCTAATGTCGGCTTTTGACGGAGAATTTATCTCCGAAGAGCAATTTGTTATAGCGGTGAACCCTGAGGAAAAGCCTTGTTGTTTGGATGTAGTACTACGGGGAACAGTCGACCTTTGCTGTGAACTGATGTTTGTAAAAGTAACAAATAGCGGAAATGAGAGAATTGAAAATAACTATGTTGTTCCATCTTTGAAACAAATGAGTCTTCAACAGTTTGACCTTTAAGTTCTGAAAATATCTCGGAGACAATTTAAAAGGTTGTTTCGTTTTAGATTGTCCCTTTATGGAAGCGTTTCTCAAACTGTGTGTTTGGAGATAGCTTGAAACATCCCATTTATTAAAAAAATGTCAGTTTCTTAGTCATGGTACGCTACAATAGAAGTCCAGACTGAATAGATTTTGTTCAAATGTGTACCATAAGAGATTGCGATCGCATTATTCGAAAGGAAGTAATCCAGGATCGCATTGTAAAGCCTATCGCATCACAAACACAACCCTGAGGAGTAAGAGTCCAGAAATACATGAGCTTGAACAATGGAAGAGTGGCCAAAGAGCCAGATTGAGGAAAATAAAAATAATTTTTAAGTATTCAACGGATTACATACTTGCTTTACATCACTACAACAGCTAATTTACACATATTTTTGAAATTTGTTACGTTAAAAACACTACGGGCTTGTAAGTGAACTTTTTCAGGATGTTTTTTTATCTAGTATCCGCCAATACAAATTAAATGTATTACCTTTACAGAAATCTTACTGGTAGGATTTATAAATCCAGGTGTTACTTAATGTTAATATTTTGTGTATAAGGAAAAGTGCATAATGTTAATATTTTTATCTTAATGGAAATTGGGGGACAGGTCCTTTCCAGAACTCTTGAAGTCTATCTTTTTGAGATTTGAGATTTTTTTACTCTTTTTGAGATTTTTTTTACTCTTTTTGATCATTTGAGACACGTTTAGCTAACACCAGAAGAGGACAGCTTCTAATAAACCACACAATTTTCAAGGTAAAACATGAGTACCATACGTAGTCATAAAAAGTTTGGGGTGGGTTAAACCCCCTACCCCCTTGGAACTATCAAAAGGTTCTGCTTCCCAATATTCACAAATATGAAATTCAATGAATATAGATTTAGTGAAGCAAAGTCTTTTGGATACTTGACATCGAATGTAACATCGTTGAACTTCTACTACCGGCCTCAAATTTGCATTCTTAATAAAACAAAAAACAGAAATTTTTAGAAAATCTATCCTTATCCTCCACATTCTTTAATGATTGCTTCCATGCGGGCAGATCAAACCATTTAGCTATCCATCACCGAGCCCCGATGAATTCCATTCCAAAGCATCAGTGATCCATCATATTGTCCATGCCTTATCTGTACGACATTAGTACTGCTCTTCTCCATGGGTTCAGCCATACTTCGAGCTGTCAATCATATTTGCGATGAAGGAAGATACACAGTAACGAGTGCTCTAATCTGCGCGTGTTATTTTCAATGAGCAGTTTGTCATCACGTCATAAACAGGCGTCTTGCGATAGAAGTGCGATGACAGGATGTTGTGTTTCGATGATAAGACAGTTGCAAAAGTGATAGATATTTCTTTGGGATTTTCTTTACTATGAATTGATATTTTTACGCGAAAGAATGTACACTGTAAAAAAAACTGTAGAAAAACAGACATTTTCAATAACAGCGACTTTATGTTTACAGAGATATTCTGTCATGTAACATTCCCACCGCACTTCTATTTATTTTATGTAAAAAAACAGCTTTTATCTAGTTTTTTAGCTTATCTGTACTTAAACAGAAACTTACTGCATCGAAAACCAATACAGCTATTGGCAACACTACACTGAATCTTCTTTGGTTCAGTGGTAGCGTGCGAGCTTAGCATGCGGTAGGTCGTGGGTTCAATCCCCGGATATTAATTAATTATAATTATAAAAAAACTCTACTAAAATAAGTGCATGCGCACAAGCAGAAAATTACTGAGAGGCAACAGAAAAATCTGTAGCTCACTTGACGGAAAGTTTCTTTTTACAGCATTTACCTGTAGGTAACAGCTTTTTTCTGTTTACAGGATTTTTCGGCCTATAGAAATTTTCTGGCAACTTTTGCTGCCAGAAACTTTCTGTTTTTTTGCAGGATTATTTTTTACAGTGTAGAAAGATGATGGCCATTTTTCTTATGGTGCATTATTTTACCATATTTTTTAGACATTTAAGTATTTTAGGTAACGGGTTTCTAACTTGTTATGTTCATTTTAACAATAATATAAAAAATTCTAAGAAATAAATTATATCAGGGGATGTTTTAGTAAATAAATTCAATTTTTAAAATTGTATTAAAGAATAGTTGCGCCCAGAATGAATTGAGAAAGCACAACCCCCAAGAGATATCGTTTAAAAAAATTCCCTAGATGGTATATCTTCTCAGTTGACTTATACACCAGATAATACAGGTGCTGACTTTTAACTAGACGTATTGGTCATCACAGTCTATTTTGGTAACAAAAATCAATATTTTCTTCATTATTTTTACTATTAAAGACGTAAGAAATTAATTTTCACTTAATGTGATAATTAAGATGTGTTTTTTAAGGCAAACGCTTTAGTCACTGTTGTATAGCGTATGAAGCTTCAATAAAATAATTTATAGATTGTATTTAGCTTTCAAACCAAATAAACTTAAAATATTTTTAAATTTTTGTATTTATTATCGTTGGAATATTTATTTGGATTTACGCAATATGAAATACTAGGCAGAATGAAATTAAAATTTTAATTAATGTATTCAGCCAACCAATTTATAAACCTGAGGATGTGGATGTTTTCCAACTGTTGGACTTTAGGTACACTGTAAAAAATAATCCTGCAAAAAAACAGAAAATTTCTGGCAGCAAAAGTTGCCAGAAAAAATCTGTAGGTTGAAAAATCCTGTAAACAGAAAAAAGCTGTAACCTACAGGTAAATGCTGTAAAAAGGAACTTTCTGTCAAGTGGGCTACAGATTTTTCTGTTGCCTCTCAGTAATTTTCTGCTTGTGCGCATGCACTTATTTTAGTAGTTTTTTTAATTTTAATTAATTGATATCCGGGGATAGAGCCCGCGACCTACCGCATGCTAAGCACGCACGCTACCACTGAACCAAAGAAGATTCAGTATAACGTTGCCAATAACTGTATTGGTTTTCAATGCAGTAAGTTTCTGTTTAAGTACAGATAAGCTAGAAAACTAGGTAAAAGCTGTTATTTTACATAAAATAAAAAGAAGAGCGGTGGGAATGTTACATGACAGAATATCTCTGTAAACATAAAGTCACTGTTATTGAAATTTCTGTTTTTCTACAGTTTTTTTTTACAGTGTACCTAAATTATTTAAATTAAAATATTAGATATATCAATCGTTAAAAAGTATTTTTTGCAATTAATATATTCATTTTGTAATTTCAAAATTTTCTACTATTAAAATTGGGTTTTTCTCATCAGGTCGGGCGTCACTGATATGAAATATCTCCATGTAAAGGCAAAACAGGTATGCGCCAGTCACCTAGACCGCCCACAATCTCCGGCGTGTTATCAAAGAGCAATTTGTCATCCCATGTATGATGGGTGGGGGCATTTTTCAAGAGACAGCCATTTTGAAACAGTTTCGCTCCATCTTTTGCAGATTAAAGATGTCAATGATCTTCCTTTAGAGATAATATTGGGTTTTCTAGTCACTCGCTATGACAGTTTTCTTCTGCAACATATTCCTGCTTTTCTTTTTATATGTGATATGATGAAAATCGAGAGTATATAAATGTTTCATTTTACCCGAGTAGTTTTTCTTCTTCGCGTCTTCTATTTTTATGCAGTTATTGTGTATTTATATACTTGATGCATGAGGTCTTATATGAAAACGTGACGACACGTTGGAGATAATGCGAAGATAAGGTTATTCGTGTCTTAAGTTTCTTCAGGTCTGATGTTGCCTTTGGTGATGATAAAGATTGACTGACTGATAGTCCAGTTTTGATGCTTCATGCTTATAAGGGAGTCGCAACTTTTCTAAAATAATCTTTGTGGGAAGTATTTCTTCACTGAGAAGACATAACGATCTTATAAGTTCATGAAAAGGACGGAAAGTTTTCAACTATTTCTTAACGGTTTACCAATTTTGTCCAACCTTTAATTATATTTTCAAAAACACAGAAAAAAATTGAACAAGGACTGCAGATATGATTTTAAGTTACACATAATTCAAATATGTTTCATATTAAAGACAAAAGGGGCATATCTCTCTGAAAGATACATTTCTCAATTACATTGATTTAAACGATGAATTTATAACATAAAATCATACTTTGATATTAAAATTGCTACAAACATTAGATACGCATGAGGCAAACTCAGGTTTTATTAGGGTTATTTTGCTTATTATTTCCACCAAAGTACTTTCACTCTTTACTGAAATTAAACAAAACACATGTGAAGAATGAAAGGAGAATTTCACCGCTGGTTAAGCGGACAATAAGTGTAAACTCACAACTATTAAGCGTCGCCTTCAACCTAACTGATCAATGGTCACCACTTGTTCAGTTATAGTCGGCTAAACTAGTACTTGCCCTCCGCTCTCTTGCGTTGCCTCCCTATACCGTGCTGATGAGTCCTAACAAGGACGAAACCGGTCCACGGTTGGAGGCAACGCTTGAGAGTTGTGAGTTTACACGTGTGAAGAATGTTTAAAAAAAAGTGTTTGCTTGAGCATTTTAAAAATCTTCAAACTTTTGCTCTAAAAAAGCCAAAATACGTGTTAGGTTATCTCCTGTCGTCACTTAAGTTTTGAAGTTCCTTAAATTAACATTTATCATTCATTGCTGCTTATAAAGCTAAGAATATTAAAACATCACTATAGTTTACCAATGTTTATGATGTTAACCCTACAATGCATGATTTTTTAAATTCACTTGAAAATCATTTATGTGTCTTCTATTATGGTGTACATTAGTAAAAAAATACTAAAAAAATTAATTTAATTTTTTTTCTACTTTTAATTGACAAAAAACTTTGTCCTTGTGAAATTAATTTGTGTCCCTTGTGAAATTAATTGTGAAGTGAAATAAAACCAAATGATCTAAAAATATAAAAAAACTACTTATCTTTTCAAAAAAATTTCTTTTCAAGCTGGAAAATTTTTTAAAAAATTTATATGGCCCTTTTATTTTGGCGTTTTCTGTGTCTTGACTTTCGTCTCACTAGCTACTAACAAATGTCTCAAAATAGTACCCTTGCTGCATTTACTGGCAATCAAAAGTGGTATAACAATGAAATGTTATATTTATTGTAGTTATTGAATGGTGTTGTCGTTTGGAAATGGAAGTTCGAGTAGAAAATGGGGAAAAATGTCGTGTTGCCAAATGGCAACAGTATGCATTGTAGGGTTAATTTTTGATTCCAAAATGAAATGAGTTACAGAAAACCAATAACTTCTTTTATTGTACAAACTCGTTAAACGGAGTTATAAAATTATATAAATGGTCATCATAATATTGATACCAACAATGAACAATGTAAAGTTTAAAAGGGAGGGTGAATTTTTTAAACCCCTTTCACTATTTCCTTCATTGTAATTTTATTAGCCTCCAATCTCCGTGGTATTAAGGTCACAGTTGCGCCCTTGGCCTAAAATTCGACACAATTTTTACCATGCCCCATTAAAGGGGTCCTAACCCGGGGTATTACTCCGCCCGATTTCCGATCGTTTCCATAGGTAACCCATTGAAAAGCAGTTTAAGGATTTCTTTTATACAGAGCCACCAAGGCGTTTAACACTGAGGGATTATCTTTTTTCTCGTGAAAAAGGGGGAACAAGGTAGGAATTTTATAAGGAAATAGGTGGGTATTAAGGTTGTAGGTTATCCTGTCATGCATTTATGTACTGTGATATCAAATAGGGCACTTTTTTTTGCTAGTGTTCCGTTCATGCAGTGATGACGTGATACCAGTGAGTCAATAATCTAGTGGGTAGGTTACGAACGAAGGAGTTACTCAATACTTGGGATTTGATTAGACAGGAACACGCTAAAAGTTGAGGAGATTCTAAATTTATCAATTTCAGTAAAAGCTGGTTCAGTGAAGGCTTAAAAAAAGTGTTTTGGAAAACATATATAATACCACTAGCGGATCCAGGGGGGCTAGGGGGCTCAAGCCCCCCCGCCAAAATGAAATGTTTTTTTCTCCATATAATATCACATTTTATGCTCCAAAATGAGTTAAAACCCTGTTATTTTAAGGTCAAATTTTAAAAAATTTTATGGGGGAAGACCCCTAGACCCCCTTGGCACTTGTAACTCTGTTATTACAACTACATGTTACTAAGTTTGTGAAAACGCAAAAAATCTATATATCCGAAATTCGGATGAGGCGACCAAAAGGAGTTGAAAAAGTGGGGTTTTTGACTTAAATTTACAAAAATTTTCTGGGGGAGGACTCCCAGACCCCCCTTTTGGAAGTTTGAGCAGGATATATTTCACTACCTTTTCCGTATTAACATTAACAAGAAGATTCAATTGCATTAGGAAAATTCTTAGCCCCTCCCCAAAACCAAATCCTGGATCCGCCACTGTATAATACAGTTCTATTTTATATAGATGAATGAACATTAAGTATCGGAATAGGATATACGTGAAATACTTGTAATTGTAGAAAATGCAATTTACAGTACTATATCCACTTAGTGATAAAACAAAACAAAAAACAAAGAAATTAACATTTTCTAAAATACATACAGAAGTTTCCCGAATAAATTTTACACCCAATCTCCTATTTAAAAGCAATATATTCTAGTTTATTTTGTATTTTCAAAACAAAATGTGTAATTTAAATACCAATCCTTACAAACGAATTACTTATAATGTTATCCATGTTATTTAATTAGCTAAATGAACTAAGATTTGCTTTATAATGAAGAGAGGGATAAAGAAGAGCAAAAAATCTATCTGAAAACGCACACATGCTTGATCTTACTTTCTAATTTCTGTAATTCTCAATCAATGTACTATCGTTTTACACATTAGTATCTTATCATAACGCTTATATAATTCATGTTTTAACATGCATTTGAGTTATTTCAACTGCTCATTTGAAAGAACAAATTACTTGCGGCCTAATGAAAATTTTATTCATCAAATTAACTAACTCCGCATTTGGTAATTAGCTTTACATTCAAAATGTGGTTTCAGAGGAGGAAAAATCTTTTTCCGGTACTGACTAATTTTGAAGGATTTAATCTTACTTCTTTAACTCAAAGTATAAAAGCAGTTTTTAAAAAGCCTAGTTCACTGAGGATGAACCTTTAAAGATATTTTTGCTTGAAAAACTAATTACACTTTTTTGTAATTTTTTTAAGAATTAGGTATCCTCTTTTCCAAGGAAAAACAAAAATCAAATATTTCATTTTTCCTTTTCTTCTTCTTAGCCATCGATCATAGGCGTTATCCATTCTGAATTATTATTTTGAATCATACTTAGCGAGATTTTTATGTAGTACTAGCTGTTATACCCGGCCTTGCACGGGGGGGAGTTTATAAATTTATTTTTTTAAATATTTCTTAAAATACATTTATAATTTTGTAAATTAGCAATATTACAAATCATCCCGGTATCCCAGGCACCTCTTTCCTATCCCAGTGTTCCCGGTAATCTTATCCCGGTGGTCACGGTAATTTTTCTAATCCCGGCGGTCCCGGTAATTTTCCTATCTCAGTGTTTACGGTAATTTTTATATTCCGGTATTCCCGGTGTCTTTATGGTAAATTTCCTATCCCAGTGTTCTCGGTAATTTTTATAACCCGGTAATTTTTTCCATCCCGATGTTCTCGCTAATTTTCCAATCCCGGTGTTCTTGTCACTTTTTACAATCCCGATGTTCCTGATAATGTTTAATATCTTGGTGCCTTTATAAAATAACAAATTTGAAACCATAATAAAAAGTCTAGTAAATTAGTAAGTCTAGTGAACAAATTAACAAATTTAAAACCAGTGTTTAAAACTAAAATAAAAGATCTAGTAAATGAAAAAGTCTAGTGATCTGTCTCATTTGAAACAATGTTTTATTTTTAACTCGTTGTGACTGGTAAAACAGGTTTTCAAACACTGAAAAATAAGTGAAAAAAGAAGAAAAATTGGAAAAAAGAATGAAGGACTAATTTTCTCTTTATAAATTATAGCCTATGTGTTATTCTGATGTATAAGCTACATTATTGTAAAATTTCATTAAAATCCATTCAGTAGTTTTTGCGTGAAAGAGTAACAAACATCCAGACAAACATTTCACAATTATAATAGTAGTAGGATGGTCTTTATAATTGGTAATTATTTGAAAGGTAAAAAACCACATTCATGAAAATTATTCAATTCAAGGTCAGAATAAATAGTGCAACAAGTTGGCAGATTATTTTAGTCTATAAAGTCCCATATAATCATTATTTATGTGACTAGGGTTACCAGAAATAAACTTAAATTATGTCAAAAGATTTAATACAGCCAAATATCAGCTATTCTGAATCGTAGCATTTTCAAGACGAGGTTGATTCTAAATAGAATTTGAGTATTTTATTTTACACACTCTACAATTTCCCCAATGAATGCAAATGCTATTAAATATTTATGACCTTAGTCCCTGTGACATAACCATTGGTTTAAGAAGGATTACACGAATCAGAGTCATCGAATAGCTCATTTTCTCTCTTTAGTTGCTGGCTAACCCTTTGGTCAAGTGGAAGTGATTGATTAAGGTTGTTAGAACTTATTAAACACAATTTAAGAAAGTCATGGATTAACATGATACATTTGATTAATTAAACTTCCACCGTTGAAATAATCTTTTAAAAGGATCAGAGTGGTAAAGGGTTAGTCCTAAATGTTTGATATTAAGGCTTGTCTAGTGGTCCGTGGACATATCTATGAGTTAAGGACCACTGCTAAAAACAAATGAATCAACCACACAACAAACAAAACCAGGTAAATCCCCCCTTTCCAGCTTCATCCTTTCCGATAGATCCCCCATCAAACCTCCCCCAACTAACCCCCCACAAAAAAATCACATTGTGTCCCCCTCATCCAATACTGCCAAAACGAATCCGCCGCTGCCGGAGCATCGATTACTACTGAGGGAAATAAAGCACCAACGTACGGGAGTATAAAGACATCAGAAGAAGAAGAAAGGAGGGGAAAAAAGCCGCTATGGAGATTAGAGAGGCGAAAGAAAGCCATTAATGAAGAAATAATTAAAGTCTCGTATTTCGGGGGTGATTTCGGATGGCTTCATTAAGCCTGGTAATTGACTGGGATCACTTGTGGAGCTCTCTTTCTTTGGAGTTCAGGGGTGAGCTGCAGGGATTTTGGTGTTTTGTCTGTTCGAGTTAGTCACATTCGCCGCTTAGGGACATTGATAAGTTATGGTATAACTCATATTTGGGCTATTTTGAGTTATGCAATAATCTTTTTGTTGAAGATTTGACGCTTTATCCCTTAAAATTAGCAGTTAGTGATACAAAAACAACATTTGAATCACTGATATATCCGGTTTTAGTATATCTTACATGGATAGAAGTGTAAAAAAATTAAGATAAGTTTTCTTTCACAGACGTCGAACATGTCCTGAAATTCCTGCTTTTCTTTTTAATATTTTTAAAAGTTTCCATAGTTAACTACAGGTTTTAAGAACATATGTAATCATTGTGACATTTTTTACTGAAATAATCCCTAATTAAAAAAAAGGGTGTCCTGAAGTTCCACTGTGGGCTTGTACGAGGCCTGCTTTTGTATTCCGAGTAGTTGGAAACATGCGTTATATCATGGTACACTTTTAATAAAATTACAACAAACGATCTCTCTCGAAACGCTTTCAAAAAACTTCTTTGTAAATGGTATATGTATACTATGCATTCATTTCAAATATAACTTCATTGCATAGGGATAATTATATTCATGTGGGTCTTATTGTATGATCTTGACGTGTAAAAAAACCCTACCCATCTTATGAATCCGATCTGGTAGGCCAAGAGATCGATATAAATTCTCTATTCCTTTTTCGTGACATTGCGAGGGACAGTAACCGAATAATAGACAATGGTATTCAGTATAATGTGCTCACACTATAGTTAATATTATTCAAATTCAAATTTATTAACAAGAACAAAATACACAAAACAAAAAAAATACATACAGCACATACAACATACACAGAAATTTTAATGATTTTTCTGTGTTTTTTTTCTTTAACTTTTAAATGCTGTCTTTTCATTTGTTAATAGGTGAAATAGGCATTTAAACATTTTCCTACAGTGATTTTTGGCAAACCATCCGAAAATTGGGTCTTTTTTAAATTAACGGTTTTTTTTTCAAATCCTTTTAAATGAGGTATTTGCATGAGTGAGGGATTTGCTTGATTTTATACTTTTTCGATACATTATGGTCTAAAACTCCCAAATTTCTGATTTTCACATTCAAAAATGAGTTTTAAATAATTTAAAATTCAATTTTATTTTTGCCAAAAAGTCAGAAAAGTCCCGTGATCAGAAAACGGGCTTCTTATGGATGTGACGTCAGAGCGCATGAAAACCATTGTGTTTTCTGTTTTCACGTGATCAGAAAACGGGCTTCTATTGGATGTGACCTCACAGTGCATGATTTGTGATTCGAAAGTGTTTTCGCGCCCAAACAAAAAACGAAATTGCATAAATTTATATCTCAATAACTACGCTACGAAATACTTGATGTAAACGTCATTCTTCATGGTTTTTTATCTACTATTTTAATAAAATTTAATCTCAAAACGTGAGAATACCTAATTGTAGAACCCTTCAAGACTTGTTGGGTGATGGGAACCTTCCGTCATAAAACTCCAAACAACTTATTGGGCCTCAGGGCTGGCGGGGCATGTGGCTAGGCTATACTGGGCCAGGCTGAAAAATTCTATTCATACTGAACTCAAACCTCATTGACATGAAATCTATCTGTCCCTCCACTCTTTGAAGTCTCTAAACAATGCCCGATCAAAAAGAAATCGTTTGCTCAAGGGGTGGATTAGGGGGGTCACTGGGGAGACGGGGGGCGCAGCTGAAACCCTAGAAGTGCCCCGGGGCCAATTAAACTACCCTGAGATCATCACTAAGGAAAGATAGGCTTAGCTCTTTCAAAAGGATTTTTTTACCTTATTTTGCGTTTTGAACCGATTTAAATCTGAGAATATCCGGATTGAAAAAGATTTGGGATCGGAGTTCTATTTTAATTAACGTCACATATCAAAGGCTGAGAGGGGTCTATCACTTAGGAGATGCCCCTCTACCTTAGCTCTGTCAAATGTAGTTTTTTTTAAGTGGGATCATTTAATTCCTGTTGATTGAAAGTTCAATAGAAGGGGGGCTTTGTAATTTAGATGAACGTCATAGGTGACTCAGATGGATCAGACCCCTAAGAGAAGCTGCAGACTCCTAAATTTATGTGGCCCCATCCTGGTATAAAGGGGTTGTTTGGCATTGAAAGGAAACCATGCATGTCGCATGAGGTACTAAGGGGTAAAGGGACCCCCGCATGGGATTTATTTTTATGACACGTTTTCACATGAATATTTTTTCGGTCTTTTTTAGTGCGATTTTTTATTCATGCGACTATTTTTGTGCGATTTTTTTATTCGTGTGGTCTTTTTTACTGCAATTTTTATATACCGCACAAAAAAAATCTCAGAAAAAAAGACCACACGAATAAAAAATCCCACAAAAAAGGAGCGCACAAAACAGGTTTATGAATGCAGTTTATGACATTGCTTCTACTAACTTTCTCATCTAACCCTTCAAATTTTTATAGAGTTCTCGATCGTTATCAATTTTTGTTCTGATTACAATATACCTAATAGTGGAAATATTGCCTAAACCTAATTTAGGGAACGTACCTATTCTACGTGACCCATTTTTTGCTATTTTTGACCCCCCTCCCCCCATCGTTGTTGACCATCCGTATTATATGTCAAGACCCCCCTCCCCCCTCTAGTTTTCACGTAGTAACTCATAAATACGGTTTTCAATAATTTTTTGCAAACAGAAAGTTTAAAAAAATTAAGTTGACTTAATTCGTCTAATTTAAAAAATTTATTTGTCTCAATTTGGCTAATTTCAATAATTAAATTGGCTTAATTTTGTCGTATTGACTAGAAGGAATTGACTATGTGACAAAACCCTAAGCCCCCTCCCCCTGTGGCCAAGCGTGGTATTTTGAAGAACCCCCTCCCCCCGAACGGGTCACGTAGTATGGGTATGTTCCCTTACTATTAAGTATCAAAATTTATAAGTTTCTGAAAACATTGTTAAGAACACTAAAATTTCTAAAGTCTCTTTCCCAAAGCTACTTTAAGGGTTTAACTTATATAATTCACACCACATTTTTGGTTTGGATAATAAAACTTTTAGGTCTTTATTTTTATTTTATCATATCTAACATTGCACGAGTCATAAAAGAAAAAAAGCTTCTTCCTACTTAAGCAAGTTAATGAAAATATTTACTCTACTTCCTTATTATATGCATACTTCTCATGAGCCAACCAACTAAAATGTAATTAAAAAGAAAGACATATTTTGTAATTGAGATACCCTCTCTTGTTAAACGATTCGGAACCGTAAAGCACAGGAGTAACTTCTTTAGGAGAGAAACTTAGAAGAGCAGCGGATAGAGGAGGTTAATTAAACTTAAACAGTTTGTTCTAAATCCATTTTGGTTTCTAAAATGTAAGGTGTTAGTTCCATTACAAACTCTACGATGAAATTAAAAAGCTTGAACCCTCGTTGGGCGTTTCTTCTTTGGTGACCAGTGACCAGACATATCGCCATAAACTTTGGAATACAGCGATTAACTATAATGGGTAATTTCGAATATCTCGTCGACCGTGCTGCTGAAATGCTGAAAACGAAAATGCTTAGACAAAGACTGTGCCACTGAAACTTATGGTCGACGGTATAATACGTTTCAACCTTAAATATTAATAAATGTTTTGAAAATAAATGAAGCAGCCACTATTCCAAAATACATTCATAAGTATTTTGTCGCTGTTTCTGATCTTTGAAATGGTCTACCTAAATGAAGACCGATCTATAAACTAAAAAGGCATAAATCTACAAAAATTCGAAACGTGTATAGAATCATACTTACAAAATAATAAAAGGGATTGAAAAGTTATTAAAAAATTTAAAGTGTACTGATCAGTGTTTCTCGGTCCATGCCCCACCAAAGCCGTCCTAAATTTTCCCTGCCTCCCGAAAGTGAATAAACTTGGATGTACAAGCTACCTCGGGGGTAACCAAGTTGAAAATTTTTCAAATTGCCCCCCTAAAAAAGCATACTGCCCCCTTGTGGGACGTGTGTCCCACGTTGGGAAACACTGGTGTAGATGTTATGCGCGTATTTGATGCCGAACCGTAACGCATATTAACGCATATTGGGATGTATTTGCAATTTCTTTTTTTTTCTTTTAATTCTGTATAAACTTTTGTGAATCTATGTTTCAAATTTTGTAAATTTTTGTTTTTTTTTGTTAATAAATTGATTGATTGATATTTCACAATCTCTCTTCCACTTCGTAAAATTTCCACCTAGACATAAAAACCAATCAGAGAGTTTGAAGAGCGGCATGCAATCCCATATTTGGAATAATAATTACTTGAAAAACCAATCAGAGTTCTCACTCACATCTTGGAAACGGAATTGAGGAATGAGCAAGAAAACCGCTTGCCCTACATTCCCTTCATGTTTGATTTTTCGTAAATTCACTAAAAAAGGTTTTTCTTAAAAATTCTAACCCAAAAGATTCGACAGACTGGATACCGAACGATTACGATTTTTACAATTCTAACAAACATTTCTATGGATTCAATTACCATCAAAAAGCAGCCGAGAACATCGCCAAATGCGGCTATCCCCTGTAGACCCTCATCTTCACATCTCTCCTTAATAAGGTGTGGAATCCGCGGGGAGGGGATTAAGGCTTAATGTACCGTGAATGCAAGCGGTCCTCGTGATACTAATGGGAAAGTACACCCTAAACCCGCCGGCCGCGTTTGAGAATTATTAATTTAAAAGAGAGGATAGGGATTCCCGTTCTTTTTAGCTCTCCCTTCCCCCCTTTCGCCACGTTTTGAAATATCTTTTCTCTTTCCCCCCCAGACAGGTTCACTTCACATTTTGTTCAAGCTATGGCGTCGGGGGTGTTGAATCTATCATTGAATTGTTTTCTTAGGATTGGTATGAGTGGAAATATTATAGCCCAACCCACGCTTGAAATTGAAACAGTTTGTGAAGCTTGTTTAATAAAATGGTTCAATTCTGTTATCGGTCTCTCCTTATATCGACAAGCTTTTTGGGACACCAAAAAATTGGAAATTTTGCTAATTAATTTTAAATTCATAGATTAAAATGTTCAGCTATGTCAATAACTGTTGTGTTATATCAATAAAAACCGTAAATACTTTTCGACACTTGAATATATGGCGTTAAAAACAGCACGGCGATATTAAGGGAGAAAATTAACGGAATTGAACCAATAAAATTTCCAGTCTTCTTATTTGCATTTTATCATTTAACCCTTTAAACTCTTGGCTTGACTATCTTAACGTCTAGTGGATCATGAAGCCACTCATTTCAACACTACACCACCCAAAAATATTATAAATCCAATGAGAAAGGTCTGAAAGAGTTATATCCATACATGTGTCTATTCGTGGGTTGCCCCTCATATTAAAGATAATCTCGCAGACATTTAAATTTATTTAAAAATTCAATATAACAAGGAAAATAGAAGAAAATTTTTATATCAATCTCTTTCATTAGAAGAATTTTCTTCATAACGGTTTTCAAATTCCCAGATATTTCAGAAACTTCTTGTGGATGCCCATAAAAGATAAATAAATGGTCTCCACATCTGTTTTTGGCAAATAAGGTAATGTAATCAACAAAGGGAACCAAATCTAAATTGAAACTCACAGCTAAGCATATATCGTACAATTAACTTGACTGATCACTTGCACAATAAGAGAGCAGTTCCACGTCAATTAATTATTCACCCTCTCTTTACTCTCTTAATGTAAACCAGTCATTACTTTTTACACTCCGGTCTTTCGTATCTGTTTCAGAACTCAAACATCGGGTCCGATTTCTATCTCGCGTGGGGGTCAGATTTTGTTAGGCCTAGCTTCGGGCCCAATCATGGAAGTAATTGACACCAGGGCCTGGCAGGGAAGGGGCCCTTGGGGCTCTCTCTCTCCCTCCCTGCTTTCTGTAAGAATGCAGTTCGGGGGTTGGATGGAACATTTCTGGTTGCAAGACTGGACTCTTTATAGGAGATTAAAACTAGGATTTGTGACGTAATCCCCTACCTGTGGGTTATCGAACGTCTTAAATAAGGGGTCTTTCAAATACCATGTTATTTTTATGTAGTTCTATATATAAGAGACTTTGGAAGAGACCAAAATATGTGTGGAGTTAGGAGTAGAATAGATAATTTTAAGTAAAAAACTTAATTATATTCTGATTAGGAAATTATTTCCTTGAATAAAGGACTTTACAATCCCTATGTTTGATATTTTTGTTTGTTGATTAACTTATAAGGTAATTGACTAGTTATGGAATTAAAGGGTTAATTTTCGGAAGAATTTTAGTTCAAGGAACGAAGAAATAAGTGCTTAAAAATTGAACAATATATTTAGTAATTCATAGATCATTCCAATCTATGTATAATTTCAAATACGTGAACAAAAAAATAATGAAATTTTTTGATTGGTCACCAAACAGAGCTGAAGATATTTTTTAAATGTAAATGAATTGACTGTACGAAAATGGTATTCACAAAATATCTCCATACTTTTATGTGGTTCTTGGACACTGATAGAAATATTTTTTTTAATATGGACGGAACTTGAATAGTGAATACTGTTATTGAACGGAACTACATTTATAAACACATACAAACACAAGAAAGGAAAAAATGAGCCAAAACAGTACTTTAAAAATAGAAGAAAAAACTTGAAACGTAGTATAGAAAAAAATGAAACACTTAAGGAGCATCGAAAAAACACTGAGCTCATCCATGGTACCCAAGTGAAGTTGTTTATGTCAACAATGTTGATGATTTTAATATATTTTAAGTTTAAGTACTCTTGTTATGAATGATAAACTGTTTCTCCCTCATAACTTTAAACCATTATTATACTTCAAAAGAACAAAAGTACATAAAACTTATAAATTTACTTCGAATCCTGTGGTAATCTAACTTCTGGGCAACTTATCATCGGTTAACTCATTACTTTAATGAACCAAAAGGTATTCGAAATTTTCGTGTTTAAAAACAAAATTTTGCTAGCAGAGTTAAAACATCTCGAGGGGATCCCATTTGATAAATGAAACCAGCAGAGTTGATTTCAGCAATATCATTAAAACTCCCTTCGGAGTGGTAGTGAATTAATTCCTCATCTTTTAACGCCTTGCTAAAACTTGAAAGTAAATTAATCCTTTGCGGATTCTTTTTAATGAGAACAACATAATACTACAGTTTTCCTTGTTAGTTGATGACGTAGACATCAGTTTTGAATTCCAATCAGCTCTGCTGCAATGTTAATGTATTAGCATGGCTTTCAACATTAAATGGTATAAAACTAAAAACCGCATGGTTTTTTATAGAAAACAAAGCGGTTTTTACAGTTTTTTTATTATGACAAAAATAACGATCTCAACTCTTATAGGGGCATACTTCTACTTACTATAACCTTTCCGTATTTTTTAAAATCATTTCAGCTAGTTGATTCATTCTCACTTTTAAATATTTATATCAGTTAAATGAAATCTATTTAGGCACGTACCCATTATATCCCCCAAAACTTAGAAAATTTCCCCTTTTAGACCACATAAAGCAACTCTAACCATCTCATATCCCCCGAAATACCAATATAACCTCAGAAATTTTTTTCTGGCTATGCCACTGAACTTATTGTCTATGCAAAACTGAAAAGTAGCCTTCATAAATTTGAAAGTCAAAATGTCCTTAAAACAATAAAGCATCTTTCCTTTTATATATTTAGTTGTTTTCTTGCAGTAAATCTGTCTATTTCTGATGACATTTAGTTTTCAGGTTGAAACTTTATTTATTTCACGTGTTGTTATTTGTTGGCTTCTGTAATGGGGGTAAACTATAATTTCTCCCTAACTACTTTCTAATATTAAACACCGAGTATTTCACCCTTTAATTCCTTGCATTTTATATTATGCTTTGAATGTATTCATCTCCTACTGTTACCCCTATGGGCAACTATTCCCGACTGACATAGGACTACATTTGAACAAGTGCTCGGAAAAATCTCGTCATATACCCCGAATCAAATTCCAGCGTTCGAGAAAAGGAATTCGCTCGATTCAGTTCCGCAATGGTTTTAAAGTGGGGGGATCATGGAACATTTCGAGCAACGTTCCAAAGGGTGGATATCCGGATTGATTTCCAGAAAGGAAGCAGGAGAAGATTCCACGTCGAACGACATTTCGAGTGTTTCGACGAAGAAATGGGGAGGAGAAGTGGGACCGCCGAGTCGTTCTTTTTCGAAAATGGAACATATGGTTGTGCTGAAGGAGGGATGGGATTTGTCTTGAATAGAGATGCATATTAACTACAACTGTAATAACATATGCTTTTTTGGACTGATCCAGATTTGATGTCGGAATTAATTTTGAACCATTTAGCGTATTGTGTTACTTATACACCCTAGCATTATGTTACAGATGAGTACGAAAATATACGATGTAAGTAAAATTTAAGTTCATAATAATAGTTGCATACCTTTATATAATTATTTATTGAATATGTCTCCAATTCATTAAATTATAAGTTTTGTTAAAATTAAACAAATTTACATAAATAAATATTTTATCAACAACAAAAATTAAACTAGTAAAAAATCTTTCTCAGTGCACTTTTTCAAAATGAAACAATTTTTTGTACAAAAAGAAATTATTGTTCAAAGAATTGTTGAAAACACAAAAAGAAAGGAAACACGAAGACAAAACATCCTTATAAGACAATACTAGATTAATACATATTAAAAAGAAAACAAATAAAAAATGTATGATAATATCATTAAACTTGAAGATTTTTCTCTTTGAATATTTTTAAATTTACTTTTAAATGAAATTTTTAAAAGAAATATGCAAAAGCTTAAATACGATAAAAGTAATGGTATCAATAATAATTTATAATGTAATAATTTCAAAACATACTAAACCAATAAGTGAGAGATTCCCATGATAATTTTGAAATTTTAGTACTACATACTTTTTAATTTCTGTTAGAACAATGAATATAAATAGTTTAATTATTTTATTACCATTCTTACTTCCAATCCAATTACTATTACATTTATTTACAATCTTTTACTTCAACACTCTTGCCGATTCATATTCCAACTATGAATAAGTTACAACTTCAGATTCAATTTATATAAAAAAGTATGCACATCAGAAAGACTTTGGCGCTAAGTTAGGTTAAAGTTTTTTAATTAGTCTGTCTTTCAAACTCCTTTTCTACAAAGGACTTCCCGTCAGCTCACCCCTTTTCAAGAGTTTTTTTACTATTGATTCGATTCCCTAATTAGATAGAGCCTACTAAATGGTCAGTGTCAACCTCAGGGCTATGGCAAGAGATAGAAATGTAGCCTAAAGGTTACAAGGAAAGATGCGATATCAACCAACACAAACTTATCGAATATAACCTTAGGACACGTTTTTTCATGACCATCAATAAGCCCTCTCTGTCAGATTTTATCAGCAGAGGAAATAACTTTTTATGTGATAAATGTTTAGCTGAATAAGTACTGTCAAAAATTATTCAGCAATATAATTTTCATGTAATGGAAGTTTTTTCTAAGGTCGTATGTCAACAAGTAAATTGTATTTTTTGTTTGTATGACATTATTTGCCATCAAAATTTTAATTACAAAAAACGTGATATGTTTAACGAAATACTATTTGAACTCCTATTGTGAACCGTGGATGTCATGAACTTTATCACTGAATTTAACTGAACTCCTATTGTATCGATAAATGAACTACTGAAGAGTTGAAGTTATTAAGTGAACAACTGAAAGATAATACTCCGGTAATAATGAACAAAATCTTTTAAATTTTAGATATTTTTTGGACTTTCAAATTAACTACTCAACACGCTTTAATAGTTTATTTTTAAAAATGGCAATTTTTTATAGTTCAATTCATTTTTTTATAAATGATACAAGATATATCGACTTGATTTACTATACTTGATATACTATCCCTCAATCTCTATAAAACATTTGAATCTTTCTATAATATTAGGTTATCATATATTAGGTTGCATTTAAATTCCTAACAAATTCACAAATATGAATTATGAATAAATAAAAAATACAAAAATTCCCGTTTATATTTCTATTAAAAAACGAAACTGAAGATTTTTCTTAGAATTGAAATTTTTCTTTTAGATGTTACAAAAAACTTCAAATATTTTGGGCAGTCCATTTATTTTATGCATATTAAATTCTACCCATTCGCCTTTCACGTCTTTTGGAGCATCTAAACGGGAAAATGCTAATTAACAGAAATATAAAAATGCCTCTTTTTAGATCTAAATGTATCCATAATGAATTTTAGCCTTCTGATAAAAGATGTAGTTTTTTAGGGAGATGGGGGAAAATAAATTCGATCCCATTGTGTATCTTCTTTTGAAAACGTTAATCAAGAAAAACGTTCCTCCTTGACTGGCTCATTTAAAGAAAGGGGAATGAGAGAATCAGATAAGGCAAATGAAAGTATTTTTCAAAACAGAGATATGTATACTATTTTTTTTCAAAAAAGACTGAAAATGAACTCAAAGCGTAGACAACTTTTAATTTATAAAATAAAACATATTTATTATTTTTTTTCCATTTTTTTGAGAATTAAAAGTTTTGAAGATCCATGGAAACATCATTAACTTTGAGCTATTCATATTTTTTTTACATTGGTATTAAAGAGGATTTCCCAAGATAACTGTCCACACCCTTTAACTTTTGAACCCCTACAGATATAATCCTAAAAGTGGTGTTTTAAAGGGACCATGCGCTATTCGATGGGACAACTGTCAACCCTCCTTGCGGCAATGTTAAGAATTATAATTAATTTTTATTTTTAAAACTTTTAGAGATTTGCTAAATTAATCAATCAGGAAGTTGTAAATCATCATGGATTTAGTATGAAAAGACCCCCTGTGCATAAAAATGCCTTGAATAAAATTAGGTAGAATTCACATACCAACATGGATATGAAAAAATATTTAAAAATTCTAGCGACTGATACGGAATAAATATAACCCAAATTCAATTTGCTTTCAATTAAACAACCAAAATGGAGAATTAGTCATTTCTGATGGATTGGCTTCATATTGACAATATTCTCTAACCCCTTGAATTTGTACAGATGTAGAGCTCTTATGCGGCAGATGCTTCTGAGAGCAAAGTGTTAATCGGATTATTTCAGAACAGCTGGCTTTTAAACCAGCCAATAAGCGCGAGTTTAATTACTATGGAACCCCTTGCGCGGTTAGCTGCCAATTTTGATGGGTCGCGGCAAAAACGGTTTTCAATTAGGCCACACAAAACAAAGATTTTTTTCCGTCTTTGGACCTGGGTGCTTTTGTTTAACATATGGACGACTAGAGGAGCTAATTATAATGCTTTTTTTTAACAGCTCGCCATTATATTTTACAACTAAGAGCATAGCATATAGTACAGGAAAACGGTAGTTTTTTTCAAAAATTTCATATAGAAGTTTTTTTCGATGGTTTTTTATGTTTTCGAGGGCGCTGTTTTCGAATATGAAGTTTGCTTCCATGTGGAGGGTCGGATTCATATCAAAAATCGCAAAAAATAGATACTTTTTTGCTCTTTTTTCGATTCTTCGCTTATATTTTAAAAACTATAAATTAAATTTCTCGAAGATAATTTAAATCACAAAGTTGAAGTAAACAAAATTTCCTACAAAATGCACTCCTCAACTTTGATTTTCTGAAGAGTGGTTTTTAAGCTAGAGCGCGCTGAAAAACATCGATTTTTTTGCCTTTCCACAAAAATAAGGAAGACGCGTGTTTCTACCCTCTATAAAATGAAAACTGTTCATGTTATCAACAAAAATTTTATACCACGTGAAAGAGCATTTATTTTTCTATAAAAATGGGCTTTCAATTATCATTTTTTTGAGAAGGGGAGGGAGTGAAGCAAAGATCGATTATAAAACTGTTGCGGCTCTCGGACCAAACGGACTTTTGCGGTTGTTAATCTGCAATCTGCGCTTTATTTCCGGTATATTACCAATAATATAGGTTGTTTTGGATTAATTGATGACTAATCATGCTTAATAAAATAAATTTTTAAATTTATTTATGAAATATTGGGTGTTTTAGGCGGAATTTCAATCAATTTTTTAAATTCATATATTAAAGAGTGTTTTAATGAACGAATTTATATGTTTTTTGCATCGCTAAATCCGAATTTTAAGTTTATTTTAATTTTGAAAGTCATCTTCACATCAAAAATTGCAAAAAATATCAAATTTTTGCTCTTTTGTTCAGTTTTTCATCGATTTTCTAAAATAATATTCATTTTTGGAAAAATACCATGACACGAAATTAATGTACATAAAATTTCCTATAAGATGCACTGGTACATTTTTATTTTGCGAGGAACGATGTATGTTTTATAGCGTTTTGAAGAAAAGCAATTTTCATGTTTTTGTGTAAAGTCAGAAAACAGCTGTAATTCAGCGCGCTCTAGCGTATATACCTCTCATTATAAAATTAAAGTTAAATAGTGAATTTTTTAGGAAATTAAATGTATCATTTGGTATAAACTACTATTTGTCGGTAACTTGAATTTATTTATATATGTAGTGGGAGAAATCGAAAGTTCATCACTTTTTTGTAGAAAAACATGAAAATTGCTTTTCTTCAAAACGCTACAAAACATACATCGTTTCTCGCAAAATAAAAATAAACCAGTGCATCTTCTAGTAAATTTTACGTATATTAATTTGGTTTCATGCTATTTTACCTATAATGAATATTATTTTAGAAAATCGATTAAAAACCGAACAAAAGAGCAAAAATTTGAAATTTTTTGCAATTTTTGATGTGAAGATGACTTTCAAAATTAAAATAAACTTAAAATTCGGATTAAGCGATGCAAAAAACATATAAATTCGTTCATTAAGACACTCCCATAATTTAATATATGAATTTAAAAAATTGCTTGAAATTCCGCCTAAATCACCCAATATTTCATAAATAAATTTAAAAATTTATTTTATTAAGCATAATTAATCATCAATTAATCCAAAACAACCTATATTATTGGTAATATACTGGAAATAAAGCGCAGATTGCAGATTAACAACCGCAAAAGTCCGCGTTTGGTCCGACAGCCGCAACAGTTTTATAATCGATCATTGCTTCACTCCCTCCCCCTTCTCAAAAAAATTATAATGGAAAGCCCATTTTTTATAGACAATTAAATTTTCTTTTACGTGGTATAAAATTTTTGTTGATAACATGAACAGTTTTCATTTTATAGAGGGTAGAAATGCGCGTCTTCCTTATTTTTGTGGAAAGGCAAAAAAATCGATGTTTTTCAGCGCGCTCTAGTGGAAAAACCACTCTTCAGAAAATCAAAGTTGAGGAGTGCATTTTGTAGGAAATTTTGTTTACTTCAACTTTGTGATTTAAATTATCTTCGAGAAATTTATAGTTTTTAAAATATAAGCGAAGAATCGAAAATAGAGCAAAAACATATCGATCTTTTGCGATTTTCGATATGAAGCCGACCCCCCACGTGGAAGCAAACTTCATATTCGTAATCAGCGCCCTCGAAAACATATAAAACCGTCGAAAAAAAACTTCTATATGAAAATTTTTAAAACGTCACTTTTTAGCACCGTTTTCCTGGGTTAATAGGTTATTAGACATTACGCTGTAGGGTTAAATTAATGGATAAAATTTTTCTTCTGTACTAGAAAAAGGTTCTCAAAATGAGTTCAAACCTTACTTTTAAGTATCGAAATTCAAAATTTTTCATTGGGGAGGACCCCCCCCCTACCCAGCGGTACCACATTGGGATCTTTCGTGATACTTTTTAGAAAAATCTCCAACACTTTTACATTTTTTGTTAAAAGGTAAAGGTTATGGTCTGGAAAAGTGCCCCCCTTGGAGCCGTGCTGGATCTGCTCCTGAGTTGAGGATAACTAGTGATAAGGTTTTAAAATCAAAAAGTTTTTGGTGATATTAGATGTATTTTTGCTTCCTCTCTGAAAGGAGCCAAGTGTTTAGGAATATAATAAATGGAGATAACTTTTATGGGAAATTTTCAAAAGCTTAATTATTGCACATTTTTACGTTAATAATTTAACTGTCCATAAAAAACCTATTTTGTCCGGAGAGTTTCATGATTTCTTTAAAAATAACCGAGCATTCATGAATTCAATCGGCACAAACCGTATCAAATATCACAGAACGGAGCGACTGAGAAGATAAGAAAAGATTTCTGGCTTATCTCGCTTCAGTTCCCTTTCTGTATCTTTTTACTTTGAAAGAATTAATTTCAGTGTCTTCGTTCTCCGAAATCCATGTTGATGCTAAAAGTTGGATTGTCGTCTGCTTACTTTAATTATCGTAAAAAAATGTAAGGGAAGCAATGTGGGGATGAATACTCTTCATTAGTCTAGCACAGGGATTTCTAACTGGTGGCCCGTCGGGTTTTATGGTGTGGACCACGAAGCCCCCTGACCTCCCCCCAAAAAAAAGAAGCTTTACAGCACATTTAGCATGCTAAATTTATAAACAATTTCGGGGGAGTATACGCCTGGACCCCCCTTTTTACCCCTAAGGTTATAGAGTAGTTTTGATCGTCTTATCTATGACAAAAAATTTAAAGTTTGAGGTTCTGAAATTTCCCATAGCAGAAGGTTATTGGGCTTTTAGTCAATCTTTAACATAATGAGGACCAGTATTCAAAAATGAGGTCAAACGCTAGTTTTTAGGGAAATTCACGAATATTTTAAGGAGGTAGACCCTCATTTTTAAGTAATATTTAGTATCAAAAGAAAACGGCCTTAAAACTATGAATCATCTGAAATTTTTGAAAATATAATAATACTTTGTCAATCATGTAAATACGCAACCTCTTTTGCCAGATAGTTCCATCTATTAAAGACCCTTCTCACGAAAAATATATCATCGGTAAAATATAGCCAGAATACTTTGCGGCACAACCATTAGACTTTTGCTTTCGATTGCGGCCCTCGAGCATTTTGAAAGTTGGAAACCCCAGATCTAATATGTTAATCACCCTTATATTTCAAATAAGATAATTAATTAATTTATTGTTTTCTATGTAATATGAAACTGTCCTTTTTAATTTGTTTTTAGTTGGTGTGTTTCGTAATTTTCAATCCAGTATTTTATAATTAAACTGCATGCTCTTACCAAGCCTTGATCTAGAAATGAAGTTCAATTCCATTAAAGGTCTTGCTAAGTACCGCCATACTCTTTTGGACTAGAAGGATTAGAAATATTGCTAAATAATTTCAAACTCATAAATTAAAATGTTTACTTATACCAATAAACTGTTCAGTTTATCAACAAAAATTAGAAAAATTTGTCGATATTTGAATACATGGAGTTCAAAAGAGCTTGCCGATTTGAACGGGAACGTTAACGGAATTGAACCGAAATGAACACCATAAGGCTTACAGCGTAAGCCTTGGCCAATGAGGTTAGCTTATATTAGAGATGTGAAAGAAAGAAAAAGAGGAGAGAGAGGCAGAGAATGACATGGATAGTGGTGAAATGAGAAATGAGGATTAAATCTTGCAACATTTCCACCATTCATTAAACTTCTTACTTCAAGTCCGAAAAATAGGGTCCACTATGATGAAATTCGTAAATAAATCAAGGCATGAACCACAGCTCTTCAAACTTTCCACCGTCTTTCCGTCTTAAGACGCGAAAAAAAAGAGTAATCCGAACTCCCACTGTAAATCCTCCGCAAAACAAAGGAAAATCATTACAAAACTAATCTCCCTTTACACAACTTTGAGGGGGAAGGGTCGTTTCTTCCAAAAATTCTCTCTCCGAACTCCCCCCTCAAGAGATCAATTCTCCAAAAGCACCCTGAGAGTAATTATACACTCAGAACAAACCCCTCCACACCCCCGAGAGAACAGGAGAAAAAAAGTTCCGTGATTGATAAAGAGCTCCGAGAAAGTGTCGTCGGAACGAAAAAGGGGTTCGAAAAGGGGGGGTCGGAATAAAATGGAATCATTTCTCAACCCCCTCCGAATCAAATCGTCCGCTGTGATCAAACTTTGATCGGCGCGGAAAGATGGAGTGTGTTCGACTCGTGGAGGGGCTATAAATGGAGGGAGCTTGAGTGTAGTAACCTTGGTGGTCAATGTGGTGAGTGCCCAAGAGAAGTTTTAGCATGGATAGTTTATTTTCTCCCTCTCTCTTTCTTATTTCCCACTCACTTTTCTCCCCTCTCATTCTCTTTCGCATTTCTCTCTCTTCTCCACTCTCTTTTAACTCCCTCTCCAAAAAAATATAAAAGAACGTTGTATTTCCTACGTGAGAGAAAAGAACATGGGAATCATTTCGTGCAAAACAGTTTTACCGGTTTATTTACAATGATTTAACTTCATGTTTAGGAAACAAACCTAACAGGTTTGTTTTCCGTTGCTACGGGTTGAATTTTAAATGTAAGGCTAAGCACGCACTAGAGACTTCTGTCTCTGCGACAGAGACCAAATTATCACCCTGGAAATTGCAAGATGCTAGAAGCGCGCACAGGCGACGAGACTGTTGGCCGGTTGCCAAGAGTCATCTCCATAGAAATGCATTGCTTTCGAGTGACCTAGTGCTCATTATCGCCGTGACAGAAGTCTCTAGTGCGTGCTTAGCCTAAGAGGATTCACATTATGTAAGATGGATGAAACCTAAATCAATTCAAGTAGATAGTTTTCGATTAATCTAGTGAGGATCGAAAATAAAAAGAAAATGAAATTGTCAATGCTCGGTGGTTAAATATGGTTTCCTGAATGGCTTTGGCAGAGGTAGAGGAGATGTCCATCTACTACACAAAAAAGGCCATGGAAGCTCCAAACTGTGACGCTTGAAGACGTTTTAACTTTATAATAGGTAGCTATTTCTCAACAATTCAACATCTGTTACCTTCCATGCTCTTTTCATTTTACATATCCTAATTGGTAAGATGTTACAGAGAGTTCCGATTGGTTTGTTGGAACCATAAACTGTAACAATGTCATTCCTGCTAATATATGGTCAGTTGCTCTACTAACGCTTTAAATAGTCCTTAAAAAATCTTACCAAGTAGGATTTGTAAATACGACATACGTGGAAGATATTTCAGTGTGAAGTTGAGTTGTTGGAGTTATCTATCGTGACGTTAATAGGTATATCATGCGTCTCACTTTGTATAATCCCTGGCCTTATTCGTCTGTTCAACCTGTCAACTAAATGAAATGAGATGGAAGCCACCATAAATACACGAGAGCAGATGTTCAAAAGCGCATCCTATTCCTAATACCTCCATGGTTCGCTTGTGTTCTTTCTTTCCATTAGGGGAGAAGAAACCACCGTTCGAAAAGGGTGTTTGGAACGTTTCTGGGGGGTCACGGGCGGATGGTTGCGTTCTGGAACACTCCGGGCGACACCGCATTTCCATTACCTGAGAGGGGGTGATTGAATCCGGTGAAATGGGGGTGGCCTGCGGGCTGTTTCTGTTCTAGAACGACTTGTGGAAAGTTTACGCCCCACTTTCTTTGTTATGGCTGCTCTGTTTGAGGGGTCCATTAGAAGTCGGAAAGAGGATCTAATTTTTAATTAAACCCATTTATTAGCTGTATTTAGGGGGTCGGGGACCTGTGACTGAGGAAGTATTGTAAAATCTTTTGCTGCGTTAAAAGGCTATTCTTTTTCTTATTTCGATTAAGAAATCATGTAATTTTTCGAAATAAATGCAGATTAGCTAGACTCAAATTCTAAAGTCATATTGATTTCGATTACTGTTCTCTACACATTCTCTATTGTTTAAGCTTTAAATCACTCTTGTAAAAGGTAATTTTATTTTATTGTAAAGTTTGACTATTAGTTCTATAATAAGCTAATGTGCTAAGGTGTAGAGAGAAAGACTTTGAATTACTATATCCTCTCTTGAAAGCAAAAAAAAATATTTTTTTATAATAAAAACGACTTAAAATACTTTGTATCCAGACTGAAATTTAATTACCACTTTCAAAATTGTTTTCTTGCTATGACAATGATAGATGTTTTTAATATTAGAGTTATTTCAGAGCAAAATCCTTCAAATTATGTGATATTTATCGAAGAAAACTGTAATAGTATTTATAGTCCGACCGCAACGAGTAAAACTTTTTTACGTCGAACAATATTGTGGTGATTGTTATGGGAAACCGGATATTCCGCTCTATTTTGGGGGTGACGGTAATTCATAAACGCGGGAAAAACGCTTAGTGCCAAATCTGTGTGACTTCTTTAAATTTGAACTTCTTTTCAAATTTCTGTTTTCCTGACAAAGTTTTTCTTATGGCAGTCGGACTATACCAAACGTTTGGTTTTGTTTTCCCAAATCCCATACTTTTGAAAGCAATATAAAAATAAAACATCGTAATATATATTTTAGTTTCAAATTTTAATTTTTAACTCTCATAGCTGAGTCATTGGCATCCCTTACGTCCTTCACATAGAGATGTAAAGGCGGGAAAACCGGGTTTATTCCCGGGATTAAACGATTAAACCCGGTTTTTTTCACCTTTACATCTCTACCTTCACATTTAAAACCAATTCTCCACATCTAATAACAAACATATTTCCACAGAAAATCGAAACTTCTCTCCACCCATCAGCGATTTGAGAACAACTTCAGAAGGGGGTTCACTACTCGAGAAATGAACTATCAACTGCCCTCATCGATCTCGGCGGTCAAGCTGTTGTCCACTCGCCTCAATATCAATCAGACCCGCTCCCTTTCTCTGCATTAATTACGCCATGCAGCATTATCCGCCGATATTTTGTCTGCGTTCTGTCACACGCATATTAAGTAATTAATAAGCTGGGCTCGGATACTCGCCAGGTGATTTCGGGGGAAAAGTATAGGGCTGATCTGAAGGGTTGTTGTTGTGAAGCAGTGGTGAGGATGTACATTTTGTATGCAAACGCGTGTATTGTATGTTGGAGCATTTACTCAATGTAGGGACGTATATAAGTGGCGTGAGGCCCCGAAATTTGGATTAGGAGTTCCAAAATGAGTTAAAACCTTCTTTTAATACTTGCGAAACTTCTAAAAATGTTCTGGGGGAAGACCTCCAAATCCCCTTTGTATTTGCAGCTATTCACAATTTTTTTATATTGATCCTCTACTGCCCTACAGTTTAGCTTTAATTTTCAGCCTGTTTTTAAGTTATCGCAGCAATAATTGCACCTTCCAGTGCTATAATATATTAAGTATAGGTTCAGCCTCAAGGCTTCAATAACTTTTTTTAAACATTTTTGGAGGGGGGGCATTTTTATTTTATTTGGCCCCAGACTACATAAATAAGGCAAAAAAATAATTTTTTCCTTAGTTATTTCTGGTAGTGGGCATTAGAGGAAGTTCATCAAGATGGAAATTCAACCTAAAATGTGTTAAAAACTACAATGAATCTTTTAAATATGCATGGTATGTGGCTTAAGGAATTATTTGGGGCCTCTCCCACATTGTGAAAACATAACTTAGGGCCTAATTTTTTTCATAGGATATTTTGATCTCCTGCTGAAATAAATTTCTATACACGCCACTGACTCATTGGATCTAGGAAGTGTAGAATACTATCTTTAGGTAGGGCTGTGAATAAATGTTTACTATTTTAATGGCATATATTATTATTTTATAGCTTCGATTGGATAAATATTAATGAATGATTGATATTAATTGTAGGATGGGAATACATGGGGTGATACTATTCTACAATGTTAATAACAAAGTATTAAGGTCGATATTCTAAAGAATATCCAGGAAAAGTATGTGAAATATTCCTAGAAAGTTCCGTATAGTCGAGAGCTTATGAATAAGCCGTCCAAAGATCTACTTTATGCGAGTACCTATACTTAGTAAATGAAAGGAGCATTTCACCTTTATCGCTGGTTAGCGGACAGTAAGTGTAAACTCACAACTTTCAAGCGTCGCCTCCAGCCGGTTTCGTCTTTGTTAGGACTCATCATCAGCATGGCAGAGGAAGGCAACACAAGAGAGCGGAGGGCAAGTACTAGTCTAGCCGACTATAACGGAAAAAGTGGATGACTAATCAATGGTCTCCACTTTTTCCGTTATAGTTGGCTAGTGCCCTCCGCTCTCTTGTGTTGCCTTCCTCTGCCATGCTGATGATGAGTCCTAACAAAGACGAAACCGGTCCATGGCTGGAGGCGACGCTTGAGAGTTGTGAGTTTACACTTACCCATACTTGGGGGAAGAAGTAATAAGAAGTACTTTGGAGAGAGTTCATAGCAGTCATTTCGAGGGTGTCCATGATTTTAAAGTGGTATTTTGTTCTTCTATCCCTCTTTTTATCCCATTTTGACTACAAAAAGAGAAAGTTAACCCTCTCGCCACACTGGGCCTCATATGAGGCTCCTACTTATGAGCTCAATTTTGGTATGATGTAAACACGCAAATTTATTTTCTTTTCATCAGTGACTTCACTGATTCATGTAGATCACATACGAGACTTCTACATGGTTTCTGAATTCGTTCCTAAATTGCAGCAAGATGATTTATACCTCAATGTTTACATTTTAAGCTGTGATGCTTGTGAAGAGAAAATACTAGCTAGATACTAGCTTCTGTAGAACATTTTTATAGGTTGGTAAATATTTTCTAATTTCGTAATCGTCTAATATTATGACCATGTCTTTTAATAAGTTCTAAACCAAGTATTTGCTGTTAAAATAAAAAATAGGGCCCATATGGCCTAATATGAGGCTTATAAAAATAACTAGCAAGGGGTGCACACAAGAAAAAAAGTTTTCCAGACAAATTATAGGGGCTTATTGGATGTATTGAGAAGAAGAAAAAAAAAGGTTTTTTTTTCACTTTTTTGATGTTCTGGTGCCGAGAGGGTTAAAAAAGGAAAAGAACAGGAGAGAAAAGTTAAAAGAAAACTTATGAGTGAGAAACCACTGTAGGAGAAAAAAAAAGAGTAAACAAGTGAGAAAATAGAGAACATATAGTAGAGATAGATCAAAAGAGAAAAAAGAGATATAAGTACTCAAGACTGAAAAACTCGCCTAATCTGCCCAATTCACCTCGACTACAGAACTTCATTAAAATTTTTTCAACACCAAATGTAAATTGAACTTTATGATAGTTAATGTCACGATAACCAATGGTTAATTACCCTTTTCACAAATGTATTATTTATTTTCTCCTCTCTTTCGATTACATATTCCTGTTGCAACCAAGCATTTCCATTCCCTGAAGGTCTCTGGAATCAATCTTTGGGGTGTAGGGAGACTCCCGAATAAATTGGATAAGATCTAAGTTGACACGATACCTGGTTTCTGCTTTCTGCCCCGAACGTTCGAGGGGAAGGAACGACCCTTGTCACGTGTTCGGATGCTGGAAAACGTCGTTTGCTCCTGAATTAAGTTCGAAACATATGCAAAGTGGCAATGCTCTTTTAAAGCTGATTAATGCTCCGGTAATTAGAGTTATGTGGGAAAGGAGGAATGTAATTAATTTAGTGACAAGATTCTTTGGTAAGTGTCACAAGGTGTAGGGGGAAATGTGTTGTGATTTCCCAAGTTTCGAGTTCGGATTCACGTTTTCTCTCACTGTCTAATTGTCGCTGTACGTTTGTTATTCGTGGGATTAATAAACTGATTGTAACAAGTTTCTAGGTTTAAGGTTTAGTTTGATTAAATAGAGATAATCACGTGTCAGTATCAGTAGTAATTATAATTATATGTAAAAGTAATATTATATGCCTCAAAAAAAGTCATACACCTTTCTCCTAAATATCCAATACAATAATTTCATTAAAGAAACCATTTAAAATTTAATGTGGAGTTCAATAAAAAATACGCAAAAACTTAACTAGAATTAACTGATGTGAATATTTTAACTAAACATCAAAGTTTTGTGCCACGGTTGATCTTTAATTTGCTTGTATTTCATAATGAATTGCAGAAATCAACCTGCATATTATCAATAAGCTTATTTACAATTATTATTTATAGAACAAAAAGAAAAAAATTGACTCGCCAAGAGAAAAAACCCTTATAGTCAAACAAAAATTTAAAATGCATTTCATTCAAGTATTAACACAGTAATAGTTGTTGAAGCACACATATTAATGCACAGTATAAGTAGAAACAGTAGTATTTCACACTGTACGATTTTTTAAATTGAATATTGGAGTTTTTACTATTAAAAAAATTAATAATTTGTTTTGGATAAAATATTGGTTTCTTTTACTCACAAGAGCTAATTTCTCAGAAAGAATATTACCACTGCAATACATAGTTGCAAAATTGAAATATCAAGAAAAGAATGCACACACACTGACCAAAGACTTTTCATGATATTCTCTTCAGGTATCCTTCCCTCTTCCTAAATCAGCGTAAAGGGCAGAACCAAAGAATCGTCCGCAGAAATCAATATCAAACACCCCCAAGTCCCCAACCTGTCACTCACCCTCACCTATCTCCTCTCCAGTTCATTCGAAAAGAACGACTTTTTATCTCCCCTCTCCCCCGGCGACCCACTGCCAGACGATAACTGAGGGGTCAAGAAGATGCAGGATGCAGCTCCAGAAATCGTCGTCGGCCGCAAACACTTCCATTTCGTATCATCCCTCATTTCCTGCGCCATCCCTCAAATACCACCGGAAATGACGTCTCTCCCTTTCCTTCAGTTCAGTTCATAAACCGCCTTTTGTTTTGCAATTCTGGGGAAACAAAAGAAGTAGTTTTAAGGGTTTTTTGTGGCTTTTTTGCAGAGGAAGATATCAGTGCATGGGAGGATTTACGGGGGTTATAGGGGCATTGACCCCCAACCAACCATTTCAGGATTTTACGTTTCTGCTGTGTTGAAGTGTGTTTCTATAACTTTAATTCATGATCGGGATTAGAGGGCTTGTCCCCTCCAAGTATGACAAGATTGCGTTACGATCAAACTTTAGATGTTAAAATATTTTTGCATTCATGGCTGGATAAAAATGAGTTATGGTCTTGTTTTTAAAGGTTAAAATTTTAAGGTTTCTGGAGTTGAAAACCATATGTCTATATCAAACATACGAGTATGATCTAAATCAGAAATCTCAAGTCAAAATTTTGGTTTTACTTGGGCTTATTTTAAGCACTCTTTACACTTTATCAAGGACTTCCTGTAAACACCCTCGATTTTTCTTTTTGAGTCATGCGAAATTTGTAAAATTCAAAAGGTAAAACAATAGTCTAGGTTTTTTTTTTAATTTTATTTTGCTTTTCATGTGTAAATACTGTGTGTGACTATTTGATTGGAAAATTGTAAGGTTAACTTTTTTATGGATTCTATCTAAGTTTTTCTATTAATAATTTAAATTGATATAGGGTAGGTGGGGGCAAAGCCACGCAATTTTCAGTATTTTTAACATTGTCGTCGAAAGGGGTTAGATAATCCCGAAATTTTAATTGGAGATGTTAGATTGAGATCCTACCTACAAAACCAATCCAAGTTTAAACTCTTATCGATGGTATTTTAGGAGAAATTTACAATTTAGTAGAAAAAAAATTCGCGGGGCTTTGCCTCGCAAAATGGGGCAAAGACACGCACTTGCAAATCTTGGTTCCCAAGTGAAATAAACATGGATAAACATAATTTTTCATTATAAAAACACTAAAAATAATGCTCTTAATGTTGTTTTAATATTTCTAAGCAAACCAACAATATTAAATATAAATATGATAAGTTTTAATGAAAATTGTCAATCTGTTGTTGCAATTCATTTCAGATTGACCAAATATCTTTCAAAAGGGAGAAAGGATGGTTTTAGGTAGAGGGTTGGCATCTCAGACACCTTTATTAACCTCTTTAGTGATCAAGTAGTCCCATTTTTCTTTTGGGAGGAATTCCTGAGTTTTTTAAGTTGCGTACATTTGCCCCAAAACACCTGCGTGGATTTGCCCCATTTTACATTATTTTGAAAAACAAGCCTCATTATTTTTAGAGACATATTGAGGCAATTCTTTCAAAATGAAACTGAAGTTGAATTGCTATCTTATCATTGGGCTATTTGTTTGGATTTCCCCTCAAGCCCTATTTTACGTAATTTTTAAGTAAAAGATCAGAAAAATTACATCAAAATGATGAAAAACAAACTTTTGGCATTTTTTAAACTCATGAGTGACTTAGGGGTACGAATTTTCACAGAACAATAGGTCACAATAAGACAAACCAACCACCTGGTTTTCAACTTTTGAATCGATCATTAACAATTAAAAATCTCGGTGCGTGCTTTTGCCTCGTGCGAGTTTTTACCCCCACCTACCCTATATTTAAAAATTCAATACAAGTTGTTTAAAGAGATTGAACTATCCTTAAATTTAATAATAACAGACATGTTATTTTTTAGATCAGTTTATTATTCAAATACATCTTGACTGGTATGTGATGTTACTGCAAATCAAGCCAGCCTTTCTCATTATGCCGCTGTCTCGTTAATTTATGCTTCCAATTAAGAACAAAAATTCAGACAATCTCCAACGCTTTTTGAACAAATTAACAAGAATGCCGTTTGCATAGTTAATTTTTCACATCAGACTATCTCTGAGGGCTTCAAAAATAACTTTCGCACAAGCTGTTGCCAGCGTTGATGAGATAATTTTTGAGCACGTTCTCATCAGACGACAAGAAGAGAATAATTTCGCAGTAATTAGGAGCGTCGCCACTGTTGGAGGGAGAGCATTTGCTGTTTTCTTCAGGAAATTTCCATGAATGTCATATATCAACAAAATTTGGGACTGTCTGTGACGTTTGTGATTAAAATACGTCAGGAAATTGTCTGGAATATTTTCAGAGTAGTTTTATTTGAAGAAATTTCTTTGGAAAAACACCTTGACACACCTATCGAAGTAATTTTTCTTCCAATTGTCATACTCATGAATCAATTATTTCACCATAATTATCACTATACTAATGAAAAATCAAAAGGAAAATTTTAAAAAATCTAATTTTTACATCTTGTATTTGATATTTTTTCAGAACTTCAATGCTATTTTAGAATTTCTAATGAATGCTTTTGAAATATCGGTAGAGAGCTAGTATTCTGGTTTTTCAAAAACTTTAACATAACTATAGGGGAGGGTGTTAAAATTCGGGAAAAAATGTAAATTTGAAATTCAGGTCTATTTTGAATGTAAACAGATGCTATCTAGTTGCTAACGTGAAATCAGCTGTTTAAAATATTATTTAAATTTTCTATAATAAAAATACTGTTTTTAGGTGCTGAAAGTTTTTTTTAGTGCATCACTACATTAATTATTTTCTTCCTCTATGATTATTAGATGATAAAATGGGATATATGGGGGTATCCCCGAGATTTTGACTTTTTAGTTTTGATATTAGAAATCGTCAGATCTCAATTCTTTTATCTTTTATAGAACTTTGAATGCAAAAACACCTGATGCTGTACCTTCGGACACCATAAGTGTTGTACCTACGGACACGTTCTTGTGGGTGACTGTCTGTAGCTAATCGGCGTTTTAGAATCAGGTTTCATTTAACTGAATACATTTTAATAAATGTTCAATTAATTCTAAAGGGTAATCTATTTGTCAGCGATTATTTTCAAGTGAATTTTAGATGAAAAATCAAATATTTTGTGATCTTAACTACTTTTTTAAATTTATGATTCTACTTGGAATTTAATGTAAAATATGGTGTAAAATCCTAAGAACCCTATCGCATTTAAGTATGATGATTAAAAAAACTTGAAATTTCCACTGAAGAAGATTTACCACCAAATTATTATTCTTATTACCACCAAATGCTTGCACAACTAAGTGTCGATCGAATTGGGTTTTTTTTGGATCAGTGAAGTTGTCAGATGAATCAGCATGATTGATTAAACTATTACCTTAAATTCTGATCTGAAAATACCATGTGATTTCTGTGTTTTTGGTAAAAAATCAAGACTTTTATCATTCAACTTCCGTTTTAATGATCATTTACGATCTAAAACTACATTACTTAAAAAATCTATTTTCAATTTTAAAAAGGCTTGAAATGGGTTATTAAAAGGTAATTCATCAATAAAAATGTTCATTCTTAGCTTTTTTCAACTAAAACTTCCCTTTTTAAGGGTGTCCACAGGTACAACTGGGTCTGTCCATAGGTACAACAGGTTGTTGTACCTTTGGACACAAATATTTACAAGTTATTATAAATTATTAAAAATCTAATTTTCAAGATTTTGACGAATAAAAAATATCTCTCTACTCACAAAGGTTAGGACTATAGGTTTGGCACTTTAAATGGTCAAACTGTAATTCTACCTGTCTTAGAAAAATCCAAACGTGATTTTTGTCCATAGGTACAACACTCTCCCATACAATCACGATTATATCATAAAATATATCCTTAAATATCTGAACAGCTTTAAAGCTATAAGAAATGAGAATAGGTAACTTTAAAATAAAGGTATTTTATTCAGTGTTTAAGAGAACATATCAAACGGCCATACTTTGGAATTTTCAAAGTCTCCATCTCTGGAAGTTGTAGATTAAATAATAGTCCCATATATTAATTTCTCACTACTAACCATTAAAAGAAAACAATTTAGTTTTTTAAATAGTATAAATAAATAAGAGGAATTTCGCTCTTGAATAGCCATATATCAGTAGAATAATGCCTTAAGAGAAAAGTAAAAATTATTTTAATTTAAAAAGTGTAACTAACAGAGATATTACTATTCTAATGTTTTTTTTAAAAATAAGGTTTTTTATGACTACTGAAAATATTCTTGAATGAACAACTAACTATAGGCGTCGAAAACGTAAGCGTTTCTATTTAAGTCAATGGAGTATAATTTGAAAACACATTAAGAAGAGTGCATTTAAAAGTTGAAGGTGTTTATAACTTTAACAACTTTTGGCTTAATTTACTTGGGGACACGACTTGGGGTAGTTATAATTTACTCAGCCTTTTAAAATAAACCTTTTAATTTCAATTGGTTTCGAAGTGTTATCTTCAAATTATCCATACAGTTGAAATCAAATTTTCCACTGACTGAATAAATCTGTCCCCAAAACTCTCTTTCAACCCCAGCAGCTCGGATTCACCTTCCAGTAGGGGATTACTTTACCAAACCAAACACACCTGTTTGTCAGATCCATTAACTATGAATGACTCTTCGACAAACAACCCATAGAGTCCTCGGCGAAAAGCTCATCTGAATGCAGTGCCTGCATCAGCTTAATTTACATCGAGTTACTCTTGTTAATTGAAGTAGAGCCCGCCTAATCTATCACTGTCAGATCATGCGGCGGCGGCTAAGCGAGCGGGTTATTATTAATGTGGAATCTCTCCCCGCTTCTACAAAACGCGACGGGGCTGTAAAATTTAAATCAGGGGGAGTTGAAGTTACTAATTGAGTGACTGGCCGCGTGAGAATGGTCTACCGGTCTATTTATCTTTGGACTAGTTTGGCTTTTATTTGTAAATTCTGAATTACAGTCATATTCACCACTAACTTGACCTGAAGTCTTTTGATCAAGCCTTTTCGACAATTCCGGTTGGTTTAAAACTTGTTTCCATTTTTCAACTACCAATTAGGGGACATCCATAAATTACGTGAGGTGTTTTTTTCCAAAATCTGGACCCCTCCCCCCCCCCACGTGAGATTTACCTACAACCTTTAAAAATAATTTTCTATCCTATTCGTTTGCATTTTGTGATTCACAGCACCTAAAACTTTTCCATTGTAAAGAATGTGGGGGGAAAAGACATTATTCCGCCTAAAAATCACCACAGTATCATATCTGTGGGTATTATTCCTTTCTCTTAAAAAAGAAAATTGTATAATTTCTAACTTAAAAAGTTGACGTGAGATTTTAATCGACCCCCCTCCCCCTTGGTGAGATTTGGTGAGATTTTTCCAAACCCCTACCCCCCCTTTTTGGCCTCACGTAATTTATGGATGTCCCCTTACAGCCGTATTCACCTAATCTAAGGTTAACCTGGAAGCAAACTTTTTCGACAACTCTGATTGGCTTAAGATGGATTTCCCTTATTCGACTACCAATCAGAAATTTTGATTCCAAGTTAATCTTAGGTTAGGGTGATACGGCCGTTAGAGTTTGTAAAGCTGTGTATTTCAGACAAGGAGGATTCAGGGGATAGATTCAGACAAGGAGACATGGATCATAATCTTATGCGGAAATTGACTCAGAATGTCAGACATGCTAGTATTTCAGACCTCCTTTCACATTAAATTTTGCTAGAGCAAACTATAAAAGATGGTAAAGGGCCTTAATTGACTTATTTGCCTAAGTATTAATATAATTTTACCAATCTTAAGTAATTTACTTGGTAAAATGTGACTCACTCAATGACCCGAACAAAAATACATTTAGTCTAAATCCGGTTTTAAGAAATGTATCAACGTAGTGTGTTTCGTATGAAGTATGCAGCGTTCGAAATTGTACTGGATTGCTGGTCCGGGACAACCAAAAACGGCTCGGACCAGTGGAATCAGAAAATCTCTGGTCCGCTGGACCAGTGGTGAAAAAATATCCCACCCTCCAGTTTAAGCCTGCAATTTATCTTTGCTTGGAATCGGGAGAAAGGCAAAAAAATATAAATTTCATTAAATATAAACCAGATTACAACCAGTTTGTCAACTAACAATGTAAAACTAATTCGAAGTTATGTATTAATTTGTGTGCAATATCATTTATTCAAGAAAAGTTCTTATTTTTTGCCAATTAGTGCAATTGTATCCAATTTGTATGTCAATTAGAGAAATTTTATATTGTATTTGTATGTCAGTGGAAATATTATTTAATCAAAAAAGTTATTTAATTAATAAGATATTTTTAAATAATCGATCATTTGGAGCTATTGCTTATTTCTCATAAATTAATTTTATTACTTATTTTATATAAATCTCATATTTACAGCTGGTAACTTATTATTGCATGCATATGTATTAATTTTTAACATTACTATTTTGGTACCCACATTCAGTGCCAGGGGTTCATCCAGAATTTTTTGCCAGGGGCCGTTTTTGGGAATTTTGTGAAAAACGGAATTGAATTTTGTGAAAAATGGAATTGAATTTTGTGAAAAATAATTTTTCATTCTAAAATAAGGTCCCATTTCTGTAAATATATTATTTTCCTTAATAAAATTGCACTTAGAGAGTGCATATAGCTTGATTAAAGTTCGTTTTTGGGAACCGGAATTTTGTGAAGGGGCCATTTTTGAGGGTCGGAATTTTGTGAAGGGGCCGTTTTCGGCCCCAATTTCTTTCTAGATGCACCCCTGAGTGCAATAGTTACTTAATAATAGTAATATTTAAACTGGTCCTTTTTAATTTGTCGGACCAGTAATTTTTGTTGCGGACTAGTAAGATTGGTGAAGCACTGGTCCGCAGGACCAGTGGATTTTTTTCCCAATTTCTAACGCTGGAAGTATGCGATTCTGCAAACCGTTATAACCCTTCAAAATTAAAACGTCCGAGATTACTATTGTATCCTATGAAAATTTTTGGGCGGCTAGGTCTGAAATGATCAAAAGTTTCATTTTGACATTTGAAAATTTTAATATGATTTTAAAAAGGTTAAGGTGGAACTTCAAAGGGACATTCATAGAATCTGCGATGAAGTTAAGATGCTAACTTACCTTCATCAGTTCGTTTGCTCGTTTATCCTTCAAACCAGGGTTGAATCCATGAGGGATCATCCTCTGGGTTCTTAACCCGCCCACAATAGTAAAATTCCACGAGTCAAATTATCTCTGTATGAATCTTTTATGCGTAAAACGCTTCAAGGTAAAGCCTTAAAAAGACTAAATAAATATATTGTCCTTCAATGTTTTCACAAAAGTATTTATGAATTTATTAAGACATATTTATTTACAACCAATAGCGTCACGGTGTTAAATCCTTGGTCAAAGAAAGATTCCAGCAATTTTAATTCCAGCAAAAGCTAATTTTTCTCTCTTAAGCTGCTGGTTGACACGGATGGCTGTGAATATATGGCTTTTACTCCCTCTCCCAGATACTGCTGGTGACCCAGAGTCAGAGGTGCTTTAACTCCTTTTAGAGAAAGACATTTTTGAAGGATTATAAAATTTCGCGATAATAAAGATGTTTTTTTATCATATCCATTAACAAAAACCGAAAAAGCTATTGAATATCAGGACCATTTATCCCCAAATCCCCTTGCACCTAAAACTCACACCAAAATGTTTTTTCTATGAAACTCAACACAAATATGAATACCCCTCCAAAAAACCCACCTGCTGTGCGGAAAAAAAAACTCGGATCAAGAATACCTTGCACAGGGATACCTTAACGACGAGCCCTAAAAGTAGCATCATTGTTGTTTCCCGCGTGTCCAAAAGAGTGTGTCCACCCCACCATGAAATTGTCCGGTCCCTCCCACTTCGGTTTTATATCGATACTCCCCCAAAGTCCCTCTTCTATTTCCCTAAACCCCGGAGGGTGCATGGACTCAGTCTAGGTGAAGGCTTTCTTATATTCCACGCATTTCTTTTCGGACAATGCCACACTTTCGGGGGCCTGTTTTTCCATCACAGAACGGGGAGGAGGGAGATTAGTGAGTTTTTTTTCTTTTTCGTTCCATCTTTCAAGAATCGAACGGGAGGGGTGAGGTGTATTTGTTCTGGTCGAGCTCCCTAAAAAAATCGTGTCTTTGGGTCTTTTCTGAGTGAGTGGGTAGGATGGCAAGGGTCTTTAGGGTTGTTTGTATGCACATAATTTTATTCCCCTCTTTACCACTCATTGTTTTGTATTGGTATAGAATATCCACAGGGGTGGGGAAGTTCTTTGGGGGCTATAGTGATGCAATAAAGATTCCTAAATTGTGCAACTTAAATATCTTGTTGCTCGATCTTCTATAAGTGCTCCCCAGCGATATTCGCTTTTCTGGATTTCTCTTAAATGATAAAATCGATATAATAATAATAATAATAATAATAATAATAATAATAATAATAATAATAATAATAATAATAATAATAATAATAATAATAATAATAATGATAATGATAATGATAATGATAATGATAATGATAATGATAATGATAATGATAATGATAATGATGATAATAATAATAATAATAATAATAATAATAATAATAATAATAATAATAATAATAATAATAATCTTTATTTTCAATTTAAGAGACAACAAAACAGAAAATATTAAAAATGATATTTGTTACCAAGGGGAATCAATCCCGTCCAGGGGTAACCGAGAAAGTAAATACACTGAGTAAGACATGAAATTAGAAAAATAAAATAAAGTAATATACAACATTTATAAAATACAAGAAGAAAAATACAAAGTACAAAATAATGAATTTTTAAAATGAATAATAGTTTTTACAAAACACAAACATTTTTTAACTTATAAATTAACTAATTTGGCAACTTATAAAGTAACTATTTGGCTATATATTGCTTAATAGTGTATGCAATGTATCAATGACTCCCCTCAAACCCTACACTGGCAGATTCCTTCCTTGGAGTAAATATAAAATACCCAAAGAACTGTACTTTTAAGATTTATGACTCATAGTGTTCGAGAAAATTGCGACAGAAAAGGTTGTAACGAGTAACTTCATATCTGGTTTAGATCAAAAAGGGTTTAGGAAAATGTGTACAGGGGCTATTTGGATATGTTTGTAGACCAAGATGTTCAAAATGAACACTGCGAATGCTTGCGCGTGCCATGGAATGAAATAATAAAGTTTTTATCAGATAAGAATCTTATCCGATAAAAAATGTGACATCTTATCATAAGGTGTCACATTTTTCGAAAATATATTTTTCATGAATGTATAGTTATTTAGGAATTTTTTATGTCCGGCAAGGAATCTTTCTGTACAGAGTTAGGACTTGTTGGTTGAAACAGCCTGTTTACATCTTTGAAAGCGATCCCTTACGAATTATCTCATGGATAATTAGTCGGAAATTCAAAGGAAAACAGAACCACAATACATAACATATATCTGAGCTTATTACATTTCTTTTGCACTTATTAAAAATAATTTCACAATATTAACAATTTTCAAAACCAGCACTGCCGTGTTAATGTATCAATATTTATTTATATTACAGCGATGAAATTACTAATTCCGAACAGTATACTGCAGATGTTACCCGAAAAAATTTGGGGTTTTATGTTTGTTTAAATTAAAACGAATTCTGAAAAATTATTAATCACTCTTTCATCTTCCTCACAATTTTTTCAGTTCTTCTTTTTCCCCTGCTTCAGTATCGATGATCCATATCATTTGATTGAACCATTGACCGTTAAATCAAGAAATCCACAAGATGATAGCTGGAAAGCAGAGAAAAAAAATCGTTTCACAGATTGACAAAACGTTCCTTATAATTGCAGAGGCAAAAAAAGCTTCGACACCCTTGCATTAAAAGCAATGAATCCTCTTAGCCTGAGCCATATAACTAGGTGTTGCCGAAAAGTGTGTAAGGTAAGTGTCGTTATTAAAGGAGGCTGGAGGGATTTTTATGGCGTAAGTTCCCCATATATTAATGCTCAGGGTGTGTGCCCGGAGATGCTATCGCTGGGGAAGATTAGTGTTGTCAGACATGTCTCTGAGCTGAGCCGATTCATTATATTGGAGGTTAGGAAAGAAGTGAGCTGCAGGGTGAAAAGGTGAAACTGAATTGGGCTACTGTTTGGGTAAGGCTGATAGAGTTAAGTAAGTGGTGTCCTTTTATAGATGCCGTAACAACGACGAAGAAACGAAAGGTGCAGTCGGCTCTGCTTTTTAATGTGATCACGGTTAATTTTATCAATCGGATATCTAAATCAACAGGTCCCGATTATTCCTATTAACGTAATTTAATGCAAAATACATCGTTTAATGTAACCAACAGGCCACTTAAGGGGCCGTTCAAATATTACATAAGCACTTTTTTGGTAATTTTTAACCCCCCTCCCCCCTTGTCAGCAAAGATACTCAAACCTCAACCCCCCCACCATAATTACATAAGAAGCTGCCGGACCCCCCCCCACGAAATTTTGACATCCCTTTTAGTAAGTACTATTTTTTTTCTCCTTGAATATTAGGTGACTTAAACAAGGAGCTGTCCCTTATGGGTGTAACTCTAAGGGTTCAAAAATGAGTAAAAACACTACTTTACGGGGTTAAAATTTTAAAATGTTTGGGGGTCCATCCCCAGAAAAAAGTTCTTACGTTAGGTTTCCTAATTCAATTTTTTGTTAAATTTATTTCTGGTTGAGTTTTTAAATTATTTATGCAAGAAACAAGAGATTTTCGAAAATGCAGTATTTTACGTAAGCATCACTCATATCCCCCCTCCCCCCTTGTCAGGAAAACTAAGCAAAGAGCAAACCCCCTCCCCCTTAGTTGCTTACGTAATATTTGAACAGCCCCTAATGTTATCAAAATTTGTCAATATCCCCTTAAAAACGATCGCTTTATAATCTTTGCTTTGATTGTAAGAGAAATAAAACATTCCATTTTCAGAAAACGGTTAAAACTGTCTGAAAATAAATGTATTCAATATGAGCAAAAGTTCAAACATAAAACGGTGCTTTCTGGTCTTAAGATTTGTAATGACTCATCAGACAAAGCAATATCCTACTTAAGTGAAGTGATCATAGACCCAATTCATTGTTAAAATCTTTAAATGGAATTTTTATAGGAAAACGTTTTCACAATATACATTTAATTCATTGATAAAATAAGTTCTGGATAGTAATGTCTTTAAATTCCATCTACATCTACTATATGAATAAAAGAACCCAGATTTTATGGATCCATCACTATTGAAATGTAGCTCTTACTAGTTCAAATTTCGATTCAAATAACTGTTAAAACCATTTCATTTTTCAAATATTTACAGAGTATTTCAAATTCTTTTTATGAGAAGCATTTCAATTTCAATTTATAACATATAATCCAAATGCGTTATTCACGCGTTATAAAACGCTTTGACTACAATTTCACTCTATCTGTGCTGTACCCAATTTGAAGCTTGCATAAAATCCTCAAATAAAACAAACGGTAAACAGAGACTCAAACTAATCCAACGCATCAGTAAAACAATAGCTTCTCCACCAACCGAATCAAAAGAGGAGTAAAAAGGAAGGATAGAGCATCTATCTCCTCTTTTTTCGTAGGTGGAAACGTTCTCTTCGTAAATAAAAAAGCTTGGAAGTAAAAATCTCTTTCGGTGTTAGTTGTAGTTGAAAGCGTAATCCTCCGTTGTTGCTTCCTCATCCTCACAACAACAGGTGGTTGCCCTGGAAACGCATCACAATGAGATGAAGATACTTTGCATGGGGGGCCGTGCAAAAAGTGTGAAGCGGAGTTACGGTTGTAATTACATGTAAGGTGAATTTACTCGAGAAATTGAGCGAGTAAGTAATAAGAAAATTTTAACTTTGCTTATTCGAACCGCTTTCTGTATAGGTAACAAAAATAAAAATAGCAGCAATCCGAATGTTTTTTTACCCCAAAAAACTTTTTTTTTCACCAGTGATTTTGAGATGCATCTATATATATATATATATTTCTCTTAGGTGACGCTTAATTTTGGTGGTATTTGTTTTCTCCCGTTGGCAACGGTTGGTTTGTTTTGTTTAAATTTCGTAAATTTAAAAGCAATCTAAAGATGGATTTAAGTAGAGCTAGCAATTATTTTTCCAATCTGTGACGGTTGTAGCTCCAAGCAAGAGTATTTATAATTGTGTTTACAAAGAAGTTTTAGAGGAGTGATTAAATAATGGGGTAAGTAAAAGCACCTATATCAACTTTTAAGTATAACATATACATGTTAATAGTACTCATCTGATGTATTTGTTGGCTGATATATGATGGCTTTTCTTGACTAATGCAACAGTACCCATGAATTTGATAAACACTGTATACATATTTTTCATACACATATTTAATGTTTCCCTGCTGCATATTACTATATATAAAACTCTATTAAAGTAATAGTTTTTGCCCCTGAAAATCGAATTCAAAGTCATTAAGTCATCGAAAAACGCAAAAAGGGGGAGGGGCTGTTCCCCGAAAATATGAACGTGATGGAAAAAAACGGGGGTCGAATTCGGATTCAGGGGGTCATTTTACATAAGAATCTGCTTGATTTGTGTCAGAAGCATTTTGACCCTATTTTTTTTGTCGAGTAGTGTAATTAATAACTTTAAGAGTAAAAAGTTCAAATCTAAATGAATTTTGATATTATTAAACTAATGTCAAATGTTAATGTTTAAAATGTCAAAATGTAGTTTTATCTTGATGGTTAAATTATAAAACCTTCAATGAATTTTCTATAAAATCTACGTCTTAAAGATTTTAGAAAAAATGTAACAACACCTCAAAAAATATCAATTTTTTATTGACAAAGATAAATTTTTCAATCCTTATCTTTAGAAAACATGTTTTCTTACAGAAAAAGGTATTGTGGACGATGGAAATTCATAGAGATGGTTTGTATTTTGGATGAGGTAGGAGAACTCTGTCTATTATTCTAACCCTCCCAATTTCCCTAAGAGCTCGAAGTCACGACTTTTCCATATATCCCCTCTCTAAGTATTTTCATTCAGGGATCAACACAAATAGAGCAGCATGATACCACCCCCTGGGGGTTCGGGGCCCGGTGTCTATTACGGCTGTGATTAGGTCCAGTGCTAATCCAAATGGGACCCGGACAAAAGCTGACCCTTGTGACAGTTTCAAATGACTGTAACGGGACTCCCGTTTGAACACTGATGAATACTCTGGCAATGTGATAGCCCAGAGATTAAAAACTGCTGCACAAAAAGACTAGTAGCAGATTGTTGCTGTTCTGGTCTGATGAGTCACGTGCTTTTTTCGGAGATTATTTGATCAACATTAAGAGAGGGGGAGGGTGCTTGTTTTTCTCATATTCTTTTGATGTGATTACCATCCATATAATTTGTAGACTAGTATACAAAATCGAATTTAAAATATTTAATTGAATCACTAGGTTCAGAGATGTTTTAAAGATTTAGCTGTTCAAAATCACCGGAATTAGCAAATTTTATTTGACCATTTTGAAAAGAAATTCAATGCACAATAGAATATAGTGTACGGATTAATGTACAGATGGAATTAATGAATTTTCTTTTTATGTGTTTTAACCTTTTTTTAAATTCTGAAACTGAACAGCAGAAATTTTTGAGTCAATTTTATAGTTATCAGTTGAGAAACTGTTTTATAAATTCCAAATAAGCGATTCCAAATTATTTTATTCACTTTAAACACCTTTTGAAATGTGTAAGGTTTTTCCACAAATTTGGGGCCTATTTCATTAAATATTTATTCTTATGTGGAAGTGTATCTCTTAACCCATTAATGCCCAACTTTTTATTTTTCTTAAATATTTGGTAAAAACATAGTAAATAGCCCCAAAACAACTGGAAAAATAGTGAAAAAAATTCCAGGTTAAAATTTTAATTTCTACACCAAAATTAAAAAACGTCCCTAAAAAGGGACGTCAGGCACGAATGCCCCCGTTGTTTTTCACTATAGTAAACGCATTGTAGAAAACTGTTTTAAAGCCTCAAAAACATCTTTTACCTTTTTAAGTGCAGCAGAAGTGATCGTAACCATACTGTAACATGAATATGAACAAAAAATATTAATTATTTATCCAATTAACTGTAAAATTAACCTTAATTAACGTAATTTGAGCATTTTTTATGCTCTAAAACACGTTTTTTCCTCCCAAATCTATGTTAATTGCAAATTAATTAAGGTTTTTAATTTAAAAAGGCATTCTCTGTTTATATGTTACCTAATATTAAGTAATAATTACTTTACACACCTTAAATCCATCACAATATCTCAATTTGTGAAGTTTAAGTCTCAAATGCCCATACTTTTTTCATTTTATTTAATTTCATTGTGCGGAACACAAATTTCTCCCCAAAAATCAAGCATTAGTGGGATGCGCATTAGCAAGCCAGATGATATAGATTGATCTGCAGTATAGAACACGATGATTAGCAACATCTAATTAGAAAAAAAAGCCGAAAATTTATCACAAAAGCTACTTTTTTGGCAATTTTAATGACAAACAGTCATTATAACTGATAATTATTAAACTTTTAATTAAAATATAAACGGAATATATTTGCATAAGTAATAAATATAGTAAAATAATTAATTTATTCCTTTTAATTAATACAAATTAGTTAATTCCTTATAATTTAAGACTTTTTATTCCATTTATTTAGCAGAAATAACAGTATTTTCAAAAAAAAAAATAAACAAAAATAATAAACATAATTGCTAAAATTAAAGGAATTTTATAAATATCAGTTATTTAATTCATTTCATAAGAATCGAACGCGTTTTTATGAAAAAAATAAAGGTAACACTAGCATTTCACTATGGGGAAAACCACGGGGGCATTCGTGCCTGACGTCCCTTTTTAGGGACGCTTTTCGAGGGTCCAAAATAAGGTTAAGAAAAAATATTTTGGAAAAATAAAAAAACACCCCAACTGATTTAATGTATAAACAGTAATATATATCGGCATTGAAATTTTTTAAAAATAATAACTAGGATTTTTAAGCTTTTTCTTTTAAAATTTTTTAAAAAGCACTTTTCTGAAAAATTCTATCTTCCAACTTTAAAAAAAGTAAAATTTTTTTTAAATTCTGCTTTCTTCTTGTGTTCTTTATGTTCTATGAAGATCAGAGATACATCAGTGCAAATTTTGATTCAAAGGAACAATTTTTGTAGAAATAGGAGGACTTTTAAAAAACGTCCCTAAAAAGGGACGTCAGGCAGTAATGGGTTAAATGCTTTAAAAATTCTTGGTGGCGATTTATTGATATCGGATATGATTATCTTGAAACCGAATACGGGCATTATAGGTATTGGCTCTTAAGAGTTTTTGAACTAACAGTTTAGTTTAGTGTTATATATTTGGATTATATTGTTCTATATAATGCGCGTAGAGCTAAAAGATGTCTAAAAATATTTGGATGCCGTAATGACCATCAAAAAGAAGTTTTTGATGATAAGCACCTTCGTTTAATAGAAGTAAACCTCCATCTTCATGATATAGCGACAGCACTCAACTTCAGTGATGAATTTTTTAGGTCAAACTGCGGTTCTATATCGCTTAATTAGTTTCTGAGCATGCGCTGAAAAACTTTGTAAGAGGATTTAAGCAATTTAGAGTTGTGAACTACTGGCTCTAAGCCATAGAGGAGAGATACAGGGTGTATCTGAAATGGTGCAACAAACTTTCAGGGATGATAGTACTCATCAAGACGAACAAGAATCGGTATAGAAAGGGGGGTCCCAGACCAAATCCCAGGGAGTTAAAAATGGAGCGACACCCCAAAAAAATCATTGAAAAATTCAATTTGTAGAAGAACTACTATTGGTAAAAACTTAATTATGGTCTCAAAAATTGTGGTTTAATATGATCTTTAAAATTACCTCAAAAGTCTTCACTTTAAAATTTGTTTTATTATGAAAAAAGTTAAAAAACACAAAAAATGTGAAAACTATGCCTAAACCTTATTTTGTATTTCGAAATCCTTTCTTTTGATTTGATAATCTGAAAGATCATAGTTGAAAACCCTTAAGTCCAAAGTTTCAAGTAAATACAATCAATATCAAACACTTGAGATCCTGTTAAAGTTTGTTTTTGCGTGCGCTAACAGCTGTTCTGGAAACAGCTCTAAAAAACTGCTTGCGCAATGCGCACCCAAAAAACAAACTTTAAAAGTATCTCAAGCGTTTAATATTGATTGTATTTACGTGAAACTTTGGACTTAAGGGTTTTCAACTATGATCTTTCAGATTATCAAATCAAAAGAAAGGATTTCGAAATACAAAATAAGGTTTTGGGAAATTTTTTACATTTTTTTGTTTTTTAACTTTTTTCATAATAAAACAAATTTTAAAGTGAAGACTTTTGAGGTAATTTTAAAGATCATATTAAACCACAATTTTTGAGACCATAATTAAGTTTTTACCAATAGTAGTTCTTCTACAAATTGAATTTTTCAATGATTTTTTGGGGTGTCACTCCATTTTTAACTTCCTGGGATTTGGTCTGGGACCCCCTTTCTATACCGATTCTTGTTCGTCTTGATGAGTACTATCATCCCTGAAAGTTTGTTGCACCATTTCAGATACACCCTGTATAGTGGCAGAATGGGAAATGCAGAAAGACTGCCAAGACCGCAAACCGATGGATGACCTCTGTCACGGGAGGGCGTTCTAACTGGAAGTTGTCTTCACTGCCGAAGTTTAGTGTCGTGCAGTGATGCTAATGCATACATTTTTGATATTGCGTTTTGTCTCCAAGCCTTAGCGCATCGCATTATACTGTATTGAATTTAAAATTGCTAAGCAAGCAGTAATGTGCAAACTCATCGCCAGAAGTCCTGCTGATGTTGGGTGCCTTTTGTCGGAGTCAATTCAATAGGAATTCTCACTTCCCTTTAATTCTTCTCTATGTATTCAGCATCATTCTTTCAGTTACACGTTTTTCACTCTTCTATAGCCATTTAAATTTAGGGGGTCGTGGTATTAGATACTGCTGCCTGGTTCATATAGCTCTTACCCCTACTTGCACAATCAAATAACAAAAAAGTAATACCTAAAAAATAAAGCAGAAAAATTAAAAATATATTTGCATTGCATTTAAAGTTGCATTACCAACCCATAGTGACGTGTGCCAGAGAGAAAAAAAAGCGCCATGTATGGTATGTCCCACATGCCGTGGTCACCCAAGTCACCCTAGTTCTTTAATTCATAATCCAAACAGAGTGTATTATTGTAAAGGTCCAAAAGGGTTGACTCAGTGTTTGCGGAGTGACGAGGGAGACCCCAGGTGGGAGGGTTTTGTGTTCGAACCCCCACCCACTTCAGAGACAGGGGGGAATCGAACTCGAGTGCTGTCGTTTGGGGTTTGTGCTGTTGATACAGCTGAGTGATGGGCAAGCCACTTCAGGGATATCTGAGCAGAAACGCCATGTGCAAAGCGAGAGACGCCCTTGCTGAGATTTTTTTTTACGAATTAGCGAAAAGGGAATGCATTGATAGGAATTTCATTGATAAAATGATTGAGTTTCTGAGAGACCGTTCCAGCAGGGCCGTATTCTTGAGGGGGATAGGGAGTTCAACCCCTTTTCCGAAATTCCCAAGACTATTTTCGTTGTGTTTTTATCTTGAAAATTCAGCAGTTAAGTACATGACAGTAGTACATGTAAACTACATGGAGCCAGATGCTAGATCCATGTTTGACTCCTGATGGGGCACCATGAACACAAGACACTGCATTTAAAAGCTTCAAAATTACGATAGGAAATTTTCAACATTTTTTCCCATCGACATTCTGGGTGCTTTGCTCTGTAGGTGTCCACATGGTTTTCCTTATTTCGTAAACTGGAGATAGAATCAATTAACTATGAATTAATTTCTCTCTCTCTGTCAAAAGAAACTATTAATAAGTGTAAAATTAATCCATGATACCAAGTTTTTTGAATCTATCATTAAAGTTGTTGTGGTGGTTGAACTAATGAGTGGTCTAATGAGTGAAACTAGACCTGATCTATAAGGCCATGTTACTCAACAAAATCCAAGAACAGCAAGGGATCAGCTCCCGCCTCCTTACACGAAAACCCTAGACATTGCAGAATGTAAGGAGACAAAGGGATGGCGTTGCATTTATTGCACATTGGGAAACATTTTCATTTGCCATCTTCAAAATTCATGTACCTCAGGTGTCTAGTTGAAAGTGGTTGTTTTGGTTACTGATATCCGACACAATCTGACGAAATCAGACCAGGTCAGTGAACCCGTGTCACCTGTATTAGTGTAAATCTTATAAATATTGGCCTTAGATTAGTGAATTACTAGTAACACGATATCTTTTCTCATGTCACATTATATTTCTACATCTCCCGTGAACGTCAAAACAGAGACATTCAGAGTTAACACCCCCATTCATTCATCTGCGCGTTAAGACCGGATAGAGATAAACCCTTCGGGACTCATCAAGACGCAGATTAGGGTCTACCGACAGATTGTCAGAGAGACAGGTCTCCGGAGACCCCCTTGCGACAAAAGGACCCACCACAAATGAATCCCATCACCGAATGAATGAATCAGAAAAGCGGCTACCCCTTTCGAGCAAAAAAAAGGTATTTTTTTACGCGTCTGATGTTCCGTACGATGGATGATGTCGTTCTCCGTGTTGCTTGCTCTCTCCGGTCTCTCGGGGCTTTACCAGCCTGCCAACACACGGAGAGTTTTTTCTGTTAAAACATTTAAATTATGAGCAGGCTTTTCCCCCTGTACCTTCATGTGGTGATACATTCCGTCTTAGTCATGCCAAGAGAGATCGAGATGCTTATGTATCCAGTAATAATATTAAGTAGTTAACACTGTCAAAAATATCCTATGTTTGTCTTTAAATAGGATCGACTTACTCTTTTTACTGAAGATAGTAAATATAGATAAAACTGTTTTCAAATTCCTGTTTACAACTTTTAACACAAATTATAAATTCTTATTCGTTCCTTGAGATCCTTGTTATGTAGAAATGTTCCCTTTCTTTTATAAAATTGGTCAGAGTTAAGTTATGAAATTTTTACAACGCTTTCATTGTCATTTACCTAATCATTTCATTCAACTGATTTGCATATTAAGTAAAATTGTGTAATAAATCTCTTGATTCAACAAATCTAGTAAATATAATAAACTTTAAAAATGTGTTTATAAATAGAACTATCTCAAAAAAAATCTCATTTTTATCGTCAATGCGAAAGTATACAATATAACCAATTAAATACACATTAACAACAATTTTTACCCACAAAACGTGTCTGTATTTGTTGTAACTGTACCTTCTCCTGACTTGACCTAAGGTTAACCTGTTAAAACTTGTTTCCCTTTTTCACCTACCAAGTATAAGTTTTGATTCACGTCAACCTTAGGTTAGGATAGTGGTAAATACAGCCGTTATAATTTGGTTTTAATTCCGATACTTATTCCATTTGTGGAAAGATATTTTAAAAGTGCTTCACACAACAAAACTCAAAAAACTCCCAAACACGAAAATTGATGCTCAAAGGTAGACAAATTTTCCCCTGCTAACTGAAATCTATGTTTTACCAGATGAATCCTAGCTATTGTTATCGTGTAGATGCTGATATCTTCACCGACTAGCTCCAGTAACTGTCTTGCCAGTAGCTTCCACCTGTGTGACGGATACATTATCGTAAGGCAAGCCATACAACACTCAGCACTCTCCCGTATAGTATGTTAACTTGGCTTAATGAACAGGCCTTCATCGCACTTGGCAAGAGTGACCAGCAGCAGTTCTGTTAACCTAATTGTTGCTTCTCTAATGTCGGCACGGGACATTAACTGCGGATGATATAATCTCGCTTTTCGAGGTACACGTGAAGGTGATTTGCATGTTTTGGATCCGTGTGGGGTGGGTTGTTTACCGGATTTTAAATGCTTTAATAAAGCTTAAATTTGTTTGGTAATCATTTTAAATGTTTTTGGGGTGTTGAATTACTGAATTTCCTGTTCTTTTAAATTTGTATTTCTTACACTTCTAAAGTATCTTTCAGACTTATACATTTTGATATTCATGATTGAGGAATCATCCAAAGTGAAAAAGTGGGAGTTTTGGCATTCCACTCTTTATTCCTTCACTTTTCTTAAAACGCTTCTATTAGAATAGCTTCCTTTGATTTTAATTGTCTTCTTTCCTTCAAAGCAAACATAAAAGAATGATAGTATTCAACCTATCCTTATATTAACTACATTAGAGAATTGATGCTCTGAACTTTTTTATACTGATGTGCGGTAACGAAAAGAAATCTTAAAAAGTTTAAAATGTAAATTTTAAAAAAAAATTTAGGTTATTGTAGATAGACACACATACACGATTTTTGTTTTTAGGGGAATAGAAGGTAATCAAAACATGTTCAGCAAATATTTTTCTAAATAGTTTTTAACAAAACACTTTATTATTTCCACATTCGGAGCATAATCTAAATTTTTCTTTATCCTGACTTTGTATGCTTATTGTTGAAGATTGAAATGGTTAATCAGAAAACCGACCTATGAGACATTGAAATTAATTTAAACTAGAAATACCATCCATCAACTGAATAGGAAAGTTAAAAAGAGTTATTTCTGCAGTTTCTGAAAAATTTTACAAAATGTTTAGATGCAAGAAAAGTTATTTTGGATGAGTGATGAATTTATTCCGTATAATTTTACGCCAAACACAGCATATTTTTTTATTCAAACAAAATTTATTTCAATTTTTTTTTCAATTGAGAGTCTAATAGTATTTTTTCAGGGTTAAAGAAGAATGCCTCTAAGCAATGTAAAAAGGTTATAAAGGATTGTTCAGAATGGAATAAATGTTTAAAAAATTCATTTTAAAATGAAATACGAGAATAAAAATTTGCAAATGGGTGTTCCTTCAAGATTGATTATAACAATTTTGTTAAATGTTAAAAAAATTATGAAATTAACATGAATGAAAGCCCTCCTGACTTTTAGTATGCACGCAAAATAAACGGCGAGTTCTTTAGGGATCTTCTGAACTCAACCAACTCTATGCAAACTTTCAAAACTTTTTTCCCAAAAAGAAACTAGTTAGAAAAAAGAACTTTCTCGTTTCTAAAAAAAACCATCACATTAACGTAAAAACACAAGGCCAAAGAACTACTTTCTCAAAAAATTCGACAAACTTGACTCGGAGACTTAGTATTATAAAATATGCACACAAGCACAAAACAAAGTCTTGCCCTGCTCTCCTCCATTCGGCATAACAACAAAGAGGCTTTCTTTGCACAGTCTGCCCGGGCAGAGAGCTTTTGTTGGGCGCACAATCAAAGAGGATGGGAGCACACATCAAGATTAAAGCGGAAAATCTCGGAAAGTATTTCGTTTGACCTGGAGAATCTTTGTGTAAAAAATACTTTGAAAGAGGGTTCAAGATGCTTTGAAGTATTAAGTAGATAGCCGCATGTTTTCCCATTCAGTTATTTTTATGAATCCTCTATGGTCCACAAGATGTTAGGTTATGTTAAAGCTCATATATTAAAAGCTTGTCCGTTTTATTTACGGGATTGAAGGATTTGACCAGAATGTCAAATAAAGGGGAGAAAATATTGTAGTACTTTTTTTCTGGGCAGTGATATTCAGTTTAAATATGTGGTATAGAACCATAGATTGTTTTATAACTGAAAATTAACTATATCTTAACCCTTAACTTTTTCTACGAAAATTTAAGGTAAACTGTCTGACATTTAGGAGTAGTTTTAGATAGAGGACTAACTTGTACCCTTTCTGCATCACTCTAAATCTAATGACTTCACATAAAAAATATTTGCTAGACATTTTTGAAGTGGAGCACAATGTAAAATATGACAGGTTCGAGTATTTTTACATTCTCTATTGAAATGTCTAAGGTCTAAGATATATAACAAATTTTAATTTGATTTATTAAAGAAGTGTTACATAAATTTCTTCAACGGCAGTCATATTCTAATACACAAAGCAAAAGTCACGATTAAATATAAAAAATCAAAAACTTTTAATATGCCTGTTCGGGCATGTTTTCTACTAGAAAAACTCCTTATTAAAACACCCGGCCTGCCAGCCTAAGAGGCACTCGGAGCTAAATTCAAGGATATTTTCTAGAAATACACATCCCCTCAATCAGAAAAAATGTTGATTATAATATTTTTATGACGATAGGCCGACGATAGTGTGTAGACGATAGTGTGGGATTATAACATTCAACAGAACAAGACAGAGCAGAGCGGCCTCACGATAACGGACCCATCAACCTCTATGCTTTCACCTGTTCAAATTTTTAAAAAACAATTGACATCTTTACATTTTTTTGAATCTGCTTAATTTTCTTAATCTGATCTTCTCAATAAAGGGTTATTTTATACTTTGAGGTGCTCTTCTTCGTCTACATGGGGGCTCAGGCCTATCAAGAACCTATAATTAATCAATCAGTAATTCAATAATTCATAATAATAATTCAAGAATCAATAACTGATGAAATTCCGTAAAGTCTTGAAGATGATTGATTCAGGGAAGTCTTGAAGTGAGTTGTTTTTTTCTTTAAATCACATGGAAGAAGACTAAACTGAAGATTTTGAAGACTTGAAGTATATTTGATGAAAATTGATGTTGATGATATTTTTGAAGATTTCAATTGTTTGATGAAAATTTAAGTCTTGGTTGTCTTCCCTGCGATTGATTTCTACCGAATTATTGAAGTTGAATATTGAAGTTTTATAATTTTTCGAAACTTAAATTTAACTGATAGTGATGGCTTGCTTAAAGGATTTTCCTCGAATTTTTAAATCCCTTAAAAGTGCACCTAAGAGTCACATACAAATTTTACACAAATTTATCTTCGATGAACTTGGTGATCGCCAAAACAGGAGTAGATTACGAGAATTCAGGGGTTTTACTGAAAATTTGATTAGTAAGAAAGAAAGAGTACTTAAAGAGTTTACCTTAAATGACCTAATAATTATTTGCAATCTTCTGCACATTCAATTTTCGACCGATCTGGGGAAGTGTTGTGACCTAATTTTGGATGCCCTAAGTAATTTTTCCTTACTAAACATAGACCCCTCTGATGAAAGTGAGGATGAGGGAGATGATGAAGAGGAATTTGGGAAACATGCGTTGACAAGAGATGAGGTAACTGACAGTTCTATATCCGAAGGTAAAATTATCCAAAATGAAGAAAATTCGTATCTCTTTACTCAACCCCAACATGAATCACCCTCTCGGAATCAATTGGGCAATTTTTCCTTTCCATCTTAAAAGATATAGTGGAACTAGTCAAACCGTTTTCATCACAAGATAACTACAGAGTTGAAACTTTTATTTCAGACGTTGAGGATGTTTTTGAACTTTATGAAATTAATAATTCCGTTCATCGTGTAATTTTTGCAAAAAAGTGTTTGAAGGGCCCAGCTTTAACGCTGATGAATGTTATCCGTGGGATAAATAATTGGGAAAAAATGAAACACCACCTTTTGGATGAATTCGCTGATACAGTTAGCAGTTTCGAATTACACAATAATATGAAATCAAGACACTTAAAACGTAATGAAACTATTCAAGAATATTTTGTAGCCATGCGAGAAATCGCTGCAAGGGGTGCTCTCGATAACTTTTCTCTCATGAAATATGTCATAAATGGGTTGCCGGAATCTCCAAATAAAGTTATTCTGTACGGATGTAAAAGTTTACCAGAATTCAAGGAAAAATTAATGACTTTCGAAAAACTGTTCAATACTCAAAATCCTAGGGAATATAGTGAGAGAAGATTTCGAGGATATCCTTCGGGAAGTCAGAACGATCATAGACCTTCGTTGGGTACACAGATAACTTGCTACTCTTGTGGATTGAAAGGACACAGAAATGACCAATGCAAAAATAAGGCACGCGGAAAACAATGTTATGGTTGTAAATCTTTCGGTCATATTCAGTTGGAATGCCCCGAAAATCCTGTTCATGCTAAAACACTACCCCAAGATCAAACCACGGGAAGTATAAATGTCCATCACGTTTCGGATTTTTCAAATCCTTCTAGTCTGATGCTTACTCCAGTAATTCTCTGTGAGATTCAGTTTACCGCTCTCTGTGATACTGGGTCTCAAGTCACATTAATCAACGAAACTACTTATAAGAGAATAGGTTCACCTTTGTTGCTCCTTTCAACTCTTACTTTTTCTGGTATTGGAAAAAACAGGGTTCAGTCAAAGGGTTTCTTTCAGGGTACAATTGAAATTCAAAACTCCACCTTTTCTACAAAAATTCATGTTCTTCAGGACGATTTAATTCCTCGTGATGTCATAATTGGTATAGATGTTTTGACACAGACACAATTTTTCTTTGGAAAAGATGGCATTCGGTTATGCAATACTACAGAGGACAATATTTTGGTTAATTTGGCGAATGTTGTGGATGATGAAACATGCCCAATCGATCCCACACACAGTTTGAACAAAGGGGTTCGGGATGATGTCAGGAACCTAGTCTTGTCTTACAAACCTCAGAAGGTAGAAGACACTGAACTTAAAATGTCACTTCCACCTATTTCAGAACTAAAGGTAGTGGAGAAGCAGGTACAAGAAGAGTTAAGGGATGGATCACAAGCTTTTATCGCAAGACCATTGAGCGATCCACTGAGAAAAGAAACCGAATTCAAATTTGATCCTTCACAGTTATCTGCGTTTTTGGAGCTAAGAGATATTCTTTCTAAATTTCCCGTTCTTAAAATTTTCCAACAGGGTTACCCCATGGAACTCCACGCTGATGCTTCTTCTTTGGGATTTGGTGCTGTGTTGATGCAACAAGATTATGAAGGGGCTTTTCACCCAAGGGCACTTAAAAAACTTAGAAATTATCGTTTTGGAACAAAATTTAGGATAGCTACACACTGTGATGCTTTTGAAAAAACCATGAAAAAAGATCTTCCAGCCAGAATTGCTAGGTGGGCAATGCCACTTCAAGAGTATGACTATGAGCGATATTACAATATGAGAAGAAAGCCAGTACAACGATATGAAATCAATGATAGAGTTGTAATTAAAATAACACAGTTTGGATCAGGGATAAAAGTAAAACAAAAATTTTTTGGACCTTATGAAGTGGTCAAGGTTTTTCCAAATGATAGGTACGAGGTGAAGAAAATTGGTTCTCATGAAGGTCCTAATTCAACATCGACAGCAGCAGATCTAATGAAAAGGTGGCGCTAAATCTGCCGACTTTATATTTCAATTTTGAACTGTTTCTTCCTTTTGTATTTTCAGAGACGACGCTACGGCGAGGACGCCTATCAGTCAGTATGGCCGTGTGGGATTATAACATTCAACAGAACAAGACAGAGCAGAGCGGCCTCACGATAACGGACCCATCAACCTCTATGCTTTCACCTGTTCAAATTTTTAAAAAACAATTGACATCTTTACATTTTTTGAATCTGCTTAATTTTCTTAATCTGATCTTCTCAATAAAGGGTTATTTTATACTTTGAGGTGCTCTTCTTCGTCTACATACGTATATGCATGAAATTATAATCGTATAACCCTGCAATTAAATTGACAATGACATATGTTGAGATTTAAATTTTTTATGAACTGTAGTTAGTTTACATAACATTAGTTTAAAGTAGAATAGACTATTCATATTCATTTAGTGCGTACTTAAAATTTTTGGATAAGAAATGTTTAAATGAAAATTGAACATTAAAAATCATCATCTGAATTGAAAAGTATTTTAAATTAATTTCAGTTGGTGCATTTCATCGGAATCTGTTGTGATTAAGCAATCCAATCATGAGATGAGAAAAAATAAATGTTGATTAAAAATTTTTATGGTGAGATATGCATTATAATTGTCAAACCTCGCAATTGAAAATGACATATACAGGGTGTATCTGAAATGGTGCAACAAACTTTCAGGGATGATAGTACTCATCAAGACGAACAAGAATCGGTATAGAAAGGGGGGTCCCAGACCAAATCCCAGGGAGTTAAAAATGGAGCGACACCCCAAAAAAATCATTGAAAAATTAAATTTGTTGAAGAACTACTATTGGTAAAAACTTAATTATGGTATCAAAAATTGTAGTTTAATATGATCTTTAAAATTACCACAAAAGTCTTCACTTTAAAATTTGTTATATTATGAAAAAAGTTAAAAAACACAAAAAAATGTGAAAACTCTGCCAAAACCTTATTTTGTACTTCGAAATCATTTCTTTTGATTTAATAATCTGAAAGATCATAGTTGAAAACCCTTAAGTCCAAAGTTTCACGTAAATACAATCAATATTAAACGCTTGTTAACCTGTTAAAGTTTGTTTTTAGCGTGCGCAAACAGCTGTTCTGGAAACAGCTATAAAAACTATTTGCGCAAGCAAAAAACAAACTTTAACAGGATCTCACATAAAGGGAGGAGGAACTTTAACAGGATCTCACATAAACAGGATCCCACATTAAAGAAAACTTTATTCTTTTCTAGAATAAATTTTTGTGCACACACTACTTACTCAAAAGGATAAATAAGGCAGAAGGTATAAAACAATCCAATTTTTAATCCACAATCAACACAAGTGAAAAACATTTATTTTATACCTAGGTTAATTGTGGATTAAAACGTTGTTTTATATCTTCTTCAATATTCATCAATTCTACAAGTACCACTTTCCTATACTCCAAAGGATGTATGCGTACGTATGTGCAAAATATAACATAAGTTTTAAGTAGACTTGATTATTCACACTCAGTGCAGACTTAAAATTTTAGTTTTAAAATACTTGATTTTCAATCATTAATCCGAATGAAAAATTTTTCAAATTAATTTCAGTTAGTGGATTTCATCGGAATCCGTTGTGATTAAGCAATCCCATAACATGCTTTTTGCCCAATGCTTTCTGCTTTAACAAGATCCTCAAACCGGATTCCAAAACTTTATCTTCCGCGTCCAGGCCTCCGCGGGGTTTATGAGGCATGCAGAAGCGGTCGCCCACGGGGCTTATACGGCCAAATAAACCCCAAAAATCAAAGGAAGCACCCCCTTTTACGACCTACCCACGAAAAAACTTCGCTTATGGGGCTTATAAAGAAGAGTAAAAAAGTCCCGTGTTTATCATCGCTTTCTTTCTCTATATGTCGGGTCACAGTGGAAGGTCAGCCTTTTCAATGGGGCTTAGTTTTTCTCGAATTGGGGCGATTTTTCTGCCCCGGTTTGCACTGCTGGGAGGGTTTTTTATGGGGTGGAGAGTCCTCGGAGGAGAAACTTTAGTTTTTTTATGTGTGTGTTATATATCTGTTTTAGGGTGGTTGATTTTGTAATGATGTATTTACTGAAGCTATAATAGTGCAATACTATTATGCTGAAGGAAAGCCAGCTTTACGTTTCGTGAAGCTCAATGATTGATGTTCACAACTGTATATTTCAGTTGAAAACAAAATTTTTGTATATGTTTTATTTAAATAACATCTTTATAAGAGATTATACCGTAGGTAACAGAAGAGGGGTTCAAAATCCTTTATCCAACAGATCCTAAATCCTTTTTCTTTCAGAGGGACAGCTACGGTGAGATATCATGATGAGTCCAACTCTAGGCTCGAAATTTTTTCGATACATATAGAAGCTAATTATTTTGTATAATATTTTGTTGAATATACAATTTACCAAGCATGACCAATTTACCAGGCCCAATTTACCCTTGTCCAATTCTTGGGGCAACAGGGATAGTTTAATGGGTTGCCCAAGTATATCTAAGCCTCTGATTTTTTTATACCGTTCACTCAACTAAAATTAAATAATAACTAAAACGAATATGCTCTATAAATTTGAACTAGCTTAGGAAATCACTGTACCAAAATATACTCAATATCAAATATTACTTGTATCATTTTTTAAAGTTTAAATTTAAAATTAATGAGTCACCTGGTTGGAGATTAAAAACTAAGAATAGGCATAGCAAATATACTTCATACTCACTGCGCTACCATTTATCCCTGATAGTGCATTGCTCAATGAATGGAGTACTATTGGGTCTATGATATTCGCGTCCTTCATATCCGGGCAAAGCGAAGTCAATAGCAATTACAATACTCCGCTTAGTACGGTTCTGGAGGACCTGGTGGGATAAGTGCCTTGATTAGTGCAATCAATGCAATCGGGTAAAGGAATGCTTGGCCTGAATTGAATCCACTGACAATTAATTCCATCTAGACATAATTATACCACAGTCAGTCAGTATTGCGATACCCCTGTAAGTCACCACAGAAACTTATGGTGCTGTTTGTATAGGAGCTATTAACGTGATAAATGCTTTATCTAGAATAGGTAAAATGCATATATGCAGTGATAATGGAGATTGCTTGAACTTTATTATGTTGTGGCCCAAGGTGAGTTAATGTAGACAGAACAACGTTTTATAAACTCTGCAGTTTTTTTAGTGACTACAGTCTTAGTGGTTAAAGTCTTGAAACTTATCGATATACAGAACGTTTTAATAAGTTAGAATACTGAAAATATAAAGGTGATAATGCAATGATTAAAATCAATCTTATTCTCTTTCAGTAAAAGAGTACACTGCTCAATTTAAAAATGTTCAGCGTGTATTCGTATTTATGCATGTTTTATCAAGATTGAATAATACATCACAATTAATACATAAAATTTGTTAAACTACAATTGTTTATCTTTCTCAACTTAAAAATTGATGTAACAGTCATATTTCTATACACACAAGGGAGCGTTAGGATTTTTTAGTTTTTAGGATAACAAATGTCCACTGTATAAAATGGTATCTATCTCGTGTGGTGTTAGTATCGAACAGAAGAGAAGTATGCGTAATGTATACCATAGATATACAGAAATATATCATGCACCCCTGTGTGAATATACGGAAGGGATGGTGTAGTCTTATCTAAGCCCCCGAAATTCGTGCCTTATCTTCATCGCTGTATCCCCACTTTTGCCACGTCATCACTCCTCATGAGAAAAAAAGGGTGTGAATATTGAAAAGGGGATATATTTCTTTGCTCTTAACGTACTTTTATACCAACGCGTCACTCGGTATTTCATTACTTATTGTGTGTTTGAGTCGGTATTATTAATATTTGTTTTAAGAACTAAGTAAAAGTAAATTCAAGTTGATATGTGCTGTGTTTTGGACTATAGCTTTGAGTCTGAAGATCCTTCGGCACCAGATGTTCTTGTGGGTTGTAGAATGCACACTAGCGGATCCAGGGAGGGCCTTGAACCAGGCTTGAGCCCCCCTCGAAAAAAGTATGGAATTTTATGCACCAAAATGAGTTAAAATCATGTTACTTTAAGGTCAAATTTTCGAAAATTTTATGGGGGAGGACCCCTAGACCACCTTTTAGTAGTTGGAGCAGGATAATTCACTACCTTTTCCATTTAAGATCATCAATAAGATTTAAATGGATTATGAAAATTCAAAGCCCCCAAAACCAAATCCTGGATCCACGCCTGAGAATGCGTATCAGTCATTTTTAAAAATAGTTAAACTTTTAAAAGAAAAATGTTAGATTTAACTTTCTTTTACTGAGATTCATAATTAATAAAAAAATAACGAAAAACTGTTTATTTTCAGTGGTAGATACTAAGGCTCCGAGAATTGTCTTTTCAAGAATAGTTTCGCTGTGAATTATATTAATAAGTATTTTAAATCATACTTTAAGATAATTATTAATATCTTAAGAAATAATTTTATGTTCATTTCACAGACAGCTAATTAAAATACGCAGAAAGCTTATGACTACTACCTTTCATTTTGCAGGAGAGTTAATTTCAATCGTGCTGATGTTTTATTTTCACACTTTTGTTAAAATAACACCGATATTGACTAACACTTCTGAGCGAAATGTCAGAGAATATTACTCCCCCCTTTGAAAGAGTACGGATGCCACCTAAAACAGTAGAAAGTCTAAATTCCCCTTCAAAAGTGTGATACATGAAACCTGACAGCCTCAAACCGTCCTTTAAACAGAAACCTCCCCCATTTTATCAACACCTCCAAAACAGAGCCTCGCTCCGACCCCATTCATCACCTCACACCTTTTTCAAAAACACACACACAATACCAAGCCGAGCAGAAAACACTGAAGGCCTTGAACCGCCGCCATTTTTCAAAAATTTCAAAAATGACATCATTTTTCATAAAAGGGGAAAGAGCGACAAAAGGGGAAACGGAATGCCTGGCAGAGAAAATTGAACTAATCCATCATTAGAGGGGGGGAAGGGACTTGAGAGAGAGGGAGTGACCCCCTTGTCTTGACGCGTGTTGCGCGACACGCGGGAAAGGTATGGCTTGTAGTTGAATTAGCGTCGCATGTCGGAGGTGGCGGAGCGGCGACGATTCGATTGGAAGTGGTTGGTTGATGTTAGTGGTAGTGTCTCATGCTCCAGCAATGTTGTGGTGAAGAGTGGTTTTTAATTAAGGTAATAAATCAAAGATAGTTCTCATGATGCTGGGTGCAAATCGCCCTAATTACATGCATTATCAGAGTAATAAGATGGTGAAAAGTAATAAAAAACATCGGAATTTTATTTGCACGTCAATTAAAAATTTTAAGATTGTACAATTTGTTTCGAGGATACAATGGATCCCCTTCCGTTAGCCCCGAACAGTCTGACAAACAAATATATACAAAAACATAAATACAAGGTGTTTCAAAAGTCCGTTTCTCGGCTTTTATTTGGAACCAACGTGTCCTAGAGTCACGGAAGTAAGGTCTACCCCTAGGCAGTGGCGTAACTAGACCTTCAGGGGCCCCGGGGCAGGTAGAAAAAAGGGCCCCCCAAATTTCCTATTATATTTTATTTTATTCTTTAAATTAATTTAATTTTTATTATTTATATTAATAAATATTAATTATAATTAATTTACAAATTTAATTAACATTGCTACTTTAATTACTATTAGAAATAACAAGTTTTAATGCAACATGCTCCTATCAAAATATAACTAATAGTCCAGTCAAATTGTGCTAAAATAATTGTAATCATTTTGGGAAAAATTTCGGTTTAGAACTGCTTCAGTTATGTCTAAAGCCCATGATATCAACATTCTACATACTCAAATATTAATTAATTAAAGATAACAATAAAACACGACAATTAGCAACATTTTAGGATTTTTGTAATATGCTCATTATTAAAGGCTTTATCAAAAATAATGAAGAAAAATAGGTACTACATGAAATAGATCGTCCATTTAATTAATTAACATTTTAATTTTCGAATTTTCACAGAATTCACGAAATTTTGTTGGCAAACCTCAGATTCGGATTCAGCATCCCAAAAAACTCATAAAAGTCAAAAGAAAACTTTTGTATGTAATCTCGAAGAAGCAACATAGTTATCGAAATACTGCACTATAGGGGACGGATGGCCGGTTGGGTCTGCTACTGCCCTTCACGCCAGCACTATGTGTACTGTCTCCGTCGTCAGTTCGATTCTGACCTCGCCCCTGGGTGTATTTTCCTTCTTTGTGTCAGTAAATATTCTGTTGTGTCTGTCTTTCTTGACGAAGGATTATAAGCGGATCCTTGAGATCAAGCACACAAACCGAAAAAATATATGTAAACAAATCAACAATCAACTATGTTATAATCTCCTGTAGTTATTACGTTCGTAAGAGAAATCTCGCAACGAAAATGCATTTAGTTAATCCTCATTGGCGTTTTTAGATGGTTGATTTGATGAAGAATATTATTAAAGCAGTTTTTAGTATTAAGTTAAAAAATTGCGGCTTTTTGGCTGTACTATAGTGACATATTTTGGATTTCCTACCAATCGAACGAAAATAGCCCCTTTTTCAACGTGCTCTATCGGCGAAACTTTGTAGAAAAGTTTTAACTTTTTTGTAGCTTGGTTAGTGATCTTTATTTTTTGTACTGACTGTTTAGCTGAGAAGGGCAAAGGTAATTTTCTAGGGGCAGAAAACGAAAAAAAGGGGCGAATTTTTGCCATTTTTTCAAATTTTCACTATGTTCCATCATGCAATTTTTTTGGCAAACCTCGGATTCAGATTCAGCATCCTATAAAACATACAGATAGCGAAAAATATCTTCTGCCCCAAATTTCCCCAAAATAAATACTTTGACTGACTAGCTCTTAACAAACTTGAGCACTAAGACAATAATTGAGGCCATTTCCAATGCAAAATAAATACTTTTGTAGAGTTATTATATGGCACAATATAGCTAAATATGTGTGTTACGGGTAATGTGATAAATCCGGGAATTAACCATGAAGAAATTTTCTTACAAATTGAAAAATTTAATCAATAAGGAAAGTAGAAGAGGTAGTAAGAAAAATAAAAAAAATACACAAGATTTTCTTTTAAGTTTATGAAGCTGATATATTTGAAATATGATTTTTATATCATGTGAACAACGCCATTAATTTTCGATTAAATAAAATTTTTCTTCTAAATAAAAAAAGTGAAGGAGTTATTGCGAAAAACCCCTCAAGCTATCAAAAACAGACCACTTCTGAAAACAATAAAAAATTTATCAAGTCATGATTACAGATCCTTCTTTTTAAGTTTAACAGACATATCTATCTGTTGTGTGAAATAAACAGATTATAATGGGGCAAATGTAACAGCCATGTTAAAAAATTAGAATTTAAAGCAAAGTTCTTAACTATTTAAGTGGTGAATATTTTCGAAAAATAACTAACAATGTTTAATGCAGTGTTTCGCAACGTAGGGTGATATGATTTTATAAGGGGGGATTTGAAAATTTTCAACCAAAAAGTTTCCCAGGTGGGGCATGGACTAATCAGGTTTTATTTACATTCCAAGAAGGATTTGATTTTTGGGAAAAAAAACATGAGGGCATGGAAAATTTAGAAAGGCTATGGTGGGGCATGGACCGAAAAAGGTTTGGAATCACTGGTTAAGTGTCTTCTGAATAGGGTGAACCGCCCAGTGAATGAACACTTAGCATTTTGATTTGCGATTTTCCCTCTTTAAAAATTTTTTTCAGGGCTTTTTCTCGGTCAATTTTAAAAAATAAGGTATGTTTCCAAACAAGCTTTTCTCAGAAATATGATCGAAGTGTTTCCAGATCTCAGAAATTTATAGTTTTGAAGGAATCCTGATCTTAGTGCAAAAAGTGCGATATATACCCAGTAAATGAACTGAACACCGTTCTCCCAGTGAATGAACACGGAATATACTCACCAGTTTAAGTATTTTTAGAAAGTTTATAAGTTAATATTTGGTTTATCCATGGTTGGGTAAACCAAACAGGTCTTATAAACTTTTCTAAAAAAAAATAAAACCGATGACTAATTTCGGAATTTTTTTTCAAAATGAAGTTTATGTGCTATCTTCTTTAATTTTTTTATTAAATTATTGATTTGGATACGAAGAGCATTGTAAGCCGTCTCAATATATTCCTCATGGTCACTACTATAGGAAAACTTTGTTCCCCTGATTCTACGAGGCGTTGTTGTTTAAAACTAAAGCTGTGAAGAAAACTTTCGAAACACCATGTATTAACATGGACTTTCTTATCAACAAACCCCGTTCATTTACTGGATGGGCACAATTTTAAGCCTTGTTGGGCATTACACCTAGTTTAGCTTGCATCATTATAGATCGAATAAACTTAAAACCAAATGCTAAGTGTTCATTCATTCACTGGGAGGTTCACCCTACTTAGATTCTAAAAAATCTTTTTAATAAGCATTTCCCTTCTCCCAATCCCTTAAATAGTAGTTTGGATATCCCGTTCCGCCCCGTATGTTCGGGGCACTCGGGCGCCAATCCCTTAAATACATAAATACCAATCACCCCGAGTCTTAGCGTCAGAAAAACAGGGATTATAATCTCCAAGTTTCTTTTTTCAAAATGTAAATGCTCGCAAACCCCTCATCTGTCTTACATTGTTTCTAAACGTTCGAGTGTATGAGATCTTGTCATCTCAGATAGTTCTCGTTTTCCAAAGCATAGTCATTCATTCTGAAGCAACAGGACATTAGAGAAAGGTCTTGTATCGTAGCTTTAGCGTCAAAATAATATTATTATTACATTAAGAAGGAAAAAGAAGACAAAGCGGCCTCTTCGAGGCAAGCAGAAGTCTCAAAACACCAACCAACCAACCAATTACATTGCATTTCATACATTAAGGGGAGTGCGATGGAAATAATGATTGAAAATTGGGTCGCCATTATTGAAAGTTTGAGAAGCACTGACTTAAAGAATGGTGTTAAGCACACAACCAATAGTAGAAGTTTCTACAGTACCAGTTTCAGAAGACAAAATATTATCCACAATTCAAAATGATGCTCATCTGGGCCTTCTATAACATTAAATATAATGATATCATTAATTTAAAAGCAAAATTCAGGGCGCCTTTCAACACTATTACCTTTTCTTTTTGACCCAAAACGTCAAAATTTTGGGGATTTCCTAAAAATAAACACTGAATACCCCATTTTGATACTAATGGGGGGTATGGGGGTCCTTTCCCAGAAAAAATTTTGAAATTAGACCTGTAAAGTTGGGTTTTTACTCATTTTGAGAACCTTTTTGGGTCTCCAAGGGGGGGCACTTTCCAGAGTGCCACCCCCCTGAATCCGCCACTGGTAAGCACTCAATCTTTCTAGCATCTGTATAATAAGCGCTCGCCGGTCTGACAGCGATAACGCGAGGAGAGGCAAAAAGCGAGAGAAAAACCGGACACGCGTCCAATGCGACTCCTTTTCTACAATTAATCCCTCTATTAGCGAGCGGATAATCGGCTCACTCACAAAAGAAGAGCGTTTTTGGGATTGATTTCCATTTCCCCTCCTTATCGGGGTTGGGCAGCAGCCTGGATTCGGTGGTTTTGGCCGAAGACTTCATTTGGTTCCGGTCTTCTTTTTATTCTATGTTATACAGGGTGTTTCAAAAGTCCGTTTCGCGGCTTTTATTTGGAACCAACGTGTCCTAGAGTCAAGAAAATAAGGTCTACCCCTAGGTAAATAACCCTGGAGAATCCGTTGAGAGGACTTACAGCGCCCCTAGCGGCGAAATTAAAAAGTTTAAAATATTAATTTAAAAACTAAAGGAGATAGAGCAAAAACCTCAATGAGAGTATTGTTGCCAACGTCAAGAAAAACTCACTGAAAAAAATTTGATCAAAATATCTTGAATATTCGCGGAGATATTAGCATGTGAAAATAGCACTTTTTCAGGGGTCAAAAAATAAAAAGTTCGCATATTTTCAAATTCAAAAGTCCGTTTCGCGGCTTTTATTTGGAACCAACGTGTCCTAGGGTCAAGGAAGTAAGGTCTAAGGTAAGTGATCCTAGAGAATCCATTGAGATGAATCACAGCGCCGTTAGCGGCGAAATAAAAAAGTAAAACAAATTAATTTAAAAACTAAAGGAGATAGAGCAAAAACCTCAGTGAGTATTTGCTGCAAACGCGTTAGGAAGAACTCAACGAAAAATATTTCATGAAAATAACATGAATATTCGCGGAGATATTAGCATGTGAAAATAACACTTTTTCAGGCCTCAAAAGAGAAAAAGTAAATTTGCAAGTTTTTTTTTATGATTTTTTGATTAAATAGTGTCTTCATTCAACTAAAAAACACAAAACTACACAATAAAACTGAATAAAAGCCACGAAACGGACTTTTGAAACACCCTGTATATTTGCGTATTGGTGAAAAGTGTTTTACTCCAGTGCGATTCTGCGCGTTTTTTGGTTCGGTTTTCAGCTTCCATGTTTTTAGGTATGAAGGTTGTATCCAAGGGCGAAGTCAAGGGGATTTATTTGAGACTATCCCCCACTAAAGTCAAAAATGTTTGCTATTATTTGGAGAAGGACACAATACACTCTCAGAATCCCATACAAAAATATTAATATCGTCCTCTGAAATTTTTGCTAACTACGCTTCTAGCTTCTTTTTAGCTTCAGATGATTCAATTTGTTCTTGTTTTATATGAAACACTTCAAGATTTACTTTCCTTTCTTCATAAAAGCAATAACTGTACTAAAGGTTTATCTCTTGTTTATTTTACTGATATTGTTTTGACACAAACAATACGCTAATATTTTTTTCCTTGAAGTCCTGTTCTTCTTTTGGAATACATTCTAAAATCCTTTCTCAATTTTGTGATAGTTTCGTTTAATTTCTACTTGATGTATTTTTTTAAAATAGGCAGCACAACAAAAGTGTTTAAAATGTCATCTTTTTGAATTTTATATTTTGATCTGAAAACTTACATAGTTTTAAAAATGCCTTTTACATATTTTTTATTGAATATAATAATATTTATAATAATAATATTTTATTTTCCATAATGTACAAAGTAAAATTAACATAAATATTTAATTACAAATACAAATACAAATTTTGTCGACCAGCTACAGGCTCGAAGCCCAACAAGGCTGGTCCATTTTTTATTAATTCACCCATTCCCACTGACTGTCTAGTTTTAGCTTGAACTCATATACACCCTTCGAATTTAGAAGAAGTAGATAAGATAAAGACAACACTGGATAAACCACCACTTTAGCAATCTGCTAATATTTTGATATTAAACCTTGTTTGGAGCTGTAAAAAAGTTTTCATCTTTTTTAAGTGTGAATATCTCAATGTCCATGTGTGTGTACAAAAATAACAATATTACGTACGGAATCACATTTTCCAATAAAAAAACTTTCAAAAGTTTTTTTTGTCGGACAATGATTCAAAAATAATTTCCATTTGTGTTCTAAATTTGTAGTCTTCCTTGTACATTAGTGGAAAGAAGTTCACGAAATTAACATCCCCGTACGGGTAATTACAGCACCCCAAAGTGTGACGGCTGCTGTGAGCTCCTACAGAACTTAATGACTTTCTCGAATTCATCAATAATTCCACCCTATATGACAACACACGTAGAGTAGTACACTCTCAGCCCCCTACCATGGGCCTTGATGTAACTCCTGGTTCATTACAGGGGGACTCAAATTAAGGGGGTAAATTATACTTGTCTCCCCTCCCCACAAGAAAGATGTGAATAAATCATTTTGAGATGAATTTGTAAAGACTTGCGCGCGTCAAAACGAAGCTTTATGAAATTTAGCTCTTAAAATGTGTTCTGGCTAATCAACTATATATTGGTTCTGAGTAACGCTCATGCTCTAAAATTAAGGTCTAGGAGATTTTAGTTTGATTTTTAGAAGGGAGATGTGCATTTTGAATGTTATTTAGTAAATCTAGAAGAATTATCTCTAGATGAGAAAGTAGAATTTCCCCTTCAGTCGGAATTATGAAATTTTTATGGGAACATTTTTTCCTTTGGTACACAGTATAGTATGGTGATAAATATCTTAATTTAAAATTTTCAAGTTCCTAGCTTAATATTTAAAGAAATTACAGACCGTCCGGTGGTTTTCAAATTCATCGGCTAATGGGTTGTTGCCAACCGGGAAATACAAATTTAATGCTTCAGAGATATTAATATGAATGTAGAGTATCAACTGAAAAAAAATTTCTGGATTTCGAGTGATTTTGAAGAAAATAACTAGGTTTAAAGTTGATGCCCGGTATACCGCACACTAGGTCCGAAGGGGGGAGTTGAAGACATGGTTTTCAAAACATCGGCTAATGGGTTGTTGCCAACCGGGAAATACAAATTTACTGCTTCAGGGATAATAATATGAATGTAGAGTATCAACTGAAAAAAAAATTTCTGGATTTCGAGTGATTTTAAAGAAAATAACTAGGTTTAAAGTTGATGTCCGGTATACCGCACACCAGGTCCGAAGGGGTTAACTGAATATCCTGTGTTGTCGTTTCTATATCAATCGTCTTTTTGTGTATAATTTTGATAAATTCTTCTTATTTTTTTATTTGTACTGTCACAATCATTTTCGCCCTATCAGGGATGCTCAGTCAGAAATAATATAATATACACTTCAAAAAAAAACGTCAAGAAACCGTACAGCTCTGGCAGCAAAAGTTTCCAGATCTTTCCTCTACAAGGTATTTCTCTGTTGACTGAACTTTTTCAATACAACTTGTATTGCTTTAATTCAATGCTTGTAATGCTTGTATTCTAATTGTAATACTATTGGTATACTATTGTAATACTATTGGTATACTAATTCAATACTACTTGTGCTACTACTTTTTTTAGCGAATGTATTTAGGGAGATAACGCACTAAAATTTCCGAAGATGGGAAAAAAAGAGACACCAATCAGTAGAGACAATAGGTAGTTAAGTAGTTAAAATATTTCTGATGGATAAGTTTCATAGAGTTGCGAAAAGATCATAACATATGGAAAACGTTCGGTCAACAGTGAAATCCAGTGGAAAAGAAAGATCTGGCAACTTTTCTGACATTTTTTTACAAGTGTAGAGATACCCGAATCTAACATAATGACTGAAGAACTCCCTTTAAAAAGTTGCATTCCAGAAACATGGTTAAATATTCTCTTACTCTACCCACAGAATTTACTTGAATTTAATCGCTCTGAAGCGTTAGTCTCAAAGTCAGAAAGGTCCTAAGAAAGGACCGTGATCCTGTCATCATGAAAATGGGTCAAAAATATCAACACCATTCTCTAGTAGCACAGCTCTTTCTAAATAGTAACTGAAACTAGAAGTAAACGTAATTTGGCGATACATGTCGAAAATTGGACGAATATTGAACGTTTGTGCTGCTTGGGTTAATGTGTAAGATGTGTAATGCGTTATAAGTACTTGTATTTTTGCAACTTTGACTTCTTCTCTTCTTCAAACGTGTTAAATACAGTAAAAAAAACTCATTACAATTGTATTAAGGGATTTTCCTGTGTACCATATAGGAACAGTATTGCTTACTTAAATGTTTAAAATGTTGGCAAGTTTGTACAACATTTTCAAGCAAACAAACTATAATAAGAAATACAAACACTTGTGGAAATTCAAGATTTCGACTATTGGAAATCATTGATGGGGGTATAAAACGCATTTCTTCAAATTTTTAGACTTTTTTATCATTAGTTTTTTTAGTTAATTTTCAAAAATTACGCTAGCTAGAATTGGAGATGTGGCCTACGTGACGTCACTTCGGTTTTCGTACGGATCTTCACCAATCAATACTTTCAAATGAAATGATTTAACTATTGCCGAATACGCTTTCGTACAGTCGGAGTCAAAAAAATCGTTCCAAAAGTTAAGCAACGGGATTGCAGGATTTGAAATTTCAACGAATCGCTGAATATAGGAAAAGATTGGCGAGAACAATTTTCTAATATCTAATTTAAGGAAACATATTTGGCTGGTTATCCATGATTTGGCGCAGTTTTTTTTTTTCGAATAAAAATGCTTTAAAATAGTAGTATGGTGGTTAGAGTAACGTCTTAGTAATCGGAAGTTCGCGGGTTCGATCCTCAATGCGGATCATTCTCAAAGTCATTACGATTGATGTTGAAATTTATTTACGGATGATCCAATCTCTGTGGAGGAGTATTCTTACCTGATTTTTTATTCAAAGCACTCAATCGTATTTTTCAGCAAGTTTCTTCCTAAATCTTAAAATAATTATTTATGAAATTTACTTGGAACTCTGGATCTTCCACTATGATCATTAAAAAATCCAACTCCGATAAGTAAGTAATTTTTTAAAGGTATTTTTAACTTCACACTGGAAAAAATATTTTATTTAAAGAAATTTTTTAATCAGAGAAATTTCTTAAGAATTTTTTTACCAAGCTTATTCAGGCGAATACAAGTTTAAACATAATTCTTTGTACTATTTCAGAAAATAATTCTATTTTAACTATTTTTAAAGTTATTTTAAATAAATAATAATTATAAATTCTTTTAAATCGTGGGGTAACGCGTTGCCTGAAACAATTGTAAATTCAAGAGGGGTAAACGAGTTCAAGAGGAAAATTGACAGATACTGGGTTTCCGGTAGTTTGAGTTAAAAAGACTGGACCAACCTTGCTGGGCTTAAGCCTGTAGTTGGTCGACTTAATTTGTATTTGTATTTGTAACGGAATTTTAATTATATGACTTAATAATGGGAACTCTACGGATTTAGTAAAAGTTAGTAGTAGTAGTTTTGTTAAGAAATTAAAAAATAATTTGCTTTGGAGACTATTGAAATTGTACTAAGCAGTCTCGGGGGTGGGGAACAAGCTATATTTCTAATATACAGATATTTGGTTGAGTTGCATAAGCGTACCCAGGATTCTGCTCAGGGCGAAGCAAGCATAGTCGATCTTTCTCGTGCTTGTGGAGAACCATTTTAAAACCCGGGATGATGGGCCAGAGTTTTGCTTCGAGATGGGATTTGGACCTTTTGTGAAAATAATGCAAAAGTTTTTAAGATAATATACTTAGCCCCAAACAAAGGGGGTCTGGGGTCCATCTCCGAAATGTTTTGTAATTTGACCCTAAAGAGTAGCTTTGTGAATTGTTCTGGGACATTGGGGAATATTTAGGTAACACCCCGGATCGATCACTCGTATAATCTCTAGAATTTTCAAGGGAAAATGCCTATAAATAGACATAAGAACTCTATAGAGGGTTCAACTCCCTAACCGCCTCCTAGATACTGCCCGGGGAGATCTCTTATTTTTGATTTTTAATCCTCTTTGACATAGGTGAACCCAAGTGATCCCAGTTTTCATAATTTAAATTTTTGAAAATTAATTACTTAAGACTAAAGTTTAAGTAATTTACTCTCATGATTTAGAGGGTAGCTACCCCTCCCTGTATCCCCTGGAGTTGAGGGACAGTTCCATAGACTTATGAGAACTAGAAAGGAGGACACAATTTCCCCCCTCTATAATGTCTCTCAATTCATTCTCTCTTACCTCCCCTCTTCCCGAATTCCAGTTAAAATGTTCGGCTTCTAAAATTTCTAAAAAGCATTACACAAACGAGTTCAATCCAATGTAGCCATCCCTCATTCGTGATACATGATCATGAATGAACAGCTACAGATTGATCCAGCCAATGAAAGGGTAGGTTTATTGCTTTACCTATTCAAGAAAGTTTTGTTTAAAGATTGGTGAGAGATTTAATAAAGAGAGAAAGATTTAATAATATTTTTAGTTACTAGGTCACCACTAAATTATTAAAAATTATTTTAATGATTCCAGTCTATATCTCACGACAGACATCCTCGTCCTGGGCTCAAGCTGCATCCAGATGCGGTAACCATTTATACTCGGGGTGAAAGAGGCATTCGGACACTTCCATGCTGCTTCCCTAACTCTTCCATGTTGTATAGATGGTAGGAGCAGGCGCGGATCCAGCACGGCTCCAAGGGGGGCATTTTTCTATATAAGATCCCCTTGTGTTACCATTAGAGGTATAGGGGCACTTTTCAACACTATTACCTTTACTTTTTTTCCCAAATGTCAAAATATTGGGGATTTCCTAAAAATAATCACTGAAGATCCCCTTGTGGTACTAAAAGGGGGTATCGGGGTCCTCCCCCAGAACACTATTTTGAAATTAGACCTGTTAAAAGTAGGGTTTTTACTCATTTTAAAACTTTTTGGGTTCCCAAGGGGGGTCATATTCCAGAGTGCCATCCCCCTGAATCCGCACGGGGTGGAGTCACTGGAGGGAAATAAGCTCCCCCCAGAAAATTCCCGATCCCGAAGGTTTCCAATGTTCCCCCAGATTTCACTCTCTGTACTTTGTATCCCTCCATGGTTGTATACCAAAACTAGATTTAAGTATAACTGTCCTTCACGACAAATTGTTTTTTGATAGAAGGAAATAAGGAAAGTTATGATATTCTACTTGAAAATAAATCTATTTCGAAGTTAAATTAAAATATCTTTGCTTCATTTTATTTTTCTTTATTATAAGGCGTTCATCAGAATCGTTTACTCCGCAATTGTATATGTATAATTTTCTGGGGGAATTTTTTAAAATTTATTTTAACAACGAATTGAGAAAAATTGGGATCGAATTGGATGAAAAATAAAGAGTATTTCTAAAAACTTCTACTAAATGAATCCAAACATCAAACATTAAAAAACAACAAAGCAAAAATAAGAATAGCTTTTGAAAATACATTTTTATTAAGTTTAAAAAAATACAAAAATAAAAGATCCCCTAATGTCAAAAATAAAAAATATTTGTTGGACGATTGTAAAAAAGGTTACCCCAATAGAAAATAAGATTAAAAAAAGCTTTTAAATATCCAATAAAAACTAAATATAATTTATAATCACTTATTAATAACTTCTAACTCTTAAAAATTATAAAATCAGCACAAGAAGTTGCAGAAAACGTTCAAATTCGACTTAACTCATACAAGACCAGCGCTCTAACCGTTACGCTACCGGGATCTACATTGAGAGACGCAAATATTACAAATAACTAAAGGATTGGCTTAGTTTTGTGGGTTATTGTAATTTTAACAAGTGGCAAACCTTTGGCGATCGGGACTGGCGAAATATTTCAAACCTATTTTCCTATACCATGCGTACGGGGTTAAGGTCTAGATTCCTCTTAACAGTCCTTGGAACGTTTTTTTTGACTCCGACTGTACAAGTGTGTAGTACAGAAGATAGAAGTGACGTCATGCTCCAAACCCCACACCCTTCTGCGCATTGTAGTTTTTAATTTTTTAAAAATTAACTAATAATCAGATTTTGAAAAAAAAACATTTAATATTTTTTAAAGAATATCTATCGAAATAAATTAAATTTTAAAACCGTTGTGTTACCTATTCTCTTCTTTTTCTTTGATAAAACTAACTTACTACACTGTAAAAAAAAACTGTAGAAAAACAGAAATTTCAATAACAGTGACTTTATGTTTACAGAGATATTCTGTCATGTAACATTCCCACCGCACTTCTATTTATTTTATGTAAAATAACAGCTTTTACCTAGTTTTTTAGCTTATCTGTGCTTAAACAGAAACTTACTGCATTGAAAACCAATACAGCTATTGGCAACGTTATACTGAATCTTCTTTGGTTCAGTGGTAGCGTGCGTGCTTAGCATGCGGTAGGTCGCGGGTTCTATCCCCGGATATCAATTAATTAAAATTAAAAAAACTCTACTAAAATAAGTGCATGCGCACAAGCAGAAAATTACTGAGAGGCAACAGAAAAATCTGTAGCCCACTTGACAGAAAGTTCCTTTTTACAGCATTTACCTGTAGGTTACAGCTTTTTTCTGTTTACAGGATTTTTCAACCTACAGATTTTTTCTGGCAACTTTTGCTGCCAGAAATTTTCTGTTTTTTTTGCAGGATTATTTTTTTCAGTGTATAACCTCAGTTGAATCCCATAAAATAAACTCAAAATGTATTAAACGAACGTCACACATATCATACCCGCTATTTAAAGCACCCACCTATTTGCAAGTCGTAAAGCCCCACTCTGTCCTAATCCGTCAGGTGGTGTATCACATACAGGAGAGGGGGGCCGTTAGATTCCCCATAAAACGCTTCATTTAGAACCGAAAGGGGTTAAACCGGAAGGGGGGTGTAATGGCCCAGGCAGCAGAGATTTTATGTAGCTGTATCCGTAACCCGAGAGCACTCATCATTATCATGCAAAAGAGCAGTAATAGCCGCTATCATTAGCTGTAACCGTACCCGCTGGGTTTGATTAATATGGATGCTTGTTGGGGCACTTTTCAATAGCCCTGAGATTGAAAAATTGGATGCATTTTCGGCTGTTTAGGGAAAGAAGTGGAGGTAGTCAATCAAGGTTAGTGGAATACTAGGTTGGCTCTTCTCATAGAAACTAAAAATTCAAGGGGCGTGTAAGATTTAAACCAGTGACGTCAGTGGTTTTCGTCTTATTAACCAATCCCATTCACCTGGGTGGGACTGAAATAGAGGCACTATGTTTTAGGGACTTTTTGGTTCAGAGAGGGATATTTCATATTCGGTTCAACAGGTTTAGTTGTACGACTTTTCTATGTTAGGAGTTTTCTCTTTAATGATGCGATACATACGCTAGCAGTCTGCGCTCTGTACCTGTCGTCGGTTCGATTCCGGCCTTGCCCTGGGTGTATTTTCTCTTTCTCTCTGTCATTAAAAATGGTGCTTGTGTCTTCTTTACGAATAAGCGGATCCTTGAGATCAAGCAAACAATCCGGAAAATATACAGGGTGGTTATAAAATAACATACCTACTTTAAAATTCTCTACAGACGAAACTACTGATCGAAAAAATCTGAAATTTTAAAAGGAGTATGTTGAAGGAATGGGATTTTTTGAAACAAAAAAAAATTAGTTAATTAACTAATTTAATTATGTTTAAGTCTAGAAGGTAAATGTTAGTTAAAACTAGCATATCAGACAATTAAGGAAAAAGAAATTTTAACTATCCCCTTTGGTCAACAAAATCGCGTGATTTTTTTAGGAATAAATCATTTTGTTTCCCTTAAGTGTATGATTTGATAGTTTGAATAAACATTAAAACATTTACCTTTTAGACTTCTGGTTACGGTCCGAAAACTAAGACAAAAATTTAAGAAATTAAATTAATTAATTTAATTATTTAAAAAAACTAAATTACACAATACTCTGTAATAAATAGGAAGTGTTCAATGAATTCATACTTAAATTTTTCTATACATAATCAAATCACCGTCAAGAGTATCTTTGTAATCTCATTTACAAGTCTCAAAAACTAGTTCCATAACAATATGAAATCTACAATATTTTGTTCCTAACAAAAAGGAAACAAAATAATCATCATATGATGCAGATTATAAGTTTTACTAGTATTTAATAAGAAAAATACAGTAAAACTATGTATCCATAGCGATAACATGGATTGGTGTTACATATATTTTCCGGTTTGTGTGCTTGTTCCCAAGGATCCGCTTATAATCCTTCGTCAAGGCACAAACATAATTGTTTTACTGACACAGAGAGAGAGAGAGAGAGAGAGAGAGAGAGAGAGAGAGAGAGAGAGAGAGAGAGAGAGAGAGAGAGAGAGAGAGAGAGAGAGAGAGAGAGAGAGAGAGAGAGAGAGAGAGAGAGAGAGAGAGAGAGAGAGAGAGAGAGAGAGAGAGAGAAAATACACCCAGTCCAGGGAAAGGTAAGGCCGGAATCGAACCGACGACAGCACAGCGCGTAGTCTGCTAGCGACAACAAATATTGCTTTAATTTCAGCATTTATTTCCATAAGAAGAAGAAAACTACTTGTTTATATTTTCCCTGAGTTTTACTTTTCTCCCTTTCTACTTCAGAAAAATCTCCGTGATTTTCCTTAACAATCCTGATTGGCCACTCAGTTCGGTAGGCGGAGAACTTTTAAACCAGTGACGTCACAAAACTGAACGCAAAATGAGAGCTGATGGGCCCCCCCTGGTAGTCAATCTTTTTTTTATTTTAAATAAAACCTTTGGGTGCTAAATTTGATTACTTGCTGTTGTTGTTGGAGATCTCTAAAGATATTTAAAAATTTTATTAGCGTAAACAAAATAACACATTTCTCAATTAATACCCATTTTACATTTCAAGTTTAAAATTTTTGCCCTACTTATATGCAGTCAAATATAGAGAATATTTAGAAAAAGATGGCATAATTCTTGAATTGCAGTGAAATTTTAATGAAAAGCAATTAGTTTTAGGAATAGGTTGTGTATTTAAAATCTTCTCTTCATCATTTCAATGCATAATTTAATATTTTTCATAATGCAAATAGAACATTGAACTAATTTGTAACAAAGAACATAAATATGTTAAGTAATAAAAGTGATAATTCCCTAAGGAGTTTTTTTGTTTAAAACAAGATTTAATTGATGCACTCTACTGAAAATAGCATATTCATAAGCAAATAGCTAAAAATACATTTAAAATACAAAAAAAACACCTTATGGGCTTACACAGCAGTCATCCCATCCTGCTGAGCAGTGCATATATGAACTCTTCCTTTTAAAAATGTATAAACTAACAAAATAGAAGCAAGGAGACGCATAAATCATGAGATTCCGTAAGTCCTTTGGTAAGACAACATGGCAAATCTATTGTCTTTACCCCCTGGATGTGTACTTGAGTGGACAACGACTTAAAGTTGTCAGGACTTTAATTGAAACGTCTCCTTGTCCCCACTAAATCCTGAAATATATTTCCCTCGGTGCAAAGGTGCGACATTTGGATGTCACAACTTCCACCCAGGCCTGAGTTATGCCACCTCTGTGTGTCTTTTTCATAAAGAAACACTGGTGAGGAATATTGTACGTCAAGTCCGACTTAAGTTGTGTACGTAACATATGGAGGTAGATAATTTGTGTAAGGTTATGTGAATTATGTATGTTTGAGTTAAGGTATGACTTTTTTAGTTTTGCTCTTTACAAGCATAGTAAAAGCGAGTGTGATAAATAAAATAAAAACCCCTTTAATAGAGTAAATATAAATATCAAATCCAAAATTTCAAATTGAAACTTAGTGCACCAGTTTTTACTTTGTCTATGAGTGAATGTCAAATAATTTTTTTAGTTTTAATATTTTTCCGAGTCATAAATTTTAAAATCGTATTTAGAAGACACTTAAAAAGTACTTTGGTATGTGTGAAATTTTGCTTAAATATACCATATACCAAATTAGTACTCCAAACTATTCGTACTTAGTAGCTTAGAAATTTTTTATAACTGAATTTTAAATAATTTTAGTATTATACCTATTATTTTAAATTTGGTTTTTACATGGATGATTCAAAATTTTTTTTCATTCCATGAAAATTCCCTCTTCACCTAAGTATAATAATTTTTAGAAAAGTGGGCAATTCTCTGAAGTTTTATAGGAAACTCGTATATCGCTCCTTATTCCTTATTGACTTAATAATGAAAACGTAATGTAATGGGGGCTTGAAAACGCTGTGCTTTAGATTGCCTTTTTATTTAAATATTATACCAATAAACCATAGATTAAAATTTCATGAAATGTTAAATTCAAATAACTTTAGTATTTTCATAAAATTTTACTAACTTGAAGTGAAAATACTTTTGTTTGTAATCTCATTTTTTATAGAGTTTTATGAGTTTACTTTCTTACTGTGCACATTTTAAGTCCATTTTTTTAGGGGGGGGGTCTTGGGTGTTGTCCTTATACACGCCACCTAGATTTGTGTATGATATGCTGATCATCCAGTACATTTAAGGCAGCAATAAGTTTTAAATAAGAAAGTCTAGACCGAACCGTAAACATTTCTGCAAGTTAAATAATAAAAAACCAGCTGCGGCTCTTACAAAGGCTTGAGTTGAAAGGAAAATTTTCTTTATTCCGGCGATGAATCTCGGTGGCCATTACGAAGCAAATCTACAACCTGGAACACAGGTGTCAAGACAATAAATAACCTGATACCCTGCGGTTTAACAATCCCTGCGAAGACCCCGGATGTTCACTTGCCCCCGAACAAATATTGATGTGCCCTCGCCAACTCCAGGGGGTGGTGGGGGAGGTTTTTTTCGCTAAGTAGGTGGAGGATTGTTGAAAGTAGGATTAGTTTTCTTAGTCTGGAATTACATGGGTTTTGACTTTGATTGAATTATTGCTGAATGGGTTAGTTAGGAGATGTAAAAATAGGTAGATTCTCCTAAAACAATAATTTTTACATAAGTTAAAAATATGATGAAAAAGTTTGCAATACAGTCGAATCCGCTTAATGTGATCACGGTTAATGTTATCAATCGGATAATGTTATCGAAATCAACAGGTCCCGATCATTCCTATTTAATCCAATGTAAAATGCATCGTTTAATGTGATCAACTTAGTATCAACACGCCGCTTAATGTTATCAAAATTTGTATATATCCCCTTAAAAACGTCCGTTTTCAAGTTCCGTTTTGAAGGTCAATTGCTTTTTTTCTGAAACTCAGTATTAGTTTACAGCTGCACCGTTATACTTCTTTGGTTTGATTGTAAGAAAAAGAAAATATTCCATGTTCTCTGCATTCATAGAAAGAAAACCATCATAGAAAACTGTTTAAAGGGGGGGGGGGGTCGAAGCAATGCTTGTGATAGGTTATCACCATTGGCGCCTCGCAGATGTTTCTGATAAGAGATTTTTTGATTTTTTCCTTGTTTAGTGGAATTCAGATTAATTTAAGTGATTTATGTTTGGCCTTTTTCATGTAAATTTTTGAAAGTTTGCGTTGATCTTGTCTGGATATCAAAAGAAAACGAATCCATAGAGCGGAATCCATAGAGTTAGGCGGAATCACATAGGTGTGGTATGTACTCTATTACAAAGTAAGATAATATTTTAAATTTATTTATTGGATTACTCTTATATTTTACACTAAAAATCATAAGTTACCAAGTACATAGTTAAAAATGATTTAAATACATTAACTACGATTACATAATTTTGATTTTAAAGCAAACAATATAATTACTACGTTTGTTAATTTTTTTATATGAAATCGCTTATTGTTATCAATCGGATAATGTTATCAATTTCAACTCGGACAATTGCGATCACATTAAGCGGACTCGACTGTATCTAATTAATAAAAAATTAACATTTTTAGACTTTAATGAGGGCATGTGGTTTGATGGCTTATAGTTCAGATTTTATTTATTGTTTTAATTTATAGATATTTTATTTTTTGAATTAATATAAAAGGTTTAATACATGAATATAATAAAACACTTATACAAAGAATTATAGCATTTCTGAATTAATTTAACAATTAAATCTTAAAAATTTTGTCAAAAAATTACTTTTGCTCTTTACTTTTTTGTCCGTTCAATATATTTTTGAAAGTAAATTATGAACCAAAAATACGACAAAATTTATCTTTAGCCAAACCGAACAAAACTAAAAATTACATTTTTCAGAATATATTCCTTTTCTACAATTTGCTAAGAATGTAAAAAGAGATTGTGACTTAGTACATTTTAAAAATAAAATGATCACACAAAGTGTAAAGAATAAAGAGGTGTTTGAAAAAGTGGTTCGAGAAATTCCAGAAATGTGATTATTTTAATTCGGATTTTCCTTTTGTATCCACCTTTACACTCAGCTGTTCTTTAGGTAAAGAATTGAAATTCGAAAGCATATCATAAAATTATCTTATGCATTCGCTTTCATTAGTATTGTGTCTATAGCAGTGGTTCCCAAAGTGGGTTCCGCGGAACCCTGGGGTTCCAAGAAAAAATTTACGGGTTCCATGGGACAAACTTTATTTCATTAAAAAAATTAGAATGGTGTAAAAAAATAAGAATGAACAGCGCCGCCCCTCTTGTACATAAAAATGTTCTCAAAATTGAGTTAAAACTTTACTTTTACTAGTCAAATTTCAAAATTTTTTTATGGGGGAGGACCCCCAGACCCCCCCACGGTATCACAAGGGGATCTTGTGCGATACTTTTCGGAAAATCCCCAGCATTGTGACATTTTTTGTCGAAAGATAAAGGTTATGGTCTGGAAAATTCTCCTCTTGGTCCCAAAAAGATTCTTAAAATGAGTTAAAACTCTATTTTTACAAGTCAAATTTCAAAATTTTTTTATGGGGGAGGACCCCCAGACCCCCCCACGGTATCACAAGGGGATCTTGTGCGATACTTTTCGGAAAATCCCCAGCATTGTGACATTTTTTGTCGAAAGATAAAGGTTATGGTCTGGAAAATTCTCCTCTTGGTCCCAAAAAGATTCTTAAAATGAGTTAAAACTCTATTTTTACAAGTCAAATTTCAAAATTTTTCTGGGGGAGGGCTCCCATACCCCCCAGCGGTACTAGAAGGGGATCTTGGGGATACTTTTAGAAAATCCCTAAGAATTTGATATTTTTGCCAAAAGGTAAAGTTGATTGTCTGGAAAAATGCCCCCCCCAGACCCGGGCTGAATCCGCGCCTGGTTTCATTTAATATCATATATTAAATTTTGAAAATTCGTTGATTAAAAAATACTCAGGGTTCCGCGATCATTGACAACAAATTTGGGGGTTCCACGGCCAAAATAGTTTGGGAACCACTGGTCTATAGAGATACTGAAACGAAATTGAAATAACAATTTCTAAGGTACACGATGTTATAATGACTACGTTGTATACTCGTACGTTCAAATAAATTGATAGTGTTTTCAAAGGTAATAAATGTCATTTCTTGTGTGGGTAAAAAATTTAAATTTCAAGAAATTAATTATTGGATTATATAGGGAGTTCATTTACTTTTATTTATTAATCGTGAGTATAAACAATAGCCTGTGGAATTTAAAAAAAGATGCAAGATCTTTCTGACATTGTGGCTATCCCTTCATCCTAAACTCAGCCTCGAAGATTTCTTTCTTTCATGCGGGTAAGTGGTACACGCCATAAGGGGACCGAATTTGATCTTGAGGGGTTCCACCCACTCTGGGTCCCATTACTTATTAATGGGCGAACCTCAAGAATGGCGTGCGAAGAGTCATAACCTGAGGGCTAACTCTATTAGGGAGCAAAGAAACCCCTACCTGGGTCCGTGCCACGTCGTAAAAGTGCCATTACAGGGGTCGGGGATGATACAGGAGGGGGAGGCAATCAAGGGAGAGTTCGGAGGGAATCCTTGTTCGAGCTTCTTGTCCACTTGGGAAGCATGGGGTAAGAAAACTAAGGTTTTGGCTAGTTATTTGGATGTGTATTCTACATCCATGTTTCCAAACAAATGCAAATACTGTATCTGTCGAAGTAGACTGGCCTAACTTCTAAGTCTAACAGTTTTTGTTCGAGTTTCCCGCTTGGATGTTGATACTTCAGTAACTTTTTAACGAACTTTTTAGCATTTTTACGCAATAGTATTTGAATCGCCAGTTTGAAAATGGGAATAAGTTCAAAAAATTCAAAATTGACTTTTCATGCTCTAAACAATCTCCAAGCTTTGCTCTACACAAAAGTGGAAAGAGAGAAAAAATAACTGCCTTTATAATTGAATTTGGAATGTAAATTAATTTGTCTCTTTCTTTTCTTATCATTTGTGCTGTAAACTGAGTGAAAATAAAGTTTGCTTTTTATTTAAACGTATCTTTAGCTTTTTTTATACATGGAATGTTTAACTCCATTTATAATCATTTACTTCATTGATACTTATCTACCTTTTTTTTAATAAAATACCAAGTCAAATTCAAACCAAATTTAATATTGGACACTTTAAAAAACTTTGTATAATCTTTATTCAAGACCAAAATAATGTCGAAACACTATTTTAATTTTTGTCAGGTATAATTTCAATCTGTATATTTCTAATCTTTATCTAATACACAAAATTTCCAGCTAAGCCATTCTAGTGGGGGTTTTTTTCTAATTTATTTCTACATGATTTTATGTATTATTCCTCCACTGTTTTTGATCAGACATTTATTTTTGAAATTCCTTTAACCCATGCACGAGCAAGTTGCTCTTTTGGGATAAAAAACTTTATGGATCAATGTATTTTCCCCCTTTTTTCTTTTTTGTATATTTTTTTGTCATAGTGTTTCGTATTTGTTTATTGTAAATTTGTAATTTGTACTGCCTTAATGATTCAATTTCCTAATAATTTTTAATATTATTTGTCTTAATCTTTTAATTTTTTCCTTTTTTGCTGTTAACTATGCGAAAAAAAATTAAATGTCAATTTATGTGATTTTCAAGGTTTTTCTTCAGTTAAAATTCCATAAAGTAGAAAAAGGGAATAAGTCCAATAACTTTTTTTAACTGTGAAATATTTTTGATTAAACTTATATTTTTTTCTATGATTGCTCTGTTTTATAAATTGAGTCCTGCATTTTCAGTAAAAATTTGGTGGTTATACAACGAAAATTCCATTACGTATACAATTTTTTTTCCAATTTCCTCAAAACGTGATGATGTTTAACTATACTTTCTGGATTTATGGGTATCACAAAAAGTAACATTAAGCATTAAGTAAAAATCTTGATACACAAGAATCGATAATTCAGTAGGTAGCTCATGAGTTCTTTAAGATTTGATTAAATAGCTGTAGTTTGATACGTAAATGCTGAAAAAACATCTCCATTGCAAGTGTTACTTCATTACTTGAATTCAAACATATCTATTTTTCAGAAAATGTAAAAGAACTTCCTTCAAAGAATATAATAAGCACCATTAGCTAGAATTGAAAATCATTACAGAACAATGATTATACCTGATGTTTCACTGTTTAGCAGGTAAATATGGTACGGTAAAAAGCTGAAAGTATAAATGAAAATGTTGAAAGTAAAATCCATTATCAATAACTAATTTTACAAATAATCTCTACTTTCTTACTTAAATTGTAATAACTTCCCCTTCAAGATCGTAGCAATTAGTGTCTTTGAGATAGTTATGTGAACATGTGTTTCCCCATTGTGAAATGTATCTTTAGAAACATCGACGTTGCCACAGGAAGTAAAAAAAAATCCGAGAACCAAAAAATATGTCTCGGAAGTTCTTCTAGGTGTTTCTTCAGGGAGTCACAAAGGTGTTTAATGGCCAGGATTATGCTCCCAAAGCCTTTATTCGAGGTTTCTACCTTCCAGTGTGATACTAATATGTGACGACAAATCCCTTTACATTGTAAAAGAGGGGAAGTTAAGGGGGGATTTTTGTAAGGAAGTGGGGATTAAGGGACGGTTTCTTCCCACGCGGCTGTAAAGTGGTCCCTCAACACTTGCGTAACCCCGTGCATTGAATTTGTAGAATAAATGTAATGAAAGAATATGAGTAACTTCAGATATTAAACATATTTTTTTAGTAAGATCAGTATTTTAACCCCTCTAAACAATTAAAAAATCAACACCTCAAACGCTCCATGTAAAAAAACACTTTATTAACACATTTAAGAACACTTTTTCTCCCCAAATAAACAACACTTGGGTGTGTTGTGAGGTAAAACACTTTATCAAGTTTTTTTGTTGTGATAGTGTTCTTAATATGTTTGAAAAGTGTTCTATCCAGGAATGTGTTCCGAAAATAGCAAAAAGTAAAGTAAGTTTAAGTCTTTGTAAAGTAAGTTTACACAATCTGAAAGTGTTCTCAAATTTCGAAGTCACCATGAGAACACTTTTTTGTGTCCAGCAACACTTTCACAACACTTTTTCTCACACAGCACAATCGCAACACAATTGAAACGCCTTTGAGTATAGAAGTAATAATTATTGTGTATACTAAGTGTTGCATTTACCAAGTGTCACAAAAGTGTTTCACGCATTCGCAGTGTAGTTCACATGTCTAATGAACCACTTTTCTCTTTGTAAATTCTCAAGGTTGATTATATAGCTATTAATTCTCAATAAATGCAATAATGCCATACCTCGAATTTTTTAACACAAATTTAATAGATTCTTCTCGCATTCAATTTTTTTCCAAAGAAAAAAAATTACCAAACTCATAAAATTTTTACAAAATACAAACATATTAGAGCTACTTTCTTTCATAAAAAACATTTTTACCATTCTTTTGAATTAATAATATAGAGAAAAAACATTACTTTTTCGATCGCAACAGTTTACTCCTCTTTATTTTCAAAATGCATGAAACCTAATTAGTTTACGTGAAAAATTTCCCGTAAAGTATAGTTAGAGGTAAACTCATTCCACCCAAAAAACCTCGCATAGACTTGAATTATGATCACGCATACTTTCGTGTTTAATTTTAGTTTTTAATGGCCGAATAAATGCTGTTACCATTTATAAAAAAAGAAACATGAAACTATTTCCACTCCCACCATTTTACGCTACATTAAATTCAACTGTTCTCCATTGCAGCTTGCCGGTTCCCAAAAGACCCCATTCTTTACCCGATACTGTCACCCTTTTTTGCTCCCTTTAAAAAGGGTGTTGCTTACTGACTGTGCCATATGCAATGTTTAGGAGGTTCCCTTCTGTCAGGCTTTTGGGGTTTTCAGAATCTAAAGCAGCAAAATGTATGTGAAACAAAAATGAATGTTTTTGGAAACAATGCAATTTGTTTAAAATAAACCTTAATGGTTAAGATAATATAAAAATAAAACATGTAAGTAATTGTAAACATTTTGGAAAAGATAATAAGTACTAATAACTTTATTAAAGTTTCTATTAGTATTAAATTTTTAAATTTAAATTAAAAATTCTGAGCTTGCAGTGAGACTTTCAAAATCAATGTCTGCTGCAATAAAGACGCTTATTTTATACATAGCCCTATACTAGACAGCAACATAACTTGAACCAACCACGTCACTAACAAAGTAGTTCCCATCTCGGTGTCTGAATTTCGAGTGAAACAAAGAACGTCAATTTTAAAATATGATTATTTCGTGAAACCCATGTATAAATAGTGTCTTTTTATCACAATTCGCGTATCAAATTTGCTCCTATCAACCCAACAGGCGTTGTGTTTACTCACTTTCTCCTTCGGCGTAGTGACGTACTGGGTTAAGGAAACGTTGATAGGAAGTATAGTTCTTTATTGTTCTAAGTTCTTCTAATACACTGTAAAAAATAATCCTGCAAAAAAAACAGAAAATTTCTGGCAGCAAAAGTTGCCAGAAAAAATTTTTAAGTCAAAAAATCCTGTAAACATAAAAAAGCTGTAACCTACAGGTAAATGCTGAAAAATGGAACTTTCTGTCAAGTGAGCTACAGATTTTTCTGTTGCCTCTCAGTAATTTTCTGCTTGTGCGCGTGGACTTATTTTAGTTGTTTTTTTTTATTTTAATCAATTAATATCCGGGGATAGAACCCAGGACCTACCGCATGCTAAGCGCGCACGCTACCACTGCTCCAAAGAAGATTCAGTATAATGTTGCCAATAGCTGTGTTGGTTTTCGATGCAGTAAGTTTCTGTTTAAGTACAGATAAGCTAAAAAACTAAAAAAAAAGCTGTTTTTTTACATAAAATAAATAGAAGTGCGGTGGGAATGTTACATGACAGAATATCTCTATAAACATAAAGTCATTGTTATTGAAAATTTCTGTTTTTCTACAGTGTAAGCGGTCAACAACTTTCTGTGCAGTCCTGAACTAAACTAACAATATTGCAAGCTATTTAAAAAGTTATTTTGTATACAGATAGGCAATATGTCTATCGATTTGTTTACCAGTTAGAGTTGGGAATCTGAGTGTTTATTATATTCCATAACTGACAGTTTTCACCCTCATTACTTCTTGCTTAAATACCTATCATCACAACCCCACGACGTCTCTGATTTCTCCGCTACACCCCCCTATACACTACAAAACACCGGAAAGCGCCATTTCCCCAGTTTCATCCTCTAACATGAAGAAAGTAAACACGGATTCCCATCAAATACCTTTCATTACTACTGCTGGAATGAAAGAGTATTTTGTTTCCAGAACAAAAAAAATAAACTCTGGAACCAGGGCTTATTCGGAAGTAATTGCTATTTTCGGAAGCTATTAGCTGCACGAATATCTCGTAATACTCCCCCCCCCTTAGAAAACGGTTTTCTAATGGGAGGTTGTTTAAAGTTCTCCCGATGCCCACCCCCCTACTCTATTGTTTTCGGCTATTATTTGCTGTATCAGCCTCGCTGTCTTCCTTTATATGACAGCCATTATTTTCACTCTGGAGCAGATCTTGGTTCTTGATCACTTGAAATTGTTTCTGTGTGTCTTAATACCTTCTGTACGTTGTGTATGGGCGGTGTGAGTGTTTTTTTTCTTATTTAAAGATTGAAATACAGTTTAGCTTGTTCTTTTAACGAAGGATGGGGAAATATTCTATGTGTAGTTAAATGATTAAATGGAAAGTATTTTAATTGATTTCCGTTTGCATAGGTGACTTTTTGGAACTGATGTGCAGTTTTAGGATTTATTTATGTATAAAGATTTATTAATTTGGATTTTTCTTATAGGATTTACTAATGTATTCTTTTGTATTAGAAATCTACGTAGATAAGTGGCAATGCGGGAAAACTCCTCCTGAAAAATTTTGCAATTTGATAGCATTTTGCTTTCCTTTGGATTTAATAGATATTTTATAGCAATGATAAGTCATAGAATAGAATATAAACCCCCTGAAATTTGTTTCACTATTTGCAGTTTTTTATCGAAACATACTAAAACTTTCACTGATCGTCATTTGTATCACCTGGTTTCTCTATCTTCTGGATCTTCAATAAGTAGTTTAACTTAGAGATACGTGTGAGATTTCAAACTTTAAAATTTAAAAATAATTTATTGGAACCATATGATGATATATCATAGTTTAATTAGAAGATGAACTCTAATTTTTAATTATGTGACTTGCGCCTCTTTTATACTAACCTTATCAGGTACGGGTATACCCAAAGTACCCAACACAGATACTATCACAGGTATACCCGATCTTGAATTTGTACTCATGAGTAGGTAAATTTCTCCAAATGGGAGCTTATTGTCATTGCATCATTTGTTGCTGATTTCTGTTAGGTGGTTGGAGGGCATTGGAAGAAAAACGAGTTAACTACAATGTAAAGCAATTTGAGAAGTCTAAAGCAAAATCCAGTGATACTAACCAACCAAGTTATTAGAGAGTTAGTAGTTGTCACCGCAAGCTTTCAAATTGGTCTTTATAGCAACCCCAAAAGTTCTTTTATCAAGACAGCCGTAAAAAAGTGTTTGCCTTGTCCTTAGGAACAACTTATACACCGATACAGAAAACTTTCAATAACTGAAAACAAAGTTCGGTGGACTTAATCCATTATCATTCTCAACATCTCGAATGTGATACTCGATCCCAAAAGTTCTGAGACAATCCTTAATAGAATTACCTCAGAAAAATATCTTCATTATTCCAAGAACCTCTTTTCACCCTGAAAATCAAAGCTCTCAAGAGCAGGTAACTCACAAAACATGCTCCAACCAAGAGGAAAGCGTCTTCAGTTAGGTGGCGCACCGAGTGTCAAAGCTAACAGGTGGCGGTGACATTTAATTAAGGAATCAAAGCTAAAGAATGAGGAAAGGGCTCTCATTGGAGGAGAGATACACGGTCAGAGCGAATGACGCTCTGATAAGAAAATGACATAACTGACTTTAATCCGTGTATTTACCTTTGTGATTGAAGATTAATGTAATCACAGATAAGATAATAACAGTGTGATAGGTATAGGGCTTTTTTCTTTGTCATTTCATGTAATTTAAAGTTGTTGGTTGGACTAATTTAGAAAGCTTGATTGCTTCAATTAAATTGATAATGAGTAAGACATTTTCATGTCACTTTAAGTAATTATTATTGATCCTCTCATTCCTTAAAATTTATCAAAATATTCTTACAAAAGTACGAGGGTTGTTTTTTAATTAACTTCCGTTTTTCTCCTGAAAAAAAAGTAGTAGGAATTTCGAAACAATTTTGGTGCTGGTAGTTAGATACATCCTTCAGGTTCAATTTGCCATCTTACTGAATAAAATCGGACATTTTTTCTATTTTTTATCGATTTTACAAGCGCGCTCCTCGAAATATTTTCCCGCCAACCCATAGAGAATTCTACTTTTTTTTCTCCCTTCGCTCCGTCCGCGAGCAGGCATTAACATTAAACATAGGGTGAGCAGGTGATCGCGGACGGAGCGAAAGGAGAAAAAAAGCCGAATTCTCTATGGGTTGGCGGGAAAATAGTTCGAGGAGCGCGCTTGTAAAATCGATGAAAAATAGAAAAAATGTCCGATTTTATTCAGTAAGCTGGCAAATTGAGCCTGAAGGATGTATCTAACTACCAGCACCAAAATTGTTTCGAAATTTCTAATACTTTTTTTTCAGGAGAAAAACGGAAGTTAATTAAAAAACAACCCTCGTATACTCATGTTAATTTTAATATCACATTCTTGTTATTTTTTAATTTTCGTTTAACTTCCATACATTTTTTTCTTTAAACTTTCTAATAAAACTAAATTAACATTGTTTATATTTGCGATCACGTGTTAGATTAGCTAAGAACAATTTTAATAACTTAAACGTCTTTTATTCGAAGACTTGGATGTAATTCGAAGATTTTAATTAGTTCCCTTTAACATCCTATAAATTTTACTTCAGTTCGAATTTTTTAATAATAAAAACATTTTTGGTGGTGTGGTCCTTACACTTTCGAATTACTCTCTATATATTTTCAATGCTTTTATGAGGTTTTCCCAAGAAAAACTTTGTTGGAAATAATATTATATTTTATTTTATCCCATTACCAGAACTTCTTAAGTATTTATGTAGCTTCCACTCTAATGAATTTCAGCTGGTTTTTTTCCTACGGCACTTCATAGCACACAAAGGTAAATATTTTATGCTTCTTAATTAAAAATACAACTTTTTTTATCTATGTCTATTGAAAACATTCTAGTCGTTAATTATTTTTACTGAACTCAAAGAAAAGCATACATGTTAAAATTTACGAGAAAAAAGTTATAAAATTTCAATATTAAGCCAACACGAGTAGCTATTATTCATCCATCAATTAACCGTACAAGCCAAAGAAGCATTTGTGAACTCCCCCATCCAATTTAAAAACACACTAATCAGCCAGTAAACCAAGCAAAACACCACAAAACAGTCTGCTGAGCAAATTCAAAATGATTAATTACTGCTCCCAGAACTGCAATTCATTTGAAACCCCGGCGATCAGGCCAATTACTGCTGCTGCTCAAGAGCCCGGCCTCTACCTCCAAATCAAATCTCTCCATAAATATCCGGCTACCAGTTCTGGAGTTATTAAAAGTGGCAGATTAATCACTCGGATGTGTTTGTTTTGCGAAAGGTTGGTGGCGATGGTTTTTTAATTGGTCCGATGTAATTCATCAAGCGGCTGATTTCCAGAGCTGCAGGCGCGATGACTTGGGGGGGTATGCCTGAGGGAATTTAATTGATTGCTGGAGTTGAGGGAAGATAAGGCAGGTAGTACGATGCTCTATCTCGTACTTAGGAAAGTTCATGACGTGTAATTGCCTAATAAGGGTTACCGAATATGAAAAGAATTGAATCAAGGATAAACTTGAAATAATTTAGAATTTATGAATTTTGAATTTATTCCGATTTAACAGAACATTTTATTGGAAAACCAAGCATAAATATATAAATATATACCAACATTGATACTACTCAGACTCACTAAGGATCTAAAGGTATCACAAGAGTTAATATTTTTAACCTTAATAATAGAAAGGAACATATGAGACCATGATGGTTAATTGATGGTATGAAGTAAAACACCCATGCGTAGTTAGAAACTCATCAGAAAGTATGATTAAGGAAAACTTAAGAATATATATGTTACAGTTAAAGTCCCATAGAGGTATAAGAATAATAGAGACGGCATGGACGGCAACCCTGTGTTCCAAAGATCAATGCTAGGCAAAAAGAATTCTTTAACATTGGAGCTCCCATAGACGCGTCGATTTCGAAGGTGAAAAATCGTAATAACTCATAGAAAAATGATCGGAAAAAGAAAAAAAACACCTGTTTATGATGTGGAAGGAAAAGACTAATTATTCTGAGCTTAAAAATTTTAAATATCTCCGAAACATTTTTATGAATGGGATTTTAAAAAACTTCGCGCCGAGTTCGTTCGACTTTCACGAGCTATATTCGATTAAATTTGACAGAATTTCAGTTAAATTACTTCTAGTATTATAAAATGAAGATTTGTGATTAAATTGGATGTGTTTTCGAGTCATTCAAATCAATATTTCTGGTTGAAAATTGTTTTTTACGAAGTTAAGTCCTGAAATGAGCTTTGGTGGCCGTTGGCGATCGAGCTTGGCGCTTGTTTTGTGTTGGTGCGGGTTTAATTTTAGCGCGTTATTATTTTTTATTTTGCCTCCTTCTCAAGAATTCAAGAAAATAATTTACAATAATTATTAAGGAATAATATAAATGCATATTCCAATTATTGAGATGCAGTTTCTAAATAATTGTGATTTTTTAAAGTTTCTGTGGATTTTTTTGCCATATTGTTAAGACTATTTTTAGATTGCTGCTATATTAATGCTAAATGTATCAAAATAAGTTACCAATATTTACATTAATGTAATTTTTGTAACAATATTGTTAATATTATTATGGATATTTGTACAAGATTTGGGTACTTCTTTTAGAATTTTAATACCTCAATAAAATAATGTAATAATAATTAATGTCTCCATCACTGGGGCTGTTTAAAAAAATTTCGCTTTGATATCCTTGAAATTTCATAACACAAAACCTAATCTGTAGAATGTAATCTTATTAATTTAATTTACTAGTTCAAAAGCCATCAAATGTTTAATTCGAAAATATTTTTTCAGTTGCGAGTTTGCCATTAAAAAAACTGTAATCAGCAGATTGGTTGGTTGCGGTTTTATGGCATAAGACCCCCCCCTATTTTCAGAAAAATATTATTTTGAAGCCACATACTCTTATGAATGAAGATTACCGTCACTCTTTTTCCTATTAGTTTTTGGGTATTTAAATTTTGAAGTTTCAAGCTTTTCGGTGCCTTTTCGGTTTTTGCAACATTGTTTGCTAAGATCGCGAAGTGATAAGTAGAGGGGGTTAACGAGCTTTAATGAGAAAGGGGAAGAGTCTCCAAGTTAAATAAAGTAAAAGTAGACCATCAAATTTCAAAGTGATAATTCACTTCACATATCCATAAACTTCTTCCCTGTATGTTTTCGGATGTAATTCGCTATTCAAATTACACAATTTATCCACTTCTATATAAAATCAAAATTAATTAACTATTTTTTAAATCTTTTTAACCACTTAAAGTAACAGTTTACTTTAATTTTTGTATTCATCAATTTAAAATTGCTTTCCTTTAAATATTGCGTGTGCTTTATCGTTGTGAATTAGAATAGGATATAGAGTTAGTGTTAATTTCATTTATGTTTCAGATAACAGATACTGGAATTAAAATTACTTAAATAAAATGTAACCTTTAAAAACAGAAGCTATCACTAATTTATATTTTAACTGTAAAAAATACGATAGCATTGATACAAAAATACGAAACTTATAAGGCAACAAAAAAATATATATTCTGAGCGCCGCGCCGTGCCAAACAGCGCGATAACCTCGCCAAATAGCGTGAAATCTCGTAACTCATAACTTTGACATGCTAGGCAGTCATGGGATCGCTCGCTTCCGTTGAAATCGGACCCGATTCCTCCTCTATTCTTCTTTCCTAACTCTATGTAAAGTCCGGAAATCAGTTAATTTACAGATAACCTAGGTAATTTGCAGATTAACGAGAGTGATCCGTTAAAGAGCGAAATTTTTTTCAATTTCTAAGATTACCTAGGTAATCTTGAAATTACCTAGGTATTCTGCACCCTACCGACTAGACACTCGTTAATCTGCATACTACCTGTAATCAGTTATTTTACATATTAACGAGGGTGATCCGTTAAAGTACAAAATTTTATTTTATTTTATAAAAAGTTTAAGGAGGTTGGGGGGGGCGCAGCCCCCCCAAACCCCCCTGCCCTAACTATAACCAAACTCGTTTTGGGGGTAAACAGTAACAATAACGAATCAAAAAAGGGGGATCGGTACTTTTTTCATATTACACAAAACACGCAAAACCCACAAAAATAGTAATGAAATAGCAATTTTAAAACTAGAATATAAAAACAATAATAATAGAATATTAAAGTACCAACTGAGATTTGTATCAATTGTGGTTTTCGATCTCGATTTGACAGCGTATTTCAATGAGCACTTAAACTAGCAAATCTTAATGAAAGCACGGTGTAATCGGCTGGCAGTCTGCCTTGAACTATTGCTAGGATTCGCGATCGATTACATATGTTAAACCCTTGCCCAGGTTCCAGCGATTGTTGAATTAACGTTTGTTGAAAAGATATTTCAACAGCTGAGACATTTGCTTTCGTTAAAAGAAATCTCTGTCACTCTGAAATCGGAGCTTCAACACAATTGTTTCAAAATACCCGTTTTAGTAGTAATATACTGTACTTAATCATGTAAATTTCCAGTACTTACTTGCTTGTATTATTTTGTTTTAACATTCAACATGACAACTACCAGTGCTACGCACTAAATTTGAAATCAAAACACCAAATATGACAACAAACTACGTATTGAAACCCAACTGCGCAGGGGTAAGCGCATGTCGCAGTGAGCACCTCAACATTTTAACAGAAAGTATTGAACGAAACAAACTATTTTGAACTTTAACTATCAAGAGGCCCTTATAGTGTAGATTCCCTAGGTAAAATGCGAAAAACTCAAAAATCCGCACATTAACGACAGAAATCAGTTAATCTTAAGTTTACCTAGGTATTCTTCAGAATAACTAATTATCAACTTTAGCGGTAACATATACATATCTTCATAAGCATTAAATGACAGAGAAAGTTTAAATAACAGAGATGTGTATACAATGACCTAAATAACAGAGAAATGCACAATTACATAAACGTTTCTTTTTATCTATTTTCCTCTTTTTCTTTCTCTCTTGAGCCCTCGCTCAGTTATATTCAGAGAGAAAGAGAGAGAGGTAACCTGCAATAAAGAAAAAAATAAACTGTCTTTATATTGTGCTTATAGAATATTATTTTAAGATAGATTATGTAATAAAAAAGCATAGTAGTGGAAGTACAAGAAAAAAATTTCCCAATCCCGGACCTTGTATACCTAAATAGAATAAAAAGACCAACGTTTACAGTACTATAGTACATGCTTTGACTCTCCCCTACCTCCCCTTGCATAATATTCGTTCTAAAATATTACATACCTGCAGGTAGGGTCATCCCTTTAGTGAAGGAGGGAGACGATGTAATTTCGGGTAATGCCCGATATTAACCCGGGCACGTTTGAACGGGTGGGGTTTATTTGGTTGTGTGTTATATGGGGGTGGGAGATAGAACCCTCTCTCTATTCTAGGGAATGATTTGTAAGGGAATGTCTTTGGGAGAGCTGGAAGGGGGAGTGGGGTAGATTCTTTTGGTTTGAAGGGCGTTCAAGGGGTTTTTTTTGTAATGCAAGGAAAACTTTCAGTTTGTATGATCTGAGAAATTTATAATGTTTTACCAACATACTTAAAGCTTCTTTAACAGTTTATTTTTAATCTGAAAAAAAAATTAATTTTGGAAACGGAAAAGTTTTTGTATTGAACTGTAAAGAGTCTATGAATGGTTTTTGAATGTTTGCTGTAAAATAGCTGTTTTATGAATTTCATGTGCTCATAAAGCATAGTTGTTATTGATTTAACTTTTTGGTTAAAATTCTATCATAATGATTTAGTAAGGATGTGAACTAAAATGTTTTGATTTTACAACTTTTTTCATTTGAGTTGCATAAAACTCCATAAAGATCAAGTTTAAAATATGAAACCTTGAAGATAATTCATAATTCATTCAATCATTTGGCATTTGAAATATGAATACTTTAAAGTTTCAAGACCTTAATAATTCTTCCTGATAGTTCATTAATTGGACAAATATGCCTTATAACAAATTAGGCATTCCACTGGCATATACCATACTTTTTTAACATAAAATAAATTAACATCTTACAAAAGTGAAATTAATTTCTTAACCAGGGTCTATCATTTTTTGTGTTAAGAGAAACTCATAAAAGATCAACATATCTTCCAGAAGAGACATGAAGGAAGAATCAATTATCCCGTCCCACACGCCACACAACGGCTGTAATAATAATTTCAACTCAAAATCCATTAAACAACCTCAAACCTGGTGAAGCCATTGTCGACAGTCGAAACCAAAATGCACAAGGACTCTCTGTGTACATTTCTCCGAATGTGATCTGCCGGGAATACTAATTCCTTGATTGAAATGCAGCTAAAGCGATTGCTCGAATATATTCCTCAGCTCCGAACGATTAAAGGACTTAATAGGGCAACAAAGAAGACATTGTTCCGTGGAAAGAATTTACGACGGTTTCGAAGTATCCGGATACTTTTATGGCCTCTATCCATAAAGATTCCGACTTCGGTATTTATTTATCGCTATAAAAGGGTCATATTGTATCCTCTTTATAAAGGATATACAGGTTTGATGAACCAGGCTATGTGAAGTCCAAAAGATAGGTAACTGAGGTGTATAATAAATTAAAGGTATATAAAATTGAAAATACTTAAACAAAGGTTGGTCGAATAGAAATTCATGGAATCGGCAGTTTAACACTCTCTTGTGGTATTCCTTTATGTCGTTTATTTAATTTTTAAATAGATATAATGCATGTGAGTCATATCAATAACTACAAATACAATTTAAGGTGGTTGCCTACCTATGGAGGCTTTTTTAATAATTAAAATGTTGAACTAATTTGCGATTTATACAATTAAATGCGTCTAAAAACTATGAATAATATAAAAAATACTTAAATATTAATTTAAATTTTCATATTATTGAAGAATTTATGCATAAAATCACAAAAAACAGCCTTTCCGCAAAACATCATAACTCAAAATTATATAAAGATATTTTTATTTTGTAAACTAGGGGGCTCTGCCCCCTGCTCGCTGTCGCTCACCAACCCCCGGAACTGCTTCGCAGTTCGTTGAAGTTCGCTTCGCGATCTTAGCGAGCAGAGCTCGCTTGTTTCATCTCAACTATCCAGTAAAACCTGGAACTTGTCGGCTTAGTTTATGATAATTTAAAATCGAAACTTTTATCTCTCGAACTTATCAATAACTTAATTCGGACCATAACTACAAAAATATCAAAATAAAACTGCAACTGAAATATCCTTTTTTTAACTTGTCAATAATTTAATCGAAATGTTTTTTAAAATATCCAGCAAGTCTAATAATTATCATCAACTATCTTAGAGAAAAAGCATGCCATTAATATCTTTTAAATTTATAAAATGCACGTGTATCTAGTGAATCGTTGGAAATACAAGAAATCAGACTCACATAAAAATCGGCTGTTTCTCTAGTCAGAAAGAGATGAAAAAATTGAAACTTTGAATCTTAATAATTCTAAAAATAATTCGAATTTTTTAATAAACGAAATTCCAATCTTTTTATAAAAAATAATTGTATGTGTGTTTAAAATATCATAGTTTTACTGTGATTAGTTTTTCTGTTATAACGAAAAAACCGAAAAAGGGTAAAAAATTTCGAAACTTTAGAATTTAATTACTCCAAAAATAATTCGAAATTCGAAAAAAGGGCGACGAGGTGCAAAACTTCATATCTAAGAGTATGTGTCTGCAAAAAATCATGTTTCTGCTGTAAATAGATTTTGCTGGAGGCGAACCCGCAGCAGAAAAAAATAATTTTCGACTTTGACATTAAATAACTCCAGAACTAATTATCTAATTAATTAGGTTTGGGAACTGAAATAACCATCATGCATTTGTCTACCAATGGTCAAAATTTCATAATATTCCTTCACATAGTTTTTGCGTAGTGATAGTTCAAAGTGTTCAAAAATAAAATTTTCAAAATCAGCGGCGGTGACGGCGGCGGCGGCGGTCACTGTTGCTTTTTTTTAATATAGAGAGACTTTATTATCCTCGAAAAAACATATTTTAGGATGCCTACGGTTTTTATGTCTAAATTATTTTAATATCAAAAGTTATAGCTCTAAACTTGAAAAATAAAAAAAGACCCACCAAATTTCAGTAAAGTTTGATGTGAACTATTCATAAAATGAAAAATACTACACCCACAGGCAAAAAAATAGTAGGGCTCCTAAACCATATTATGTCAAGTATTGTGCCCAAGTTTCATAGAAATTCATTTATAATAATTGGAGTTATGTAGTTTTGCGGAGAAGGAAAATAGCAAAAATGTGATTCTGAGAAAACGCGAATTTCTTTACCTTTTCCTTAATAAAATGCCTTTTTAGTTTGAAGTATAATTTCTGTAACTTTAGTTCTAGGAAAGATAACGAAAAATTTAAACTGATTTGGAAAGCTAAAGATGTGTTTTTTTTAAATAAGATAATAAAAGTTTTCTGGAATTTTTGGTCCGAAACGGCATTTTTAGGTAGGCAGGCACCTTAAAAGAAATCAATCTGTTGAAAGTGAATTCTCAATTTGAAAAATAAAGGTATTTCAAATAAAAACATTTCAACTGGAATCACAATCTAAAGGTGGTAAGAACAACTCACAGGGAAAATCCAAAACAACATTATCTTTTCAGCATCTTTGGTCATGACACTTGTGAGACTTATTCCTATCATCTCATCATGCATCATGCGCTTTATGTCTGTAGATGAAGAAGAAAAGGAAACATCAGTGCTATCGTTTCAAAAAAATGATATTTTCTACCAAGCTCAGAGTTTTTTTACCATGCTATTTTCTTCAAAATTTCAATTTCCAGAGAGAGAGAAAAAAAATCTCTGCTTTTCAATTTCAATTTCCACCCTTTCTCCATCTTCTGCTCTATTTTCCGTTTATTCCAAAAACGAGGGTATAAAATTATTTTTTCAACTCTTCATCAAAGATTGATGGTTTATTCTTTTTCCCTCTGAAAAGGCATTCTTTAAATTGATGTAGAAAGAAATGCGACTCTCAATTGACTGTTTTTGGGTGAGTCTGACTTATGCACGAATTTGATCGACTTCGAGGTCAATTGTTGAAACCTTCGAAAAGAAAACTTTTGACTGTTTCCTTGGCTTTTATAATGCATGTCGTTTTATAAAAAAGTGAAACGCATTGTTTAATATGAGGTGCGCCGAAATGAAAAGGATACTTGAGATTTCGCGGTGTTTTATCAAAATCCAGTAAAGTTTAGTGAACGTTCTAGCTATAGATGAATTGATTTGCTTGCTGTAGCTTTGTTTAACACTGTCATTTTTTAGAAAGATGATTTCCACAGTTTTTTAAGTGATAAAGTGCTCCAGAAAAAGACGCAACCAAAGAAATTATTTTAAAATCCTTTGAGAGTCAGAATTGTTCCTTTTTTATCAAAGCAAATAGAATGTACACATTCCATTTTAAAATTCCAATATATACTTGTTTCCCATGGTTTTTTAGATTACCCTGTCCTGTTCATTTTATATTGTGTCCATTCTTTGTGTGTGTTAATTTTATATTGTGTTAAAAAGCCTTTTTGAACAACCGCCTTTAAAAGCTTTGCATCAAAAACCACCTTTCTAAAACGTTCTTTCTGCATTTTCTTCACATGCGAACCTATCAAGACAGGAGAATCCTAAAATACCGTGCAACACAAGTATATTGGAATTATAGAATGAAATAAGGACACTTAGGTGTTATAAATATACTGATTAATTAGTTAAACAAACTGTTTTTATTTAATCGTGCATTAAAACCTCAAATCCGCTTCATTTCGTCTTACCAAGCATAGGTAAAGTGTACTCCAAGGAAGCTCGTTTGAATTGAATTCCATTGAAATCAGGAGGATAGGCAGAGAGATTATGAGAGCACTTGGTGCCTACAGAAACCTCATAAAAGTACACCCCGAGCCCTGCAAGTTTTTTCCTCCTTCGTGCCCCCACAATGGAATAAAATAAGAAAAGGGGTGGGGGCAAAGCGGTGGGAAGAGTCCATGGTAATGTTTCGTTTTGAACAGATGGTGGGTGGGGAGAGAGGGACGGTTATTGCGTTCTCTCCACCCTGACAAGATGTTCTATTCGAATACTCGAGCAGACTGACGGTAATATTCCGCAGGAGGGGGAATCTCTTGACAATGGGTTTGCATGGGTGAACCTCAGTGGATAGGAGAGATTTGTTACATTGATCGGAGTTGGAGGGAAAATCGGAAGAACGGGATAGCTGGTTAAGTTAAGTATTGAGAGTTGGTTAAGAGTTAAATTATACTGTTTAGAAGAGGTACTTTAAAGATATGTTCTTAGGACACTTCTTGATAGCCCAAAGATAGTAAATATTTTCTCCCACAATTTTATTTTGGTTCTGAAAATTAAATAAAATAGTATTTCTAAGTCCTGAATAAAAAAATCAATAATTTTAAATGAATTGGTTTATTTATTCACTTTTATGGTATCGTAATTACTCCACCTGCTTCTCATATTTATATTCTACAGAAATTAATTTGCATTTAATATTTTTAAGGAAATATTCCTAAAAGAACACATAGTCCATGGGAAATGCCGTATCATGAAACCTTATAAATGACTTCTATTCAATCCTCCATTCAAGGTTTGAATATTTTCATGACACACCAGACAACTCAAATTGTAATATGAATAACTTTAATCGATATACGCCTATTTCTTTTTAAGCCCAAAAAGGTACATTTTAAAAGGGCAATTTATTGTTTCACACAAATGTATGATAGAGCTACAAACGTCTAGAATAGATAAACTTAAGAAAGAGTTCTTAGTTTCATTTTTTTTTAAATTACATAAAATTTATTCTTATTTTTTGGATAAATTAGGACTAAACGGACCCTTGGATACTGATAAAAAAAGAAGTCAGAAAATGTCAGTTTAAATCTTCTTCTACTCTATAGAAACATCTTTCATAGCATGAGTTAAATCATTAAAACAATTTAATATTCACTACATTTTCAGAACTTAACTTTTATCCCTCATAAAAATCTTCTTCCAATACATCCAGCAAACGATTCCCTCAGGATGCCACTCCGAGAAAACGCAATTATAGGTGTAACCGATCAATGTATCTGCCGTTTACTCAAACGATTACAAAATTTACTTCCACTTATTTTACCCCATTCCCCAACCCACATCGAACATAAAAAAACACCTCCACCCTTTCCTCCAAAAACTTCATCTTAAAAAATTCAAAGGTCTCAATTCAAGTCTCGTGGCACCAAAGCTCATCGATTTATCGCCAAATCTGGCGACGACGAAAAGAATATCCCTCTCTGGGTTCGAGGCTGTTTTCCCAGCCTCCTCATTGGTGGGCGGTTTCCCGCGGGATTCGGTCGGTTCGTAACTTAGCCGAATCCAATTTTCCCAAATCAGATTTGGATCAGGAATTTCTTGCAGAGGAATTGACAGCTTCGGTAGTACGCAGTACGTGAGTTTTTCTTCGGTGGCAGGACCTGGAGGGTGTTTTCTTTACAAGTTTTTTGGAATCTGAACGTGACGCTTCAAGTTGTTCTTGGGTTTTTAGAGGCATATATTTTTCAAATGTGGGAAAATTTTGAATTGACTTCACATCTGCTCTCTGGATTGCCAGTGACAGGTTGGGTTTTAAGAACCCCTAGAGAGAGGGTTCGAGGCTATGGGTTTTGAAAAACCAAATAACGGTTCTTCTATTGATATAGTTCTCACAACAGCGGCTATGAACTTTATGGAATTGTAGTTGAAAGTCGACTATAAGTAAGTAGTAACCCCAATGATTTAAAAAAAACTTCATATCAGAAGTTTTTCTTAGCGATTCTTAAAATATACAGGGTGTCCCATAAATAATAGGTCACACTTCTAGGGGGATAGTAGACACCTAGACGAGTCAGAATCACATAGGATTTGGGGGTCCCAGACCAAATCCTAGGGAGTTAAAATTGGAGCGACACCCCAAAATAATAATAATAAATAAATAAATTTTATTGAACAAACAAAAGAACAAAACAGAAAAAATACAAACGTAGGTGATCCAGTACATGCATATCCCAAAGGAGCTACCGCTCGTCCATGGGGTCACAGAATATCTTTGTTAAAAGTAAGATCAAAAAAAGAAAAAAATCGATTAGGTTTATTAGTGGAAGAAGTTGTTTTGCCTTAACACTAGACACTTAAAAAGAATTGTATATACAAAAACAAAAAATAAGAAAAGGAAAACAAAATAGCTTGGCTGGCAATTTCTAAGTTTATAGAGAAGAAAATGAGTAAATGATGATATTTAAACCTGACAAAATTAGAATAAGGACTCAATGCTATTTAGATTCAAAATATATGCAATGCACAATTTCTTAAAGTATTTAATGTTAGTTTGAGATTGAATTTCGCTTGGAAGTTTATTAAAAAAAAGTGACAGAAAGATATTGGAAGTGTTTTTTGTATATTTCTTTGTGAGGAATAGGTATATTATAGTAGTTATGATTGCGAAGGTTATATGAAATTATTATTGAAAATTTAATTTGTTGAATAATTACTATTGGTAAAAATTTAATTAAATTCTCAAAAATTATGGTTTAATATGATCTTTAAAATTATCTCAAAAGTCTTCACTTTAAAATTTGTTTTATTATGAAAAAAGTTAAAAAACCACAAAAAAATGTGAAAATTCTGCCAAAACCTCATTTTGTATTTCGAAATCCTTCCTTTTGATTTTATAATCTGAAAGATCATAGTTTAAAATCCTTTAGTCCAAAGTTTTACGTAAAAACCATCAATATTAAACGCTTTAGATCCTGTTAAAGTTCGTTTTTAGCGTGCGCAAACTGGTTTCCTATAACCGTTTCCAAAACGGCAGTTAGCGAACGCAAAAAACGGACTTAAACCATGCTCTAACAGGATCTCAAGCATTTAATATTGATGGTTTTTACGTGACACTTTGGACTTAAGGGTTTTCAGCTATGATCTTTCAGATTATTAACTCAAAAGAAATGATTTTGAAATACAAAATAACGTTTTGGCAGAGTTTTCACATTTTTTGTGGTTTTTAATTTTTTTTCATAATAAAAAAATTTTAAACTGAAAACTTTAAAGATAATTTTAAATCATATTAAACCACAATTTTTGAGACCATAATTAAATTTTTACCTATAGTAGTTCTACAAATTAAATTTGTCAATAATGTTTTTGGGGTGTCGCTCCATTTTTAACTCCCTGGTATTTGGTCTGGGACCCCCATATCCTATGTGATTCTGACTCGTCTAGGTGTCTACTATCCCCCCTAGAAGTGTGACCCAACATTTATGGGACACCCTGTATAGTAAGACGACAAGGAAAATGTTATTACCAGAAAGTCGTCCATGCTTTCTTCCTGACGTTACATCTGTAAACCTTCATTTGGAAAATAGGAAAAAAAGAAGTGATTAAGAAAGTGAATGGAAGATAATGAGGAAAAAAGAGAGGGAATCAGAAAGAGATAATCAGAAAAAGAGGGAAAGGATAGTGTATGATATAGGGATACAAAAAAAAGTTGAGAACGATTTAACCCTTTTATTCCTAGCCGCCCCAAATTTTACTTAAGATTCAACTGTAACCTCGGGCAGCTTAGTATTGAAATGGTTTTAAAGCGAAAGAGGCAGGGAAGGAGTAGGAGGATGGTACTAAAGCCCTGGATACTCTACCTTAGGGCCAACGTAAAGTTTTATTACAGCCAGTGCCTGGCTGTAATAAAACAATTACTGCTAGGCGTCCAGCACTTGCGGTTTAGGGGGAGATATCGGGACATATCGGGATTTTGTATTTTGACGAACTCATCATAAAAAAGTTGTTTATTATGAAGTTCCAAGTCCCAAAGGGGGTCTGGGGGTGCTCCCCCAAAATGTTTTTTGGAAATTGGACCCTATAAACAAGGTTTATTCGTTTGGTAGCCTATGCCACCTCCCCCTTACATCGCCCCTCAATCAATACGTTTGTTTTGGGCAAACCGGGGGTTCCCCCGGAAAATTTTCGATTTTACTATGCAAAAAAGTGGATTTTAGGCACTTTTAAGGAATATAGACGCCTTCTTTTGAGTAGGCACTGGAATATTTAACTCCTATAAAAGGGTCCAAACATTTTGGGTTGGCCCCATGGGGGGGTCCGCACCCGGGGACCCCCCTTCGCTACGCTCTTGGGATGGTAGATAATGGTGAGGAAAATAATTGGTAGAGGAAATGACAAGAAAGGGAATGAGTAGAAGAGAGAAAGTTAGAATTAGTCACAAATCACGTCCTACGTTTAGTAGGAGATGGGTTCTCTATGTGTCACACAATGTGACTAGAAAAAAGGGAAGATACATAAGGGAACTAAAGTGACGTCCCCGTTTGAAAACTGTGCTTTTTGAAAGTTTGCAATGCTAAAATATTCATTTCTTTTCTCCCACTTCTAGATCGGATTTAACAGAAAGTTTTTGTAATTTGAGTTCTCAAGTAACGAAAAAAATCAAATTGATCTGAATCGTCACACTCTAATTTAACATTAATAGGCTAAAAATTATCAACATCAATTGAAGGAAAGGTGGAGCGAGCGATGGAGGTCCACTGAGAAGGGTAAAGGAACCAAGGTATTCTTCCCCAACATCGAAGAAAGATGCCAAGTTGGTATTTTACCAGGCTTCGTGGCCACGCAGTTTCTTTCGGGACACGGTGGCTTTGGGTCCTATTTGAATCGATTCCATCTAAGTGATGATATACTGTGTCGATGCGGATAAGAGGAGGAACCGCTGCACATCATCTGTGACTGTCCTGCCACGGCAATACCTCGACTGCAGTTGGAGATTCTAACAGGAGCAACGCTGGCTCAAGACAAACTGCCTTTATTTTGCAACAAAAAGAACCTTAAAAGTTTCTTGAAATATTTAGATCAATTACCCACAAGATGCAATAGATAAATAGTATAAATCTAAATAGTAATAACCAAAGGCAAGTCATAATAGTGCCAGTAAATAGCATAAATAGGAAAATAAGTAACAATAAGATAATTTTGAAAGAAAGTGCCCTTATTTTTATGATTAGTTGTAAATGCCCAAAAAAGCTTGTGCAAAAAAATAGTACTGTTCAAAAAAATTTCAGAAAAATGTTGTTTTTTAAAAATTTAAGTACCAAGGTATAGTCTTTTCTTACTAGTGCTCTTCATAAACTTTAAACAATCTCTCCAAAATATCCCGCCGGCAATCTTTGCCAATAATCCCTAAGAGCAATCTTTTCCCCCATAAAAAATCCCCATCTTCTTCAATTTTCTTCACACACCCCAAAAGAGAGACTAATGGTCTTATGCAGATACGAGATACCTGCTTCAGAGCAAAAAGCGCTCGGTACCACACGCGCTCTTGAGGAATAAGTGGGGATGTTCCACGCGATTTCTGCATTAGAAGGGAGGTCCCGAACTATTAGAAGTATCTGGAAGAAAGTTTATTGAATATTTTAAGATTTTTTCATCTTCTGTAAACATAGTGGTTGTATGAAATCCCTAATCTAAAGGATAAATGGAGTCGCTATTTATACATGCAGACACGTGCTTGTAGAATGTAGAGAATACACATTCTTCCCTGTGTAACATTAAAGTGTAATGGGCGCAAGTTCATAGTTGCGTTTGCTTGGCGAATTTTGGCTGTTTAGCGGCACATTTAGAAGCCAAATAATTCATTTAACATGAGTTAGGGTTACCATATTAGTCATCTTTGTAGCTAAAAACTTGGCTCATACGCAAGCCTGAACTTGCGCCGTGTAATGCATTTGAGATATATACATAATACATATATACATAACCTTTAATGTAAATGAGAAAGATATTGGATATTGTAGTTCTCTCACCATTTAGAAAACTCGTTCGTAAATTATGTATTCTTGGAGAAGCAATTGAACATGACTAGTAAATTTGATAAGAACGAGAACCAACATAATTATATCTGAATTTATGATGATGCTAGATTATATTAATAACCTTAAAAACCCTCAGATTGTACAATACCAATATCGAGATTCTACGTTTTTCAAGTTATACTTAACTAATGCAAAACATATTGTAGTAATGTGAATGACATTGGATTTTACACGAACAGTTGATAAGAACAGTTGATTACCTCTACGTTTATTAATATGGTATTAAAATCAAATATAGTATTTTGATTTAATGTAGTTCAAGTAATAATCTTATGATTCAATGTAGTTCAAGTAATAAACTTATGCTTTATTTTAATTAATCGAGTATGTATACAAGGTGTTTCAAAATTCCATTTCACGGCTTTTATTTAGAACCAACGACGTCATGAAAGTAAAGTATCCCAAGGTCATGCTGAATCAATTGAGATGGCTTATAGCGCCCTTAGTAAAGATAAGTTAAAAAACATAGATCAAGATAGAACGAAAATTTAAGTTAAAAATTTTTTTTCAATATCATAACAAACGCCCAGAAGAAAAGTTTCCACTTACTTAGGAGTTCATCTTACTTTTACCTACATGAACATAAGATACCTTGTTTAAAAATAAAAGCTGTGAAACGGACTTTTGAACGCCTTGTAGACGAATGTATAATAAGGAAATATCTATCATATTGTAAAAAGTCCAAAACACACAAAAGACCTTCAATTTAGAAAATTTTAAGCAAACCACCGATATTAATATCAAAATATAGTAGAAGAGTGTCAATTTCTTTCGATTTTATGCATTAAAAGATATACAAAATTTCACAACCGCCATAAAATGTCTCTTTAACCGTTACTTATGAAATCTGAAATTGCTGGTTTAGTGCCTCTCCTACGGTACCACTTTGCCTTTTAAACAGACCTTGAGTAATTGAAGTCATTGCGTAAATCAATTAGTGTCAATCGATTCCAATTTCTGCAACCAAAAGTACCAAAAAAATCCCCTTTGAATGCTTCAGCCGATTCTTTGTAGTAATGGATGCCGAATTGAGACGCAACACCTATACCCTAACGGGATTTCCATTACCTCCATACGAGCTTCTAACGAGATGACGTTTTAATTTTAAAGCGACTTCCCTCCTCAAGACTTGGATTTCTTGCAAATTGCATTAGTCCGCTCCTCGGAGACTAAGATTGAATCGAATTGGATTCGAAGCGGATCGGGTGTTTCCCATGGATCGATTATGGCAATTAGCGAAAGACAATTGAGTTTCGTTTCGATTTTTTCCACCGATAGGAACTGCATCTGTGTCCCCGGTTCTCAATTTGAAAGAGGAGAGAATTCCAGCTATTTTCACACCTAGTTGTTGTGGGGGTGTCTTGCGACATTAAAAGATAAAAATCTATTTTACGTATGCAGTAGAGTTGGTCATTTTCCTATGGCGAAAAAACAATTTTACAAATTCGGGCACAGCAAGAAAAAGTGCCAAATGGTCTCAAACTAACATGTGTGCAATATTATTCAATTATAATAACTCTTTTTGCCTCCGGATTGGCCTCAAATGGAACAAAAATATGTAATTTTTCATATTTTTTTTTAAATTTAATAAATTAATTTTTTGTCGATAATTAAGCTTACATATAAGAGTATTTAAAAGCAATTTTAATCATATTAGTCACATTTATGCATTTTAATTAAAAAAAACAACTTCCAAAGTTGCAATATAATGTATTACCATACTAACAAACAGGCGTAGAATAGGAGGGTCTTTTTTGCCAGCAAACAGTGGATTGTCAGAGACAGATTTTAAATATTGATAGATAAGATACACTCTCCCTCAATTATGGCGAGTGTAAAACGATATTTTTTAATTTTATAAGTAGAAATAGTTGTATTTTTCATAATTGTCGCTTTTTCAAAATTCAGCGGACAGTTATTTCATTTGCTGGTTTTGAGAACCAAATGTGATCACATAAAATATGTTGAAACAAGTGTCTAATGGATAGTTTGTTTATAGGCAATAGAAATATAATGACGAGATTCACCTCAGTAAGGATTTACCTAATGCTTTCTATAGCAAGGGACTAAAACCAAGGCCCATAAATTATACTTCTTTAGAGGGAGGATTGACTCAAAATAGCTTCTTAGTATTCACTTATGCGTTCTTAAAAGTTTAAATATAGCAAATTTAACCGTCCAAAATAAACACAAGTAATTTCTAAAAATTAATGTAGCAGCTACATTAATTAGCTACATTGTAGCTAATTTAAAAATTTTGAGGATAATACTGAGCTTTGAGCTAAAAAAAACTGATCTACCGCTCTTCTTAAGAAAATATTTCAAAATTTGACTCTTAAAATATGTTTCTAATTTATTTTTTAACCTTAAGGACTCCTATGGAGACACTTGGGATGGACTATCCCTAATATGCCACTGAAATTTCAAAGAAAACCTCAACCTTTAAATATTATCCAAATATCCTCCGGGGGTTGAAATCTTATAACCCACAAAAAGTACCCACCTTATGACACCTCCATTATATTAAATTTAATGTTTTTACCATCCTACTCAACCGGGAATAAAGGTTTCGCACATTTTTATGATTCCAGAAAGAAATCTTTGATTGCCAGTTCTAATCATTGAGATACTTCAAAATATGTTGTATTACAACTCAAGTATTTCAACTTTGGTTTAATTTTTAATTATTTTATAGCCTTCAATGAGGATTTATATACCATTTTGCACGTTTACATTCATGAAAGATTCGTCCAATCGAGGTAAAAGCCCAATTTTCGTTTGTCCATTTTTTCATGAAATTACTATATTAATCGATACTTTGACTTCAATCCGGAGGCAAAAACAGTTATCTTGATGGAATAATATTTCACAATGTTACTTTATCCCACAGGAGTGTGTTTCTCTTAGGGCATACGTTTCTCTTCAGTTTCCTTTTTAGCTGTTTTACGTTTTATTATAATCTTAATTCTGTATGTATATTTTAAAAATTCTATATTGCGGCACTCAAACCAATTTTGCCAGTTTAGCTTTCCTGAATTTAGATAGGTTTATGACCAAATTTGTCCAATAGAAATACTAGTACGATCATTTTAAAAGGATACAAGATGCTTCAAAATTCAAACATCAAAGAAAACGGAAAAGAAAATGGACACAGAGAAAAGAGCAAGTAATGACATTACCAGTAATGTCATTTCATATTGATCGAATAAAACTCGTTCTTTAGTTTTCCCAAAAGAAACATGGCAACGATAAAAAAACTTAAACGCTTTAAAAGCTTTTTAAGGTATACGTCACAGTATAAACTACTTAGAGCGAATCCGAACTTTGGATTCAAATCCCGCAGAACAAAGCTACAGAGTGTGAATGATTTATTATTCTCCAGTTTCTCTGTCCTGGAAAAATTTTTCCCGGATTTTCTGTTCGTTTTACATTTTTTCGAGCGCGTGTTTCTTTTTCGTAATCTTTTAAAAGAATGCGGAACACAGAAGCTTTGTAGCTAATTTCACAAATGCGTTTTACAAACGATATTCCTTTTCTTTTCCTCGCTTTCGTTAATGGTATTTTCTAATCGAATATGTGTGTGGTTACAGTTAAGCACTTCCCGCTTTTAACTGGGATTATTGTTTTTCAACTTTCATGGAAGTTGGTGTTCAGGAATTAGCTGTAGCGTGAAGAGATTTTCGCTCTGTCTGTAAAAGATCGCTTTTTAAAGTAATGAGAAATCGTTCAAAGGATAACCGCTAAAAGGGCTTGATGTTGGCTTTGATAAGTTTTTTGTCAATTAAAAGATTGATTTTTAAGTATTGCATTTGTGTATTTCAATAAACTTTTGGAGTTCCAAATCAGAATATTTCGATTAATTTTAGAAAATCCTTTATTTCTGAAAAGAGCAATAGAAATATTTTATTAAATGGTGTTAAAATGTTTGATGGAAAGGTCCTACACTTGAAGCTGTAAGAAAATTTGATTTAAAACTTATTGGTTTTTATTCAAAAGATTAATTAAAAGCATTTGGAAGCATCTTTTCTGAGGAGGTTTTGCAGTCAAATTCAGTTTTATTTCCCACATCTGAGTCATACTTATAACAATGTTTGAATTACATTATTCTAGTTAACAAATATGAGTTTTTGACAACTTAAATTACTACAATTTCTACAAGACTTGATTATTAGAAAGAACAAATTTCACTCCTGTGCAATTGTTCACATCGATAAAAATTCCAATCCTTTCTTTAATCGATAAAACTCAAATTTATAAAAAAAAGAGTCACGAATGAGCTCCGAAACTGAAATAATGCTGTGACAAGGTTGAAGTAAACGAGTTACTCATATTTGAGGTCAATACATTGTTTACAGAGAAGGTAAAAATGCTCCGTGTCATGATTGGTGCTGCTTCATGGCATGTTCCTTTAAAAATCAATCAATGAGAAATCAAATTTTAAATAACAAGGCATTCAAATAAGAATACAAACCCCACTTGGTTAAAAAAATCATACAAAAACACTGATCATAATACGTATAGGACCCCGTATCCGGCTCGCTCGGGACCGGCATCAGTCCGGTTTACGGGAAAATCCGGTTTTCGGAACAATTCCCGAAAAAAGCTCAGAAAGACCGCGTCTGTTTACTAACATAACTGCGGCTGTATTGTAACGAAAATACGCGCAATCTGCAGGGTCCCGCGAGAGAGCAAAATAAACAAACAATCTCGCGCGGCCCCTGGCATCCCCCTCCCGAACATTTCCCGTTCTGAAAAGCCGAAGTGAGCGACTTTTTTTCGGCGCAGAAATGCGTTTTTCGGCGAGGCGACCTCTTGGCGCGAGAAAAAATCCCCATACCGAAGCCGAAATGGCGCCGATTTGGTTTGGTTAACGTGTTTTTGGAGGTCACGTGAGTCCTACGGACCAATGGCTAGACGTATTCAACCAGCATCCCGAAGCCGGTTTTCGGCCCGGCATGGATGGACTTTTTCTCGGCGCTGGAAAAACGTAAGCGTCACGTGATTAAAATCAATTACTTTAAAGATTTTGTACTAAAATAGTTCTTAAGTATCTATAAAAATTAACTTAAGACTAAAGAAATTAAAAGATGAACTCACCAGATCGGACTTGTTTGTTTCGGTTTTGATACGATGCCGATTTTCGGCACGGTTACGAGTACGCTGCGTTTTTTCGGTACCGAAGCGCGTTTTTTCCGCGTGACTTTGGTTGCCAAAGTTTATCCCTTTTTGATTGAAAAAAGGGACTACGTCATCCGCGTGCCGATTTTCGGCGCCGAAAATCGGAGTACATCGGTCGGAACTCACTGGATCCTTTCGGAGCACGGATTTGGAACTTAAAAAAATTTTTTAATTTTAGAAAACCTCCGGTTTTTGGAACACTCCGGTTATCCGGACGCCGGATACGGGATCCGATACTGTAACAACAATCCCAAGATTAGAATGGGGATTTCAAGGATTCCTTAGGATCCTTATTCTTAAAATCCTACAAAACCACTGATCATAATAACAACAATCCCACATGACGACAAAATCATTCTTAGGAACTTGAACTAGTAATTGTGGATTTCGTTAGCTAAAAGTCAAGCTGTATTATAAATTCCATAACATCTAAAAAAGAACACAGAATCTCTACTCCATAAATGCAGTTCCCAGAGACATTTATCCCCGTTTTGTTGTCATGGTAACCAGCCGGAGAGATGACCGTATCTGAATACTCCACGTCAGGTGGAGCGGGATGAATGGTCAAGGAAGCGGCTGGACATTGTCCCAGAGTGTCGCTTCTTAAATGCCGACAGCGTCTCCTTTTTTTCTTCTCTCCTCCCTGTCCACTTGAGACAAGATGAATGCTGCTTCGGGAGGTAACGCGGGACCGCTAATGCTGCGGAAATGATGTCGGGATCGTGAGGGCGGGGATTGGAATGGTGAGGGGATGCATTGGATTGTCGTTATTCAGCGTAAGTAAGTCGATTTCTGGGTTTTCTTTGTAAGGGGAATTTAACTCTAAAATGCGAAGGAGTTTTTAAAAATAAATCTGTACCTACTCTGCCGACAGTTGAAAAGGGCAGTTAAGGGTTGTTGGTTGGTGATACCCAGTAAAAAAGAGAACAGATTTAATAAAGTCATAATTTTGCTTGTTATCAGGGGATAAGACATATTATGTATTAACTAGCTGTTATACCCGGCCTTGCACGGGGGGGAGTTTATAAATTTATTTTTTTAAATATTTCTTAAAATACATTTGTAATTTTGTAAAGTAGCGATATTACAAATCATCCCGGTATCCCAGGCACCTCTTTCCTATCCCAGTGTTCCCGGTAATCTTATCCCGGTGGTCACGGTAATTTTTCTAATCCCGGCGGTCCCGGTAATTTTCCTATCTCAGTGTTTACGGTAATTTTTATATTCCGCTATTCCCGGTGTCTTTATGGTAAATTTCCTATCCCAGTGTTCTCGGTAATTTTTATAACCCGGTAATTTTTTCAATCCCGATGTTCTCGCTAATTTTCCAATCCCGGTGTTCTTGTCACTTTTTACAATCCCGATGTTCCTGATAATGTTTAATATCTTGGTGCCTTTATAAAATAACAAATTTGAAACCATAATAAAAAGTCTAGTACACTGTTAGAAATTTCACCATGTGAAAACGGTTAATGCAACGGCAGCTGACCGACCGTCTGATGCACCGTTAAGTTTACGGTTTGGAAAATTTTGATTCATTGCGGATTTGGAACCGTGGCCAACTGATTAGGTTAAGATACTGTAAAAACAATAGTTTAGCGGTTAAGGAATCATTCATAGCTAGCGAGGTTCTTTAACCGTATAAACAATGGTTTTGCGGTTAAGGAATCTTTCATAGCTAGCGAGGTTCTTTAACCGTATAAACAATGGTTTTGCGGTTAAGGAATCTTTCATAGCTAGCGAGGTTCCTTAACCGTATAAACACTGGTTTTGCGGTTCAATAATAATTTATAACTAGCATGATTCCTTAACCGTATAAACAATGGTTTTGCGGTTAAATAATCATTTATACCTAGTTTTGTTTGAAACCTTAAAATTAAATATTTCAGTAATATTTATAACTACGCACTGTCTATCTCCACGAAAATAACAACTCAACTCCAACAAATATCGATATTAAACACTGACACTGTCTAGCTCCTTGAAAGTAACAACTCAACTCTTAACAAATTTCGCTAATACTTTAGCATTGGTCAACTTTCGTGGATATAGACACTAAGTTATAACTATTACAGCTAAAAAAACAGAATTGTGAAATTTATAAATAAAAAATTCATATTAATATTGAAATAATGAAGTTAGATAATCAAAATAAGTTTGCATAATTTATGTAATAAAAATGTAAATATTAAAGTGCTAAACTAAAATGATCTTTCATTATGAAACCAGTGGTCTGTCCAAGGCAAACTTTACTACCGTTTTCGGTACCTTCACAATTTTTTATAAATAGATACTTTCACAATTTCAGTTTTAGTAAAACACCTGTACAAAATACATTTTTGAAAAAAACATTCTCTATGAAGCTGTGTTTGAAGCTTGTTATTTTGACTTAAATGTTCACAAATTCTCAGAAAATTTTTGACCAAATTAGCAATTAATTTTAACAAAATAGGTACCTCTTAAAAAAACCTAGACAGACCCCTGTAAACAAGAATATTTAATTTTAAAGTTTAAGAAAGTATGAGTTTAAAGTAAGATTTATATAACACATTTTCAGATGGATAATAAAAACACATGACAAATAGTTAATATTATTTTACTCCACAGTCCAGGAGTCAATTTTTATTAAACACCACTTTTCTGAGAAGTGGTCACATCAAGGATTAGAAAAAATGTAAAACATGCGAAAATGCTACTTTACAACTATAATGTTTGTAAATAAAATGTGTTTAAATTTCACTTCCTGCTTCCGCCCACTGTAATCTGGTATCATCGGTATCTGGCAGGGAAGTGAATAAGCCGAAAAGCGGAGTAGTCTCCAGCGGCAGGGGAGTTACCGTCGAGGGTGGGCCTGAAACACTTGTTAGAGTTGGGATTTAAGAACCACTGATGGATCACACACGAGGATCATCTGCATAGCAGGAACGCTGGCTTGCAGCGATCTTGAGGTCACAGAAGGTGAGATGACGGGGACTGGAAAGTGTCAGTAGACGCCAGGCTACTTCCAGAACGGGTAAAATGTCGCGGATGACTCCAGGGGCAGGATGGCGATTCCGAACAGCTCCGGGAATGCACAGGAGACCTTCCTGTGAATGTGTGTTAGTGGAATTCTTCCACTAACCCATCGGCCTGTGGGTGGCAAGCGAAGGAGCGGCAGTGCTGAGTACCGAGTAGCTGGGCAAGGGCACGGAATAGAGGCGTCAGTCTCAGGGGAGATATTGCGGTCCACCATCAACAGGCAGTAGGACGAGTTCATCAATGTTGGGAGTGGGACGATCAACTTCAGATGCAAGTCGTCGAACCGCTGGAAAGGCTCAAAGGTGTGGAGGGTGCTCGCATGTGCCTGTGCAAGTCCCTGGGTAGAACAAGTAAAAATTAGTCAAATGAAATAGAAACAAAATATACAACACTTTTTGGACGGCAAAACCCGTTTCATTCCAAGTTAAATGTACAACAAAATCACTTTCTGTTTTGAAATTTTACCTGTGAGTGATAAGCGGCAGCACTGGATACCGAGTAGCTGGGCAAGGGCATGGACTGTTGCCGTCACTACCCCAAGCTCTGATGAGTTAAATATTGATGTCCCTGAAGTCACAAATAAATAAATCAGTGTTAGTGAAAATAAACTACATAAGAATAACAAGACTAAGAATTAAAGTTATAAATATGTTCAGTGGGGTAGCCAGAAAAAAATTTCGGAGGGGGATGTTGATATTGAAATTTCGTTTGGTCGTAAAAACACTTTCGAATCACAAATCATGCGCTATAAGATCACATCCAATAGAAGCCCGTTTTCTGATCACGTGAAAACAGTAAACACAATGGTTTTCATGCGCTTCAAATGATTTAAAACACATTTTTGTATTTAAAAATCAGAAATTTTGGAGTTTTAAACCATAATGTATCAAAAAAGTATAAAATTAAGCATATACCTCACTCATGCAAATACCTCATTCAGCTTTAGAAAATGAGTCAAAAATGTAAATCAACCAAATGAACGTGGTGCAATATATTGGTTAATATAACTGAGAATAATAAAGTGAAATGTTCAATTTGACTTACTACATAAGCGTCCATGTCGACATCAATCGGCTTACCGTACTTAACATGGCAACAATGCTAAAAAGAAAGAAAATATCTGGAGTTTTCATCAAATTTTATTTAAAATATGGAAGTATGGTCGGCAAATTTAAGAACTTGTAATAATTTATCCTCCTTGTCCAAAATGCAAAGTGAATCAAGCTGCTTCTGCCCATATTTTATTCTGTATCGGTTGTGAAAAGATCCATTGTACTTGGATCTTACTGCTATGCTGCTTTGGAGTATTTAAAAACGCACGGGTTTATGGACTTGGTCTAGATGTTTTTGTCAACCATATACAGTATACATACGTTATTAAAAAATTAAATGAAATTTTTATGTTAAACATAAAAATAATTAAAGCAATTGCTTTCAAACTTAGAGTTTTAAGGTGCATATTTCAGACATTCCGCGCCAAACACAATGTTAATTTTGTTTAAAGGAATTACGCAGAAAAATTAAAGCCAGAAACACAACTTTATTAAGGTGAATAAAATCGGCAAGTAATTAAAACAAGACACAAGCATCAAAAACTCAACTCTCGTCCAATTGTTCATTTCATGGAGGAGGCTGCCGTGTTGACGTGAATTTTTTTTGCTAATGATATCAAATTTGAATCGGTTAATTCTTATAAGAAAATTCATGTAATATTGTACTTTAATAATTGATATTATTTATGTTTGAAATCAATAAGTAATTAAAACAAACTCTACCTGTTAGACCAAAAGAATCACATTGTCAGGAAGAAGGGCTCAGGTCATCATGTGTCTAAAAAAAGTTTATAAAAGCTTTTAGTCAGACAAAATGGGGAACAGCTTTAGAATAGGTCTGCTTTTGGCGACAGTTTTCAGGCGGCGGCAGCTGAAAACCCCGCTGCCATGTTTACCCAGGCTCAAAAAACTAAATCACTACTTACTTACAATAAGTATGATTTTCGCGAAGCACATAAAAAACCAACTAAAGTGTGACTTAAATCTAATAGTATCTTTAACCTCAGCAGGCTATCTCCTAGATACACAATTGTAGGTTAATGAAGCGAATCCGCCCTGCAGATTTTCACGCCAAATTTGGGAATAACAATTCAATGATCGGATGCTATCGGTTTTCCCACTTGGTGACAAAAAAAATCGCCAAATTCAGCTTGCGGGCCAGATTTGCTTCATGTTCACAATTATAAAATGCAAATTTACAAACACGTAATTAAAAACAAAGTTGTAAGGGGCCATTCATTTATTACGTAAGAGTCCCAAGGGGGAGGGGGGTTGGAAAAATCTCTACATACCCTTACTTGGGGGTGGGGGTCAAACCCATTCTTTGTAAGATTTTCCAAGTTAATGTAAACAAATTTCAATTATTCTGATCAAATTACTATCGAATAACCTCAGAAAAACTTAAAAAGGCTGAAGATCACGGTTATTATCAAAGCTTTTATTTTTTTTAAATAGATATATCAGTATGAATCTCTTTTGTAGCAAGTTAAGATAAAAAAACTGTTGAATCCATCTTCCAGTTGTCAAAAGGCGAAACAAAACAAAAGCAAACAGAGAGAAATCTTAATTAGTTTTGGTTTCAACTTTTTTTATTCGAACATTTTATTATTTTGATAAGACGTAAGAATATGGGGGAGGGGTTTGAAAAATCTTACGTACCCTTACAGGGGGGTAAGGGGGTTAAATATTGCCAAAATCATCCTTACGTAATTAATGAATGGCCCCTAATAAGTATTTGGTTAATGAGCATATTTATTTAAATCAATATTATTTTTAAAAAAACTGAACAAAAGTAATTATAATACACAAAAACTCAACAGAGAAATATGAAATAACTTAAATGTGAAGAATTCAATTAGGTATTTAGGCTGAACTATTGACTATTACTGAAGCTTCATAATATGAACTGAAAATACATTTAGTTACAATGTTTAGGAACAAAAAAAACTTTATAATTACTAAAAAAAATCAAGAAAAACTTACATGAACAGTCGCGCGTATCTCAGTACAAAACCCAAACAGGTAATCCGCGGGGATTCCCCGGCTTGAAGTTAAAGTTACAGTAGGTAGCATCAGCCGAAGTGTGGCTGTATTATAGCTGCCTACAGGCCCAAACAAACGGGAAGACAGTTCCATGAGTATCAAAGTTAAAAATATATTATACATTTGATTTCAATAAAGTACAATACATACCTTTATACAAAAGAATTAACTGATTGATATTCTGATCAGCCAAAAGAACGTTCTCCTCCCTGCATCACACATCCGTCGTGCTCGTGCCAGTGGCATAGGCCAGTGGCTCGTGCATCGTTGGCGGGGGCATGAGAGTTGATTCATTGATTCTTAGACAGGGTTGGCAAAAAACTGGGTTTTTTTAAAAACCCAAGTGGGTTGAGTTTTTTTCGGGATTTTTAATAAAACCCTGAAAAAAACCATATAAAACTGGTTTTTTTTTAAAATTAAGTGGTTTTCTCCTTTATAATAAATAGGCTCTTCAAATTTTAGTAAGTTCTTTCTATGTTAAATGTGTTCTGTCAAAATAATGTCAGTTTTTCCATAGCTAAGTGGGTTTTTTCAAAGTTTGTCAGTTTTCAGAAAAATTAATGTTTTTATTTTTATTTTCACTTGTATGAGATAGGTGACAAATTTTGGATCAAAGTTGGAATCTCTAAGATATTATTTTACATATTTCGTGATTTATTACTAGTTAAAGACGTTTCCGTATTACTTGAATAAAAGTATTTGTGCTTGAGATCAGTGTATGAAATTGTAATATGTTGTACCTGGCGTTATGCGGTTTAAAACGGTGTATTGCATTAAGGTGGTCGTCATGCAGTAGGCACTCTACAGTAGTCCGTAGTTTCTCCGTAATATTCAAATGACACTATATTAAAATTAATAAATCGATCAATATATGACGGAATCTTATAGTATACTTAAATATGTGCATTATATTAAATTTTTGTTCAAATCGCGCTATAATTATGGTAGTTATTAGAGTTTGAAAAAAAAGTCGACTGCGCTCGAAAAAAACACAAGTCCTCTTTTCGCTTATAAATCTATAATTATTATTCTAATTTTTTTTTTGAATTTACTTAGGAGTAAAGGACCGTTGTGGGAATGTTTTTCCAGAATTACGGGATTCCATGGTGATTATCGCGTAATTTGTGATTTAAATAGCTGGATGGAGCTTACTTGTCCATAACGCGAATGACTCCGGAATATTTCCCAGATCTCAGTTCAAAGTTTGTTTACTCTTCGCTTCACATGCAAAAGCTTTACATCGTTGGAAAGATCTTTAAAAATGTTTATAGGAATGCTTATAGGCTTATGTTCTCCATATTGGGGGATTTATTAAGGTTGAAAGAAATTTCGTTTTCCGTGAAATTTTTTCCCGAAAGTAATTCCAATAATTTGAGATTTTAATATGTTGTAGTAGGCCTTTAGACAAACAAAAGTATGTATCGCATTAAGGGATTGATGAATTAGTTCTCCACTGATAAATTATTCAAGTTTTTTTTACTGTATTATTTATGTATACGACCCCCTAATGATGTCAGCACCTTGAAAATTAAAAGATTGTGAGGTTCACTCCATGAACGACATCGGAAGTAGAGATAAAAAAAAAGTACGTACATTGTACTCACTGAAATTGAGAAAACACCATTTAATTTTATTGACACCAGGTTTAAAATTTGAAAAAAAAAACAATAAAAATTTAAAAAATATCCTAAAATCTTTTTAACTTTAAAAAAAATACTGAAATTTATAAAATTATCCTTAATTCTTTATAACCATATAGTTTGAACTTGAAGCGTATTAAATTTTTAAAAAATCCATTCAATAAAGAAAAAACCCCACTGAAATTTGAAAAACACTCCCTTAATTATTCTGCCGTCCTAAGCTAGAACGTCCTAAGTCCATTTTTTCACTTTTTTAGATAAGGACGTGGTCTTGTAGATCTCGGTCACGCGCCTCTTTTAAGCTAGTCTAGAAAGTCCTATGTGCATGAGGAAGCCATAAAAATTTACTTTGTAATATGTCCATTTCATTAAATTTGCTGGCTGCATTGTTATAAAAACTCGATTATCTCAAAACTTGAAAAATGGACTTAGGACGTTCTAGCTTAGGACGGCAGTATTGAAATCTGGTTTAAATTTTGAAGAAAAAATCTCATTCAACTGAAGTTCTTGGTATGTTGTTTCGTTTAATGTTTTTCTTCAATATTAAAACCAAATCTGCCAAAATCTTGATTTTTCTTGAAAAAACCTAAAACTGGGTCCATAATGAGGGTTTTTCACATGTTTTTTCACATGTACCCAGCCAACCTAGGGCAGAGGTGTTCTCGAGTTTGGATTAGGATTTTAAGAACTATATATTATGTGGCACGGAGTAATTATAATCAAGCCTATGTTATATATACCTTGGGTTCTTTAAGAAAAGATGGCGCCACGAAACACGAAAATGGTTCCTTAACCGTTTTTTATGAGAATGGTTCGTTAACTATTGGCTTTTCAATTTAACGGTTCGAGAACCTTATTTTAAATGGTTATTCTACCTTTTTGTCTGAAAAAAGTAAAATAACCATTAAAAATATGGTTATTTGACCGCTTTCCTTAAGGAATTTCTAACAGTGTATATTAGTAAGTCTAGTGAACAAATTAACAAATTTAAAACCAGTGTTTAAAACTAAAATAAAAGATCTAGTAAATGAAAAAGTCTAGTGATCTGTCTCATTTGAAACAATGTTTTATTTTTAACTCGTTGTATGACTGGTAAAACAGGTTTTCAAACACGGAAAAATAAGTGAAAAAAGAAGAAAAATTGGAAAAAAAGAATGAAGGACCAATTTTCTCCTTATAAATTATAGCCTATGTGTTATTCTGATGTATTAGCTACATTATAGTAAAATTTCATTAAAATCCATTCAGTAGTTTTTGCGTGAAAGAGTAACAAACATCCAGACAAACATTTCACAATTATAATAGTAGTAGGATAACTCAACTTCTATTTCACAGTATAAATATTTCGTATCACTAGGGGGATTCTATTCATTGAACTCCTCTCCTAATTTAAATGTACTACAATTTTAAAACTTTGAACGAATCTTAAATTTTAGCATTTAAGTATAAATCTCCCAATTTCATAACATAACTCTATATCCGTAAAATATATTGTCCATCTACTTCTTTCAGGTATATTTCGTATTGAAAATATATCTAATAACAAAATAAAAGGTTCATTTAAAAGTGCATAATATTCTATAAAGCACCAAAAATTTTATGATTTTTGCAATGCAATGGCTTTTTAAAATTTTTACTGGATAACTTAATGTTTAAGGAACTAAAAATATAAGAAGGCTTGTTTTATCATTTTACAATAGCAGCTCTAATAGTCGTATTAACCACAAACCTGACCTAGATAAAACTTTTTTGCCAACTCTGAATGGCGAATGCCGCAAAATTAGTTTTTTTTTTCTATATGAATCTGCCAATCAGAAATTTCAGTCAGGTAAGCAGGGAATACGGCTGTAAGTAATTTTACATAATAAGGATGGGTCGATGTATGTAAAACAGTATAATAAGTAAAGGAGGTGAACTTATAAAAACAAAGAAATGGAGATTTATAGAATAAAATATTCCACACCCTCAACCATAGAGGAACACCACACACTTTAGTACCCGACTTCAAGACTCTCAAAGAACAATCAAAGAAAAAGGGATGGTCAAGTTCTCCTAAACGCCTACGAACGTAACAATGCAATGAGAGACCAGCGAAGATCAAAGATCACTAGGCATTAAAAACCTTCACTCCCTCCCTCAATACCCCCCCCCCTTATTCCAGCCACGAAACAAAAAAGAGCAATCGTTCAGTATCACTCATAATAGAAGGAGATTTTTGAGCGCCTGATATTAATTCCCCACCCGCACCCTGTAATTAACTGTGACCGTGATTCGGAAAGTGAATAAGGCCGCTGCGATAAAAATTACAACTTAAGTGAGTAACAGCTTGAGAAAGAATTTAATAAGCGTCTCCCTCTTTTGGGTAAAGCGTGTCTGGTATATGTTTTTGTTTTAAAAGAAGGCATTATCACTCTGGTGGCGTTTTCTGTTTCTAATCAGTCAGGTTTGCTTTTCTATACGGGTAGTTGATGTTTTTGTTCGTGAAACCCTATAATGTAGTGAAATAATATCGTGGTAGGAAATTGACTTTTGGTAATTGGTCCCCAAATTGTTTAACGTTGTGTGACTTGACTCTGCGCTCTGCGAGTTATTGGACATAGTAGAAATTATTCAATGATTTCAGTTCAGCGTTTCAGTTAGATCACAAAGCGATTGTTACGTCTTTGTTACTAAAAGGCTTAGTTTTCTTAATTGTAAACAAACCTTTCCAAATTTCTTTAAAATCTAACATAATGGGCGGTTTTAAAACAATATGTTAAACATCTTATATTGTTAATTTTTAATACATTCTTGAATTTTTAAAAGGATTAAATCTTCAGTTAAAAAACTGAAATATGAATTATTTTATTTCTATGATTAGGAATTTTATTTCTAATATATCAATTAATTTTGATTTTCTATCAGTATCTGATATTTCATCGAAAGAAATTAATGAAAGTAAGAGTTTAAACACAAAAAATCAGAACATCTTACATAAACTTTAGGAAATAAAATTTTAAAAAACATTTAAGCTTTTAAAAAGTCATACAGCTTCAACATATTCAAATTTTGACTAAGGTGTTACGAAAATTTACTAAAAACAATTTTTCAAAACGTTTGAGAAGCAAAAGTATTTATTCCTGTTTTATTACTATACTCGATTGCAACTTAAGTTGAGCCTGACGTCATGGCCGCGCGGAAGAAAATCTGAGTAAATAGAAAGCTTGCTGTGCTTTGTGAGCTCTTATTGGCTGGCGAGTTTTATTCGAACAAATGTACTACTACGCGCTGTGCCACTTGAAAAAATAATAATACATTTTGCAGATCGGGATGAAAAGACGCTTTGTATACGTGGATTTAAAAAAATAATCATATTTTAAATAGAATCTCTTAATTTCACACAAAATTCCGACACCGCACGGGGAACTACTTTCTTGGGTTCATCTCAGTATATTTCTACAGGCTCAAGTTAAGTTGCAACCGAGTATAGTTTAGTGAATCCCAGGTTTAACATAAAACACATAAAACGGCTTCTCTACATAAGCAAGGCTGAACTCGCCTTCGGCCCAAATGTCTCCTAACGACCTGGAAATGATTTCCGTTTCTTTCGGGTGCATTAGCAACAGATGGTTCAGAGTTCTTTGTTTCTCCATTTCAACTGCACTTGTGTTGAGATAAGGAAGGATTTTAGAAATTACGTCTAATTTTGTGGAAAAAGTTCATGTCTGAATGTTTTTCGTGAATCTGTGTTGAAATTTGTTCGTTTATGATCGACCTTTTTGGACAGATTTCTTACCCTGATGAAGGGAGAAAGATCGCCATGTCTGCATTAGTTTCAAATGTAGATTATTTCAACTTAATTTAAGGGGGTAAAAACATTAATAAATGAGAAATTTCAGTAATGCAATATGTATAAGGGTATAGTTTGCAGTAAGTAACTTACTTAGTAAAATAAAAAGTGATGATTCTGCGATTTATGATTTTAAAAAACTCAGCAGTTGTGCATTTATCATCAATCAGTGTTGTAGCAACATGAGGTGACAAACTTGATAAAACAATATTGGCCAGCGTAAAAACCAACCCGGGAATATCGAAGATATTGGGTGATATATCAGAAAGGATCATTTGGATGACCCAATATGAAATTGCAGGGTGTTTTATGACACCTGGAAATATTAATTAAATTGTAGTGAAATTATATTTTTGTCAGAAAAACAAGAGTGCCATCAAAAACATCAATACGTCTTAAGGCACATCTAAGCATGTTCAGCCCTGTAAAAGTTGGACACCTTCAATACTGCCCTGCTTAAACCTTCAAGAACAATATGACACGTCCCCGAATTGTCCCGAGGTCACTCCCCAGGGTCCGAGGAACGTCAGTCACAACTGGCACTTCCGAAATATGACGAGATCTCAAAACTCCCCCCCCCCTAAACCCCCAGTCGGGCCTCAAAGGGTTGAAGGGGGATTAAACCACACAGCTTTCGGCGACGGTCACCGCCGAATTAAAAAGCACGGGGTTCTCTCACGTGATTAATCCGACACACGCGCGGCTATATAACACCGGTAGAGAGAGAGAAAGCCGCCTTGTTATTAATTAACTCATGTAATATATGCCGTTTTTAAATTGCTCATTTCACAAAACGAAGAGGGATGCCATTTGATTTGCATTTTGGGTATTGATGGTGGGATTCAAAATCTTCATTAATTTCCGCTTTGTCGCGGCTTAGCTTCATTTTTCGAGCTGCGGTTGTGATTTGTAGCCGTGAGTCTCCCTCCTGGGTTTGTGACACTTGGAGCACTAATTTTTGACTTGAATAATTGAGATTCTGTGATGTGAAGCGTATTTGAGGGGTTATTCAACTTTGTTTAGCTTTTGGATATCCATATTTATAATTGGAAGATTGGAATTTGCTCAATCGATGGAGATTACTCATCTTTTCAGGGTTTGGGTTCAAGTGATAATTCTAGTAAACATAATAATAAATACGACAAGCATAACAAATTTGTTTCTGCAAAGTACCACATATTACTTAAAAAACGACTTAAGACCTTGTTTTTACGAATCTAATTTTAAAAAACTTTCAGGGAAGACCTTTCGGGAAGAGATTATTTATCTTTTGGGGTTCAAGGATAATGTGTTCTGCTAAACATAAAAATAGATAAAACAAAACCTGGTGGTAGGGTCTAAAACAGTCTTTCTGGAGAGCAATCACAAATTTTTGGAATTATCTGAAGAAATATAGTATTGCAAAGTACTCCATATTACTAAAAACTCTACTTGAAACAATGTTTTAAAAATTCAAATTCAAAAAACGTTATGGGAAGAAGACCCACACACATATCCCCCCATTTCCGACGTGATTATAATGATTAACGACAGTTTTTTTTAAGTTAGGAATAAGGGTTAAAGACATATCTTTTTTTCCTGAAGAGATACATTTAACCTCTAATAATGTATAATTATTGTCTAAAAAATAGCTTGAGGCTAAAACAATACCCCCTCCCTGAAACTAAAGTCTTTACTTGCGGCCCTTTGAGAGAGGCATGTAAATATTAGAAAGAGACTGGGGACATGTCATGTGGAAAAAGCTAAAGATGAGAAACATCAGTCCAGAAAACAGCAGGCCTATGGAAGATAACTATCAATCCGTCTTAACCCTTTATGCTCCAAATTATTTTCCTCATCTTCATCCAAAATATGTCAAGTTTACGTAACTGCAACTATAAGTAAACTAAATTTGGCCTTACATGACGAAAATTGGACGAATTTGGAATATTGGGAAGTGGGACTTACAAGCCCCGTCGGACATAAAGAGTTAAGGGAAGAGGGACATCGAACCCTAGTTATTCTCATCCAAAAAGTTGAACTCCAGTGTAACTATCATTGGTGTCCATTAATATCGAGAGAAAAGTTATTCGCCTAAATTTTGGAACTCAATTCTGTTATCCCAAATGACCTTAATCCTGTTTCTAAACTGATACCGACCACTCCTATAATACGGAGTAACATGTAACTTAGAAGAAACAATATATTAGGTTCAGCAGACACCATTTGCGCTAGGAAAATTAAAGCAATGTAAAAAATAAATCTATAATTCTTCATTTAAAAGGTACACCCTAAGTACCAAAAGACGATATTGAAAGCTTCAAAGTGTGAAAAACAATACCGGATGGTGAACTCATAAAACCCATCCAATAAGTAACAGACAGAAAGTTTAAGTCGTTTCTTTGCTTAATGGGACAAAGCAATCTTTCTCACTGTAAGAAAAATCCATCCAGTGATCAGTCACTTTAATATTGGTAATCATATCCTTTCTTAATTACTTCCTGACACACCTTTGGAGAGAAATAAATCTTCAGGAAATAAAGTAATAGTTTTTATAGTGTATAATAATAGCCGTAACTATACTATAGAGGTTTGAAAGGTGTGTAATCTTTTGTGAGAAGGGAGGGGCAGGTATCACTTATTTAAGTAAAGAGCGTTAAGGGCTGAATCTATAGAAATTGGGAAGCCAAACAGTTCTTTTCTATCTTTGCTATTTTTTTCCAGTTTACGCTTTTAGAGATGTATTTTCCCAATAATATTAAGGAATGAGTGAAAAGGTTTAAGTTTATTAAATGGTGTATGGAATTTTTTTTAGTTTAAAACTACTTCCTTTTAAATTACGGAATTATTGAATAATTCATGGTTATTGTTCTTATTTCAGGCATTATTATCTTAAAGAGAAATATAAAATTTAGATAAAAGATAACTATTCCTTTGATGTTTCCATATGATATCTATCCATAACACATTTCTCTTTCTCCATCAAGCTATAAAAATAAACAACACTGACAAATAATGGTGCTCTTTTTTCACGTTTATTTTTGAAAAACTTCGTTGGATGTAACTATTTATCTTCCAACTTTGTTTTACAATGTGTGCACCGTGTGCACGAATAATGGAATAGTGCTAAGTAAATTATGCACTGGAAAAACTTAGTGACTTAGTAGGTCTTTCGCAATCATACCACAAAATTATCTGCAGTTATCTCTCAAAGGAATTATAATTTTATTTTTACCTTAAACAATATATGACAAACCTACTTTTTCTAAAGTAATGAACAATTTCTGAAGAAGGGAACACCTTAACTTGGTATAGTGTAATAAGCCTTTCCAGCTGTTAGTCAATTTCGGAAGTTAATAGAGTTTTTCCAAGAGGAAAAATCAATATTAGTGAACGAACATCTGCAGTGTGATGTAAAAAATATTTCAGTTAATTTTGAAGAATGGTTTATTTGGTTTTGAAAGACTGAAATCTTCTAGCTTTTGAAATTATTAATTTTTGTTTTTCTCATCTAGTAGGAAGGAGACAAAAATAACCAATTTAAAATTAAAAATTAGGGATCAGGTGATTAGGATTGGTGATTTTTGTTTTTGAAAATTATGGAATTATTTCAATTATTTTTAATTGACTATAGTTGGAGAGTCTTTAACGCCACCTAGGACATGCCACGCCGTGGAGCAACATCAAATTTTAGTAATTTTCTACTAAATTAATGTATTCTGAATTAACCCCTATCATTAAACTGTGTTGAAACCTGGTTTGGTTATATTAAGAAGAACTCTTAGTGATACCCAATAAAATAGGGTAATTTGATGCACCATGGTTCAATCCCATATTTTTTTCTTAAAAGCCACATTTAAACATTTAATACAATTTTAAAAATGTAGGGGGCAGAATCCACCTCCCACATCCCACGAAACTAAAGTCAGGTTACGGTCTAGTGGGGTATGGAAGTTTTAGCAGGCTATAGGTGAGGCACAGCATGAAGAACAGTCTAAACTTAAGATCATTTAGTTTCTCCCACTTTTTTTCTACCGAAAAATTAATACTAATCCATGTATGTTATTTTTATTTTGGATATAAGGTGCCCTCTAACATTATTTGCGGTTCAAGAAAATAACAATGGCAATCCAAGAACCATTTGACATCCTCAATCATGGGATATCCAGTAATGTATACGAAATGTAATACCAATCCAAAAGGTTCCTTCTGCCCCCCAATAATTAATAAACGAGGATGCCACTCGACTTAAACCATAATCACAACCTGCATCTGGGGGTATCACAAAGAAAGCGTTCTATTTCGCGGTATTAATAATTCCATCAGAGGAGGGGCGCGGTCCGCGCGTGACCTCCATGCCAAAGACACGCCCACCCCCTCATTAGGCATGCTTACTTAGGCCCCTAAACTGCTTCGATTACATTAATCAGGCCCTATATGTTGTTCCTGTATGTGAAGAATTAGCTGCCGACTGGAATGCTAACAAGACGAGTGAATTTGGACGACTGTCAACGGAGTGAGGTCGGGCTACTTCTCGGAAATGTCACCGGGTTTAATTTGGGTAATGGGTTTTTTAATCGTTCTTGGATTCGTAAAGGTATACGCTAATGCGGGTTTTTGGATGCTGATAAGTTTTAGTGACTTTTAGTTTCAAATGCTTTGATTCTGAACATTATTCATGCGACAATATCAACATTAGGTTGAGCTTAATATGAAATTGGACCTAAGCGAGGATATCTCTCTGATAGTTATTTTTATTTAGAATTATTGTGAGTGTTATTTTTTAATGAAGAAGTTCGATAATAAAGAAAAAGAATATCTTTAAGTTTATAATTTTATCAAAAACAACATAAATCTTTTCATCATGTTTTTATTACTTGCATAGTGCCAACATGGGTAGATTTAAGTGAGACACGACTCTATAAATTTGTATATGGACCCAATAGTTCTGAACCTGAGCTTCAAAAAGGTTTGTCTGTCACCTGAATGAAACCATAATAAAATAAGTGCCTGAATGATTTAGTCATCTGTGATGTATTGTGTGTGTGTAGTGAGTTATTTGCTTCTTTGAAAAAAACTTCATTTGTGATATAGTTAATACTAAAGAAATCAATAGTTTCTTAAAATTAAAATTTATTTAAAAAGAAACATTAACCGGCATAATTACAGACCTATTTTTTCACTCTCATTAACACAATTATTTGATACAAACAGAATTAAGTCTGAGCAAATCGTCCGTTCTTCAAACCCTCCATTTTAAAGCTCCCTCCCCATTAGTAACTTTCCGAAAGAGCCTCTCCCAAAGCAGAGAGCGACCGCAACAAAGAAATCGTTGCTCTCCACAAGTTGTTTCGGAACAGTAGCTCAGCCCGCGGGGGTGCTCCCTCCCAGGTAATGGAAATGCGGTGTCGCCCCGAGTGCTCCCGGGCGCAACCAGCGGGCCGTGACCGACCCCTTGGAAACGACCCTTTTCGAATTGGAGTTCTCTTCCCTCAAACACAGGGTATTATTTATAATTTGGTCATTAAGTTTGCTTTTAGCTCACAATTCGTCATGTATTTAATTTATTTTGCCTAAGGTTTGTTTTTTAAGCTTTCAAAAATTGTTATATGAGTTAATTTTATTTTTATTTTTAAAGGCATCCTTCATTTTTTCCCATCTTCATCATCTTTTCCTATTTGTTATATCGCGCAACATGAATATAACCACTTAGGTCTCTTTTTCAAAATCATAGATCTATGATTTTTCTTGATATACTGAACTTCTTTCTAAAGGATTTTTTATTTATGTTCTTAACCGTTTCAGTGTTTCCTTCCGCTTTGAATTTCCAAGTTTCACTGTATCTAAATTAACATTTATTACATATTTTTAGAACTTACAATTTATTGAATTTAAAGTGTTTTTTTTATAATTTCACACGAGTGTTCTCACATTCATAAATTTTGCTTTGTACTTAATTTATGCGAGTTACAACGTTACAACATACATACTTAAATCATTGAATTTTAACTTATATGTACTTTTTTATGTTTCAGCCGAAGAACCTTATAAAAAATATTTTGTAACAGGGTTAGGTGTTTTGAAATAAAAAAATCAATGGAGATGTATAACTGCCATCCAAATATTACACAAATTACTACATTTATATCCAAATTAAAAAGCAACTCAACAACGAGAAAAAATATCTGACCATTAATAACCCAATTATTTATTTTACACTTAAACTCCCAGAGAAATCAGTAAGTTCATTACAGAGAAAAAAAATAATTCTAACAGAGAAAATCAGACACTTTGTTTTTAAATAACATAAAGCAAATATGTTGCTTGCCTAATTACTGATGCAATTCGGAATACACGACCCTAATACCTCAATTTATTATTTTTATGCAAGTTCTTCTATTTTGAAATATTTTATCTCACTTCTTTCTATCCTTTTTTAAACAAACGATAGCTGCATTTTTCGAGTGTCATCAGATCACCCATGGAATTAGGCCACCTCACTAGCGGATCCAGGGGGGGGGCTAGGGGGCTCAAGCCCCCCAAAATGAAAAATTTTACTCTATATAATATGACATTTTATGCACCAAAATGAGTTAAAACCCTGTTATTTTAAGGTCAAATTTTAAAATTTTCTAGGGGAGGTCCCCCAGACCCCCTTGGCACTTGTAACTCTGTTATTACAACTATATTTTACTAAGTTTGTCAAAACGCAAAAAATCTATATCCGAAATTCGGATGAGGCGTGCCAAAAAGAGTTGGAAAAAGTGGGGTTTTTGACTTAAATTTCCAAACATTTTCTGGGGGAGGACCCCCAGACCCCCTTTTGGTAGTTGGAGCAGGATAATACATTACCTTTTCCGTATTAACATTAACATGAAGATTCAATTGGTTTATGAAAATTCTTAGCCCCCCCAATACCAAATCCTGGATCCGCCACTGGGCCACCTAAAGGCCTAACTGATTATTAAAGGTTCGGCAACTTTCAAAAGAGTTACACGATCTACCAGCTGCAACAAGGGACCAAAAAATAAGTAAAAAAAAAGATTTTTTAAAAAACGCTTTTATCTAAGTGTTCTAAAAGGTCAAAAAAATTTATTCGGTTTGACAAATAACACTGGTCAACACTCATTTTGATGGCGGGAATATTAAAGCTGTTTTTGTATATATTTGACCTCCTGATTCCGAATATGACATCCGTTTTTGCTCATCAGCTCTAGTTTTTAAGATATTTGAAAATTAAGTTTTTTTCACTTTTGACCTACCTTTTATACAATATGGTGCTATAAAAATGACTTAAAAATAAAAAACCTAACCACCCAAGGCTTTTCCTATTCCTTAGGCTCCCAACAGATAGTGTATAAAGTTTCAGCCCCCCCAAGTTAATTTTAAGGGGTACCTATAGGGCCCTAAAGTTGAAAAAAAGTCGAAAAATTGGTCTTTTTTTCAGAATTTTTAAAAAAATATTTATGAGTTTTCTAATTTAATAAAACTGGCTAATAATGTTTTTTAGAACTTATTTAGACCGCTAAAAATATTTTTACTTTAAAACTGCACCTCTTTAGAGTGATTTTTTAGTTTTAAGGCGAGAATAAGGGTCATTTCGCTCAAAAACGCTTGGTACCAATAATAGTGGTTGAAACAAATAAATTTCGAATTTTTCAGAAGTAAGTCATCAAAAAAGATGTCCTTTGATATAAAACTGAAATTTCATATGATACAGATCAGTGAAAAAAAGCATTTTTTCCAATGTTTTCAAATTTTAGGGCTTGAAAGCTCGAGAGGAGCTTCTACTGTTTTACTGATCTTTATCATGTGAAATTCAGTTTTACATCAAAGGACATCTTTTTTGATGACTTACATCTGAAAAATTCGAAATTTATTCGTTTCAACCACCATTATTGGTACCAAGCGTTTTTGAGCGAAATGACCCTAATTCTCGCCTTAAAACTAAAAAATCGCTCTAAAGAGGTGCAGTTTTAAAGTAAAAATATTTTTAGCGGTCTAAATACGTTCTAAAAAAACATATATTAGCCAGTTTTATCAAATTAGAAAACTCAAAAATATTTTTTTAAAAATTCTGAAAAAAAGACCAATTTTTTGACTTTTTTTCAACTTTAGGGCCCTATAGGTACCCCTTAAAATTAAATTGGGGGGCTGAAACTTAATACACTATCTATTGGGACCCTAAGGAATAGGAAAAGCCTTGGGTGGTTAGGTTTTTTATTTTTAAGTCATTTTTATAGCACCATATTGTATAAAAGGTAGGTCAAAAGTGAAAAAAACTTAATTTTCGAATATCTTAAAAACTAGAGCTGATGAGCAAAAACGGATGCCATATTCGGAATCAGGAGGTCAAATATATACAAAAACAGCTTTAATATTCCCGCCATCAGAAAAAAAAGTTTTTTTTGTAGACCAGTGTAATTTATTGGGAAGTAGAAAATAACTTTTTGGTAAGTAAAAAATAACTGATTTTCTAATCACTAAAAATAAAAGCGTGGGCGCTAGTAATTTATATATATTTTTAAATTTTAAATTTTTTATTTATTTTTTTTAAATTTGTACGAATTCACCTGAAGTTATGGACCCGTATAGGTAAATTCAACACACACAAGGACAGTAACACTAACATCTATGCCGAATGAGGATTCGAACCCCAGACGTACGGCTTTGCAGTCAGATGCTCTAAACACTAGGCCATTACGTCGGCATCTATGTATAATTTTACATAAATAAAAATACCTAATAGAGAATTTAAAGTGAATCCATCCCACCCAAACCGCATAAATGAGAAACTTGTAAATTTAACCTCATAGAGCATAGAATAAAGAAGTTAGAATAAATAGTGAATAAAGAATTACTAGCGCCCACGCTTTTATTTTTAGTGATTAGAAAATCTGCTATTTTTAACTTACCAAAAAGTTATTTTCTACTTCCCAATAAATTATTTGTCAAACCGAATAAATTATTTTTGACCTTTTAGAACACTTCAATAAAAGCGTTTTTTAAAAAATCTTTTTTTTTTACTTATTTTATTTTCTACTTTTTAGTCATGGTATTTTTTAACAAAAACTCACAAGAAAAAATTTATTTATTTCAACCATATTTAATCTTATGTTAGGATGAAATTTTAGTTTTCTACAATATGATGGTGAAGCATAACGCGTATCCGCTCACTCGCCGAAGAAATCCATCGATATCAAAAAGATTCAAGAGAAAAGAAAAGGCATTCAATAAAATAAAAATTACCAATCGTAAACTCAGACAAAAATAAAACTCAGAATTAGTGTGTATTAGGTCATCCCGAAAGTTTTGTTGCTCTTGGGAGCATCTGTATATAAGATATTTTTGACACTTTTCCATTATGTGATACCAATATAAGCTGTAATTTTATCTACCGTCAACATGGCATCTTGGCTTGATTTTGGGGACTGATCGACAACTAGGCTTCCTTAAATCCATGATAACATGTTACTTCATTTCTTTATGCTCAAAATTTTGCATTTTTCCTAAAGTTAAGGTTTTAAAATTAAAATTAACTGGCCACTTCCATAAAACAATTAAAGTTTTAAGTATTTTTAACAAGTGTGGAAAATTTAACTTAGATTTAAATTTTTCTGAGGCATCCGGAGAGTTTGATCACAATCCTTCATATTAAATTGCTGGATTGCTACTCCTAACCCTCTATTGGGAAAGGCAGGAATCTAGATAGCTGGAAATTCTACCGCCGCTCTTCAATAGTAGTATAAAATGAGTTTCAATTTATGAAATAAATAAGATCTTCCGTACAATAGTACAGGAAAACGGTAGTTTTTTCAAAAATTTTCATATAGAAGTTTTTTTTTCGACGGTTTTATATGTTTTCGAGGGCGCTGATTACGAATATGAAGTTTGCTCCCACGTGGGGGGTCGGCTTCATATCGAAAATCGCAAAAAATCGATATTTTTTTGCTCTTTATTCGATTCTTCGCTTATATTTCAAAAACTATAAATTTCTCGAAGATAATTTCAATTACAAAGTTGAAGTAAACAAAATTTCCTACAAAATTCACTACTCAACTTTGATTTTCTGAAGAGTGGTTTTTCCGCTAGAGCGCGCTGAAAAACATCGATTTTTTGCCTTTGCACAAAAATAAGGAAAACGCGCGTTTCTATCCTCTATAAAATGAAAACTACTCCCGTTATCAACAAAAATTTTATACCACGTGAAAGAGCATTTAATTTTCTATAAATAACGGGCTTTCCATTATCATTTTTTAAGAAGGGGGGAGGGAGTGAAGCAAAGATCGATAATAAAACTGTTGCTGCTCTCGGACCAAACGGACTTTTGCGGTTGTTAATCTGCTCTCTGCGCTTTATTTCCGGTATATTACCAATAAAATAAGTTGTTTTGGATTAATTGATGACTAAGCATGCTTAATAAATTAAAATTTTAAATTTATTTATGAAATATTGGGTGTTTTAAGCGGAATTTTAATCAATTTTTAAAATTCATATATTAAATTATGGGAGTGTTTTAATGAACGAATTTATATGTTTTTTGCATCGCTAAATCCGAATTTCAAGTTTATTTTAATTTTGAAAGTCATCTTCACATCAAAAATTGCAAAAAATATAAAACTTTTGCTCTTTTGTTCGGTTTTTCATCGATTTTCTAAAATAATATTATTTTTAGGAAAAATAGCATGACACCAAATTAATGTACGTAAAATTTCCTATAAGATGCACTGGTTAATTTTTATTTTGCAAGGAAAGATGTACGTTTTATAGCGTTTTGAAGAAAAGCAATTTTCATGTTTTTCTACAAAAAAGTGATGAATGCTCGATTTCTCCCACTACAGCTCTAAATAAATTCAAGTTACCGACAAATAGTTTATACCAAATGAAAGTACATTTAATTTCCTACAAAATGCACTATTTAACTTTAATTTTATAATCAGAGGTGTTTACGCTAGAGCGCGCTGAATTACAGCTGTTTCCTGACTTTACACAAAAACATGAAAATTGCTTTTCTTCAAAACGCTATAAAACGTACATCGTTTCTCGCAAAATAAAAATGAACCAGTGCATCTTATAGGAAATTTTACGTAAATTAATTTGGTGTCATGCTATTTTTCGTAAAAGGAATATTATTTTAGAAAATCGATGAAAAACCGAACAAAAGAGCAAAATTTTTATATTTTTTGCAATTTTTGATGTGAAGATGACTTTCAAAATTAAAATAAACTTGAAATTCGGATTTAGCGATGCAAAAAACATATAAATTCGTTCATTAAAACACTCCCATAATTGTATATATGAATTTAAAAAATTGATTAAAATTCTGCCTAAAACACCCAATATTTCATAAATAAATTTAAAATTTTATTTTATTTAGCATGCTTAGTCATCAATTAATCCAAAACAACTTATTTTATTGGTAATATACCGGAAATAAAGCGCAGAGAGCAGATTAACAACCGCTAAAGTCCGTTTGGTCCGAGAGCAGCAACAGTTTTATTATCGATCTTTGCTTCACTCCCTCCCCCCTTCTTAAAAAATGATAATGGAAAGCCCGTTATTTATAGAAAATTAAATTTTCTTTCACGTGGTATAAAATTTTTGTTGATAACGGGAGTAGTTTTCATTTTATAGAGGATAGAAACGCGCGTTTTCCTTATTTTTGTGCAAAGGCAAAAAAATCGATGTTTTTCAGCGCGCTCTAGCGGAAAAACCACTCTTCAGAAAATCAAAGTTGAGTAGTGAATTTTGTAGGAAATTTTGTTTACTTCAACTTTGTAATTGAAATTATCTTCGAGAAATTTATAGTTTTTGAAATATAAGCGAAGAATCGAAAAAAGAGCAAAAAATTATCGATTTTTTGCAATTTTCGATATGAAGCCGACCCCCCACGTGGGAGCAAACTTCATATTCGTAATCAGCGCCCTCGAAAACATATAAAACCGTCGAAAAAAAAACTTCTATATGAAAATTTTTAAAACGTCACTTTTTAGCACCGTTTTCCTGGGTTACAATCTTAATATGACTTAAACGTAAAGTTCAATTCCTTTGAATTTTAATTTCGAACGTTCTCAATTAATGGCAACTTGAGGTAAACAAATTCTTATAATCGTAGAACCTAGGAAAGCTGGAAAAGTGAGCTAACAAAAAAAGAGCAAAATTCGCCAAATTGGCTTTAGATAGAAGTAGAAGTACTTTACTGGTTTACCGTAATGGGAAAAGTACCAAAAAATACATTGTATTCAGATGTTCCCAAGAGCGACAAAACTTTCGGGATTGCCTAATATCAAGGAGCAAACAGTATTATCCAGTCTTTTCAGTAGTCCATAAATTATAAAAGTAGCATATTTTTCTTCTCTCGCGATTCCTCGGGATAGGACACCAATTTTCGGCGATTTCTCGCTCTTCTGGCGATTTCTTTCTCGTGGTTATAATCTTAAATCGCTAATTATCTTAATTGTTAATTGGAAGGTAAGAAACCACGTTTTGAAGATTGAATAGTGTAGTGATATACCTAATATATTATCCTACAGGTGTTGGGATCCATTGGCTTCAGGGAAGTGTCTCAAATTTGAATTAAACGGATAACTAAAAACACTCGTTAATTACTTTAATTACAGAGGTTTTGACTTGTTGATTATTGAATATTGCATTGTCATCGGGTTTACACCATGGTGCAAAGTTTCAGAACTTTATATCGTTTGGAAGTGCCTGAAATTTTATGTACAAGAATCCAAAATGTGTTTTTGAAATTAGCGGTTTATCGTCGATAATTAACATAATTGCTAGGCAATTCTCATTTTGATGACTGAATATGTAAAGCTATATGTATTACATCATTGTGCACGTTTTTGTGGTCACAGTCCTTTGGGTCCTCTATAATTATCATAATTGGGTCATCTATAATTATCATAATTACTGGGCAATTCTCGTTTTGACTTTTGAATATGATGAAGTTATGCCTAATACACAATTATGCACGTTTTAGGGGTCATAGACCTTTGGGAAAGGTCTCAAATTCCGGTTTTTTTGTTAATTAAAAATACTTGTTAATTAACTTAATCCTTTGGTTGTTTGACTAGATAATGGTTGGATATTGGAGTGTCATGAGGGTTACACCGATGTGTAAAGTTTCGGGGCCCTAACATATCGGGAAGTGCCCGAAAATCGAGTTTTAAAATTCCACCCGTAAAACGCCGCCAAAAGCAAGTAGAATAAAAGCGTTTAATAATAAAAAGGCCCCGATTGGGGCTTGGGGCCTCTTAATTGTTTGCTCCTTCCTGCATGTAATAATTTTGAAAAAAAAACTGTGGTACTTTTATTTTATAAGCAATGCTCATTTGATTAATAGTTATCAAATGGGATTTAAAATATTTATAAATAAGAATAAATGTAAAATTTTAATCTGTAAAAAACTGTACTTATCCTTTGTAATTTTTAACGAGTTGCTTTGATGACTAGGATGTGTGTAAAATCAATTCTAACCCTAAAAAACTAGTATGACAGAATTTTTGACATATTTTTTCAAATCTCCTTTCAAAAACTGCTCTTAATAATATGCACCCCCTGTTAAAAAATAACTCGAACATAAAGAATAAAGAATATGTTTCATTATGAACGCGTTTAGCACTTTAAAAAAATGATATTTTAACTCAGTTTTTATTAACGCGTCTAAAATTCTTCAAACCAACTGCTTTTCCCCTTCCACTGCATTTGCGGAACACAAGGGCCTATTGTTAGATGTGACTGGATTTAGCATAAATTTCAAGCATGAAGTGAAATTATTTTAATTTTGTTTTCGCCCATGTTGCCATTCTATTGAAATTGAAAATTTTGAAACATCCGATTGAACCATCCATCATTCAAAGTAATATCTTAAATTTTCAATTAGTTTAACCATGTGATTTCATGTATTCCTAAACGCAAATGTAAGTATATTGAACTATAAAATTCGTAAAATGAACTAAGTAAAGAGATAGTTTTTAAAGCAGCTCCATCCAAACCTTAGATGTATTCCGTAACGTTAAAAAACTTTATCCGCTAATAATCAGGGAATATTAGTTTTGTTTTTTTTATTTTATTTTTTGTTTGGTCGAGCGTGTTTCCAATTACTCTGAAAAAAATTATTTTACATAAAAACGTTTCGTTTTCCTAATGGGTATCAAAGTTATCAATAAAACGAGAACTTTAAGCATAAATGTATGAATTTTCCATTATAAATTTTGAAGCATCTCTTAATTTAATTTATAATTCGTATATTTATAATTCGTATGAATTTATATACGTCGATGGCGTTTTCTTTCGTTAAAATCCCTTTAATTTACCATAGTTAGCTAATGTTATTTTATCTAGTATTTCTACGTTGTTTCCCACAGGTTCGAAATATCCAATTTCCTAAGAGATATGGAATTATTTTTGTCAATATTAAAAAATTTAAAATATACCTAAGAGGAGACTACACTCCAAGTTTTGGATAATTACAAGGTAATGTCAAACAAAATATTTTTAAATCAATTACGTCTTCATCAGTGTTTTTCCAAATTATAAGAGGAATCACACAGACAAAAAAAAGGGCATCCTTTTAGTGTTTGCTTTTAGCATAATTAAAAAACAGTTTTTAACGGGATCCATCAAAATTGGCAGCCAACCACACGTGGGGCCTCAAAATATAATTAAACGCTCCCTGATTGGTTGGTTTTAGGCCCGCTGTTGTATAATCCGCTTAACCCTTTGCTACCAGAACCATCTGTCTCCCTGCAGAAGTCTGTGGACGAGAAGAAAAAGGTAATTTAAGGTCATTGCCTATTATTTTAGAGTGATTGGAAAATTTTAATTTCAATGTGGCTTATTAGATGCGCTCACTGTGACAGGTCAATGCCCAGCCCAGTGATTACAATATACAACCATAGATACTTGGATAGATGCAAAAAATAATTTAATAAAATATTTTCAAAAAAGTTTGGAAATTTATAGAATTGTTTTATACGGTTTTCAAATCGGCTAGATTTTTAAAATTATTTTTAGGAATATTGAAAATGTAAATAAAACAGATTCGTTATGTTTATTATACTTAGAGAGCACAAAGAGGTATTATTTTTTCTTCGTTTAAAAGGAGTTCTTGTGTTAACCGCATTTTGATGAAAACTTTACTTTAATTAATATTTTCACCAAAATCTCCCCAAAATTGGGTTCTTGCAATTTCTAATAAATGAGTTAAGCATCAAATAAAAGTATCTGTTCTGTCTGATCCCCTGATCAGCTTTGAATAAAATCAAACCAGTCCCACAAGGCCATACGCTCCCGGAAAATCCAAAAACAACTGAGGATCGGAAAGCACCTCGTCGATGGTAAAATCTAAACATGATAAAATGTGTTCAGGTGAAGCCGGAGCCGACCCACCCTTCATACATGTTTTAAAAGTATTCTGCCCATCTTTAAAAATAAAAGTATTTTACAAGAAAGAATAAGTGAAATTATTTGTGAAAAGCAGGTAAAATTAGCGACGTTTAAAAAAACTTATTACAAATTGAAAAGGCAGAAATTATGCCCCTTCGAAGAAAATTTTGGAAGCTTTTACTTAGAATAAGGTATCGTTAACTTATCAGTAAGTGGGAAAAATCTCCCGAACAATATTCAGTAGAAGGAAATGATATTCAATCAAATTATCACTCATAGGAATCAAGAAAACTTGAAATCAGAGCGATATGGGTTCTTTCCGGAAATCTCCATCCCATGTCCAACTTCTCCACACTCATCCGTTTCATCCGATCTATTTGCAAACAAATTTCCCATCCGACTCCTCCCTTTGCAAATCAGTGACCTTGAATGATTCTGCAAATAGACCCTTGACACACACCACCCACCCTCCGACAAATCCTTCGAACAATGCCCCTAATGAGGAAGGTTCGAACAAAGAGAAGAGAGCAAAGGTGGGAGGCCGAATGAGCCCCCTTTCGGGATAAAGGGGTTTCTCTCTCATTTCTAAGGTAGTCAGGCGTGAAGTGAATGGGGGCGATGTAGGGGTTTCATTTACACTCATTTTATTGGAATCGAAGTCTTTAATATGAACGTTTTATATAGGGTGAAAAGTTGTATGAAGTTGTTTAATTTTCGCCATTCATGGTAATTTTATCTTCTGGAGCCAATATTTAAGTTCGTGTTCAGTTTAATTCCAGTGAGTACATTATTACGTTTTTGTGGGGACCGAACGGAATGTTGAGGAAAAACGGAATTATTTTAATATCAGTATCCTCCATTAAATTTATTCAAATTTTGCATTACTAAAATTTGAATGTTATTGTTATTGTTATACAGGGTGTCCCACGAGAAGTGGCCCAACCCCTTTAACTTTTGAACCCCTACAGATATAGTCATGGAAGCGGGGTCTAGGTATAGTAAAATGACCATGCTCTATCCGATGAGATAACTTTCAACGCCCTCTAGTGGAAACTTTAGGAGTTATAATTTTTATTTTAAAAACTATTTGAGGTATGTGAAAAAAGTCAATGAATAAGTTGTAGAGCAGCATCGATTCAGTAGGAAAAGACACCTTAAGCAGAAAAATATCTTGAATAAAACCCCTAAAACGCACGCTCAAATAGGTTGAATTTACGTAGTTTTTACGTCTTAAAACGCTCCTCACAAGGCGAAAATGAGAAATTTTTATTTTTATGACTTAAGTAAATGACTAAAAGTATTCTTAGTTCATTAAATTGAAAATTTCTCATTTTCGCCTCGTGAGGAGCGTTTTAAGACGTAAAATCTACGTAAATTCAACCTATTTGAGCGTGCGTTTTGGGGTTTTTATTCAAGATATTTTTCTGCTTAAGGTGTCTTTTCCTGCTAAATCGATGATGCTCTACAACTTAGTCATTGACTTTTTTCACATACCTCAAATAGTTTTTAAAATAAAAATTATAACTCCTAAATTGTCCGCTAGAGGGCGTTGAAAATTGTCTCATCGGATAGGGCATGGTCACTTTACTATACCCAGACCCCCCTTTGATGACTATATCTGTAGGAGTTCAAAAGTTAAAGGGGTTGGGCCACTTCTCGTGGGACACCCTGTATATTAGTTTTAATTAAGTATAAACATTGGTACTGTAGGTTGTGTATCCTACTTATTGAGTCTGAGAATAAACGGTAAAACCAAATCAAATTTATTCAGAGTGGCGAGAAGGATTCTTTCTCGCTTACAGAAAAAAAACATATATCAATACAGATGGAAATTATTACGTCACGTCATTTACATACTTCCAGAGAGGAAAAGAGTCCTTAGTTTGAGTCCGTCAGGTAGAGTAGCCGTGTCAACCGCCACAGTACTTAATATCGTAAAATAATACTCAGTATCGTAAAAGCACAATCTGTCCTTTCTCTATATGAACCTGAAACGATACATATTTTGCAAAGTGTATCATGGTAATACATAATAGGAAATATACTCTATGTATTTTTTAATTTCCAAGTTAATAATTGTGGAGTATATTTTAAAATAGCATTTAAATTTAAGGCTATGGTGCACACCAAAAACTAAAACTAAAATCTTTTGTAATTCTTAGCCTACATTCTTGAAATTTTCAGTGTTTGTTTATAAGCATGATCAAACACCCCTCACAAATTTTCAAATAAAAAACTTGGTTAGTTTTTTTTAAATTTAAATTTTAAACAAAAATTAACTAAATTTCAAAATGTTCCATGCGGCTTCAGGTTAACCCGATAATTTCAAAACTTCCCTAAAATATCTTTCTTAAGTGTAAAATTAGATTCTTGTAAAAATCATTTGGTGAAAACTTGTGTGAAAAAAATATTCGTCAAAATAAATGAAATTTTTACAATTCTTACGATATTTTCAACAAAAAAAGTGTGTAAATGGCCATACTTTTTACAATATATTTTATGTCATTCCCAATTATACAAGAAATTATAAGCTATTTTTTATCAAATCAAGTAAAATTTTGAAAAATTTTTAAAAACTAAGCCGCATGGAACATTTTGAAATTTAGTTAATGTTTTCTTTAAATTTAAATTTAAAAAAAACTTCCCAATTTTTTTATTTGAAAGTTTGTGAGTGGTGTTTGATCATGCTTATAAACAAACTCTAAAAATTTTAAGAATGTAGGTTAAGAATTACAAAAAAATTTAGTTTTAGTGTTTGGTGTCCACCATAGCCTTAAAAAACCTTTATAAATATATTCATCTTCCTTCACAAGGTTTACTTAAAATTCCGCGACAATAACACAAAATGTAATTTAAAATATTACTTAAAGGTTATAGCATGAAGAGATTAGCTATTTGAAAGTTCAAAAGCAGGGACATCAATTCATAGAAAATAGCAAGTTTCCCTCATTTAATACAAAAAAATTAAGATTCCCTTTCGTCCTAAAAACTCTCTTTTCCCCCTTGTTGAAATATCTGCAGTCAATATTTGCCAGTCTGTGTAAGTACAAATATAATGACTTCGCTGTGTGTGTGTGACCCGAATGCTTTTCTTCGCTTTTGAAAAGATCAAAGTTATTCGTAGCTTTTCAAAACATTCTTATATAGATTGCTCTTTATTTGATTACCTATCACCCGTAAGAATTGTGTGTTAGGACTACATTTAAATTAAAATTTTGAGTTATCATCCATGTTATAACTGGGCAGAGTGGTGAATCGTCCATAGGAGCATATGGAACCCCAAAGTCCAAAGTAAGTCCATAGATAACATATAAAGGAAAAACTAATAACTATTCCCGCTTCTATCTTATTCAGGATGAGATTTCACTCCCTCTACTGTTCTAAAATTGTGATATATTTTACTTATTGAAGTTTTAAAATTTTATTGCTACATTTGAACTACCCACGAGCCGCCACTAATTGGGCATAAATTTGTTTTTATACTTATAACTTTTAACAAATCAACACAGTTTTTAAATCTTTGTAACTTCTAAACTATAATTTGTTGGATGAAGATTTGTTTTTCATTTTGTGATTTCGTTAGATTCTGTTGCTTACAAATTACACTGATTTAAATTATTGAACCTATATTCATTATGAATATAGCTTATAGTTTTGTTATCTCTTTGTTAAATATTTTTTGCTTTGATACGGGTTGAAAGCACATAAAACTTTATACTTTGAGTTGGACCATAAACTTTAATGATTGCTGTTACATATACCTAAGCTGAATCAAAATGTGAACATAATAGCATTCACACTTTTCTCTTCGTATTATATACTACTCGAATTAAGAACGTTTTCGTGTTGTATAGTTTATAAATTAAAATCTGACTTTATTGCCCCATGTAATATAATAAAACTTTTTTGTAACAACTTCATCTAATATGGTAAGCATTTAATAAGTTCTCACATCTAGCCAAATATGGAGATAAATTTTCCAACATTTCAACCCAGCCTCACAGGGATGAAAATTACCCCAAGGGTTTTAAAATTCGGCCTGACTGCCCTCGAAACCGTCTCTGGGCTGGAATACTCGACAAAAGCCATTGTCAACATCCGCTTTTCAATCCCTCCTCTTGCGACAACACTCTCTTTACCCTGCTGGCAAAGAAAGTTTAATGTGGCGCTAAAAACGCTAATTACTTGGCGACGCCCGTTGGGATTCAATGGAAACATTGTATGTGTGTGAAGGTATATGGATATGAGGGAATATCTCCCCACCATGCATTGAGAGACGAGGAGTAATTTGCATATTTCAATTTAATAGCTGCCTGTGCTGTTTAATGTAGTCTTGAGGATGCTTTGAATCTCTTGAGGAAATGAGGTTTCTTTATAGGCCTTATGAGTTCGTTTTTGACAAACTTCCTGTAAAGGTTTGAAATATCAATCTTCGTGGAGATTGCAGGGAGTTTGTGTAATGTAAATATTTTATGTACTTTTCATTTCAATTTTGCTGAAATTATGTTTCGCAATGTTTTGAAATATTCAGAAACAAGTTGAAAAGTTCATTAAGAAACTTGAAATACTTTTTTGTTTAAAAATGCCATTTAAATTTTACTTTTTCAATAATCAAGCATACCTACAGTTGAGTAAAACCTTTAATTAAGTTCTTTTCTACCAATTTTTGTAGGAAAAAAGTGAAATTGTAGACATTCTTTAGAGTCACAAAATATAAAAAATACTAATTGACACCACACAAAAATACATCAGTTCCATCAATAATTTAAATAAATAATTAATTGAAAGACATTTAAAAGTTTCATTCTTCTAAAAAAGATAAGTTTTGTTACATAAAAATTAAATACTAAGGTAAAAATATATTTTGTTAGCTAGAAAAGTGGGTAATTTGAACAATACACGTAAAAACGATTTCAAAACATTTCAAGGAAAAACACAAGATTTATTATCGAAAAAAATTTACCACACAGGCCAAGTAACAAATTTTGTAGGCTTTTAAGAAAATACAACACATATAATAGAACATGCTGTGATTAAATTTTTTCTGAAATTGAAACTAAAATTATGTCATGTTAAAAAATTACCTTTTTCTTTCTGAAAAAAAAGATTGCTCTCTTAAAATTCTTGTTAAGAAGTTTTGCTGATGTTTATTTTTTAACGAAACTTTTTTTATCCTGTTTTGAAAGTTTGATATTGGAACTGGTTCTACTTTAAAAACTCCACTAGTTTTTTTAAATTTAAACGTTAGAATAAAACATTGCTTTTAAAAAACGGAACATGGAAATAATGTTACGTTTTTTGAAGTAGGTTTTTCAATATACGTATTATTTAGCTTAGGAATTTTCAAGGTTTAACGGCGCGTAACAAAAATAAATCATTCTATAATATATAACCTAAATTACATGTGGTCAATGTATCAACTTAAACTATGTCAAATTTCTAAAAATTAAATGATCGCTTAGCCTTTTAAAGTTAGGTCGAGTTTTCAAAATGAAAATTCTTTTAAAAACAGAATACTGTTTTTTTTTTTTCATTTTAATATCTCTTTCAAGGAATATTATTAGAATCAGAAAAGGTATTTTTTAGAAGGGGCATGATTACAATGACATGATTAAATAAAAATATTGTTATTTTCCCTTAAATTTATCATTTCCTAATCTCCTCTAGAGCAAGTTTGGTGAACCTGTTCATCCAAACCACTTCCTTTCAAACGTCAGAAACGAAACCAAGCAAACCCCAAAAACCCACTATTCAACAAAATAATTCGATTCGAAAACCAAGCGTCAAGTTTTTATCACGCTGTGACGGATGGCGGATGATAAGCCATCACTTCCCTTATCACTGCGCTCATCAGCGCCGCTCTTTTATCACTCTCTTCACTTCAGTTGCGTCTTGCGGCTCAACAGACGATTTTCTGAAAAAAAAAACTGCGCGAAAAGTCGTTTGATGGAGTGTAATTACCTTTTCTCTTATCAAGTGCCGTTTAGAGGTAATGATGGAGGTATGCACCGAATGAGAGCAGTTTCAGATGAACGTTCTGCTGGGGCTTTTATATAGGAAATCTGAATTTTTTTCTTCTCTAGATTCAGGTATTGGACGCATTACTTTTAGTCTATCTAGAGCAGAGTTTCTCAAACTGTGGGTCGCGACCCACTGGTGGGTCGCCAGTCAGTTTTTGGTGGGTCGCGAGAAGATTTTTAATTTTTCACAAACGGTGTTATTGACCTTTGAATTATCAAACTATTAGTTGAACTTTTGAAATTATCAAATTACCATACTATATAAAAAGAATAAAAATTTGAAGAAAAACTACTCTACTTGGAGTGGAACGGAAAAGGCAATTAATGTAAATACGTACTATGTGTGTCACTTTAATGTGCCGATAATGCAAATCTAGTCGGTTATTCAAATAAGATTTGAAAAAAATATTTAGTGTTTCTCCCCATCCACACTGGGGGGGTCAATGCAAATTTTAAGAATTTTCTTTGGAAATGATGCAACTGAAGTAATTTATCCCAAATTGCTAAAAAAACAAGTTAAAACCATGTTTTAAGGGTCAAATTTTAAAATTTTCTCTGGGGGAGTACCCCCAGACCCCCCTTTTTACTGTAGGGATCATTGTTAGACCACAATTAAACTGTTTCATACCCTTGTAACTAAATAGTTGGTGAACACCCCCCAGTCAGAGAAGTTAAAATTCTGTTGGGAGGGGGCATGAGATAATTATCTCAGTTCAGTTAATTATAAATAACTGAAGTCGGTGGGTCGCGTTAGATTGTGTTTCTCAAAAGTGGGTCGCAATGTTAAAAAGCTTGAGAACCCCTGATCTAGAGTGATGAGGAACCCGTGTGGTGACCAGGTTCTGCCAGAATAGTCTCAACTGGTCTCAGCGTATCCCCACCCCATGCGTGCCGTAAGAGGCGTACTAAAATCGGGCTGGTCCTCCAGGTTGGGGGGTTGGGCGCAGGGTCAACAGCCCTGCCCCGTAAAAACACCTATTGTTCAGAAATCTCAAGAAGTAAAAGCTTGACTGCCTTTACGAAGACGACCTGGAATGGAAACGGACCTGAGAATTGGTACCTGGAATGTGTGCTCCCTCTACAAGGGTGGAGCTCTGAGAAAAACACCTCCATGTGATTGGGTGCTGGAAGATGAAGGACAGTGGCGTCTAGCAGGGCAAAATAGCAAAAACTTTTAGGGACGGCCTTGGCCAATCCTGGGCTGTAGTGCCGACGAAGAAGAGTGATGAGGAATCCGTACAGGCAGTTGAGACATGCAGAACAAATAAAAATGTCCAGGAATCGTTATATTTAGTGCAGTATAACATTTAAATTTCAATAACAAGCTATCTTGGCAACAGCTCCGATGGCCTAGTCGGTATAGTGTGCAATTCATAACATTATGTTCCCCACATCGAATCCAGTTAGCACCTATGCTATTTTAATTTAGAACTTTGAACTTTTCAAGAATTCATAGCTAGAGCAAGGTTTAGTTGTAACGATTATTTAGCTGTCGTAAAATATTGAGGCAATTGCTATAAGAAAACTAGTTATTCTCCTCAATTTCGGTGGTCATGGTAATTCATAAACGCTGAAAAATGATCTGTGCAAAATTTGTATGACCATCATTTAAATTTGAACTTTTTTTTTCAAAGGTTTGTTTTTTTGTCAAAGTTTTTCTCCTGGCAGTCGGACAATAATCCATCCTCAAAAGAATTCTGATGAAAAAATAGCTAGGATGTCTACTTATCATAATTGTTTTTGAGTTTAAATATTGTTGTTAAAACTGAAACTCTTCCTAGTAAAACAAATTTCATCCTTACTCATCTGGCACGATTAATAATAGTTCACCCTCATGCAAGCATGACTTATGAAGAGGGTATCTAGTAATTCCTCCCATGAAGTAGATAATTCTTAAGTGTAAGATCCTCCATGCAAGACAAATGAAAAATTACAAAAAATACAACGGATTTTATTTGCACGTGGTTAAAAATTAGATAATGAGGTATTCTCACGTTTTGGGATTAAATTTTATTAAAATAGTAGATAAAAAACCATAAAGAATGACGTTTACATCATGTATTTTCGTAGCCTAGTTTCTGAGATATAAATTTTTGAAATTTCGTTTTTTGTTTTGGCGCGAAAACACTTTCGAATCACAAATCATGCGCTGTGAGGTCACATCCAATAGGAGCCCGTTTTCGGATCACGTGAAAACCGAAAACACAAAGGTTTTCATGCGCTGTGACGTCACATCCAATAGAAGCCGGTTTTCTGATTACGTGACTTTTCTGACGTTTTGGCAAAAATAAAATTGAATTTTAAATTATTTAAAACACATTTTGGAACTCAAAAAATCAGAAATTTGGGAATTTTAGACCATAATGTATCGAAAAAGTATAAAATCAAGCAAATCCCTCACTCATGCAAACACCTCATTAGATAGTTCTTAACTCGTCTTCCAACCTTGTGAAAATAATTTCACATCGAACCTTGTTGGCACTGATCCCTTCCCCTTCTATTCTGAATGTCGTCGAGTGACAAACCCAAACCTTTGAGGTTAAAACAGCGCACCCCCGTTCTAATCCTTCTTTTGCTCTTTGGGGTAATCAGCTTATTCAAAGCCGTTTCGCTAAATTTGTGTCAGAAGAGAATTCATTAGTAGATAGATGCACAGCGTGTTCTTTCAATTTAAGTCCAGATCTAGGATTACTTATGCGAAAGAGGGGGAGATTAGAGAGTTTTCAAGTAGCTATACCCAACTGTTAATACAACTTAAGAGTTGTACCAACTTGAGAGGATTTAACACCCTAAAATATAGAAAGAAAAACTAAATTATATATCCCACGGCATGGACCTTCGCAAGTTTTAAAATAATTTAATAAGTATTTACTGATATATACAGTAAGAATTAGCTATTATTCTATGTAAATAGAAAGCTCTAGTACCCTTCCTCTTACGACCATCTATTAAAATATTATTAAAACCACTAAAGAAGTTCTCATAATCCCAAGTCCCTTTTTTTATTAAATACGAAATGCTTTATAAGCATTGCTTTATATGTATCATTTTTGAAATTTTTAATTCACCAAACATAATTTAGAGAAATTTTACCTGCTACATGCATAAGAATATAATAGGGCTTTTGGGTAGCTAGAAAATCATTGATATTCCTTATTCTATTTATTCCATACAACTAGTTGAACATCCGTTCTTCTTACTACTTTAAGGGGGTAGGTGCACGTTTCTAAATCCCTATCTCCGTAATGTTAAAAAGGATGATTTTTAAGGTACATTTTTAAAAAATCTACTGAATTTAAGTTCCCAAATTTTTTTCTGAGTATTTCTTGAACTGTATTACATACTTTAACATGAGATTTTAGGGCTATTATGGCTGTTTTTTTTTTTAAATATTATCTGAATGAACTTAGGTTTTTCTCAAAAAGACTGAAATTTCATGATGTTTTATGCTATAACTTCAGTTTAAAGGACTTTTTAAAAAAACCAATGTGTTAAAGTATGTAACATAGCGTCATTAATAATGATGCCTAGTTATAAGTTGTTTGTTATAATAGATGTTGAGAAAATGTTCCTTTTATGGTAAAAAATTCAGTTTTGAGAAAAATGGAAATTTTGTAAGAATCTTTCATAGTAGTAGTGCATTAATTATTTCTGTAAAAAATAATTAAAAATACTTCTAATCCTCGTAGAGTAATAATTTTGGTGTTGTTTGAAGCGTAAAATGTAATACTTAACGAATGTGCAAAAATTGAAAAATATGTTTTTTGGTCGAAAGTTGTGCACCTACCCCCTTAAAACAGCCTGAATATATCAATTAATGATAATATTAATTAATTAAGCATAACATTAAAGACTATATCTTTATTACGGCCCTCAGCCCTTTTAAATCAACCTTCGCCCTCAAGACTCAACCTCAGGAACATTGAGGTCCATCCAGCTGAATCTGGCAACCATTAGGCATTCCTCCCTCGCGGGGATTTCAAAAGCAATTAAGACAACCTTGATGGCAATAGTTCGTGTCTGACGATTAGGACATTCTGACTCTCCTGTCACGGCCCCTAAATACACGCACTATTTCTCAAATTCCCTCGCGAATACATTCGGGCGCCCCTTAGAACTTGATCTATCTTAAAACGGATATTCAAGATACGGCATTCGACTACTACTCTATATGCAAGATTATATACCGAAATATTTTGGCTGCGAGTATTAAAGAGATTTAATTTATAGTTTGTAATCCTTTTTTTAGGGAATTAACTATATTAAAAAGTTTATTCTTGGAAGAGGAAAGGTCGAATGTTCCAACGGTGTTGAGGTCGTTTCTTTAAATGCGGGACATATTGAAATTAGTTTAATTAATGTAGATGATGTAATCTTAAAATGTGCCCATTGGCTTGCGCGCTCAATAGGATAACATGGGAAACCTTCAGGGCAAATGTGGCACTAAAAGATACTATCCAAAAATTATGAAAAAAAAATAACAGGTGTAATCTCTGCCACCTCAGACAACTTTTCTGCTCTAACGCATCATCAAAATAAAAATAAAAAGCTTTTTTCGCGATACACCCTATAATATATCCCCCTCCCGAAATTAAAATATCCCTCTTAATTTTTTTTCTGAATATGCCTTTGTTAACTGTATTGGGTAAAATAAGTGTTCGATCCAGACATTTATTGATATGTATTGCATTCATGTAGATTTGCTCTCACTAGGAAATATTCATGTAATCGTTTATGTACATTTTTGAAATACTTGGCTTTCTCTTCTTTCAATACTTTCTTTCTCTATACTACTACTTTCTCTACCTTCTAACACTTTTTTTTTTAACATTTATCATATTTAACACATTTTCATCTTGAAAAGTTGGTTTTAAGTACTAATAGAAGATTTAAATATTATTTATCGTTCCCTAATTTTTAAAAGGAGAAATCCTGATTACATGTTGGAGCCCGCTTTTTGACAGGACCTCGGTCACATATAAGTTAAAGACATAAAGCTATAAAACCTCTTTTGTTGTTGTTGAATCCAACAAAACCAGTAAACAAAGTATCCACGAAGTACGGATGATTTTCATTCCACACTACATCCTACTTCATCACTTTGAGGTCTGCTTAAACATGAAAGACACCGAAGCGATATTTTACCATCTTAAAAACCCTGACGGGGGAAACGCCACGTTAAGTGTGAAAGATGCTGAAAACGAAACGCGATAATGAAGGTGTGTGTGTGCGAGAGTGTAACAAGAAGATCCGGATTACGGGAGTAATTTATGGAGAATGGAAATCACGCGCTTTTATATACGAATCCGCCTTTGTTTTTACGAGCGTTTAACTTAATCGCCGCTCGGTCACGAACTCACCAGCAAGGACTTTGTTTCTCTCTTCTTGTTAAGGAGGGAATATCAAGGGGAGAGATGGACTAGGAGTTAGTAACTAATGTTGCTGCTGTGAATTCAAAATTATGTGCGTAAAATTATCAAAAGGCTCATTCACACTGTTTCACTTTCACTGTTTCTTCTGTGTGATTCACCCCCCCTGTGAATTGCTAGTTTGCGTTGAAAAATGATGGAGTAAAGACTCACACGCTAATTCACAGTTTTCATTTTTGGTGATTCCTCCAAATGAACACAAATGAGACTCAAGTGTAACTTTGTCTTCCTAGGATCCAAACATGGTTGTAGGCAGAGGGGGGATTTAAGGATATATACCCCCGAACCCTTTTCATTTTAGATAATCAGTAGAACTACTCCATAATATCCTCCCAAAATATCAATATCCCTTTCCGAAATTTTTTCTGGCTAGCTACGCGTCTGGATGTAGATAGCTAGTACATAATCAAGTTTAGATCGAGAGATAGATATAAAGCTTTTCATATCTTATAAATAGGTAATTCAGACACGTATTTTAAATAACTCAAGCTTACAATACATAACCTTAAATTCCTACTGTTTTTCAAAACATTGATATGTACTACACTTTGAAATTATATAAAACTAACGAGATTAGATGGATTGGTTGGGCGTATTAGAATATTTTGACATTACATTTTTAATACCACAGAGAAATTGCGAATAGAGTAATTTTCACTGAAAATAGAAACTTTTATTTAACCAGCAGCTGAAAATTTATTTCCAGTAAACACAAATTTAGATCAAGTTTCTTAATTTGGAGTTTTAGGTAAAACCTTACTCGTTTAGTTTTACCCGTTGGCCTCTAAAATAGTGCCACCTTGGCCAACAACTTTCACCGTATGAGAGAGAGTAAAAAATACTCTTAATTACTTCTGAACACTAAACGAGTCTATCTTTACAAAAGTAAAAAAACGGTTTGGGGGAACGATACCAGCTACTGGCATGACAATAACCTACTCTCCTCGTCTAATGCAAATCAGCCCTTGAAGTCACCCAGTCACGACTTCCGATTTTCGCGTGAAGCGATCCCAGCCACTTACCGTGAGCGATAAACATCTCGAAGCGTTTAACACGAACACCTCCGAGTTAAGGTGTCAAAGATTCGCGGATGGATGGGGCAACAAATAACTGGATTGGGAGCTACAGGCGTAACTATTTATATGGCGGTGTGATTGTAGGATTAGCTTCGAGGCTAAAAAACAAAGAGGAGCCTTAACGAGTGTGAAAAGAACGGGAGCAATAAGTGGTTGGCTGGGTCTGACTCGTTATGATCTGAGTTAGTAGATAGGGACTGTATATGAATTATATTAAGTACTTTATTTGTTAATAAAGGGATTTCAGTTTGCATCTGAAAATTCCGCATTTCCTTATATGAATAACCTAATGGTGAAATCCCAGGGTTGATACATTGGTCTGGAACAGTAGAAGATCTAGGAATTTTGTTTATACTTTGGAGAAGATGAGGTCACAAAAAAGTTTACAATGACTTGGATTTTATAATTTTAGATGTGTGAATAGAATCAGGTTCTTTAATTGTCATAAATCTCTTTTGTTAAAATTTTTTCTCACGTATATAATGATAGTTAAATCACAAATGATAAAAATTTTATTGAAAATAGAAAACTGTTTAATTTTAAAGATTTAAAGGATATGCAACCTGGTGACAGAAAATATTTTTGAAGGGGGATTTTGTTGTTTTTGCGGGATATATGAATTTAATCATTTTCTCTAGCCAAAAGAGGAAATATTCCGTGGTTAGTTGTAATGTAATTAGTATAACCTAAATCTCAAACATGTGGTTACGCTACTGATTGCAGACCCCTAACCGCTTCTCTTGGATTGAAACCTTAGACTGAAACCAAAGAGCTAAATAACCTCTTTTTCCCTATAACATTTTTTCCATATTCACTAAAAATAAAATTTATGAAAATTTGCTGAAATGAACTTTCATATACTCACCTGAATTTGAGAAGTCTTGATGATACAAATTTAAAACCTTACCCCTAAATCCATGCACCTGCAGCAAACAAAGCATCATCAATATAATCAGCCCAGCACTCAAAATTCAAATGTATATCCAAGTTTTTTTCCCGCATTCCCCCGTTATATCACGAGAGGTGTTGATCTATTAGTGGTTTCGCATGCCATACCAAAATTGAGTTACCTTTAGGGGGAAGTGGGCTTTCTCAAAGAGTTATTTATTTATTCTTTAGGTGAGAGCATATCTAAAATCCATTAACATCGATTTCGGCATGGGGTTGCCTTAACGATCCGAGTTTTTCGATTTAATGAGTCGAAATGAATCGAGTCTTTGGGGGTAGGGAGATTAATACGTGCTTTAAGGGATTTTTCATCACAGCCGAAATTATCGCGGTTTCCATCGCAAATTATTCCGAGGGAACTTGATTAGGGAAGAAAGAATGTTTTCCCTCGTTTGATGTATTTTGTGGGGGGGGGAGTGAAAATTACTTTCGTGTATGGATTTGCTGGAGGAGTAACGGTGGTGGGATATGCGAGTGTTAATAATATGCTAATACTTTCAACACTTTTAGTAGTACAGTTGGGGTATATTTCGAGGATGTATATTGAAATGGGAGGGACGAGATCAAAAGAAGAGGTTGAGGAAAAAAAGTCTGAACAATTTGTATTACAAAACTTTACCCACTTTAACGAAATACAATCGCTTTTGAAGTTGATACTTTCGGATCTTGTCGCAATTTAGCTTTTGGAAACGGTAAGATTATAAAAGTGAATAGCAAAGGTTTCTGCATGAAATTGTTTTTGAAAGGGATATATAAAGCATGCATTACAGAAAAATAATTGTGAAACCATCAACATTCAGTTTCTTAAATACTATCGTAATATTTTCTTGCTCTGCAAGTAGAAATAGGTAGGTAATTAAGGCGAAAAAGTACATTTTCCATTAAATTTACCAAATTCGTAATTTTCAAAATTCAGCTGTTTTTTTAACTTTTTTATTTATAAAAAAGTAGTTATATATTTTTGGAAAACAGATTTCAAAAATAACTTAGTTTACTAAAAGTTTGATGCAGTTACGGTGATGTTAAAAAGTCACGGCGATATAAAATCAAAGAACTAAAGATTCTCTGTATCGATAGAAGTTACTCTCTTACTAATATTAGTATACTTTCTTAGTAACTTATTCTTCATCATGTTCCTAAATTAAGGCATTTATTAATTTATATATCTAGTTAATAAAATTTCGAATGGAATTTTTCTCTTTCCTTATTTTCTCCTTTTCAGTTAACAAAAGTTGAATAAATCTTACCTTTTTTTTAAAGAACTTTTGACCGAAATTAAGTTATTATTCAATCGCTTCTCCTAAATAGTGCTGAATATCAACCGATAATGCCAAACTAGCATTGTGTCTATATTAAATGGAAGATACAATATAGATTGATATCAAAACAGTATTGGGTAATATCGTGTGCTATACTCTTGGTAAGTAATGAAAATTTTTTTTTGTTTCACATAAATCCTATTAAGATGGAAGCATAACAAAGTACCTGAGAACTTGAAATTAAAGTAAGAGAAGACTGTTTTCCCATCATCAAGAAGTCATACCTCATAAACGTTTTCCTGGAAGTTCGAGTCCATATGTCTTCACAGAACGAGTATATTGCCTTGTACTTTCCGCGTCCGACTGTGAGACAAATTAGCCTTACCCATCTGTGAGTGATACCATAACTTACGAGACGCACGCCTTTTTCTACACAAAAAATTTAAACAAAAAAAGGGAGGAAGGAGGAAAATTCGCTGTGATCTTTGTAAGACTTTGGATTTGTGAGACTTCAACGCACCCTTTTTTTTAACTGGAAAACGGCCACCCATTAAGTTTTTCCAAGTATTTTCAATTTTAATGTGTGTCTTTTCATCACTTTACTTTGGGATAACATTACAGCATTTTTAGTACACTTTTAGCAGCACTTTTCACACATATTCAAAACACTATCCCAAGAACAACGTAGTAAAGTGTTAAAAAGTTGCAGAGTTACATCTATTTGCTAAGTAAACATAAAATAAATAAAAAAACTCACATAAAAAACTTGAATTTTTATGGGGATTAGAAATTTCATGGAAAGTTTTACAAGTCCCCAATAAAGTCACACACTTCACCAACTGACCAAACTGTAGAAGCCTTAACGCTAATTGAAATTTCCGTGTGCTATTCCTTCCGGGGTCGCGACCTTGTCTTGTTCCTCAGCTGAGGCGGTCTCTTTTCAGCCCCGAGAGGTCGCGGGGTCCTCTGCACTAGGTCCGCCCTTTCCAAATTTGTATTCCTCCCCCTCACTTCATTTCAGTTTCTTGGAGGAAATCGTTCGGAGAGCAGAGTATTGTTTCGTTGTCACGATGCCAGGTTCTCTTGCAACTTCAACAAATTAGATGATGGTTAAAGAAATTTGTGGATAAAAATTTGATTTTCAGTGTAAGTTGTATTGTGAAAGATAGGGGGTAAACTTTTAAAACAGGATAATAAATACGGTGGACTCCGCTTAATGTGATCACTGTTAATGTTATCAATCGGATAATGTGATCAAAATTGACTAGTCCCGATTATTCCTACTTAATTTAATCTAAAATTAATCGCTTTATGTGATCAATTTGCCACTTTTTAGTATAGAATTGCTTATTATTATTATAAATAGGATATTGGATATTGTTATCATTCTGATATTGGACAAATGTGAGCATATTAAGCGGAGGTGACTGTATTTACCTGTTACATTTTCTATTCAGATTTTGAGATAATAGAGCTCCATAAGTGAAAAGGATTATTATGAAATACGTTGAAGTTAAATTACTGTTTCATTAAGTTATTTTGTTTTCTTTGTATCATATTAACATAATGATTATTTCGCATTTTCAAATTAAATTAAAAAATAATTACTCTAGAACTCTTTTAATGTAACAACTAAATATTAGACTAAATTATCTATAATTTTCGAGGAGATATTTGGGATTTTAAATTGCTCCCTTTCCAGGATTTATAAAAAAGGTTGTTTGAAATTACTTCAAGAGTTATCATGCAGTATTTAGTTGTCTTAGTTAAATGAAGACAAGTTTGAAGAAAGCTTGAAAATTAGCGAAACTTATAGTTTTATTTTCATTTTTTACTACAGTTTTCAAATTTTAGCACAAAAAAACATTATTACTTTTAAAATCTGGTTATCACATCCTTAAAAGTATTTCAAATTGGATGAGGGATTTTTACACCATTAGTTCTCTTACATTTACAGTAATTGTCATCAGTACATAAGTAAATGACCTGGTGATCAGAGATATCCTATAAGATAAGAAACGAGACGTGCAACATATCCCAAGACATTTGGATCTATCTGCCCATGTTATTCCCCAAGCGCGGCCTCCTAAGTTTTGACACAATCACACACCTGTAACTGCTATCAGATATAGAAATTCAGAAGCTTCGAGGAATAGGCATTCGAGTTGATCTTTCGCCCTCAGAGATGAAAAATGGATTTAATGATACTCTTTGAAAAGACCTCGACTTGAACTGCAGAATCGACTCTTGACCTACCATCTATTTATCACATTGCACCTGAGAAGTGCTATTCTGAGAAATACACCTAGGTTTCATGTCGTATATTTTAGATGGGAATTTTGTATTGTTCCCTAAAATGGTATTTGGTGGGTTTTCTATCCCACCATCGAGGGCAATTACGTATGGTTAATTAAATTTCTTTTTTTTCTAAATTTAAAGGTATTATGAGAAGTTTGCATTAATATTGTTTTATCTTCCTACTTAATATCAAAATTTTTTTTTCAAAACAACAGTAAAAGGGGGATTCCGTTTTTTAATCTTACACAAAATGACTCACCGATTATTAAAAGAAAAACTCAGGTATCTTTTACTTATTATTAGTTATGATTATCTAACCTTTTATGATATTTGAAAGTATCACATGTTAGAAAAAAGAGACGCCGAAGGGCCAAGCAGTTCACAAAAAAAAAGTTGTCAGTTTTTACTTTTTTGATAGCAGTATGCTTTGAACTAGAAGGGAACGTAAACTATCCGTGCAGTTGACTATATTTTCTAAATAATTAGTAGGGATAAGTATCTCGCCACTTAATAGTTAATAATAATTTTTTTCTGTAAATATTCTAAGTTCAATCTGGGGCTGAAGTAAACTGAAAAATCTTTTTCTGTTATTTGATAAAGGTATTAAAATTTCTAAAAATGACCTTTCTTCTTTCAATTTTGTTCTGGTGAAGGTTATAGATGGGGTCCGAATCCTATTTATATCTAGGTGGTATGAAGTCCTTTACGAGTTGAGGACCTATGTTATTCAAAATTATGTTGTATCGCATTAACTCAGATTTTTTTTTCGATAAAGTAGCCATGTAACAGACCCCGGGCACTTATAAAAGACAGCTTCTATAGCCATTTTACGATTCTTCCTCATTTAACGTCTGATTAACTTACTGCCTAGAATTGTCAAATTTATCAACCGTTTTTAAACTTATGGTTGTTCGAAGGTCATAGAAAAGCAAAACTCGTCTATTTTGGAATACTCATAAAATCCTATCACACACAACTTTTAAAAATCTGAGGAGGGAATATATATTTTTGGGATTGAATTCTTGAGCGTAACGGCTTTGCCAGATATGTATCGTCGATTCAAAAATTCTCTAAACTTTTACTCATCATGAATGATACATGTATTGAAAGGAAGTCCGTTTTCCCCTCAATCATAAACTCCGAAAAATTTTTATTAAAACTTTTTACGTTCCAAAATGTATCTTCTCTGATATGGAAGAAATATTTTCGAAGAAAAAAATGACCTAAAGCTTTAGTCGCAGTTTTAGCTAGTGGAATTTATTGACGGTTTCATTTTATTGACCTTTTACTGGATTTTTCAAGAATATCGGGAACAAAATGTTATGCAAATTATAAATGAAATTATATTGCCAATTAAAGTTATGTATCAAATATTTCATGATAGATTTTTAGGGGATTACCTATGATATATTTACATATGTAAATCATAATTTGGTAATAAGTTGGTATGGTCATTTCTTTGGAACACCATCACACACATTTCATCTGAGATGGGAGTTATGGAATAACCCTCAAAAAATTTATTAATTATTTATGTTTTGGTTTTTTACTTCAAAATTCTGTAGAGAACTAAGGCTAAGCGCGCACTAGAGACTTCAGCCACAGCGACTTATAACTCTAGTCACTCGAGAGCAATGCATTTCTATGGAGAGATTTTTGGCAATCGGCCAAGTGTCTCGTCGCCTGTGCGCGCGCTCTACCTTCTTGCAATAGCCAGGGTGATAATTTTGTCTCTGTCACCGAGACAAAAGTCTCTAGTGCGCGCTTAGCCTTAGGGTAGCACTAATGTCACCTAGGAGTCACAAATATCCATAAATTACTTATTGATTTTTAAGAGTACAATTTCAAAAAGTTTTTAAAGTAGGGTCCCCTTTTGAGGTTCTAGTGCTACTTCCCAAAATATAAAAACGTTTCCAGCGGCAAGGTTCAAATATTCTCTACTAAAGATCTAGTAAGTTACATTGAGTTACATTTATGAGTGGATGCAATCAATCAGGTGTATAAAAATCATATTTGGTCATTTCTCTCCGAAATAAAAGTATAATCATGATCCAAATTCTGAATAGTCTAGTCCAGGGGTCGGCAATCTGCGGCTCTTTCAATGTTAAGTTTCGGCTCTCCAGTTCCATACGAAAAAAAATAATAGTTTATTATCAAAACTTTTAAAAAATCAGAAAATATACTTTTAAGTTCTCAAGATGAGTCAAAATCAAAACTCTACTTTTAAGGATAAGAATTCCAAACAATTTCTGGAGGAGAACTCCTAAACACTCCTAAAAATTTTAAAATTTGTGCTGATTTTCCTGAAAATTCTATGACTTATTACTAGTGATCCTTATTTGGTCGTAAAAGAAGTTCTAAAAACTAATTAAAACACTATTTTTAGGGGTAAATTTCCAAAATTTTCCTAAAGTGGATCCACACCCCCTTGAAATTTTGCTGTTTATTATAACTATACTATATTTCCTTGAAAATTCCGCCACTTAAATAATGAGATGTACTTTTAGGGTGCAATCGAAAAAGGCAAAAATGAACTAAAACGCGATTTTGAAGGGGAAATTTCCAAAAAATTTTCTGGGGGAGAACCCCCAGACCCTCCAATTTTTCATGAAATTTACATTGTCTATACAAAATTTTGATAAGTTCACTAAAATTAATTTACAATGTGTACGTAAGTCATCTAAAACTTGATGTAAAAAATTACCTTACCCGAAAGGAGGTAGTACCCCAGAAATGTTGGGTAAAAATGCTACCTAACTAAAATCGCCCTCCCATTCTAAAATTAAATATATATAAAGTATATACTAACATTGAAGTAAAAAAATTAGGGGCTCTTTAAAAACTAGGAAATTTCGTAAACTGTTACTTTTGGCTCTTCCGTTTCAATAGGTTGCCGACCCCTGGTCTAGTCTGACGAATGCTAAAAAAAGCTTGATTCCTGAGGGGCCGTATTCACGAACTTTAAGTCGAGAGAGACACGAAATGCATTCGAAACGCAAACGATGAAAAATTTCACGTTTCGTACTCGAAACGATTATTTTGGAAACGTTCGTCCCGGAGCTGCCGTCTCCTCAAAAACGTATCGTCCGACATTTTGTTTTGAGATTCCGAACCGCATTCCGATTGCTTTTACACTTTTTGTAGCCCGTTTTAATAGTTTCAAAAAATCTAAAAGAGCTATTTATTACCAAAATAAGTCCTCAGACATTAATATATTACGAAAGTAATGGACATCTAGTGCCTGTAAAAATTTGTATTAACAGTGTATATTACTTGTGGTGTTTCTTAACAGATGGCAGCACAAAGGAAGCGATGTGGAAACGATTGATTGAGACGACTCGTCAAAATTCCTCGTTTGCGTTTCGAATGCGTTTCGTGTCTCTCTCGTCTTAAAGTTCGTGAATACGGCCCTAGGTCAGGTTAATGATGAATAAAGCGACTAACGGCTGTTTTCACCACTAACTTAACCTAAGGTTAACCTGGAATCAATCTTTTAATTGGTTGGTGAAAAAGGGAAACAAAGTTTTAAACCAATCAAAGTTGTCAAAAAAGCTTGACTTCAGGTTAACCCGGACCTGGAAAAAGTTGTAACCTTCCCCCGAACCTTATACAATTTCCCCAAACCTTATGCATTGCTTCTATGGAGCTGGCAGGGGCTTCCCCCTAACCAGGTTCGTAGGTTCGGGCACTTTTTCCAGGTCCGGGTTAACCTTAGGTTAAGTTAGTGGTGAATACGGCCGTAAGTTTTTAAGTAAAATTAAATTGACTGCAACTGATTCTTTCCCATCGAAGAATAATAAAAAATGTTTTAAACTAGATTTTGACCTAAACTGCTGAAAAAACTTTTCATAGACTGATTTCTCCTTCAGAATGGGGATTGATGGAGCTGATGAGAAGCGCCCCCCCCGAACCCTCCGTTGTTGGTTGAGAAGCGCGGGCCACCCACTGCGGCTGCATAAAACAACCGCAGACGACACATTCTTTTTTCTTCCCACCCCATTAATTGCAGACCCCTGAGCGAGAGGCCCAGGAAACACTAAAACGCATCGCTTGTTATCACCGCTCGCTCTCCAGATCTGGGGCCTTAGCATCAACATGTCGAAATGAGCACCGACGTCGGAATTTGCCATATCACGTGACCGATGACGTCAAATTCCGACACTTGCAAAAAATCCGTAGCACGGACCGGTCCAAACCGACTGAAATGATTCGACGTCGAGATTATAGATCGAAATTGATGTCGAAGTGGCAACCAAACAAATCACTTGCCTCTGAGAAGGTGAAATCCCCTTTTCGATGTCGGTTTGTGTGTTGGAGTGTTTCTGCCGATGCTTTTGAAGTTGAACTAAAGTAAGTTATTCATAATTTTTTCATCATTAGATCATATTAAGTGTGTTCTGAGTTGTTTTTACAGTTTTATAACTTCTAAAACTATATTTTCATGCGTATATATTTAACCCTACAGTGATCGCGTGAGTCGCAAGACTCCGAACATACATTAGTGCAATGAATGCATATTTTTCTAAATAAGAATTTTTAAATTCATCCACATTATTAAGAAATAACTTAATTATAAAGTTTAAAGCGTTGCTAGTGATTGTGCTCTAATATAATTTGATTGTGTAGACCTAAAAGTCTAGTGTTAGCATGGTTGTTGTGTTTATGATTCACAAATGCTTAATGTGCTCAAACAAATTTTACTTTCTTAAAGACAGTACGAACTGTCTATATTTTGCTGAACTGTTTATATTTATATAGTGCACGAACTGTTTATATTTTACATTCACAACCTTCAGGCTAAAGTAACAGTTTTGATTTTATATCTATGTATAATTGTAATTGCATCTCCTTTTCAGTTTACCAATTTCTTAATTTGCTTGAACTGTAGGTGTACAAACTATTCGTCTAGCGGTGAGATTATGGCTTTAAAATTCTGCAGGGTAAATCTTTACAAAAATGCTTTAATGCACCCATAATTTTATCTAAGAACACTTTCAGTTGGGCTTTAAGCTAATGATCAATAAGTTAAAGTATAATATATTTCTAAATTTCATGAAAAAGATAATTGGTATGGTACAATAAGTATAGAGCCAAACTGGTTACTTCTTGCCAAGAACTACCCCTCCTCCCTTTCCTCTCCTTCGAAAAAGTTTTAAGAGTTGGGGCTTAATTCATTGGTTATCACCAATGGCCATGCTAGCTGCCTTAATTTCCTGCTTGGATTTCCTCGCTTCCAACTGCTTCGCAAAGAAAGAACAGACTTTTTAGAGCTGTCGCTAAATTGGCTCTAATTGGCAGCCTCCATTGGAATTTACATCTAATCTGTTCCCCAGATGATTAATTTAACTATTATTTCATTTTTTTACTAACGACTAGTTCAAAATTGGTTTCTGTTCACCTTTTAAATTTTTTGTAGGTTTTTGGTCCTTTGCTGTTGCATCAGAAGACTAGCAAACAACTATGTGAAGCTATTTTTTGAAGCAGTCGCTGAGTGTTCTGTTCCTGATGTATTGAAATTTTCCAGAAAAAAGTGACGGTAATATTTTCTAAAAATAGGTATATAATTAAAATCGGTTTATTCTATTTAGAGCTGCGTCTATCTTAATCCATTACTACTTTCATCATACAATATTGATACTGTAGGATGAGCCAGGTGCAAGCACTTTATATTATGATAAATCCCCCAAACAATCAAATATAAATACTACTAAAATATCTTAACTGGCGTTGATACTTAAAATTTTTGTTATAGTTTTATTTGTAATTTGTAACACATTGACGACATAGTCTAATTGACAAGTCAGAAAATATTTTATGTAGGTCCTTCACAGCGACCATTAAAAAAAGCTCTAAAAGAATGGAATGAAAGCATTGGCGTTTCGGACAGTCTCCAGATATTGACAACCATTTCCCTTTTCGCTGTTGAGGACCTACATAAACCTTCTCCAGCAAAATTTGCACTCGGCTAATCCTAAAATACCACCCTTTTTTCATGTAGTACATTATGATAGTACTATATGTTTTTAAGCGTATTAGTACCTTGATAACATTTGCGGAACACTCTTTACTATTTGGTTCAATAACTGTCCTGCTAAACATCAAGCTGTTTTAGATGCCTGAAATTAAAAATGACACTAAAATTGCAAACTGATATATTTAAATATACAGCTACATCAATGACAAGCAATATTGGAATATTTGAATATTTTGTGCTAAAAACAGCTTGATGATATTTAACGGGACAGGAAACAGATTTAAAAAATAATATGAATGTAAAGAACACAGAAATGTGTTTTGATGTTCTGTTGAGATATAGTCCCTATTTGCACGCACACTTTTCTAAACAGACGAGAGGTTTCAGCTTGCTCAAACGTCAGACCAATTCGCTTCATAGTACAGTTGGCACAAGTTAGTGCCAAGTTGCTGAATCTGCAGCATTGTTTTTATTTTTTGCTATACATTATAAGTACTTTGCATGGGCGCCCATATGTTAAAACTCAAGGGGGGTCCAAGAAAAATTTTTGGTTTTCAGTCAGGCATTTTTTTTGTTTCGAGGGGAGGAGGGTTTGGTTCAAAGTTATAGAAGTTTATGTTTCACTCATGTATTGTGCGTAGTACTTTTTAACACCCTCTAATTATAGTTTTTCATCTTTTTACACGTAATGTAGAAATCTACTTGTTCACAATATACCTAGTCGATACTAAAAAGAGGGGGTCTGGGGGTCCTTCCCCCAGAAAATTTTTGAAATTTAACTATTAAGAGTTTAGCTTAAAATCATAATAAAGTATTGATATAGTAGAAAATATAAAATAGAATGCTGAATAAAAATTATTTATTATGGTTTAATGAAGATCAAACCAGTATGCATGTAATAGGGAATAGCCATTTTGTTTATCAGAAGACATATCTATTGCTCGATACCCAGTCGCTTCAAAACCTTCAAGGTGGAAAGATGTCAATCATCTAAGTAAAACTGAATTATCTCACAATAGTTAATTTTTATTCTAATTTTAAGCATCACATGCAAAAACTTAAAGCGTTCTAGTAAAAAATATGCATTTTGCAGACATGCCGGTTTGATTTCACAACGATGAAGTGTTGTGACTATTGCTTCTATTTGAAGCATATTCACATTTTGTTGGACTTTAATCTTCATGAGTTTTTGTTTTTAGGATGCAAGGAATGTTGAAAGATGAACTGACATGCTGTAATAGATGCCTGTTATTCCAATTGGAAGCGTTATGAAAGGAAAATCATTCAATTAATGTAGTAAGTATCTGTTATTGTTTTAAGTACTTGGTTCTACTCAATTATCCACTTGTCGAACTATTTTTGATAATGAAAAATGTCCAAGTCTTCCCAATATGTTTTTAATTTACTATTAACTTAACTTGAATCACTTTGAACACATATAATAAATAAAAAAATAACAAATTTCAACACGAATTTTAAAGGAACCTTAAACCTTTGTTTTAAAACTACTATGCATTAAATGGGTAAATGCCAGTGGGTGGTTAGTAAAAGGGTATTGAAGTGTTTATTTCTTTGGTATCAACGTTTATTAACCTTTTCCGAGAAGGGGTTCTCAATCCTTGAGCTGTCCCCATCAATACTCCATTGTTTAAGACACATATAACTATGTAATAAATTGAACCTAGTGACAATTTTAAAATCTTAATCTTGGGATATGAGTCTTAATACAATTTGGGTTGAGTATCCTCAGCTTACAAGAGTAAATCAAATCAATAAATAAATCAGCTTACAAGCTTTTAAGAATGGCTGAACCGTGCTAAAGAACAAGCAAATCTTGCCAAGCTGAAATGTGTTCGGTTGGTTGGTGAGATGGTAGGGAGCTAAAGAAAACATTTAGTATTGCCTAATTTTGTGTAACCTCGTATGAAATTTTTTAAAAATCAAATTCCCTGTATCTTAATTGTGTATAGCATTTATTTCATCTAATGATTTGTTTCCTATTTCAGATTAACTTGGAATTGAAAGATAATGAAAATGATGTATATTACTGTTAATATTATATTTGTACTTGAATAAACTTCCAGTCTGTTTTTATCTATATATTTTCTTGTTATTTATTTCTTATTACTGTACATTGCATTTTGGTGAAAGTTTAAGTTTGAATTTTAAAAATATTTGATATACAAGCTAATGTCAAAAGCTTTACATTGAGGCACTGGCAACAATGAGCCAACTAAAATATAAAGTTGTTGGAGTTAGCTCTTTGTTCTCAGGGAAATGCCTCAATTGGGAAAACCTCTCCAATCCGTGTTCTGAGGATGAAATTTTTATCCATTTAAAACAACTTGTGTTAATTGTTATTTGATTTTCAAGTTTTTAAGCAGGTATGGCCACTGGCATGCCACTTAGTGGCACAATAAGATTAAGAATGTTTTGAAACTTTTATCAAATGACATCTAAAATTGACATTAAATAATCTAATTTTAACATCTGTGTGTATGAGATAAGTTGTATTAATTTAGATAATTAGGTAAAAATATCTGAATAATTGTAACTGACTGACCTCACAATAGGAGTATTAATCATTAGTATTCATTGGTAGTAAAACTATTAAGAATTATATAAATGTTAAATTTGGTTCACTTTCATATTAATTTTTTAAGCTCTTAAATTTTATTCTTAACAAAACTTTTGAATAAATTCAAGTAATTAAATCTGAGCTTTTGTTTTCTTACTATAATCCCTTAAAATTTCTAATATACTATACTCATAACTTATTAACAAAAGCTCCATACTTGGATAATGTATGGTGGTTGTTTTTGTAAAATTCATAAAATTAGAAGTGCAGAGCATAGACCTCATTAAATTGCAATATTTAAATAAATTTGTTTTATACAAAAATAGAATAATAAAAAAAATTAAATGGTATCACTGAAGATGTAAAATATTAGGACTGAGTATTTTGATAATTCATGCTCTAACTCTAAACTATTAATAGTTTTAATCAAGTGAGGCATGAGTGTTTAGAGACTAAGACCTTTTTATAATTATGAATTTGTTTTCTTAAGCCATATGTAACCATAATGAACTAAGCCACACTCTAAGATAAATTTAAATAACAGTACATATAAAAAAAATAAGTATTGTATTGAAGACAGAATTGAAATTTGATTGCATTTAAGGCCCATAGGGAACTATTTATTTACTTAAATATAGTATTACATTAAGTGTTAAAGATACATTTCTAACTGTTATTGTTTTACGAACTATGTGATTTTATTGTTTACGTTTTTTAAACAAATTAACAACTTAAATAATATTAGTTTTGCATATTTCCTACAAATAGTTCAATAGATGCACATTTTTATGCTCATCGTTAATTTCAAAAGTTTGATAGGTTAAAACCAATGAGCAATCAGTTGATGATCCATTGGACAACTACATCAAAAATAAACTATTTTGAAATTTAATTAGAGAAAAAAAGATAATTCCTTTTTTTATACAGCCACCGAACTACATGCGCCACGACCAAAACAAAGACACGTCGAGATCAACAAGCTATGAACCAATGAAAAACGAATAAGCCTCAATGTAAGCTATTCTGTGATTGGCCAGCGCCATTCCCGCTCCGATGTCGCTTTCGAAACTTTTCCGAATCGATCGTCGGAATTCGTGAGCTCGTGCTACGAAGTTAAGCGATGGTCGAAATCAGATTTCGATGATCGCGCGAAAACGATGTCGGAACTCATCGATGTCGGTTTCAAATCGACACGTTCATGCTAAGGCCCCTGACTCGGATCTCCACATGCATCGTAGAGGTATAATGTAAAGGGCGAGTTTGAGCGTCCGTCCCTCATTGTAGAGTGCTAATACGAAATTATTTACGATCGTATTCACCGCTAACCTGACCAGTGGTAAAAATCTTGATTGGCAGTTAAAGAGAAGAAAAACTGTTTTTACGCTAATCAGATGGTTTGACTCCCGGTGGTCAGGTTAGCGGTGAATACGGTCGTTAGTTATCGGTCATTCTGTCGATACAGATTGCTTAAGGGGACGCGGTACCTCTTTTTCGACAAAATTGCGAAAAATATTTTTTTTATCCAAACTTATCTATTTGCATTTGTCTATCATCCTACAAATTTTCAAAACTTTTCGTTGAAAAATATCTAAGTTGTAGTTAATTTTATGTGTGAAAGTATTAAGGTTTCTATGGGTTATAGAAACTTCAAAGTCCTTTTACTCAGAACCACTTTTTCATTGTTTAAAATGATCATTGTTAAAATGGCTTTTTATCTATTGGACCAGATCTCTTGAATTTTTTTCTGACTATTGTTGGAAGTGTGTATAACGAAAATTTTTATGGGTTTTTGGATATACTTTGTAGACGTTTTTTAAAAAATTACTAAGTTGTGAATTTCAGCATTTTTAGAGCTTTTTTAAGAAGGGATTCAAGAAAATAAATATTTTCAGTACTTAAAGTACTACAAACCCTAAACCGATGCAAATTTTTATTGTACATAGTTCAATGTATTTGAACACCAAATTTTGGGAATGTAAGTCAGTAATTGTAGGAGGAGTAGCATTTTAAAAATACCTCTTAAATTTTAAATTTTCTTTTAAAAAACTCATAAAATTTGAATTTTTATAAATTTCAAATTTATATTATGTTTAATTTAAGGCAATTACATATTTTACCATCAAAAATTATAAAATAACAATGAATTTAAAGATTTTTACCAGAAAGGTACCGCGTCCCCTTAAATACAATGATTAAGTTCCAGAGCACGGTCAGGAACTTTTCTCAATGGACTTCGGCTATCTTTAATTGCTGTTTCGGTCTACAGACGTCATTACCAAATGGCGTATTTACTGCTTACTCTACCTGACCGTCGTCGGTTAGCCCCCGGTCAAAGTTACCGGAGAATGCGGCCGTGGTCATTTTTAAGGTACTTTCACATTCTAAGTTTTATTTCATCAAAACTACTACTTTTTAATGATTTCTTTCAATTGGATCTTGACATTACAATCCTTCAGAACATTTTCATCTAATTTTATTAAATATTTTTTAGTTATAAGTTGGTTAAACTTAGCATCAAAATAATGACCTATTTTACCCCAACGTGGGGTAAAATTAGAATTCCTTAATACAAACCTGAATTTCAAAATACTGGTGTCAAACCTGAAATCGAATTCTGCTGTGAATTCTTATTACCACTTAAACAAATTTTCCATAACAACTACAACTGATTTGAGCTACAGTGAGGTTTGAAAATCATTCGCAGTTTATTAATCATTCTTGGGTGGAGGGTACTTTTCCGTTAGCCGGGCTCAATGTCGCCAATTGTGAACCAAGTCGCCAAGCGAAGCGAATGACAAAACAGTCAACGGTCGCCAATTCTACATTGGCGATTTTTTGCTTGCACCTGGCTAACGGAAAAGTACCGGATGGAGATTTTTCACTGAATCAGTTTGTTTGCTCCAACCCTAACGCGGAAAATTGTTAAGGATTTTTTCCCACTCACATAATGCTAGCACATAGGTTTAGCGCTGCCTAAACCTCGTACATCTATGAATATCCAGATTCCCTTCTTCCATCACCCTCCTAGGTGCCCTTGGAGATTTACTGGAATCGCCAAACTCGTCATTTGGCGGGAACATAACCATGGTTGCCAGAAAATAATAATATTAACTCCTTGGGTTGAAAAATTATGGGGAGTTATATTGGAATGAATATCGCCGGAATAGACTGTGAAATCTAGTTGAAGATACTATTTCTAGGAATAAAAACCTCCGAGGTTGAGATTTATTTGTCTGAGGATTCTCCCCTGTTGAGGCCGGTGGGAGGCTTTCTGCGAAGACCTTTTTAAAGAGGCTCGCGGTTGCGGAAGCAATTAGATAAGATGGTAAGATTTTTTCTCTTCACATAGAGAAACACGGAAATTCTTTGAATTCGAAACAGTCTGAACTTCACAACCTATAAATCAGTTTCAAAAATTGCTTTATTCCTGTAAATATTTAGGCATATTCCAATTTTATTCAAATTCACATTTTCCTCATGTGCTCCTTGTAAATCTTCAAGGGTCTTAAGAGTCTTCAAGCCCTCGTTCTTCAACCAATTCTCCCAACTTAAGAGTTAAAAGCACACTTATAAACATTTATTAAGGTTTTCATGGATATTTTTAAAAATACATTTGAAAAAGAAAGTAGAAACCGCTGTATAAGGCATTCTTTAAGGCAGGGGGTCTCAACTTTTTACTGCGACTCCATTTTTAAGTGGACTTTTTTATGACCCCCTCTGAATTGCATAAAATTTTTAAGAAATCCACAATATAAGTTTTTACTAGTAACATACCTTTAGACATTCCGAAGGTCAATATTTAAGTCATAAATTTCAGCTGACTGAAATTTTATCACCTCCACTCTTAGTTTATAAACAACCCCTCATCTTCTGTTCATAATTCTTTTTTTGTTTGGAAGAATAATTTTCCATTGATTCTCTAAAATTCGAAACTTGAGTGGTTAGCTAAAAGCGTAACTGAGATATAAATCAGTAATTAAAACTCGTCTCTTCCTCAAGCGTTCATCGAAGAAGCGTTTAATAAGGAAAACTTACGAAAGAAGATAAAATCGGGCCACCTCCCGAGAATTCACACTTGACAGAGCACTATGTCGTTATTGTCAGGAAATTAACTCTTTCTGAATAAGATGGATGGCTTCGCCTGTCTTGGTTGCTGTCTTCAGATATTGTGAAGCTTTTAAATATCTGATTTTTATACTCCTGTTTTGAACCATAATTGCACAACAAAGTATGCAATTTCAAAATGTAACTATTATAACTCTAATGTATTGGTTTTTAAATGTTTGTGTTTTATTATTTAGCGCATAATAGTGTGTGATAGTCTTGAAATTACTTTACGAAAATTACCTCATTACATTAGAGTTTCAAATTACGTAATAAACTTATTGTGAGAAATAATTTCTTAGCTAATGCTGATAATGAGGAAGTTGCATGATATTTTTTTATTTTTTTAATCGACAAAAATAAGCAACTACCCAAAATCCGAGGCCGATCGAGAAATTTTTTGATTGCCAAAAAAATAACAAAAATCCCCTTTTTAAAAGCGCGCGAAAACGCTAATAGTTTGGATGTGACGTCATCTTACAATAGGCATTGTTGAAAAGCAATGGAGTTGATGATATTATTGTTGACGTCACCCTACAGTTTAAACAATAAACATTTTCAGTCACGTGTTTTTTCTCGACTTTTAAATTAAAATATTTAATTACCTGTATATTTTTTGAAAAACTGACTAGATATTTCATTTTACCGTACAAAAAACCATACGGAACACTTGTTTGTTTTTGTAAGTCTGACGCATGCAACTTCTTTATTGTTAAAGAATTTTTATTTCCATTATAAGTAATTTGTATCAACGTATCAATGTTAGTTCTCATTCAGAAATCAAAGTATATATTGAAATCTCAAGCAATAAGAGTTTGTATAGAACATAGTCAATATTTCTTATGTGATACACATCATTATTACTGCATCAAAACATGCGAAGTTATACTAAAAACAGCCATTCTACACAACTATAGATAGTTATACTATTTTGTAAACATAATTGTTTTTTATAACCTGTCTTTAACTTTAAGACATAAATAATACAACTGTTCATGAAAAAAGTTCTAATTAAGCAAGTTCTATCTTATTAACTTGATCAACTATCTTATCAACAACAATATTAACTGTGAGCAGAAAACATTCTACACAACTACTGTAATTTACATTTCATATAACTTTAAAAACTGGATTAACGCGATAACTTAGGAGTTTTTATACTTTAAAAATACTATCTATCTCAAATCGTAGTGTATTGTCAAAATAAATATATTTCCCACTACACAGACTATAACTTCCTCCTTTGAACTCCCCAGTATAACACCCCTCCTGCATCACAGAAGAAACTCTGATGATGTGATATTTCAACTTTTGTATAAGGGAGTTATCCCAACTTTAATTCATCAGGAAATTCACAAAGGATCTTTTCTCATAATAAGCAAAGACCCGACATTCCTGTCTTAATTGTTCGCTATGGAGGGATTTTGGCAGGAATTTTTCGAGGGTGGACCCGCTTAAATATTTTTCTCCCGAAAAGACTTCGTTTAGAATTCCGGGACACGCGTTTTCCGGATCCCGGATTCCTGACATTCCATTAAAACTCTTGATTTTTGTCACGTGATGATGCGACGTGACGTCAGAGAGAATATTCTGAAAGGATGATTTTTGTTGTTATATCGGAAGTAGTTCGTGTCTAGCTATAGCTTGAGGGAAATAAATCCCTAATTAGGGAGCAAATACGTTTCTGTAATTTAGTTTTTAGTACTAATCAATAATCCCTTTTGAGCTATTCAAGTGTTACAGTTGTTGAGATTTGGGATACATTTATTTTTTGATCCCTTTTTTGTCATACGATGTCTTAAAGTGACCCATATGATGTCATAAAACCCCAAATAAGCCAAACCAACCCTAACAAGTTTATAGTAATTTTTTTCTACGTTTTTTTTATTAATTTATTTGTTACAAGTAGTTAGGTGATTAGGTGATGGATATTATAATAATAATGCTTAGTACTGTAGCTTTATTAGAATTGATTATTGTAGCCTAGTTAAATTATGCACTAATTAAGTACACAGACATAAAGACTGATAACACTGGTCAACACTCATTTTGATGGCGGGAATATTAAAACTGTTTTTGTATATATTTGACCTCCTGATTCCGAATATGGCATCCGTTTTTGCTCATCAGCTCTAGTTTTTAAGATATTCGAAAATTAAGTTTTTTTGACTTTTGACCTACCTTTTATACAATATGGTGCTATAAAAATTACTTAAAAATAATAAACCTAACTAGCCAAGGCTTTTCCTATTCCTTAGGGTCCCAATAGATAGTGTATAAAGTTTCAGCCCCCTAAGTTAGTTTTAAGGGGTACCTATAGGGCCCTAAAGTTGAAAAAAAGTCGAAAAATTGGTCTTTTTTTCAGAATTTTTTTAAAAATATTTTTGGGTTTTCTAATTTGATAAAACTGGCTAATATATGTTTTTTAGAACTTATTTAGACCGCTAAAAATATTTTTACTTTAAAACTGCACCTCTTTAGAGCGATTTTTTAGTTTTAAGGCGAGAATTAGGGTCATTTCGCTCAAAAACGCTTGGTACCAATAATGGTGGTTGAAACGAATAAATTTCGAATATTTCAGAAGTAAGTCATCAAATAAGATGTACTTTGATGTAAAACTGAATTTCACATGATAAAGATCAGTAAAACAGTAGAAGCTCCTCTTGAGCTTTCAAGCCCTAAAATTGGAAAAAATGCCTTTTTTCTCTGATCTGTATCATATGAAATTTCAGTTTTACATCAAAGGACATCTTATTTGATGACTTACTTCTGAAAAATTCGAAATTTATTCGTTTCAACCACCATTATTGGTACCAAGCGTTTTTGAGCGAAATGACCCTAATTCTCGCCTTAAAACTAAAAAATCGCTCTAAAGAGGTGCAGTTTTAAAGTAAAAATATTTTTAGCGGTCTAAATAAGTTCTAAAAAACATATATTAGCCAGTTTTATCAAATTAGAAAACCCAAAAATATTTTTAAAAAAATTCTGAAAAAAAGACCAATTTTTCGACTTTTTTTCAACTTTAGGGCCCTATAGGTACCCCTTAAAACTAACTTAGGGGGCTGAAACTTTATACACTATCTATTGGGACCCTGAGGAATAGGAAAAGCCTTGGGTAGTTAGGTTTATTATTTTTAAGTAATTTTTATAGCACCATATTGTATAAAAGGTAGGTCAAAAGTCAAAAAAACTTAATTTTCGAATATCTTAAAAACTAGAGCTGATGAGCAAAAACGGATGCCATATTCGGAATCAGGAGGTCAAATATATACAAAAACAGCTTTAATATTCCCGCCATCAGAAAAAAAGTTTTTTTTTGTAGACCAGTGTAATTCAACGAGGTAATTTATAAAATTAACTTCTCTAAGTGATATTTTAACAGTCACCATTCCTTTAAAGCGCAATAAAGGTAAACCATATTTATCAGTTCATATATATTTGAGCTAACTCTTCGTGGGTTGGTTAAACATCGAAAACAAAAAGATCCTCCATCTTTGAACACCTATTTTTTTCACCCTTGTCCTCAAGACATGTTCTGGATGGACCCTCATCAATAACGAGTGTCTTGGCTCGATTTTATCTGTTGAAGGACGGATCGGAGCGAGTGCTGTCCCAAGTGACAGAGAACTAGATTTAATGCACAGATCGGCTGCACTGATTGGCTATTCCTGGTGATAGAGGAAGTCGAGATTCAGATGGTATCAAGAAATAATGCTCTATTTTGGTCACATAAAAGGTTTTTTATTGATCAGTTTTCGAATGTAGAAAATTGCTTTTGACATTGATGAAATAGACAAGTGATAAACCTTTATAGCTTGTCTTTCTTCGAAAAGTGGCTGAGAATTGCGGATTACAATAAGACACAATAAAACATTCTACAATTCTCAGCCCTCTTTCGAAGAAAAACAAGCTGTTCTAAAATATTATATTATTCATATTCGTTTATTCATATTCGTTTAGTTATAAGTAGGTACATAATATTTTGATAAGTTCTCTTTAAAGCAGTATAGCAAATAAGATCTAAGTTTAATGTTAGATTTGTTGAAATCAAAGTGAATGCATATTTATCGACGTTTCTGATGACGTTCATCCCATGATAATAATTACATAGCTTGTTCTGTAGCTTGTCATAACCTTAATGTAATAACCTTAACGTTCCTGTTCTCCATGTGAATTTTAATTAACTTATTGTAAATACTTATATGTTATGTAAATAAACTGTTGTTTTATGAAACAAGTGGCTAGTTTTGATAGATAGTTTATAGAGTCAAAAAGAAGTTTTCTTGCCCTGTTTGAGCATTGATACCAACGAGGTTTTGGCTCTCCCCAAACCTTCTTCGGATTCTAAAAATGGTTCGCCCATAAGATCAACCACTTTTTCAAAACCTCTGTTCGCAACCCTAACCCCATTTCCACCTCCAGGAGACTGAGGGACCTCTCTGAAATATTCAAATGACCTTTCCGCACTCTTCCACTCAGTGAAACTGTTTTCCCGCCGCAAGAAAACCTAAGTGAAAACACCGGCAGAACATGCTCTCTTAAAAGAAGCCCCTATCCTCCACAGTAAAGAGAGGAGGTGTGTGAAATATTTATGCTGTTTTGGTGGTTTCAAATCGAGTCAGTCCGTGCGTCTCGATGCAATAAGGAATGCTGGAAGCACTCCCTCAGAGAGATGTCGTGGAAATGCGGTTGAAGTTTACCAAATCCCTTATTTGGTTGAAAAAAATAGTTTCTCCAGTTGTTATTTGCAGTGTGATTAAGTTACTGCTTGCCTGATGAATTATTTGGTTGGAAAGAGCTTTCCTGTTATTATTTACCGATTATTTATTTTTGTTTGAAAAAAATTTTTTTCGGTTAAAAAATTTACATGCATTATTATATTATTATGCATTATAAGTTTACTTAGTTAAATTATTTATTTGGTTAAAAATGCTTTGATTATTTAGTTCCTTTTTTAAAATGCCTTCTACAAATATTTATATTACTATTCACACACACACATACATTTATTTCAGAATACATTGTTTGAAATGGAAAACTAACTTCAGATCTTTATTTTTTCGCTTCACCAATAAGAGATAATAGGAACACTGTGTTTCTCACAAACCCTAACTAATTTTGTTTACGATCTATGAAAGGACATATCTTTTTGCGAAAGTATTTGCTTTCCATCTTTCTAACGAATTAGAAATATCCCTAAAAAGTGGCATTTCTAATTCGAACTGATGATGATTTATACGGATCATCCTACATTTTAAACATAAACACTTGTGTTTCGGCACATTATGCATTACATAGACCTAAAACAAATAATTTTTTATATTGTTGTTTATATTTTAAGCATTTAAAAAGACCTAAAAATTGAAAGAAATATTTTTCCCGGATAATCAAAAGTAGTTTCATAAAAAAAATTTTAATCATCCATAATAACCTTCATTGCTAACATTCAACTAAAGAAAAATATTTACATAATAGGTAAGACGTTCAATGGGATTTTTTATTAGGAAAGTGATTAGTTACTTGATATTTTTCCAAACACAATAGTATGTACTTGTTATTGCAATCATTAAATTAAATTTCTATTAGTTATGTATTATCTGCTTTATGTGATAAAAACAATTTTTTACACCTGAGTCTTCTGGAAAAGAACTGTTAATTAAAGAGTATATTAAAAAAATCCAATTAATTCTTTTTGGAGCAAAGCGAAAAAAATTCTAGAAGAAGAAAAAACACTAAATCTGCCAAACCGGGAATTAGTTGTTTTTTGTTTTGAGCATCAGGGATCTAGAATTACAGCTGAAAACAACTTTAATTTGATTGAGAGGTATTTTTATTACATCTCTTATTACGAATAGAGTTTTTTTCTTTAGATCAAGGAAAAGTTTCGGAGAATTCCATGATTATCTTAAATATTATGGAGTAAAAAATGTAGGTCACGCATGGCTAAAGTTTTTTTTAATGAAAAATAGGTTTTATTTAGTTTCTATACCAGAAAATATAGTTTCACATTCTTGAGTGTAATATTTTTCATCTCTTCAAGTCTTCTTAAGTCATCTTTTAAATTTAATTAATCGATATTTAATGCTGTGAAGAAAAAACTGATTCGCAGGAATTAAGACAGATTTTATTCCACGACTCCTTAGCCAGCCAAGTCCCTTTTTTTCTTGTTTTTAACAACTCACTAAAATTGTTAATCTGTGAACTCATGGACGAGCTGTGGCTCCTTTGGGTTGTATTTGCAATTTGTTTTTCTTTTCTTTTAATTCTGTGTAAATTTTTGTGAATCTTTGTTTTAAATTTTGTAAAATTTTTGTTTTTTGTTAATAAATTGATTGATTGATTGATTTCTATTTTGTTCTATTGCAGTGTTCTATAAGTTTTACATTCACATTCCACACTCTTCATTTGATTGATAGCAAGGAAAAAATTATTTAACCTACTAAGGTAAATGTGGGTATAGTGGACACTGTACCAATAGTGGCCACATAGCTGATTAATTTTAAATAAAACGAGTTAGAGGCATCAAACAGCGTCAAAATTCATAGGCATAGTAGATTGTACAATCAGGTAAGCTGGTAAATTACCACCGATACCACAGCTCAGCATGGGAAGGATATTTAAATATTTGAAAATAACAACATCGGCCGAGTGACTGAAATTTGATTTCGCTTATTGAATCGCGTAAGGAAACGGGTATTTCGGAACTGATTTTTTTGTATTTATTACCGTTTGATTGATATTTAAATTTATATTTAGATAAAGAAGAGTATATAAAATTATACTGAATAAAATTTATTTGAAAATTTTGATTTCACGAGGATTTATGGGGGTGGCCACTTTACCAACACATAATCTTAGATTTTCCAATAGTAGCCACTGCAATGGCTTCTAAAAGAAACATAAATAATATTAATTTGAATCAGTTTTTCTTCATAAACTGTTGATTGCGCTTTAAAATGAGTGTTTTATTAATTTGGTTTCATTCTGGCTTTGGGAACCAAGGTTTCTAAAACATTGAATTACATGCTTAACTCCTCTCAAATCCGCTACAGCGTTGGCTTTATGCCGGAAACTATCAAGTATTTTTTTTTAAATAAAGCTAATTTGATTTGATCTAAAATACATTTCGTTGATAAGGAAGATTTAATTAGAACTAAACTACTATACGAAAAAAACCCTCAATTTCATGCAAAAACCCCTCATATAGGCCGAAAAAGAGAGGTGTCCACTATTGATGCAAGAGGTGTCCACCATAGATACAACAGCTACATCAAGGTGGCCACTATAGATGCAATTTGGAGTACTTTTTAAAAATTAATTAAAAATACTTTACCCAATCTAATTAAAATTTTTAATGGTAAAATCGAAAGAAGAAGACCCAATTAACCTAAAAATAGGATGATAACCGTTTCCAAGCAAATTGGTTGGTATTTATTAAGAATTTAAGCAAAAATTTTCCTTAAAGTGTCCACTATACCCACATTTACCTTACACTGCAAAAAATAATAGTAGATAAACAGAAAAGCTCTGGCAGCAAAAGTTGCCAGAGCTATCCTTTCCACAGAATTTCTCTGTTGACTGAAATTGTTCTGTAAACAACGACTTTTCCAGCGATAATATTTAGGAAAATTCCGAAAATTAGGAAAATTCCTAAAATTTCCGAAGTTGGGAAAAAAGAGACCAGTCTGAAGAGAGACAAAATATGTATTTAAAAAAAACTGAATATTTCCGTTGGAATAGTTCCCAAAAGTTTCGAAACGGTCGTTGCACACGGAAAAAGTTCAGTCAACAGAGAAATTCCGTGGAAAGGAAAGTTCTGGCAACTTTTGCTGCCAGAGATTTTCTGTTTTTGTACGATTATTTTTTACATTGTACCTCCAATGACAATTTCAAATTAACCTCTTTTCCGAATAAGTAGGTACCCCCAATTGCTGGTAACTCAACCAACATCATGCAATACTAATAGTAAGATCATGAGAAACTTTCTCCCCACATAGAGAGAGACAATTTCTATCTCTTTATATAGGGAGAGTGGGTTCCTATTCTGATTCTCATACGTCATTTCCAATCATTCATCCCATCATTGCCTTGACAACAACGGAAATTATGTACGGCCATCCTCGACAGAGTCATACAAGTCAAGAGGTCTTCCATCAAAGCACCCCCTTTTCGTGCTTCCTGCGCAAACAGGGATTTCATTCTATAGCCAACCACTTGATGTCATCTTGGGGAGTATTCACAAGTTATGATTTGCAGAGCTTCCTACCCAGCAAAAAATCATGTCCAAAATTCCTTCAAAAAAGCGTCAAAAGTGCAGTTTTCTCTAAGAAGTCTGTAGTTATTTTGTAGCAATAGGACTTCAGCACGTAAGTCTGCAGTTTTTACAGCAAATTTGAATACATTCTAAAGGCATTTCAGCGGTCTTATAAAAAAACTACATAGTTTCTAAAGAAAACTGCAGATTCCATAAAGAAAACTGCAGACTAAATATCCAAATTCCTTTCACTTTTTTGAAGAAATTTTGCTGATTTTTTTGCTGGGTAGTTCCATGTATGTTTAAATCTTCTCTCTAATGTATTTCCTATTACTTCAAATACTGTCCCATTCCTCTCTATTCGTTTGGAATTTGTTTTACCACTTTTTCTTCTAAATCTGATTAAAGGAACATGATATAATTCCTACTTGTTTCATATTTTTTCCTCAATCAAAATTATTCGAATGCTGAAAATAAAAAGATTCCTGGGATATAATGATTCCTACCTTAGAGTAGGGTGAAACGACCAGTAATTGACCAGTTAGTGGAAATTCCTCCAAGTTTTATTTTTCTTTCAAAGAAAAAAATTTTTCTAAAAAAATGGATAGTGGTTTAATATCAATGAAGGTATGAGGAATAATAACTGATAATCATTTTCCCTTTCACTTTTATAGAATTTTATTTATTTATTTTAAAAGCAATTAATTGAGATTTTGCCAGTAGTTGACCACTTACATCCAGTATTTGACCACCATTATTCCAGTAATTGACCATTGCCATATTCACCATTTCCAGAATAAAAATCAAAATATACAGCTCAAGCACGAATCAACCAACTGATCCACAACGCAACCTATCATTTCCAAAAGAGCTATTTGTTTGAGTCCCACTGAAATTTCTCCCATTTCTTTAAAACAGGGTGTTCTTCCTTAAGTTGGCTGAAAAAAAATACGCAACGGTGACGTTTGAAGAAAACGTTTCAGAAATCCTTACACAAGCTTTCATTTAATCTGATAATTTTAAAATTCTCTCACAAAAATTAAGAATTGGCAAATTTTATCAAATTTTTAAGTTTATTGTTTTTTTTAACAATTTTAAGCGAAAATTCAGTTGTTTTATTGAATGGTTTTAAAATTTTTAACTTATCTAACATTCCATTCTTTTAAACACCCGTGCCTTTTGGCATTTAACCATTTATATTTGGTTTAACCATTTATATTTTTTATTGCTGGGAAAATCTCCCTTTGCAGCTTTTACAATCAATAAATTAAACTCTGGAAGAAAACACGGAAAAATGTTCCTACTTATTAATTCTCATACTTTATTAATATTAAATCACTGTCAATTTAAAAAATAGTTTGTTAGAAAAAATATAAAACTACTTGATTAGTAATTATAATGATTTTTAAGATGTATTAGCAAACTCATATATATTTTAAGCAAGAAGTAGAACAGGTGCTTTTATTGTTATTGTTTAACCTTTTAAAACCAGACTGTAAACCAGCACGATTCGCCACCTAAGCTACCTAGCGAGCGCTTGCACCGCGAGTCGTTAGATTCCAGCGTTTACTACAGAAGGCTATCTAAAAAACTAAAATGCGTATATGTCTGACAACCAACCAACCAACTACCCGTAGGTACGTATTTTAGGGCTTAGTGAGAGGAGTGACATATTTTCAAAGCGCAGGTGTTGAAAATGTGAAGAACCAATGAAAGAGTTATATTGAATAAAGAGTCCCCATTAACAATACTGGTTAATTACTGGAAATGTAACTTTTTTTACAGTAAATCTAAGCAAAAATTGTACTGCAGGTAAAAATCTTTATGATCGCTCTTGTTTTGAAAAGAAATCTTAAAAGCAAATAAAATCCAGTAGTTGACCACTTTGGTCAAATACTAGCACTTTTTCTATTTTAGACAGCCAGTGGTTGACCACCCCTCAAATATCAAATTAAATGGTTAATATACAAATAATGATGGTTTTATTTAATTAAACTAAACATATAGAACCTAAATACATCAATCAATAAAATATTGGAATAAAAACTAGCTGGATGATTTGAGATTGAACTAAATACTCCATACCATTATAGCTAGTAGTGAAAGCGCATGCTTCGAAGCTTTGTTGATAACTTTGTTTTCAACTATTTATTGTGTCTTTTAAGAACAATACTGGAACTTAAGACTGTGCATGAACTTTTAATAAAATGTTAGCTATGTTTTCAACGCATCAGATTCGAAATAAACACACAACAGTTCTTGTTTTTTGCAAAATTATTCTCGAATGGTCAACTACTGGTAGGTGGTCAACTACTGGTCGGTTCACCCTATTAAGAAAGTACAGCTTCTCAAAACACTTTTTGACATAAAAAATACTAAATATATCGTCGTGGAAGATGCAATACAGCACATCTAACATTTGAAGCCACTTTAGTATGCCAATCCTCTTTCTCGCCAAACAGTTTTCGCGACTTCGTTTGGCGGTTTCAATATGGCTGTGCTTTTTTTGTAAACCAAAATTTTTTTAGATATTGATGCTTAGATATTTGATTACTTGATCAGGCTTCGCACCTAAAAGTATTAAAAACATTTCTAAAACACACACATCTTCATAGCTCTAGTAAGCCGTGATTTGACACATTTTCACATTGGTCAGAAAAAAGTTGCCGATCTTTCATGATCTGTCATAGTATTTATTTAAAGAATCAATCTCGATCAAACCGTTTGAGAAGGTGAAAGATATGAACCACCTTGAAAGATATTGGTTTATTTTGAGTGCGATTTTGTTTTGACTATTCCTCCGAATATTATTAAACTAATTTAAAAAAGCCATTTAAAAAAGCCATTATCGGCTCTTCGATTATGTGTTACTTTATTATTACATGTACTTATTTTTCCTTTAATTAGCTTTGTAAAGTTCCCGAATAATGCAAATAAAGCATGCTTTATTTTATGTCGTGGTTCTTTACCTGCTACAAACTTATTGTGATTAAAATGTAAGCAAAATGTATATAGTTTTGTAATTTTTTATATTCCTATAATTTTTTTTGTTTATACACCGATAAGCGGCAAGAAAAAAATTTTCCTATAAGAATTCCATTGAAAATAAAGTTATCAAACAATTAATTCTGATAACAGAAAAAATGCCTATTTACAAAAAATATTAATTATGTGTATTTTATATATCTATGATTAGAGACAAAATTAATAGAAATGATGGATATTCTTTTCTGAAAAGCAGAAAAATGCTCGATGTGGGCAAGAGAATAAGAAATTCTATTAGCAGGCGATGTTTCGAAGTAGTCACCCTCCCAAGTATTGCCCGTACCTGGAAGTGCTTAACTTCGGTGATGAATAAATGTGCTGTTGTTGGTTTAGACTCGATTTAAGCAGCAACCATACGAAACCATATTTGGCTATTTATTTCACTGCCAATTGAAACGATCGACAACTACATCAAACTGTGTCTTTTTCCGATGTTAGATGTGCTGTATTGCATCTTCCACGACGATATAGTACCAAAGATGTACTACGTTGTATACAATGATTGTAAAGATAAAGTTCTATACATATTCAATTTTATTCCTTTTAACTGTTTATACATACTTTGTTTTTCTCCCTATCCTTCCCTAACTGATAGTTCTTTAACTTTCCCTTAAATTATTTGTCCATGCAACTGTTAACCTCAATGAACTATTTCACTCAAAAATGATCAAAGCTTTCAAGAGAAAAAGGACGCAAGTGACAATTTAAATCACGGTTTTTCGTCAAAGAGGCACAGCATCAGGGAGGAAATGATTATTAGAGGCAGAAAATCGTCTGAAGTGGGGTGCTTGGTCACGTTTTTCGACGCTAGAGGGAGAATCTGAAGAGGAGGGGGAGGGAGATTTCGTCGGATTTCAAAATCGGGAGGAAATGTCAAAACGGGAACTACTGCGTAACGCGTCATTATTTTCTTCACTTGCCATTGGCTGATGGGAGGTTATTAACAAGTATATTTAACTTGCATCTTCCTCAATACGTTGGTTATTTTAGTTGGAATTGTCTAATGTTTTAGACAATTTTTATTACAAAATCCAAAAAGGATGCTGTTTGTTATACTGATCTAATAAAATCAATAACTATTCGGTTTGTTGCACAATAAAATAAGGTACATTCACAAGTTTTGCCACACTAGGGTCTTTCTCAATGCGTCAGTTTGTATAACAATTTCCAGAACTTGGAGAAGTAAAAGTAGTTAACAACTGCCGTTCATTAAAAAGTACGCGCTCCAGGAAACTGTTATTTCGGGGAGCGAAATTACAGTTAAATTTGGAGCAAGGTTCGAGGAATTAAAAGTAGAAGGTTTTTGTCTTTTTGTCGTGACATATTCATAAAAGGAATTCCTTTGATTAAAATTTATCATTCCTTTAATTTTTTTTTAATTTGCCGGGTCTCTCTTACGGCCATATTCACCGGTAACCTGACCGGCGGTCAGGTCAGGAAACCATGGTTACAGCCTCTGATTGGTGGAAGGAAAATATTGAATTATGATTCCACCAATCAGAGGCTGTAACCATGGTTTCCTGACCTGACCGCCGGTCAGGTTACCGGTGAATATGGCCGTTAGAGAAGAGCTGGGGCCACATGCGGTCCACAGAACCAATACTTTTTTCCTTACAATAATGCATGATGATTGTTAATAATGATAAAGTAATTAAAATTCAATTATTCTGTTTAGTTTGTTACACAAGGTAATTTATACGAATGCCCGTTTTTCACCAGTTCTTAATAGTATCCATGTGTCATCTATATCCATGTGTGTATCTGCTCTGTGTCCGACTATTTTTTATTATAAACATTGCTTGAACTCATATTCGTTTGTCAAAGAGGTGAATTAGTTCAACATTGCCTTCTGACGAATAGTCTTCACAAACATCTATGTTATGACCAATGCAGTCCCCTCTGGCACAAACCTATTCACGTTTCTTGCAGAACCTTCTCCCTCGTTTTCTCCACCTCCAAAATAACAATTTCCACAACTTAGAGAAAAAAAAGTTAACAACTGCCGTTCATTGAAAAGTACGTGCTCCAGGAAACTGTTATTTAGAGATCGAAATAACAGTTCGATTTGGAGCAAGGTCATAGAACATCGAGGAATTAACAGAAGACGATATTTGTCTTTTTGTCGTGACATATTAATAAAAAAATGTATTTCTGTGATTAAAATTTATCTTTCTTTTTTAAAAATTTAAATTTGTCGGGTCTCTCTTAGTTAGAGGAGAGCTGGGGCCACATGCGGCCCACATGCTGAGATGAGGATGAGGTATATCTAACAACACAGCATGTGATGTTAGTATTAATTACTAGATTAACATTATTTTTTTACCGTCAGCTCTTCTCCAGCATGTATTTTCATTTCCATTCACTTTTTTTCATGAAACGCTTCCAAAAACACCCCCGAAAACACGTGGTGCGGCTTATAAAGCAGAAGCTACACATCACCTTTTTAAAAAAAGCGTCTTTAATGATGGGAAGTGTGGTGGGAGAGAGAGATAAATGAAAACAACAGAGAGAGTAGTAAAGGAGTCGTGGTAGCGATTTATGCACCGGTGCGGCGCACTTCAAATGCGGATGTCGGGCGGATTTATGGAGGTCTTTTTTTCCGTTGTCCCGGGTAGACGGAAATGTGACGGTTATGACGGGTGTACGAGGTGCAGGGAAGTGACTTCGCGGTGAGGAGGGTGCTAATTTATTATTGTGTGGGGGTTTTCGGTGTTTTTTGAGAGGGGGAGTTGGTCGGGTTTTGTTTGGAGTGAATGTTGTTGTTTGTTCTGGGTGGAAAGTGGTGAGGCTGGGCCACTGGTATCATGGGATGATTAGGGTTCTAAATATTTCTGAAATAATCGATTCCGGAATCGAATACCTTGGAATCGATGTCAAAGAATCGAACCATCTAAGGAATCGATTCTTTGGAATCATACTAATTTTTCTAATTAATACTGATCGTTATTAACATGTTTGTTCATTAATTAATTAGTATGTCGATAATTAATATTTTACTGGTTAGTAATTAAATTAATAGTAATTACTAATTATCTTTTATTTGTAATTTAAATAGATAAGTTCGGTTCTGGCCCTGAGAAATCGATTCCAGGTTGGAATCGAGTCCAAGAATCGAAAGAATCGAACCTCAGGAATCGATTCCGGAATCAAATCGATTGATTTTTTAGATCCCTAGGGATGATCCACCAGTGCTCTCCAGGTGGGAAAGCTTCGGGATGTCCTCAAAGAGATTTTCTTCGGACATGTTGTTGTTGTCGAGTGCCATTTAGAAGATCCAAGCTCCATAAGGATTCAAGGTGGGGGTGCGGTACCTGGTGACTAGAGTTCTATAAAAGGCAAAAGTCAGAATGAAGCCTCGAATGATAGACGCTGTTTACGATCTATCACTACCTCCACAATTTTATCTTTTATCTTTTATAGAACTTTGAATGCAAAAAACACCTGATGCTGTACCTTCGGACACCATAAGTGCTGTACCTACAGACACGTTCTTGTGGGTGTCTGTAGCTAATCGGCATTTTAGAATCAGGTTTCATTTAACTGAATACATTTTAATAAATGTTAAATTAATTCTATATGGTAATTTATTTGTCAGCGATTATTTTCAAGTGAATTTTAGATGAAAAATCAAATATTTTGTGATCTAAACTACTTTTTTAAATTTATGATTCTACTTGGAATTTAATGTAAAATATGGTGTAAAACCCTAAGCACCCTATCGCATTTAAGTAGGATGATTAAAAAAACATAACATTTCCACTGAAGAAGATTTACTACCAAATTATTATTGTTATTACCACCAAATGCTTGCTAAGTGTCGATCGAATTTGTTTTTTTTTGGATCAGTGAAGTTGTCAGATCAATCAGCATGATTGATGAAACTATTACCTTAATTTCTGATCTGAAAATACCATGCGATTTTTGTGTTTTTGGTAAAAAATCAAGACTTTTATAATTCAACTTCGTTTTAATGATCATTTACGATCTAAAACTACATTACTTTAAGAAATCTATTTTCAATTTTAAAAAGGCTTGAAATAGGTTATTAAAAGGTAATTCATCAATAAAAATGTTCATTCTTAGCTTTTTTCAACTAAAACTTCCCTTTTTAAGGGTGTCCACAGGTACAACTGGGTCTGTCCATAGGTACAACAGGTTGTTGTACCTTTGGACACAAATTTTTCCAAGTTATTATAAATGATTAAAAACCCAATTTTCATGATTTTGACTAATAAAAAATATCTCTCTACTCACAAAGGTTAGGACTATAGGTTGGGCACTTTAAATGGTCAAAATGTGATTTTACCTGTCTTAGAAAAATCCAAACGTGATTTTTGTCCATAGGTACAACACTCTCCCCTAATGTTTAATATTTTCTACTAGTACGTAAGATTCTTCAATAATAATAATCAATAATTAAGATTCCAAAATGGCGTCCTCATTTTTTTCTATTTCATTTATTTCCATTAAAAAAGATAGTGTTTTTATAAAAAAAATCGTCTCTATATATGCAGTTTATGTTATTACCGTGATTCACCTCATAATAAATGAATTTCAAGCCTCCAAAAAAGTCAAGGATTATTTTACTTCCTCCAAAAAAATCCTAAGAATAACACTGGTACCCATTGTGTACTGCAGCATAACTCGTCACCTTAGTATCAAAAACTACTGTCTCCATTCGGCTAACTTCGGGAATCCCGATTCTTGGCGTTTAGATCGTTGGAGAAGATAATTTGATGGGTTTTGATCTTTTCTGCTCGATCAAGTCAGCTCTTACGAACCAAAAAATGAGCTTCTCGAACGATCCGATCGCCAAGAATCGGGATTCCCGAAGTTTGCCGAATGGAGATAATAATTTTTGACACTAAGGTGACAAACTGACATAGGACTTTCAGACCCGCGGATTTATCGAGCCCGTACTCCGAATAAACTCGGAGGGTCTTTCGTGGTTACGGGAATCGAACCAGACACTCTTCAATCCCGAAACTGCATGTTGCCTTGACCACTATGCAACCTGTACATTAGGGTGGAGCGAAAAAAACGAAATTTGAATAATCAAAACGTAATAGCGCGGAAAAGTTGCCATTTGTGGTCAGAAACAAAGTGCTAAAATTTTAGACCGATCAATTAATATCTTTTACCGCCGCAAGAGGGCTGAAGTTTTGAAAAATCGTAAAAAACACGAATTTTTCAGAAAAAAATTTAAAATACACAAATTTACCGAAATATTTTCTAATTGGGCACAATATGTTCATCAATGAGTCATTCAAGTGCCCTTAAAAATTAATTTCCGTGAAATCAAATCTTTTGCCACAGCAAGGGGGGTCAAAATATCGAGAAAATGCAAAAAATTACAATTTAAGGGTAATTTTTACTATTTTAGGATTTTCATATTTTTTACATTATTTTTACTTGCTTCTGGCGTAATTATAAAAGGCACTTTACTGCTTGAAATATTTAGCTCAAAATTATCAATATTTATCCCTCATATCACAACAAATAGGATCTTATACTTAACAGTCATCTTAAACGAAAATGATCCAGAAAATCGTTACAGAGAGATTTAAAATCTAAAAAAGAAAGCATAAAATGTTCATAAAACACATCTATATATATAAAAATCATAAAGCATATCACTAACAACCATTTTCCAACCTACAGAACCTTCTTATGCGAATAAGTGTTGTATGTTCTACACTTTACTTTATGTAACACTAGTACTTTCTGCGAACATCCTCTGTTTTCAGGAATTTTAAGTCAGCCCTATCTATGAAATGAAATATGTTTAAAAATTTGTTAAGGTGGTAACCAAAACAGTTACCTACGTTTATGGAGGAAATATGCAGAAAATTGTAGCACCATGCAAGTTAGTCTTTCACGAATGAGGATTCAACCCGAGTCGCAATAAATTGTTTTAATGATTATTCAAGTTAATTTACCACCATAATTTGCAAAATCAATATGGTATCTATAAACTTGCAATTGCCAACTGATTTTCGTACTTGAAAACACTTTTTATGCTTTCCTTTTTGGATTTTAAACCTATCTGTAACGGTTTTCTAGATAATTTTCATTTAAGATGACTGTTTAGTGCAAAATCCTATTTTTTGTGACATGAGTGATAAATATTGATAAATTTGGGCTAAATATTTCAAGCAGTAAAGTGCCTTATACAATACGTCCGAAGCAGGTAAAAAACAATGTAAAAAATATGAAAATCCTAAAAGAGTTAAAATTACCCCAAAATTGTCATTTTTTGCATTTTCTCGATATTTTGACCCCCTTGCTGTGGCTAAAGATTTTATTTCACGGAAATTAATTTTTAAGGGCACTTGAATGACTCATTAATGAACATATTGTGCCCAATTAGAAAATATTTCGGTAAATTTGGGTATTTTTAATTTTTTTCTGAAAAATACGTGTTTTTTACGATTTTTCAAAACTTTAGCCCTCTTGCGGCGGTAAAAGATATTAATTGATCGGTCTAAAATTTTAGCACTTTGTTTCTGACCACAAATGGCAACTTTTCCGCGCTATTACGTTTTGATTATTCAAATTTCGTTTTTTTTCGCTCCACCCTACTGTACATGTTGATGGAGAAAGTTCAATTCCGTTATTTGTTCCGTTAAATATCGACAAACTGTTTAGATCATTGAAGATTATACATATATCTAATAATTGCAAACCAGTAGAATAAAACATACAAATACATCGATTTAGGGTGGGCCGAAAAAACCTTTTTATTTTATTTTGAAACGCTATACTGTAACAGATAACTAGTCCAGCCCCAACGGGACTGGTGAAGCCTGGACTTTTAGAGATAGCAATTTATTGTTGTGCTTTGATTTTATAAAGGAAATTAGGAGAACAGAAGAGAGCTGGCCTGACAGTGAGGGAAGATTGTAAAATGTTCAAGTTCTTATTGTAAATCATTTATTATATTATATTATTTTATTGTATATATTCTAAATTAAACCTAGTCACAGGAAATTATCCGCGCGCTGTTTATTTAGTTAAAAATTGTAACAATACCGCGGAAAACTTGCCTCTGGGGTAGAGAAGTAAAATGCAACAAAAATTTTTAAAATCGGTTAAAAATTGCAATAGCGCATTGCACCTAAAGTTTGAAAAAAATAGGCTATTTTCATTACTTTTCAAAAAAATAAAATTAAATCAAATATCATTTATAAAAAGTATCTAAAGGCATATAATAGAATGAAAATGTAGAGAAAACATATTTAAATGAAAAAAAGGTGGTATTTTACAATTAATTGGTAGTATAATAACATCTAAAAATTCACGTTTTTACCAGAAATTCACATATTTCGTATGAAACAAAAAAATTATGAAAAAAATTTTTTCATTACTATACTACCTTTCTAGCTATCACTCAGTAACCCCCTTAACAGTTAAAACATTTTTACAGTTCGCTTCGCGATCGGAGCTCGCTCGTTGCACAACAAACCGCATCACTATCTCTCGCCGAAATAAAAACTTATTTTATATTTTGAAACGCTATACCACGGAAAACTTGCCTCTTGAGTAGAGAAGTAAAATGCAACACAAAAATTTTTAAAATCGGTTAAAAATTGCCTTAGTACATTGGTCCTAAAATTTGAAAAAATATGCTATTTTCATAACTCTTAAAAAATCAAATTACTTCTATAAAAAGTATCTAAAGGCATAAATTAGAAGAAAAATGTTAAGAAAAAATATATTCAATGGAAAGAAAGATCTTATTTTACAATATAAGGTTGCACTATAAGGTTACACTTGGCATTTCGCCTTTTTTTCTTCAAAAATCGCATTTTTCGATTGAATGAAAAAGTTATTATTCCTGATGGTGCATAGAATGATTTGTAATAAAATGTAGTCCTTTACTAGGGATGGAAACTCCTAACTGACTTTCTTTTAGAAGCTGAGTTTCTAGCCTTAATTGTTCTTCTAAACCAAACTCCCTCATATATGATCCCTTTAATCTATGATCAAAAGCAAGTTTTCAGAATGAGCAAAAAATGCATTTTGTTTAATCATTGGATCAATGATTTTTAATAACTTTTCTGACAATAATCTAGATGTTTCTATCACTTTAAACACGTGTCCAAGTTAAATTTAGAACCATTTACTTTTCTAAATAAAGAATCATACAGACAAATAAATTTGATTTAATTTGATTTTAATATAAAAGAAACTAAAATCTTCTGTTCATCTGTTGGATTATCAGTACTAAAATACAGTTTATGTTATAATACTGATAAATAATCCAACAGAGGAACATAAGATTCTTTCAAACTACCAAAAGAAGTTAATAACCAGTAAAGGACTACATTTTATTATAAATCAAACTATGTACCATCAGGAAAAATAAATTTTTAATTCAATCGAAAAATACGATTTTTGAAGAAAAAAAAGGCGAAATGCCAAGTATAACCTTATAGTGCAACCTTATATTGTAAAATACCATATTTCTTTTCATTAAATATATTTTTTCTTAACATTTTTCTTCTAATTTATGCCTTTAGATACTTTTTTTGGAAGTAATTTGATTTTTTAAGAGATATGAAAATAGCATATTTTTTTCAAATTTTAGGACCAATGTACTAAGGCAATTTTTAACCGATTTTAAAAATTTTTGTTGCATTTTACTTCTCTACTCAAGAGGCAAGTTTTCCGTGGTATAGCGTTTCAAAATATAAAATAAGTTTTTATTTCGGCGAGAGATAGTGATGCGGTTTGTTGTGCAACGAGCGAGCTCCGATCGCGAAGCGAACTGTAAAAACTGTTTTAACTGTTAAGGGGGTTACTGAGTGATAGCTAGAAAGGTAGTATAGTAATTAAAAATTGTTTTTCATATTTTTTTTGTTTCATACGAAATATGTGAATTTCTGGTAAAAACGTGTATTTTTAGATGTTATTATACTACTAATTAATTGTAAAATACCACCTTTTTTCAATTAAATATGTTTTCTCTACATTTTTATTCTATTATATGCCTTTAGATACTTTTTATAAAAGATATTTGATTTGATATGATTTTTTTGAAAAGTAATAAAAATAGCCTATTTTTTCAAACTTTAGGTGCAATGCGCTATTGCAATTTTTAACCGATTTTAAAAATTTTTGTTGCATTTTACTTCTCTACCCCAGAGGCAAGTTTTCCGCGGTATAGCGTTTCAAAATAAAATAAAAAGTTTTTTTCGGCCCACCCTACGATATGGCAACCAAACAAATTTGGCGACAAAAACAGCTTAGCGATATTTAACGCGACAGGTAACGGAATTGAGCCTGAGAGGCTAAAATAGGTTGGTTGGGCTTGTTTTTGATGCTTTTTGCTGTAGAGAAGTTCAGGCATATAGCACAGCAAAAATAGATATGGACTTTTCTATGAAAGGAGAGAACAAAGAGAAAAGGAATAGCGTTAAAAAATAAGAAGAAAAGAGAAGAAGAAGAGCACAGAACGAATGAGGGGAATAATGCTCATAAGACGTTTTGATTAGCAGAGGCTGGTTGTGGGGAGCCTAGTGGTTAAGGCAATGGCTTCGGGATCGGAGGGTCCCGGGTTCGATTCCCGACACCGCTAAAGACCCACCGAGTATATGCGGAGTACGTGCTAGTTAAATCTGTGGGTCCGAAAGTCCTGTGGATCGTCATGGTGCAGTTTACCACGGGTCCAGGTGTCTGGAGACTATTTCCCTCCCCTTCAGATACATGGAAAAATTGTGGAGGTGGCGATGGATAGTGGCAGCATCTATCATATCATGAGGCAGAAGACGAACTCCTGCCGTTTTATGGGCTTCACTTTCTCAGGAGCCACACCCCCTTTGCCTTGAATCCTTGTGGAGCTTGGGTATTCCAAGTGGCACACGACAACAACATTAGCAGAGGCTCAATGTTAACTAATGTTTTGGCATCCCTTTGGAGAATTTAATAAATACCGAAGATGTTTATTAAAATTGTAATAAGCCATTTTCGCTGGTAACTTTGAATTATCTAATCTGAACTTATGTCGAAAAATGTACTAAGAAAAATAAGTCATACCATAAAGTTAAAGGATAAATGAACTATAATTAGTTGCATAAATAATATTCAGCATAAGTAATATTAGCAAAAGTTGCAAATTAGATGCATATCATGCATAAGATAGGCTCTAAGCACAGACAATAAGAGACAGACCGGTCAATAGGCGGCCCACGACACGAACGCCCTCAACCGGTGGTACCTGCACTAAAACTGTGGTTACAGTTAAGTTTTTAGGTCTGGTAACCATGGAGACGTTTTGCTTTTTGGGAGGACGTGATCCATCGACCACGTGATCACCAGGATCGCGATCCTTGGCGTTCACATAAGCCTATTAAATGTTTTTTTAAAATTAAAAAAAATTCTTTTCTTTGAACAATCGACCACATGATCACCAGGATCGCGATCCTTGGGGTTCACATAAGCCTATTAAATGCTTTTTAAGATAAAAAAATTTATTTTCTTTGAACAAATTTTAAATTTGCTATTATGATAGAAAATTCAAATTAAATCATTAAGATAAAATTAGAAAAACGACGTTTCATTTGCACATTGTTTATTTAAAGATGTTGAAAACAAGAAACAATGTGCAAATGAAACGTCGTTTTTCTAATTTTATCCTATTTTGCACAGTTTGCCAACTATATTTAAATCATTAAGGTTTGTTCATTAACAAAATTTCATGATCGTATATGATGAAAAACTTGATTGTAAAAGTACAAGCTTAAATATAAAGTAATCAAGAATCACACAAGTAAATAATGAATCTAAATTGTTTTATTAAATCTCTTATCTTTCAATAAAAGCAAATATTAGTCATAATCCCTTGGTCCTTTAAGACAAACATGATGTATAAATGAAGTTGCAATCCCCGCGAATCTAAACGAATACATCTTTTGCAAATACTAATCCCAGATCCCAGGCACATTCGAAATGAATTCTTGACAATGAAAATATATAATACTAGTATTTATTGTATTAACGTGAATAATACCGAATCATGCTTAGAAATCAAGTCTAAGAATGCGACACAAAATCCATGTTTACTTTCGAAATCGAATATTGCAAGTTTCGTCAACAAAATTTTTTAAAAAAGATTTCGATTACAAAAATATTAAATAATCGATTAATTTTGGTACCGCTTGTCGGAGGCGACACTTGAGCTCTCTAGATAAGCCCCGCCTAATGACCGGTCTGTCTCTTATTGTCTGTGGCTCTAAGCATACACAAGATTACATGATGTCGCCTGAAGTGCACACATATATTTATTATCGACAAGCATCTTAGTTTTAACTTGCATCTAATCTCCCCTTTTAGAGTTAGAAAAGCTGCATTCAAAAACTTGAAACCTCTTATGTATATTTTATGAAGAATCTTCTGGTACAGTTTCCTGAAACACTAGTGCAGCCCTTCTACCACAAAGTCCGTCGGTACATATCTGTGAAGTGCGCCATATATTCGGCATGGATGCGCTAATAGAAGCACTTAGCGCAGCGGAACAGGACGTCATAATTAATATTGACTTCTCCGCTGCCGGATATAGGTGTCGCGATGATTAGTCCGGCCGAGTCGATGATATTCATTTCATTACACATTCCGGCAATCTGGCAGCGTTATTAACATGCCCGGATCAAAGGGACGCTGTGCTAATGCATGGATATCTGTTTTGCATAAATCGTAATGGGAAGTTCTCCCCTCTGCAAGTTCGACGTTTTGAATTTTCCGAGACTACTTGAGAAATGCTTTTTTGATCTCTTCTCGTTTGGGGTATAAACCGCTGCAAGATCGATGTAAACCTCCCTGATGAGGGATTGAGAATGTGAGATACTAAAAGGATGGGAGATATCCCTGTTAGTTATGTACTAATGCTCCAAATATTAAGGAATATGCTGCTGGCAACAATCGGCTAACATTATGTCACGCGGAGTTACGAGTTGAATTAGATGTGAATAGAGAAGGAGTCTTGATTACACTGGTCAACACACATTTTGGTGCCGGGAATGTTAGAGCTGTTTTTGTGTATATTTTACCTCCTGATTCAGAATATGGCATCCATTTTTGCACGTCAACTCTAGTTTTTAAGATATTCTAAAATTACGTTTTTAAGACTTTTGCTCTATTTTCATACAATATGGTGATATAAAGCTGTCTTAAATAAAAACCTTACTCTCCAAGGCTTTTACTATTTATTTGGGTTCCAATAGATGGTGTATAAAATTTCAGGGCCCTAAGTTAGTTATACAGGGTGTCCCATAAATGTTGGGTCACACTTCTAGGGAGAATAGAAGACACCTAGACGAGTCAGAATCACATAGGATTTGGGGGTCCCAGACCAAATCCCAGGGAGTTAAAAATGGAGCGACACCCCAAAAAAATATTGAAAAATTTAATTTGTAGAAGAACTACTATTGGTAAAAATTTAATTATGGTAATCCTTTCTTTTGATTTTATAATCTGAAAGATCATAGTTGTAAACCCTTAAGTCCAAAGTTTTACGTAAAATCCATCAATAAGTTTTAAAAAGTGGAAAAAGTTCCCTTTTCCTGATATTTATCATATGAAATTTCAGTTTTACATCAGAGGACATCTTATTTGAGGACTTAATTCTGAAAAAATCGATATTTATTCCTTTCAACCACCATTATAGGTATCAGGCGTTTTTGAGCGAAATTGATGGATATTTTCAATCTAGTAAATATAATTATTGTACGTGTAATTCAACTCGGTTGCACGTTAAGTATATCTTATGTCATGTTTTTAAAATTAACAGTACAATCGCAGTAAGATGATTATATAGCTTTGATTTTTCAACCGATTCTGTAATTACAATTTTTATCATTTATATTAATTAAATTAATTGTTTTATAACCACGGCTCAAAATGATTTTTGACTAATTATTACAACAAAGTGGTAGCAGAGCGTGGTTAGTGGAAATTAATAATTTGGTCTAGTTGGTAGCAATCAGCAATAATGATGGATCAATCATCGTCAAACATTGAAATGCTAAACGGAAGAAATTATCTAATTTGGTCCATGAAGATGGAAGCCTTACTGGATGCAAAGGATTTGTTTGAAGACGTGATTGTAAATGATGAGCCCAAGAAAAGAGAGGACCAAGTAATCTGGCAGAGGAAAAATAAGATGGCCTTTGGCATCATCGTTCTTAGCTTAACGGCGGAACAAGCCATAGTCTGGAGAGGATACAGAAAGGCAAGAGAAATTTGGTATGGATTAAAAATCCGATACGAAGGAATGGTTGAGGACAAGAGAACCGACATGATTTTGGAATTGACAAGACTTAAAAAGAATCCCGAAGAGAGCATAGATAGTTACCTAACCAGAGCTGAAGGATTATCTCAACAAGTCTCTCTGCTTGGCAAGGAAGTCACCGAAAGAGAGCTTGTTAGATACATCGTAGAAGGGCTGCCAGTGGAGTACGAACCAATTGTTCTGGCACTGTCAGCAAACAGAGGGATTGGATTTATTAATTTAAGGGAAACACTCTTAAATTTTGAAAAACGAGAAGCAGAAAGAAGTGAGAAATTCCAAGTATTCAGGACTCTTGATAAGACCAGAGAAAAGCTTTGCTTAACCTGTGGAAAGCCTGGACATTTTCAAAGAGATTGCTGGTACAGAAAGTACAAGAAGAATTACAAGTCTGAAAGGGAAAACAAATTTGATAATCACAGGAAAGTTCACTTTAGAGGTGCAAAAGAATCAAGTTTTTCTGTACGGGATATCGCTTTAAAGACTAACCATGACCTCAGAGACAATCACAGAAAGAGTGAATGGAACCAGGATTCAGCCTGCACTTCTTACATGACACCGAATGAGTTCTTTATGGAGGAAGATGATGAGCAAGAACACACGGTGGTATGCGTGGCCGAAGAGGACAGGAATATTGATGAATCGACCAGTCGCGGACAAATTCGGGCTTCTACCACCGGAGATACCGAGAAAAAGGGCACTCAAGAGGAAGAAAAGCTTACAAAAATATTTGATTTAAAAGAGAAGAGAATTTATGAAACTTCCGATGTTGTGTTTGATGAATGGAGCAACGGGTATACTAACGACGAAGAGCAAAAGAAAGAAGTCGACTATATGAAAATAGACTACATAGATCAAGATAATAGCACAGAAATCCCTCAGGTAGAAGAACCCCCAAATACTGTAGCAAGTACCTCTATGAATTCCGAAGACACCACTAGTAATGATACAGCGACTGATGATGAAAATAGTGAAGAAAAGTTTAAGTCTCCAAGACCGATCAGGAATAAAAGACCTGCTAAGTACGATGATTGTATGGTCTATTCAGCAACAGATTTTGTACCAGATTCATATCAACAGGCTATTACTTCTAAGGGTAAAGAACAGTGGAAACAGGCAATGAACGAAGAAATTAATTCCTTGGAAGTAAACAAAGTTTGGGAACCTGGAGAAAGACCAAAGGATAAAATAATTGTTAAAAGCCGTCGAATTTACAGAATTAAAGAATCTCAAATCAAAAAGAAGTATAAATCCAGATTGGTAGCGAAAGGCTATGGACAGAAACAAGGAGTAGATTTTGAAGATAGTTTTAGTCCAGCATTAAAATGGGATTCATTCAGAACTATTTTAACAATAGCAGCATCAAGAAACTCAATTTTAAAATATTATTTTGTAAAAGAAGATTCTGAATTTGGTAATATAAATTTAAGGCATAAGAACACAAAAGAGCTGCATGCTGACGCCATGACAAAACACATACCGGCAGAGGTGTTAGAAAAATTTATGAAGGAACTTAGAATTTCTTAATATTTTGAATTTGGACTGTTTTTAAATATTCGGAATTTTTAAGGAGGTAGAAAATATGGGGGGGATTCGATGGATATTTTCAATCTAGTAAATATAATTATTGTACGTGTAATTAAACTCGGTTGCACGTTAAGTATATCTTATGTCATGTTTTTAAAATTAACAGTACAATCGCAGTAAGATGATTATATAGCTTTGATTTTTCAACCGATTCTGTAATTACAATTTTTATCATTTATATTAATTAAATTAATTGTTTTATAACCACGGCTCAAAATGATTTTTGACTAATTATTACAACAGAAATGACCCTACTATTTGCCTTAAAGTAGGAAATAGGTCTTGTGAGGTCATTTTTATAAGTATAAATAATTTATTCTGTCTAAATAAGTACTAAAAACATATATTATCCAGTGTTATCACAATAGCAAACTCAAAAATATGTTTTTAAAAATTCTGAATGAAAGACCGTTTTTTCCATCTTTAGGACCCTATAGGTACCCTTAGAACTCACTTAGGGCGCTGAAACGTCATACACTATCTATTGGGACCCAAATGAATAGGAAAATTCTTTGAGGGTAAGGTTTTTATTTTTTAAGACATCTTTATATCACCATATGTGAGGCGGAAAGCGAAAAGGGACCTCTTGTCGGCGTTCGTTGAAATAGAGTTATTATTTTTTTATCAATCTGTACAGATTTATGAAGATTTTAAGACCATTATCATCCTTGTAGCTCAAAAAATGACGAATCGCCAGTAATTAAAAGTTTTAATAGAATAAGTGGATTTCGCGAAAAACGACCTTAAACTTTCTAAATGCTACCCTCTCGTTATTTTTCACAGTTAAGGAATGATTCCAACAGCTAAAATTCGGTTCTAAAGCGTCCAAGGATCGATAATCGAGAGAAAAAAAATTCGATAGTTTTGACCTTCTTCCGGTTTTTTGGCTTTTTCTCGAAATCAACTTTGCCGACAAGAGGTCCCTTTTCGCTTTCCGCCTCACATATTGTATGAAAATAGAGCATAAGTTTTAAAAACTTAATTTTAGAATATCTTAAAAACTAGAGCTGATGTGTAAAAATGGATGCCATATTCTGAATCAGGAGGTCTAATATATACAAAAACAGCTTTAATATTCCCGGCACCAAAACAAAAAGTTTTTTCTTGTAGACCAGTGTTATGCCTTGGTTTTGAATGTACGTGTGACGGAATTTTTAATATTATATCTGTAGGAGATGTACTTTTACATCATGCACTGTAAAAAAAATATGGAACCTTGCACAATAAAGTAGTGGAAATAAATAACCACCATATCATTAAGAGACGTTACACCGCGACACGGATGGAGGTTCCACTTAGACTAGGAAAAAGATCCCACTGTGACTTTGAGGGACGTCCCACGGTAAGACCATAATAACGTTATAATTGCGTAACGTTCCATATTTTTTATAGTGTGGGATGTTTATGAACTATGTATATCCATATCCATATCATGAGTTAGTTATGAGCGATGAGTTAGTTATAATCCATCGCTCTCATCTCATAATTTTGGCTAATTATACATCGATATAGCATAGTTCATCTTTGTCGCGTTGTACCTGTAATAAGAATCAGAAGCAGATATCAGAAGAAATTCATAAATGAAGAACTTCTTCTAACCAGGTAGCACAAAAACATCGGCCAAAATCGTTCTGGCAATATTAGCTTTTGCCAAAACGCCAGTAACGACAACATTGCTCATTATTGAGTTTGCCTTTCTCAGACGATGCTTAACAAAACAAAAGGGGGGGAATTAATATTCATTTTTCTAGTTAACTTATAAATGTTATGATATGTAGTTTTATTTGTAGTAGATAATGATATGTAGTGTTATTTAGAATGTTTTAAATCTTTTCATATATTAAAAGTCCCTCAGAATGTCCGACATTTCTTGATACTGCCAAAATTTTTGAAACACTGATGGATGTTCATGTGCTATCTGGATTATCATTTCAGACAAGCGACTGCATCAGTTACATATAGATCAGAAGCGATGAGTCAGAAGTCTTTCATACGCAGTGCATTTCAATTTATTTCAACATAATCACTTTAACAACTCACAGAAACGAAATTCGTTCTCTTCCATCCCTCCTCTCTAAAACACTCCAATCAAACAAACCCCTGAAAAAGAAGCATTCTAATCTCGTCTGGACCCAGGTATAGCCCCTCTCCGATGTTCCCCCAGAGACCCCCACCCCCTCTCGGAACTTTAAAACTCCAAACAAATCGCTTGCCGCCACCTTCAGAGAGGATTTAAAACAAATTTGTCTTCCCCAAAACAAAACTCTGATTCATCGAAGGGTGTTGCACGCGGAACCATATGGCAGACGATAATCACTTTGAAATTTAATGGGGAGCGCACTTCACTTTAAAACGAACGCGACGAAAGCCAAACCACCCCCTGTAGAACGTTTTTAAAAATTCCAACCCCCCTCCAGAGGGACGCAGTAGCCGGACTCCTGTCTTCTGTCAGGGACTTTCTCATTCATCAAACAGGGAGGGGTTTTGTAAATCTCCGGATTTTTTTCCTCCCGGATTAATCCGGCCGGGAGTGGACCCATCCCGGATTGGAGGAACTCAAGGTGCTCCCCAACAGGTGATGGATGAATCCGGGAAATATTCGAACGTTTTTTTTTTGTTCTGTATTCCTCGGGGTCATTTGTTTTCGTTTGTAGAGTGGGGAGCTTATGGTGTAATACATGAGAGTGATGATGAGGGTCTGGTTTTCGTAAAGTCATCGGCAGGATGCTGTGTTGTGTCATCAACGGGGAAGTCGGGAATTGAAATTGGACATTTGTCTTGAACACACTCACAATTGAATAATCCATCCATTTTGTTAAAAGATTAGGTTTACACAAGGCTGACAAAAGGAACAAAATAATCAGCAAGGTCTCTCTCTCTCTAAAACAATATTACAAAGTAGATGGTGCAATTAAGTTACGGAACGCAATTACTAACCAAAGTATTTAAATTCGTTCCGGAACAAAATAAGAATCGTGTATTATTGTATAGCATTGAATTTGATGGAGTATTGAATTTTATTTTTTTAAATGGTTGTATGAGGTGTGCATCATGTGGATTAGGGAAATCAAAGAGAGAAAAAAATAATATTTATTTCCACATTTTAAAATTTTCTTGTGGTTTTAACTTGTGATTGACTTAAAACCTCAAATGCATTTATTTCTGCAGTTGAATCAGTTTTTAGGCTTATCATTCAGGCACAAATCGTAAAAATGGGCTTGAGTTGGGCAATGAACTCAATGGGACTTTCTTCCAGCTCTTAGTTCTGGAGCACTAAGCTCATTCCACAGGAATGAGGAAGTTGCATGATTTTTTTTTAATTTTTTAATCGATTCCTCTTGCAAAAATAAGCAACTACCCAAAATTTGAGGCCGATCGAGAAATTTTTTGATTGCCAAAAAAATTAACAAAAATCCCCTTTTTAAAAGAGCGCGAAAACGCCAAGAGTTTGGATGTGACGTCATCTTATACTAAACATTGTTGTAAAGCAATGGAGTTGATGGTATTATTGTTGACGTCATCTTATAGTTTAAACAATAAACGTTTTCAGTCACGTGTTTTTTTCTCGACTTTTAAATTAAAATATTTAATTACCTGTACATTTTTTTGAAAAACTGACTAGATATTTGATTTTACCATACAAAAAACCATACGGAACACTTGTTTGTTTTTGAAAATCTGACACATGCAACTTCCTTATTAGGGGGTCAGGTGAAAACAATATACTTAGGGTTGGAAGTTTTTGTTAAGACACCATTGTTATTGATGCAAATCTTTTCTAGTTTTATTGTTTCATTTTTAAAAAATTTCTATGCTGGGAAAATTATTGCTTTAAACTTTTTATTATCCTATGCATGCACTTCGGCCCCACAAGTCTTGGAATATTTTAAAACATTAAACTCTACAGGTCTGTCCTATCAGATATACACCTTTTAAGGTGTAATAAATTCAAGTTTTTTTTCAGTTGGGCGCTAAATCTGATATTTTTGCACATTCATAGCAAAACAAGTCTTCAAAACATTATGAGGAAAGGAGTTAGGGGTCACATTTAAAGAATCAATGAGCGTTGATTCGCCAGTAGCGAATAACGATTTCGTCCAAAAAAATTGAACTTAAAATAAAAAAATATAATTCAAAATACTAAGAAAAATCCCATTTTAAAATCTTTAAAAGTTTCTGAAGAAAACTTCTGAGCGTCCACCTGATAATGTTTTACACTGATGTCCATCATCACCATCAAGAGCATTGGAGGGGAGCTTTCCTATGGGAAATCAATGCATTGGGGGAGAGGAAGGCTCAGATAAGGGGAGATTGACGACTGCAGAAAAGTTTTGACAGAGTTGGTATGGCTTCTGTCGGGAGAGAGAGACCTTTTTTTCTGTTTCTAAAAGAGAGAGCGAACAGGTTGATGGTGTTATGATGTCAATTGTTTTAACACTTTCAGTCCTTGGCAGCTCTGAAATTTCTCTTAAGGCTCATTTACACTGTTTCACTGTTCATCTCGAGTGATTCACTGGTGGGAATTACAAGTGTGTAGATACATTGTTAAAAAAGACAGTTCATCCTTTATCCAATTTGTAGTGAAAGGTTGGGCTGTTTCACCACAAACTGGGTTAAATTTAGTTGCAACCTTTAGTGTTAATATGGAGCTAGTGAATGAGACTATTGTAATTATTTGTTTAAAGTTGTTAATTTTGTTTAATAATTTGCAACATTGTGACAAAGTATATATGATGTTAAATGATTTGAATTTGGTTTTGAGTTTTAGGATTGGTAGTTTAAAGTTAGAAATTAATAGTGATGTGCGATAGTCTTATTTTAATGTAACTTTTATCTAAATTATATATAATTAAAACAATTTTATATTTTAAAAATTACTGGTCTTATTGAATTTTTCATCCGGAGACTCAAATAATTCTGTCGCTTTGCTGTGGGACATCTCTTGGAAAAGTGACACTATAGTTCGGTAACAGGTTTCACCAAGTTTTCCGTGCTTTCACTAGTGAAAGCATCGAAAACTTGGTGAAACCTATTACCGAACTATAGGTTGCAACTAAATTTAACCCAGTTTGTTGTGAAAGGTTGAACTTTTTTTAACAGTGTAGAAAATTGGAGGAGTAAAGAGTTAAACGCCAATTTACGCTTTACATTTTCTATGATTCCTTCTTAATGAACATAAAAAGTGTAAAAAGTTATGTTGACATCACTTTGTTCATTAAAAAGGAATCCTCCAAAGTGAAAAACCTAAATTGGCGTTTAACTCTTCGCTTCCTCAATTCTCTTCGCTTCTTCCTGAGTGATTTCCACGAGGGAATCACTCAGGATGAACAGTGAAACAGTTTAAATGAGCCATAAAATTCAAGGTAATTCTCGGACAGTCAAGGATTGAAAGGGTTAATGCAAGAAGCTTGCACATACAGCACACCAACCCTCTTTTGTGGCACAATAAGAGTCTTGGAAGATTCTAAAAATTAAGTGATTAAAGAAATTTAAATTTATTTTTAGTTAAACCTTCAATGGATTTGAAAGAAAATCCACCAATGGAAAAATTTGAACTGTTTACTGGCGGGCAAGAACTTGTGGTCAGAAGCTTGTGGTAACTCTCTTCATAAAATTGATTTTACTTCTCTTGTTACACCGTACTTTCATAAGAACTGAGCTGGTGAATCCTTCCTTTAAATAAACACTATAGAGACATTAACCCCCTAATAGCACAGCTGATACTAAATAAGTCAAGGATACGCAATTGCAACTAAATGTAAACGAAATTTGGCCATACATGAAAAAAATTTGAGAAATTTGAATGTTTTTGCTTGCTTTGGGGCCCCAGAACCAATATTAACCCATTAAGGACGACTTTAAAATAATGAAAATAAATAACTTTTTATTTTATATTTTGTTCATTTGGACCGAATATAGTAAGAAATGCCCATTTTCAGATTTTAAAAAAAATAATTTTTATGATTTTTTAACTGGCAACTTTTCTTGCCAACCGTCCTTAGTGGGGTCCAAACTCTGACAAATGAAAAGTCGAAAAAACTAATTAGAATGTTTACGATTTTGATTATAAAATGTTTTCATACATAATTTAAAGAAATAATACATAAATAAAAGTGAATGGGTACTAAATTGTTAATAGGGGGTCCAAGAAAGGGTATTTCACCCCTCCTGAATAGGGCCAGTTCAGTTCAAATATTGATATTCACCTATTTTCAGGCTTTAAGAATAGCCGAACTAGTACTTTTTTAAGTCGGAATGGTCGGAACCCTTTGATTTTTGTACTTTAGCTAGCTTCCAGGTTAAAAAAGGTTTATTTATATCTCCCAGTCTGGAACATAGGGACTTTTTTACCTGCTAGAGTCTTATATATTCTCAACTTTCATTTTTTTTGGATACCTTTGGTTATATGTATATAATTTTTTTGCCTTCCGAAGCCTTTTCTCTTATTGGAATTCTACGTTCTTTTTAGTCATTCTCTATCAAAAAGTCAACATAATTACAGTATTCATCTTTATGGCTCCAGATTTCGCATATTCCCCCCAGAAAATGTTAAATATTACTCATTAACTCGATAAAAACTAGGTATTAGCCCATTCAAAATGGGTTAAATTACTCCAGTGATATTTTATTTTATTTTTTGACTACTGTAAATTTCCAGAAACCCCTTTCAAGGAAAATAAATGTATCCAGAAATGATTTATTATGTGATTGAACCAATAAATCTGTTAGGAATCGGTAAAAATCTAAAATCTATTTAAAAACACTAAAATTATGATCCAATGGAAACATTTCATCATGCTAAAGTATCAATAAGATCTACATATATGATAAGAACAAAAAAAGCATTAAAAATAATTAATTTACAAAAGCTTCTTATGAGTAACTCGTAAAAGTTTTGACCACACATCAGACGATTGGCAACAAAAGTTGCCAGTAGAAGAAAACCCTTGCTATTGGCAATTTAAATACCCCCATTCCAACTGTAATTGGTAATAATATTTAGAATGGGATCTTGTGAATATGCTTCAATAGAAACAAGTCATAAAAATAACCAAAACATTAGATTATTTTGGCGTTTTCCAAATGATCTCCCAGCTATCTCCAAAATGTAGTGAAACGCTCTCATTCTAACAGCGATTTTACCCCCAAAACGGCATGGCAGGTATAAATTTCTATTTTTATCTGAATAAATACATTCTTTAGAAGCTGTTGTCATGCATTTAAACTTTTAATGTCCTCTATTAGAGTCAGTAAAAAATGAAATGTCCCTTGGCAAATTTTGTTGCCAACCGTCCTTAATGGGTTAATGCGGTGAATACCCATTATGTTTAATAAACTACAATTCATATCAACTGAATCAATAACAGAGAGTAAAGGGAAAAATACAAAATGATTTTCCCCATTTAGAGAGAAATTCCAAAATTTCCACATCATTAATAACACTGATAAATTGCGACAATACACAGAGAAAAAAATCATGTTCATTCTTCATCCACCATCACACACTATACTCGGAGCACTCAAACGACTTTTAAAAGTAGCACTTTACCCTCATCCCAATCATTCATTAAAATATTTCTCCCCTGATGTATGATGTTAATTCAAAGTTTACCCCAACTCTTCTGACCATCCATTACAAGAAGCTTATTCGCGGAACTTCCGCACGCCATGTTCGGAACACAATTAGCCGGCTTTTGTAAAAATGCCGAAGAATCCTGTCTTTTTAACGGGGTATGAAACGGAAGATCATTTTTCTCGGTGTCCATTAACAAAATATGCTAAATTAATCCCGCAGTATTTAACAAAACCTTTTTTCGAAGATTAATTAACTGCTAAAACTAAACATTATTCCAATTAATATTATTCGTGTGAATTACCTTGATTATGGAGACTATACTCGTCCTGCTTCGTCTATTATATTATTTTTTTAGCTAAATTTTTTTGGTTGGTGGTGTGTGTTCGTTCTAAAATTAACTGGATTTTTTTTGGAGAGGGACTGAGAGAAATTAATGAGCGTCTAAAGTCTGTGTTTTTTTTATTTCTGTTAACTAATTAATTTTTTTCTGTGAGGTGTGATTGAGGAGGGTTTTTTTCTGATTAACTAAAAGGAAAACACCTTGCGTGAGGTACTATTTGGAGGAAGGATTACTGAAGGATACTGATTTAACTCCTTCTTTCTTATCTAAATAATATTTTCTTCCTTCATCTTGGATTTACAAAAAAATTCGTTTCAGTTCAGACACATCTTCAGATAGGCTGTGGGGAGCCTAGTGGTTAAGGCAGGGGTTCTCAAACTTTTTCAGCCGCGGCACCCCTAGCAAGCTAAAAAAAATTTGAGGCACCCCCCCAGAAAAAAGGTTAACATTTTTGGGGAAAAAAGTGTCCACATAAGTCTCCAGCAGTGTATTATGAAATTTATTTCAGGAGGGGCCCAAAATTAGCCCTCAACCCTTCCAATGTAGTATCTTTCAGTTTTTTAAGGCAGAATTTGTGTTATAAAAGTACAAGATAGGTTGTAAAAAAGCTCGAAGTATCAAAGGGGGTCTGGGGGTTCTCCCCCAGAAAATTTTTTGAAAGTTGACTGTAAAAGACAGGTTTTTAAGTAATTTTAGCACACCTATTCCAAAATTTAGATTTACATTTTTTTGTTACTTCTGTACAACTGCAGTTTCGCCAAATGAATAAGAAAATAGGTATGCATTTGTCCCTTTTTCCGGGAAAAGCAGTGTTTTTGATCATTTATTTTGTGTAAGTTATAAAAAAAGATATTTGGCATTGTACGAACGCAAGAATAAAAGGCAAAAAAGATTGACAAAATTGGATAATATTCATTGTTTTCACCCCCCATAAGCAGTTAAGGAGATTTGTTCCATATTTAAAATTTTGTAATATTTTGCTACTTTTCTTGGTTATTGGTGCGGCACCCCTGGCATACCCTCGCGGCACCCCAGGGTGCCGCGGCACACAGTTTGAGAACCTCTGGGTTAAGGCATCGGCCTTGGGATCGGAGGGTCCCGGGTTCGATTCCCGACACCGCTGAAGACCCATCGAGTATATGCGGAGTACGTGCTCGTTAAATCTGTGAGTCCGAAAGTCCTGAGGTCGGTCATGGCGCAGTTTACCTTGGGTCCAGGTGTCTGGAGAGACTATTTCCCTCCCCTTCAGATGCATGGCAAAATTGTGGAGGTGGTGATAGATAGTGGCAGCATCTATCATCTCATGAGGCAGAAGTCGGACTCCTGCCATTTATGGGCCTCACTTTCTCAGGAGCCGCTCCCCTTTTGCCTTGAATCCTTGTGGAGCTTGGGTATTCCAAGTGGCACACGACAACAACAACAACACCTTCAGATGCTGAGAATCGTGCTCTGGAAAAAATAATCTTCATTTAAATGGGTCACACAGAATACTGTGTATAATGAAAATTGCTACAAATGTGCTGGAAATTACCAGAGAATATTTTATTGTTATTTGCGGGTTTTTTTCAATTAATGTATAGCTGCAGTTACGAACAAATACCAAAACATATCAGATTCCAAACAAGCATGTGCTAACATAATCTCGAACTACTACTGAACCACTTTTTAGATATTGATATGATTTTAAGGTTTTAATGTTAGAGAAATTAAAAAATTAAAATTTCTACTACTTTTATCGAATAACCATTTTTTGCTAATTATTTTTTTAATAATTTTTTCTACTGTCCTTTCGAATCTTAAAGTTTTAAATGTTAATCAGAGTGAAATAAAAAACAGTTATCTGATGTGAAAGCTATCTGAGATTTTGTTCTTTAAATACCAAAAAAGATAAACAAAAACTTATTTTCAGTCGTGTTTTGTTTTTTTCTATAACCCTAAAAAGGTTTTTTTAATTAACTGAATTAATATATACTAAATAATTGAAATGATTTTTCATTATTCACTACAAAGTCTTGCTCTAAACCCAAAATTATTTAGTTGAAATCCAAAAGTTAAATTTAGAATTATTTATAATATTAGAAGGAATTGTAAGGAATATCGCAGACAAATAATTTTAACCAGTTTTGGGAGAAAGTAATTCAAATTAAATCTTCAGATATTTTTAAACCTACTCTTGAAAAGGACACAATTTTACTTATACCTTGTGTGGAGTACATAAAAAGGTACCAAAGGACTAAAATCCCTAAAACAACCCAATGTTTTAGAGAAAATCTCAACAGAGAATGGTATAGCATCATATCCGATTGCGATAAAAAGGTTCAAGGGACACGTGAACATGGTTATTTGGATATGTTTGCATACTAAGAAGATTGAAATATCCATTGTGCATGCATGCATGTACCATGGATGGAAATAATTTGGACACTTTTTTATATGAGATCACTTTTATTTAAATTGTCGAAAGGGTACAGTTTACTGGGTACTTTTTATCTACTCCATGCAAGGAATTTTTCTGTGCAGATTTCGAGTAAACTTGTTGAAGCACCCTGTATGCAGCAACAATATACCAAATAAGCTCCTTTAAAATCACCGGGTGAATCACGTTTACATCCCCGCACCGAAACAAACCCCTCTCAATTTCAATTCCAACTAACATACCCCATTCAAAAGCATGCCTCCCTTATTTACCAGGCTAAAAAGTAGGTCACCAATAACAAATCTCTTCAAATATGCATCATGTGATTGGATGATGATCCTCCCTCGCATGGGGAAAGGAGATACCGCACCATCTTTTCAAATGAATTTTATATGGGGGAAAATCTACTATTGCACAGAGTGGTCAATTTCAACTCCCGCTGTAGCCTGGTCAAAATGATCGGTTTTATTGCGGTTATTGTATATTCCATGAATTTGTAAGGTGAAGCTTGCTCTGGAGGCGATCTAGGAGCGATAAAAATGCATTACTGTCTGTTCTTATCTGAGAGCGTTACAATGGGGGATTTCTTTTTATGTTATGAGCTCGATCACACCAGGAAAAATCGCGCGTGAGATTGATGATGGTAAGTACCGATATGCAAATTGTAGATCGGGGGGGTAAGCATGGCAGTGTATTTTTTAAATTATTAAATTTGTTTTCACATATGGGTTGGTTGGTAAAACTTGCATTTATCATACATCATTCTGTGAACACATTTATTCCAGAGAGGAATTTGACCCAGTTTCTCAGCGTCAAAAGAATTTTATGTTATGCACCCCTCAATTTGTAACGGTAAGCTTGAATAGTAGATATTAGCATAGTTTTTAAAAAATATGTTCTGAGTTCAATTTTAATAATGTTTCAAAAATCTTTCAACCAAAAATTTTCCTAGTTGAGTGTGAAAGCTTTTATGATTCACACTCAAGGGATTTTAATATATTGACCACTCTGGTCTACTATAAAGGAAGATTTGAAAGGGGACCTCTCTTTGTTTTCAGTTAAGGGATTCATACTTTCGATTAAATTCAAATATTGATGATGTATGGGATATTTAAAACCGTAGATTGGGTAATAAAGAAATTGAAGGGGTTAAACTATTACACCCCTTACTCACATTTCCTTCTGTCATCCACTTCGTCTAAATACGAGATATAACTGAAATTGCAGACGTTTTCCCCTTGTATTTTCAATATAAAATCCCTTTTCAGCAAAAAAAAAGAATACCCACGTTTTCTTCTAAAGTGTTCTGCTCTTCCGCCGCTAAAATCAGGTGGAAATTTATTTATGGCCGCCTTGCCTTATCTCCTCCATCATTAAATTATTAATCTTTTCAGCTCACTTCATCATTTTTTGCGCTAAAAACTCCATTTTTATTTCGTCTTTCATTTTGCACGTGACATAAACGACATTTTCCGTCGCTTTAAAAGTTCGAAAAGCATCTCTTTTTTTTAACGTCATTCTCCTCCGCTCTAATTCCCCACCAAACGATATATTTTTCTTTTCTGTTTTGTTTTACAGCCAATTTAGTCGGGATTTTGGAGCATGTGTTTTGACGATGTCCCTCCCATGAAAAAAAAACCTCCATCACTTCTGGGTGAAGGTTAGCGTGATGAGCTATTACCAAAAGTTGGCTTGAGTGGTTTTTGGGAAGAGTGATTTTTTGGCGGGAAAACACATCAGCGTTCGTGTCATTAATGATGCCTTTATCGCTTAAATCGGGACTATTATGCTGTCCATTACTAGTCCCGTTTTTTCCTCCTTTTTTGAGGTTGGTGTGGAACCTCTGTCCACGTCATCTGTGTTCTTATCTAAATTATTTAAGTACCTAAACTCCATTAGAAGTCTAATGAAAAGCGTCCCGTGCAGGTAATGTTTCTTAAGTTTTCAAAGAAATTTGGAAATAATTACCTGCTTGAATTTTTCAGTTCTAGTAGCCCATAATTATGATAGTTTTCATTGACTACCCAAGGTACCTATTTTATGAGAGATAGTCCGTAGAAATCTTTCACAACGGAACAATTTCCTACAAATAGTTAAAGTTGCCTCCCAAGCGCTTGTACAAAATATCTCAGTATTTAAATTGGTTAGAATGGGATTTTCAAAACATAAATTTTAGATGAAGACGCGTTTTTCCATTCTTCTAAGAAAGTAATTCTATGCGTTTATTTGCTGCATAAAGTTTAGTAACGAAGAAAAATTCAGTAAATTGATTTTGAAATATTTTTTTCACTTTTTTTATTTTTTCAAATGAACTATTGTATTTTTCAAGCCAAGCATTAGTTCAATAGCAGTATAACAAAGTTCTAAACGAAACACTATAACGGGTTTATTCAAAGTTCTTGAGAACACCATCTAACTACACGAATGGACAAATTTTAAATTTAAAGCAGATCGGAAAGAGTTCTTATATTCTCCGTCATCAAGTTTTAATCAGAAAGGTGTCCTCAGGTCATGAAAGAAGAAATCCAACACCCCTCAGACGAGAATTATCGAACCGAAAGGCGGGAGGATCTCGAGAATTCATAGAACCACTCAACGATAAGAAATTCTTTTTTCCCCTTTATGCATATTCTGTCCTCAAAAGTTTCTTTTCATAGAATAATCGTGCCCACCCCTCGAAATATGGAACGTGTAAAGATTTTTCTGGGGGGTCTTTAAAAGGGTCTTTGTCCCCCTTCTGAATGGCTCCTCACGTGATCGTTGCAGGCGAGGGGGTGTTGCCATTAAAGTTTGGAGCCCTATCGCGCGCCTTTTCTTTTCTTGGTTTTCTTCTTCCTTGTGCATATCAATGGAATGGTTTTCCTTCTTCCATTTTTTTTATTATTTTCGATTTTTTTTCTTTCGTTTGAAATGGATTTTTTAGGGTATGGTGTGAAATGGTTTCGCTCGAGGGTTTTTTATATGGGCTTGCTTGATCTAGAACGCATGTTCCCTGGAATAAGACGTCTGTTAAGAGGCCCAATTGAAGACGGGGATGTCAATAAATGTGCGAAGTGAATGTAGAAGCGCTAGTGTAATAAATTCCGAAGGAAAATGTAGAGAGAAATCTATTACCACCAGTAAGCAGCAACGATAATAATCGATATTTTCAAGGATATTAACCTATATTATTTCGTCGACGACTATAAATCATCGAAAAATCAGACGATATTGATGAATATCGAGTTCAAATTTGGAAAAAAAACTATTACTCTAAAACTATCTGTAGAGTAAAGAACTAAATAATATGCAGATCAAGTTAGTTAAAAAAAGCATTTTTAACATTGTACGAAGAATGAAAAAAAATTTTGAAGTTAAAAAGCCTTCCTCTCCCCTCCCTTCCCTCCTTTTTCAAATCCAAAGAACGGAGGTTCATGAAGTCTGAATTCCTCCTTAGCGACACAAAAGTCACAGTGATGTCACTGTCAGTAGCGGATTTCTAAATAGGCTAGCTAGGCTATAGCCTACGGCGGCAAATTTTAGTAGGCGGCAAATTTTTGATAGCAGAATTTTTTTCTGAATAAAAAAGGAGAAGAAAAAGGAAACACTAAAAATAAGCGGAGAACGTCCATCCAGAAAAGCAATTCTGTGGTTTACAAGGAACTGTTTTTTGTTGCCTAAAGGGTCTCAAAATGAGCTAAAACACTACTTTAAGGGGCAATTTTCCAGAAAATTTCTGGGGGAGAACCCCCAATCCCCCTCTCAAATTTTGGTATCTGAAGTGTTTTCCCTTGAAAATTAGGCCACCTACAAGAAACTTTTCCCTTTTGGTGCTCTCTCCATAGAGTTTGAAAAGTGTAGATAAACACAAGTTTGAGGGAAGTTTCCAAAATCATATCCTGGGAGAGGACCTCCGGCCCTTGTTGACGTTTTTTATAAATTTTTCCCCTAGAAAATTCTGGGGTTTTCAAAGAACTGAAGGGTCTCAAAATCATCTGAAACACTACTTTAAGAGGCAAGTTTTCAAAATTTTTCTGGGGGAGGACTCCCAGACCCCCTTGGTAACTGTAACTCTATAATTACAACTTTATTTTATATTAAGTTCGCCCAAATGCAAAAATTATACCATAAAATATGTATCCGAAACTCGGATGAGGCGTTCCAAAACTAGTTAAAAAATTGGGGTATTTTAACTTAAATTTCCAAAAATTTTCTGGGGGAGGACCCCCAGACCCCCCTTTTAGAAGTCTTTCCCATATTAAGATCATAAGGAAGATTAAATTTAATTATGAATATTCATAGCCCCCAAAAAACAAATCCTGGATCCACCCTTGTCACCCCCCCCCCAAAAAAATAAGAAACCAAAAGTCAAGTACGCCGTGGATACAAACCCACTTAAAATCTTTGACCCCCAACCGAAAACTGAAATGACACCCCTGTTTAGTTTTGTAAGAGGTATTGCATATAGGCGGCAAATTTTGGTTCAGCCTATAGGCGGCACATTTGGAAATCCGCCACTGGTGACTGTAACGTCTCACTTTTGTCACGTCTCTTATGACCAAAATGCAACTCAACTTGGAAGTCACACAAGTATTGAGTGACAACTGAACAATGTCACAGGGAAGTCTTCAAGAGACCTCCAATAACTGCACCTTTTCAGCAACATCACAGTGAAGTCCCAATAAGTGATCACATATTGGTCACGAAATCCACTGACTTCACGTTCTTACTCGTGACTTCAACCTCACCGTCACACAGGAGTTACAAATTGGTCACCTGGTTGTTATTGCTACCATGCATAGTCTGTAAATGTGTTTGTGAAAATATTTATTTTTAAGGTCAAATAAATCACTGCTGCGATACTTCATCCATGAGTGATTTTTGCATCATTATCCTTAAATACACAAAATTCAATTAATATCTCCTTAAAATCTCAAAATATAAATACCACCCCACCATCTTTTATCCCTAACATTTCCCTCACGGGGAAGAAAAACACATAGACTACTCAAAAAAATCCCCACTCTTGCAGAAGAAGCACCCCCCTCATACTGCATAATATTACTTCTATATAAACCCCCTACCTGTGTATGTACGCCCCTCAGAGACCTTATAATTCGGTATTGACCCGGGTGTTCTAAACGAGAAGGATGGGTGAGGTTGAGTTGTTTGTTTCTGTTTTTATGGAGGAGGGGAGAGCGGGATTGCGCAGACCCCTCGTTCTTATTTGGAATCTTTTGAGGGGTGGGGGTGTAATCTTTGAGGTAGAGATGAGACTACTTCTATACGGATGATAGTCATTATGCAAAAGGTTTGTTGGGCAGAGGGAATGATAATATTTGTGATTTTTCTCCATTTCTATTACTGTAACTACATCATTCAATTTTGGATCTATCTTTTAACCTTCTCGCTTTCTCCATTTTCACCCACTATTTTTCTCTAATTTTTCATTACCGTCTCTTTTTTTAATTTCTCCAGCCAAAAAATCTGCAAAATTGCTTTAAAAAACGTCTGAAGTGCAGTTTTCTTGAAGTCTAAAGTTATTTTGTAGCAATTAGACTTTGCAACCATTCTAAAGACATTTAGCAATCTTAAAAAAAATGCAGATTTTCTAAAGAAACTGCAGACAAAGTGTTTGAATTCCTAAATAATTTTGCAGATTTTTTTGGTTCGGTCTAAACATTTTAGAATTATCTTCAACTCTCTAATCTTTTAATTGTGTGTATTCTCTTCATTCTTTCTTTCGCAGCTTTCATGGCTGTTCATTCTTCCTCCAAAGTTTATAAACTGATCTATTTAAATATAGTTATGTTTATAATATCAATAAAGTTTTGGTGGTACTTAAATATTCAGTGTTGATACTTTTAGAGACAGTGAACGACATTGCATCAATTGCAGTCGGCTGGACTAGTAATAATTGCCGTCCGCTCTCTCGCGTTACCTTCCTATACCATGCTGATGAGTCCTAACAAGGACGAAACCGGTCCACGGTGGGAGGTGACGCTTGAGATTGGTGATAGTTTACACTTATTGCACCAATGTACTATGTTAAGGACATAAGAGGTAATATATGCTCCCCTCTGATATAAAATGAATACATCCATTAATACCACATCGCTAATTGTTCGTTACCACCTTCGTAATAAAATTCCCAAATCGACATCGACACTACCAACCATACACATCGACATCAACTATCCTACAAGTCTTCGAATCACAACCTCTTTCCCATTAGCGCCCCTGATGAGCGACGTTCATCCAACATTTCCAGCTTGTAAACACCCCCGAATGCCCGACAGGTACCCGTTACCTGCAACCGTAACGGTCACCGTCCCAGTAATAATTACCGGGGATTTCCCGTTGCCACCACCCCGGAATTAATTCCCGTCTGCGGTAACGAACCGTTCAGCTGGTCGTATTTTTGAAACGGGAGCGGCTCCCGTTGGAAATTGGATTCCTGGGATTAGGAGCGCGATTCTCGGGATTTGGGAGAATCCGGAATGTTGTTGGGATTCCGTATGTTGTGTGTGTGGGGGGGGGGTTGTGTTTGTAGTTGAAGGGTTTTCGGTTCTAGTCTTAAAATTTTAGAGTTGATATTGAGCAGGTTGGGTAGTGGTGCTTGGAAATAGTGGTTGTGGTGTTATTTTAGTGAAGGTTTTGTGTATTATTCTCTTTATATGCATATTGGTGTTCGTGGATTAGGTGTAAGAAACACTAGAGCTGGAATAATTCTGCAGAGGTGATTAAGTGTGAAAGCAAGGTTGTAATAGTTACCACTTTAGTAGATATATTTTTACACCAGAAATGATGTCAAATTGAAGTGCTTTACTTTGAATTTTATTGAAATGTATTCTCGCTTGAGACTGGATTTACCGTTTCGTGTTTATACTTGTGGCACACTCATTTTTGTAGTAGATTGTTTCTGAAATTATAGTTGAACACTTTTACAGTAGTTATTACATTCAGTTTACGGAGATATCCTAAAGATGTTTCACTGAATAGTTAGGTTTCTGATGAAATCCATTTCCGCAACTGAAGGAGATGCTTTATTATCATTGTTGCATGTTTTCTTTCTTTAATATGTAAATTCCTTTGACATTTCTTTGAAAGGGAATATGACAGATTGAATAATATGGAACGAGAGAATGAAGGGGAACTAATTATTTATTGAAAAGAAGATAATAAGGATTTTATACAAAACCACTTTAAAAGAAATTTATTTAACTTCATAATTAATATCGACGACCCGGATTTATATATTTCTCTCAATCGAAGCAAACTATTTCTAATCACCTTTTTCCAGCTTATTGACACTATTTATTTACACATTTCTTAAGTTGTTTTAATTTCTTTTAATTTATGTTGTTTTTGATGTAAAGTTAATTCTCAGTCACCTGAACGGGATTTGTCAATTTTCCACATGGCGTCGAAGCATTTTTTCCTTGGGTTCTGTAAATATTTTTTGTAGTAAATTAACTTATTATTATTAAAAGGTATAATTAGATGTGTAGTGAGATGAAGCCAGTTTAAGTTGATAAGTTAAATAAGAAAATTTAAAGGGGTGAAATATAAGAAATTGGGAAACAAATATCACATAACAAAATGAGAAGAGTGAATAAGATATAAAGAGAAGGAATGGTAAGGACAGGACAGGGGAAGAGAAGAAAAGAATATTGATAGAGAGAAGAAGGAGAAAGAAAAGTTGAAAAGATGGAGAGAATAAGAAATGAATTTGTACATAATGGGAAGGAGAGATAAAATGAAAGAAAATTTTGTGAAACATTGATCTATATAGTAAGTTCTGGCTCCACATTGCTACTGCAACCACTGTGCAGGTATAATAATCTAACTTTTTTGACCTAATCATTCTCAAAGCAATGTCGGCAGATACGATTTACTTATCTACAATCTACATTTCTAATATCCAATTAACAATTACTCATCCACTGAAGACACGCATGCGAGGGCAATATTCTGGAATGCCCAATCGATCCCACCTCCTCCCCTTACCACACAGGTGAGGCTTCCCCCAAATCAAACCCCTAAACGCCCTCCGAACAGATACCTACTCATCAGTGAAATGCGCGCTCTCTCTCTCTCTCTCCATAGAGTGCGCAATTAATAAATAGATGAGAGACCTTCCAGGGGATGAGAGTGTCCAGGGCGTGTCATTCCCCTCGGTGTGGTCAGTTTCTGGGTGGACAGGCCTTCGGACACGCTCGAGTGACCATCGCTGTTGACCGGTGTAGGGCTTCCCCCGTCAGGAATTAAATGTCCATGGGAGAAGATGGTATCTTGTGAGGGGATGATTAATTAATGCAGGAGCGATAAAACGAGGCACGAATGGCGGTTGTATTCCAGTCGTATGAATCCTGTGGAAATTAAAAGATTGTTTTCGGTTTATTCTCCTTGTAATGCATTAATTTTTTGTGTATTTATAAGTCCAGTCAGGTACACCTGGAAACGTATGAAGCTATGATGAAGCTTGGATGTCTTTTTGATTAATTGTATGATAGTGTTTCAGATATGTCCTCCTGAAATGGCACACATACACAGCAGTAATAGACCCAATTTAAAGCTTAAAACTGGAAGCCAGACGCTTGCTTTCTTGTTCTTTTTAATTGATTTTTCTTTAGCTGATTAGATTTAGAAACATAATTATCCTTAAAAGTTTTACCCGTATTGTTCTATATAACTCATAAAGGTTTTACAATAGTTTATATAAGTTGAAATTTGTTTGTAGTTGATGTGTCAAATGATATTTTAAATTAAAATTATGAAGTGATAGTAAAATTAATTTTTTAACTTGGACAAGAAAATTCATATTTTGCGCTTTCTTTAAAATTTGATGAAGTAATGACATTAATAGAAAAAGAGTTCCCATTACTATTTTTTATTTAATGTTTTCCGTAAAAAAATTAAAAATTCGGTTTGAGATGCATGTGCACTATTTTGCAGGATATAAGATCGAGGAAAAGCTGCAATTATAAGATAACTTTACTTGAACCAAAAAAAAGTCAGGCAATGGTGAGAGAAAATTCATTCGGAATACTTGTAAAGCGAAAAATTGTGATACCATTATATCATTATTACCATTAAAAAATAAAAATATTTTCTATTTGTAAAAAACTCCAACATAATTTAGAAAAATCAAGAAATATACAAAACATTCTCATGGAGAGCAAGTATTTTGACCGGAAAATTACTTTATATTAACTTTGAAAAGTTTAGGAATTCTTTAGAAATAGAGTGTTTACAAGAAATCTTTTACACTTGACTTGATATCCCCCCTTACAGAATATTAAATTTTAATTCTTCTCCTCTACATACTATCAAAATTAACTCTTTTAAACAGTCTTCACACTTTTGTAACCACACAAGGATATTAAAACAACACAAAAATTAATTCACGAATGTATTTGGGAATGCTGTCACATAATCTTCCCTTATTCAATCTCCTCTACCATAAACTACATTCATAATTAAATTTTTTTAGAACAGCGAAGCATAAATTTTTATTGCTCCAAAAACAACCAAAAAAGCAACAAGAAACAAAAATCTCTCCTCCAACGAAGTTTCAAACGGAACTCTTATTAAGATTAAAGAATCCTTCTCTCACGAAATAAACATTAATAATGGGGCCGAATTTTAATACTTTCCCGGGGGTCTTTAAGGGATAAATACTAGAGAGCAGATGGGGCTGCCAGAGCGTGAACTCAAAGAAAGTTAAAGAGGGAAGCGATATCAAGATATCGATGATATTAAATCAAGCGTTAGCCTCTTGAGAACACAGGAGTTAATAGAGGCTGGTAATTAAGTCGTAAAGTTTTGGCCAGCTGAGCGTGGAGAAACAGTTTGAAATTATTGAAAGAAAAAGTTTTATTTTAGAGGAAGTTTGTGTGTCTTTTTTGAGGGGCTTTTAGAGTGGAAGATGCGTAAGGGGGATGGGATGTTTTGATGTAGAAATGAAATTTCGGAATGTGTTTTTAATTAGAAGCAGAGAACTCTGAGGAAGTTCCAATGAAGTATTTTGTTCTTTACACACTGCTTAAAAATGTATTAATATTTTATATCCATTTCAAAGAAAGTTTAAACTGCCATAAGTAAATTGGTAAAATATTTTAACATTGTTTAAACCTTTATAGATATGTTAAATTGTAAAATATATTGTTTACAACATTTATGCATGTTATGCTTAATCACATTCGTAGGATCTTATTATACTTTTAATTAATTAATATTTTTTTATTAAATAAGTTTACCTCAACATAAGGATGATAGATAAAAGGAAAAATTAAAGAAATAGTTAAAATGCTGCAAGAGGAAAGGGGGTTTACAGATACGGTTGGACGTTATTTCGTTACCACCACGCCAAAAACCATATATCTGCTTTCCTAATGGTTTTTTTCTCAGTTCATTTATGAAATCCCCGAGTGGACACTGAGCAGATAATTGTAACTCCCTAAAGATAAGATGAAAACCAGCAGGGTAAAATGGATATAGAAATTTAACCAGTTTGGTTTTATAAAATAAAATTTTATAAATATGTAGTGTTATTATTCATGTAACCCTTTTACCCCACCCGATTCCCGTTTTACTATTTGAAACCTTTGTTATTACTGTCTTAGAATGTAATCCTAACAGGTTTTCTATTCACTATAACAATTTGTTACTTACAAAGGGGAAACGGCAACTACTTAACCCGTAGCAGGGGAGGTGAAAATTTGGAACATACAAGGGGACGTGGGGTCTCAGACTCCGCAACTTTCTATATTTTTTAAAAATCGTCTAATTAAGATAAGATTCTGATATTTCAGTACATTGTTATATTTGAACATTTATCTCTTGATAGAAAAATATTTTCTTTAACTTTATGATGAAATAAACATTTTTTCCAGACAATTTTCCAATAGACTTAGAATTATCGATGTTATCGAATTATCGTTGCGGAGTCTGGGAGGCCCCACGTTCCCTGCTACGGGTTAAAAAAGAGTTGAAGAGAAAGGAAGATGGAGAAAAAAGTATAGAGACGAAAAATAATATATACTTAGGGGCAATATAGTTTACTGCAATACTTCGATTTTCATGTCTTTAATCCTTAATTACATACACACGTACCTCACTACATAAGATTAATTGCATTCTTCCACGTTTATTCCTGGTGTCGTCTTATAAGGCAAATACTAGAATCTTGCCAAAAGCGAGAACACACACAAACCATAAACGAGCAGAAATAATTTTTAAGCAAGACACCAATGAAAAATGTTTAATGAACCCCTTTCGGAACAATCTTTAATCTATTTTGCATAATTAAGGAATCCCGGTGAACATCTATCCCTTTGCATAATTGATTGCACACATCTGAGTCGCTTTCACTTCTTACATCCGTCTTCTCTTACTATTTGAATTAATAAAAGCGCTTCTCCTCTTCCTTCTGAAGCTGATAATATTTTTTTTTGGCAAAATCTTTCGGTCTTCAACTTCGGAATTAAATAATCTCTTCCCGTCTGAATAATTAATGCCTGCACATTTTTAGGACTAAAAATTCAATTTCTCGTCCTGTAAGTTTTTTAATGAGGAAGATTTTTCAGAAAAAGATATGACTTATTAAAGAATAGACAGAGAAGGTTCATTAAATGTTCAATATTCATATGAGCCAAGTTTTAAACTATTGTTTAATTTCATGAAAAACCTTTCATTAATTTTTTTGTAATAAGATTTTTTTTACTGTCAGAACATTTGTAAGGAAATTATAAACTCAATAAATTAATCCTCTATTTTCACTTGTGTAACATCCCCTTTGGTGTTCATCACTACAATCCACCTTTAACATATAATTTTTAACTATTATTTCATCAACATTTTTAACTTGTATATTATTTAAATATGACAAAGATTAATTTAATATACCAAGGGGTTTTTTTCTCGTAAGATGCTTTGGACTTCAAAGTTGCAACAAATTTTGTCTACCATTTTAATTTTACTTGCAATAATGGAGTCTCTTTAGTTTAAGTGTGAATATTACAACGCGGGGATAGAAGAACCTAGAAAAATGTGGATAGAATACATCCACATTTTATCAATAAAGTGCTATGAAAATTGTCCTTTTTTTTTTCTTTGCGTCGTAATAAATTTATAAATAAGTATCAATCATTATATCAATCTTAGCATTTCTTTAAACAATCAACACATAAACAGCGTTCTATACCTTTCCGTCCTGATCGTCCCGAATTTTCTGCATATTATTAATGGAAATTCAAAGCAGTCTGTTTGAAAGAGCTCTTCACTTCATTTCTCAGTTACGCACTACAAATCAAATTGTCAAATGAAGCAATACGGGTGAAAAAAGCTTACTCCCAATCCAATCATCCAAATCTCTACAAAATGCGCGAAACTCGATTCAAAAGCGTTGTTTTTCTGACCTACAGAGCAATCCTAACAAAGGCGCATTTTTGAGCGACGACGGAAAGGGTAGTAAACGGTAATCCCTGACACTAATGACAAGGGGGAAGGAGAGGAATAAAAGATTACAGAGAGCGAGAACGTTCCGAGAGGATTTTCGAACGGGGATCAAAAGAGGAGGGGGATGCTTTTCAGAGAGAAGACGTGTTTCGACACGATGGAGAAGGTTCTTTTCGGTGATTTTCGGAAATTGAAAGAAATGTACCATAGATTCGGTGGAGATTGAGTTCATTTCAATTGTATATTATGAAGTCCGAGAACTCTCTATTACGTGTACAAGATGCAGATTCAACTGTATGTATTTTTTTAAATTATGTCTTTTTTTGGTGGTCAACTTCTACCGATCATCCTGAAGAGAAGCTGTATTAGTTGAGGCAGTCAATGAAAAGACCTTTCGACCCTTCTAGATAAATTAATAAATCATTACTGAAAAGTAGATTTTCGACTATGCATTGTACTTAACTAAGCGTATGTAATAGGTAGGGAAATCAAATATCCATATTGAAACTCTAAATAAAATTACATAGCCCAAATGGTTTCTGAGATACATAGCTTTAAAGTTTATCACACAGTTAAAGTAAGTTTTTTATTTTGCTTGTGAAAGCTCTTTATTGCAAAAAATCAATAAAGTTGGGGACGGTTAATTATCAAGCGTAGTTCAATATAATTTATCATTTCCCTATTTTTACTATAAAATCATTATGCATTAAGTCAAAACAAAGACCCTAATAGGGTTTAATATTCCGGGTACTCTTTAAGCATTTTATGCAGAAAAACACTATTTTTAAAAATTTTACGCATTTTACATTTGTGCTAAGTAGATAAAATTTTACTAAAGTATTACCTTTTCCATCATTAATTATAGTTAATCCTTAGTAACATCCTCTGTTTAACAGATTGATATTCCCATAAGATATATTATAGTTCATTATACCATGATTATGTTATGTATCTTACTACTGCGATATGTGAACTCTTTTGAACTAATGTCTTTTAAATTTAAAATTACATATTTTACAAAAAGAATAAAATTGCAAGACGAAGACATTAACAAAACCGTATGGAATGAGATGTAGAATGAATGAACAAAACACCTTTATAAATTGATGAAAACTTCCAAGACCAGAAGAGTAACTATTTATTCCATTTCCCAGCGTGGATGGCCGTGTTTGTTGGAATTGAATCGTCAGTTTGAAGAAGGGAATAAGTCCAAAAACCAAGTTTTGAGAAAATCGAAAAAACTGTATAAGTAATGAAATTTTCATTGTATAGTGGTGTCCTTTAAAAAAACCCCACTTTTTCACTTTTCCTTCATTAAAAGCTTAAAAAATATGATAATTAAATCGAACAAAATGGTGTTGTAACGGCTCATCCTCCCCTACATTTTAGTGCTTAGTATTTTTAATTCCAACTCTCCGTTACAAATTGGAAGACAATTAAGTAAGAATCCAAAAAAAACCCAATTTTCCTAAAAAAAACCCATGTACCCTAAAAAAAACCCACGCTTGAAAATACTCAAAAAATTAAGAAAAAATATGATTGAAAGGTTTATTTTGATAGAAAAGAGAATAATTAAGATAATAAAAACCAAATTCATTACAAATTATTTCTAAAATTAAAATTGGGAAAAGTTTTTCTACTCAAGAATTTTGCCTTCAAAATACAACGACAATAGCGTTTTTATTGTTGTATTTTGATGAAAAACGACCTATTAAATACAAATACTTAATACAATTTTTATAAAAAAAGCTTAAAAACGGTAATTGGAACTGATATTTTATTTTAAACCCCCAACTATCAACTCTCTAAACCCATTTTCGAGTAACACTCGGTAAAATGCTATATTTTCACGGAAAATGGCTGTTTTTGGTATCATTGAATTTTTATCAAAAATACTGAAAAAAACATCGAGAATTACTGAAACAACTATTCTATTTGAGTAATTAGTTGCATATCATGAATAATATTAAAAATTTTGCATAATTTTTTATTTATTTTATCATTTATTACGAAAGGAAAAGTGGGTTTTTTTCACCCCTCATTTCAAAGACTGCCGTAAGGTCCCTAATTGTCGGACTGAGCTGAAATTTTAGTATTTTATTCTCATAATAACGGGATAACACAAAAACACGTGAAAAATACTTTAAAGTCTTTATAACATATATTTTTACAGCATCAAAATCTGCATAACTAAATCATATTTTTAGCCCAAAATCGACATTTTCTATTTATTGAAATAAATAAGTAAATAAACGGTTCTTTGACATGCTTTCAAGTTCCCTGCCTCTCTAAATGGCTTAGGAAGACAGGGGACATGAGAATTTAAAATTATTTTAATTATTTATTTGAAATATCTCGATGGGTTTTTTTAGGGTACAATTTGGAGTGGGTTTTTTTTAAAGGACACCACTATATAACCACCAAATTTTACTGGAAGTTCAGAACCCTATTTAGAAAACAGAGCAACAATCAAAATAAATATAAGTATATTCAAAAATATTTTACAGTCAAAATAAGTTGATGGACTTATTCCCTTCTTCCACCTTATGAAATTTTTCTGATGAAAAATTCTTAAAAAACTCTTAAATTCACATTTAAATTATATTTCTCCTTAGTGTACACCACAAAAGGGTGAAATAAAAAGAATAAGACAAATAAAATTCAAAATTATAGTTAAACTGAGTTATTAGAGCAGTATCAATGGAGTGAGTGAATATGAATGGAGTCAAACATTCCCTGCATAAAAAATGTTTGAAAAAATTTTATATTCAGAGAAAATTTCATTTTAACTTAGTTTACAGCTCAAAGAATAGGAAACGGAAGACAAATTAACTTCAACTCCAAATTAACTTAAAAAATACAATGAATGGACATCGATTTCACAACTTAAAGGGACGATATCTTCCTATAGGGGTTAGTTATTTTCCCCCTCTTTCTACTCATGTATAGAGCAAAGCTTGGAGATTGTTTTGAGCACAAAAAGTCAATTTGTCATTTTTTCGACTTATTCCCTTCTTCAAACTGACGATTCAATTTATTTCCATACGCTTTTACTCTTAGCATTCACGCTGTCATTGTTTGTTATTTGTTTTTAGTTTTCAATTTTTAGTAGTTGATCTTTTCGCCACTGATGATGCTCTCCGAAGAAGAGAGTGAAACGTATGGAAATAAATTCCAACAAACACGGCGATCCATCCCGAGAAATGGAATAAATAAAGCACCTTCAATTTACAAAAAAAAGAATTACAATTTTATCAGCAGAAATCATACCTATCCCGAAATTAATTAAAATAAATTATCTGTCAGTAATTGAACGCTTAAGACGATTTTTTCCAAACCTTAAATTCTTAATTGCATCTATTCATTCAAAAATGAAATTTCGATGTTAATCGAAGCTTGATAATTTACTAACTTTTTGCACCGCATATTTCGTTGCAGCATTCAAAATTATTTTCGTAATTAGTTTTCTAAAATCTTTGAAAGGTTCATCCCTAACGGATATTTCCTCGAACATTTTTAAAAAATCATCGACACAAAATGCTTGACAGAGAATTTCCCTCGAGGTTATCATAAACAAACATAATTATCTCGTTCAAAAAGTGGAAGCACGAATAGTTAATGAAAAATATGACGCATTTCCCGCGTATATGAACATTTAACGGGTAATTAGGGATTCTTTGAGGTCGAATGTATTAAATTTTCGTTTGAAACTAGTAAAAAAATTGGCTAGTGAAGAAAGGAAATTGTAGCTTTAAAGCTGAATATTATCTCAAAACTGGATTATTATATTCATATGAAGTGTGTGATAGGTTTTTTTTCATACTAGATCAAGAGAATGAATATTTACAGGGTTAACAATGAAAAATATAAATGTGTTTCACACATATGTGTAAAAGAAAACTATAAAAAAGGAATTTATTCCCTAAAACCAAGGAAACAATGTTTTCTAATGCGACCAGAAACTTTCGTAAACCGGGTAAATAGTATATTACTAAAAAGCAATTTTTAGCCAAAATATTAAGCCAAAAAAGATTTAATCATTGAAATTTAATATTTTTGCATTATAACCAAACTGAAGTTCTTACTACAAAACATAAGACTAGCAGAAAACTAAAAACTTCTGTAAAAGCATTTTTTTAATAAAAAGTACATAATTAAATTAATAAAGTAATACAATTAAATATAATCATAAAAGAAGCATAATCATTTTGTATAAGGTGTTTATGTTACAGTTAATGTTCATAATCTGGTAATGTTCGGAATACCTAGGTAAAGTATGAAATATTTTGTACTTTACCTTAGGTAATTCTCATTTTACCTTAGTTTTTCTGAACATTACCAAATTTCGGACATTAACTGTAACATTTACATTAAATTAAATCTTTTCTGAGTTTTCTAGGAATATTTTTTAAGAATTAATTCTTGCAAGTGATACTTTTAGTAGCAGATACAAATTATCAATATTGTTTTTATTTCCTTTGTCTTATTTGTGATACGAGCTACTGTTTGACCTTGGAAAAACAAGCAACAATTTAGTTTCGACTTATCATTGTATCAGAATTCATGATTCGATTACAAATACGTGACCACAAGTTGAGTGTTTTTTCTATGGCACGAAATCCTAATCTAAGACCAATTCAGAACCACAACCTTAAGTTTCTGATTCCGTTTAGAAAATTGCACTGATTATTACACCTCTATCTCTAATATCATAATTGGAACCTCACGAAGATACCCAAGGTTAAAGCTGGTCAAATAAGGTCGTTTAACGCAACTCAAATTTTTCATTAGTTTCTGCATTTAGTAGCTATATCATGAGATGTTCAGTTTGTGATGAAAAAATGATTTAATTTATCTCTATTTTATAACTTACAATACCACTATATAAAAGATTATACTGTAATACTTCATATTATTTACTACTTTATAAAATATTTATCAGTAGGACATATACAGGGTTATTCAGAATTCATCATCATATGTATTAAATATCCATACAAAACTTATAATCACAATATAAACAACGAGAAAGATCAGTGAGATTACTTTCAAATCTTCTTTTTTTAGGTAACATGAGATAAAGCTGATAGCTAGCTGAGATTGTGACAAATTATTTTATACAAGTGAACTTCAGATTTCATACAAAAACTTGTCCATATCTGAAATACAATTTTAAAAAATGGGTGTTCAACTCAAACTACATTCATACTCATAGGAGGTAAAACATTATTGTGGATTAGGAATTGGTTGATAGGTAGGAAACAGAGAGTGCAAGTCAAGGGTTATTATTCTCAGTGAGCAGAGGTCATGAGTGGGGTGCCACAAGGGTCAGTATTGGGGCCAATTCTCTTTATAATTTTCATTAACGATATTAGTCAGGACATTAGGAACAAAATCAGCATCTTTGCTGACGTCTTAAAAATTTGGGGGAAGGTAGATACTCAGGAGCAGGTACAAAATTTAAAAGGGATCTCGATATTATATCACAATGGGCTGAAAAATGGGGTATGTCCTTCAACATAAGTAATTGTCAGGTACTTCATATGGGTCGGGGGAATGGTAGGACAGAATTTTATCTGCAAGGTGACAAAGTTAAAGAAGGTAATATGATCAAAGATTTAGGGGGATAGTAAATGCGGACTTTAAATGGGTTCATCAGTGTTCATCTACTAGTAAAAAGGCTAATAGGATATTGGGATACATTAAAAAACTGTTTCTTCAAGGTCCGAGGATATTATTTTGCCACTATACAGAGGCTTGGTGAGACCTCATCTAGAGTATGGTGTTCAGTTTTGGTCTCCATACTTAAAAAAAGATATTGATTCAATTGAAAGGGTTCAGCATAGGGCTACTAAAATGGTCAAGGGTATATCCAGTTTAAGTTATGAGGGAAGATTAAAGAAGCTAAATATGTTCACTCTAGAGAAAGAAGGATTAGAGGGGATTTGATTCAACTTTTTTAAATGGTAAAGCAAGGGGACACAGAGGGACTAGATTTCAATACGGGTTATAGAACAAGGGGTCACAATTTCAAATTGAATAAGGTAAAATTCAAGACGGATTGTAGAAAGCATTTTTTAATAGGGTAGTGGATAGATGGAATACGTTGCCTGAAACAATTGTAAATTCAAGTGGGGTAAACGAGTTCAAGAGGAAAATTGACAGATACTGGGATTCCGGTAGTTTGGGTTAAAAAGACTGGACCAACCTTGCTGGGCTTACGCCTGTAGTTGGTCGACTTAATTTGTATTTGTATTTGTCATTGAATATCCATGTTTTGACAATATTTGAAACTTTTGTAACCAGAGAAAGCCAATGAGTTCTGAAATAATAAAATATATAGCAGCCAGGAATCAAAGTTTTCCGTTTCTGCGTTACACAGGGCCATGTTACCTCGTTTGAGATACGTTCGAAAATAAGAAACAGAATATACATTCCTGAGGATAATATTTGACGTTTATACTAATCTTCTTTTCATCACAAACCGAAAAACCGTAATCCCAAAGACAGAAGCCTAGAAAACGCTTTAAATCTTTGAGACGTAAGATGAAAACAGACACGAGAAATCCCTTCAAAGGTGATGATTTTTTCCACCAGGGTATTTCTCTTTTTTTCAGTTTTTGCTATACAGAAATGGTTTAGGATGGAGTAAATCCTTAAAAAATGAAGGAAGGAAATAAAGCCGAATAGAAAAAGGATTAGGCTTGATGTTTCGGAATAGTGGTGGAAAGTTTTTATTCGTCACGGTAGTTTTGATTGTTTACCCTTGGGTAAGGTTTAATACATTTAAAGCAAGGGTTTTAGAGTTTTACCGATATTACTCATGGCAAGAGAAATCCAAATACGAGCACGTCTCTAAGATATGTTATGGAAGATTTATAAATACCTTTGTCTCAATAAAATACTAATTTATTATACCTAAAATTATAAAAAAAGATTTAGAGAAACCATCTCCAGTCAAAGATCAAATATGGTTACAATAATCCTAGGCGCTGTTTTTTTATCACCATCATCATGATCAAGCAAAATTTTAAAATTTGGTTTCCTCAATTTGGTCTAGTAGTTAACACATTCAAGCTTCTTCTCTAATATTCCATAAAAATAAAGTCAAGTTAAGTATGGCTACCAACATGGGATTCCCCTAATTCAACAGATATGTATGCTGATGCCTTATCACCCAATCGTGATAGAACTCGCATTAAAACCGTTCTATGTATACTAATACGAATTTTAAAAATAAAAAAGATAAAAATGAAGATTTTGAAAGATCATATCCAATGGAGAATCCAAGGGCTATTGTTTTTATCACCATCCTCAGCATACAAAATTTTAAAATTTTATTTTCTCAATTTTATGTCGTAATTCAACACATTAAAGCTTCTCTTTCAACAATACTCCCTTATAAATTCAAGTTCAATATAGCCACAAGTGATTCTCCCAACTCATCAGCTTCGTACAGTGATACCTCTATCACCCCATCGTGATAGGGCTCGCATTACAACCGCCGATGTGTGAAGCTAATTCGCTATTGAAGAAGCAGGTCTGAAAAACGTCCTTTGATGCCTGTGTTAGCAGTTGTGTCGCTGGATCAGAGGCGACCCCTGCAATTGATTAGTGAGGCTCTAACAATTCACAAAGGCAGGATACCCAGCTGTAGGGGCCCCCGAGACAGATGGGACACGGGCCCCCTCTACATAACTCGTTGATAAGAAGTTTGATGGTGTGAAAATCTATTCTGGGCTTTTTTTTTTCGAAATCAATGGATACAGAGTGGATGGCTGGTGATATCACCTCTAAAAACGTTTTCAAAATTTAATACCGTCATATACGGTTTGATCTAAAGTTTCGGTTGTAGAATTTATTCGATACATTTAGTCCATTAATGTTAATAAAATGCAAGTACAATAGAAAGCGAACGATCAGATGGTAATAAAATGAAAGACAATAATGGTATTCTTATAAATCATATTTATCTATCAAATGGGTTGAAGAACAGCTCAAATCTAGGTTTTTATAGATTTTCAGTTTCAATTTGAACCCTTTTCATGAAGATCCACTGAAACTTAGAAAATCATTCGTATTGATCCCTTGTGCATTGTTCAGTTTGATCATTGAAATAGAACTTATCGACTGAAAATCATGTTGACAGCAAACACAGACAACTGAAATTTACTTGAATAAAATAAAGTATAGTAAACACGTAAAAAACATTGAAATAATTTAACATTCCAGTTCTCAAAATGTATATATGCCTCATTTTATTTTTTAAAATGCTGAAATATGATTTGTATAGAAGAAAGTTGCATTTGTATGAAATTTCATATGTATTAGCATGGATTTTATAAATAGTGTTCTGGATTGAAAAAACTGTTCTTCATGAAATACTTATTAAATTTTATAAAACAAACAGAAAATCGAAGGAAAAACTATAAACATTTTCTTTTCTCAACAAAAGTAGATTTTTTTTGATAGCACGATATTTATTTATTTATTACAATCGACAAACAATGTAAAAAAATTACATCACTTGGGATCGTATAAAGATCTATGGAGGTGAACTAACAAGCATAAAATGAATTACAAATTTAGTTACTAAAAATAACAAGATAATTGTAATTTCATTCTTTATGAATCTTAAAATTTTCTTTCTTTTTTATTGAAAAATTTATTTTAGTAACGTTCGCGGCGAAATACAAATAGAGTAAAACTAATTAATTTCAAATAAAAATAACTCTGAGGACTTTTTAAAAATTTAATTTTATCACCTGTCTGATATAATTAAATAACGTTAAGCCATCCACAGCAATCCAAGTCATAATTTTCTCTTTCCCTACTACATTTCCATAAGTAAGATTTAAGAGCTAATAATAGCGGAACCTTTTAGATTGGTCAGAAGGAAATACTGTGCTAATCCAATCTATCGCAGACTCCATATTTTACTTGTACATTAGTATTGTTGAATAGCCCTTCAGGAGATCAAAAGTCATATTCCTCATATTGATTTCAGATGGATCTGGATATGTCTATAGCACGGCAACCCTAGTGCACACAGAATAAAGGGATCTGGGGTTGATATCCTTTGGCGACTTATCTTATAATTCATACCAAGTTGTTATATTACCGTATATAGTGTATTTTTTAGTAATTTTGTTTCATAACGCATTTTTACTTAAAATATACAAAATTTAAACAATAATAAATTTCGAAAGTTTTTCCTAACCGGGGGGTCTAAAATTTTAACTTCCCAGCACACGATTTGAAGAAAATAGTTAGTTTCTGTTTGCTGTGGATGGCGAATAGCCGTTTGGCCATTAAATGTGCTAGATTCATTTAACTAATCTATGATCTCGAAAAGCGTTTGGCTTTATTCGGAAATCACAAGCAATTTCATTAATTATTTTACTTTTATGGCCTTCCTTTTGTGATACTTACTATTTTTGTGTAAATTTGAATTTTAGTATAATCACAACGCCATTCAATATCGGTAAATATGGTGTGTTAATATATCATGGTAACACATCCCTGGTGCAAAGGAAGAGAGGAAATTAACTTTAAAATGGAGGGAAAACGTTAATAATCGCTATTTCTCTTTCTACGACTTCCTACTACTATTATAATTGTGAATGTTTGTCCGGATGTTTGTTACTCTTTCACGCAAAAACTACTGAATGGATTTTAATGAAATTTTACCATAATGTAGCTTATACATCAGAATAACACATAGGCTATAATTTATAAAGAGAAAATCAGTCCTTCATTCTTTTTTTCCCGTTTTTCCTGCTTTTTTTCACTTATTTTTCCGTGTTTGAAAACCTGTTTTACCAGTCATACAACGAGTTAAAAATAAAACATTGTTTCAAATGAGACAGATCACTAGACTTTTTCATTTACTAGATCTTTTATTTTAGTTTTAAACACTGGTTTTAAATTTGTTAATTTGTTCACTAGACTTACTAATTTACTAGACTTTTTATTATGGTTTCAAATTTGTTATTTTATAAAGGCACCAAGATATTAAACATTATCAGGAACATCGGGATTGTAAAAAGTGACAAGAACACCGGGATTGGAAAATTAGAGAGAACATCGGGATAGGAAAATTTACCGGGTTATAAAAATTACCGAGAACACTGGGATAGGAAATTTACCATAAAGACACCGGGAATACCGGAATATAAAAATTACCATAAACACTGAGATAGGAAAATTACCGGGACCGCCGAGATTAGAAAAATTACCGTGACCACCGGGATAAGATTACCGGGAACACTGGGATAGGAAAGACTTGCCTGGGATACCGGGATGATTTGTAATATTGCTAATTTACAAAATTATAAATGTATTTTAAGAAATATTTTAAAAAATAAATTTATAAACTCCCCCCCGTGCAAGGCCGGGTATAAGGTAAATGTGGGTATAGTGGACACTTTAAGGAAAATTTTTGCTTAAATTGTTAATAAATACCAATCTATTTGCTTCGAAACGGTTATCATCCTATTTTTAGGTTAATTGGATCTTCTTCTTTCGATTTTACCATTAAAAACTTTAATTAGATTGGGCAAAGTATTTTTAATTAATTTTTTAAAAGTACTCCAAATTGCATCTATAGTGGCCACATAGATGAAGATGTTGCTTCTATGGTGGACACCTCTTGCATCAATAGTGGACACCTGTCTCTTTCTGCCTATATGAGGGGTTTATGCATGAAATTGAGGGGGTTTTCTTGGTATAGTCGTCTAGTTCTAATTAAATCTTCCTTCCCAACTAAATGTATTTTAAATTCAATCAAATTAGCTTTATTTAAAAAAATTGATAGTTTTCGGCCCAAAGTCAACGCTGTAGCTGATTTGAGAGGAATTTAGCATGTAATTCAATATTTTAGAAACATTGGTTCCCGAAGCCAGAATGGAACCAAATTTATTTAACACTCATTTTAAAGCACAGTCAACAGTTTATGAAGAAAAACTGATTCAAATTAAGTATTATTTATGTTTCTATTAGAAGCCATTGCGGTGGCCACTATTGGAAAATCTAAGATTACGTGTTGGTAAAGTGGACACCCCCATAAATCCTCGTAAAGTCAACATTTTCAAATAAATTTTATTCAGTATTATTTTATACACTCTTATTTATCTTGATATAAATTTAAAAGTCAATCAAGCGGTAATAAATACGAAAAAATCAGTTCCGACTTACCCGTTTCCTTACGCGATTCAATAAGCAAAATCAAATTTTAGTCACTCGGCCGATGTTGTTATTTTCAAATATTTAAATATCCTTCCCATGCTGATCTGTGGTATCGGTGGTAATTTATCAGCTTACCTGATTGCAAAATCTACTATGCCTATGAATTTTGACGCTGTTCGATGCCTCTAACTCGTTCTATTTAAAATTAATCAGCTATGTGGCCACTATTGGTACAGTGTCCACTATACCCACATTTACCTTAACAGCTAGTTAGAAATAAATATAATCACAAGGGAAATAAATATAATCACAAATTTTTAAATTCCTGGATCTTTCATACCAAGTTTCAAAACCACAGAAAAATCCTGGCGACTTTTTCTCGTCGCCAACCGTAGTTTTAAAAAAAGCTGCAGCGGCATTTGCTCTGCCTCAGGGCGGAAGAGGCCTAACAGGATTGCAAAAATCCAAAGCAAAGGGGTGAAACACTATTTGCATAATCTTGTTGACTTGTGGGTGAGACGTCCTATGAGCCTAATGAAAAAGCCCTAGGGACGGTGACTAAGAAGGGACCTGCCAACGTGTCAGTCAATATGTATTAGGCTGACTGGCAGTATCAGTATTTGGGAGGCGACTCAGTATTTGCATGGGATCAATGGGGGGCGCTTATAAAGATGCATTTGGACTAATGTTATTTGCCTCATCAATCAACCCATGATGAATTTATGAAAACGTCCTTTTCGTGGTTGTTGGTAGAGATTTTTTGTACTGTTTGTTTGTTAAATAACTTTTTATTAGACGTGATTTTTTTATTTGTTGCATTAGATGTTATGTGTATCAAAAGCGTATGAAAAACATGCCCAGCAAGCGAAAAATATTTCAACACAACTTTAAAGTATACAAGGACGATGATAAAATCATTGTAAGATTACCTTTAGTTATTTTTGTATTAATCTGGGGGATACTTTTGTAATAAATTCAAGAAATAAAATAGCAGTTAAACCTTCTCAAATATTTTCATTATTCATTTATTATTAAGTGCATGAGAACCGAATTGATTTTTAAAATTTCAGAGCAAAGATTTTAAATTATAAGGTAAAGTTTATTAAATTATAACAGAGGAAATCTATCATTTTTAATTAACTAAAATATTCTAAAAAATATTTTATCACATATACTTAAATTTAGGGATAAGAAAGTTTTTATTTAAAGACTTTATTATATGGTGAACCTTCATATTACAACTTCATGGTAATATTTTTATTTGTTATAACCTCCTATCGTTAAAACATATTGCTGAGCATAAAATTTTGAACAAATTTATCATAAAAGTAACTATCTTTATATACCTACTCAACCTATATTCCCAGAAAGTATCTTCTTTCAAAATAATTCTAGCTCCATTAAAAATAAATAGTTTAAAACTTCATCCAAATCTATTCCGAAAATTCTATCTTATGCATGAGTTTCCTATAATGTATGCAACAAGTACTGAGAGTTTGCATATCTTGCAAAATCAATTCCAAAGCCAAGTTATGTTGCCAACCAGGGTGGTTAATCTCGCATAAAAACCAAACCCAGGGTTGCATGTCCCATTAGTTCCGGTATAAAATCGCCAGCAGCTGATCCTTCCGCCATTTTAAACCCTCTCAATGGAATAACGCGATCCCAAAAACATTCTGCGACCGGGATTAGCATAACAAAGGAAAAGACGATGATGAGGATAACCAATCAATTTGCAGTTCCATAATGGCTCTTGTGTCCCCCCCGTTCCATTGTTTCTTACGTGTACTCGAAGAATGTCGAACATCTCTGTTAAATCGAACTTTTTTCCCCCGTTCGATTTGGAGAGTGGGAATTCCGCCTTGAGGGGTTTTTCGAAACGAGTTTGCTTACCTGTTGTTTGTGCTTAATCATGCCTTTTAATATTCAGTAGGAGGGAAACAAAGGTTAAAGATATGTTTTCTTTATGTATAGTTAAACAACGTAGCAATTCTTCTCAAAGATCTAAATTTATTCCCATTTTTAGGGAGTTTAATAAACAAAACATTTTTGAAGTTTCAGTAAAAAACAATCTACGTAAAAATGAAATTTTAACGAGTAGGTAGTTCGTTTCCCCTTGCTTGGTTGAAAAGAAATCATTGTGTATCTGGATTAATTGCAAAGCGGATGGCAATTCCCATCAAAGATATTTTGCTGAGTATTTTAGTTGCGTATATGGTATTTTGCTGTTGCGGTTAAATCAGTATTCAATACTGGTGTAATTATAATTTAATTTTAGGTATTGTAAAAAGTAACAGTAGATACCGGTGTGGGATTTTGCAGGGTTTTTTTTTAAGAAGTAGTTTCTTTAATATAATCTAAACTATTTAAATTTACAATTTTTAGTTTTCAATCAATTTAAAGATTTATTAATCAGAATTTTCATGAAAATTTCACTTAACATTTCTTAAGATCACATAAATTCAAAAATAAAAGAAACCTTGTAATTTTGTAAAATAAGCAATTAAAGTACGTTTTAAAAAATGTAGTAAATAGGTACAACCAATTAAGTGAAAATATGGCAAAGTTAGCTAACACCTTAAAACATCTTAAAATGCATTATACTCGAACCTTTTTTGTGTAATTTTTCATTTGTGCGGTCTTTTTACAGTGATTTTTATATACCACACAAAAAAATCGCAGAAAAAAGACCGCATAATAAAAAAAACGCAAAAACCCGGTTTGAGTGTACTCTCTAAAAATAATCTCAAAGATAGCCCTAGACCGAGTTTTTCTGTTCCTCAGTAAAACTAATTCCTTGCGTAAAATTTCAATCGGTCTCGGTTTGATGTTCGGGAAACAGACACAACTTTAAAAAAATTCCTTTTAAAGTCATTTAACTCTGATTTTAAAAGTGATATAAACTTCCAATAAAAGACATATTCTATACACCTCACTTCACAGAAAGTTCTATTGACGATGACAAATAAAAGATGCATTAAAAACCAACAAAAAATCTTCTAACCACACTAAAAGAACATTAATGACCTTCCCTTGAACTCTACCCGAAAATGCCCACCTTCGCCCAATGGGGTCCTTGTTATATGTGGGTGGAGAGTGAATTAGGGCAGGTTTCGGACCTGTGATTGATAGGACCCGGGTTCAATACTCTACATTAGACTCTTATACGTAGCTCCCCGCTGGTGGTTTGATGTCCTATGAGAGGAACCTCTGACCCCCTCTAGAGCAAAGGTTACGTGATGGTCTGGATTTTGTTTTTTGGGTTGGATATGTGGTTTTTTTGTAGTTTTTCTGTGTGTTGTAAACTTTTTTGTTGTTGGGTTGTTAGGATAATGTAGGAAAAGTATTGGGTTGTCCCATAAGTTCTGTTACTTTTTACAAAGTTTCGTGTTTGAAAATTTTTAATGAAAAACTGGTAATAGGTGGAGATTTCAAACAAAGGGGGATTTTGATGTATGTATATTTATGAACATAATGTGTGATTTTGGTAGTTTTCGTGATATTATTTCTTTTCAAAATGGTGGTTTGAAAAAAAGACCAAAAGCGACGATTTTGGCGCATTTTTTTTCTTTTGTTTCAAAAACTAGGAAGAACGCCTAATTCATGGCTAAAAAAGTTGGACTGTATGTTTGAAATGTTTAGTTTAAGATGTCATAGTTTCAAGATAATTCGATAAGTTTAACTTAGGAAATTTCGGTCTCAAACATAACATCTTTGCAAGAAACTTACCTCAGTAATATTAGTCATTTCGAACAAATTTTCAAGAAAAAAGCATCAAAATCAATAAAAAAGCTTACGAAATACCCAAATATTCAAAATATGCAATATATATTAAATTATTATATCTGAAATTAAGTTCAGAAAGTTGTGCGCAATATTCAAGCGCGCAACGTTTAAGCTTATCAGAATTACACTCGCTGAACTTATGCTAAGCGAATAACAAAATTATTTGCTTCATACGAAAACACTACAATAAAAACAACTCTTTGGAATTTAAAAATAAATCAATTCAACGACATTATGAAAAGAGGCTTTCAATGTTTAAACCGTTGAAACAAGCATTATGGTCCAAAAAACATCGGCCTTTAATTTTTTTCTTACTAGCTGCTTAGAAAAACAACAGGTGTGCTTTAAAAAACACGTGAAATTAGCAATATATGAAGTTTTTAAGTCAAAATTTCCTACCTTAAACTTATCGAATCATTTTGAAACTATGATATCTTAATCTTAACATTTCAAATATGCAGTAAAACTTATTTTAGCCCTGAATTATGCGTTCTTCCTAGTTTTTTAAACAAAAGAAAAAAATTGCGCCAAAATCGTCGCTTTTGGTCTTTTTTTCAAACCGCCATTTCGAAAAGAAATAATGTCACGAAAACTACCAAAATCACACATTATGTTCATAAATATACATATATCAAAATCCCCTTTGTTTGAAACCTCCACCTGTTACCAGTTTTTCATAAAAAGTTTTCAAAGACAAAACTTCGGAAAAAGTAACAGAACTTATGGGACAACCCAATAATAAACTTTATATCGCCATGCAGTGAAAAGTTTTAAAAAGTTGGGGGTAAAGTCTGAATAAAAGCAAATGGGTCTTCGTGGAACCAAAATATCTTTAATAGCTTAACTTTAAAAACTACTAAAAATGCATTTAATGTTTGATTTTTGTTGTTTCTCAAAGCAAAGGTAAAATATAGTTCAATCTTTTTACTTTTTTGTTGAGGTCGAATACGCAAATAGATACTTACATACATAGAATAAGGCAACTTCAAAAAAATCAAAAGTTTTAAACTTACTGGGAATAAACTTACTGAAATCTAATTTATTAATAATTTACAGGTTTTTTGTTTGTATATAAATAGAAAAACATGATTGAAATAAGTTTTAAGAGTCAATTGTGGGGACTCTTAAACCCCCCCTCTTTAGCCACTCCCCCATTTTTTCCTTCTCCCTTTTTAAAATCAATTTTAATAAAAACACTATTTTAAAGTATATAATAATGCAAACTAATGTTTAATATTATGAAATCAACTGGGATCCCTCAATTAAATAATTACTACTAGAAAATAAAATTTGAAATTAAAGCTTTTTTTTCGTGCATTTCATTTAAGTTTTATTCATTTCGAACGAAAGGCATTATGGTTAACCAGTCAAAATAAAAAATTTTGGTTGATTTTAAGTCTAAATTAGCAAATTTTGAATACATCTCTCTAACGTTAGATGGTGAGGCTGATAGCGTTCAGGATTCTAAAACCAAAGTTTATTCTGCAAATAACCTCATAAAATTCACTTAAACATATTAGTATTCCTTCAGAATATCCCGAAAAAATACTAAAAGAGGAATTCACACTGCTTTAAAGCAGCACTAGCATGACCCCGCAACTTGACCCCTTCAAATAAAACTCGGCCCCTCGTGGTTTTAGTAAAACGTGGGTGGGGGTGGAACTGGAAAGAGTCCCGCTGAGGCTTTGATATTATAAAGCGGTGACTTTTGTGACCTTTAGACCACCCATGGGAAAACTCTGGGCATTGTTATAAGGGAATAAATTACAATGTTAAAAGCTGGATGCATAAATGCATAATGAATTTTGATTTATAATCTTTGGTACATAAACTGAAGGATTCAATGTGCTTATGGATCACAAATCTTATGTGGTATAATATGATAAGCGGGGATATTTTATGCTGTTTGTACGTTCAGCTAACACGTAAGTATAAATTTGTTTCACAGAAGATAATTTTATGAAAATGTTAAACAAAAAACGTAGGGGAGGGTGGGGACGATTGTAACACGGGGCAATTGTAACACTTTGATTTCCTCAAAATGAGAGGCTGCCTGGGCGAAAAGGAGATGACAGTACGTAAAAGGCAAGTGAATGAAAGAATATCAGAGATTTCCAAGGCTGACATTTGAGTTGTGGCTGTTTAATTGAGAAAAGAGTGTTTTTCGAGCATCGAAGTAACTTTCTACTTTTGTATAACTTTCCTTCTCCTGCACTGCAGGTATGAAGCACAGCAACACTGATTTTATGTATTGTATTTACATGTATCCTAGTTTTATTTTGCTTAGTTTCAAGATGATACAATTGTTAGTTTCGCGGAAAACGAGGGTTGAACTAAAAATGGCAACGTGGGGTCGATTGTAACACTTCAGCCGGGGACGGTTGTAACATGTTACAACTGACCCCAATGTAGAAAATAACATGTTTCAAAAGTATTTTTGATGTAATGATTTATAACTCATAATTACCCTTAATATTGGCATATAATTATGCATTTTTACGGTTTTAGGATGCCGAGTTCACGTAAAAGGAAAACTGAAAGGGGGCTGATTGGTCTAGAAAAAATGGAGGGAGACGCTGTTGAGGTTTCTGTGTCTAAAAAGTCTATTAGAAGTGTTGCTCGTGAGCACGATATTTTTTATGTAACATTATACAGATTCTGTCAGAAGAAAATAAAAAATGAAAATCCTAAAGTGGGTTATAATCAACACAATAAAGTTTTCGATCAAGGGCAGTAAGAGGAACCATTTTTCGTGCAAAAATGGTCCAAAGTTCGTTGTACAACAGGGTAATTAAGTTATGAATTCCCAAACTCCCCTTGTGAATAATTATTTACTATTATTTACTCATCAACATTCATTATTTAAAACTCATTATTTGAGTGAAATATTCATTATTTCCATTCTAGTCTATATGTATTTAATTATTATTTAACAAGAAAATATAAACTGTTAATAAATTTGAATTATTTTCTATTTATTTTTATGAATTTGTGTTGTGTTACAATTGACCCTTATATGTGTTACAATTGACCCTTCAAGTGGGGACGATTGTAACGTTTTTCGATTTTCGATGTTTCATTTACTAAATTGCAATGCATGTCCACCGGACGGTTTTCATAACAAAATTGTAATTGGGATATATCAACCTATTTTCATACCAATTTTCATAACTCTAACATAAAAAACGGCTTAGTTTGAGAACAAATAAAACATTTTGTTACAATCGTCCCCACTCTCCCCTACTATTCCTTCCTCGCAATCTCTCTATATTAAAAAAAAGTTACTGTCACCGCTGCCACCGCTGCCGCCGCTGTTTCAGAAAATTTAATTTTTCAACTCTTTGAACTCTCATATCGCAAAAACTACTTGATAGAAATTTATGAAATTTGAAATGTTTGTAAAGGAATATTTGGGGCACATACTCGGACAAAAAGCTAACTGATGTGATAATTAGAACTGGGGTATTTTTAAGGTCAAAGTTGAAGTTTTTCTTTTTTCGCCGCGTAATCCAGTTCAGCAAAATCTATTAGCAGCAGAACTATGATTTTTTGCAGCCTAATACTCTGAAGTATGAAGATGTGCACTACGTCGCCCTTTTTTCGAATTTCGAATTTGGTTTAGAGTAATTAATTTTTTAATTTTCGAAATTTTTGACACTTTTTCGGTTTTTTCTATCTAAAATGAAAACTAATCACGGTATCAATATGATTTTTTAAATACTTATATTCTTATTTTTAAGAAAGAGATTGGCGTTTAATTCTTTAAAAAATTCTAATTAGTTTTGGAATTATTAAGCATCAAAGTTTCATTTTTTTCATAGTTTTAGTAGATCTTTATCAGACGTGTTTAATGTTTTTAAATTTTATATTTGCCTGTTCACTAGATTGTCGCGAGCACGGATATTTAAATTTAAAAGTTTTGAGGAGCACATTTTTGCTCTAAGTTTGCTAGATATATAGTATAGACTTGGTTAATAATCTTTTAAAGATATGTACTTCGATATTTTTTGAACTACTAGAGAAATAAATAATTAAGCTTTTTTGAGTGCTATTTATGCCGATGAAAGGTAGAGGATTTTCGAGAAGTGTGCTTTACCCTGCTAAAGATCGATTGCAGATATTACAGATCGCGAAGCGATCTGTAAAGAGCTGCATAGCAGTTACGGGGGTTGGTGAGCGTAAGCGAGCAGGGGGCGGTAGCCCCCTATCCATTAAATTATTGATAATTTAAAAGGGAATATTTCAGTAATAGTTTTATTTTGATATTTTCGTGGTAATGATCCGAATTAAGTTATAGAAAAGTTTGAGAGATAAGAAGTTTCGATATTAAATGATCATCAACTACACTCGGTTCATTTAGAATTAGCGCCTGAGACGTAATGTATTAGAAGCATATGTTATTCTAATTATCGTCGAAAAAATTTTCTTCTGCAATGACAAATCAGCCTAAGCAGAAGTAGTTAAAATACTTTAGGAACAATCGGTCATTGAAGTTGTCTGATGAGCTTTATTAAGCATTGTTGAGCGTTTTTGATCCTGTTTCAGGCGCCTATTCTAAATAAACAGACTATAAGCAGACAAGTTCCAGGTTGTACTGGATAGTTGAGATGAAACAAGCGAGCTTTGCTCGCTAAGATCGCGAAGCGATCTTCAAAGAACTGCGAAGCAGTTCCGGGGGTTGGTGAGCGATAGCGAGCAGGGGGCAGAGCCCCCTAGTCTAATAAAAAAATAAAAGATAACGTTTCGGTTGAAGTATTATTGCTCCTTTACTAACCTTAACAAAGTTAGAATAGATAAAATCTTGTTCAGTGTAAAATATACATTTCTTCTCAAAACCTTACTTTATTGAAATTAACAGATGAGACAACGTTCCAACTCTCAAATTAAATACACTTTTAATATTAAGTATATTGTAGTTATACTTACTGTTCACGTTTGTAATTTACACCACCGTCATCAACATCAACACGACATCCCTTTGTGAGCCCTTCCTTAAAAGTTTATCCCCTTCTTCTAGAAATCGATCTCCAGTTTTTAGCCTTTATGATGACAAAATCTTCATCTAAAAGCAGGCCTTTCATCTTTTCTTGGGTCTTCCTCTGGGCAAAAAAAGGAGTGGCATTAAAAACCTTCAGAACTCATCTTTCCTCAACCAATCTTAAACAAATGACCAGCCAATCTTATTTTATTTAATTTCTTTAATTTAACTATATCTTCATCTTTTTAGACCTTGTATAGTTGAAAGTTAAAACATTTCTACCAGGCTTAATTTGTCCATTGCACTAAACTTGTCAATTGCAACACTTTTCTATACAATCTTAATATAAAATGAAAATATCCATGGAAAATAAACCAATTTACCTGAAACTGGTATTCAATTATTAGATTAGAGATATCAAAATACAAACCAAACATAATTAATCATTGAATGCATTTAAACTAAACACATAAATAAATCACTGTCAAAGTAATCACAGGTAAAACCACTCCGCCTCCTCTACGAATCAACCACCATTACTAACCATCCTCCAAACCGCCCATAATAACCATCCCTTCACAACAAAATTGTTCAACTTTTCCAGCCCCATAATTTGAAACAATTCGGGGCCACAGACAGAGTGTAACTATGATTTGGTGTGAAATCCGCCGGTGCTCGTGACACTTGCTTTAACAAGAGCGTGACGCACGCGACTAGAGAGTTTTCTTGCCTGCGCGTGATTGAGGAGCTGTGGTCAGGCGTAGGAGCCGCGATTTATTGGGAAGACATCGGAAATTTATCGGATGATGGGTTTTTGGGGTGTTACGTTGGCGAGGAACTTATGTTTAGTGTCCGACAAATGCCGTGAGTCAGATATTTTGTCAGACTTGTTTATGAAGTTGAAACTTTTAGGCATGAGTTAGCAATGTATCAATTTTAGGTCTCTGTATAGGCTTCATAAAATATAATATTTTTCGCTTGAGACTTGATCTAGTTCAGTCGATCAAATTCTTCTAGAGGCAACAACCATACTGGTATGTTTATGGAAAACGGTCAGAAGGGTGAGGGGTCATTCATTAATGACGTAAGGGTCCCGAGGGGGAGGGGGGGTTGGAAAAATCTCTACATACCCTTACTTGGGGGGTGGGGGTCAAACCCATTCTAACGTAAGATTTTCCAAGTTAATGTAAACAAATTACAATTATTCTAATCAAATTACTACTGAATAACCCCAGAAAAACTTAAAAATGCTGACGATCTCGGTATATTATCGAAGCTTTAATTTAAAAAAATGAAGGTATATCAGATATATCTTTTTTATTGGATTTTTATCCCTAGAGGGGAATCACCCCTCCCATTTACTTCCATATAAACGATTACAACGTGTTTCTGATCCGTCCCAGACAACACCTGATAGCGCATCTCTGACAACGCGTACTGCAATCAGAAGCGATTTCTTCAATCGCCAGCGATTATTTCAAGAAGTCGGCAGTTTAAATATAATTACGGAGATAGCGAAACGATCCATGGATTGCTCCTCAATCCGCCTGTCATTACCCAGTTACCGACATCAGGATAAACGGACGCCAATTAATTTTCTTGAAAACGTTTCCTGGATTCTGACAATATTTGCTTAGGTCTTTTGGCGCCGAATTTGTGGTTTTATCTCCCAGGAGTGCGTACAAATAGAGGAATGCCAATTACAAATGCATTCATTACCTTCAAACGCTTGTACTATCTCTTTTCTACTCAGGTGCGCCCAATCCTCCGGCCACGTATACCAAGGATATCTAAACTAGTTTTATTTGCATTCCTCAGGTAGAGATGCTAAAATAGACAAACGAATTTTTTATTACTTTATGTGAATAAAGTTATAAATTTATAAATCTTGTTTTACAATAAAATTTGAATTATTAATATTATTTTTCTCGGTACTCTTCAGAGAGTGAATGTGACTTTCAATTTTAGCTAAATGAGCGAGACCATCACTATAAAAGGATTTAAGTCTCGGGTCTAAGGTTATAAACGCAGTGCCTTCAGTTATGTTATGCCTAAGGAAAAGGGTCGCTTAAACACACACTACTTATAGATATAGACATAGAAAAAAGTTTATTGTTTTGGGCGTTTGCCCGTTAACAAATAACACAAACAATTTTAAAGAACTTAACATAATCTTTGAATTCAGATTTTTAAAAAACTAACATATTTTAAAAAGAGTATATACAAATCACTGTAATACAAGTTAAGACAGAACAAACCGGGTGCAGGAAAAAAATACGAACTAAAATAAATCAACTAGAATCCTCTCCAATGTCCCGGCGAAGCCTAAAAACGGAGGTCAGGAAACATAGAATATTGAAATAGTTAGCGTTAGGCTCATTCAAGACAAAGGGAAAATTTTTTGCGTTTGATAAATATTTGTTTCGATAATAGCTATAAATAGGACATGAGTTAAATATATGATTCCATGTGTCAAAATCTTCGGTGTTACAAAAGGAACATTTGTCAGTAAAATAAACTTCAAATATCTGGCCCTTATAGAAGATTTTATTTTGATTTAAACGTAATTGGAAAATAATTCTTTTTACATAAATATCAGAGTCGGATAGTATATAGTTTTCAGGGCTGGGACATTTCTTTAAAAGTTTATAGTGGGGAAAGTGGGTGATATTCTCCATCATTGAGAAATCTCGTTGTAAGCATTGATCTAGACAAGTTTGTAACATATTAGGTAGATAATAGGAAACCTGGTCAGGATTTTGAGATGTCCAAATAAAGTTATATCCAAGGTTTTCAATAATTTTTTTGACTGATAAAGCCCAGTTATACTCGGGATTTGAGGAGAACATCGTGTTGGAAAATAACTTTTGGTAGCATATTTTGGTATATCTATTATCGGGTAACTTAAGAATTCTTATCCAATACTTCAACAACAATTTTACTCTCTCTCTCTAACACTACTGATAATACTGCACAAACTACATATCCTACAACGAACTACAAAGTTCACTTAAGTTTTTCAGAAACTTAAATGATTTATTTTAAGATCAAAATTGTATTTCATTAGCGCATTTTTTGTTTTTTATTTTTGTTGAAGTTAATGAAACTTAAGCCTCACGGAGACATTTGCTTCTTAGCCATGTTTTTTTATCTCTTCTGGCTTAAAAATTTTTTTTAACAAGTCTCGTGAAATAATAAGAAATACTATTAGAATTACTTAAGAACCAGAATTTATCAGTATTTCCAGGACAAATTACTTGTTTAATAGTAAATTTTTTTTTTATTAATAATGATAATTTGTAACGACAATATTAAAATCGAAATTCGATGCTTATGATTATAATTATAAAATTTAAAAAAAGAAATGAGAATAAGTTGAGGCGGCAAAAGCAAAGCAGGGTGTGATCAAATGACATCACCTGAAAATGAATTAGTTTTAATATCTTCTAAGATGTTTTTGACACAAGTTAACACAACTAAGAGCTTGCTTTAACACTGCTCTTACATTGTGATTCATCGCCATACTTCCACCTCTCACGTAACGAAATCAAAAATAGACAAGGAACGTCTCCGAAAGAAGAAATTACTTGATCCTCCATCGATGAGGGGGCACTAATAACACCCCTTATCTGGGGTTTGAGAGCGATTTTCCGTTCGAGACCTGTTGTCGGTCTTAATTACGAAGGGGAGGGAGGGGGAATTTCCGAATGCTCAATTGAGATTATACGGACGGGGAGTGATGTAACTCAAGACCGATGCTCCAATTAGGTGAAAGATGTTTTTTTGGAGGAAGCTCTGGGAGATGGGTCTTTTCCCTACGGCCTGATTGTTAATTGTTTGATTTGGTTTAGGGATTCTAGGTCTATTTATATACTATAGTAAGCTGGAAAAAAGTGTGTTCTCAATTGTACGTGTTCATAGTTAAGATGTTTGGTTTAGGGTTGTTTGAGTATTGCGTGGTATTGACGGAGAGAATAAGATTCCAGGAGCTCATTGATTACTATTTTGGGATAGGGAAGGGAATAAAAAAGGAGACATGGAATAAATAGTATTCAAATAGATATTAAAGAGGGAAATGAAGTGAATAGGGAGGAGAATGGGAGAGAAATTGATAGAGAACATGGGTGAGAAGAATGAGATAAGGTGAGTAAAAACTAGGATATCATAATACCCTAATAAAGAGGTATAAAGGAAATTAAATTGAAAAAACTTTTACCGAAGAAATAGAAGAGAGATGGCGAGTAAAAAAGAGAAAGATGTGTGTTCAATTATTTTTCAAATCGATAGGGTTTCAACTTAATTAATCTGAAAATCCATTAAATCTATTTATCTATAATTTTCGTATTTCAAAGTTATTAATCTTTTTTCAGTGGTAAAAAGAAACCCATGAAAGAAGATCAATGATTTATTACCATGTGTGAGTTGCTCTTGAAGGTATTAAACCTTCTCTTAAATAACTCTCTAAAAACAATACTCAAATATTTTAGACGTTGTTCATAATTAAACCAGGTTTACGTTTTAATAACGTGACAGAAGAATTTAAAAAATCAAAGACTGTCACAGTGGATACAAGACATTTTCAAAACGGTTGACAGCTACTTAATGAATTTTGAAACGACAATACCATTAAAAGTCACAGTATTATTACTATAAATTCTATCTGGAACTCATCAAACTTTTCTACAAATCGTGGGAAAAAGTCAGACTATTAATTAGGATACGTAAAATTAACTGTACGTTATCGGTAGTATTGTCAACTTTCAATCGACTTTTCAGAAATAGTATCAGAGCTAGGATAAATAATGCTTCTTCACACACAGCAAGATTTTAATCAACAGTTCAGTTTTACTTGCAGGCGTTTTTATGTTTTCTTCATTTCCAAATTAGAAACACCAAAAAAACCTAGCAAAAAGAACAACAAGACGATATTATCTTTTTTCGAGAGCAAAGTAAACTCGTGTTTTTGGCAGAGCTATTAGCAAGGGATCTAATTCCCTTACACTTTTTGCGAACGTTAATTATTTTCCCAACATAAACACGGCCATATTCGGCGCATCAAACTGCAATCAAATTAATTCCCGGTCCAGACCCCACCAAGCTTGCATAAAAATAATTTCTTTTCAATTGTTTGCCGTATTTTCTCGAATGAAAACACACGAAAAGAAAAGCGTTTAAGTAACAGTACCAGAGCAAGAATTAATCAACTGTAAATAACAAAAAGCAAATGCCGTGAAGCATTTTTCTTACTGCGGAGATTTTTTTCTGTGGAGATATTCTGTCATCCTCATGTTTGTTTTTCTCCGATTTTCATTTTAAACTCCTCATTTGAAATGGGGGAGATATTTCTTTTTCGAGAGAACAAATAAAGACGACAAATGAGAAATAACTCTCGAAAAGTATAATTAACTTCGAAAAGTCGGATTTTCTCCAGGGAATGGGGACATATTGCAGGCTTGGTTCCAAATTAAATACAGTGAAATTGTTTTTGACAGAGAACTGTTTTGTAACTTTGAATTTGCTTTTTATAACAGATTGGAAAGGCCTCCGCCAGCTAACATAAGAAAAAAAACTGTTTTCCGTTTTGATTAACAAGTTTTAACCAGAGAAGTTTTTCCTTCTGTTTAGCTGGATTTATTTTTTAAGTGATCCAATATAAAAAAGAAAATCTTTAATCGTTTTTAACTTTTAAATGGTTTTGATTACTTTTTGTATTTTTTATGTGAAATGAGACAAAACATAGTAAAGTGAATAAAAAAAATTTCGTTCATTTAGATTGCTTATAACTGTGGCGTAAATATGCAAAACAAGTCGTTTCATTTTTTTTTTAATTTTAAACCGGAATGTGTATCATTATCTAACACTAATGTTTAGTCAAATTTTGCTGGAAAAACTTTGTCCCATTTTCGGTGTTGGCTACCATTTCACTTCATGCGATGGTGGAAACCTATTTAGATTGAGGGAGTATCTATCTCAAAGGCTATACTCAAAAACCAAGCGATGGTAAGGCAATACTACTACAGCTTTAGATACCACAACATGGGGGATCAGGAGTACTATATCATTGAGAAGTACTGCCTCTTCCATGCGAATCATTTCTTATTAATGTTCCATCCACGGTGAATGGCGTGCCAAGGGTCATAACCACCCGGGCTAACTCAATTAGGGGGCGGATAAAACCCTACCTGGGTCCTTGGACGACCGTAAAGGGAGCGTTATGACCCTGTGGGGGTGGTGGGACGGAGATAGGGAGGGGAGGGGATCATGTTTGGATGGAATCCTTGATATCGGTTTTGTATTGGCTTTTTGTGGGAACCGGCAGGCAGTCTATAGTACCTTCTATATCACTGTGTAGCCTGGAAAGTGTTTAAGTTGCTGTAAGGTAAAGGTTTGTACGGGGGGGTTGGACATGAGTCATACACTTAAAGTTTTTGATTTCAAGATCTTTTCATCCCACTTTTCAAGATTTTCAAGATCTTTTCATCCCACTAACTCTTACTTTTCTCATTCATTCAACCAAGTTTTACATTAATGTATCACATACAACTTTACCCTAAATCTTTATAATTTACATTACTTACCTTATACTTTATACTTATTACATTAATTTCAAAATTGTTTTTCTTTCTCACAATGCACTAAAAAAATAATGACCTATAAGGCTTAATCTGAGGTTGTAAAACAATTTAAGGAAAAGCTATTATTCTCATTCACATTCTTGTGGTAAATTAAGTTATCTCATAAACAGTAAGAGATAGTTTAACAAGCTCTCATATCAATAAAATGATTTCATTTATCTGCAAATTTAAGAACTGTAAATATTAGAAATTAGTTTTTTTTAATATAAAAACGTATCAAATTAAACTTTTCTGAATATGAAACTTATTAATTTAGCGGTGAACACCATATTCTCAGTTAGGTAAAGAAATATCCGTGTGTTAGCGAGCAGGTCTGCTTAGAAACACTCCAACCGTAAAGTATAACAAGAATGACCGCATAGAAACATCATTTAACTTGGATGCACTCTTTACTTCATGTATTTGATTAATGTTCATATTACTTATTATTTTTTTCCTAAACAATCTTTTGGGGGACTAAATATTAAGTTATATGTTCATGCATTTTTTCCCATAACTATTTATTTTAGTTGAGCCGCCGTCGAATTGCAGTGGAGTTTAATAGGTAAATAAAGGTTGAGTTTGAGTCAAAACCTGAAGTAGCCCAAAATGAGTTGTTTTGTAACTCACAGTCGTGATGTATAAATCATTTTACACTCAAGCATCTATCTTTAGTAGTAAAACATATCTGAGATTACGACTACATTCATGTTGCCATTTCTGGTTCTTAAATGAAGTTCCCACCTCTGAAATGACCAGACGAATCCGTAATTCAGATCCGAAATGAGGAGGACGCTAAATCAGAACAACTGCCGCACCATTCGAAGCACGTTCATTTCCATCAGCGCAATTTATTTGTCTCGGCTGGCAACAGCGTGCGGCCCGTGAGTTACGGTCGCAGTTAGACAGAAGGGTAGCGTGAATTTGTCTTGCTGTCACCGATAAGACACCAGACTCTTTATTGGAGGGATGCTTCAGAATCATTCTTTTTGAGAATCACTTTGTGGTAGCCCGAGTGCTTCTTGGAACGAGATATCGTTTTATCAGAGAGAAAGATTATCGTTGCTTTCTCTATCGTCTAACTTTGACACAAGTATTTTCAATCCATACATTATTAAACATATTGTTGATTTTTTATAATTAATGTTTTGATTTATATAAAAATTTTAAATTGTAGAGGTAATACAACGAAACTATCTACAATGAGCTGGTCTAAAAGCAAAGAAGTGCTTGTCTGACGTTTTTTTAAGTGCAAATAAGGAAATGTGTTGTATGAGATATTTGTGTTATGTGAATCGCAGTAAACTCTTAGATAAATATTAGAAACACCTCCAAATATCGCAAACACGTGACCACCGTCATGTTACAGGGAGTTAACTAGATATTGTTTTCTCTGCCGAACTTTTATGTCGTCCAGTGTTGCTAATGTATGGATTCTTGGCGTTGCGTTTTCGCCAAGTTTTAGTGCATGTCTTTAATCGTTTTAAAATTTCTAAACAAGCTATAATGTGCCAATTCATCTCCAGAAGCTCTGTTAATGACGGACACTCTTTTTTTGAGCCGATTCAACCATTTTTTCTCTATGGGTTTTTTCACAAAGGGTAACGGTAACAATGATCTGTGTGATTGAGTTCTCATGTCTGTAAATCGTTTTAAAAGTAATGTCTTCAATTATACATTTCTTTACACTAATTAAAGTCATCAATAACGAATGAAAATGTGAGGAACTAGTTATTTATGATTCTCTAATGGAAAACATGAGTTTAAATCACTGTAATTTTACAAATAAGAATCTAATTTAAATAAAAACAACGAAAAAAATTGCACATAAATTTATTAAAATCCATACGGCGTTTCGGGGATTCTTTGGATCCCCTTCGTCAGTGGTAGTTGACATTACAAGAAAAATCAGCCTTTATACCCCGCAACAAAACAAGCGTTGCCAAAATGCAAAGGAGAAAAATGTATACAAAAGATCCAATGACAAAAATACAAGAAAATCACCAAAATGCAACATCAAAAACAATTATTCGCTCCAAATCGGAGAAAGAAAGGGTGTACTGGTTAGGTCATTAACTAAGACAGATGCATATTTATTGATTAAATAACCTTCGAAAAAATCAAGGTCAAGGGTTGAATTACAAGTTTTTATGATACTAGCGGACGAAAAATCAAAACAATGATCATTATCCCAAACATGTTTGGCTATAGACGATTTATAAAATTCTTGTTTTTTAATGTAATTTGAATGCTCTTTTAGCCTAAATTTCAGTGCACGTCTTGTTTGTCCAATATAGGACAAACCACAACTACAAAAAATCCTGTAAATTCCCCATTTATTACACGTATCAATAGGGTCCTTAAGATTTGAAAAATAAATTTTATTAATTGGGGATAAAACTACAGAAAAACCAAATTTTTCCAGAATATGCGAAATTTTAATAGTAATTTTAGGAAAAAAAAAATTTTTTTTTCTGTAGTTTTATCCCCAATTAATAAAATTTATTTTTCAAATCTTAAGGACCCTATTGATACGTGTAATAAATGGGGAATTTACAGGATTTTTTGTAGTTGTGGTTTGTCCTATATTGGACAAACAAGACGTGCACTGAAATTTAGGCTAAAAGAGCATTCAAATTACATTAAAAAACAAGAATTTTATAAATCGTCTATAGCCAAACATGTTTGGAATAATGATCATTGTTTTGATTTTTCGTCCGCTAGTATCATAAAAACTTGTAATTCAACCCTTGACCTTGATTTTTTCGAAGGTTATTTAATCAATAAATATGCATCTGTCTTAGTTAATGACCTAACCAGTACACCCTTTCTTTCTCCGATTTGGAGCGAATAATTGTTTTTGATGTTGCATTTTGGTGATTTTCTTGTATTTTTGTCATTGGATCTTTTGTATACATTTTTCTCCTTTGCATTTTGGCAACGCTTGTTTTGTTGCGGGGTATAAAGGCTGATTTTTCTTGTAATGTCAACTACCACTGACGAAGGGGATCCAAAGAATCCCCGAAACGCCGTATGGCTTTTAATAAATTTATGTGCAATTTTTTTCGTTTTTTTTTTCGTTGTTTTTATTTAAATTACAGTATTGCACAGTTTGTGGCGTTATCCCCAAATAAGAATCTAATCCAGGATTTCAATTGAAAAGAGACTGAAGTTTTTCACATTGCTCCAATATCCTATTTTTTTCTACGGTGGATGCAATCAAATTGATAGAGTTGTCATTTTGAAAATATAATAACAAAATAGCGAGTAATTCATCAAATCATCAAATATTAACACATATCATCAATGTTGAAAATTGAGCATTCTGGTGTTCTGGCTGTTGTCCTCGCGTAATATTGCGATTTAATTAATTTTGTAAATAATTATTTTGACGTGTATAGACATGTTTTTCTTCTTCCAAATTTTTGTAAATTCAATGGGAATTACCATCATTTTTTGAAATCAGAAATAAAATGCATTTTTCCAGTAAAGGAAATCTAAATCCAAAAATCCACATGAAAAGTTTCAAAAAAATTTAGCTAATTAAATATTTAAAATTAAAATCGCCAAGCCCTTTGTAGTCCAGGCAACGAATGCTCAAAAAAAGGAATAGAGGGAAATTCTAGAGTCACAATTTTTGACTTCGTAACTTTGTTTGGACTAGTTAGGAGGTGAACATATCAGAAGTCCCCGCCCCTAGCCCTTAAGCCGGAGGGAGGAGGGGTGTTCGAAAGTATCATTTTTCAGTTTTTGGCTTATTACTCTTACAAAATGCATCCCCACGAAAAAGTTTCACTTACCTCTTTTAAAGAAGATAAAATTTGAAAAAATTTAAGACCATTCCCAGGTTTATACGTCCATTTGATCCCGAGTTATATCTCCTCAAAAATGGGAGAAAATTCGAACATTTGAGTTAAAAGTCGTCTTTAAACAAGTATTTGGCTATATTACCCATCTAAGAGGAAAGAAAAGGCTATAAACTTATAATGCACTTATTTAGCTTTCATTTATGCCCTGAACCAAGTCTGTGAAATCAATAGTTCTCACGCTATCTTGAAAAAACAAAAATTCGGAAAATGAGATTTTCCCAGTATAGTCCAGTCAAATTGTATTTATTTTGGGCAAAATTTGGGGTGGAAGATAACTTTCGCTTTCTGTATGCTTTTTGGGGTTCTGAATCCGAATATGAGGTTTCCGAACAAAATTTCGTGACGGAACATGGTGAAAATTCGATAAAAATGACAAAATTCACCCTTTTTATTCGTTTTCTGCCCGTAGAACATAACCTTTACGATCCTGAGTAAAACAGTTGGCATAAAAATGTAGAAGAAAAAACAAGCTACAAAAAAGTCAATTACAACTTTTCTCTCAGATGAAGGGTTCAGACGCTAGAGAACGCTGAATATTGGGACGTTTTTGTTCGAATAGCGGAAAAACCAAAAAACGTTACTCCTATCACAGAAAAGCGGTCTGTTTTGGAACAGGATACTGTAAGACCTTCTTTAATTATATGCTAAGTACATGAAATCAAGCTTCCGTATACTTAAATTACATAAAATTAAATTTTATGTACCAATTTTTATTATTCCTGTGTAATATTATTGATGAGCATATGCTATAACAATGGCATATTGCAAAAATATCTGAAATTCGTTATTGCTTGTATTTTATTGTTAAGCTTAATTAATTAATTAATTTACATTTAAGAATGCAGAAGTTTCATTTCATATACCTAAAATATAAGTAAAGCAGTTCTGTTCCATCCTGTTCCAAAACAGACCGCTTTTCGGTGATAGGAGTGACGTATTTTGCTTTTTCCGCTATTCAAACAAAAACGACCCAATATTCAGCGTTCTCTAGCGTCTGAACCCTTCATCTGAGAGAAAAGTTGTAATTAACTTTTTTGTAGCTTGTTTTTTATTCTACATTTTTATGCCAACTGTTTTACTCAGGATCGTAAAGGTTATGTTCTACGGGCAGAAAACGAATAAAAAGGGTGAATTTTGTCATTTTTTCGAATTTTCACCATGTTCCGTCACGAAATTTTGTTCGGAATCCTCATATTCGGATTCAGAACCCCAAAAAGCATACAGAAAGCGAAAATTATCTTCCACCTCAAATTTTGCCCAAAATAAATACAATTTGACTGGACTATACTGGGAAAATCTCATTTTCCGAATTTTTGTTTTTTCAAGATAGCGTGAGAACTATTGATCTCACAGACTTGGTTCAGGGCATAAATGAAAGCTAAATAAGTGCATTATAAGTTTATAGCCTTTTCTTTCCTCTTAGATGGGTAATATAGCCAAATACTTGTTTAAAGACGACTTTTAACTCAAATGTTTGAATTTTCTCCCATTTTTGAGGAGATATAACTCGGGATCAAATGGACGTATAAACCTGAGAATGGTCTAAAATTTTTGCAAATTTTATCTTCTTTAAAAGAGGTAGTTGAAACTTTTTCGTGGGGATGCATTTTGTAAGAGTAATAAGTCAAAAACTGAAAATTGAGACTTTCGAACACCCCTCCTCCCTCCGGCTTAAGGGCTAGGGGCGGGGACTTTTGATATGTTCGCCTCCTTACTAGTCCAAACAAAGTTACGAAGTCAAAAATTGTGACCCTAGAACTTCCCTCTATACCTTTTGGTTGCCTGGGCTATTGTCTTTGTTTAGGATAGAAGTACGTCACAACTGATTCATACAGACTTTAACGAGAAACCCAACAATGACTTTGATTTGTTTAAATAACTAGGGGGCTACCGCCCCCTGCTCGCTATCGCTCGCCAACCCCCATTAACTGCTGACGCAGTAACTTTTGGACCGCTTCACAATTACCCACAAAACCCAGCTCACTGCACTTACTCACTTTATAAAACATTCTTAACACAGGGGTAGTACCTCTCCGTGGTATTCTTTCAAAAATGGCGAATATTTATTCAGTGGTGGAATTTTATCATTTCCTTTATGGTAACATGAATTGGCGGATCGCTTTATAATTCCAAGAAAGGTTCCTTATTTTTAAAACATTCACCCGTGTTATTTAGTTGTTTGCGTTTTGTCATTATGAAATAAAGAGATACATTTTACTACCTTAAAAAACATACTTGCAAAAGGATATAAAAAATAAATGCAAAATTCAAAATTTCCGAAAGCGTGTGGCAAAGCGAGTGTATATTTTATTGTAAATATAGTAATGATTAGGTTGCCACAACTACAAAGATAAATATAAAAATATTAATTTGTTATTTAAAAAATAAAAAAAAATTAATTATATATAAGTTTAAAATATAATGAAAACCGTTTGAACAACAATTAAACCCTTTGAACAACAAAAATATAAATATTGTTATAACAACACAAAATATATTTTTTAAATTCGTGTTATAAATAGAAAGATGATTATTTAATCTATTTGAATATTAAAAAACCAGTGAAATATGTTTTCAATTGTTTTAAAATTCATTGTTTCTTGCTTTGTAACTGCGACCTTATCCGAAATCTAAAAAAATGGAAATATTTTAAAATTTAGATTTTTTTTAGAAATTCTAAAGGCACTTTGCACATCCTCAAAAGAATCCGGAAAGTTTGATACCAAATATGTGTTATACGGATCAGTAATTAAAAAGCCTTTCTCTGGAAACCGTTCACCAAAAACTTTTTTTTAGAATAGAGAGATTAACTCGTCAATACATATAGTGTTTTACCATTGGTATTTTTGTTGCAACCCAGACTTGTTAAACAATAGCTTTTAAGCCATTGAAACAGGGATGTTGCACCACATTGAGCATTTTGTAGCAGTTTTTGTAGCAGCTAAATTTAAAATTTGTAGCAGTTTGTAGCAGCTAAATTTAAAATTTGTAGCAGAATAAACCATTTTTGTAGCAAGTCGAATCAATTTTTTGCAGCAATCAAAAATCAAAATTAAAATCCATAGCAGGGTTAATAGTTCTTGTTACTAAAATATACTGATAATTTATCCCAACTATTAACCTTAACCCATTACTGCCTGACGTCCCTTTTTAGGGACGTTTTTTAAAAATCCTCCTATTTGTACAAAAATTGTTCCTTTGAATCAAAATTTGCACTTATGTATCTCTGATCTTCATAGAACATAAAGAACACAAGAAGAATGCAAAATTTTTAAAAAATTTCACTTTTTTTAAAGTTGGAAGATAGAATTTTTCAGAAAAGTGCTTTTTTAAAAATTTTAAAAGAAAAAGCTTAAAAATCCTAGTTGTTATTTTAAAAAATGTTCAATGACGATATATATTATTGTTTATACATTAAATCAGTTGGGGTGTTTTTTAATTTTTCCAAAATATTTTATCTTGACCTTAATTTGGACCCTCGAAAAGCGTTCCTAAAAATTGACGTCAGGCACGAATGCCCCCGTGGTTTTCCCCATAGTGAAATGCTAGTTTCCTTATTTTTTTTTTTCATAAAAACGTGTTCGATTCTTATGAAATGAATTAAATAACTGATATTTATAAAATTACTTTAATTTTAGCTAATAAATTTAATATTTTTGTTTAATTTTTTGGAAAATACTGTTATTTCTGCTAAATTAATGGAATAAAAAGATTTAAATTATAAGGAATTAATTAATTTGTATTAATTAAAAGGAATAAATTAATTATTTTACTATACTTATTACTTATGCAAATATATTAGGGTTATATTTTAATTAAAAGTTTAATAATTATTAGTTATAATACAAAGATAAATATAAAAATATTAATTTGTTATTTAAAAAATAAAAAATAAATTAATTATATATAAGTTTAAAATATAATGAAAACCGTTTGAACAACAATTAAACCCTTTGTGAACAACAAAAATATAAATATTGTTGAAAATAACACAAAATATATTTTTTAAATTCGTGTTATAAATAGAAAGATGATTATTTAATCTATTTGAATATTAAAAAACCAGTGAAATATGTTTCAATTGTTTTAAAATTCATAGTTTCTTGCTTTGTAACTGCGACCTTATCCGAAATCTAAAAAAATGGAAATATTTTAAAATTGAGATTTTTTTTAGAAATTCTAAAGACACTTTGCACATCCTTAAAAGAATCCGGACAGTTTGACACCAAATATGTGTTATACGGATCAGTAATTAAAAAGCCTTTCTCTGGAAACCGTTCACCAAAAACATTTATTTTTAGAATAGAGAGATTAAGGCATTTTTTTAAATCAATGTATAGGATAGAAGCACGTCACATTGAGAAATTTGAAGATTTAATGCCCTTTTTTAAAGTCAAACTTTGAAGTTACATAAAAAAATAAATAATAATCTTAATTAAAACAATTTTGCGCATATATTCCGCTCAAGGGTACCTCTATCGAACAAAAAAATAAAAATAAATATTGGTATTGCCCATTGGTATATTTCAATTAGCTATCGCTCTGCTACACAATTTTTCAATAATCCACAACGAAAATTCAGCATCAAAAACCAACCCTTATGACGTCATTCCTCGAAATTTCCCTTCTCTTTTGTCTCTGTCAATCCCTGCTCGGCTGTGACATCTTGATAGCGGAGATAAGAAAACCTCTGTTTCGAGAGCGGGGCTTTATGCTGAAGGGAATGACAATTAATGGGGTGCTGCGAGAAAAAGGAACACCGACAGAGGTTTTCTTTTTCTGAAGGCACCTTGGGTGGCCCCGTCACAACTGACTCAAATGGGGGTTGACGTTGAGCTGTTAGTGCTGAAATTCGTGACAATGGTTGCCAAATAAATTATTTAATACTGCAATAAAAAAAGTATGTTTACATAGAAAAGTATAATACTTAATGAGAAAGTTGAAACATTTTTATGGTATTATTCACAGCTACCTGACCAGTGGTTAACCATCGGTTAAAGAAGGATCTCACCAATCAGAGTCAGAGAAAAGCACCTTTTCTCTCTTTAGCTGCTCGTTAACCACTGGTTAAGTGACAGTGAATAAGGCCCTTAGTCTTTTTTGCATATTTTCCACGAATCCTACTTAATTACCATACTTATAAAAACGTATATTAGAGAAAATTCATCTTATCTACTTCAAGTTTCCGTCAGCACTTCAAGAGGGAGCATACTGTTTTCCCATGATTTTCCTGTATTCGCATGCACTGACGATAGGGATCAAGATACCTGCATGCATAATTTTTGAGGTCTCTTAATTTGAAATCAACAAACTTTAACTGTTTTTCTGGTAGGGGTGTAATTTTTTTGGGAGGCGTGTTTTTATAATTAAGAATCACCAATCCTTTTACGTCAGTTTTATTTGCCGAAACTAGCAATGCTTCTTTAACTGCCAACAAACGTTTGACTGCCGGTTAACCCCAGGTGACCCAGGCCATTAATCAGACATTTCAATCAATGTTTTCCCTAGTGCAGTGTTTCCCAACGTGGGGCGCACGCCCCACCGGGGGGCAATATCATTTTCTAGGGGGGCAATTTGAAAATTTTCAACCAAATTGCCCCCCAGGGCCAATCCAGGGGGAAAATTAAAAAAAAATTTAAAAGAAGTTTATCAAAATCTGATCCCATTATCCTATCTGAGAATGTGTGTCTGAAATCTGGACCAGTATGTATCAAAACCACAAGTTGAAACCCTGTTTTTTAGAGTCTAATTTCCTAACCTTTTCTTGTGGATGACCCAAAATCTCTTTGTTTTTAGAACGCTTATATTTGAAACTTTTTTACATTAGGTTCATCAAAATGCAAATCTTACCTAAAAAGTTATAACCAAAATTTCCCAACTAAGGGTACCAAAATAGTTAAAAACCTGCTTCCTAGAGTCAAATTTCCAAAAATTTGCTGGGGGAGAACCCCCAGACCCCCCTTGATACTTGGAACTTAATTACTCATAACTTTATTTAGTTCTTTAGCCTGCAAATTCTACTTAAATATGTTCTGAAAATAGCTTCATTAGACTTATTAAATATACATAGGACGGGCTAAGAAATAATTTTGGTTCACTCTCAAAATATATTTCTATATATGCCACAGGCCGGGGGGCATGGAAAATTTAGAAAGGCTTTGGTGGGGCATGGACCAAAAAAGGTTGGGAAACACTGCCCTAGTGGTTTAAGGAACCTGATATATGCTCTCGGCCACTTTATAAGTCCTAAAGTCTCAATCTGCCCTAATCGGTGGGGTTGGAGGCCATTAAACTGCCCATAAAGCTTTTCATTCAGAAGACGAAGGGGTACGTAATGGACCGTACTCTAATAGCCCATGTAACTGTACCCTTCACCTATAAGAGCACTCGTCATTATCATGCAAAAGAGCAATAACAACCCCTATCATTAGCTGTAACCGTACCCGGCGGGATTGATTAATAAGAACGCAGGGGTGCCATCGCATTGGGGTGATTGAAAAGTAGGGGTGTTAAGGGGAGCAGGTTTTACAACAGGGCTGAATCACGTCAAAAAGATTGGAGAAATCTTATGATTGTAGAATATGATTAATGGGTGTGATATGCGCTTTTGGGGGAAAATTCATTTCGTGAATTATGGATAATTAGCTTAATTTTTATTGCCTCGTTTAAAACGTGATTTTTTAAGTATAATGTTCAGTAGGTCTAATGCTTTTAATGGAGTCGTGTAAGTTTTTATTACATCAGTAATGTGTCTTAATGAGAGGTGTGCTATTCATGCCCCAGGGTTAGTATGATGCTGTGGTAATGCAGTATGTTTCCTTAAAAAAATACCAGTTGTTCTGCGGGGATGTCATATTGGATTTTTTGTCATTTGTTTTTTTAACTGGTGAATAAAGTATTAATATCCCCTTTTCAGATTATAGGAGAAATGAGTAAAAACACTAGTCTTAAATGTACTACTTACAAATATATGCTTGCACTGAAAATTGTTGATAAGAATTATGAAGCTGGATATAGTGGATTCGTAATATATTTTCATTTACTATTTATGTTGTAGTTTGATCCGAAAGTTAATTTCCTTATACTGATTTTATCCTTTGTCTGGATTGTTAAAATATTTAATACGGATAAAATATTAATAACAAAGCAATAAAGAATATGCTAATTTTTTATAATAGCTACTTACTATTTATGAATAACTTTTTTTTGTATTCCCCGAAAGCTTAGTAAATTAACATTTCATTGAACATAAAATTACTGAACTGTATTGATATCAATCTGTAACGAAAACCTTAACCTATGATATGAAAAAATAATATTAAAGTACTAGTAATGATGAATTAAATCTGTTTACTTCGTACAAATAAATAACAATACCAGAGAAATAACCTAAGGTGTTTTTACGTCCACTGAGCCCTACAATGGATAGAAAATTTAAAAGTAGTGACTGACTTAACTGAAACATCATCTTTTAACCCTCCGTCCGTCGCAACTGTACTTTTTCACAAATCGCATACATTTTCGTTCGCCTTTCCGTTATTTTTGGGGTTAAAAGTCTGAAATTCCTGGTAGTCTCCTAACCGGATGTATGGCGCCAACTAATTCATTAAATTCGCGCGCTTTTTTTATTTTGGTTTTCACCCTAATTTCAATATTTGACACATTGCGCCCGATCGTGTTTCAATTCCTTAAGGTACGTTATGTTATTTTTTGGAATACCTTATTCTTATTTATTTATTTTATGAATGTTTACACGTCAATATTATTAAATTTTCCTTAATATGTATGTAATTTTTCAAAAATCTTTGGTTTATTGCGGTTGAACATACACATACAAAATCGTACCTTATACATTTACCTCGCAAAAGACGAAGTTATACAATATGCAATTCTATGGCTACTACCTGTAGGTTTACAGTTTAAAGCTAAAATTAATATAGTTTGGAGTTATTTTACAATAGCTACAAGAACTGTCAGCGGTCAATATGCCTAGCCTAGGACCTGCAATTTTTACCTGTGATATTTGTGTTTGTGAATAATTTGTGTGTGTAAATAATTTTACCTGGATATGAGTTCAAAAACAATAATTTAAAATCATTATCCCTCAGGTTTCACATCATTAAGTGTAATTTTTGACTAAGATATTGAATTACCTATCCGGATGAATTAAGTTTAATTTTATGCTATTTTTAATTTATTTCTTGATTATTTAAAACAAATATCATGCTTTTTTTATGTCTGAATAATTCTATGAATATCTCTTATCGTTTTAAAGACTCCATTATTGAAATTAATGGGTATAAAATCGCGATTCTTTCGATTGTGCGTTTTGGCACATTGCGACCGAACGCGTAAGTTTAATATTGCGACCGACGGAGGGTTAAAACCATTAAACAATTTTCCCTGATTTTAAAACCCAGATTCCAGGGTAAGATTTTTGATTGTTCTAGATAGGTTGAGATGACCTCGGTTCTGAGTAACGTATCTATTTTTTAGCAGGAATTACAAAGCTTCTTTTCTAGAAATGATTTTGCAGTGTAAAATTTTCTAATGAAGGTCCTTTGAAAACAGGCTTTTCTACTCAATAAATAAAACACAACTGGGATATTTAAAAGCCTCCCAAGAAGAAAAAAAACTGTACCAAGTCATAACTTTTTAGTTTATGTCGTTTGAATCGTTTCTTGAATACAGATACCTCTATTTAAATACAACTAGTTATACAACAAATCTTTTGGATGGTCTTTTTTGAACGTGGTTTAATTTAAAAATTAATTAAGGGACCTCATACTAAATATCCTTAATATTTTTTCTTTTTAAGATTATTTAATGAAAAATATCTTAAAAAGATACTTGAAAACATTATTAACATTATTAAAAAAAAGATAAATTTTATCCTGCAATTGATTTTTAAAGGATAAAACTATCTACCAACCTCTATTAGTTCATCCAGACGAGCTTTTAATAATACATTTGAGTCATTTCTTATATACTACTAGACAAGGGGTACTTTCTAAACTAAGTGAAAAGAGCAATAAAAATCGAGGAACCTCCAAAGAATTTTCAATTAATTTTTAAGCACTTTCGAAATTAAAAGACTTAAGCACTCCTTAAACTAACCCAGGGGAGTTTTCGTGGCCTCACTTAAGAAAATGAGAGCCCATAAGTTTTGCTTTTGAAGAGTGATTAGTAGCTCTGGGGTTCGGCAAACAGAAGAAATCCCTGTTGGATTTTTCACCCCTCAATTGAACTTCTTTCCATTACTGGCCTCCCCCCTCAGGCTGGGGATATCGGAAAGGAAAGATACTGGGACTAGTGGTGTTAGTTGAAAATTTAAGATCGTATTTCCCCTTTTTTGAAAAGGAATTTCAGCCTTTTTCACACATACTCAAACGATACTCAAAAATATAAAATTAATTAGCTCTAACGGAATAAATTTCACTAAGATGGTAGTTTTTTATGTCCCTTAATTTTTAATTTAGTGACTCGAAAAAAATATTAGCAGGAAAAAAATTGTAGAAAATCCTAATGCAGTAAATAAAGGGTTAAAGGATTGCAATAACAGTGAAAAATGTATTTAGAAGAAACCCAGCAAAAAACCATGTCCAAAAATTCTTCAAAAAAGCGTCAAAAATGCAGTTTCCGCTAAGAAGTCTGTAGTTATTTTGCAGCAATAGGACTTCAGCACGTAAGTCTGCAGTTTTTTACTTTAATACATTCTGAAGGCATTTTAGCGGTCTTATAAAAAACTACAGAGTTTCTAAAGAAAACTGCAGATTCCATAAAAAAAACTGCAGACAAAGTGTCCTAATTCCCTTCACTTTTTTGAAGAAATTTTGCTGATTTTTTTTGCTGGGAATATAAGTACTTGAGAGAGATCTCACCGGACTCTCCCAAACGTTTAAAGTAATATGCGAATGGCCTCCCATGTAGTAGAGTAAAGGACTTGCTCCATTAGTGCCGCAACCGCTCGAAACTCAACCCGTGAAGAACTCCGGAACAGAACCAAAGAACAACACAACCAGTTCCCTAAACATTCATTTTAATTGAAGGAAACAATCCCCCGACGTTTAAAGTGGCGAATTTCTTTTTTGTCTTAAGGAGAGATTTCCTTGAGGAGTTTTGTGCTGATTGAGTTCCTCGAGTTTTCGGTCCAAAGAACGGCTCTTTTCAAAAGCCTTTTGAGAATAGAGGGACAACTCTGAATGAAGAGTTTTGGATTGCGTCCGAAAGGCACCCTTGCTTGACCTTAGAGGAAGCAGACATGCAAATTTTGCCCTTCTTGGTAAAATTTCTGCTTATTTGAGATCAGAATACTTGGAACAAGTGGTGATTTTATTTCTTAATAAACTCATTTGTATTTCGCTCTACTTACAACATATTTAAACTCTGCACTTTAAGTTAACCTTCATACAAGAAATGTTTAATGCTATCTCAATGTTGCCTGTGAAACAATGCATATAAATATTGTGGAAGCTTGTAAATATTTTTTAAAGATGTGGTCAATGCTTCGAATTTGTTAGAGGAGGGGAAGTTTTGTATCATCATGTATTCTTAAGAAGTTTACTGCACCAGTTATTTTCTTCAAATAAATAAAGAATATACAGGACGAGGGTAAATTTGCCCCCTGCCGTGGGTACACCAAGGAAATAAGAATTCTTTATTGATACAGTTTTAGTATTTTCAATATTTTATCAATAGAATTTAATATATCTTCCTATATCAGAAAACTAATAGATAATTATATTCATAGAATAAAATGAATCCTCACACAAGAATTATTTTAAAGCTTCAAATCACTTCAAAACTAGTGTAAAAACTATCATTTGGTGAAAAGAGTGGTTTATCTGCATCTACATTTCTCTTTTGGCTGTGACAAGGACAAGTTGTATTCCAGCCCAGGCGCAGTTTTTAAACTGTTGACAAATTTCGCTTCATGGACTTGGTATGATGCTATATTCGACCAAGGGGATAAGTCACACACATTTCTCTTAGGTTATGATATTTTTAAAAATAAATCTTCTCCATTAAAATTTTTTATAGAATGCATCATATCATCCTTATCATCATATAGAATATCATCATAAAATATCAATATAGAATATCATCATAATTTCATAGAATATACATTTCTTATTAATTTTACACCCAGATAGCTATGTAAGGTTTTATAAATCTTGTAACCTTATGGTGTAACCCGTTAAATATTTTTATTGACCTACATGTGAAAAGGTAAAAACAACCTGTGCTAGTTGACTTCTATAAGGTTAGTGGTAACCTTACAGGAAAACCTTAAAACAAGGTTAGAAACTGGTTTGATGGTTTTGAGTTTTTCTAGAGCTTTCTATAATTTCTTCATGTAGGTATGTAGGTTAACTGTAAGTTAATCATGCTATCTGGAGAAGTTTCTTAATAATCTTCATTATGGACTTACATCAACAACGAATTAAATAACATTAGCTTGGAATCCTCAATGGTCATGAAGAACTACTGAAAAATATTTACAAAACATAATCAGACAATACCAAGAAACGCAAACACCCTTCACCCCAGAACAATCAATCGTGCCTTCAATTTCATCACCTAAGTACCAAACATCGAATTACGGCCCCGTACGCTTCATTAAACCAAAAGAAGGGCTTTATCCATAACGGGGGCCGAAGATTAGTCAGGCGGTAGCAACCCAGGTTTTTCTCAACGATCCGTCCATGGTGCGGGGGTCATCTACGGGGATTCGTTCTCTTGGGGGTTCGATAATTTGATAAACACCCGGAGTTTTCCGTTGTTCTGATGACTCTATCCCCCGGTAAAAAGAAAGGGAGAGAGAGTAGATATTACGTGATGTGTTGGTTGTTGGGAATTAGGTTGGTGAGATTTGGTTAGAACTATCCGTAATGGGCGAAATTATATTTTTAGTATCGAATTACTAGTACTATTTTGAAGTAAGGGTGATTATAACTAATTGGAACTTTAAACAGTGTATAAAACAAGAACACCTGGGCAGAATGACTTGAAACTGGATATTTGAAGAAAAGGGGAAATGGATATCAGAAGAGAAAAATTAATTCAATTTGGCGGTCTTTCTGAAAGTTATCTTAGCCATTGGTCACTACATTACTATCCCTCTTCTATGAGTATATTAATGATTATTTAAAAAATTTCTCTATCTTGTTTATCCTCTTCCAACACTCACCATGCAACGTCTATTCTGACAAGTGGTTCTTGTCTTATAAACTTTAAAAAAGTTTCATTCTGTAGATTTAAATATACGAACTCACATGATTGGCGAACAAGATATTTGAATCGTCAGTTGGAAGAAGGGAATAAGTCCAAAAAATGACAAATTGACTTTGTGATTTGTGCTCAAAACAATCTCCAATCTTTGCTCTACGCATGGGTGAAAAGAGGGGGGAAATAACTAACCTCTATAGGGAGATATTGCCATTTGAAGTTGGGAAATCGATGTCCATTCATTGTATTTTTTGAGTTAATTTTGATTTAAAGTTAATTTGTCTTTCTTTTCATATTCTTTGTGCTGTAAAATAAATTAAAATAAAATTTTGTCTTAATTTCGAATTTTTTTTTCAGTTTTTCAAAAGGGAATGCTTGACTCCATTCATATTCACTCACTCCATTGATACTGCTTTAATAACTCAGTTTCACCCTAATTTTGAATTTTATTTGTCTTATTCTTTTTATTTCATCCTTTTGTGGTGTAAACTAAGGAGAAATATAATTTAAATATGAATTTAAAGGTTTTTAAAGATATTTTCATCAGAAAAATTTCATAAGGTGGAAGAAGAGAATAAGTCCATCAACTTATTTTGACTGTAAAATACTTTTGAATATACTTATATTTGTTTTGATGATGGCTCTGTTTTCTAAATAGGGTTCTGAACTTCCAGTAAAATTTTAGTGAATATACAATGAAAATTCCATCACTTATATTCTATCACTTTTTTCGATTTTCCCAAAACTTGGTATTTGGACTTATTCCCTTCTTCCAACTGACGATTCATTTATTGTTGAATATTTATATGATGAAAGAAATTTATTTGTACTAAAACTACCAAACCATGTGAACCCTCTTTTGATACTTAACCAGTGGCGGCTCGTCCATAGGGGCTGCAGCACCCCCAACCAAAATTTCCCAAAATTCCAATTTTTATTTGCTTTACAATATTTAAAAAATTATCCATTTCCCCCTATAATCTTTATACTTTATAATCCTTTTTTAATTAATAATTCTCTGCTATGCCGTCTCGTCAACAGATTTCTTTCCGGGTTGATCAGCCCCCGGAGTGGTTACCAATCGTGGTATAAAACACTAGCTCTATCATATCAAATCAAAATATCAAGAATTTAGCATGCGAATCTATTAGGAGAAAAGCTGCTTTTCAGCAGCCCCGACCAAAAGAATAGCTTTTTCTCTTGAGAGAGCTGTGAGGAAGAAGTAAAATAAACGATTTCTACTACTAATATATCACATTGGCTTTTTAGCTTGTTTCTCACTCCAACGCTGTTTTAATTTTTTATTTATAGCTTCTTTTTTTTACTTTTCAACAGAGAGAGAACAAATTTTTTTCTGATGTTTCGGCAAGTCAATCCAGATTTATGTTTACTTTTTTGTAGCCAAGTTTTTAATTCTTTTAATTATGAACAATTGAATTAGAAATGTTGATCTTAGTTTCATTTGCTTTTGAGATACTAAATGAAATAGACTTCATCTTAGATTCTTCATATTCGTAATAATCAGCTAAATATAGGTAAGTGCCAGTTTTTGAATGCTTATTAGTGTGAAATCGAAATTTTATCTTGTTCCCATCTTTTCTATTTGATTTTTTTCCAAGTTTTTGTTTAATAGAAATATAATTTGGCATTAAATCGCTTAAAATACGTTGCCAACTTGGTACCACCGGAGCAGCACCCCTTATAATTTTACCTTCGAGCCGCCACTGTACTTAACAAATCTGAGTGAGTCCATATAGTGTTGAGTATCAGCCACCTGCCGAATATTACTTTAGTTCGTCCGAGTGGTATATGGCACATCAGAGGGCGGATGGAACGCAATAAACCGCTCCCCCTCACCCCACCATCTGTTCGGATGCGGAACATTACCATAGACTTTTCCCACCCCCGCTTTCTTATATTCCGTTCGAATGAAGGGGGAGGTAAAAATTAAGATTCGCGCTGCTCCGAGTGTATTTTTATGGGTTTTCTTTCTGCAGAGATGAAACTGTTTTTGTGCAATCACGCCCCAGAGACACATGCGGGGGCCATCTCGGATCGGAATGGGGGACATTCGACTTGCACGGTGCCTTGTTTTTCAGGGGGTGGGGGATATCTCTTGCTTTCATCATGCTAAAGACTTACTGAGACTCGACTTGGGTCTAACCAAAAAATTACGTGGTTGTCCCATAAATCAAATTAAATTAAAAAATAGGGCTTTAAATTAATTACGTTTTATTTACGTTTTCTTCCTAAATCCACCCAGCTAAATTAAGGGGGTCCAAGATGAGAAGCTACGCGGTTGCAGCCTCCTTTAAGTTAAAACAATTTTTGTGTGTTCTATAAACAAAAATATCTTTGCTTATACTCGAATCTAATTTCATATTTTCATAGAAACACCTTCATCATTCCCCTTTTAAAATTTTAAAATTCACAACGATGTTAACGTTTTGAGACTACATCCCACCCCTATGCAAAAACGGTAGATTCGCTATACCACCCCCATTTCAGTGTTAAAAAATGAAAACTCATTGATAAACATTCTTTAATTTATATAGAAAATCTTTTTAGATTGATTGCAAAATTAATTGCAGAACTATCTATGTTTAAATTTCCAAATCAACTAAAATCTCCAGGCAGTGTCATTAACTGTGAGGGACACAAAATGAATAAGGGGACATCCATAAATTACGTGAGGTTAAAAAGGGGGAGGGGTTTGGAAAAATCTCACCAAATCTCACCAAGGGGGGAGGGGGGTCGATTAAAATCTCACGTCAACTTCTTAAGTTAGAAATGAGGAAGTTGCATGATTTTTTTTTATTTTTTTAATCGATTCCTCTTGCAAATATAAGCAACTACCCAAAATTTGAGGCCGATCGAGAAATTTTTTGATTGTCAAAAAAATTAACAAAAATCCCCTTTTTAAAAGCGCGCGAAAACGCCAAGAGTTTGGATGTGACGTCATCTTATACTAAACATTGTTGTAAAGCAATGGAGTTGATGGTATTATTGTTGACGTCATCTTATAGTTTAAACAATAAACGTTTTCAGTCACGTGTTTTTTTCTCGACTTTTAAATTAAAATATTTAATTACCTGTACATTTTTTTGAAAAACTGACTAGATATTTCATTTTACCATACAAAAAACCATACGGAACACTTGTTTGTTTTTGAAAATCTGACACATGCAACTTCCTTATTGTACGATTTTTTTTAAGTATGAGAAAGGAATAATACCCACAGATAAGATACTGTGGTGATTTTTAGGCGGAATAATGTCCTTTTCCCCAACATCAATAATAATGGAAAAATTTTAGGTGCTGTGAAGCACAAAATGCAAACGAATAGGATAGAAAATTATTTTTAAAAGTTGTAGATAAATCTCACGTTGGGGGAGGGGGGTCCAGCAAAATCTCACTAAATCTCACCAAGGGGGAGGGGGGTCCAGATTTTGGAAAAAACACTTCAAGTAATTTGTGGATGTCCCCTAACAACTGAACATTTAACTCACATACCAGGTACTATATGAGAAACGCTGGTCAAACAAACCTCGACCAATATGACTCTGACAATGGTCTCGCGAAATTTCCGGTCAATGTAAAAACCGGTCAAATACAACAAAAAAATTATAACTTTACTCAGGAATAAATTAGTTTTTTATTGACTGGAATTTACTGACCAGTTTTTATATTGAACGGAAATTTCGTATTATCCTGACAATATTGGCCGTTGTCGAAATGACCCCCTCTAAAATGTCGGCCAATATCGGTGACATTGCTCAATATAAGTTTAAGCTGGCCAACAGGGGCGTAGCCAGAGGGAGGGATTTGGAGTTATATCCTCTCCCGAAACTCAGAAATTTCCCTTTACCACAGATAACCACTGAAACTACCCCATATTCCGTCTCCAAATTTCCCCTTCCGAAATTTTTCCACTGCTGGCTAATCCAATTTCATTTCTCAGGTTTAATTGATTCAAAAAGTGTTAGTTTGGAATTTTTAAACTTTATTTTAACTATTAAAAATACTATAAAATGCTTAAATCGTTGTTTGCCAATATTGATACATTCCTGATCCTGTGTTATCAACAATAAAGCCCTGGATAGCAAAGCTTCCAGAAAGTTAGAAGTAACGTAGCTTCATCCAGGGCTTTAACCAACAATACTTATAACATCAAATAATTGATCGCTAACTTAAAACTGCATCTAATAACAGTTCAAACTGTAGAAACCATAGGCTCTAAATTGAAATGACAAGAACTGTAAAGACCAACGACGCTTATCCAAAACATTTCAGAGCTCTTCAGAGGTAGACTTGCTCCTAAAATCGATGTGGGGAAAAAGCAATTTCTCTGCACCTTTCTTAATCCTCTCGTCCCCTTCCACTTCGGAAGTTAAACACTTCATTTTTTGCCGCTTAATCCCGAAAGGGGGCAGAAAAACTATCATTTTACGACGTTTTCACGACTTTAGAATCCCTTAAATACAACGGCGCGGGCGTCGCATTACTTAAAAATCACCTACCTCCGGAGATTACCCAACTCCGCGCGGCTATTCAGAGGAAAATAACTTCCCCTGTTCGGGAAAAAGTCGAACAATATCCCCGTTTCTATTCATAATAGCCGAAATCGAATGTGTCCACTGCAAACACCCATTCCCCGCCTATGGCATGTGTTGGGAATTTTTTATAGAACGCTTTTGATATTTTTCTCGTCATTTTCGTGAACGCTCGTTGGCAACAATGAAAATAGATGGGAAACGATGATTGGCTAGGTTTTTTATTTTCGTCTTTTAGAGAGGGAGAATTCGCTTGAAAAATCAAATGTGACTAAGTGTATGCAAAAAGTTAAATCATTTGTTTAAATATTTTAGATTAAAAGTAGATTAAAAGTTTAAAGCTATTTCAAGAAAATAATTCCTTAAAAAATATTAATCATCTTCACTCAAAACTAAGAGTTGGCTCACTCTCTTTTGGTTGTACTAAAAACATGGTACGGTATTTGAATCGATATGATCCTAATTTTTTAAATCATCATATGGGTACCAAGGATAAAAATTTTAAAAAGCGTTAGAACTATTATTGTAGTTTTTGTGGAATCATAAAAAATGCATGAAAGTAAACATTATATTTGAAGTAAGTCATACTGGGACCCAACAAGTATATGAACAAATTGGGAAAACATTCTTTGGAATTACAAAGTAAACCTTTTTAGGAATGATATCATTTAACAACGGGGGAAGTCACGAAAATATCTCCGTTCTAGTTTCGATGTATTTATTTTATAAAAATGAAAGTAATTTGGGTTCAAATTGACACTAAAATAAAGGCAGAGTTAATATAATCCTATATAAAGTTATTTTTTCTAATAGTTTCTCCGGGAATAGCTATTGCTCACGAAAATGTAGGGTAGGACTGTAGGAGCATTCCTTCCAACATGCACCACTGAATATTTCAATTTAGGTAAAAAAAAAGTATCTCTATTGGCTATGGGGCTCAGATTCTAAAAACTTTTTTGGTTTGTATGTATTTGGGTGGATTTTCAAAGACGGATTCTTAAATTATCAACATAATTCCATTTTTATTATAATTTTTTTATGAAAATAAAGAGGTTTCATCCAAATTGATAAATTTAATATATTAAAACACTGAAAAATGTTTCCTCAAGGAGTGTTCCAGCCCCTTCCCCTAGATTCACCCTCTGGTGGTCTCTAAAATAACTCCCTCCACCTTTTCCAACTTACGCGAAGACGAATGTCATGAAAACCAAATCCAAACCATAGCCACATATCCCGCAAAATCAAAACCCAACAAAAAAGCGTAAAAAAATCACTAAAAGAGCAAAAACCTCTTCGCTCGACCAAAGCACGCACGACCACCTGGTCACGTGCGGCCAGAAGATGGTGACAGAACTCTTCCGTGTTTCGGCTCTGGAGGCAGAATAAATATTTCAGAGAGCAGCACTTTCGAAGCCCCCATCTTTAAAATCGGTAGGGGTGAAGATGCTGTTTATATGATCTCTCTGCCACCGACTGTCTTTTTGTTCTGCTGCTTGGAAGAATGGAGTGTTTGGTCCGTTAAACAACTTTTTTTCCGTAATGGCGTTTGTGTTCTTGGATGGTTTCAGAAATTGTTTGTGGATTGTAAATTTAAAGGTGAATTAACTTTTACGTAAGGTTGATGAGTAATTTTTGTTTAATTAAGCAAAAATCGATTGCTTAGAAAAAAGAATTTAATTAAAAGAATAAGTTAATATTTTTTTTATTTAAAAATATATTTATTACTTCCTGAGCAAAATATGTGTTGGCATATTCAATATTAATCATATTGTTTCTTACTCACAGTAAATTTGTCAGAAAACGACAGTTAAATTGTGGTAACCTATTAATCTCTTACTCAACTCCTCGTAAATTTATTCAAGTATTTTTATAAATATAAAACTTGTAAATATAAGTATTTTTATAAAAACTATTTGAACGAGTCATCCTACCATACCATGTAAGAAGAGTAATACATTTTCAATAGGATTTGTCTATGCCTAACATGAAAACTGTGAGAAATTAAAAAACAACGGTAAGAATGTATCAAATACCGTGTACTAACAAAAAGACAGTTCGCGTCAAATATAAAAGCTAATGCGTATTTCATAGATTATCATTTGAGTTAAAAAATAAATGGTTGGCAAAAAAGGCACAAAGATTGTAGGAATCAATGAATGTTTGTGCTACTTGGGACTAAGGAATTCATTATGTTAAAATAATAGTATTATAAATACTATTTAACAGTTAGGCTATTTATCATATAAAAAAGCATTTTCTCGTACTTTAAATACGATTCACAAAACCATCGCTTCACAACGGCCAATGCATCAGTCCACTTCCCGAATTCTCTAAATCTCCATTCTTACAAGTCTTGAATGGTGTCCATCTCATCAATTTCAGAGCAGACATGTATTGCATAAAGCTCAACGAGATCCAAAACGCAATTCCGACGAAAACTCCCTCTTTTGAATTCCTCTCAAACTCCAAATTTACGATCGGGTCCCCATCTGTGCAATAGGCGATGAGTCCATTCCTTTCCGGAGGCAACAAATTGTCCCATTAAAATCGGTTTAAAAAGAGTTTTTCCCCTACCTCCGCCATAACCGTATTTCTTTCGCTGCTGTGGTAAGTGATACACTCTCCCAGAACATAAAAGTGATTTACGGCTGACCGTGGTCAAATTCAACACTCTTCAAAAACGAATAGATGTTATTTATACTTCCTTCTTTTTTGCGTTTAAATTTTCCTTACTGTTGCATTCGATGCTATACAGTTGGATGGTATTGGATTGTACTATGTTTTAGTTTATATCTGAACTCAAATTTATTGTATATCTCTTTTGATTCACATAGAATAACTACTGTTATTTTTTACTTTAAATTGGTGTTACAGGTAAGAGGCATAAAGTGAATGTTTTCCCAATTTTTTTTAATGTTTCTAACTTAAATCACAATCTACAAATTATATTTACTATTTACTTCCAATGTATCTTCTATTATGTAGTGCTTGTTTATTTTTTATGTAATTTTATATCTTGAAGGAAGTTTTTGTTATGAAGTTCGTAGTTTATTTTTAGCTAGTCTTTGGCGTCAAGTCATAACCAAGGTTAAACCCACTTTTAACTAAATGTGTTCATTAAAAACCTTTATAACAAAGTTCTTGATAACTGAAATCCTAAATACACCACTTGATTATCTTAATTTATTTTTATTAAGTTTAATTTAAAGTCTGAAATTTTTTTTGGTGTAAAAGAAAATTTAAGTAAGAACTGCAAGAGTGTAAAGCAAAAGTATTTCTTGTTTAATATCAGTGTCTTTGGTAGAAGAGTGCTCTTAAACTTTTTAGGGTTTTTTTTACTTACATAGACCTCTATGTACTAAATATACAAATACATGAATTAAAATCTAGCTAAGTCTTACAAACAAAAGTTTTTTTCTGTCATATTAACAAATTTTAGAGTTTTCTCTACTAACTAATCGTTCATCATCCCAAAATAATACAAAACAGTATACAAACTTTAATCAGGGGTAATAAAATTAATGTGTGAGACAGAAACTTATCAAATGCACAGAATTAAAATAAACATTAAATCTAAATGAAAAAAACTCAGAATTGTTTAAAAACTAAATGAATATTGCAAGTAATTTTTAATGTAGTCTTAGTTTTAGAAATTAATCTAGATTAAATCAAACTGAAAAAGTTACAATCTTAAAAAATAACGACGAATAAGTTTAAACCCATTTCTAAAAGAAATACAAAGATCTCTTAACACAAAAATTATTTTTAAAGAAGACTGAGACTTCCCGAATCAATACAGAAAACCTTTCTTCATTGATCTTAAAGCAAAACACTTAAATAACACCGATACCACCACCAAAGTGCTAGCAAAGAAGGGTTGTTGGTCTATCGATAAAACACTGGTTCTTCAGGGGGTGTCAAAATAAAGGGTGGGCAAGATTGATTGCGAATAAAGTGGAGAATGGTGATTGAGGCGCTGCTTAAACAAGAGAGAAAGCGTCGCGGATGACTCAATTAAGGGAGGAAAAAACTGTAATGTGGGTAAGAAGGTTTACGTGAAATGAAATAGATTAGAAGTATGTCACTTGGTAAAGGGTAAGCTCATAAATTGCTTAAAAATATTTAGCATTTCCCTCAAGAACTTAGTTACACACAATTTTTATGTTTCTCTATTTATATCCAATAAATTTCGTTTTATCATTGCTCAATGGCCTGATATTGGCGTTTTTAATATTTTCTATTCGTCTTTGTATCTTGGATGCCAACGTAAATGCTTTGGAATGACTTCTTGTTGTATTTTTAAAACTTTTTTTAAGTTAAGCTTTAAAATGTTATAATTTTTTTATCCCCGCCCCTGGTCCCGAAAAAACTAACTATTAGGCATTGAATGACAGAAAGTAATGAATTTTTTTAGGAATTTTGCATTGAGTATAATGTCGTCACTTTTCTTCAATGTGGATAGCTTTTTTCCCTTTAAACACGGCTTCCATGCTCTACACGGTCATTCAATCAATAAAATAGCAGTTCAAATGCGTTTTAAAATGGCAAAACAAAAATTGTCTTAGATAGCTGATGTAGGCTTTTTGATTTCGGAAAAATACTACTTTGTACACCAATGAACAAGTACAAAAATTTATTTCATCTTATTTTATTTTATTTATCTATTTTATATTCCTACTTCTTACAGTAAGTAAATAGGTAGAGCATAAGGATTTATTCATGACATATTTTCATTCTAAATTAATAAATAAATAGGTATAAAAACTGCATTCTCGTTTACACAAAATATCTAATTTTGTGCCTTTCGAATTAATGAAAGAATGAAGTGCTGCATTTAAAATTCTATTAACGAAGATTTGTGAATAGTTCATGACAAAATACTCGATTCCAGAACATAGATTACCTACTTCTCAATCCCAAAAGAATCGAATCCTTATGGTTACGGTTCCATAATCAATGCTGCTGCCACCGGTTTTAATTAAATTTTTAACGAACCGTCTTTTAATTCAAGAATCGGTGTTTGCTATCAAAACGCTTTGAAGAATTTCCATTCTTTTCTCTCGGGAAATTCTTTCGACGCTCTCTTAGCGAAATTCAATCTGTTTGAATCCAAGATTAATTGGAAATATATAATTTAATTAAACTTCCGAATATAAGCCCTATTGTGATCAGAACTTGGTAATAGATATAGCTTTTATATAATCATCAAATGGTTTAAAGAAAAAGCAGAAGAGACAGGTTTTTTTTTGAGAAATTCTGTTGATGAAAGATGGCCCAGGAAGTATAATTAGATTTTTTATGGGTGGAAAAACCTTTTCAAGGTACTTAATTGAAGAATTCTTTCAAAATTGAGTATTTCTTTTTACCTTTTGATGCTGAAAAAAATTTCTTAGTACAACTTTCCTCTACTGAAATATAATTTGAAAGGAAAATATTTTATATATTAATGTAGTAGAAAATATTATTGTATTTTATTTCAATATTTATTGGAAACTTGCCTTACAAATGTATGAATATTAGTTACTATTCTACTAATTTCGATGCTATGTCTGGTTATTATTAGACCCGTTTGTTTGAAGTAACAAAATTTAATTTAAGTAAATTTAAATGTAATTTAATTCATTAGTTTTAAAGAATAAACGTAGATAGACGGTATACCCATTTATTTTTTCACTGATGATAACTCAAAATTTTTGAAGAAAATATTGTTATTAAAAGTGATCCAAATTTCCACTCCCATAAGAAATTTATGCTACAGATAGCTTTGCTCACAATCTATTGTGAAATAAATTTATTGCATATGCCATTACAAAAAATAGAGTCGAGGTATGAACCTACGAGACTTGTTTAGAAGAGAAAATGGAATTATTTTTATGTGTTTAACTTTCGTTGTGTGTAACTTGCGTTGTGTGTTTAACTTTCACTCAAACACACGTTTTATGAATCAAAAAATTTAAAAAGTATTTAAGTTTGTTTTAAATTAGACAGTAAAATTCAAGACAAATAAATCCCACAACATATGCAAATCATTCATCATTTAAAAAAACTTGAATCTTAAAATAGAAAATACTTTTTAAGCCATATTTTTACCGTCCATCATGAGAATACTGTTTACTAATCACTTTTTGCATTCATCGTTTATCTAATTTCCTAATATTTTTTATCATTGATTTATCAAAAAAATTAAAGAATTCATGTATATGAATTTCATGGTTTGGAAGACTTATATTGGAAGGGTCATGTAATGTAGATTCCCTAGCAGCACAACTCATACCAAATATGTCGAATTTAAGTAACTTTTACTAGAACTAAACGAAATTTGGCCGTACATAGCAAGAACTGAACGAATCTTGAACGTTTCGGCTGCTTGGGTTAAATGGAAAGAGAGAAAATGAATTACTGCTAAATAAAAGCCAAGAACCATAATAGGGTTTGGCTCCAGACCTTGAAAAACTGTCTTTAAAGGTAGAGCATCAAGACTCTCGAAGAATCACGGTAGAACTAGTGTAGGGTCAAGAGGTTCAAGTCAACATTAAGAATTCAGTGCAACAAGACAGGATCAAAGAGCTAACTTCAAAGCTCCACGCCACTCCCTTGAATTTAATTAGACCGCAATTTTTCTTGTTGCCACCGCAAACAATAAAAAAGTGCTTCGCTTAGTACCCCTTATAATTAAAGGGGATTTGAACAAGTTATATTAATTTCCACCTCCAACGCCGAGTAATTAACTGTACCCGTGATAGAGAACGTGAATGAGGGGGGATAACAATAATTGGAGTAACAGCTTGGGGAAAATATTGAATTTAATAAAGCTTCTGAAGAATAGCTTGTGATGGTTTTTATTCATGTTTTTGTTTCAGAGAAACTTGCGAGTTCATTATAATATCGAAGCATTCAGAAGGTATTGGGGTAGCTATGCGGTTGATAATACACTGTTTTTGCTTTTTAGCTTTTTAAAAGTGTTTTAATGCAAAAAAAAAAGATAATAGACCAGGCTTGAGTTTCTGTAATGATATTTTAGAAGATATAGCCTTTAATGTGCTTATTTTTTAAATGCTGGAGATATAATGCATCAATTTCAATATTAAAAATGTTTCTTTTTTCCTATGTTGTTTTCTATCTTATTAAATATTCTCATTGTAATTTTTCTTCATCTATACTGCTTGCTCAGTTAAATGTTCCTTTTTGGAAGTAAAGAAACTCACAATAAGGAATAAAATACTATGTTGCTGATGATATAATAAAGAAAAAATAAATTCAATTAATTAAGTTATATCTTCAATTAAGTTAAGTTTTATCCAAACAAAAGTTTTGTTTGTTTTTAATCACCCTGATGTACTATGGACATTAACACTTTTGACAACCAGTACGAGCAATTTATTTTTACTGGCAATATAAGATGACTTTGCAATATCAAAAGATGTATTTATTTATATAAAGTTTTTAATAAATAAAATCTGAAAAGGACGTTCTCTATAACTACATGTTCCTCTTTCTACAACCAATTCCCACCTAACTGCATCACCAATATTATATATACCTTTCTTACTCGATTAAAACAACTAACTCAATTTACATGGCAGTGAAAAAAACAATGCAATGATTTTGTAAAAAAAACGGTAGAAAAACAGAAAGTTTCAATAAAAATGACTTCATGTTTACAGGGATATTCTGTCATATAACATTCCCACCGCACTTCTATTTATTTTATGTAAAAATAAGCTTTTTCTAGTTTTTTAGCTTATCTGTACTTAAACAGAAAGTTTCAGTTCGTGGAGAAAGAAAGATCTTCGGATTATTTCTACTTTTACTGAATCCTCGTTGGAGCAGCGGTAGCGTGCGTGCTTAGCATGCGGTAGGTCATGGGTTCTATCCCCGGTTATTGATTTATTAAAATTTCAAAGTCAACACGCATGCGCACAAGCAGAAAATTACTGTGAGGCAACAGAAAAAATATGTAGCTCACTTGACAGAAAGTTTCTTTTTACAGCATTTACCTGCAGGTTACAGCTTTTTTCTGTTAACCGGATTTTTCTGCTTACAAAACTTTTCTGGCAACTTTTACTGCCAGAAATGTTCTGTTTTTTACAGGATTATTTTTTACAGTGTAGGAGACTACCGATGTATACGACGTTCATCTGATCTTTGTCTGTTCGAGTTCAAATCATTACCATAAACTCTCAGCCCCTCTTCAGATATTCTTATTCTATTCAAATGGAGGGGTCGAAAAATTAAGATGATGGTGGAGGGGATATACTTTTTATAGTTTTTCTTTCGAAATGAAACTTCTTCTCTGAATAATCCTCCCCATGAGAAATAAGGGGCGTGCATGGATTCAAACATAAGTTGTGCCAAGGGTGCTTCTAAAGGGGCATATTCAGGGGGTGGATGCTTGATTAGAATCTAGCTGTGACTGCTGTCATAAAATAACTTCAGAGTGGGGAACTTTGTAATGAAAAAAGGGGTAGGTTTCATAGGGCAAACATTAAACTAGGAGAACTGATAGTCCCCTTTACTCTTTTTACTCTAGGTCCAATATGTATTGTAGTTTGGGAGATCAAGGAATCGTTTCCAAACTCAAAAAGGAGTATCGATGTGTGAGAAACATCCCCTTGTTTCCTATGACTTTGCAAGGAAATCATTAAAGAATGGGTGAGTCTTAAAACTGATTTTTTAATTAATGAAATTTGTCAAAGAATAGATCCGATCTGCTTAATTTCTCATCAAATTTCTAAAAAAGTATCTTAAGTAGATAGGAATTCTGTAAAAATGTATCACCAACAACGGCAAACAATGTGAAGATGCAAAAGGGTTTAAGTTTTAAACCTCCAGAGTCTGTGTAAGATATTTATGCTTATAAATGCAAATATTGACGACCAACAACAGGCGTGAAGCCCTTCAAGGTTGCCCAATTCAACTCAAACTACCGGATTCATCAGTATTTGTCAATTTTATCCTTAGATTCATTTACTCCATTGGAGCGACCAGTAATAACTTTTAAACAAGGATTACTTTGAGATGAAAAATTTATAATCCCTAGTAATTTCTTAAAACACGCATCTGCAGTTTTCTCTTTGCTACAGTCTGCATAAATTGAAAACAACACAAACGGTATATTTAAAAAAAGAAACACATAAAGAAAGGAACCTAAACAGTAAATCAGTCTTTGGTATTCTTTGTAAGTTAAAAAAATAATCAAGTTTTATAATTCGTGGGAAGTTTCAGACTCATAAAACAGTTATAATTTATAAACAACTATTACTTTGAGGTGAAGAATTGGTAATCCCTTAAAATACGCGTCTGCAGTTTTATTTTGCACACTTTGCTACAGTCTGCATAATTTGAAAATAACACAAACGGTATATTTTCAAAACAAACATAAAAAGAAAGGAAGAACCTTAACAGTAAATCACCAAAAAAAGAACACCATCTTTTTCCTTCCCTATATAAAAGGGGGAGTAGGGAGGAGCTCCCTATAAAATATTTACCCGGCCTCGAGGCTCAAGATCGAGTTCTGTCACCACATCAAGGAACACGTGACTCGGAAGTCTCTAAAAAATGTTCGAATTCGAGTGAATTTCGAACTTAGTTTTCCGTGTTGCGTTCGATTTTTATGACACCCACGCTTCCAGACTGAGAGGAGGAGAAAAAGTGCAATATGTCACGTTCTTCGAACATTGTTTAGGGATTGTTTGTTTTCTATTTTGAGTATATTTGATCTCAAAGGAGTGTCAGAGTTTTTGACAAGGTTCATCTCAGCTGTAGTAGATCCTGTCTGTCCTTAAAGGGGCATTCCTTTTGAAAGGTATTGTTTGTATTGGTTCTGTAGATATTATTGGTGCAATGAAAATTGTTCATCTAGAAGCTGGCTTTATGTAGTCCCATGAGTTTCCAAACAATAACATTTTTTTCTTGGAGCGAAATCTTTCAGATAACAACAATTTGCTAAAATATCGGGAAAATGTTTCACAAAATTAAGGTAGGAAAGCAAAACATGATTTTTATATAACTGTTCTGAAATAGTTATAGTGTACTCAAAAGAAATTATAATTTTTGTTCTGAATTATTTTTTGTATATTTTTAGATAAATATTTTATTACAGTAGCCTAATGTATCTTTATGCAAACATTTTATACTAAGTTTTTCATAATTCATGTATCAAATATATGAAAAAGACTTACAGGTTTACTTTAAAAATTCTTTAATGTCTGGTTCAGTACTCAAATGATGATTTTGTGGCAGATAACTAAAGAGAAGATTGAACTTAAATCTTTAGAAATCAGAAATCAAGGGGGGGAATTCAATTCCGCTTGAATCAACAATTTTTGTGACAGCAAATTTTCTTTTCGGATAGCATGAGCCCTGTAAAAACTCAGAAGCAATGGAATTTGTTTATTAAGACTCCTCCGCTTAACTTAAAAGTACAGTACAAGTTGGCTGTGGGGAGCCTAGTGGTTAAGGCATCGGCTTCGGGATCGGAGGGTCCCGGGTTCGATTCCCGACACCGCTAAAGACCCACCGAGTATATGCGGAGTACGTGCTCGTTAAATCTGTGGGTCCGAAAGTCCTGTGGTCCGTCATGGCGCAGTTTACCATGGGCCCAGGTGTCTGGAGACTATTTCCCTCCCCTTCAGATACATGGCAAAATTGTGGAGGTGGCGATAGATAGTGGCAGCATCTATCATCTCATGAGGCAGAAGTCCGACTCCTGCCATTTATGGGCCTCACTTTCTCAGGAGCCGCACCCCCTTTGCCTTGAATCCTTGTGGAGCTTGGGTAGTACCAAGTGGCACACGACAACAACAACAACAACAACAACAGTATAAGTTACAGTTGACCAGAATACAGTTCCAAACTCAATGTAATACTGATATGTGTATTGATTATAATTACCATACAAAATGGAAACATGGTGGTTTAAGTTGTGATTAGCAAATGACAAAGGTTCTTATGAATTTATAACAGTTCATTCACGGAACAATACTAACGAATCCCACGAACTAAGCCCACATCGATCTTCCATGTTATATATGTGGGTCAAGCTGTTGTCCACTAGCTTCAATATTAATCAACTGGTGTTCGGTTCCATATTAATTATTCCAGCCTTCCCCAGAAGCTCGCATTACCGGACGAGGTTTTGTGCGATTTGTCACACGATTCTGGGTTAGGACCATTAATATCTATTCTTTTGTGATTGCGTTCGGATTTCGTGGAATAGGAGCGAATTCGGTATTGAGTTTCTTTAAGATGATTATGTTGGTAAGTAACGCAAATTAGATCTCTGTTATTTAAGGATTTAATGAATTGTATGAAATTCTATTATTTTATTTCTTAATATCTACTAGTTATTGGACGGATAAATGTAGGAATTCCAAAAGTGTGCTCTTTGGGCCCCAACTTGTTGGCCATTTCTAAAATGGCCAGTGGTAGCAACTTCACTGTTCATATCTATGCTAAGTGATAAACCGGGCATTATTAATAATGCCTGAAGTTGAGGCGGAAAAAGGGATAAACTCAATGGCATTTATCAATGATCATTATCACTTTGCCCGCAATACGCTGGCATTATTAATAACTTCCGGATTTATCACATTGCCTGTAAATATTGAAAAAAAATCCTATGCGTCAGGATTTGACACAAATTGCCCATTTTTCATAGTTTTTAACATTTCCAACTCCGTTACTTTCTCATCAGGACATCATAGAGATTGAAAGAAAATACTATGGAAGATTTAATCGTGTTTTTATAATGCCGAACCATTCTTGAATGCTCCGTTGCACCTTTCTTGTAGCAGACTTGTATTGTTCATCATTATGCTACATTTGCATGCTAAACTGACTATTTTGGTCCTCGTATTTCAGTGGCGTATATAAGGGGGCAAGCGGGCCCTGGGTCCCCCTAAAATCCGGACTTGATATACCAACACAAGCTAAAACCTTGTTTTAGGGACAAATTTCCAAAATTTTCTGGGGGAGGACCCCCAACCCCCTTTTTGATTGGAGTTTTATTATTACAAATATTATTATGATAAACTCACCAAAATCCTGATCCTACTTAAAATATATGTCCAAAATTAGGACTAGGTGTATAAAAACTGATTAGAAATCCTGTTTTTAGGGTCAAATTTCCAAATATTGTCTTGAGGGAGGACCCCCAGATCCCCTTTTCTACTTAAAACTCTATTATTTTCAATTTGTTTTTATATTAAGTTAACCCAAATGCAAATTCTATCTAAAATATAAATAAAAAATTCGGACATGGTGTACCTACCAAAACTAGTTAAAAACCAGTTTTTAAGAGTCAAATTTTCAAATATTTTCTGGGGGAGGACTCTCCAGACCCCCTTTGGTACTTAGAACAAACTTACAATTAATTTTTTAGTTGTAAATTTTAACAAAAAATATATAAAAAGTTACATTGGACGTAATAAATTTGTTTGGGAGGGGGTGAAAAATAATTTTGGACCCCTCCCGAAATAAATTTTTATATACGCCTCTGTTGTATTTTAAAAATGTTCTCGATGGTAACTCTCAGTTAATGGCTCAAACATAGTCCTTGGACTAAAAACTTTGGTCATTTAAACCCTCTATTAAGGTGATACAAAAAAATCATTGTCTCTAGAGAACGATACTAAACTGTTTTATGTCTAGGAAAATTGTTAGCATGAAAAGTGGCCTACTTCCAAAGAAACATGAAGCTTTAAAAGCTTCAGACGATTTTGTAGCTAGTGATAGCAGAAAAGTAGGAAAATTGAGAATCCTTAAACGATTTTTCAGATTCAACCAAGTGAATTTCCTCTCTGCAAATAGGGAGATTCCACTTGAAAAATCCTTTGGGTTTCTATTTCCACAAGTTGAGAGAAATGCCTTCATTTCTTCATCGGGGTAGGGATGTTACACGTTTTAGGTATTCAATTTATCGGTGGATGAAATGAATGGGTAGTTTATGGTTTCGAAACTATTTAACTCCCTAATTAGATACTATTTTTCAATTTAAATATAATTTTACATCAAATACGAAATAAATTAAAAGAAATTAAAACAACTTCAGAAATGTATAAATAAATAATGGTAACAAGCTGGGAAAATGTTATTAGAAATAGTTTGCTTCAACTGAGGGAAAAATATGAATCCGGGTCATCAATATAATTATGAAGTTAAATCAATTTCTTTTAAAAGTTGAGTATTTATTTGTTAATTTATACTAATAATAAATAAGTTTTGTACTAATAAAAAATATTACTTTTCAAACCTATCTACGCTTACCGATACCTTCAAAAAAAGAACAATAACAGCTCAGTCACCCATAAAAAATTTATTTTGGAAAACATTTCATACTACTGATGCCTTAAAAACAAAGAAACAATAAAAGGAATCCTTATTCAATTTGTCAGAAAAGCATTTTATATTTAAAACGTATTGGTGGTTTATTATTTTTTTTACGAAACGGGGAATGGGTATATGAAGTTAGTGTTAAAAACTAATGGGGAATAGGTGTATGAAAATAATATTAAAAACTGCATTTTTTAAAGATGATAAAATTTTCATCCTTCGTTATGAAATATCAGTGACGTAAATTAGTGAATAGAGTGACTGGTTGTTCTTTTATAACTGAATTATTTTCACTCAAAAACGTTTCTGGTTTTGTTTTAACAAGAAAAATGAAACTTTAAATTAAAATTGACAATTTTGACTACAATAAAAGTTATAATTTCAAAATATGTTAACTATGCAATGGGAAAGGTTTAGCAATTGAATTAATTGCGTTTATTTAAACAAGCTATGCGCAGCTACTCCGATTTAAACGTACCTTATAATAAACCCGAAAGGTTTTTTATTTTAGTCTAATAATATTTTTAAAGTACTGTCTTGTTAGCTAATAGTTATACATTATCATTTATTAAAAACAAGGTATTCTAACAACAAAAGTAATGCTTAATAAAATTCTATAAAAATGTCTGATACTTTGTTGTAAAAATTAGAGGAATAGTCATGACTTGATTTGTTGATATCACACTATCTCAATAATTAGTTTCTCCTCCTAAATAAAAAGGCTTTAAAATCATTTTTCACATTTTTACAATTTTTCAAAAAGAATTTTGAAAAATTTTTATTTTCTTTGAAAGTTTAAAAATAAGTTAAATGTATGTCGTTATATCTCTTATCCACATATGTTTCTTTACTTATTTTAAGATGTTTACCTCCCCCCTCCCTTTTAAAAGTAATATTCCCTCTCATTCATCAAAACATTTTTCCAACATTTGCGCTTATCCTATAAAACCCCGACCCTCCGATGTTATTCAAAAATCATAGCCATACTTCCAAACATCACAAAGTTTTATACATCGGACTTATTTTCTCCCAAACTATTTGCAGCTAGTTGTTCAACGCATGTTGGTATGGATAGTTCCGTGATGCCCTCCAAAAAGGAGAAAGAGGGGTTTTGATATGGTAATTTTCTCTCCTCTTATCACAAAGCCGCCCGAACGGAAATGGAAGGACGAAGTTTTGTCGTTCGAAGTAAAATGGAACGAACGGAAGTTCGAACTTTTCAAAATTTGAGCAGATAAAGACAGTATTTGAGTAAAGCATTCGAAGAATCCGGTGATGAAACCTGTCAATTTCCCCCAAAACGAAATTTAAGTTTACTTTAAGTGATCATTGTAGTAGGGGATCCATTTTTTTAATCAGTCAATTTAAGAAATGGTTTCAGTAAAAAAGCATAAGAAATCCTCTTTAGAAGAAAATAAATGCTTTTAAATAATAAACAATAAACTTATAAAATATTTATGTTATAATTGGTAAGTCTAAGGGATAAATTATCGTTAAAAAAGCATATCTATGTCTGTGTAAATGACATTTAAGCTATAGCACGATTTTTTTGGACTCCGAAAATTATAACTTGTAGATTAAAATGTTAATCAGTTATATCAATAAAAACAATAAAAAGTTATTTTTCGAAACAGCTTGGCGATATTAAGCGAGACTGTTAAAGGAATTAAACCCGAATGTTTAGCTTCCCAATAAATACTATCCCTGCTTAAATATGCTTAAGTTTTAAGTTTATTTTATTTGAATTAAGGTAAGTTTAAAAGAAAAAGAAAAATTAAATAATTGTTTATAAAACTTAAAAATTCTTTAACTTAAAAAGCAAAATATCTATTACATTAAAAAATGCTATAAAGTTTAAAAAATCGTGAAATAGGGAAACTTTATTGTTGCTACATTTTTTAGATTAACTTTTCATGAGAAAAGGTTATTCAGAGAAAAGTTCAGAATAAACTAAATTATCATAGAGCAGCGGTTCTCAAACTGTGCTCCGCGGAGCCCTTAGGGCTCCGCCAAGCATTTCCAGGGGCTCCGCGAAGAAATTTGAAATAAATACATTTTTTGATAATTTCTAATTTGCGTTGCTCTGAAATGTTATATAAATAACTTTCTGCAATGTGTTTCTTGTAAAGAACTTACTTTTGCTCCTTCCTACCCAAATTTTTTTCAATGTTTTGGATTTGATGGGTAGCTCTTTTGATTATAGTTTTTTTTTCTGGTTTTTGTCTTTTTTTTCAAGTCTTTCTTGGTTTACCAAAACAAGTTAAAACCATGTTATCTAGGGTCACATTTTCGAAATTCATCTGGGGGAGAACCCCCAGACCCCTCTATTATACTTAAAACTTTATTATTGTCAATCTTTTATAATATTTTCGTTAAAATTAAAATCCTACCTAAAAACGAATTTCCAAAATTTGGATTATGATGTACCTAAAACAAGTATAAAATAACTGTTTTAAGGATCATATTTCACTAAATTCACCCAGACTCCCCTATCATAATTGGAACTTAATTAATCACAATTTTTCTTACTTGCTCTTTTAGATGCAAATTATACCTAAAAATGTTTTAAAAAGCTACATAAAACCTGTTAAATATGAATGGGAGGGGCTGTGGAATAATTTTGGAACCATATTGAAATAAATTTATATTTACGCTACTGCATTTATGCTTTTATTTCTTGTAGCAATTGTTTTTATGTAATTTGCTTCTTGTACCTTGAAAAATTTATCTTTGAAGGGCTCCGCAAAGAATTTGTCTCCTGAAAAGGGCTCCGCGACATAAAAAGTTTGAGAACCCCTGCCATAGAGAATGAAACGTTGAAAGAGCAATGATTCAAGACAGAACTTTCAAAGAAAATTATCAACAACCACTTGCAAATCCAGTAGAATATTGGAATAGTTCCTCTCTCTCAAATATCTGATATTGTAGGTTATTTTCTTCCAAGAGAGTTGAACTAGAAAAACACGAAACGATTATTTCTTCAGGAAGAAGAATGATATTCTCGTAATATGGCCCAATTCCTTCCATTTTGTTCATTACCTTGCAATTCGTTCTTATTTTATACTCCTGAAAATCTGGATCGCTGTTATTCTGGGGGGCTGTGTAAAAATTATTTATCAGATGAAATGAGAAAAGAAATACCCATCCGATAAAAATTGAAAAATGATAAATGCTTCTCTCTGCTTTTTTTCACTACAATATTCATAATAATATTTCATCAAAATCATACTTTAATCAAACCATATTGAAGCTTAGTCGATTATCTTAATCTTAAAAAACAATCTAATTACATAAATTTGTGTTCTGTATTAAATTTAATCTAGCAATTTAATTTCATATAATTTTTGAAAAACTCGCCAACTGTATCAAAACTTAAATAAGAAAAGGAAATTGCATTATATTCAAATAGAAGTTATATTTTTATTTCATAGAAAACTTTGTTATGTATGCAATTAATAAATTAAAATAGGTTTCTTCGTATTCGGTGCTGTCAATTCTAACTTTGCGATTTAACACCAGACAAAAAGAAACGATAATAGAACCAGTTACTATTTTAATAAATAAGTATGAAGTTTACTATATACTCTTTATCTTTATATATATTTAGCAAATTCTTTGTTTTCAAACACACATTTGAAACTCATTCTATTTAAAACTTAGTTCTATGCAATTTTATAAAATGATTCCTTCAGTACTTTGCGTTGCTATTTATACAATATTGGGATAAAACCCAATCTTTAATAGCAGTATCGCTATGGCAAAGGGTTGTTACTACAACATTCAGGGATTGCCTTTCCAATATCTCTTCTAAAGCAAAGTTCTCAAAAAAATAAGCAGCACAACATCTACCCCCTAACCATTCGAAAACTACCCATATTTGTTACACGACTTTTACCATTAACAGAGCTCTTCCACTGATTATCTCTTCAAATAGTTCAGCTATATCTTCGTGAGACTTCAGTTATAATTAGGAAATTTGTTGCCCAGGTAACTACTGAAGTTGGAGGAGGAGATTAGGAGACATTTAAGGGCGCTCTCCAAGAACTATCCGGAGATCAGTGGTTAATTGGCCTGCTCGTTCAGTCGAGGAAGCAATTCATTAAGAAGATACTGAGTAACGGCATTGGGTGAGAGCTTCTGTCTTGTCCATGAAAGATTAATCTCAAGGGGTAAAAAAGAATTGTTTAACGGTTTACAAGGTATTGAGTCAAATAACCCTAAAGCATAAAATATATTTTAGGTATTAATATTGTCGTTTTTATAAATAGGTACCTAAATAAAATTTGAAACCAGGACTATTTTTAAGATCAGTTCCATTTGTCTGTTGAAGTAGATTAACAGCCGAATTCACATAAGCCGTCAGCGTAGGTGCTAAATCCTAAGATGGATTCTACCAATCAAAAAGCTGATTTTTCTTTCTTAAGCTGCTGATTAACATCAACCGACGCTGATGGCTGTGAATGTGTCTGTCAGTAGTAAAAATTTCACCAACATGCTATTTGCATTGGTAGTAACTTATCTTTTATTTTTTGCAAAACCTGAATATCGTTATTGTTTGTACATGATGATTGCTTTGTAAGTTTTGAAGGATTTCCATAGTACAAGAACCATTATAGTCAAGAATTAAACTCTACCGGTCGTATTCTGTGCTATCTGATCAGCGGTTAAACACCACTCAAAGAAGGACCAATCAGAGTTAGCGATTCCTTCTTTGATTAGTGGTTAACCGCTGATCAGGAATTACAGAATTCGGACGTAAGTTTTTTTTAAGTAATTTTAGTAAAAATTAGAACACTGGAAGGTATATCTATAAGGGCCAATCTATACTTAGATTGGCTCTTATCAACTCCTAAAATATAAAAATTTAATATTTAATAAATAATAAACTCTTATTTAATTATTAAATTAAATTTTACCTATCGTGAAGCTAAAATTTGAAAATACTAAAACAATATTTTCATACTTTTACATCAATCTCTTAACTACAATATTCCTTTCATTCAAAATAGAAAAAAATAAAGCACAACATATCATGTTTATATGGTACTAAAATTGAGTTTAATTAAGTGTTTAGCTCTAGGCTTATAAAATAATTATTTTTCAGTAAAAGTTACCATTCCATATTTTTTTAAGAAATAAGAATTAATAAGGAATAATTTTATTGAGAGGAGATATTCATATTTGGAGAGACATCGAAAATGCATTAAAGTATTAAAAACAAGTTTAAATAGAGAAATTGTTTTTACATTCAGCAGTTTCCAATAGTTTATAATGATACTTAATTTTTCAGACTTAAAAAACTCAAAAGCTTACTTATTCGAACTGCTAGTTTCTGTAGCTTTTAAATATTTTTAGATAAAAGAAAATTATTAAATTACTCTTTTAAACTGTCACTTAAGCTCCATTTATCTTCTTCTTTATAGAGTAATCGTTTTTTTTTTCATCTAATCATTTTCTATAAGTCAAATCCGAAAATAAATATTCTGAACGACAGCTAATTTTGACTGCCATCAATTTATTAAAAAAAAGCTTTTTATCTCTTTTAAGAACAAAGGTTAGTACTCTCATTGTATTAAAAAGCTTTTAACGCGGGAAATGACCTCTTCAATTCAGTTCATCGTAGCTTATTGTGTTAGTTTTTCCTTTGATCCAATCAACAAGTAAATCGGTATTAAAAAAGCTACTTTTATTTCATCAGAATCCTTTTTTATCCCAGGCTTAGTAAAAACCTTTGAAAGTGATTAAGAAGAAACTTACGTGAGGATATACTTTGAAACGGAATCTAAGGTATAGGGCGCCATTCACAAATTAAGTCTCTTATATTTCCAGCGTTTAAATTTTTGCATTCGTCCTCCATTTTTAAAGTTATCACTTTTGTGTAGTAAAGGCAGTTTTTCTTGTTTTGAAAAAAATTTTATTCATTAATTAATACATTAAGAAATTATTTCTATAAGCGTACAAAATTTAGACACCTTTTTACAAAGGGATTGTAGGGGATTTACAAGGGATACCTTGAGTGCTGCAGAATCATCAGCAAGTTTACAGATTAATTTGTCAATTTAAATCTTACCAAGGTCAAAAAACTTCACACAGAAAAGGAAAAAAAAAGAAAGATTTAATGTCTGCACATAAAGTAATGGGTTTTTAATGAACAAGTTGAAGATAAACTTTTGTTTCTAAAAATGGTGCTGCAGACAGATGCAGAAAATTCTGCTACTGCACTGAGAGAAATGACAGTTTCAAATGTTAGTTTAAATTTTAGTTTGGTATGAAACTTTTTGTCTCAAATATGACCACCCTATGCTTTCAATTTTGAAACAACAGACATACTCAGTTTCAAACAATTTAACAGTCACCAATCAAATTACGCTTATTTTTAGTTTATATTTGAAAATTGAAATATTTGCAATATATCGAAAGTAATATATGTGAGGCGGAAAGCGAAAAGGGACCTCTTATCGGCGTTCGCCGAAATGGAGTTAATATTTTTTTCTCAATCTGTACAGATTTATGAAGATTTTAAGACCATCATCATCCTTGTAACTCAAAAAATGACGAATCGCCAGTAATTAAAAGTTTTAATAGAATAAGTGGATTTCGCGAAAAACGACCTTAAACTTTCAAAATGCTACCCTCTCGTTATTTTTCAGAGTTAAGGAAAGATTCCAACGGATAAAAATCGGTTCAAAAGGACCAAGGATCGATAAAATCGAGCGAAAAAAATTCTATAGTTTTGACCTTCCGGTTTTTTGGCTTTTTCTCGAAATCAACTTTGCCGACAAGAGGTCCCTTTTCGCTTTCCGCCTCACATATTAAGTTGGTGTGATTACTTGTAACGACATTGTGATGTTGAACTCAACTTACTGTTCTACCTCCCACGTCATAGTAACTGTAACACATTGCACCCTCTTAATATAAGAATGTCATGGATGAATAAAAAAATTTATGTGCCTGATGTTTTATTTTTGAGTATCTGCACATTTTCAAAAATGAGTACATGCATGTTTTCAAATTTGTATCGGAGCCTGTTTGAGTGCGTAACATACTCAGATTTGAGTAATTTTTACTCATTTTTGAGACTGTCGTTTTAAGACTGTGGTAATCAGAATGCTCAGTTCAGTTTATCCCATCCCCAAGAACATATCCCTCTATCTCCGAAAATTCATCTTTAGATATATCATATAGTGCAATCTTTCATTGTTTTATAACATAGAAATTTCTTTCAACCAACTGTTACTTTTTTAAAGACGATAAAACAAACTTTCGACACATTTCGCCATTCATCATCTCATCAAAAACCCTCCTACGAGAAGATATCCGAATGGGGATCCCCTCAAAGACCGATCGCCCCTCATAAACCCCTCTTAAAGGGAAGAAACGATTATTCGCGCCATTCTTCACCTCTCTTTGTTTGTGAGGGGGGAGGAGGCGGCAGTTGGTGTCTTTTGTTGCGGTGGGGGAGCTTGTGATGGACGATATTATTTCTTCCGCCCATCATTTCCATACCTCGACACGTGGCCGAGTTCTCTGGGGTCGATCTACAGGTGTAGGGAGCGGGTAAAAATGGCCGGAGAAGGAACCTGTTCAGGATTTTTCATAACACACCTTGAAACAGGTTCTATATACGTCAATTTGCATAAGTCAACAATTTTTGCAAACAACTCTAAACAAATTTTTATATTCTAAATATGTATGTATAGATGATACAGGGGAAGACTCCAAAGTCATAGATGGGACGGGGATGGAGAGAGATGGGAAAACAGTAGTAAACCTTTCTCCTCCCAAAATAATTTTAATAGAAAGCAAAGAAGTCGTAGTGAAAGTAGAGAAAGAGTGGAATTTAGTGGGTTCAATGCTTTTTAGTATTTACAACCTCCAACGGAAAATCACAAACTTCCATCGGGGTCAATTTTGAAGGAACCTTTTCAAAAATACAATGTGCAAAATCAAATCGACCCCTCACAAAGCTTCGAACACACTGCACGGGGGCACGTGTCCCTCCCCAGAAGGGTAAATGTTTATTGGATAAAAATGACATCTAAAGATAATTTCTAAAAAAATCGTGGTTTTGAAGCTTTTAAATGCTTTAATGTGTAGTTTTAAGGCTAAAAATGTGTAATATGCTTCAATATTTTCAGAAACATCGCAATTACTGCTGCTGGAGATGTTTTAAAAATCTTGATGCCCCCCTCCTGAAGTTAAACCTGGATCCGCCCCAGTGTACAAGGGCCGTTCAGAAAGTACGGAATGGAACGATTCGGCGTGGCCGTTTCGGCACCGGCCCGTTTTGGCGCGAAACCATATTTTTTTATTCTCATTTTTAGAGGGATTATGAAATAGTTCTATATACTATCATTTTATTTCTGGCACCGAAACGGCCGCGCCGAATAGTAGTAGACCTCAGAAAGTATGAACCTTTTTAATCAAACACAAATAGCAGAGCAACTTGGATAGTTCGAAGCTGAAATCATCAAGGACCACTGAAAAGCTTCACATTATATTAGACTTCTGTAGAATTTCTTTATCTGTAACTCCCATATTCAATAAATGGTATATCGTTGTATTTTCTATCTGGTCGACCAACGGCCGTATTCACCACTAACCTAACCTAAGGTTAACCAGGAATTAAAACGTCTAATTGGCAGTTGAAAAACAAGTTTTAAACCAATCAGTGTTGCCAATAAACCAGACCAGTCGTTAACCAACAGTTAAGTAAAGCAGTGGTCCCCAACCCCCGGTCCGTGGACCGGTGCCGGTCCTTGGATCAAATGGTACCGGGCCGCGGGCCGACCATTTAATTGAAAATGAATTAAAATTTCTAGGTTTATACTCCAAATTAATGAATGAAATGAATTATAAATCAATTAATACTATTTATTTTTTGGTGCAACTGTATTTTATTTTGAAAGCATGTTTAAATACAATTAAATAAAATTAATAAATCAAAATAATCTAGAATGTAAACAATCAATGCCCCCCCAGCGGGCCGCGGTAAAATTATCAAACGTTGACCGGTCCGTGGCGGTAAATAGGTTGGGGACCACTGAAGTAAAGGAAATAAGCTTTTCGCGGACTCAAATTGGTGGAGTCCTTATTTAACCGATAGTTAACCTCTGGTTAGGTAGTAGTGAATACAGTTTCGTTGGTGAATACAGCTACTGCTAGAAGAAACTTTGTTTCCCTACAGAAGTTATTAATCTTTGGGTCTGAACGGACGTTCCTTTTTTTTATTTCAATGCTACCATAGTTGCAATACATTAATTGAAAAATTAAAAAAGTTTCCTTTAAATTACTTCATAACTTTCATCTTCATTTAAAGCTTTCTGTACTTCTTTCCTAAATTTAAAATTCCCATTTCCAACTATGAATTTTTTAAGATTATTCAGTTTTTAACGATCTTTCATCTTTCTTTCTACATATTTAAAGAGTTAATATCCTCAGCGATATTTAAGTATTTTAGAAGCAAGTCTGAAAAACCTCCTTCAAACTCTAAAATCAGTTCATTTAAAATTTATGCTTCCCATCATGAAAACCTTTAGGTATAAATAAAACCAATAAAGGACACAAATATTATCTGAAGATATTGCTTAGATTATTTCATAAATTTATTGCTGATATCCCAAGTCTTGCAACTTTATTCTGAAAAGGTTTATCCATTTTCATAAATAATGAAAGCTCACAACGCCAATTTTATCCAATAACATTATCGTATTTTCTCTAGCAATAATAGAACCAATGCTCCATTGGCAAGCCAGAAGTGGTTCCTCTCTTGAATTATAGAACAGCGGGGGGGGATCGGGGGAGAAAATGAGCATATCTGTTTTGCACCCCTGTTTCCAGCACACCTTGCCCCTGTCAAATCGATACCAACCGACTCCTATACGTTGATCAAGGGTGGGTATTGTCATATTACCCATACGGTCAAATATCAGGAATATAGGGGGAGGTATACACCAATTCAGAACGCTCGAGGGATAAGAACAGATGGCTGCAGATTTTGATATCCTCGTATCGTAAGATGGTGGTTTCTGTAACAAATTTGAGTAATAATTTTATTACTCTTTTAGTAAGCAAACGTTCTTTATTTGCACATATATTATAAAATTAAACATTAAGAACAATTAGATTTTTAGAACATTTAAACGATTTAAACATTTTAATTTTTAATTTTATCATGTGTAAATAAAGCATTTGAAGAGTCAGTTCGTCAATAATATGTTCATTGTTATTGTAAGAAATAAATACTGTCCACATCCAGTTTGATTTGGAGCTATTATTTGAGAGATTAGAACAACTCAAGCAATGTTACCATACAGTTACAAAACATGGGATTTTTTATTGAAACAATAAATAAAGCAAAGTTTATTGTTATTTATCGAGCTACTTTTTTACAAAAAGGACACTTATGAGTAAGAAACATAAGAAATATGTAATATGAAGTTTCTTTGTACAATTTAATATTGAAAGAGAAAAACAACATTATAACACACATTATGGACTAGCAATTAGTATAGCATACAGTTCTTTCATCCATTCCTCGATCTCCTTCCTCAGCGCTATTATCAACTTAAACACTTCCCTATAACCGGGAGGACTGGCTGTAATGGAGTACTGGATCTACGATTTCATCAAAATCAGGGGTTCTCATAGTGGTCAGCACAAACCTTCTGCGGTGGGTCAATAAAGTCTTTGATGACTATCTAGCTAGATATCATGATGAATATCATTGTGAATTAAAAGCACGTAGATGAAGTACTGCTGTCTTCTGTCAACACCACACACATGTTTGCACGTTTTACCCGCTTTTTTCAGGAGGGAGGCACACTCTAAAAATCATGTTGCTTTACCCATTAACACCCAAATTATTATTATTTTTGGGGGTGAAATTGAATAAAAATCAAGAATCTGGTGTATTTTACCTTTAATATTAATATTATTAACGAATTTAGTCAAAACAGTTATTAGTTTCTTTAAAAAAAATGCTGATCTAAAAATAGATTACTGGGCTTTCGGAGGATATTTTTGGTCACATAGCTAAGTAATAGTACATTTTCAAAAAAGTATTTAAGAATTATATAGATAGAAATATTGGTATTTCTCTATAAAAATGCGTATTTATTAAAAAATATGTGGGGAAATGATTACTTATTAATAAAATTCAATAATTTACCAAAGACTAAATACATGAATAGTCTATGTTGAAAGTAATTATAGGGAGAAATAAATTTATAAGTATATTATAGAAAAATATGCCATAAAATTGGGTTAATTTAATTAATGGATTAACAAAGAAATCCTGTTAGAAAACAAATTCTAATAACAGTTTTTCAATTTGTGCTGCTGGGAAAGCCTGCTATATTTTACAGCATCTTTTGTCAGACTAGATTAATCGCAACCAATACATTATACGACATTATACAATACATTATGCCACTATACATGATACGATTTTTCAGTGGTCTAATTGAATCGTCAGTTTGAAGAAGGGAATAAGTCCAAAAAATGACAAATTGACTTTTTGTGCTCAAAACAATCTCCAAGCTTTGCTTTACACATGGGTGAAATGAGGGGAAAATAACTAACCCCTATAGGAATTATCGCCCCTTGAAGTTGTGAAATCGATGTCCATTCATTGTATTTTTTAAGTTAATTTGGATTTAAAGTTAATTTGTCTTTCTTTTCATATTCTTTGTGCTGCAAACTAAGTTAAAATAAAAATTTTCTCTTAATTTCAATGTTTTTTAAACATTTTTAATGCAGGGAATGTTTGACTCCATTTATATTTACTCACTCCATTGATACTGCTTTAATAACTCAGTTTCACTATAATTTTGAATTATATTTGTCTTATTCTTTTTATTTCACCCTTTTTTATTTTTTTAAACTAAGGAGAAATATATTTTAAATGTGAATTTAAGGGTTTTTTAAAGATTTTTTCATCAGAAAAATTTCATAAGGTGGAAGAAGGGAATAAGTCCATCATCTTATTTTGACTATAAAATATTTTTGAATATACTTATATTTGTTTTGATGATTGCTCTGTTTTTTAAATAAGGTTCTGAACTTCCAGTAAAAATTTGGTGGTTATACAATGAAAATTCCATTACTTATACAGTTTTTTTCGATTTTCTCAAAACTTGGTTTTTGGACTTATTCCCTTCTTCCAACTGACGATTCAATTACAGACTCTCAGTCGAGATCAATACTTGAATAAGTTAAGGTAAACCTTGTCCATTTCTGGGACTCGGGAGTCAATCGTTTATTCAAGTAGTAAATCGTCGTAACTTCAAGCCCCTGAAACAGTAGCCGCACACTAACCTTCTGAATAAGAGAACAGTTTTTCGGGGAGGGATGGAAAGAACTTTTTGCACCCCTAGCGTGACCCCCCCCCCATTTCGAATCGATCCTACCCCCCTCATAAAAGCGTGGGGGTGGATGCAATATCATTTCTGCAATGAAAGGTGGGGGTTATTCCGGTGAGGGGGGAGGGTTCCTTGATGAGGGCGCTGAGGTGGTTTTATGAGTGGAGTTGGCTCGTTGACTGAATCCTGGACATGTGTGGTTGATTCGAAGGTACGCTTGCGAATGGGTTGATTAGGAAAAGCAGTTGAAATTATGCGCATTTTGTTGCAAGGGAAGATGTGTTTTTTATATGGGGTGTGGATTTTTCGCTCACTTTTTTATGATTAAGCATTTTAGTGGGTTTTATTGGGGTTGGATAAAATGGGCTTGCTTGTGCTCAGTTCAATTATGGGTTTTTTTTATCGAAGAGTTAAAAAAATTATTTTTTTAATGTCTGGGAGATGTTCTAGTTAAATTCAATTTGAATACTTAGTACTGACACTTTTACTGACAGTAAAAAATGTGCAAATATGCTATAGTTGCAATGAGCTATTTTGCCCAGAAATCTAGGGTTAGAAAGAAATAAGGTTTTAGTTCCAATTATCATCCATCATGCTTTAATTGTTTAAACACTGTAATTTTTTTCCTCAAGAAAACATCTTCAAAATGCAACAGCAAATTTTTATTTTCGCATTTTTAAAACAACCTCCTTAAGGAAAAAGGCATTGCCCAGTTTTAATAAAAAGTTGAAGCATGATAATTAGGACATTCAACCGTTTGCCCATAAAAACCTACTTTCATTGCGCCTGCTAACTTTTGTACTAGCTTAGGGTCTCAAAAGTGATTTTGCGACCCCATATTCTTTTGTGATTCCAGGTGTACCCTACCTTCACTCGAAGTCCGTAAAATCCTTGCAGAAACACCCTGTATGAAAGGTTTCTAGAGTTACAATGAATGAAATTTTATGAATCGCTCAGAGTTCCCACCAAGTATGGAAGCATTTGTGTGATACATTACTCCATTTGAACATTTCATTTCAAATAATATGTCCACACTTCACCCACATTAAACAACGTGACACATCGATCCAAACTCATACACAGGCCAATCACAAAAGCCATTCACCGACTTCAGCGATCCATTTTCCTAGGGCTGTATCACATTGTCCGCTTCGGTGTCCAAACAACAGGTCCGATTTCTGCCGTTCCAAAGTGTCACTTGGCCAGGGGACAGGCTTTGTTGGACAGCCATTAGGCCTAGCACCGGAGCTAATCACGGTAGTAATGGACACCGGGGCCTAGAGAGAAGACCCCTCGGACCCCCAGGGGGGTTGGTCACTCTCCCCCATTGTTTGGGGACCCCCAGAAAATACAGTTTAGAGGGGGTGTTGAAGGGAAGCAAAGTCACGTTGCCTCGGTTTGCAAATTGGAGTGGGTGCTCTCCGTGTGATTATGGTGGTTGCAGTGGCCCTTGGGTTAGAGTTGAAAGGAATTAAGCTCTCAAAATTGACTGATTATTGCAAAGGAAGCATTTAAAGAAGGATTAATCAGTGACTGAATATTCCAGGTTATAGCCAGGACCGTCTATATAGATGGCCTCCTCACAACTTGGACCTATGACGTCAAACGTAGAGTGAAATCTGTGAATTTGCAATGTTAAGTTTATGGAGCATAAAACCTCCAGTTATGTTTATCTCTTTAAGGCCTATAAAAACGTTTTTGATACCAAAATTATTTCAATTCCCATCACAGTTTAACCCCATTAAGTAAATTTTTATGTTCCATAGACTTAACGTTAGTTATTTCGCCCTATAATTGACGTCACACGTCAGAGTTGGGAGGCCATTTATACAGAGGTTCTTTGCAATACACGCATTCGGATATTATCTTTTAAGGGAGAACATGACGCCTGTTTTGAGTTATCCATCGATCATATTTTTTATATTAGAATAGTACGGTTATATACGCGACAACAGCTGAAATACTTCAGTCAGGGTATAAACCCCTCAACTGTAGGCCATCCTTGATGTCTTGTACAAAATTTGGACGGTCAGAAGGGAAAGAGTTAAAACCTGAAAATGGAAATAATACACCATCGCTTGCTGCTAATCAATCTATTAGGGAAAACTTCAACTCTGCAAATTCCATCACAAGATTATTTTGACAGTCACTATTATAGGTCTGTGAGTCAAATGTATCTAATCATGAAATGGCTAAACGAATTGAACAATTCTACTATGAGCCTCACTTAGAATTCAGCGTAACCTACACAACGTTGCTCCACCTTTTCCCACAAGACCCCAAATAACTACACAACCCTGCATAATACGCTTTAAATTACATATTAAATTCCCTCGCAAGCAGGATGAGGTGGAATTCCTAGATATAATTGCCACTCAGTGCACACTAAAAATGTGTCCGTGGAATTTTAATGCAGCCGCAGCACCCCTTAAACAATATACACTGTTACTTTGGGCATGATGTCCTCTGTAATTAGCCAAGGACGGAGTGGGAAAGAAATTCGTGTCATTACTCCTAGGGTCATTTGAATTCACAGGGACGGACTGTTGAAGAGAAGGGGGGATGAGCGTTGAATGTACTGGATGTTGTTCTGAGTTTTGCAAACACTTGGTAATTTCTCGGCAATTACGAGAAAAGTATTTGTTGGAGTGTCAGCTAGAAACTTTACATGGTTTTATAACTAAAGTTCACTTACATATACATTTGGTTTGGGAAAAAGGATAAGTGGAGTTTCTTCTAAGAACACCCTGTATGGTGATGATCAGTGCAATTTAAAGCCTATTGATCATGTAATATAGCCATTAACCCCGGCCTATTTATTGAAGTGCCATATGTAAATATTTTTTATTCCTGAAGTAAAGGAGGTGAGGATGTAAAGCGTATATAAAAAAAGACTGAAAGCTGTGTGTAAAAAAGGCTTCCCACCTGTTTTGTTTTGCACGCCTGAATAAATATCTTTGTTTTAACTACCGTATTTTCTTTAAAAAACCCAATACGCTACAATCACTTTCTTTATACTGGGTGTCCCATAAATAATGGGTCACACTTTCAGGGGGGATAATAGACACCTAGACGAGCGAGAATCACATAGGATTTGGGTGTCCCAGACTAAATCCCAGGGAAATAAAAATAGAGCGACACCCCAAAAAATTTTGAAAAATTCAATTTGTAGAACTACTATTGGTAAAAATTTAATTATGGTCTCAAAAATTGTGGTTTAATATGATCTTTAAATAAAATTATCTCAAAAGTCTTCACTTTAAAATTTGTTTTATTATGAAAAAAGTTAAAAAACCACAAAAAAATGTGAAAATTCTGCCAAAACCTCACTTTGTATTTCGAAATCCTTTCTTTTGATTTTATAATCTAAAAGATCATAGTTGTAAACCCTTAAGTCCAAAGTTTCACGTAAAAACCATCACTATTAAACGCTTGAGATCCTGTTAAAGTTCGTTTTTTGCGTGCGCAAACTGGTTTCCTATAGCCGTTTCCAAAACGGCACTTTGCGAACGTAAAAAACGGACTTAAACCATGCTTTAACAGGATCTCAAGCATTTAATATTGATGTTTTTTATGTGACACTTTGGACTTAAGGGTTTTCGACTTTGATCTTTCAGATTATTAAATCAAAGGAAAGGATTTCGATATACAAAATGAAGTTTTGGCAGAGTTTTCACATTTTTTGTGGTTTTTAAACTTTTTTTTATAAAAAATTTTAACTGAAAACTTTTATAATAATTTTAAAGATCATATTAAACCACAATTTTTGAGACCATAATTAAATTTTTACCAATAGTAGTTCTTCTACAAATTGAATTTGTCAATAATTTTTTTTGGGTGTCGCTCCATTTTTAACTCCCTGGGATTTGGTCTGGGACCCCCAAATCCTATGTGATTCTGACTCGTCTAGGTGTCTATACTATTCCCCCTAGAAGTGTGACCCAACATTTATGGGACACCCTGTATGTGAGAAAGCAAGGGATTAAAGGGGTATAAGGGGTTTTACTCTTTTTCTTCTCCCCAGTCAACTTTAGGGCTTCTTAAGTTGAGATTTAAGTTGTGTATTAGTTAAAATTCTGACCCACTTATATGATGAATAGGATACTTATTTTATTTAGAAGAATATTTCATAATGAATTTCATGCTTTTATTTTACAGTGAAAATAAGTTCAAATACATCACTCTGTAAAGAAATCAAACGTTTTACATTTCTGTATCTAAAATTTAATTATTATGACACATTTAATTAATTGAAATTAACTCTGATTCTTTTCCGATTTTAGTGCATTTTCGTTTTCATTAATTTACTCAATTTCTAACTTTCTGAAAATATTTCAATCCCTGAAAGCAAAATTCTCATAAAGATCATATAGCATGACATGCTTCTTAACTCTCCCCATTATGTGAAACAATCAGAGAAACATCACTATCATGAATCATTCCGTAGCATTTACCGATAGTTTTTTAAGCTCTTCTCTAATTTACCAACTCCAAATCCATTCAAACTCTCATATATATCATCTACGAGGTCAAAACATCGGAATTATGATAAATAATATACCTTCTTTTTCTCCCACCTTTGGGAGTGGCCCCGAGCAGTAAGTACATACCGGGAAAGCGTCAAAACACTAAAGGGAAACGAAATAAACCAACTGCAGTTATTTCCCATCAGTCACAATTTAATAAGCGATAAATCACATGTGAGAATCACAACACTCGAAACGTATTAAATAAATAGTCCTTTCAAAAAGAGCCCAGCCCATGCGAACGCCTCTTCCCAATTAAGCTATTAGCGGAGTGAGAAAATTGACTGCTGCGATCCTTACCAGCAATCAAATGCCGCGCGTTGGTGTATTGTTATATGTAGTGCGAGCGTGTAAAGAATGCTTTTCAATGTAGGTAGGGGGTGCTAGGTTTGGCGTCTGAGCGCTAAAAAAGAGATAGTTATGCTTAGCTGTTTGGGTCGTCTTTAGCCAGAGTAAACGAAGTGCTAATCTAAACCAGGCCTATGTGTATTACTTTTTTTGGTGCAATAAGTTTTAAATATTTCTAAAAATTGCAGATAAGCAGAAATTCAGTTAAAAGGCATTTTTTGGGTTAATTTCTTGCAGATTTTTTTTTAATTTACCGAAGTTATTGAAAAGTAGCTTACCTAAGCTTCATAGAATTCTAAAACTGTCAATACTTAAAAATTTCTTCACTCTTTTAATGCGCGATCTTGTAGTATGTTTACTTCTGCATTGATGTGGGTTAAAAAGTTTGCAATTTTTTTACTATTTGTTTTTTTATGGTAAGTTTCCTTTTCTTGCCGCTTGTAAAAGTTAGGGTTTTTTACCCACAGAACCAAGTATTAAAACCCAGAATTTTGTAATTAATTTTTTAAGAGATTTTTTTCAAGTTTATAGGTACACCATGAATAGAAAAACCATAATTCTTTGTCACATTAATCCCTTAGTTTCTCACCTGCTGTTCATATATAATATGATTAAAAGACAGTGATCAACTTGTATATTCGATCCACGTTTCCCTACTATTCAATTACTTCGTAAATTTACTAAATATAAACTAGCCATAGATAGCTCTGTTTTAAAGTTAAGTTTAGGTATAATTTAGCATTAACTAATAAAAAAAATACTCATATTAGTAAGAATTCTCATGTAAAAAACTATAAAATACTTGAAACATGCAATTTGGAATACAATTTTAGTTTCAGAAATGTGTGACATTAAAATAAGGGAGTTTCATTCAAATGGTGTCAATTTGTGACATAAAGGAGGAGGGAGATATGTATTTAGAAGGGATTTAAATAGCATTTTCCTGCGCTGGCCGCCTGTTTATTCCAGTCTGGTTGAGAAGTTTGAGACTTTTATTCTGTTTTCTAAATGGCCCCTAAACCACATATTAAATATTTTGTCACCCGATTCGGCTCCGTGCCTAAATCAAAATCAGAAATAAATTAATGCAACCCTGAGAAAGACCATATCTCACACGATCTTCAATGAGATGGTGTTTTTTTTTCTTCTAAGTCATCTTGCTGTGTCATAGATTGTGGCCACTCCTATAGTAGAGGCTACCTGCCGCGATACAAATAGAAGTGTGCGATCCTGTGGGTGAGATTATTTTCGCAGTGGGGGTGCAGAGGTTGTTTTTATGTCAAGGGAGATGATGGCTTTATTTGGTGATGCTGAGTTTAGATGAGAAGGATGAGTACAGGAGTTTAAAAATGGATGCTTTGACGAGATAGCTATGCTATAAATTACTCTACAAAGTGTTTCGAACCATCGTCTCTTAAGGTCATGGAAGTAAAATGAACCTCTAGGTAAGTGACCATGCTGAATTGATTCATTGAGGCAGCCTGAAACACTCCCAGCGGAAAAATAAGGAAGTTTAAGAAATTATTTAAAAGAACTAAAGAAGATACAACGAAAACTTCAATGAAAACATTGTTTGCGACATAAGGAAAAACGCCTATAAAAAGTTTCGTGAAGTGTCTTGAATATTTTAGGAGATATTAGCAAGTAAAAATGGAATTTTTCCAGGCCTCAAAAAAGAATACGTTCACAAAATTGCCAGTTTCTTTATTTTTTAGCTAAATTTTGTCTTTTTTCAACCGGAAAAAGGACCTCAGAACTAATGATACTGAAAAACTTGCCATGTTGCGAACTTTTTTTTTTGAGGCCTGCATTTTACGTGACAATATCTCCTTAAATATTTATAAAATATTAAGATATTATCTTGAAACCTTTTTCTGTGCGTTCGTCATGATATTACAAACAATTTTCTTATTGAAATATTTGTTGTCAACTATTTTTTTAACTTTCTCAATACTCCGATCACTTACTGTAAGCCACCTCAATGGATTCAGCCTGATCACTTACCTAGGGATACACCTTACTTCCTTGACCCTATAAGAGACATTGGTTCCGAATAAAAGCCGTGAAAAGAACTTTTGTAAAACCCTGTTTATTATTTTTATTACTGTAAAATATCATTTAAATCAATGGAACTGTTCAGATAATATGTTTGCAAGGATGTTTTAGTATTTTCTTAATTTTCTCGCTTTCTAATTAAGAAAATGTTTAACTTTGTGAACATTAAAACAAACTTAACCTTTTTTTACAAAATAACTAATAATGAATCTTTCTTGAAATTAATTGATTGATTAGTATTTATTTTCTTCCATCACATTTACAGATGCACAAGCACCTTCTTCGGAACTGTATAGCAAGACTTCATTTTCCGACTACCGTGAGGAGGTCTTTCACAGTCTTCAGCAATCCTTCCACAGATCCTACTAGCGATTCCAGGACAGGCCCTTTTTGAGCGCTGACATCACTGGCAAAGCAAAGAACCAGGAGAATGGTGAAGAGGACTAGGTAGAATGCGTGAGTCATCTGGTGAAAAATGAGAATGCATTTCGTATTTAATGACAGTGTACAAAAAAATCTTCTATAGCAAGTACTTAAATGAATGTTACATACAAAAATATTGCTTAAAATGGCCTTCTTTTCATGTAAATGAAAAGTAAATTATCTTGACCCAAAGTCTAAAAATATAATTTTGTGAAAAAAATTGGAATTTTATTGTACTTTGGAGAAACTCAATGAATTTAGAAATAAATGAAAACAAAGGCTTTCAGTGTAGTTTTTATGCTTCATCAATATTTTTTTTGACTTCATGCACTCCTAAAATGACATTTTCAAACTTGAGTAAAAAACATTCAAACTATACTAGATTATGTGAGAACTCCAGCTCTCAAGCGTCGCCTCCATCCATGGATCGGTTTCACCCTTGTTAGGGCTCATCAGCAAGGAATAGGAAGGCAACGCAAGAGAGTTGAAGGAGAGCTTTTAGTCTAGCCGATTATACTCCCTAAAATACTCCCTTTTCATACCTTGCCTTTCGGGAATTAAATCTGCTCTAGGGAATGCACAGTTCATTCTGGTAGATAGTGGAGGACTAATCAATGGTCACCACTTTTTCCGTTATTGTCGGCTAGACTAAAATCTCCGCTTTCTTCCGTTGCCTTCCTATGCCATGCTGATGAGCCCTAACAAGGGCGAAACCGGTCCAGGGCTGGAGGCGACGCTTGAGAGCTGGAGTTCTCGCATATTCTCCTCTACCCAGAGGTAGTGATGAAATACTCCCTTTTCATATACTAGATAGATTACAACGTTTCCAGTCAGTGACAAAGACCCCCTAGCTACCAAATCGGTAAGTCAGAGAAAACTCTCGCTCGCTCTGTCTTTTTCGCCAATTTAGTAGCAAGAAAGGGTGGCGTTTCTTTATACGTCAACCCGTGATGTCACTGACAGGAAACGTGTGAACATTTTTGAGAAAGTGCAGATTTCCAAGACCTTGGCAATATCTCTCACCCTGTACCAACCTCATGCCTCTTCTAATTGTATGACTACGACGTCGCAACAAGGCGACTCGTGTTTTTATAAGGAACGAAAAATTCGTGAAATTTGTGAACGAAAAATATTAAGTTTCCAACATAAAATAAGAACAAATAGCATTTGAGTGGTGACTACTAAATTGCTGAATATTTCTGGAAACCTCGCACAGGCAAATTCCTTTAAGGAATTTGCCTGTGCGAGGTTTATATACAGGGTGTATCTGAAATGGTGCAACAAACTTTCAGGGATGATAGTACTCATCAAGACGAACAAGAATCGGTATAGAAAAGGGGTCCCAGACCAAATCCCAGGGAGTTAAAAATGGAGCGACACCCCAAAAAATCATTGAAAAATTCAATTTGTAGAAGAACTACTATTGGTAAAAACTTAATTATTGTCTCAAAAATTGTAGTTTAATATGATCTTTAAAATTACCTCAAAAGTCTTCGCTTTAAAATTTGTTTTATTATGAAAAAGTTAAAAAACACAAAAAATGTGAAAACTCTGCCATAACCTTATTTTGTATTTCGAAATCCTTTCTTTTGATTTGATAATCTGAAAGATCATAGTTGAAAACCCTTAAGTCCAAAGTTTCACTTAAATACAATCAATATTAAGCGCTTGAGATTCTGTTAAAGTTTGTTTTTTAGGTGCGCAAGCTGTTTTCTAGAGCTGTTTCCAAAACAGCTGTTAGCGCACGCAAAAAACAAACTTTAACTGGATCTCAAGCGTTTAATATTGATTGTATTTACGTGAAAATTTGGACTTAAGGGTTTTCAACTATGATCTTTCAGATTATCAAATCGAAAGAAATGATTTCGAAGTATAAAATAAGGTTTTGGCAGATTTTTCACATTTTTTTGTGTTTTTTAACTTTTTTCATAATAAAACAAATTTTAAAGCGAAGACTTTTGAGGTAATTTTAAAGATCATATTAAACAAAAATTTTTGAGACCATAATTAAGCTTTTACCAATAGTAGTTCTTCTACAAATTGAATTTTTCAATGATTTTTTTTGAGTGTCGCTCCATTTTTAACTCCCTGGGATTTGGTCTGGGACCCCCTTTCTATACCGATTCTTGTTCGTCTTGATGAGTACTTTCATCCCTGAAAGTTTGTTGCACCATTTCAGATACACCCTGTATATAAATTGTGAATTTTCTAAAGGATTTTTGAGGGCTGAATTCGAAAATCTGGTCGAAATTTTCCAACAGCTTACAGAAATTTAAATATTTTGATTTAAAAACTGGTAAAAATACATATGACTTAAAACGCGATCTTACGTCACAGGTTATGAAGTTGAGTTTTTTGAATAACGAGTGAAAAACTTACTTTATTTCGTTTTTTTTCTAATCTTAGCCCTTTATTTAATCAATCGTCATGAAAATAGTTTTATTAAGGACCATACTTCCATGCGGTAAACGAAGATCATAACCTGTGACATCACAACTCGTTTTCGCGCCATTCAAAAAAGACGATTTTTAATCCACCTTTTCTAATTGAAAAAATTGTCAAATCAAGCTGGAATTTCACACATAGGCCTATTTTTGAGTGAAATATCGATTAAAAGAATGTAAAGAAATCGGCTAAATTCCTCATTGAGATATAATAAGGAAGCAGAGATGGGCGTAATCAAACTACTTTTGTAATCAGATTAATAATCTGATTACATTTGTAATCATTACATTTGTAATGATTACATTTGTAATCTGATTACTTTTTGGAGTTTTTAATCTAACTATATTTGTAATGATTACATTTGTAATCTGATTACATTTGGAATTTTCAATCCAACTACATTTGTAATCTGAATGAATGTAATCTGATTACTTTTGTAGTTTGATTACATTTGTAGTTTGATTACATTTGTAGTTTGATTACATTTGTAGTTAGATTACATTTGTAATCTTCAATCTGATAACTGTGGCAAGTTTACTGGAGTGGGGTTCGCGACTTAACGGAAGTGGTCCGTAACCTACCGGAAGAAGTGGTCCGTAACTTACCGGAAGTGGTCCGTAACTTACTTGAAGTGGTCCACAACTTACCGGAGGTGGTCCATAACTTACCGGAAGTGGTCCATAACTTGACGGAAGTGATCCACAACTTACCGGAAGTGGTTCACAACTTACTGGAAGTGGTTCGCGACTTACCGGAAGTGGTCCGTAACCTACCGGAAGTGGTCCATAACTTACCGGTAGTGGTCCGTAACTTACCTGAAGTGGTCCTTAACTTACCGGAAGTGGTCCACAACTTACCGGAGGTGGTCCGCAACTTACCGGAAGTGGTCCACGACTTTTCGGAAGTGATCCACAACTTGCCGGAAGTGGTCCACATCTTACCGGAAGTGGTCCGTAACTTACCGGAAGTGGTCCGTAACCTACCGGAAGTGGTCCGGTACCTACCGTAACTTCCGGTAAGTTTCGGAGCACTTCCGGTAAGTTGTGGACCACTTCCAGTAAGTTTTGGACCACTTCCGATAAGTTATGGACCACTTCCGGTAAGTTATGGACCACCTCCGGGAAGTTGTGGACCACTTCCGGTAAGTAACGGACCACTTCCGGTAAGTTACGGACCACTTTCGGCAAGTTGTGGACCACTTCCGGTAAGTTACGGACCACTTCCGGCAAGTTGTGGACCACTTCCGGAAAGTTGTGGACCACTTCCGGAAAGTTGTGGACCACTGCCGGTAAGTTATGGACCACTTCCGGTAAGTTGTGGACTACTTCCGGTAAGTTACGGACCACTTCCGGTAAGCCGTGGACCACTTCCGGTAAGTTTTGGACCATTTCCGGTAATTTTTGGACCACTTTCAGTAAGTTGTGGACCATTTCCGGTAATTTTTGGACCACTTTCAGTAAGTTGTGGACCATTTCCGGTAATTTTTGGACCACTTTCAGTAAGTTTCAGACCACTTCTGGTCAGCTGTGGACCACTTCCGGTAAGTTGTGGGTCACTTCCGGTAAGTTGCGGATCATTTCTGGTAAGTTGTGGATCGTTTCCGGTAAGTTGTGGACCACTTCCTGTCATTTGTAGACCACTTCCATTAAGTGGCGGACCAACAAGTACATCCTATGCACCGTATCATTATCAGTCGCAAAAAGGTATGCAAAAAGGTATCAAGGTATGTTATTTTAGATTACAATTGGCATTTTCACACATCCCAACGGTTTGGTCTTGACGAGCATAGTGCGCATGCGTGTGAACTTATTTTAGCTGGTTTTTTTAGAAATTTTAGTAAAACAATAAATCGGGGACAGAACCCGCGACCTACCGCATGCTGAGCACGCGCTCTACCACTGCACCAGCGGGGATTCATTAATGTTAGAAATTATCTAAAGAAGATCCATTTTTTCTCCCCGAGCATGCGCAATAAGCTCGTCAGGACCCAATCGTTGGGATGTGTGAAAATGCTTACAATTGTAATCTGTAATCAGATTAACGATCACAAATGTAATCTGTAATCAGATTAACGATTACAAAAAGTAATCAGATTACAAATGTAATTAGATTACATTTCTACAAAAGTAATCAGATTACAAATGTAATCAGATTACATTTGTACAAAAGTAATCAGATTACAAATGTAATCAGATTACATTTGTAATCGTAATCGTTAATCCTTAATCTGATTACATTTTGCCCATCTCTGTAAGGAAGTTGCATGTTTCAGATTTTTAAAAACAAACAAGTGTTCCGTACGGTTTTTTGTATGGTATAATGAAATATTTCGTTAATTTTTCAAAAAAATGTACAGGTAATTAAATATTTTAATTAAAAAGTCGAGAAAAAACACGTGACTGAAAACGTTTATTGTTTAAAAATCTCAACAATCATACATCAACTCCATTGCTTTCTAACAATGTTTATCGTGTTTGGCGTCAACATACGATGATCCCAAACTCTTGGCGTTTTCGCGCGCTTTTAAAAAGTGGATTTTTGTTATATTAATTTTTTTGGCAATCAAAAAATTTCTCGATTGGCCTCAAATTTTGGGTAGTTGCTTATTTTTGCAAGAAGAATCGATTAAAAAATCAAAAAAATCATGTAACTTCCTTATTGGGTCCTCCTCATATTCAAAACAAATAGTTCTATACCTAAATGACAACACCGATTTACTCATATTTGAAAGTTAAATTTTAGTAATTGATACATACTGTAATGAATATTTTAAGGGAATTTTCATAAAAACTTTTAAAAAAAAACTATATGAAGTCTAGTTTTTTTCTAGAAATTAATAATTTAATTTACAGAATTTTTAAAAATACTTTAAGTATAAATTGTGACATAAAAATAGTAAGTTAGCTCTAAGATTAAGTTTGGGTAACTTGAAAACCTGTAACATCTATTTCAACCAAATTCTTACTGAAATTTCAGAATCCTCTTTAGACTAAAATAACAAATAGTCTGTCTTATTTTTTAGAAGCTTAAAATTTACACTTTTAACTTATTCAAACAAATACTCAACGTTTTTCAGTAAATTTGTTTAAAATTGAATTCACAAACAACTATTCAAAATTACTTTAGTAGATAAGTTTTTAAAGAACTTTCTTGAAAGTCTTAAAATATTATACCTTGTATAAAAAGAGAAAATATTATTTCACCTTTGTGCTGGAACTCCTTGTTACCGGGCAAATGTAAGGTTAAAGTATAAAACTTCTCTTTTTATAGAAAAGAATTCGTTGAAATTTTTATTTCATCTAATTAATATGGATGACAATAAATGATAGCATCGACGTGTTTCTTAGCGTTGGTATAGCAATGGTTTAAGTATCACTCTGTATTTTCAGTACCAATATGTCATCGTATTATACATAGCCTTATTAATTAAAATGTAAAAATCTATTATAAAAGTGAATTCAGCAAAAATTTACATTCTTCGAGGAAAACAGCGTTTTACAGCAATTTTTAGCATAGAGATAAAAATTTTTATTGTTTTTGTTAAAATGAGAAAAGCACAAGCCATCCAATTTTAAAAAAAAGCGTTAATATATTTTCATTTGATGCTGTAATGATGACGACGCCAAATTCAATTTATTTTATACCTGAATCACTTACGAAATAAGAGAATTAATAAGAAACTGACAATTTGAATTATTTCATCGGTATATATAAGTAATGGCATAAAAGAGGAGCTTACTGTACTGAAGCTACTTCTTCCAGTCGACTCGATTGAGATAGCTGCTTACTACAACAAGGTAAAATTTTGGAAGTCTTTACTTGTAGTCCAGTAACTTTATACATCACAGTATGCGTCAAATCCGGTAGTTCTGATTTTTTGCAGACTTGTTTATGATGTTGGCCCTATGAATAATCCAAGTTTTAGACCTCGAGCGCCGAACGCAACTTTGTCAAAAATCGAAAAAACCGCGGAACAATCGAGTTTTTTTCAAATTTTTGCGATTATAACCCTAAAGAACTAGTTTTTGAAAAAACTTTCTAATTACAAAGTTAAAGAAAACAAAATTTCCTACAAAATGCACTAATCAACTTTGATTTTCTGAAGAGTGGTTTTGAAGCTAGAGAGCGCTGAAAAACATCGATTTTTTGCCTTTCTGCAAAAAAAGAGGAAAACGCGCACTTCTACCCTCTACAAAATGAAAACTATTTATGTTATAAACAAAAATTTTATACCACGTGAAAGAGCATTTAATTTTCTATCAATAACGTGCTTTACATTGTCATTTTTTTTTGGAAGAGGGGAGGGAGGGAAGCAAAGATCGATAATAAAACTCTCGCGCCTCGCAGACCAAACGGACTTACGCGGTTGTAAATCTGCAATCTGCGCTTTATTTCCGGTATATTACCAATAAAATGGGTTGTTTTAGATTCATTGATGACTAGACTAAGCATGCTTAAAAAATTAAATTTTTAAATTTATTTAGGAAATATTGGGCGTTTAAGGCGGAATTTCGATCAATATTTTAAATTCATATATTAAATTATGGGAGTGTTTTAATGAACGAATTTATATGTTTTTTGCATCGCTTAATCCGAATTTAAAGTTTATTTTCATTTTGAAAGTCATCTTCACATCAAAAATCGCAAAAAGTCTCAAATTTTTGCTCTTTTGTTAGGTTTTTCATCGATTTTTGAAACAAATATTCCTTTTATGAACAATTTCACGGAACCAAATTAAAGAACGTAAAATTTCCTATCAGATACATTGGTTCATTTTTCTTTTGCAATGAGCAGTGTATGTTTTATGGCGTTTTGAAGTGTGGCGATTTTTTTGTTTTTCTACAAAAAAGTGGTGAACGCTCGATTTACCCCACTACAGCTCTACATAAATACAAGTTACCGAGAAATAGTTTATACCAAATGAATGTACATTTAATTTCCTACAAAATGCACTATTTAACTTTGATTTTATGATGAAAGGTATTGATGCTAGAGCGCGCTAAATTACTGCTGTTTCCTGAATTCACACAAAAACAGGAAACTTGCTTTTTTCAAAACGCTCTAAAACGTACACCGCTCATCGCAAAAGAAAATTGAACCAATGTAGCTGATAGGAAATTTTACGTTCTTTAATTTGATTCCGTGAAATTTTTTGTAAAACGAATATTTGTTTTGAAAATCGATAAAAACCTAACAAAAGAGCAAAAATTTGAGATTTTTTTGCGATTTTTGATGTGAAGACTTTCAAAATGAAAATAAACTTAAAATTCGGATTTAGCGATACAAAAAACATATAAATTCGTTCATTAAAACACTCCCATAATTTAATATATGAATTTAAAATATTGATCGAAATTCCGCCTAAAACGCCCAATATTTCCTAAATAAATTTAAAAATTTATTTTTTAAGCATGCTTAGTCATCAATGAATCTAAAACAACCCATTTATTGGTAATATACCGGAAATAAAGCGCAGATTGCAGATTTACAACCGCGTAAGTCCGTTTGGTCTGCGAGGCGCGAAAGTTTTATTGTCGATCTTTGCTTCCCTCCCTCCCCCCTTCTAAAAAAAATGACAATGTAAAGCACGTTATTTATAGAAAATTAAATGCTCTTTCACGTGGTATAAAATTTTTGTTTATAACATGAATAGTTTTCATTTTGTAGAGGGTAGAAGTGCGCGTTTTCCTTTTTTTTGCGGAAAGGCAAAAAATCGATGTTTTTCAGCGCGCTCTAGCTTCAAAACCACTCTTCAGAAAATCAAAGTTGATTAGTGCATTTTGTAGGAAATTTTGTTTTCTTTAACTTTGTGATTAGAAAGTTTTTTCAAAAACTAGTTATTTAGGGTTATAATCGCAAAAATTTGAAAAAAAACTCGATTTTCCGTGGTTTTTTCGATTTTTGACAAAGTTGCGTTCGGCGCTCGAGGTCTAAAACTTGGATTATTCATTAGGCCAACATCATAAACAAGTCTGCAAAAAATCAGAACTACCGGATTTGACGCATACGACCCCATGCTTTCAGGCGACAAAGTTACTGGACTATTGATATATGTGGCTTACTAACCTCGTGATTTCCATTCTGAAATCCAAAATGTTATGTGTTTCATAGTATTTATCTGCAAATATACCATATGAGTTGATTTCTTTCTTAAAATTTTGGAATTTCTATGTAAATCTTTCAAATCAAACAGTAGAATTTTCAACATAATAATTCAAATAATTTGTTTTTTTTTTAAATAATTGAATAACAATTTGAACCTTCAGGTATTAAAAATATTGCAGCTGTTATGCCACTTTAACGTTTTACCCCATGATATTGATTGTAATTTTTTTTTAATTCTAAATTACATCTGACATGCGACCTGTTCTGGAAGCTCAGATTTTTCAAACTCAAAAATGATAAGGAAAAGAAACAATGAAGGGAAAATAGCTAATATTATTTACCAAATTTTGTAAAAAGCAATTGGTTAAAATTAAAATAACATAAAAAGACTAAAAAATGAGGTTAATCAAGCAAAAAGCGAGCTTTAGGATTCTTTAGACATTTCTTTCAAAAGTTAAAATATTTTGCAAGAATTACACATGGAGTTAAGGTCAAACTATTCCATTCAATATCATTCATTACTCTAATCGTTATTTTCATTATTATTATTCTAATCTTATTTAATTCTTAGAGTTTTTTTGTGTCAATTGGGGACAATAGTTAATTTTTTTCCGTAAGTTTAGAAATTTATATTCCTATGCACATGTTAAAAAAAAAGTTGTATACTATTTTATTAGTTTCTTTTATTTCCAGCCACAAAAATAATTAAAGGATGTTTGAACTAAAGGTTATGTTTAAATTATGCTGATTAAACTTTTTATTTTTTTATTCAATACGTTCTAAATTTTTAAAAAATTATTTATTACTTTTATACATTTCTCTAAAGTGCACTAGAGTGTATTTTTTCTTGAGTGTACCCCTTCGTATGGGGTAAAAAGAACATCCATCTGATTTTTTAAAAAACAGTTAAGATATTATGAAAAGTATTATGTATTATGAAAGGAGTATTTCACCATTATCGCTGGTTAGCGGACAATAAGTGTAAACTCACAACTCTCAAGCGTCGCCTCCAGCCGTGGACCGGTATCGTCCTTGTTAGGTCTCATCAGTACGGCACAGAAAGGCAACGCAAGAGTGCGGAGGGCAAGTAGTATAGTCTAGCCGACTGTAACTGAAAAAGTGGTGACCATTGATTCATTTCCTTTACCTTGCCTTTCTGGAATTAAATCTGTTTTAGGAATGCCAATTCATTCCAGCAGATAAGTGGAGGACTAATAAATGGTCACCACTTTTTCAGTTATAGTCGGCTAGACTACTACTTGCCTTCCGCTCTCTTGCAATGCCTTCCTATGCTGTGCTGAGGAGTCCTAACATGGGCGAAACTGGTCCATGGCTGGAAGCGACGCTTGAGAAATGTGAGGTTACACTTATGTTTAGATTTACTTTAGATAACTTATGTTAAGATTATTTTAGAAAGTTTTAACAATTTTTTATTTATATTATACTCAAAAAAGTAAGTCAAGAAGCTCAAATTTAACCATTAAAAATTTTTTCTATTAAGCTTCTGAAATGTTTTGTTCCGAAAAGGGGGGGTTCCATTTACCCCTAACCAACCCTAATATAAGTTATATTAATAACAACAAAAAATACTAGGGTGATATTTGAATATATTTGTTGTGCAAAACCGTTTAACGATTTATATTTATAACGAGATAGATAACGAAAAATCGTACAGTTATATTTTTGCTATTCCAAACACTATGTGTAGCATAAGGAAACATTACGCAGTTTTTAAGCAAGTTTGAAAAATACCTAGTGAAACCATTGTCTAAGAATTTCTTATGGTATTTTATCGATTTTTTAAATGATCTTTAATATTTCTTGCATAAATTCTCATAGATGTCCTCATCCGCTGTGATTCTTTTTGCCCTGTTGCTATGCGTCGGCATAGCCTCCATCTCTGACGCCCAGAGCACGACCGAAATGCCAAGAGGAGTTTTGGTGGACGTTCTTGTCGTATCCGTCACGAGGTTGGTTGAATCTGTCAACACCCTCATCAGGTCAATCGGATAGATTACCTGTTACTTCTGAGATTATTCCCATGATGTATTTTTCAGTTATAATAATTACTTTACACTAAAAAAAATATGAAATAAAAATATTATACTTATATTTGGGTTTATTATTTATTAAAAAAATATTTTATTAAGAAAAATTTTTAGTTGAATATTGAACTAAATATGTTTAGTCCAAATTCATGAATATTTATTCATTAATTTTGGAACAGAGTAGCTCATTATATAGCAGTTTATACAATATGATGTATAGTGAATTATAATGTTTTCATGTTCTACGTGACAAAGAAGCTACAAAACCCATCATTATTATTATTGTGTTTCCAGAACTATCCAAGTAACAAATAGAATTAAAATTTCGGTACTGTATATATTAAACTATACCTATTAGATGTAAGTAGAATTTTGGTAAATGAATTTCCTGATTAATTTTCTGGTTTCTAAAGTTAAAACTGCCGAATTAAGTTTTTAATTTCCGAAAAACCCCTTGAAAATTGAGCAGGATACGGACTTTGATGATGCAGGTGACCACTTAGCTTTAGGGATTGGTGGTATAGTCTGTGTAATTGAAATTGGCGGTTCGTCACCATGGTGACGCAATAGAAATGCAATGGGAAATGACTAGTAGCGAGCCGCCGATTTTATTTACACAGACTATATAAAAGTACAAAATTGATGTTTTCCAGAGCTTAAAACTTATATGAAAAATTTCAAAATGTAGCTGATAATTATGTACTGATGTAAAAAAGTAAGTAAATGAAAACGGGTTTTTTTTTTCAGTATCATTTAGTTTTTCATTTTTATAGTAAAAGAATGTCTATATTTCTAAACGACAATTTGTTTTTGCCAGTTATTTAGTGAAGCAACTGGTTAAATTTTATACTGCGTAAGTCCTAACTATTTAACGACTATAATAATAGGGGAAAAATTTCAAACCCGTAGAAAGTTTGAAGCTGATAATTAGATATTTGAATTGTAATCCCAAATTGGTTAAATTCCGAGAAGTCAGATATTATTTTTCATGCCAAACTTTTGAGGTTGTTTCTATGGGAAGTAAAAAATTGGACTAGCGGAGAGTGGGGTAATAAAATGCAAATGGGGTAGTAAAAGAAACATTTAAACTTCCACAGGATTTTCCTTTAAGTTTATGAAGCTGATATTTTTGCAGAATGTTTATATCATTACCAGCATTCGTTGAAAAAAAATGAAATTGCTAAGTAAAAGGGAAAGGGGATGTTTTACTTGTTTCTCCAAGAGACTGATTCTTACTACCCCACGAGGGGTATTAAGAAACAATCTAGTTATTTAACTAAACAATTAAAAATCAAATGAAGGTATTAATATAACCTTTAAAGATTATTTTATAACTTCCGTAATTTTCAAAAATGTTCATTAAAATCTTTCTATATGTGCCCAGCTAAAAATTAGTCTAAAACCAGTACAAGTTGAAAGTTATAAGCAACGCTATATTTTTATATAAAATATTTGAAAATCATGACAAATACATCAAATGGAGTTTATCTCATTTCATTTTGTGATACTAATAGGTTATTCTCCCAAACCCATTTTTTTAAGTAAAAATAACTGAATTTAAAATTTTAAGTTGATCAATGAAATAAGAACCATCAAATATTAATATAATAAAGAGAAAAATTCGATAAATAAATTTTTATGGATAAAATGCTAGTGTTTCTTATTACCAAATAGTTTTGTTTAATTGGGATAATAAGAAACAGGGCACTTTTAAGAATGATCCACAACCGTAAATTGAAGAACAAAAAATGAACTATATAGACCTTTTAATATCCTAAAAATTTCATTAAAAAATTCTAAAAGAATGCAGTCGATAAAAAAAGATTAATTGAAATAGTTGCAAAGGTTTGAAATTAGTTGAATCTGGCCTTGAAGAAATTGGTTGAAGTTGGAATTGGAAATTTTGGAAGTTGAAATTGGTTGAAGTTGGCCTTGTCTGTCAGCATCAACTTCAAACGGAAATTTTTCACAGAAGTAATTACTCTAAAACGATAAAATTTTATGGAATATTTAAAATGTGTCATGAAGAAATTTTGTGATTTTTTTTCCTGATTTTTAGGCCCACACACAAAGCCGCAAATTAAATTGTTTTTGTTATTGCCCCATTCTTCCCTGTGTGTCAAATTATTTGTCGATCAAAAAAGTTAGGAATTAGTGCAACGTAGATTACACTCCAATGAGTTAAAAGGATATATTATGTATTTGTAGTATGTAACGTGCTCATGCCGAACTAACAAGTTGCAAGAGCTTTTAATAAACTTAAATATTACACATCACAATTCGATCGAATGACAATTTTTTATTATTATAAAAATATTTATTTTTATTAGTGGTGATTAATCAAATTTACTTGGAGATACTTGTGTTACTATAAAAAAAGTAAATAAAAAGAATTGAATAAAAAATCTTTTTATTTAACTTTAATATTTACCATTAAAAATTAAGAAAGCAACCGGATATTAGAATTATCCCAAAGGTATACCTGTACGACTGATTTTATTTTTTGGAAAATTTGACTTCATATCCGATAACAGCTTATTTCATTAAATGGTCCAAGCATGCATACGCAATTGATAGTTTTAATATCACTTACCCATAGGTTTTACCTGACCATTATCCCTGACCCAAAGTTTTAGAGAAAATCGTGACAGAAAAATTTACGACGACACATCCAGTAACGATTAAACATTTTTGGAAAACGTGGATATGGTTACACGGACGTAGCTATAGCTTTTCCATAGGGGTGAGCCCCAACTTCAAGGGACGGGTCGGTCTTAATCCTTATTTTTTCCATAGGGGTGATCAAGAATATTCAGTTTCATCGGTAATTTTTGCTATTAAAAAATTTTTTTTAATGAAGAAAATGCAATTTATTACCTCTTTAATGTATCATAACTCCGTTTATATTTGTTCGAGAAAAATCTATCACCCCTCGTTTTTTAAAATAATTTTTCAAGCTTTAATTTGATATAAAGACTCTATATCCAAGAACAAAATTATTTTCATGACTTTTTAAATAAAAAAGCTTTTAAAAAACAATATTAGTATCCTTCAATTTCTTTGAAAAGTATACAGATATTTTGCTACGTTATAAAGTATGATATTTGAAATTTACAAAATGGGACAGCCACGGAATCAGGAGTTATAGCAAAAAGGGTTGTTTAATATACTACCACTTTTTAAAATAAAGTGTGGTCAAATGCTGGATACTGAGCGGTATTTGGTCACTCCAACCTCCGAATTAGTACTTCAAAACACCTTTTTTTGCTATAACGTTTGATCCCTTTACTGTCCCATTCTGAAATTCTCATATATCATCATACTTTACAACGTTGCAAAATACGTGTATAAGAAAGAGAAAAACTGAACGGTTATCATATTTTATTCATCATATTTATGTTATATATCATTTAAGACATAATACAGATAGGCTTGCATCTTTCAAAGAACCTTTTTTCGAAAATTTTCTGGTTTCATTTTATCATTTTCCAATTGCCTTGACAAGATCTTGCACTGAGTCTAGCAGACCCTCAACTGCTGCCTCTAATGCTCCCACAACAGAACCATTTTGAGCGCTGACATCACTGGCAAAGCAAAGAACCAGAAGAATGGTGAAGAGGACTAGGTAGGACACGTGAGTCATCTAGTAAAAAATGAGAATGCATTCTTATGTTTTGTTAAACTTTCTTGTTAACAGCCCAAAGTTTATACAGCTTAGACCTATTTGTCAGCGGTTATTTTCTAGCAATTTTTAGATGAAAAATCAAACCTTTTGTGATATAAATTAATTTGTTAAATTTCAGATTCTACTTTGAATTTACTGTTAAATATGGTATAAAATCTCTAGCACCACTGTAATATTTCGTTATGAGGGTATAAATTTCTACTGAAGGTGTAAAAATGTTACTACCATCAAACGATGGCAAAACTAAGCGTCGATATAATTTTTTTTAATTAGTGAAATTTCCAGATCAATAAGCACATGTTACAGCACATGTCACTCAACTATTAAACCTTAATTTCGATTTGAAAATTCCATGCGATTTATGTGTAATTTTGGTAAGAAATCAAGACTTTTAATCATTCAACTTCCTTTAAATGATATTTTAGTACAATCTAAAACTACTTTACTTTAAAAATCGATTTCCAATTTTATACACGCTTGAAAATGTTCATTAAAAGGTAATGCATGAATAAAAAACTCATTTTTAGCTTTTTTTGCGACTAAAACTTCCCTTTTTATGGGTGTCCACGGGTACAACTGGGTCTGTCCATAGAGAGAGCAGGTTGTTGTACCTATGGACACTAATTTCATCGAGTTAATAAAAATTATTAAAAATCCAATTTTTTTTATATTTGAGCTTATAAAAAGTATTCTCCTACTTACTAAGGTTGGGACTATAAATTGGGCACTTTAAAAGGTTAAAATGGGATTTTATCAGTATTAGAAAAAATTAAAACCTTATTTTTGTCCTAAGATACAGCAGTCTCCCCTACTTTATTTTATACTAGAATTTTACCTATTTTTACAGAAATTTAGAAGACTGAAATTAATTTTTTGTAAACATGTAGGTTTTGTCAAACCTGAGTAATTTTCAATGGCTTAAAAGCTATTGTTTAACAAGTCTGGGTTGCAACAAAAATACCAATGGTAAAACACTATATGTATTGACGAGTTAATAGGTAAAATATTAAATTTAAAAGATTCATTTATTGTTATTGAGAAAGATCATTTAAATTATTAATTGATGTATGTTTTTTTCCGAATGTTAATTAACAGTAGTTAGAAGATTAATAAGTTAGAACTTTTAAGAGAGTGTTATTTATGGATATAAAACCTGTGACGAATTTTTGGAAAGTTGGCTGACATTTCTTCTGCTAAGGTTTAAGAAGTTTATAACCCAGGAAAACGGTGCTAAAAAGTGACGTTTTAAAAATTTTCATATAGAAGTTTTTTTTTCGACGGTTTTATATGTTTTCGAGGGCGCTGATTACGAATATGAAGTTTGCTCCCACGTGGGGGGTCGGCTTCATATCGAAAATCACAAAAAATCGATATTTTTTTGCTCTTTTTTCGATTCTTCGCTTATATTTCAAAAACTATAAATTTCTCGAAGATAATTTCAATTACAAAGTTGAAGTAAACAAAATTTCCTACAAAATTCACTACTCAACTTTGATTTTCTGAAGAGTGGTTTTTCCGCTAGAGCGCGCTGAAAAACATCGATTTTTTTGCCTTTGCACAAAAATTAGGAAAACGCGCGTTTCTATCCTCTATAAAATGAAAACTACTCCCGTTATCAACAAAAATTTTATACCACGTGAAACAGCATTTAATTTTCTATAAATAACGGGCTTTCCATTATCATTTTTTGAGAAGGGGGGAGGGGGTGAAGCAAAGATCGATAATAAAACTGTTGCTGCTCTCGGACCAAACGGACTTTTGCGGTTGTTAATCTGCTCTCTGCGCTTTATTTCCGGTATATTACCAATAAAATAAGTTGTTTTGGATTAATTGATGACTAAGCATGCTTAATAAAATAAAATTTTAAATTTATTTATGAAATATTGGGTGTTTTAGGCGGAATTTTAATCAATTTTTAAAATTCATATATTAAATTATGGGAGTGTTTTAATGAACGAATTTATATGTTTTTTGCATTGCTAAATCCGAATTTCAAGTTTATTTTAATTTTGAAAGTCATCTTCACATCAAAAATTGCAAAAAATATAAAATTTTTGCTCTTTTGTTCGGTTTTTCATCGATTTTCTAAAATAATATTCTTTTTAGGAAAAATAGCATGACACCAAATTAATGTACGTAAAATTTGCTATAAGATGCACTGGTTCATTTTTATTTTGCAAGAAACGATGTACGTTTTATAGCGTTTTGAGAAAAGCAATTTTCATGTTTTTGTGTAAAGTCAGGAAACAGCTGTAATTCAGCGCGCTCTAGCGTAAACACCTCTGATTATAAAATTAAAGTTAAATAGTGCATTTTGTAGGAAATTAAATTTACTTTCATTTGGTATAAACTATTTGTCGGTAACTTGAATTTATTTAGAGCTGTAGTGGGAAAAATCGAGCATTCATCACTTTTTTGTAGAAAAACATGAAAATTGCTTTTCTTCAAAACGCTATAAAACGTACATCGTTCCTTGCAAAATAAAAATGAACCAGTGCATCTTATAGCAAATTTCACGTACATTAATTTGGTGTCATGCTATTTTTCCTAAAAAGAATATTATTTTAGAAAATCGATGAAAAACCTAACAAAAGAGCAAAAGTTTTATATTTTTTGCAATTTTTGATGTGAAGATGACTTTCAAAATTAAAATAAACTTGAAATTCGGATTTAGCAATGCAAAAAACATATAAATTCGTTCATTAAAACACTCCCATAATTTAATATATGAATTTTAAAAATTGATTAAAATTCCGCCTAAAACACCCAATATTTCATAAATAAATTTAAAATTTTATTTTATTAAGCATGCTTAGTCATCAATTAATCCAAAACAACTTATTTTATTGGTAATATACCGGAAATAAAGCGCAGAGAGCAGATTAACAACCGCAAAAGTCCGTTTGGTCCGAGAGCAGCAACAGTTTTATTATCGATCTTTGCTTCACTCCCTCCCCCCTTCTCAAAAAATGATAATGGAAAGCCCGTTATTTATAGAAAATTAAATGCTCTTTCACGTGGTATAAAATTTTTGTTGATAACGGGAGTAGTTTTCATTTTATAGAGGATAGAAACGCGCGTTTTCCTTATTTTTGTGCAAAGGCAAAAAAATCGATGTTTTTCAGCGCGCTCTAGCGGAAAAACCACTCTTCAGAAAATCAAAGTTGAGTAGTGAATTTTGTAGGAAATTTTGTTTACTTCAACTTTGTAATAGAAATTATCTTCGAGAAATTTATAGTTTTTGAAATATAAGCGAAGAATCGAAAAAAGAGCAAAAAAATATCGATTTTTTGCGATTTTCGATATGAAGCCGACCCCCCACGTGGGAGCAAACTTCATATTCATAATCAGCGCCCTCGAAAACATATAAAACCGTCGAAAAAAAAACTTCTATATGAAAATTTTTGAAAAAACTACCGTTTTCCTGTACTATTAGTCGAAGGATTTTATTCTATAATTTTCTTTTGTAGTATTTTGTACAGTTTTTAGAATTGAATTAGTCATATTGTATTTGCGCAATTTTTTAAGCTCAAGGCTTGGCTTTTGAGAAAGTAGGAATTAATGTGGATCAAAATTATCTGATCACTGAACAGGGTAACAAACTGTAAGTCACTTTGGCAAGATGTCATAAGATTGTCTGGTTTAAAATTCAAAATCGTCAAGGCCAAAGATGATAAAAAAAGTTCTTCAATTAGGAACATTGTGTTTACAAATGTTTTATGAAGTCAGTAAGTGTAGGTTTGTGAGGATTTGCGAAGCGATCCAAAAGGTTCTGGGTAAGCAAATTACGGGGGTTGGTGAGCGATAACGAGCAGGGGGTGGTAGCTTCCTAGTATTCAAAACAAAAAGTTTCATTCCTAAATAAAAATATCGATTTACTCAGATTTTAGTACTTAATGCATACTTTAATGAATATTTTAAGAGGATTTTCCTAAAGGTTTATAAAAAAAACTAAAGGGTGTAATTTGTGACAAAAATATCATAAATTAGCTCTAAAACTAAGTTTGGAGAACTTAAAACCTGTAACATCTAATTAAACCAAATTCTCTCTTAAACTTATGAATCCTCTTAAAAAGAGGAAAAAAACTAACTAATAGTGTATCTTAAAATGTTTTACAGAACAAGAGGAGTGTTAGAAACTTATATTTTACACTTCCAGCTAATGCAAACAAATAGGTCTAGGTTCAACAATAAATTTGTTTGAAATTGAATTCAAAAAAAAGTATTCAAAATTACTTTATAAATAGTTTTTAAAAGGCTCATTAGAAATTCTTAAAATATTACATACTTCTTATAGAGAGTAAAGTTTATTTTACCTTTATGCTGGAACTTCTTGCTGTAAGTGTAATGTTAATGGCAAATGTAAAGTTAGAGTATTAAACTTCTCTTTTTATACCAAAGGATTCTTAGATTTCTTATTTCTTCTAATTAACATGGACATCATTAAATGATAACATCAAGGTGTTTCTTAGCGTTGGTTTAGCAATGGCTATGTATCACGTCGTACTTTTAGTAGCAAGGTGACATCCTATTAGAAATTGCATCCTTAATTGAAATGTAAAAATGTTTCATATAAGGGAATTCATCAAAAATTTACATTCTTCGAGAAAAAAATGAGTCCGAAAAAACTGTCCAATTAAAAAAAGCGTTAAGATATTTTTATTTGTTGCAGTAATGATGACGACGCCAAAATCAGTTTGTTCCAATCTTTCTACACCTTAATCACTTACGAAATATGATAATTAATAGGAAAAATGCAATCTGAATTATTTCATCGATACAAATAAGTAATGGTATAAAAGAGGAGCTTACTGTACTTACTGAAGCTACTTCTTCCTGTCAACTCGAATGAGATAGCTGCTTACTATACAACAAGGTAAGATTTTGAAAATATGTGGATTACTAACCTCGAGATTTCCATTCTGAAATCCAATGTTTTATTACTTCCTAGTATTAATATGTACTTACACCATATTAGTTGTTTTCTTTCGTAAAATTTTGAAATTTCTATGTAACTCCTTCAAATCAAACAATATAGAATTTTCAACAAAATAATTTAAATAATTTTAAATCGTTCGATTATGTATTTATCACAATTGCTTTTTCTTTTACAAAATTTAGAAAAGCACAAAGCTACAATGCAGGCAATTTTTCAGTCTTAATCACTTGATAAAACCCAAAGATTCGAAATGTGACACAAGTATCCCTCAATGTAGATCTAACTTACGTTTAACTAATGTAACAAAAAAAATTGCTGAAGTTTATTTGAATCGCTTATTTCTGAAACACGTCATACGCCACTTTTCTTGTTTTGAGATAAACGATAAATACTGTATAGAAGCTCACTACATTTTGATGAAGATGTTTAGTAATTTTCTTATTAAAGTAGATCTTATTTGGATATTTTACAGGTGAAAAGAATTTTTTTAATGTTTTTATTTTTTTTATAAAACATTATTGAAATATTTGCATTTGACAGGTTTTTGCAATAAACAGAGTATCCAAGCCTATTTTCATAGCTTAATTTATTTAAGGATTTGTTAATAAAAGTAGGAGTATTAGTTGAAAATACATTTCCTTATTAAATACTAACCCATAAAATTACTATAGAATTCTTATTTTTTTTCTCTTGTGGTTAGTAGATGTTAAATATCTTTTCTTATAAATTATTTAAACTCTAGACTCAAAAGTAGTGGTTAGCTAATTCAAAATGTTAATATAGACATCTTCGAAGTCAATTAGATAGTTGTTTAGATGTAACTTTGTGGACAGTAAAACGGTTTTGCTTTAAAAGCCTACAAAATCAGTTAATTAGTTCAATATTATGATCTGGGGTGTAGATTTGATGTCCCTTTTAATGAAGTGATTCATAGATCCAAAATCTCAATCACATGGATGGATGTATTAAAGGGCCACAAGCATAGAAATTTTAAATACGTATATAGCTACCAAAGAGTCGTTAGTGTTGAGATTCGTACAAAAACTTAAAAAATATGGTTTTTACTATGGCTTGAAGGACCTAACCTCTAAAGAATTACTTTTCCAATCGCATAATAGTGTTTGTATGCGATTAAATAAAAAAAAGCAGTCCCAAACAAGCTGCAGATGAGACGGCATGAACGAAATTCCCCGCAGTTGAAGTGCAGAAACCAATCAAGCGACGTCGTTTGACATGTTTCTGCACTAAAGCTGAAATTTAACATGCTGGAAAACTATTTTAAAAAATCACGTTATTTTTATTATTCTTACTTCAAAATGTGCTTTTGCCCCTATACAGAATCCCATGACACCAATAACTCATTTTTGAAAAAAAAGTGGAGTTTGAAACGTTTCAGAATTTAGCGATTCATTTATCTCCCAACGCAAAATATGAGAACTGTCATATGTATCAATGTGCCCCACGAGTGTATGAAAAAGTACCCCACATCAAAGTGTATCTATTTGCCCCAATCGTTGTTTTTAAACAAACACCTTTATTTAAAGAAATAGGCACAAAGGTTATTTAAAATTTAAATATATATCTTATTGTGTGGTAACAATAATTAACTCTCTTTTGGAATTTACCGATCTCAGTATTCAAAGTAGAATAGAGTCAGGAACATTTTACATTTTACTTAAAAATTTACTTTTGGAAATCATTGACTAAAAATTAGTTTCTTTCATAAAAATTTATTGGCTTATCAGTGACAATAAATTGGCATTACTGGTTAACGGTGTATTTATATATGTGTAATGGAAACTTTTTTATAAAAAAATTGACCTAAATAAGTGTATCAATGTGCCCCTTGTGTCAAATCGTGCCGTTTTACCTTAAACTCAGAAAAAAATATGTTTACAATAGCTTGCAAACAAAGTCTTAAAACCAAATAATATGTAATATTCGAGATATAATGTTAAATAATATGAAAGTAGAAAATAATAATTTCTTTATTGGTATTTACCCGTCATCTATCCCGCTAAATATTTATGAGCAATTTTAAATGCAAGATTAGAAAATATAGGCAAAAATTGCAAGCCAACCAATTAATACATACTATATTAATTACAACAAAAAATACTACGTGAATTTTGAATATTTGATGCGCAAAAAAGGTTGACAATTTATAACGAGATAGATAACGCAATGGCACAGTTGAATTTTATGGTATTGCTATTTCAAACACTATGTTGCATAAGGAAACATTGCGAAGTTCAAAAAGTACTTAGTGAAACCATTAGCTAAGAATTTCTTATGGTATTTTATCCATTTTTATATGATCTTTAATATTTCTTGCATAAATTCTCATAGATGTCCTCATCCGCTGTGATTCTTTTTGCCCTGTTGCTATGTGTCGGCATTGCCACCATCTCTGACGCCCAGAGCACGACCGAAAAGCCATCTGGAGATGTGTTGGACGTTCTGGTCGTATCCGTCACTAGGTTGGTTGAATCTGTCAACACCCTCATCCGGGCAATCGGATAGATTACTTGCTATACTTCTGAGTTTATTCCCATGATGTATTTTTCAGTTATAATAACTACTTTGCATTAAAAAAACAAAATAAAAATATTATTATAAATATATTGCGCCTTTTTTTCCATTTTCTATATCTATCTATATATATAAAAATCAATGTCTGTCTGTCTGTCTGTCTGTATGTTTGTGTGTATGTATGTATGTCCTTTATAGTTTTAAACTTTTCGAACCTACATTAACTATTAAACTATGCCACGTTGATCTACTCGCTCCAAGGAAGGTTTCTGAATAAAAATAATTTGAAATCGAAGCGTCTTAATAACTTATTTGGTCAATTTTATGGTTAAAAACCCATATTTTAGGCCTAACTTCAGGGCAAAACCACATTGTTGTAAAGAGGATGTAACTTTGATTGTTGCAGGCATATTCTCGATTGTTGCAGATTGAAATCGATTGATGAAGTTTAAAATCCATTGTTGTAACATAAACATTAAAATAGATCCTTTATTTAACTATTTCCCCATTTGGACTGGCGAAGCCCATCTGTAACACACCAGAATAGTTTTTTTAATGGACTGGCGAAGCCCCTCTGTAACACACGAGAATAATTTTCTTTAAAAATGGACTGGCGAAGCCCATCTGTAACGCACCAGCTGATATTTATAAACAAACTGAAACCCGGGCGAAGCCCGGGTCTTGCGCGTTAGCGCTGCTGTGCCCGGGCAAAGCCGGGTCTAGCGCGTCAGCGCTAGTCTTCTATATATATTAAAATCAATGTCTGTTTGTTTGTATGTTTGTATGTATGTATGTATGTCCTTTATAGTTTTAAACTTTTCGAACCTACATTAACTATTAAACTATACCACGTTGATCTACTCGCTCCAAGGAAGGTTTCTGAAGAAGAATAATTTAAAATCGATGCATCCTAATAACTTTTTTGGTCAATTTTATGGTCAAAAACCCATATTTCGTGCCTAACTTCATAGCAAAACCATATTGTTGTGGATAATATGTAACATTAATTATTGTAGGCATGATATCGATTGTTGTAGATTGAAATCCATTGTTGTAGTTTAAAATCCATTGTTGTAGCATAAACATAAAAATGGATCCTTTATTTAACTATTTCCACATTTGGAATGGCGAAGCCCATCTTGAACACACCAGAATTTTTTTAAATGGACATGCGAAGCCCATTTGTAACGCACCAGCTGATATTTATATAAAAACTGAAACCCGGGCGAAGCCCGGGTCTAGCGCGTCAGAATTACTGCGCCCGGGCAAAGCCGGGTCTAGCGCTTTAGCGCTAGTATATATATAGAAATGAATGTCTGTCTGTGTGTACTGTGTATGTATGTCCTTTATAGTTTTTAAGTTTTTCCACCTACATTAACTATTAAACTTTACCACGTTGCTCGACTCGCTCCCGGGAAGGTTTCTGAATAAAAATAATTTAAAATCGAAGCATTTTGCTCAATTTTATGCTTAAAAACCCTTATTTCATGCCAAACTTCAGGGCATGTACCCTATAAATAACACAGGCCTGCGATGAAAAAAATGCAAAAGAAGTAAGAGCTGAACTTGATGTATTTTTCGGTACTTATTTCAGAAAAATAATAAAAAATTCTATTACGTTAAGTTTTTTGAAAAATTCAATTTTAGGATTTTCATGAAAATCTCTCTATTCTAAAAAAAAGTTTTTGGTGAACGGTTTCCAGGGAAAGGCTTTTTAATTACTAATCCGTATAACACATATTTAGTATCAAACTGTCCGGATTCTTTTGAGGATGTACAAAGTGCCTTTAGAATTTCTAAAAAAAATCTCAATTTTAAAATATTTCCATTTTTTCCATTTTTGCAGTTATAAAGCAAGAAACTATGAATTTCAAAAAAAATTGAAAACATATTTCACTGGTTTTTAATATTCAAATAAATTAAATAATCATCTTTCTATTTATAACACGAAATTAAAAAATATATTTTGGGTTATTTTTAACAATATTTATATTTCTGTTGTTTAAACGGTTTTAATTATATTTAAAACTTATGTATAAATAATTTATCTTTTATTTTTTAAATAACAAATTAATATTTTTACATTTATCTTTGTCGTTGTGGCAACCTAATCATTACCATATTTACAACAAAATATAAACTCGCTTTGGAAATTTTGAACTTTTGCATTTATTTTTTACAATTATTATTATTTTTATATTCTTTTGCAAGTATGTTTTTAAGGTAGTAAAATGTGACACCTTATTTCATAATGCCAAAACGCAAACAACTAGATAACACGGGGGACTGTTTTAGAAATTAAGATAAAAATCGAAAATGTTTGAAGTCTAAACATTCGTGTCATTGCTATGAAACTGACACAACTTCGACGTTTGTTTATTCTCATGAAGATAAAATTCTAAATTTTAGTGATGTTTACGGTAATTACTACATTTTTCACAGCCAATCGATGAAAATAGTTACAAATTTTAAGAACGTTAAATTTATTCCTGAGATGTTTCAGTGCTTCTTAATGGATCTGTGAAAAAAAACATTACCTTGGGGAAATGGTAAAGAAATGTTACATTGCTCTGTTGTTAATTTTCTTGGAATTATAAGGCGACCCGCCAATTAATGTTACCATAAAGGAACTGTTAAATTTCCGCTACTGAATGTATATCCACCATTTTCGAAAGAATACCCCAGAGAAGTACTAACCCTGTTTTAAGAATGTTTTATAAAGTGAGTAAGTGCAGTGAGCAGGGTTTTGTGAGGAATTGCGAAGCGGTTCAAACGTGTCTGCGTTAGCAGTTAACGGGGGTTGGCGAGCGATAGCGAGCAGGGGGCGGTAGCTCCCTAGTTACCATAAAAAATATTTTTCCATATTGAATTTCTTTCCTGCTTGCCTTACTTTTATTTTACCATGGTGAAACCTACAGAAAACCACTCTGTGACACCTCCCTCCATACCTCCATCCCCGTCGAAATTTCTCTGCAAATAAAATGTCGCGCGAAGTCATTTGTAGTGTCGTGCGCGCGCTGATAAAGTGACAAGTGGAAACTCCATCAAAACACAGTTATAACAGTTACTCAGGCACGGATTATAGGGGGGGCGAACGGGGCGATCGCCCCCCCCCCTTAGGTGTGATATAATTTTTGTGTGTGTAGTTACAAAAACTAGAGTATGAAGGAAGTCCCGTTTTAACTCATTTTAAACCAACTTTTTTGCTCTATTCTGGAACACTATTTCATACCTTTCAATTCTGACGTTTTCTACAACTGCGCATGCGTGTATATTATAATTTTTTAATGATTATTTATTAGGTATAATATCAACCTATGTTCATACCGAATTTCATCAAAATCATCTGGAGAAAATTGAACAAATGTGCAATTTCTCTTAATTTTAAACACCAGTATATTTGGTAAAACCTATGAATTTCAGCTTTTTGAAGTTTTGAGCTATTTATAATACTACACGCTACTTTTCTACACAGATTACTTTTGTGTATCATAAGTTATAAAACAATTTTGGAATAATATTGGGCTAAATATATTTAGTACAAATCCCCAAAGTTCATGAATTTTTTAACAGTAGCTCATGATATAGTTATTGATAAAATTGGATTTATATAGAGTGAAATATAGTATTTTCATGTACCACGTGACAAATAAGCTATAAAACCCATCATTCATATTTTGTTTCCAAAATTGGGCAAGTAAAGTACAGGTAGAATTGAAATTTCGGCACTACTATAAATTAAACTTTACCTATAGATCATTTTCAATCACATGACTCGGGCCTAGAAACGGCCTTAGCAACAGATTGTTTGACCTATAGCAGTTAACAGTTAAAAGAAAATAACTGGTCATGGAATGTTTCTATTGGAGCATTTGCAATCACACGACAGCAACAGATACCGCAGCACCTAGCAAAGGCCTTTGCAACAGACTTTTTGACCTACAGCAAGGAAGAAAATAAATGGTCGTGACGTCACCTGAAAACACTCTATTAGGTTCAAGTAGAATTTTCGTAATTGAATTTCCTGCTTAATTTTTGGGTATTAGGGGAGAGTGCTGTACCTAAGGACAGTTGTATATTCAGCCACCGCATTTTAAAATTCGGGAAAAAATGTAAACTTGAATTTGTGGTTGAATTTGAATGTAAACAGATGCTATCTAGTTACTAACGTGAAATCAGCTCTTTAAAATAATATTCATATTTAATATAATAAATTTACTGTTTTTAGGTGCTCAAAGTTTTTTTTAGTGCATCACTACATTAATATTTTTCTTCCCCTTAAATTATAATACGATAAAATGTGATATAAGGGGCGAATCCCCGAGATTTTGACTTTTTATTTTTGATATTAGAAATTTTCAGATCTCATTTCTTTATTATTTTATAGAACTTTAAATGAAAAAACACCAGGTGTTGTACCTTCGGACACCATTCGTGTTGTATCTACGGACACGTTCTTGTGGGTGTCTGTAAGCTAATCGGCGTTTTTGAATCAGGTTTCATTAAAGTGAATGCATTTTAATGCATATAAAATTAATTCTAAATGGTTATCTATTTGTCGGAGATTATTTTCAAGTGATTTTTAGATGAAAAATCAAATATTTTGTGATCTCAACTACTTTTTTAAATTTTTTATTTTACTTTGCATTTAATGTAAAATATGGTATAAAATCTTAAGCACCCTTTCGCATTTAAGTATGATGATTACAAAAAACTTGAAATTTCCACCGAAGAAGATTTGGGAAAGTTATAACCACCAAATGCTTGCACAACTAAGTGTCGATCCAATTGTTTTTATGGATCAGTGAAGTGATCAGATCTATCAGCATGATTGATGAAACTATTACCTCAAACTTCGATCTGAAAATCCCATGTGATTTATGTATTTTTGGTAAAAAATCAAGACTTTCATCATTCAACTTCGATTTAATGATCATTTACGATCTAAAACTACATTACTTTTAAAAATCTATTCCCAATTTTAAAAATGCTTGAAATAGTTTATTAAAAGGTAATGCATCAATAAAAATGTTAATTTTTAGCTTTTTTCAACTAAAAATTTCGCTTTTAAGGGTGTCCACAGGTACAACTGGGTCTGTCCATAGGGAGAGCACGTAGCTAATAAAAAATATTAACATCTTTGCTAAGGTTAGGAATATAGGTTGGGCACTTTAAATGTTAAAAATGTGATTTTACCTGCCTTAGAAAAATCCAAACGTGATTTTTGTCCAGAGGTACAACACTCTCCCCTATAGTTAATAGTGCCGAATCAAATTTCTAATTTTCAAAAACAAACAACCTTGAAAACTGAGTATGATACAGAGTTTGCTAATGCAGGGTGAGACCACTTAACTTTATGGACTGGCTGTAGAAAAGTACAAAATATTTATTCCAGAGCTTTAAAACATGTGAAAAAATTTAAAATATATAGCTGATAATTATGTAGAGATGTGAAGGAAGGTAAGAGGTTTTACAGCATTATTTAGTTTTTCGTTTTCATAGTAAAAGAATGTCTGTTTCTAAACTACAATTGTTTTTGCCAGTTATTTAGTAAAGCAACTGGTTAAATTTTACACTGCCTTACTCCTGACTATTTAACGACTGTAATAATTTTTTAAAAATTTCAAACCTGTTGAAAATTTGAAGCTGAGAACTCGATACTTCTATTGTAATCCCAAATTTGTTCAATTCCGAGAAGTCAAAAAATATTTCCATGCAAACCTTTGAGGTTGCTTCCATGTAAGTAAAAATAGGACCTAAATGTATTTAAAAATTCATCATCCAAAAAAGTTATGAATTTGGGCGATCTAGGTTACGCTCTAATGATTTTGTTTCTGTTTTTTCAGTATGTAACATGCTCAAGCCAAATCTAACAAGATGCAAGAGCTCTTAATACCATTTTTAAAGACAGCCTGTAGTTCTACACAAATTATAATTATTTATTACTAGAAATATTTTATTTTATTAGTGGTGACTAATCAAATTTACTAGGAGATGTTACTATATACAGGGTGATTCAGAAGTAATCATCAATAATTGGGGGGTAGGTAGAGGGGCCCTAGACAAGCATTTTTCGAATAGGGATGGTGGGGCGCAGCCTTACCGTTCAAGAGCTAGGACCTAATGTAGTGCGAGCGCGTTTCAAAAGGCCATTTTTAGAAGGCCCGTGTAACAAAACAAAACATTATTGCATGAGGTACAGAAGTATTCGTACTACTTAAATCTTCAATGTGATAGAAATTGGACCACTTGCTAAACCGTGGGGTGAGTTTTAATACGTGCAATATTAATCTCTTAGTCAAACAATGGAGTTCCCTTAATGGTATTTGGAAAAATGTTGATCGGGGAAAAATATTTCAATGATCAAACAGTTTCAATGACCAATGTTACGATTATTGAAAATTCCTTCCCCGATCATCATTTTTCTAAATACCATTAAGGAAACTCCATTCTTTGACTAAAAGATTAATATTGCACTATTGAAACTCACTCCACGGTTTAGAAAGTGGTTCAAATTCTATCGAATTCATGGTGTAATTAGAAGGGATACTTCCTTGCCTCATGCAATAGATTTTTTCATTTTATTATGTTCTGTTTCGTCACACGGGTCTTCTGAAAACGGCCTTTTGAAACGCGCTCGCACTACATTGGGTCCTAGCTCTTTAACGGTAAGGCTGCGCCCCACCATCCCTATTCGAAACATGCTTGTCTAGGGCCCCTCTACCTCCCCCCCAATTATTGATGATTATTTCTGAATCACCCTGTATAGATAGAACTAAAAAGTAAAAAGAATTGAATGAAAAAATGTTATTATTTTTTTAAGTTTAATATTTACCATTCAAAATTAGGAAAGCAAGTGGGTAGTAAGAAAATCTTTGGAAGATAAAGTTCTAATAAGACTTCTTAAACAGGGAATTTCAACAAGTCTAACCAAACTGTGCAGGAAGATTCCTTGCGTCGAAGAGATGGAATTCGCCCACTCACAAGGAACTATACCTTAACGACGACTTTTATTTTTTTGCTAAATATGACATTATATCCTATAACAACTTATTATAAATTTAAACGAAGCACGGTATAAGCTGACCATTATCACTACTGACCCAGTTTTCGAGCAAAACGCGACAGAAAACGACACATCCGGTTACGTTAATTGGACATGATTAATTGGACTATGTTTATGCACCTAATGGTGGTATTCACCGCTAACCTGACCGACTGTTAACCGGCAGCCAAACATCTGATTGGTAAGTAAAAGAGGAAAACTAGTTTTCCACCAATTTGGGGTTTGACAGCCGGTTAACCATGCTTACGTTTTAGAAAACATTTTTTAAAGTAACCGGTTGTGACGTCACGTCGTACCTTTTTCTGTAGCGATTTTCATTACTATGGATCAGTGATACATATTTCTTATACTATTTTAAGTATTCAACGCACAAATAATCAGACTGGGAAGAGTACTGGGTGTTTCAACAAGTGGAATTTTTTATATGATAGCACCGGAATAGCAAGTTTTACTTCACACTTCTTTATCTTATAATTACTCAATAAGCCATTTAATAAGAAAACCTTTTTTTATAATAAGTAGAAATGAAAAAAGGCTCTGTTTTTAAAGGATGTAAAATAAAATGAGAGAAAAATTGAACAGTTATTATATTTTATTTTAAGACATAATGCAGATAGGCTCTTGCATATCTTTAACAGAAACTTTTTTCAAAAATTTTCTGGTTTTACTAGATCATTTTCCAACTGCCTTGACAAGATCTTGCACCGAGTCTAGCAAACCCTCAACTGCATCCACTAATGATTCCAGCACAGGACCTTTTTGAGCGCTGACATCATTGGCAAAGCAAAGAACCAGAAGAATAGTGAAGAGGACTAGGTAGGACACGTGAGTCATCTGGTAAAAAAAATGAGAATGCATTTCTTATATTTTTTAAAGGAGGACAGCCCAACTTTGACTGTTATGCGGATCCAAGTTATACAGCTAAGGGTATGTGACACAAACCACACATGTTTATTCCAGTTTTAAAATGATATCCTGTTTTCTGATTAAAATTATTCCATCAATCAATTCAATTCAATTATTTATAATACCTGATATTTATATGCATACTTGTCAAATAATTTCTTTAATTTTAATTTAGCGAATGAGAAAAATTTACTTTTTAAAATATAAACTTTTAACATTTATGATATTTTTAAATATTTTTCACTTGATTTCAAAGCAACTAATGGAATTATTCACAGCCCCTGAACCAATTGGTTAACGAGCAGCTAAAGAGAGAAAGGGGGTTTTTTGCCGACTCTGATTGGTGGAAAATCCATCTTTAACCGATGGTTATCCACTGATGGTTAAAGTTAAAAGGCTGTAAATAATGAGATTTATGTATTTTCGGTTGACGATTTTTGTGCAAATTGTTAAAACTGTTAACTGAGCCTTGACTCGTAAAGCCCGTGGACTCAAGAACCTCTAGGCTCTAGGGTCTTAGTGGACTGCGTGTTATGAAGCCTAACTTAGAGTAAAGAGTAAACGTATCGATTGAAAAACAACGTTTATTTTTACACAATTTATAAAATTTTTTAAAAATGTAGACAATTGTTTCGGGGATCAATGGATCCCCTTCTTCAGTACAAAAGAACTGAAGAAGGGGTACTGTACTGAAGAAGGGGATCCATTGATCCCCGAAACAATTGTCTACATTTTTAAAAAAATTTTATAAATTGTGTAAAAATAAACGTTGTTTTTCAATCGATATTAACATTTGCACAAGATTCTTTTCGCAGTAAACGTATGTATTTAAAATTTATGTTTCTCTCGAGTAATAATTTTGTATACTAATAAAGATCCGAAAATGTAATATATCTGTAACTTATAAATATAATTCTATCAAGCTTCAAAATTAGCTTAGAAATTTCTTAAATTAGTTGGTAAGAATCCTTCGCCTTACTCTTTTACTAATTGGGGGCATCCTTGTATAATTTAATTTTTATACAAGGATATTTATTTAAACACAGCTATATTAAGTATAGTCCCCTGCGTATCTAATAAAAACATTTCCAACCAATTAACTCTTTTTGAGAATTCATAACTAATGTTAAAAAACCTCTTTTAAACCTCTTTATTGAGGAGCGCATCTGATATAGCGATAAAACTTATCATGATTCAATAAACTTGCTCAATAAACTAAATAAAAACTAACTATAATTCAATTGAATTTTATTTTAAAAAATTTTTGGGGTGGTTGAAATTTTAAATTGGTTTTTCTGACAACTTAGTTTTCCATGATAAAAATCTATATAAAAAATATTTTCCAGGACGAAAAAATGCATTTTTCGACTTCCCGATATGTATAGATTTGAAATGTGCTGTGAAACAATTACACAATTTTTAAATTTATTTCAGTCCACAAATTGAGCAGTCAGAGGGTTAATGTAGATTAAAATTATCTGATCTTTAAACACGAACAACTAACTGCAAATCACTATGGCAAGATGTAAAAGGATTGTCTGGTTTAAAATTAAAAATCGCCAAGGCCAAAGATGATGAAAAAAGTTCTTCAATTAGGAACATTGTGTTTACGAATGTTTTATAAATTGAGTAAGTGTAGGTTTGGGAGGATTTGCGAAGAGGTCCTGGGTAAGCAGTTTACGGGGGTTGGTGAGCGATAACGAGCAGGGGCGGTAGCTTCCTAGTATTCAAAACAAAAAGTTTCATTCCTAAATGAAAATATCGATTTACTCAGATTTAAAGGGGCTTTCAGAACTTAATACATACTTTAATCAATATTTATAGAGGTTTTTCATAAAGATTTATGTATAAAAACTATAGGTTATAATTTGTGACAAAAATATCATAAATTAGCTCTAAAACTAAGTTTGGAGAACTTAAAAACCTGTAACATCTAGTTCAACCAAATTCTTACTGAAACTTTAGAATCCTCTTAAAAAGAGAAAAAAAACAATAAAATGTTTTACAGAACAAGAGGAGTGTTAGAAACTTATATTTTACACTTCCAGCTAATGCAAACAAATACTCTAAGTTTATCAGTAAATTTGTTTGAAATTGAATTCAAATAAATATTCAAAATTACTTTACCAATGGTTTTTAAAAGGCTCATTAGAAATTCTTAAAATATTATATCCTTTTATAGAGAGAAAAGATTATTTTACCTTTGTGCTGGAACTTCTTGCTAAAGGACAAATGTAAGGTTTAGAGTAGAAAACTTCTCTTTTTATACCAAAAGATTCGTTTGTTTTTTTATTTCATCTTATTAACCGGACATCGTTAAATGATAACATCAAGGTGTTTATTAGCGTTGGCATAGCAATGCCTATGTATCACGTCGTTCTTTCAGTAGCAAGGTGACATGCCATTATACATTGCATCCTTAATTAAAATGTAAAAATGTATTATTGAGCAAGAATTTAGATTCTTCGAGAAAAAAATGCGTCCAAAAAATAGCCATGCAATATAAAAAAAGCGTTAATATATTTTTATTTGTTGCAGTAATGATGACGATGCCAAAATCAGTGTATTCCAATCTTTCTACACCTGAATCACTTATGAAATATGAGAATTTGATTTACTTCATCGGTACATAAAACTCATGGTATAAAAGAGGAGCTTGCTTTACTGAAGCTACTTCTTCCTGTCAAGTCGATTGAGATAGCTACTTACTATAACAAGGTAAAATTTTGAAAATTTTTATTTGAAATACTACCTGCTTGCTATCGCTCGCCAACCCCCGTTAACTGCTGACGCAGTAACTTTTGTACCGCTTCACAATTCCCCACAAAACCCAGCTCACTGCACTTACTCACTTTATAAAACATTCTTAACACAGGGGTAGTACTTCTCCGTGGTATTCTTTCAAAAATGGCGAATATTTATTCAGTGGTGGAATTTTATCATTTCCTTTATGGTAACATGAATTGGCGGATCGCTTTATAATTCCAAGAAAGGTTCATATATAGTTCCCGCTAAATATATGAACCTTCCCTTAATGTTTCAGTGCTTCCCTTAATGTATCTGTGAAAAACACATTACCTTAGGGAAATGGGTAAAAAAATGTTTACATTGCTCTGTTGTTAATTTTCTTGGGGTTGAATTCCGTTATAGTTCCCGCTAAATATCACTAATCTCTTTTGGACACTATAAAGTATAAATATTGCTAAATTGTTTCAAATTCATAGATTATAGTGTTTAATTAGATCTATAACTATTCAGTTTATCATTAAAAATTAGAAAAATTGGTTTACATTTGAATATTGAGCGTTCGAAAGAGATTGGCGATATTTAGCGGGAACTATAACGGAATTGAACCCCAAGAAAATTAACAACAAAGCAATGTAAACATTCTTTTACCCATTTCCCTAAGGTAATGTTTTTTCACAGATACATTAAGGGAAGCATTGAAATATCTCAGGAATAAATTTAACTTTCTTAAAATTTGTAATGATTGACTGTTAAAAATGTAGTAATTATCTTAAACATCGCGAAAATTTAGAATTTTATCTTCATGAGAAACAAACTTCGAAGTTGTGTCATTTTTATAGCAACGACACAGAATGTCAAGACTTCCGACATTTTCATCCTTATTTCTAAAACATTCACCCGTGTTATTTAGTTGTTTGCGTTTTGTCATTATGAAATAAAGAGTTACATTTTACTACCTTAAAAAACATACTTGCAAAAGGATATAAAAAATAAATGCAAAAGTTCAAAATTTCTGAAAGCGAGTTTATATTTTATTGTAAATATAGTAATGATTAGGTTGCCACAACTACAAAGATAAATATAAAAATATTAATTTGTTATTTAAAAAATAAAAAATAAATTAATTATAAATAAGTTTAAAATATAATGAAAACCGTTTGAACAACAATTAAACCCTTTGAACAACAAAAATATAAATATTGTTAAAAATAACACAAAATATATTTTTTAAATTCGTGTTATAAATAGAAAGATGATTATTTAATCTATTTGAATATTAAAAAACCAGTGAAATATGTTTTCAATTGCTTTAAAATTCATAGTTTCTTGCTTTGTAACTGCGACCTTATCCGAAATCTAAAAAAATGGAAATATTTTAAAATTGAGATTTTTTTTAGAAATTCTAAAGGCACTTTGCACATCCTCAAAAGAATCCGGATAGTTTGATACCAAATATGTGTTATACGGATCAGTAATTAAAAAGCCTTTCTCTGGAAACCGTTCACCAAAAACTTTTTTTTAGAATAGAGAGATGTAGATGATTAACTTCATTATTTCTATTCTGGAATCCAAATATTTTAAATGTGTTTCAGAAAATTAATATGCAATACAATTTTAGTTTTCTTTCTTAAAATTTTGAAATTTCTATGTACCTAACTCCTTCAAATCAAACAATTAAAATTTTCAAAAAATAATTTAAATAACTAGGGGGCTCTGCCCCCTGCTCTCTATCGCTCACCAACCCCCGGAACTGCTTCGCAGTTCATTGAAGATCGCTTCGCGATCTTAGCGAGCAGAGCTCGCTTGTTACATCTCAACTATCCAGAACAACCTGGAACTTGTCTGCTTAGTTAATGATAATTTACAATCGAAACTTTTTATCTCTCAAACTTTTCAATACTTTAATTCAGATCATTATCACTAAAATATCAAAATAAAACTGTTACTGAAATATTCCTTTTGAACTTATCAATAATTTAATGCATAGTGGTCTACCGCCCCTGCTGGCTTACGCTCACCAACCCCCGTAACTGCTATGCAGCTCTTTACAGATCACGAAGCGATCTGCAATCGATCTTTAGCAGAGTAAAACCAACTTACCGAAAATCCTCTACCTTTCATCGGCACAAATAGCACTCCGGCAAAAATAAAATTTTAAACATTTAATAAACATTAAACACGTCTGATAAAGACCTTTTAAAACTTTGAAAAAAATGAAACCTTGATGCTTTATAATTCCAAAACTAATTAGAATTTTTTAAAGAATTAAATGCCAATCTCTTTTTAAAAAATAAGAGTATAAGTGTTTAAAAAATCATATTGATACCGTGATTAGTTTTCATTTTAGATAGAAAAAAACGAAAAAGTGTCAAAAATTTCGAAAAATAAAAAATTAATTACTCTAAACCAAATTCGAAATTTTACGCGGCGAAAAAACAAAAACTTCAAATTTGACCTTAAAAATACCCCAGAACTAATTATCACATTAGTTAGCTTTTTGTTCGAGAGTGTGCCCCAGATATTCCTCTACAAGCGTGTCAAATTTCATAAATTTCTATCAAGTAGTTTTTGCGTTATGAGTGTTCAAAGAGTTGAAAAATAAAATTTTCTGAAACAGCGGCGGCAGCGGTGACAGTAACTTTTTTTAATATAGAGAGATTTTAAATCGTTCGGTCATGCATTTATAAACTTCCTTTTCTTTTACAAAATTTAGAAAAGCACATATAACTACAATGCTGAAAATTTTTTAATCTTAATCACTTGATAAAAAGAAATAGGCAAATGTTATTTAAAATTTAAATATGTATCTTATTGTTAACAAGAATGAACATGCTTTTGGAATTCACTGATCTCCGTATTCAAAGTAGAATAGAGTCAGGAAAATTTTGCATTTTACTTAGAAACTTACTTTTGGAAATTTTTGATTAAAAAAAACTAGTTTTTTCATAAAAATTTATTGGATTACTGCAGATATAATATTTATGAATGTAAAGGAAACTTTTAGAAAAAATTGACTAAAATAACCTCTATTGTTTTAAAGATATTGTAAATGTATCAATGTGCCCCCTTAAATCAAATCGCCCATTTTACCTTAAACTAAGAAAGAAATATGCTTATAATGTAGCTTGTCGAATCGAGTCGGAAAACCCACGAGTAATCTTATTCGAAATAAAATGTAAAATAATGAAAGTAGAAAATAACAGTTATTTTATTGGTATTTTCCCGTCATCTATCCCGCTAATTATCGCTGAGCAATTTTAAATTCTATACTATAGAGTTATATTAATTACAACAGTAAATACTAGGGTGATGGTTGAATATTTGGTACGCAAAACAGGTTGACAACTTTTAACGAGATAGATAACGGAATCGCACAGTTGAATTTTATGGTATTGCTAATCCTAACACTAGGGGGTGAAAGGGGTAATAAACATTTTAATTTGCTGTTTTGTGTGTGCACCTAAAAATCTGGAACAAAATTACTGAATATCATTAAGAGACGTCTTAAAGAAAATTATTTTAAAGAAAAATTCCCACTTGAAGTTGATACTAACAGCAAAATCATCCACCTAGTCATGCTTTTTCAACTATTTCATTTATTTTGTCTGCAATTAAATTATCATGGGATTTTTAGTGAACTTTTTAGGAGGTTAAATGGGCTATATAATTCACATTTTTTCTTCAATTTAGGGTTGTGGATCATTCTTAAAAGTGCCCTGTTTCTTATTACCCCCATTTAAACAAAAACTATGAGGTAATAAGAAACACTAGCATTTTATGCAGGAAAATTTATTTATCTAATTCTTCTCTTTACTATCTTAATATTTTATATTGTTCTTATTTCATTTATAAAATTAAAAATTCAAATTCAATTAAGTTTATTTTTACTTCATTTTCCTGAAATTGATGGGTAGTAAGATAACTTTTATTCACCACTTTAAAGTTTAGTGAAATTTATAAATAATTCGATCAACATTTCATGTTACTTTTTAATTTTAATTTTAGTTCTGGTGAGTACAGTAATATGTTTTTCATTTTCACTTTTCCGATAAATTAATTCATAACAATATTGAAAACCACTGGGCCGAGGAGAATAGTTTCGAGGGTGTGTGTGTCTTCATGTACTTCCTGAACTATTCGAACCAGAAGGAAAGAGGTAGCGTTGAGTTAATAAAGAGGAAGTGGAAGGAGGAAAAAATTGAATTCAATTTTAGTGAGAATAACTTATATTAGACTCACAAAATGAAACAAGAGAAACACCATTTTATTTGTTTTATCATGATTTTTTATACAAAAATATAGGTTTGCTTAAAACTTTCAACTTGTAACTTTTTTAGACTAATTTTTAACTTGACCATCGAAAGATTTTTCATGAAAATTTTCGAAAATTACTGGGTTTATAAAATTCTCTAATAATACCTTCATTTTATTTTTAATTGTTTTAATTAGTAAATAACTGTCTTGTTTTTTATTAACCCTCGTGGGTTAACAGGATACAGTCGCTTGGGATCAAGTGCCTTATTTAAAAAAAAAGAATGCTGATAATGATATAAAAATTCTGTCAAAAAAATGAGCTTCATAAACTTAAAGAAAAATCCTGTGGATTTTTGCACGTTTCTTATTACCCCATTTGAATCTTACTATCCCGCTCTCCCATACGTAGCATTAAGATACATTGTGAAGTTTTTAAGTAAGTTTTAAAAGTTCTTAGTAAAACATTAACTTAGAATTATTATTATTAGAATTATTATATTTCATTAATTTTCAAATCATCTTTAATACTTCTCGCTTTAGATGTCCTCGTCCGCTGTGATTCTTTTTGCTCTGTTGCTATGCGTCGGCATTGCCTCCATCTCTGACGCCCAGAGCACGACCGAAATGCCATCTGGAGATTTGGTGGACGTTCTGGTCGTATCCGTCACGAGGTTGGTTGAATCTGTCAACACCCTCATCAGGGCAATCGGATAGATTACTTGCTATTTCTGAGATTATTCATGTATTTTTCAGTTTACTTTGCATTGAAAAAATAAAATAAAAAATATTATTATACTTATATTTGGACTTATTTTTTATTTGTATACTTAAAACTGACTAGAAATATTTGAATTTCAACTTTTAAATTTTTGAGTTTTTCATACAGCTACACTTCACTTTATTTTACTTACACTTTACTTTACAGAGTATTCTTGCATACTAATAAAAATTTTGTGGGTGAATATTGGACTAATAATATTTAGTCCAAATTCAAAATTCATGAATATATTCATGAATTTTGGAACCGTAGCTCATGATATATAGAATGAATATACAGGGTGGTCCTTAATTCATGGTACAAACTTCTAGGGGTGTTAGAGTACACCTAGATGAACAAGAATTGGTATAGGAAGGGGGGTCGCAGTTACACCGTTAAAGAGCTAGGTCCTAATGTAGTGCGAGAGCGTTACAAAAGGACGTTTTGCCAAGGCCCGTTTAACGAAAAAAAACCATAATGAAATGAAAAAATTTATTGCATGAGGTACAGCAGTATCCGTATTACTTACATCATAAATTTGATAGAAATTGGACCACTTTCTAAACCGTGGGGTGAGTTTTAAAACGTGCTCTTAGTCAAACAATGGAGTTCCATTAATGGTATTTAGAAAAATGATGATCGGGGAAGGAATTTTCAATGATCAAACAGTTTCAATGATCCATGTTACGATCATTGAAAATTCCTTCCCCGATCATCATTTTTCTAAATACCATTAAGGTATGTGATTCTTTGACTAAAAGATTAATATTGCACTTTTGAAACTAACTCCTAGGTGTACTCTAACACCCCTAGAAGTTTGTACCATGAATTAAGGACCACCCTGTATAGTATAATGGATAGAATAGGATTTATAGTGAGAATTTTATAGTGAAATTGCCGAATTAAATTTTTAATTTCCGAAAAAAACTCTTAATGATAATGCAGGTGACCACTTAGTTTTATGGACTGGCGGGAGGTAGAAAAGTACAACATAGATATTCCAGAGCTTGAAAATTTATATGAAAATTTTTTAAATGTAGCTGATAAATGGTGCACACAGAAACTGAACTGTTATCATATTTTATTCCATGATGTAATACAGATAGACTTGAATCTTTCACAGAAACTCTTACGAAAATTTTCTTCTTTTATTAAATCATTTTCCAATTGCCTTGACAAGATCTTTGACGGAGTCTAGCAAACCATCAACTGCTGCCACTAATGCTTCCAGTACAGAACCTTTTTGAGCGCTGACATCACTGGCAAAGCAAAGAACCAGAAGAATGGTAAAGAGGACTAGGTAGGACACGTGAGTCATCTGGTAAAAAAAATGAGAACGTAGGTATTTCTTATTTTAATCTTTTGTAGAAATTTCTCGTGAATGTATTAAAGCAGGGCAGTACAACTTGGACTGTTATGCGAATCTAAATAATACAGCTTACAGGGTCTGTGACACAAAAATCTTCATATCTTCCTCATTTTTATTCCAGTTTTAAAATGCAATCGTGTTTTCTTATAAAATTATCTAATCAAAATGAATGCAATGCTTTATAGAACCTGGGATACTGAGGGCTTTTTTTAAGTAATCAAGTATTTAATGCCGTATACATGGTTTTTATTTCTATGAAGCGGGGTTTATTCCAACATATTTCATTTTAAATTGATATGAATCAGGAGCAATCAGTTCAAGATTTAGCATTCATATTTTTAATACATTCTTGTAAAAATATTTCCTTTAATTTTAATTTAGCCAGTTAGAAAAAATTGACTTTTAAAATAAAAACCTTTAACATTTCATGATATTTTGAAGAATTTTTCACTTAATTTCAAAACAAATCAGTATTTTTCTGTTGAAGATTTCATCTACAAATATTTTTAAAAAAATGTCCATTTTATTATTTTAACTTTTTTTATTTTAATAAATTTTGCTCACAGAAAAAAATTGTTCATCGAGCCTCAAAAAGAGGCCTGATTGAAATCAAAAATTTTAAACAACATGGTTGTTGTTGTTGTCGTGTGCCACTTGGAATACCCAAGCTTCCAGAAGGATTCAAGGCAAAGGGGGTACGGCTCCTGAGAAAGCATGGTAACTGACTGAAATCAATTATTCATAAATGTCAGTCAGTTACCATGTTGTTTAAAATTTCTCAAAAATAAATAGAAACATGTTTTGGAAATTTACTTGTGCCATTAGATTTAGCTAACAAGACAGCAATGAACTGAGTGGAAAAAATTTTTATAATTTATTTTTTAGATGTAAATTACAAAATACTTAGTGTTTTTCTTTAAAAAAATTTCAGTCAGTTTCCCGTGGAATTACCCCATTTTTATACTGATATACATCCTCAAAAGGAGGCTTGGAGGGACTCGTGTAGCCGAGCGTATGTTATGAAGCCTAAATTAAGAGTAAAGAGTGTATTTATATACCGATATAGATCCTTAAAAGTTTTTAAAATTGGTTGGTAAGTCTTTCACCGTTTACTCTTTTACTAATACCACTACTTTTAAAACATATATGTATTTAAAAAATTAAATACATACATTCTGATGTAAATAATTAAAAACAAATAAAAAGATTCTTATATAGTATATATCAAAAGAAAAATTTAACAAATACAGAAACATAAATAGAAAAAAAAACTTTTATTGTTGAACAAAAAGGGAGAAAAGCATTTGAAATTCTTACCTTGTGAGCTAAGACTTCTTTTAACAAACAGAAGGGTAAAGCAAGATTTGAGATTTCAACTTTTCTTTTTATACCCTAAGATCGGATGAAATTTTCAATCCATCTCATTAAAATGGATGACATCAGTAAAGATAACATCAACGCGTAATACTGACCATTGACATAGCAATGTTTATATTTCTCACCTAAATTTCAATGGTATACTATTGACATCTCATTATATGCGGAAACTTATATCACACAAAAGAATTTAGTAAAAACTTGCATTCATCAGGGAAAATGCTTTCATCATAATGATCAATCTTCTGGACATTTGAATCATCTGTGCAATACCAACATTAATCCGCATTACTCAATTGAAATTTTTCCATCCTGAGATATGCAGATATAAAAGGAAAGTGTTTTGAACTTTGGTCGTCACATTCTTATTTTCAAGTCAAAAGATTGCTGTCGAACAAAAGGTTCTTCGTGAAGGTAAAATCGCAGAAGTATATTTGTTCTGTATTCACAATATGTGGGATGTATTTCTGACTTTTTTGTTAAAAATTCTATAATTATAAAATGTGTAATTCCTTAATTCCCATAACATATGATGATTTATTATTTCAATTATATTATTTTCTGATTTTTTTTTCTTTTCTAAGCCAATTTCTTTTCTTTTCTTTACCTATTTGTAGTTTTCCTTAATTCCTTTGCATAATTGAAGGGCTTGGTGGCTGAAGGGGCTATGTTACAAGGCCTGTCCCAAAAGTAACGAGACTGAATTCCCTAATTCTGACTGGAATTCAGTCTCGTTACTTTTGGGACAGGCCTTGTAACATATCCCCTTCAGCCACCAAGCCCTTCAAATTTTATTAAAGGTTTAAATTTCAATTCAACAACGTCAAAAAAATTATGTTAGTTCATAGGCATTTTTAATAAATGTATTATTTCTTTGAGCAATGTAATTTTATTAACGTTAGTAAATTTAAGGAAAGTATAATTTTTAGGCACCTTGGAAATTGTTTGATGATATCTAAACTAAACTAAACTCATTGGCGCAACAGCCCTAGTGGGCCAAGGCCTACGATGCCCATCTTCGTTTTCGTGACCGTGGGGTCCTGGGGTGCAAGGTGTTAGGCATGTTGTGTCCCGGTTAGGTGGTCATTCTAACGCGAGACCCCCAGTGTTTGATGATATCTACAATACATAAAAATATCGGTTACGAATTGAAAAGGTAATATATAATAAAAGCTTTTGAAAAACACTTAAGTAAAATTAATTGGAATATTAAAACACGACTATAAATTTTAGATTTTGTTAATAACTAAATATTTTTCTGTTAACATAATTTGTCTGTAATTTTATCTCTTTGTATTTTTTGAAATCAACCCACAATCAAACCGTTTCCAATTCCAATATTTTCCGCATTGTTGTTTATAGATGTCCTCCTCCGCTTTGACTCTTTTTGCCTTCTTGCTTTGCATCGCCTTTGCTTCCTTAGCAGTTGGACAAGATACTACCACCATCAAAATTGGACAGGATACTACAACCGAAAAACCACCTGAAGATTTAATAGATGTTCTATTTGGAGCGGTCATAAATTTGATTGAGTCCATCAACAAGTTCGTCAAGTCTATTGGATAGATACATTAAGGATTACACTACAACCTACACTCTAGCTCTGTGGGTAATAATTACCAAACAATTTAAAAAACATAATAAAATATTTTAAGTCATTAATGATTGTGCTTGTTGTTTTGAATATCAAATTTTTATTTATAAGTATTGAAACTATACTTCACAGCAACGTTTCCTGAACCCAGTACGTCACTACCAGTAAACACAAAGCCTGTTGGGTTGAAAGGAATAATTTCGATACGCGAATTGTGATAAAAAGACACTATTTATACATGGGTTTAACGAAATAATCCTATTTTAAAATTGACGTTCTTTATTTCACTCGAAGTTCAGATACCGCGATGGGAACTACTACTTTGTTTGAAAAGAAGAGTTCTTCACCAGTACCTCTGGTTAGAGGAAATCTTCTTTTCATACCTTGCCTTTCGGGAATTTAATCTGTTCTTAGGAATTCACCGTTCATTCCGGCAGATAGTGGAGGACTAATCAATGGTCACCACTTTTTTCGTTCACACACAAGTCGGCTTGACTAACTAAAAGCTCTCCCTCCGCTCCCTTGTGTTGCCTTCCTATTTTTTTAGTATGCCATGCTGTTGAGCCCTAACAAGGGCGAAACCGGTCCATAGCTGGAGGCGGCGCTTGTGAGCTGGAGTTTTCTCATACTACTTTGTTTGTTAGTGACGTAGTAGGTTCAACTAAAGTTGCTGTCTCGTATAATAGCTATGAAGTTTCGTTGGAACTTTGAAATATAGAATAGTTTTAAAAACTCTAACAGCCGTATTCATATCTATCAGCGTCGGTGTTTAACTCTTCGTCAAAGAAGATTCCACCAATTAGATTTCAATTCAATCATAATCAACTTTTTTCTTTATTTAGCTGTTGATTAACTAGGACGCTGATGGCTGTGAATATATGGCTGTTAGAAACTCTTAAATACACTGCTAATCGAATCATTCTAAAACTAAAACTAATAGTAAAAAATAAATAATAACAATATTTTAGCACTCTCTCTCTCTATACTAGTACTTTGGTAGAACTATCTGGTTATTTTGGGTTATACAGCTAAAGTTCTCTACTAAAAATACCCCTACATTATTTTTAATTTTAAAAAACCGCACGTCATTTACCTAAGAATGCCATTGATTTTAGATCTTATCTTTTACTACTCCCCAAGGGAGTCAGATTGCTTTGAAAGTGGAGGTACTTCAGCCAATATTGAATAAGGTTTCTTCCCCCTGGATTGGCACTGCACTCGTAAAACCTGTGTTGGGAATGTCATAAATTAGCGGCAGTAGCAATCGATGAGTGCTTTGGGCCTGGACATTTTACGGGCACCTGCATTTTTAAACGGTCAGCTACGCTTGCAGAATCAAGAGATAATGACATTACGTTATCATCTGAAACGGGTGATATAAAGTAGTGTTTATTTTGAGTTCTTTGTGTATAAGAGTTAAAAAGGTTTCAGATGAGTTTTTTGGTTGTAAAATTTTTAAAATGTACTATTAAAAAATATTTTATGAGAAAAATATATGTTTTTATTCATAACCCAATAAAGCTTACGAAAAATTATTTATGAAAAACTACTATAAATATATGCAAAGATTTTGTCCAAATATTTTATAACTATAAACGGGTTAAAGTATAACTGAGAAGGGGAGAAAGAAAAATTCCGATTAAAGGCAAGAAAAAATAAGAAATTGATGGAAAATCCTTTTACCGAATAGGAAGAGGCATTTCTTCATGGTTATAGTTCATTTCAAAAGTTAAACACGAAATTTTGTTTGCTTTAACTCACAGGCACATGCACTCATGTTTGAAGGTCTAATAAATGAAGATTTACTGTGCTAAACAGCAATTTTTTACTTCGTACTTTTAAATACGAAGTTAAACTCGTCCCCAAACTCGCTAAACCCAAGGTAACTCGCGGAAACTCTAGGACAATCCCCCGGGGGTCAGCGGACCTCAGTTTAAGAACTGCTGCTCTATAGTAACAGCATTCAATGCTCTGTTAGTCACCAACGGGTCTCCAATCAAGTAAAACTAATTGCAAGTGTATATTAAAAGATACTAGTTTAAACTAAGGCTGATGAGGAGCGTGTTTTCTGTACACCTAAAAGGCAAATTTAATGTGGTCAATATGACTGTCATCTACATAAAAGGTCATATTTTTGCAAACACACATTCCACTCACTATCTTAAATTACGTGAGAGCAAAGCTAGAAAAACAAACTAAACTATATGTGCCTCAGTTAACTCACAACACCACCATGGATCTAACTCTTAGATATATCTACTTTGGGTTTCTTTAAATTTATTCACTAGATAAAAATAACCATATTCGCAAATGGCGATTACAAAAAGTTTTAAATAATGACCCTTGTCAAAAAAAAAAACTTTATTTTATGATTAAATATGATAGCTTTTTAACACTTAGAAAACAAAGCTCATTAGGGTTCTACTTCGTTAATTAGATCACGTAATGCTTCTCGATAACGCAAGAATGGAACTAATACGCTATTGTTAATAGATAATAATGGCTGTGACGGTTTTAGTTCGTTAAAAAATTAAGAAATTAGTCCCAGTTTTTTCGTAAGGTGTGATTGGCCTAATTAATTCTTCTTTATAGTCGGTTGATCAATATTTCAAAGCAATTTTTGAACCATGCATGAGTTAAAAATAAGCTGTATGGATCTATAAGTGAAGGATGTAGCTATTATATCTATCTGAAAAATATTTAAGATTAAAAAAGTACTCAAAACTAACTTTTAAAAATTTATAAAGTAGAAGATACGTCATTATAAAAAGTATTTTTTCATTAAAAATCTTTTCAGTACAAATTTACACACAAATAAAACATGTTGCCGATGGTTACTCTTAACAAGTTTTAACAAAAATATGGTGTTGTATTTAAAAAAAAGTAAACGACTAAAAACTTTCTAGTTTAAAGAATAGAGATGAGTTAGGTCTCCTTGTTCTCAAGTTGAGTAGAGACTGTTTTGATACTTAATAAAAATTCAAAATATAATCTTTAACCTTTTCAATCCTAAGGCTCCCGAAACTACCATCCATTAGATCCTATGTTAAATTTGGGGTGGCTAAATAATCGTTTTTAAGATATACCCACCCAAATAGCAAAAAAGTGAATAAATCAAAGCCCTATCGAATAGTGCATTCTAAAGCAGAAAAGCATAAACTATAATTTAATTTTCCTTTTTACTATATCTGTTTTAAAACTTCGCCGCAATATATTACTTGAATCAACTTAATAGTCATACTTTGAATTTTTTGTTAAAAAAAATGCAATAAAATTTGTGTGTATACTAAAAATATGTTTATATGTGTTAATTTATCTGTTAAAATATTAATGTTAATTTATCTGTGTTAAATTTGTTATTTGTAAAAATGTTTTTTTTTTAATTTATTTCATATAGTCTCCTACTGCTACTTTTTGTGTTTCATTTTGTAAACGGGCAGTGCCCATTACAATAAAGTTTCTTGTCTTCTTGTCTTGTCTATCGAATAGTGCTATAAAGATCAGCACTTATACAACTAATCTTAACTGGATCGTTGAAAATAAGAACAGTACAAGTCTAATTACTTTTAATTTGACATGCACTCTTTTAAAACTCACTTATTCAATTACTAAAACCATTCTCTACAACTAAAAGGTAACTTGGAGACCAATTTATATCCTAGACCTAGATAGTTCACGTAATGAAATTAGTGATACTAACTCGAGATCCAAGGAAAATCCCTTACTCGAGGAGATCCTGTGACGTATTATTCCATTAAGTGTCAGTTCTCTCTCTAGAGATAGATGTCCGTCTATTGTGGTGTTTGGGACGCAACACGACTGGGCGACTTCATTCAATGGTGATTAATAGCTTCTTCATTACACCCATTGTGCTGTAGACAACACAGTGTTAGAGTAGAGTCCCTTTGTGTTTACTTGACCTTCATTGATCAAGAGCAAGCTTGTGTGTTATTGTTACGAGGACTATCAAGAAGAGCAGTTGATCTATTTTTGCGGAAAGGAATATCCCATAGAGTTAGTACTAATATAGAGACAGCTTACTCTTCTCGGTAAGGCAACCCTGCTTGTCGAAAGAGTCGGACCTGTGTGAGTGGCAGAAAATTTTTTTAACATGGGAGCTCCCGTAGGCGGGTGGATTTTGAGGTATAAGAACTGCTCCTCTTCCCAGAAAAATGATGAAAAAAAGATACCGACAATTTTGCCACTCGAGAAAAGCAATGACGAATCGTTCAGTGAAGAAAAAATTTCTCTATCTCAATTAGTTTTTTATCTGGAATTTTTTTTTTAATTTCGCGGATTCGGAAAAAACAATTTTAAACTGTATTTTTATAATGGTGAGGGGGGAATTTTTTTAAAACAAACTTCACTCTATACATTATGAACCCTTCTGATTCGATAAGAGTAATTTCTGATTCGTTTAAACAAGTATTTAAGGGAGAAAATTGCTGATTTAGTGGTCGAGGTAGAAACTGGAAGTTGGCAACGCTTGGCGGTAGGAGCTGGGCGGGCGTTTTTGCGAAAAATCCACGCGAAAAACCGAAAACGCCAAAAGAGGGATTATGTGACCAAGTTGGGTTAAAAAGTCAAGTGTGAGTGTCAGCGGGAGACCGACCACGCTTAGAACAACGGAGCAGATTTTAAAGCTGTCTCTATTTGTACTCACTCTATGGAATATCCCTAGCACTATGAATGACCAAAAATGGCGGATTATTCATTTTCTCGAATCTTGTTCTCTTCTTTTATCCTAGCTTGTTTGACAACAGCATTGCATCCGACTCCTCTATTGTTCGTTATGTTATATAATTTTTTTTTCTTCATTGAAATAAGGAAGTATTGCTACCCATGCTACCATGATTCACTATTGAGTTGAGTCGAAAGCTTCCGTTAATAGACAATTCCTGTTCTAATGTAAAATGATAAGACACGGAATAATAAGGGAAATTTTCTTTGTCAAGTTTAACAACCTAGTTAGGGTGCAAAAAGTGGTTCATTTTATGTCTTACTGTTATAATCCTTTTGTGAAACATAAAAAGGCAAGGTAAAGGCACCACCTCTAAGTTGGCTTCATTATTTATTAAATATTTTAATAGAAGGATAAACCTCATGCCACTCGGAGTTCATACTGGTTTCCCTAAAATTTCATTTCCTATAAGACAGGTATGCGATTCCACGACATGATATTTCTTACGGCACGGTTCAGAAGCTGAATTAATTAGTGAGATGAAAATTCTGAGGATTTACTTATGCATGTCCAAATTACAGGTCAAAGAAAATTAATTGCATTCTTCGATTATTCCTCAGCAGAAAAATAATATCGTCCCCAATTTTCCAGCTGACTTTTCTCTGACGGTATATCTATTAAATTAATCTGCTTTTACAAAAACACTCTTATCCAACAATTTGCATTTCTTCTAAGCATAACATTTTTCGCATTTTTTAATACCGTGCACATATACATACCCCAAAAACTTAATTCCCAAACCACATCTAATAACCTGCATTATTTTATTGATCCCCCTTGCCTCCCCAGATCTCCTTCCTCTTCATACACAAACCGAGGAAGAACATGTAAATATTAATCTCCCTGGAAAAAAACCAAAACCTCAGCAAAACAAACCTCCCCCCTCCTCCAGAAAAAAAAGAACACCCCCGAAAAAACTCCCCCTTTAAAGAAAATTCCACCCACACCCCTTGTGCTGCATAATATTCGTCATTCCATAAGCTGTACCTGCGTACAGCACTCCCCCCCCAAGTGCAAGTAATTATGGGTAATGTTTGGTAGTACGAGCTTCGAAGTAGGAAGGAATGTGTATTTGTTGTTTTTTGAAGGGTGGGGTGGAAAGAGGGGTTGCTGTCGTGACGCCCCCCCCCTTGCTGTTGAGGTTTTGGAATGGAATAGAAGTACTTTGAGGATGAGGTTTGTTGGGTGGGTTGTTTGAGAATAGTGTAGCAAGCAATGGTTTTCCACCAGTGATGCGCTCGTAAGTGGCAAGCAAGTCAGACCTAGAGAGCCTGTGTACGAGAGAGAGGCGACAACTCAGTATAGCGCGCGCAGATCGGTAAATCGGTTTTCTGTTCGCCACAGGCCGGAGTTAGGTTTCCCTCCATAGGATTAGCATGGGACGCGAGACAAGCGGCATGATACAGTTCGAACAGAATTTGGACAGAATTGGATGCGCAGAGACGCTTTTAAGCGAGTTGTCGCCTCTCTCTCGTATACAGGATCTCTAGTCAGACCTAGCGACCATAAGACGTGACAGCGATCAATCAAAGAGGGAAAAAAGCATGGAGTTCTGCCTGAGACTCCCCCTATCTTGACAGGAATCTTCATTTCAGTCAAGATAGGGGACTTTCATTTTTTCCAAAATAAAGGATACAAGGTCGAAAAATACGCGTTTCTATGTAAACTCACAAAATATGTGATATTTTTCTTCAAACTACAGTACACACTCAGTTTTTTAAAGTTGAAATGATATTGTTATCATATCATTTGTAGAAATACCTGATATTTAGTAAAACAAATCCAATGTAAGAAAACTCCAGCTCTCAAGCGTCGCCTCCAACCGTGGACCGGTTTCGCCCTTGTTAGGGCTCATCAGCACGGTATAGGAAGGTAACGCAAGAGAGGTTGGAGGCGACGCTTGAGAGCTGGAGTTTTCTCACATATTCCTCTAACCAGAGGTAGTGGTAAAGTACTCCCTTCTCATACATGTGTCCTTTCGGGAATTAAATCTGTTCTATGGAATGCGCAGTTCATTCCGGCAGATAGTGGAAGACTAATCAATAGTCACCACTTTTTCCGATATAGTCGGCTAGACTAAAAGCTCTCCCTCCGCTCTCTTGCGTTACCTTCCTATACCGTGCTGATGAGCCCTAACAAGGGCGAAACCGGTCCACGGTTGGAGGCGACGCTTGAGAGCTGGAGTTGTCTCACATATTCCTCTAACCAGAGGTAGTGGTAAAGTACTCCCTTCTCAAATCCAATGTAATTATTCACTAGGCTTCATTGTCAAAGGCAACTCTAATTTTACTTCGACGAATCAAATAAGAGTTGATTAAAAACTATTGACAGTATTAATTGGTATCAATCATACCTGATAACTTAACCTGGATCATCGACACCATCGATGTATTTCCTAGGAAAATAAACCCCAAAAAAATATTACATTATAATACATATATTACATTAAAATATTACATTATAATACATAATAATTATGCTGGCCATCCAAAATGGTACACCAAGAAGTAAAAAGATATCAAATCCAAATTTATTTCTATGATTGTATATAGTATCAATGTGAATTTCTTAAAAAATCAGCCTTCCTGGATATTAGGGGGCCGAGAAAACCAGGGAGGAGTGTTGTCTCCATAGGTGTCCTTTACCGCCGTCACTCGTTATGGTATTGAGTGACAGGGGCTCTAAATGACTTTTGAGGGATTGGAGGACCATGTTGCCTCCTCAGGTAGTCCAAATTCATATGGTGCACCAGCGGCCGTTGCATACCGGGCTAGGTGATTTCTCCTCATTGACCGGACATGTTTTGTGGCGTTGGTTCTTAAGAACGGGTAAGTCAGGTTAAAAATGCAACATAGGGGGATATGAAGAAAGCTTGGACATTGAGTTCATCACGTGGTTGACCATTTTTCTCTTGAGACTTGTCCGCAGGCTAGGGTTGAAGACAAGGGTGGACAACAGGTTGTCAAACCATAATGCTGCAATTCTGGTTGGTACACTCTTAAAACTGTGATGGATATATATAAGGCATAACGCGCATGTGATGCATATTGATACGATATATCTGGCATAACTGGTTTCGCGCAGCGAAATATCTGGCACGGACCACAATTTTCGTCAAATAAGCGTACTAAAGGCGAAAACATTGTGTGCGTGACCAGGGCCGGACTGGGAAAAAATTTCGGCCCGGACATTTTAAGTCTGAATTGGCCCACCGCATATTTTCATGGAAAATATAACTTCTTAGAATAAAAAATTTCGGAGGAGGATCGTGGTATCTCCCCGAGAAATTCTTTTGAAAATTGACCCCTAAGAAACAGTCTAAAATCCACCCTGAAGTCCCTATAATTGGATACGTAATAAACTCATTACACATACTTTTAATTCTTTGTTGATAAATTCAGTGGGTAGAAAGAATTTCCATCTTGACGAATTTAATATTAAAAGAAATTGTGAATAATGTAGTTCAAAATAGAAAGGGGGGTCTGGGGGTCCTCCCCCAGAAAAATTTTGGAAATTTTACTCTTATAAGTATACTGTTTTAACTCATTTATTGGGACCCTTTTGGGTGACATCCGAAAAGGTTCGCTCCTTTTATGCCGTAGAATTTTTGAAGATGAAACCAGGAAAATTCGTTCATAAAAATATTTTAAATAATATAATATGTTTTTGAATTCAGTAATTTATACCATCATTAATGAATTTAATTGCTGGTAAATTAATGGTTTGGTGGCCGCACAAAAAGAATTGGTGGGCCGCTAGTTGGAAATTCCTGCGGAGTGCTGATTCATTTTTACAGGATATTTTTCATTCATACCACTGTAAAATATTTTGGTTGAAGGCGGCCCACAAACGGCCCTAGATGAGTAGCGGCCCACCGGGCATTTGCCCAAATGCCCGTATGGCTAGAGTGCCTAGACTCTATGCACTCTACGTATGGCCAGTCCGACTCCGAGCCTGTGCGTGACACATATCAATATTTGGCACAGCTCGGCCGCTTGGCTTTCAATACGCGCATGCGCAATGTACTGCTTGCATCACCCCTCCGCCCGCCATTGATGTTGTTTGTGTTACGGTTGTTGTGTTATGGCGAGTCAAGCTCCGTTATCCGCCCGTTCAACCGACGACCTTTGGCGAGACTTTCTTTGCTGCATTTAACATACCCCAGTCTATAACGCCATGCCTTTTAAAAAAGGGATTTCCAGAGGTAAATACACCCTCTGCGATTGCCAAGTAGTAAAGATGAGATGTGAGATGACGCCGTCGTTGCGGTCTCGCCGCCATTGCTCGCATTTCGGATCTTCGCTCCGGTACTGCACGAAGTGATAATATCTGTGTCAAGTACGTACTATTTTTGGGAAAGGAAACGTCAAGCACAATGTAAATGCACGAGGAATGCATTATATACCATATAAGGCACAGGCCAACCAATATACCAATAAGGGGCACAATTATTCCAAAAATGCCGTATATCGTATAAGGCACGATTTATATGGCACATAAAATATAAATCACATTTTTTCCAAAAGTGCCTTATATCGTATAAGGCACATAAAATATAAATCACATTTTTTCCAAAAGTGCCGGATAAACATATATAGTGTGCCGGATATGGTATCCGGCACTTTTGAACCGAAAATGCCGCATAGACATCCGGCACAGTTTTAAGAGTGTAAATGAGCCGTTAAATCATACTGAGGAGGTGTGGGAGTGGAATCCAATGCTTCACTACCTCATTACTCTGCGTAAAGAAGAAATCTGACGATTACAAAATCAATAGCCGAGTGCTCTTTTTTCTCGCTGTCGTAGAGTCATCTCCAACTGTCGTGGTGCTCCAGACCGCATTGGGATACTCTCATAAACTCTGTGCCATCCTATTGAGATGTCAATTTCTTTATTTAGAGCACTGTTGCCAACGCCAAATCATGTGTTGAAGATTGGAATTTTTCTGAAGAAATGCTTGCCAAACTGGCAGTCCCCTGCACTGTAAACGACATGCATTCCACTCCCACACCTCCTCAGTATGATTTACCGGCCCATTCGCCAATCTGAGCTGCAGTATTGAGGTTTGAAAACCTGTTGCTTACCCTTACCTTCAACCCTCGCCTGCGTACAAGTCTCAAGAGAAAAATGCACAACCATGTGATGAACTCAATGTCCAAGCTTTCTTCTTATCCCCCTATGTTGCATTTTTAGCCTCACCTACCCGTTCTTAAGAACCAATGCCATAAAGCATGTCCGATGGAAGAGGAGAAATCACCTAGCCCGGTATGCCACGTCCGCTGGTGCACCACATGAATTTTGTTTACCTGTGGACTCAACATGGTCCTCCAATCCCTCAAAGCCCATTTAGAGCCTCCTTCACTCAATACCATGGCGTCGGGTGGCGGTAATGGACACCTATGGAGACAACACTCCTCACCGATTTTCTCAGACCCCTAACATCCAGGAAGGCTGAATTTTTAATCAATTCACACTAACATTATGTGCAATCATAGAAATAAATTTGGGTTTGATATCTCTGTTCCTTCTTGGTGTACCATTTTGGATGGCCAGCAGTGTATAAATACTGTTTCAATTTTAAAAATTTAGTCAATCACTCTAATTTAATAGCATAACTAAATATAATATCCCAATCCCATTCCTGTGTATTCTCAGTTTCCTGAATTGGCATAGCATGACAGGTAGAAGCATGCATAAAACTCGACCATAGAATCCTCTAAGGTCGGAACATGGCGTGTTACCGAAGATATTCCGCAGCTTGTCTTCTGAAATAGATGGTCTCACTCGGGTCCTAAGAAACTCGTTGCTTCACATGATTAAACTGGACGCCTCACGCAACGGAAGAATTCACTTCCCGTGGTGTCCCTTCTGTATTAATATTCTTCAACAAAAAGATAGCGAAAAGCGTGTGAAGTGGTATCTACAATGTTGCATTTGTGTATTTTCCCCCGGTGCAATCTCGGACGGTTTGCTCATTTTTCAGCACTTGGTGGAAAATTGGGTGAAATAAGTGGTATTCGTAGAAGAGAGCCGTCAGTTGGTTGTAGCATATGTAAAAATGTTATTTAGGAATGAGGAAAATTGCTTTTAGTCATTTAAAATCCTTTAATGAATGTATTCAGCGTAAATTATTCAGTTTATATAACTAGGGGGAAATATTCCAAACCCCTAATGGTTTTTTCGTTGATGGGTTTCAGTGAGAGGATTTTTTCTGCGGTTATGCTCATTACAAAACACACAAAATCTTCAATCACAAGTGATTCCTATATGTTATTTAAATTTTATCAACATTCACATGTATTCTAAGTACAAATTAATTCATAATTTGGATATTTTTTTTATAAAAGAAACTTACTTTCCACACTTTTCAATATTTGCATAATTTCGAAACGAAATTTTGAAACGCCCTGTAAAAATAAAACATTCCTAGCACTAATACAAGTTTTGAAGATTTTGTCTCATCAAGTGAAGTGGCTCATCAAGGCTTTCCTTTCCAATGTTCATCTTGAAGGAATTATCCAACAAGTTTATTTTTTTTTCTCTATTCACTCCTATTTCCTTCACAAATGAGTGATTAATCGATGACGATTACTTATGATGAACATCAAAAGTTAAACAGTGTAATTGAGCCTTTATTACATGATCTCTGTCCTCCAAAAACGTTATTGGGCCCAATTTCAAACATAGCCATGATTAAAAGATATGCTTATTCACATACAGATTAAAATAACTTCCTTTATATAAAAATATCCATTTCTGTATATGACTCCATCAAAAAATAAAACACTTTAAAAACAAAGAAATCCTTCAACTCTTTTGAATACTCATTTTTCTTAAGAACTTCTTTCCAGGCGCCTTTCTGTTTGAAACCAAATCGTTTGAAAAAAAAACACTTAAACAATCTTATTCCTTTCAGTTATTTCCTGATAGATTCAATTCAGGAAATACATCTCCCTTATCCCGAAGAATGCAAAATCAGAAAGTATTTTTATCCACAACGAAAAAAAGGGGGCTAAAAATGGGATTTTGAAAAAAGGAATTCCCCCTATTTAAACAAAATGGAATTTCCCTTTGTAAATCCGGAAAACGTTTAAGACATGGCGGATGTTTATTTTCACGTAGATAGCAGTTTTTGGAGAAAAAGAAGCTTTAAAATTTTAGTATTACAGTCTGAAAGACAGACATTTTTCCCCTAAAAGTCCTAAAACAATTTACTCGAAGGATTTTTCTCCCTTTTTCGGAATATGAGATATATTGCATGGGTTAAGAGAAAAGGTTTGGCATTTTAAATGAAGTTCGGGTATTATAACCGAGTGTCTGTGGAAGTTGAGCACACGGATATTCCCTGAATATTTCCAAAATTGTTTCCAATGTTATTTGAATAGCTGTTTCCATTAAGCTAGATCGAAGTAAGGAAATAAGTGAAATTAATTTTTGTTTGTGGGGGGTGACAGTGTATCAAGAATGTTCGTGCATAAAACCACCTTACTTTTTACCAATATGATATTCTGGAAATACGTTCTTTGTTTGAAATACATAGTAAAAAATAAAGGGATATACTTATTACCTCGAATGATCTAGAGATGAAACAAAACAAGCACTTGTCATTTTGATGACAAATATTTTTTTTTCATATCAACGCATATTTTAATAAGCTTTTCGAAAGTCGCTGTAACCGGTTGCAGTAGTATGTAGAGGTTAAAATGTTAAATAGTTGTAAAATTTAAGGTTTGAAATAAAATTGATTACAAAAAAGAAATTTTTTGAAAAGAAAATGAAAGAAGAAATAGTATTATAGGACGCAAATTTAGATTTGTAGATACTTCGTTGAATCTTTTGGTGTAATTTTCCTCTATTTCTGGAAACTCTATTCATGCTATCCATCTTGTGGATATAATTGGAGTTAAACGGTATTTCCCCCCTGTATGACGTATACGCAAATATGGTTTTAAGATCAACTTTTAATGGAAAATATAGAAACCAAGTCTTTGTCAATATTGACAAGTCTGAAAACGCGCAAAGCCATTATAGAAATACTTTCCTGAGATACAGCATTACAGTGAAGTTCCCGTTATTATATTTGATACAGGGTGTCATTAACCAACGAATTGCCCTCTTTCACCCATCGTGATGTATGACTAGTAATCCGACGATTAATACATATAAAGCCTTTCCTCCATTCGCTTATCACCAGTTCCATCGCCAAGTGATCTCGGATATCAGTGTGATATCCAAATAGATTTGTCACCTTTGATGGAGACCATTTTGGGGAATAAGCTTCCTTAATCTGACTGCCACTGTCTTTCTTTTATCTACGGATTTTCATGTCATAAGTAATCGTTAGATTTCTGTCATGATAAAGATCTTATCAGAAGAACCTATCAATACTGAGATTACACGGTGGGATTAAGAAAAACTTCAAAGTTGGAATGTGATATAAATCAGAGACATAATGAGCTATTTAGGACGAGTCGCAACTTTTCTCATGATACAAACTGTTTTAAATGTTTTGATGTGATATCAGATGCATTCTGAAACTATATTTAAATTCATCTAACGTCAATGCCATATTATGAATCAGAAGTTGTCAAGTTTATTTCACATTGTGATGTTCAGTTACAGAACAGTTTTGAAACTATAGTTAAGTTAGATTATATATTCAGTGTTCGATAGCACCTTTTATTATGATAAGTGATAATTTCAGAATATTTTTTTAAATGATGTAACGCTGTAGAGTTAAACTTTTCTTTCTCAGGAGCCGCACCCCTTTGCCTTGAATTCTTGTGGAGCTTGGGTATTCCAAGTGGCACACGACAACAACAACAACAGTTAAACTTTTAATTTGGTGTTTCTCTGAAGAGTATAATTTTTGATAACTTATCGTTTAATTATCTATGCTGACTGGATGTGACTATTTAATTTTGAAATTCATTTTATGAAACATTTTAACTAATTTGAAAAAGTATTTATTCAGCTTAACCTGATTGTTTAAACTTACTCTTTTAGGAATGTTACTTTTTTTTATCTTGAACATTAATTTCGATTGTTTTGATGCGCCTATTACTTTCAAAGGTAAAACAACAAATCACAACTTACACATTTTTAGTTGTCTACCTTAAAGGTTTCAAGTATACATACATTTAATACATAGAATAGAATACACTTAATACATAGATAGAGAACCCTATCTATTTGTATCACTAATTAATTGTAATCATACATGAAATTCAAATCCTGACGCAGCAGCATTAATAAACTCAATATCCAAGCTGTGTATTCAAAGAGTTAAAACCGAATTTCAATTTCAAAACACCCCGAATTCTCCCTCCCCCCCCGCTGTGAGGCCCAAAAGGGTTGAAGGGATTACACAGCTTCGGGGACGGTCACAGTTATTAGGGCCTTCCCGACTGAATTAAAAAGCAGAGGCGCCGCTCTCAAATAATTAATCCGGCTCTTCGGTTTGGCATCACAAGAGAGAGAGAGAGAGCCGCCACAATTTTGTTAGTTCTTAATATATTCTCTTTTGGATTCGTTCATTTTTGTCGCGTGAAGCCTTTAGCGTTAATTGGAATCGGGACTTTTGATGGATTTGCATTCCAATATCGGAGGTGATTCAGAGAGGATATCTCTCTCTTCAAAACGCTTCTGTGGTTGGTTAATGAAGATGTGTGCATCCAACTTGAAGTGAATTTGTAATGTATGGAGGGTTATTCTAGATTCTCATTAAGAAGAAATCCCTCTTTGTAGGTTTTGTGTTATCGGGTTGAAAGGGATTATTAATATAAGCTGGAATATCTCACAAGTTGGTTGGCAAATTGAAATACTTTAAGCTCTATCCAGAAGATACTATTATTATTATGAAATTGAACCATAGTTATAGTATATCAGAGATTGCAGGGGAGTATCTCTAAATTATTTATTTGAGGTAAGCTGTTGATGAAAATCTTAATACTCATTGGCTATGGTTTGTTGAAAAATCGTAATTTTGTTCTATAGTTCTTTAGTTTTCCTTATTTTTTGAAGATTGTATTTTCAAAAAGATAAATAAATTATTATTATTATAGTCTGTTCATTTAGAATAGGCACCTAAAACAGGATCAAAAATGCTCAATAACGCCTAATAATGATCATTACGCAACTTCGGTGACCGATTCTTTTACAGTATTTTAACTACTTCTGTTTAGGCTACCTTGACATTGCACACGAAAAATTTTTCGGTGATAATTAAAATAGTAACTGCTTCTAATACATTAAGCCTCAGGGGCTTATTCTAAATGAACCTAAGATAGTATATATGTTACCGTTAAAGTATATAATGCAGTTATTTCATAGAATACCTAGTTATTCCATGAAATAACTGATTGTGTCCGTTAAAGTGTGTAATATGTTATTAATTTTACACTTTAACTAGTTATTCTATGAAATAACTAGGTATTCTATAAAATAACTAATGATAGACAGTTAAAGTGTAAAATAAGCAATTTATTTAAAATGTAATTAAACTAATGATATAGTAGACAATGAAAATGAAAAAAGAAGGAATTTATCTACTTTATGCAGCGTATAAATGGTATTTATGGAAACGTACCATAAAATCCTTTTTTACAACGAGGATTAATAAAATGACACTTGGTTTTACAATTAATTAATTCCCTGTGGCCTGGAATAGTTCATAAATGCAGTAGGTAAATGGAAGGTAAATGTATTAGTCGTGAGAGATATATGATATAGATTATTTTGCTTCTACCCCTAACTCCCGGCACCCCAAAATCCCGACAGTGTCGAAATCCCGACAGGTCAAAATCCTGACAATCAATTTCCCGGCATGTAAGTTGCCAGATAACTCATATTGGTCTCTAATTTTAAGTAAGGGCATTCAATTTAAGTTTTATGTTGCTTGACCACAGGTCAATATTTCTCTTTTTGGCTAAAAATCAGTGTAAAATAATGATGAAGTTGGTAACTAATATTTTGCATTTACTATATTTATATAGCATGTCTTTTTGGTTCGGGCTGACCATTGGTCAATTCAGTTAGCTAACGGATTTCATACTTTAACGGTAACATATGTTCTACCTTTACACATTTCAGTATGATAATGTTTTTTGATTTGATGTATTAGGATATTTCTAAAGCAACAGCTTTCTTAGTTGCATCCAAAGTCAAGCATGTAATAGAAATAAGTAAGGATAAATAGAAGATATAAGTAAGAAATTGAAGTAGAAAAAATAATATAAGTATAAAAAACAGTGTAGCTATTGCTAATTTACATCATAACACCATTAAAAGAATTCTTGCATATTTGGTTTAGTTGTTTAGTAGAACATAATAATATTGGTTAAGAACTAAATATATACCTATAGTTTTCATAATTATTTTACTGAATGAATAACATTTCATAAACACTCTTGTCATAGAACTACTACTAGATTGTTACTGATTTGTTTTTATAATTAACTGTTTAAGCACGCATCTTGAGATCAAATTTTAATGTAAGGTAAATCCATCCATGATATCAATGTCAAAATCTATTTCTCCATGTCAGAAAAACAAACAACTCCCAACTAAGTAATTATTATCATAAAAAGTCTCCCCTCTCGAATTTGTGTGATTTGAATACTAATTCATCATTTCAACTTTCTAACGCTTTAAACCATTTAGCTCATTTTCTTCGTTTTTATTTTTAATATTCCTTCAAGCTAAGAAGTAGACCATTAAAAGGATATGATAATTGTCTGATAAAGCAATAAGTAAGCGGGGAAAGGTTTAACACACTTTATGGATAGGAGTCATAAAAAAGGTTAATTTATGTAAGTCGTATATTCCTCCTTTGAATCATTGTCTTGTTTTCTGTAGGGATTTTATGTTCCTTGAAATCTTTTGAATAATATAATTGAAAACTTTTTCTGAATATTAAAAAAGACATATTAATAAAGAGGTATATTTCTCTCACCTTGTGCTATATTTTTCTTTTACTTTTAAGATTTAGATTTTTTAAGAAGTAGATACTATTCAAGTAATTTTTTCTTGCGATTTCATTAAGAATTGTGAAGAGTAGATGTAGAGGAAGTATTTTATTTGAATTCTTAATTTGTCTGCTAAAATTTCTGTAGTCCAGACCAGAAAACTTCTAATAGATTTTGTTTAGTTTAAAAAATAAAATTGTTAGTAAATACTGCATCAAAAGTGGAACTAAAAAGAATGGCCTTTATTTTCAATAACTATTAAACTTGCAAAATTTCCGATATTGTGTTTTAAAATTTGTTTTATTCAAGAAAAAACTAATAAATGTTTCATTTTGGGAACTGTCTAATTAAAAGTTAGTTTCATCTAAAAACTAATTACTTGGACTACTTAAGATAAAACTTTCGAACACAAAAGTTAAGAGAAATATTTTCGTCAAAATTACTCCTTGGTAAAATAAAAATAGAGCTTGAGCTTAGTCAATTAGTTTTTGAGAACTAGCATTTAATTAATTTTTATTAACTGACAGTGGAAAAACTTATCTCAGAATCAGCTTTTAATTTTTAGTTCATGAATTTCACTTCATAACTTTTCACTTTCTCATAGGGAGATAATATAACGTTCTAATGAAAATTATTTTTACGCGTTGTACAATGTTAGTTTTTAGGGGAAACCCCCAAGTACGATTCGAATACTAAAATGTCCTTTTTCTCTATAGGGGAGAGTGTTGTACCTGTGGACAAAAATCACGTTTGGATTTTTCTAAGACAGGTAAAATCACATTTTTACCATTTAAAGTGCCTAACCTATAGTCCTAACCTTAGCAAAGAGGGTAATATTTTTTATTAGCTAAAATCTTCAAAATTGGATTTTTAATTCATTTTAATAACTTGACAAAATTTGTGTCCATAGGTACAACAACGTGCTCTCCCTATGGACAGACCCAGTTGTACCTGTGGACACCCTTAAAAAGGAATGTTTTTGTTGAAAAAAACTTAAAATGAACATTTTTATTGGTGTATTACCTTTTTATAAACTATTTCAAGCATTTTTAAAATTGGAAATGGATTTTTTAATGTAATGTAGTTTTAGATCGTAAATGATCATTAAAACGAAGTTGATTGATAAAAGTCTTGATTTTTTATCAAAAATACATAAATCACATGGGATTTTCAGATCGAAATTTGAGGTAATAGTTTCATCAATCATGCTGATTGATCTGATCACTTCACTGATAAAAAAACAATTCGATCGAGACTTAGTTGTGCAAGCATTTGGAGGTTATAACTTTCGCAAATCTTCTTCGGTGGAAATTTTAAGTTTTTTGTAATCATCATACTTAAATGCGATAGTGTGCTTAAGATTTTATACCGTATTTTACATTAAATGCAAAGTAAAATCAAAAATTTTAAAAAGTAGTTTAGATCACAAAATATTTTATTTTTCATCTAAAATCACTTGAAAATAATCTCCGACAAATAGATAACCATTTAGAGTTAATTTAATATGCATTAAAATGTATTCACTTTAATGAAACTTGATTCAAAAACGCCGATTATCTACAGACACCCACAAGAACGTGTCCGTAGGTACAACACCTATGTTGTCCGAAGGTACAACATCAGGTGTTTTGGCATTCAAAATTCTATAAAAAATTAAATAATTGAGATCTGACGATTTCTAATATCAAAAATAAAAGTTGAAATCTCGGGGATTTATCCCATATATCCCATTTTATCATACCATAATTATAGGGGAAGACAAGTATTGATGTAGTGATGCACGAAAAAAAACTTTGAGCATCTAAAAACAGTAAATTTATTTTATAAAACTTAAATATTATTTTAAAGAGCTGATTTCACGTTAGCAACTAGATAGCATCTGTTTACATTCAAAATTGACCACAAATTCAAATTTACATTTTTTCCTCAATTTTAAAACGTGGTGGCTGAAGGTACAACCGTCCTTAGGTACAACACTTTCCCCTACACTTAAACTTGTTTTTGTGCGAACCTTTTATGTGCGATTTTTTATTTGTGCGACTTTTTTGTGCGACTTTTTCCCTTCGATTTTTTGTGCGGTGTATGAAAATTTCAAATTATAACAAAAATCTTGTATATCTGGCTACCGAGACATACATGGGTCTCATGAAACAACAGTCGTCGTCGACTGCATAGTAACTGAAAAAAAATCTCGCGAAGTTTGGTGCGAATTTTTTTGTGCGGTCCATATTCCTCGCACAAAAAACAGGTTTGACTGTACTTCGCATTAAAATAAAGACTATGTTTATGTTTTTGTACTACATTACTTTAAAAGGATGGTTTTTTTACTAATTCAAAACAGACGTTCTTCATATGCAACACTATCCCATACAGCCTTCTAGAATAGAAAAATAAGTGAAAGAACTTTTAAGTGTCAAATGTACACTGTAAAAAAATCTTTCTTCAATAAACGTAAATTTCCCAGCTGCCGGATTATTTTCATCATTTGAGAAGGTATCCGTATTTTCTTTTTCCGTCATTTGAGGGAATGTCCGTTTTGTATTTTTCTGTGAAAGGAGGGAAACCTTCCGTTATTTTAGAGAACGTTCGTTTAATATCTTTTCGTCATTGGAGTGGAACTTTCCGTTATTTTAGGGATTGTTCGTATTATTACTAATATTATTGTGATTCAGTATATTCCTGATTATAATTTTGAAAAAAAAAATGACAAACAATCCGTAAAATCTAAATAGACGATTCTTGTAAATAATTTACACTACCGATCACAGTAATACAAGTCTAATCCAAAGTTACAAGTTATCACAACTAATCACATTTTTGCGATCTAATAAGACTAGTTAGGTATGCAATATTTTAAGACTTCAGCTACGTGGTGAAGAATGCGATCGTACGATGTTTAAATATCTGTTTAAAAATAGTATATCAGTGTATTTCTATTTTAAAGCATGCCAACGTGGCAGTGTATATTGAACCGGAATTTACTGTTCAACAACATCTCACATCATTGCACCGTAAATGCGCAGGATGAAACTGCGCAGTTAATGATGAAATGGAGGAAATAAACCAAACAGGCGGAACCGATTCGATTCCGGAATCGATTCCTTCATGGGTTCGATTCCTTGGTATCGATTCCAAATTATTCGATTCCTTGGTATCAATTCAAAAATATTCGATTCCGGAATCGATTCCTTGGTATCGATTCCAAAGTATTCGATTCTGATTCGATTCCAAAGTATTCGATTCAAGAATCGACTCCTTAGTATCGATTCCAAAGTATTCGATTCCGGAATCGATTCCAAAGTATTTGATTCCTATTTCGATTCCTTGGTATACCAAGGAATCGAATACTGTTCCAAGTACTGTTCCAATACTGTTCCAATACCAAGGTATAGGAATCAAATACTTTGGAATCGATTCCGGAATCGAATACTTTGGAATCGATTTATCGATTCCAAAGTATTTGATTCCGTAATCGATGCATTAGTATCGATTCCAAAGTATTCGATTCCGGAATCGATTCATTAGTATCGATTCCAATTCGATTTCTTGGTATCGATTCCAATTCAATTTCTTGGTATCGATTCCAAAGTATTCGATTCCTTGGTATCGATTCCGATTTGATTCTGGAATCGATTCCTTCATGTGTTCGATTCCTTGGTATCGAAGCGTTATTTTACGGCGCAATGATGCGTGATGTTGTTGAACAGTAAATTCCGGCGCAATATACACTGCCTGGTAAGGTTTACTACGGCCGTTGCTAGGCTGCCGACGTACGTCGGACGCCAAGCGCCACGGCTGCCGACGTACTGTTTTGTACTGTATTTCACAATCCCTGCAAGAATTTTATACTTTATTATAGCAATGCGCATCCTTGTGGACTTGATTCTTGCTGTTTCTATAAAATATTTTAGCGAAATAATTTTATTTTCAATTAACTAATAATTAAAAACATTTTTAAAAAATTAGATAAAGTAAAACATTTAAAAAAACACAATGAATTTAATTAAATAAGGAATGACTGTTAAACAAGAGAAATTAATTCTTGCAATTTTTAATGGAATAATAAAAATTTAAAATTAAATTCACTGAAAAATACTTACTGGGGTTTGAACCTACGACCATGTGCACTCCAGACTGACACGCTACCACTACACCATTCGAGCTATGCTACGTTCCATCCTAAATACTTTAAGGCCACGCCTTTAACCCTAGTCATTCCCGATTACGGCCAATAATACAAAAAATAAAAACAATATGTTTAACTTACTTACCCATAATAAATTTGCTGAAGGTTCGTTTCGCCTGAAGACGCTTGCACAAACTTCCATTACTTATTTACAACTATATTTGAGTCTCACCAGAACTAGTGGAGAAATAGTACAATACGCATGCGTGAGGAGAGGAAAATTAAAAGACGGAAACTTCACGATGAAAATTCCGTTTTGTAGTTTACGGAATTAATCCATGAAAAATTCACGGAAAATAATACGTTAAAAGACGTTCTTTTTTTACAGTGTACTCAAACTCATAAATAAAATAATGCAAAGTTAATAAGAGAGATCGTTTTAAGGCATTTTAAAAGTTTCATGAATAATTATATAATCATATATCGTGTAAAAATCAGTGATGGATCCACGGGAAAGAGATGATTAGGGTATCTAACCCCTACACACCAATTGCAGCTAATAATATGAGGAGTAAAATGAGATGATAAACAAAAACATCCATCAAAAGAAACGTCAAAACACTATTTTTTGGATCAAGTTTCAAGAAGGTTTCTCGTCTAAGACACTCAACCCCCCACCTTGCTAGGGACACAGTATTTATACAAATAATTTAACATTAACTTTACATACACCAAGATTCAAATCCTTCGTGTGTAAGTACTTAAAAAGGTATTGCAATTCCACAATAAAAGCTTAAGAGGGATCTTATAAGTAATTTAAGTCAACCCCTTCCTTCCCCGAATGATTTACTCCCGGACCGTATCACCCCTCTGATCAAGTCTCAGAATACACCAATGAGAACAATGAATAACCTATCGATTTCAAGAAGCAGGTTTATATGCAAGGTGTTCAAATGTAAAAAAATCTAGTTAAATGAAATTAACAATTAATTAGCAGAAGTGATGTCCAATATTAAGGTAGGTACTACTTGAAAGTTATCGTTAAGCTTAATTTAGGTTGCTAAGCACCACTTTATTGGCATGCAAAGGTTCTTTACGCATTTAATTTGTTAGTTAAAAGCTCTCCAAGTGCAGATGATATCAATCACGTCTTTGTTCTTAGTTGGAGAGCTTAGAAGACATTTGCTTGCTCTAAGATGAGCTGCTTCGTCTCTCTCTCTCTCTCTCTTTACTTTTTTTTCTTTGTATGATGATAGATGCTCTGCCATCATCTATCTTCACAATTTTGCCATGTCTCTGAAGGAGAGGGAAATAGTCTCCAGAGACCTGGACCGATGGTAAACTGCACCATGACCGAACACAGGACTTTCGGACCCATAGATTAAACAAGCACGTCCTCTGCATATACTCGGTGGGTCTTCGGTAGTATCGGGTATTGAACCCGGGACCCTCCGATCCCGAAACCGAAACCACTAGGCTCCCCACGGCCCCCTCAATCACTTTACTACAATTCTTTCCTCTAAATAATTTCCATCTCATCTCAAGCCAACAACTTTTTGGTTGCTTGTCTCACAAGTAAATCTGCTATAAAACACAAGTCACTCCACACCTCCGAACACTCAGCATGATGTGATTCCAGAAAAGAAAGAGTTCGTGTTGAGTCGACATAATGAAAAATCCCAAAAATATGTAGTGGGAAATGTAATACCGATCATAAGAGTAAATTCATAGGCGACCGAAGCTCACAAAAATTCTCCCCAGATTTATTTTCATAACAATCCTTTTTCTCGAAAACGCGACGATGAATAGCACCCCCAAAAAAAGAACTGTTTATTTCTTGCCTGATTCCAGAGTTTCTCTCGTCTTTAAAAATAGAATAATAGAATAAGAACGTCAAAAGGAATATTCTTTTCTTTGTAGAGGGCTTACACGTGTCGAGGGGGATGTAAGAACATCATTTCCTCTCCAAGTGTTTATTTGTTTACTGACAGCATAAAAATGGCGGATCTTGTCGGGATATTGAAATTTCCAGCCGACTTGACTCGCGAAAAGAGTTGTGTGTGCTGTTCGGTATCTGAGGAGGCCATTGATGGTTTCCTCAAAGGATTCTCTTTGATGTCAGGTGGTGGAGAAAGTGTGTTTTCTGAGGGGTATTGCTGTTTGGATTGTTCACGGAAAAGTTTTCCTTGGCATCGATATATTCATTTTTTGATAAATATATCATTTCCAAGAATAGTTTCGTTCAATTATATTTTAAGGTGCAGCTGGAATTTGCCAGTAAATTATGTTTATAAGAGTATATAAGAGTATGTTTATAAGAGTATATGTTAATAAGAGTATGAGGTAAAAAACTCATGATAAGATTTAAACAGAATCGGTTTCGATTGAAATTCATGATTTTTTTTTTTGGGGGGGGGCAAGGTTAACTCCACCTTTCATCCAGTCAGTGGGTCGATAAATTGAGAACCAAGCATGCTTGGGAACTAATAATTACGGGTCGCGTTAGGCTGGCCAGAACCGGGACATATACCTACTAGCACCCCAAGCCCCACGGGCATGAAAACGGAAATGGGCATCCTAGGCCTTGGCCTAACTGGGGCCGATGAATTTGGAGTTTTTAGTTTATTTTTGAGTGATATGGTGTTTTTAATCAGATAATAATGATTGTTCATATTTTGATAAAAAAATAAAACTTAAAAATATCCAAAACATATCATTAGGGATCTAAAAAATCGTCGATTCGATTCCAGAATAGATTCCTGAGGTTCGATTTTTTCTATTCTTGGCTTCGATTCCAGAGATTCGATTCCAACCTGAAATCGATTCCTTAGAGCCAGTATCGAAAAAATAGAATCGAACTTATATCTTTTTCAATCACAAATAAAAGATAATTAGTAATTATTATAATTTTAATTAGTAAATAGCAAAATATCAATTAATCAGTGAAAAATATTGTTAATAATTATCTGTATTAATCAGAAAACAAAGTACAATTCCTAAGATTCGTTTCCTAATGTATAATACTACTTAATTATCAAAATACTAATTACTAATTAGTGAACAAACAAAATTGTTTATAATTATCTATATTAATTGGAAAATAAGTACGATTCCTATGATTCGATTCCTACTGGAATCGATTCCTTGGTATCGATTTCAAGGCATTCGTTCCGGTATCGATTCTTTCAGAAATACTTAGAACCCTACATATCATTCACATTTCGCTAAAACCTCCAATCAAATTTACCGGGGATAAGAGTTCTCTTCATTATTTTCCAGAATAATCGAGGTACCTCTATTTTGATGAATGGATGTTCTTTAACTTGACAAAAAGGATTTTAATATTTTGGTACATAAAAAAATTTACTCATAAAGTAGCCATTAAAAGTTATGATCACCAGTGATGATTGAAACATGTTTTCTTTCTTTTCGTTTTGGATGAAAAAGGATGCCTAAATTTTAAAAGTAGCAAATAAATATTTTGTACCTCAAAACCTTTTTTTAATAAGTAACCATTCAAAACTACGTCACACAATTTTAAGGGCTTTATGCCCCTCCCATGTCACAAGTGAGTGACATCACATGGCATATTTTGATGTCACACTTTTTAAATATTGGTACCTTTTTTCACATTTCGTAACTAATTACATATGTTAATATAAATCTTCTATTGCTGAGAAATCCCATCTATCAATGGAAGAAATGTACCTCATTTATTGGATACATTACATATGATTTTACATTAGAAGTGGAATAACGGGATTTTAGTTTTAAAGAGTAAAGAGGTGTCACAAAGCTTGAAATTCTGCATAACCTATGTCCACCATTTGCCACATACATACCAGACTCCCTCTTTCCTTTAAATGGGTGGCATGATTTCTAAAAGACCTTAAAAATGTATTTTTCTTCAAAAGTTTATATTATCTCCGTGTGCTTTTCTTATTAGAAAAAATCCATAAGAAAATAAAAAGCAGTTTTAAAAAAAATTACAGAGAATTTTATATAAAATATGAATATATTTACAAAAGTTCCCCCACTTTCCAAAAACCATGGAGTGCTCTGCAAAAAAGAAATGAATTCAGAGTAAATTTTCTGGTTTTTTTTCCTTCCAAGTATTAGGTTTCCGATAAAAAGTTCCCTGACAAAAGAAAATTGTTACACAAAATCTGCTTTTTAATTCAAAAGTGCAGTTTCTAAAGTGAACACATTTTTATCTTTTTGAAATAGGTAATACCTGAAATAAATTCAATTCCATTTGTTTATTCATAACTTTGTTGATATTTGCTCAAAATATTTCTGATTGTCCTTTAAAAAAAAGTTTGAGACCAAACGAATAAATATTAATCCTGGTCGATGCTTCTATTTAATTTTTTTTTTGTACTCTTTGGTTTTTAATAAACAAAAATGTTTTTAATTCAGATGTAGAATCAATTTAATTTAAGTACGGTATAAAAATATGAAGAAATCATTAACTTAAAATAAATAGTAAATCTCAGGATAAAAGTACAAATTTGAAATATATTTGAAAAATATCTCCTAGATTTTCTTTTGTGTTCAATACCGCGAAAAGTTTATTTAGTTTTTACATTAAAAAAATAATTTGATTACACACTCTTAACATCAACGATAAAGGTCAATGTATTTATGCATCAAAAACTTTTCAGGATATTATTTAATGAAATAAACAACTAAAGCAGCATCTAGTTGTTAGTTAAAGCTTTAAATTTATCCCTCAATTAGATTGTAAGGCTGGTTAATCAAATCATTTTTTTTAAAATACTCCAGCGATAGTATTACCAGCTCGTTAAAAAACTTAGTGCTCACGCACCCATAAACGCAATTATTTTGAAGCCTAAACCTAAAAGTAAATTCTTTTTTTATCAGGATGAAGCATTTTTTCTTCGTCCATTAAGAAAATATGGAGAAGCAATCATCTGCCCGGCTATCTCATTTTCAAAAATAAATTAACTGTTAAAACTAAAATTTTATTCAATTAATATTATTCGTTTAAATTACCTTGATTACTTCTAATATTTATGTTTACTTTTTTATTCTGGTAAGAAATATATCCCTTTCTCATTGTTGAAGTTTCTATCTAAAATGAACGTTAATAATTATTTTTTACTTCAAAAGTCCTCGTAGGAATTAATAAGACTTTTTACATAAGAAATTTCATTTTAGGTTAATTAATTTTCCCTTGGTTTATATTTTTCAATGCTCTAATTAACTATTAATCAAAAAGATAGCTTGGAATTATTTTTAATATCGGTTTTTTGTTTGAGTTTAATGATACGTTGAGATTGACAGGCTGAGTAGCTTTATTTAGCTTAATTAATTGTAAAAACAAAATTAATTGTTAATGTGAACAAAAGAAATGTTAAAATAAATTAAATCAAAAATAAAATTAAACCGAGTAGTTAAAAGTTGCTTATGTTAATAAAAGTACAATAGTCAACCGGATATAAATTTAAAATTCAATTGCATTTTCGCTAAATTTATATAGACTTGGGAGCTACCGCCCCCTGCTCGCTATCGCTCACCAACCCCCGTTAACTGCTGACGCAGGACCTTTTTGATTGCTTCGCAACTATTACAATACCAAGATCACTGAACTTAACTCACTTTATAAAACATAAGTAAAAACAATTAGTTGAAGAAACATCAACCAACTTTTCAAATATACGTCATAGGTCATCTCCATGAATAACCCTCTCTTAAAATTTAGAATATTTATCAACTCTAACTTATTCATAATTTAATAAAAAAGTTTTTTAATACGTCTAATTATATAACTATTGTTTGTTAATATTCAGAAAAAAACTCACACTAACTAATCTTTTAAATTCTATCTTGTACATAGTAACTCGTCAGTACACCTAGTGTTTAGTAATTATTATCTTTGTTTCAACCTAGACTTGTTAAACAATACCTTTTAAACCATTGGAAATTAGTAGAGAAAAACCTACATGACACTTAATGTTTACAAACAATTTCGTTTATCAGAACAAAAATTGTTACATTTAAGACAAAATGTGTGATAATCTACTATGAAAGAGCATGTTTTTAAGTTTTTATAATACTTTTATTTGTTTTTGAAACATATTTAATTTGGAAAGTACTTTAAAGTACATTTTTAAAGCGAGAAAGGAATTCGTTTCATCATAAAATATGGCGTCAGTTGGTTGTTGTGATTGGATGATAATAAGTTGTTTGATAGTTGCTTGGTTAGTAACTGCGACCTTATCCGTTATCTAAAAAAATGGAAATATTTTGAAATCGAGAATTTTTTTAGAAATTCTAAAGGCTTATTGCACATCCTCAAAAGAATCCGGACAGTTTGATACCAAATATGTGTTATACGGATCAGTAATTAAAAAGCCTTTCTCTGGAAACCGTTCACCAAAAACTTTTTTTTAGAATAGAGAGATACATAAAATTTTAAACATAGAAAGAAAATTAAGAGTAGAACAAATTGAGTTAAAACTTTCACGTCCAATACACAAAATGTCCAAAAAAATTTTGTTGCTTAGGGCACACTTCTCACTTACTTTAAAAGGTAGTTGTTTTTCGTGACGCTTACTTGAAGTTCAAAGCTTAGAGAAGACCCAAAAAGGGGTTCTACTATAAAGGGTTTGTTACTTTGGTGGATGCTCACTTAAAAAGATCGAAGGTATTAAAAATATTTTTTTATTGAACAACATAAAAAATACATGTTCCGTGGTTATCACACGCGGTGCTAACAGAAACAAGAAAACTACACATAGGACATGAATAAAGTTGATAAATTAAAAGAAATGATTATATAAATATGTTTTCTTATTTAAATGAAGAAATAATATTAACGAGATTCTGTTTGAAAACAGTTCTGTAAAAAATGCTAGCTAGATTTTGTTTATACTTTCCTTAATGATGATTTTAAATTATATCTTAGTGATATACAGGGTGATTCAGAAATAATCATCAATAATTGGGGGGAGGTAAAGGGGCCCTAGACAAGCATATTTCGAATAGGGATGGTGGGGCGCAGCCTTACCGTTAAAACTCTTTAATGCACAAATTTTTATTTCACTCATAAAATCAAAACTACTTATATCTACGAACTAAAGGATGTTATTAAAACAGAAAAATATCATTTTTAATTTTTTTAGTAATTACAGTTTCAGTTGTGGGGTGGTAAACATAGTATACCACCATGCTATAATGGACGTAAAAATTTCAATGGACATACACAACTTTTATAATAATAATAACTTTATTAGACATTCATTAAACAAACACAGAAAAGTAAGACAATGTGATTCGCCAAGGGGAAGAAACTTCCCGTACAGGCGAAAAAGAAATTATATGGACAAATGACATATTACAAATTACAACACAAACATAAAACTGTAAAAAAAATAGCTAAATAAAGATGGCAGCAAGCTGGTAAACCATTAACAAAAAATATGCTTCATTGAAGTGAAAAATATAAATCCACGTCGTCGATATTAATTAATAACTCAAATAAATTTCTTTTGAACTCTGAATATTTATTAATGGAGGTTAGATTTAAAGGTAAAGTATTGTATAATTTTGGTGCGAGGTAAAAGAAATGCTTACAAAAAATTGATTTAGAAAATTTGGGAATTTGATATGTTGCTACAGCTCTAGTATTATATGGTCTTGCTATAGTGTTAAATAGAGATTTATTACGATAAAGATAAAGTATAATACGGAAAAAAGCGTTGTGACGAAGAGGCAATAATTGGAGTAATCTAAAATTATCAGGATATGAATGCTGATTTAAAATTTTGAATATTTTATTTTGAATAGAAATTAAAGGTTGGAGATTGGATTTATATTCTCCACCCCAAACAGTAACACCATAATTTATTAAAGAATAGAACCAAGAAAAATATAAAGTTTTTAGAAACGACAAATCAATTTTATTTTTTAGGTGGTAAAAATTAAATAAAATAAAGCGTAATTTTTTCCCCAATTCAGATATATGAGTTTTCCATTTTAAGTTAGAGTCTACGTTAAGTCCAAGATATTTGTAGCTTTGAACACATTCAAGAGTATGACATTGGCAGTTGTTTTTAGATTTACATGAGGAAATGTGATATTTTAAGTCAAATGGTAACTCAGATGGTCTTAAACTGAAATTAATGTATTTAGTTTTGTTTAAATTTAAAGCCAAATCATTAGCATTGAATCACTTGTCAATTTCGATTAAATCAGATTCAATTTGAGTTACCAGTTCATTTAAAGTGGAACAAGAATATAATAAGACAGAATCGTCAGCATAGGTTAATATCTTGCCAGAAAGATTTAACTTACAAAAATCATTAATAAAGATTTAAAAAAAGCAAAGGACCTAAAATTGAACCCTGAGGAACACCTCGATTTGTTACTAAGTACTCGCTTAGATTGTTACCAACTTTAACTTTACCAACTTTACCAACTTAGATACGAAATAAACCAATTTAAAATATATCCTCTAAATCATGCTCTTTCTAGTTTGTATATCAATAACGAATGGTTGACGTTGTCAAAAGCTTTTTTTATGTCCAGAAAAATTGCCACGGTAACTTTGCTGTTATCCACACTATTCACAATAAACTTAGAAAATTCTAAAAGAACCATTTCAGTAGATCGGCCTTGTATAAACCCATATTGGTTAGAGGCAAAGAAATTTGTGTGAGACAAGAAATTATACATCTTTTTTACAATAATTTTTTCAATAACTTAAAGGAGAGAGGGTAAGATCGATATAGGCCGATAATTAGAAAGAATATTTTTATCTCCAGATTTATAAATCGGAGAAACAGTTGCCCGTTTTAAAGAGGCGGGGAAATCACAAGTATTGAAAGAGGAATCAATAAAATTTACAAAAAAATCAATGCTATTAGGGGCAATTAATTTTAAATACTTCACACTGATACCATCATAATCAAAAGAGTTAATTTTTGAAAAAGATTTTAAAGCATCAAATATATCAAGATCGGAAACTTCATAAAAAACAAAAGATGATAAACAAGGTGATATTAGCCCAGTAAATTTAGGGTTTTTTAGCGCACTAATTAATAACTCGCTGAAAATTTCAGAATAAGTTCTCTATGAGGTCTATAACCAAACCTCAAAAGTCCCCTAAGTTCCCGCGCCGGCTTCATTCGAAAATGGCGATCAAAGATGGCCGCCAAGCAATGCAGTCTTTCATTCATAACTCAGGAAAAAATCAATATTTTTTAATGCTGTAAAAGGTTATATACTCAGAAAAAGACCCTTTATAAGTTTCAATAAATTTTTTTCCATAAAAAAACTTGTAAATTTGGAATACCTAGAGTTAAATGACATCAATGTGAAAATTTGCGCGTTTTTTCACCTGTTTTTCCTTATAACTGTAACCGTATAAAAATCCCTTAATTTATTTAGAGTGTTTTTAAAAGTACTATAAACCAGGATTATTTTGTTAAAAAAATTTTGAAAATCCGTTGAAAATTGACTGAGATATTCCATTTTAAATGGAGGCATGTTCAGTAATGATGACTATGAAATATTATAACTAACGTTAATAGTGTCCTTGGTCTCTTTTGACAGATTTCTTTTTAATAGGCTCAAGCTTTTGCGAAAACAACTAAAATTAAGGTATTCTATTTTACTTTAAGAAAATTATTTAAGAAGCTTTTTAAGAAAGGGATGTTCTGGAATAAATATATTAAATTAGTACATAAAAAAAAATATTTATCCAAAATTGTATTTATTTATTACTAAAAATGTATTTAGAAATAAAAATTCTATAAAGTAAGAAACTTTAATCGTTTTCCTCATCAATTTTATCATATTCAGTAGATGTAGGTCCTGATTTTTCAGATTTCTCCTAAGCAAGATCTCCTAAGAAACTATGATAGAAACATTGGAACCCTGTGTTAAACCTCCAGATATATATGTTCATTTATAATAGAAGGAGGATACCTTTTGCATGCATTAATTTGGAATGAGGGTGACACAGAGATATATGCCTTAAGTATGTACGTTTTTTTCAAAAACGTTTCTCTCCATGCGATGCTATTGTTTTTGATGGGTACAGTTCCGTACGATCAACCAAAAATGTGGAAAGGGAAAGAAGGGCCATGACCAGAATGTCTGCCACAGTAGCTTTTGAATGAAAACTTGGTTGCTACGGCCAAACTATCTAATTCTTTGTCAAACTCTAAAAAAATCCTGACTTATAAGAATGGTTATAAGTTACTTTCAAGCTGAGGGCATAACTGCCTTGCAAGCGTAGGATGACGTCGATAGTATTATCTGTTCTACTGCAATTGAAGCTAGTCAAGATACGAACAAACAAGTTATAGTGGTTGGGAGCGATACAGACTTATTCATTAATCTAACAGTGCGATGTTCTCAAAGGAAATCGCTGTTTTTTTGCGACCCCAAACAACCAAAAGAGGACTAAAGTGTTTCGACAAAGCTAAAACTCAAGAAACTCTGGGCCCAATGAAAGATACAATTATTTTCATACATGCAGCTACTGGATGTGACACGACCTCAGCAATTTTCAGGAAGGGTAAATTATCTGCTTTCAAGATAATAAGGAAGAATCCTCATCTGCATTCCTTAGTTTCACAATTTAATATTCCTTCACTTGATCCCCCAAAAGTTATTGAAATTGATGAGATATTTATAAAATACCTTTTCGGAGGAGAAAAGAATAATTCTCTTGATGAATTACACTATACTCACTAATTTTAATCTAGTAGTTCTTCCCCCAACTAGTGCAGCAAATTCTCAACATTCACTTCGAGTTTACCTACAGGTTTTGTAGTGGTTAGGAAACAACCTAAACCCAACTGAGGGGGGTCTGGGGGTCCTCCCCCAGAAAATTTTTTAAAATTTGCTCCTCAAAATAGTCTTTGAGCTCATTTGGAAGCCGTTTAGATTCCACCCAAAGAGCACCACTCATTGTAAGCGGCAGAATTTTCAAGGAAAAAAGTTTGTAGTATTATGAATTGGAAAATTTCTAGAGGGTTTAGGGGTTCCTATTCCAGAAAATTCTTTGAATTTTGCCCCTAAAAGTGGCATTTTAACTCATGTTGAGACACTTTAGGGTACATCAAAGAGGATCACTTCTTGAAAATCCCTAAAGTTTCAAGGAAAAACCATACTTATTATATTCCAAGTTTCGAGGAGGTTTGGGGGGTCTTCCCCCAGAAAAATTTTGGAATTTTTACCCTTAAAAGTAGGGTTCTGATACATTTTGAGACCCTTTGGGTAACAAACCGAATGTCCGCAATGTGTTGAAATTTCTTTTTTGGCTTTATTGCTATTACCAAAACTTGAATGTCTTATTCCTGGGGGGGCTGCAGCCCCACAGCCCCCCCTACTGGATTCGCCACTGAAACCTACAACTTAAGAACACGTATCAGGCTTTAGAGTACACATTAATAAAATAATTTGCACGTTTATCTACTTTAAATTAAGGTTTTTAAACTTTGCATGCTTTCCTTTTTTGACCTGCATAAATGCACAGTGGTATTTTTTTACTACCGCCTTATGTTCAACAACATTACATAGTTAATATTGTAATTAAATTTATTTTTCAAATGTATGTACATATCTTCTATCAACATATCTTTATCTGATATTAAGGGAATTTTGTCAGTGGAACAATAAATGTATACAAGAAGCACCGATGAAATCAGAAGCGAGAGCACGTGCCCGACATTAACGTGCCCGACTATTTGAAGAATAGAAGTGTGTGAACACAAAAAACAATTGGTAGCAGATATTTACCCCTATGCAAAGACTCAAAAAAATCATGAATATGTGGTATGTTATCAATACCACCTAGCCCTAAAGCAGTGGTTCCCAACAGGTGGTCCGCGGACCACTGGTGGTCCGTGAGGCCTTCAGAGGTGGTCCGCGAGAAAATTTTTAAACTTATCCAAAAGATGTGTGGAAATTTAAAAAAAATTGTTTTCCTAATCACACACTCCAGGAAATAGTAAAAACACCACAGATGCAAAAATATAAGTAAAAAAATCGTATGTCTCATAACTGAAAGTTAGTTCTCTTTCTCTCCTATGAATCATTTATTAGTTTCTCTTATGTTCAACAGTTTTATTCACACAATAGTTTATTACAGAGTAGAAACGAAATGGATGATGTGGAAAAGTATTGCATCAGGTGGGGCAAATAAAGAATCGAATGATCGGACTTGTGTCAAATAATACTTCAAACTGGGATGCTATGGTCAGACATAGGATCGTGGTATGAAAAGATAAAATTTCTGAGAAAAATTTATTGCTATAATTTTATTTAAAATTGAAAAATTATTTTCTTCTCTTTAACCGCTCCTTTGAAATAGACTTTCGACGCAGCTTCTTTCGGGAGAACATCCGCGCCCATAGAATTTCCTCTGCCACAACTCACAGTCAGTGCATGTCTAGTTTGCTCTTTTGTGATCAACACAATTCCTGGTAATTTTATTTGTCCTGCAGTTTAATTTCAAGCTTTTCTTTCAAATTTAAATCTACTAATAATATAATATTAACTTTTTTGTTTCTTATGAAAAATAATAAGAGAATAACATTTTTTTACTGTTATTTTTTAAGCATTTAACTTGTGTGTAGGTGTAAATTCTTCCAGGGTTAATAGATCCATGAGAGGACATTGGTATGCATTAAAACCAACGCCATTTCCCCTCATCGGAACAATTATTGTCATTTTTGTAAAGTATTATCCTCTTCTATACATACATAAAAGATGAAGAAAGTTACATGGTTAAGCATATCCTAATGAGATATATTGAAGTTTTTATTTGTGAGGTATATTGCTGAAAAAAAAAGATAATTTTTCTGATTAAATTTCCTAATTTAGTTTAAGGGAATTAAATAAACAATCGTAATTAATAATGGGTTTTATTTTATTTGTTCAATATTGTGAGAGCTTGATAAAATGTTAAATGTCTTTTATAAAAGTAAGTATCTCTCTATTCTAAAAAAAAGTTTTTGGTGAACGGTTTCCAGGGAAAGGCTTTTTAATTACTGACGAGTTACTAAGTACAAGATAGGACTTAAAAGATTAATCAGTGTAAGTTTTTTTCAGAATATTAAATAACAATAGTTATATTAATAGACGAGTTAGAAAAAACATTTTGATTAAATTATGAATAAGTTAGAGTTGATAAATATTCTAACTTTTAAGAGAGAGTTATTCATGGAAATGACCTATGACGTATATTTGAAAAGTTGGTTGACTAATAATTGTTTTTATTTATGTTTTATAAAGTTCAGTTGATCTTGGTGTTGTAATAATTGCGAAGTAATCTATCAGGTCCTGCGTCAGCAGTTAACGGGGGTTGGCGAGCGATAGCGAGCAGGGGGCGGTAGCTCCCTAGTATTTTTAAATAATTATATAGATATGAAATTAATGTAACGTTAATTTTTATTTTAAGTTTAACAGATTATTTGATTTTATAAGTTCCATTTAGAAACATTGTAAGACTTGAGTTAATGGGTCGTGCAATATTAATCTCTTAGTCAAACAATCGAGTTCCCTTAATGGTATTTAGAAAAATGATGACACAGGTCTGCAATGAAAAAGCTATTTGAATAATTTTAGCGATTTCCTATGTATTTTGATGTGCTGATAACGAAAAAAAATATTGAAAAAAATCCTATACGTCAGGATTTTTCACAAACTGCTAAATTGTTTTCGAATTTACCCATTTTTCGTAGTTTTCGTACATTCCTAGTCCTAGCTCCTTTATTTTCAAAAATTAGGTAAATAATGCACACAGTAAACTATCTCATCAGGACACTATATAGAGAGAAAGAAAGGGAAGATTAAATCGCAATGAAGGATTTTCGTTGAATAGTACGAAAAAACGTTCTTGTTGCTACTCACAAGGGTAAATGTACGAAAAGGGCCTCATAAGGAGGAAGAATTGGTTTTGGAGTGTGTAAATGATCTTATTTTAGTTTTATAATGATTTTTATGAAGAATATGTAATAAAAAATTTATTTAATGAACCCATTTTCATTAAAATTGAAACAACGACTTATTTTATAAATTTACCGAAATTGTCAAGAAACATGACATTCTAGGGCAGAACAGAGATCATTTTTGAGTTCAGGGCACCAAAATACATTAAAACTAATGACTTCGATAATAAATTTGAATAAAAAAATTTACTGCTTAAGTGTACTTGCATTTTTTGTGAAATATTGCTCTATTTGCCCAATTTTTTTACAAAATGCGATGTCTTAAATATCAAAAGCGGTCATTTTCGGATTCAACACACCAAAAAAACATAAAAAATGATCTTCGAATAAAGTTTGAGTCGAAAAAAAATTATTTTTAGTATATGCCTTTATTTTCTTGAAAAATTGGCATTTTTACTTAAATTGTCAAAAAATATGAAGTCCTAAAATAAAACGGATGTCAAATTTAGATTCAGCACATCAAAAAACATGGGAAATGTTTTTATGGAAAAATTTGAATAAAAAATTTTGTATATTTCATACCTTTTATTCAGTTAACCCCCAAAACAAAATCTTCTTACGGCCCCAGCTTCCGATACTGAATTTTTTTTACTTTAAAAATAAGTCTATCATTCATGTTTATATTTGAATATTAAAAGATTTATCACCCCCAGAAATAAATTACTCTCTAAAGCGATCGGATTCAAATTACAATGAAATTAAAATTAAGGGTCAGGAATCAAGGGTATCTCTTTTTTATAGTATATTGAATTTTCATGCGAAAAAATGAATAAAAAAGACGTCAAAATTTAGGGGGTTGAAGGTTTTCCCCCAGAGAAGTTCTTGAAACTTTCCCCTTGAAAAAAGGGTTTTATCTCATTTTAAAATCTATTTCTTACACCCAAAGAAGATTAATCCTTGTAAGCTGCAGAATTTTCAAGAAGAAAAATATAATCTACATCAAAATTTTGTATACGTAGGTTCCCTCCCCGAAAATTTTTGAAATTTGACCGTGATAAACTTTGTCGGTTTTTTGTAAGAATAGGAAATTTTCTGAAAAATTGTGCGGGAGAAATTTTTAGGGGGGATTGTAAGAATTTTCAAAATCAAATTGAATCTCGTGATTTAGTGCAATTAGTCACCTCTCACATATTTAAAAAGCTTGACGGAAAAAATGTCCGATTCGTTGGATTAAAATTGGATATGGATTAAAATTGGGGATAGGATCGATTCTGCATTAGTATACCTGGGAAATGTCCACTTTTCCTCAGACAGAGGTACAAGTTGAACTTAAAACTAAATTTGGAGCAAGATAAGTCAGTTTCGCAGGGTTGTTATACGCCCATTTTTTTGCAAAAAACATCGGCCAAACATCGGCATTTAGATGTTTTTTTAGGCCGATGGGCCGATTATTTCAAAATTTAACATCGGCCGCCGATGCCTAGGCCGATGGCTGTTTTTTCAAACAATCGGCGCCGATGCATCGGCCAAACCGATGCATCGGTCGAGCCCTAATAATGAGTCAATTTTTCTAAATTTTTATGTATTTATCAATAAAACTTAAAAACCAGAATTGACACAAATTCATCTCAACACATTCTTAATATTTACATTTTACAAAGAGGTATGTGATTAAAATCACTCTCATTTTTTAAAATAAGATTTTTTTAAATCTCAGTGGGTTTTTTCAAAGTTGAATAGATTTCTTTCAATATTGAATGGGTTTTTTCAAAGTTCAGGATATTTTTTAAATTTTAGTGGGTTTTTTTCAAAATTTAAACCAGGTTTCAGAATAATTAAAAATTTTGCCCAAAATGTAATATATTATGAAGTTGCACATCTAAATTTGCTGTTCAAATCTAAAAACTCAATGCTAAATTTAGCTATGTAAGTTTTGTAATGTGTATTCAGGAATGTCAATTGGAAGGGCTCCATTTCACGTTTCCCATTTCAGTCAAACTTTTACCTAATAGGTGTTTTTTTTTCAGTACTTTTTCAGTTAGTGGGAAAAGTTGATAGAGAGAAATCACAAATATATTACTCAAATAACTTCCTATAAAAACTAGAAAATTTAGAATTTTTAATGCTTTTAGAATTTATTAAATAAAAAAATTAGCATTACATTATCTTCATATTTTCCCTAATTTAAAGTATACATACTTTGTAATGTTTAATTGCATATATACCTACCTATAATAAGTACATATTATAAGTACCTTTTTTTAATTACATAGATCACAGCCCTAATCAAAAATAAATTTCAAATGAATATTTTACATGATGGCAATATTTCCTTGAGCTACATCTTTATGTATACAATTTATTTAATTATTCTTTAATGTTTTTAAAATTTATTAAATAAAAAAATAATATTACATTATCTTCTTATTTTCCCTAATTTAAAGTACATACTTTGTAATGTTTAATTGCATAGATACCATAGGGTAGGTGGGGGCAAAGCCATCACGCAATTTTCAGTATTTTTAAAATTGTCTTCGAAAGGGGGTAGATAATCCCGAAATTTCTATTGGAGGTGTTAGATTGAGATCCTACCTACAAAATCAATCCAAGTTTAAACTCTTATCGATGGTATTTTAGGAGAAATTAACAATTTAGTGGAAAGAAAAATCGCGGGGATTTGCCTCGCAAAATGGGGCAAAGACCCGCACTTGCAAATCTTGGTGCCCAAGTGAAATAAACATGGATAAACAGAATTTTTCATTATAAAAACACTAGAAATAATCCTCTTAATGTTGTTTTTATATTTCTAAGCCAACCAACAATATTAAATATAAATATGATCAGTTTTAATGAAAGTTGTCAACCTGTTGTAGCAATTCATTTCAGATTGCCCAGATATCTTTCAAAAAGGAGAAAGGATGGTTTCAGGTAGAGGGTTGGCATCTCGGACACCTTTATTAACCTCTTTATAGAGATCAAGTAGTCCCATTTTCCTTTTGGGACGAATTCCTGAGCTTTTTAAGCTGCGTGGATTTGCCCCAAAACAACTGCGTGGATTTGCCCCGTTTCACTTTATTTTGAAAACCAAGTCAAGCCTTATTATTTTTAGAGACATGTTTAGGCAATTCTTTCAAAATGAAACTGAAGTTGAATTGCTATCTTATCATTAGGCTATTTGTTTGTATTTCTCCTCGAGCCCTATTTTATGTAATGTTTAAGTAAAAGATCAGAAAAATTACATCAAAATGATGAAAAACAAACTTACAGCATTTTTTAAACTCGTGAGTGACTTAGGGGTACGAACTTTGGCAGAACAATAGGTCACAATAAGACAAACAAACCACCTGGTTTTCAACTTTTGAATCGATCATTAACAATTAAAAATCGCGGTGCGTGGTTTTGGCCCGTGCGGGTTTTTACCCCCACCTACCCTATACCTATAATAAGTACATATATTATAAGCACCTTCTTTTTTTTAATTACATAGAGTAGACTCATCTGAGTATAATTTCATCATTATTACTCTTCTCATCATCTAGAAAAAGAAAATAATCCTTTCTTAAATCATCCAAACAATTTTCTTTAAAACTGTTTAAATCCATCACGAATTCACGGTCAAGACGAGCTAACAAGCAGTGGTAGAAGTGGATGAACTAAAAGTGGGGGGATGGCCTAGCCCAAGTCCCCCCCCCAGAATTTTTTTCACTCTGTTACCTCCATTAATATTTTTTTGCATCGTATGCGCTATATATTCATATATTTTTTGAAAGTATTAAACCCTAAATAATTCAATATGTACTATAAGCATTTTTTCCGAATTTGGATTAATTATAATGTTGCCTAAATTTTACTTATGCTGCTATTACTTCTTTATGATCATTTTTTCCAGAAGAATAAAAAAATTTCGTTTGGGAACTTTAATTTAATTATTGGATTTTAGATCAACCCCTGTTAAACACAACTATATAAAATGCCCCCTCAGTGAATAAATATCATGGATATAATTTTCAAATACAAATTTTATTATACACATCAATTATAATTCAGCATCATAAACATAATAATTTCCTGTTTCATTACTCCATAAATTTTCATTACCACACAAAATCTCTCTTTCGCGCACTTCATGCCAAAGGTTCGTTATACCCTCAGCCCCAAAAATAGAGGGGGTCTGGGGATCATCCCCCAGAAATTTGTTTAAATTTTGATCCTTTGATAAACTCATTTTTAGATATTTTGGACTCTTTTTTTTTACACAACAAAGGGAACCAACCACTCCTTGCACCCTCCAGAATTTTCAAGAGGGGACAACATATTTTATAAAAAGCCGAATTTCAGGGGAGACTCAACCCCTAACAACCTCTTTGGTTTGAGCCCAAAATAAATAAAACTTTAATAATTTAAAATAAAATTTAGGTAATAGTAGTTTTGAATTCGCATATTTTCATATAAATTTAAAGAAATTTAATTTTTTTTTAAATGTAGGAGAAGTGCTACATTTAAGAACAGATATTGGAAAATTATAAAAGTTTACGTAGTATAAAAGCAGTTGTAAATAAAGTGCTTTAGAGAAAAACACTAAAATTCAAGTGCTAATAATAAGCCCAGTATTTTAAGTATTTAAAGTGGAATTAAGAAGTGGGGGGATAGATTTTAGTGGAAATAAAAGTGGGGGGGAACAATGGGTACTTTTTTTGACTTGCGTCCCCCCGCACTTCTAGCGCTGCTAAGTACAAAACAGCGCACGTGACGTACTCACGTACTTGCTCACTTGCTTTGCTTTGTGTGGAATGCGGGTTGCCGCATTGGACGAGGGAGGGTTACCAAAAGAGACCGGTCGAGGGACTCGTTTGGCACCCTTGGCGGCGCTAGCGCTGGGGAGTTAGTCATTGTGGATGTGGAATTCGCGTCCCTCCCCTCCCCTACCCTCCTACCCACCACAGAAGTTGATTTGATTTTGTTTGTTGGCACGCGCATCTCTGAATTTGATAAGACTTTTTTGTAAAGATGAAAATAAAAGATTTTTGCAAGATTATCGGATTAACATTAACCCTAGCAGCGGGTGTAACAATTGTTTCAGCATTAATCATATGGTTGATTGTCGCAATTACTCAGTCTACGAACGAAAACGAACAAAATTTGTCCTCCCGATGGCAGAATGAAAAATGTGCACAGTTTTTGAAAACCCTGAATAATATTCTTCTAAACAATACAGGTAAGAAAATATTTCTTGGTTTTCTTTATGTTCTCTTTACTCTTAATTTACCCGTAAATGCTCACAGGAGACATGACATGCTATGAAGAAGACTGCAATTCAGGCATGTGATTTTTCCGCTGGTTAGCGGAGATCCGATAATGTCTGATACCTATTGGTTATCGGAATTCCGTTATTTATATTATAAATTCCGCTTAATTGTTTACAGAATTTTGCAAAGCTTATTTCTTATAGGGGGTGTAATCGGAAATTTTAAGTCAGTTTTGTCTAAACACTTCCATTTGAAGGAAAAGTAGGTCATTATTTCGTTGTTTTGCGGGAAAAACAATGTTACCTTCCTTGCAGGATCCTCACTCAGAATCGCATTTATGTGTTAACTCATATCTCATTTCGATGTTTTTAACTTAAAAGAGGACGGTTTTCTGTGGTGATTAATTGAGAGAAAAACTAAAATCAGTATCCATGAATTTTGTCTGGGGGGGGCTGAGTTTCAAATGCAAATGTCTTAATTGCTATTAGGGGCTGTTCAAATATTATGTAAGCAACTAAGGGGGAGGGGGTTTGCTCTTTGCTTATTTTTCCTGAGGAGGGAGTATGAGTAATGCTTATGTAAGATGTTACAAACTTTCCCATTTTGATAATCTCTTGTTTCTTGCATTAAAAAGATCAAAATTCTTATTAAAAAAATTTTTACTTGAAATTTTTCAATTTGTGCTAAAAAGAACAAAGGAGGGGGTCAAAAATGACCAAAAACTTGCTTACGTGATTGTAATATTAGAACGGCTTCTTATATGGTAGTAAACATAGGTGCTGACTTTTATCAAATACTATTGGGGGGCCCAGTACTATAACAGTGGTCCTTAAACTTGAATCGTCACTAATGCTAGACATCTCCCCCCCAAGATTTTGAACATCCAAATGCTTATTTCTAAAGTACCCCCTAAAGGGCTATTCATTAATTACGTAAGGGTCCCGAGGGGGAGGGGGGGTTGGAAAAATCTCTACATACCCTTACTTGGGGGGTGGGGGGGTCAAACCAATTCTTACGTTAGATTTTCTAAGTTAATGTACACAAATTCCAATTGAATAACTATTGAAGAACCCCAGAAAAACTTAAAAATGCTGCTGATCTCGGTATATTATCAAAGCTTTAATTTTAAAAAAATGAGGGTATATCAAATGTATCTTTTTATTCTAGTTTAAACTTATCAAACGCAAAATAGAATCTTACGTAAGAATAGGGGGGAGGGGTTTGAAAAATCTTACGTACCCTTACATGGGGGTAGGGGGGGGGTCAAAATTGCCAAAATCATCCTTACAAAATTAATGAATGGCCCCTAAGGAGTTACTCAACTTATATTTTTTTATTACACACATATATAAGGTTACATAGAAACAGAAGAAAGACAAAGAAACAACACTTCTAGTCACCAGGGATCACTTGATCCATATTGGTGACCTTTGAAAAAATTATTTCTACATTTTTCGATAAACAACAAATTGAAAAAACAACTCATAAAAAATATATACAACAAATATATTTCACATTATGTTAAAATTTTACAATTACTCGGAGTATAATAGGGGGCTGGGGGTTCCCCCATAAAAAATTTGAAAATTTGCCTCAAAAGTAAGTGTTTCAGCTTATTTTGAGAAATTTTTGGTTCCACCAAAACATCAGTTCCTTGTAAAACATAGAATTTCTAAGGAAAATATTACAACTAGAGACGTCATAATTTCGAGAGGGGCTGGGGTCCTCCCCCAGAAATAATTTTGAAATTTGTCTCTTTAAACTAATGTTGTTTATTTTGAAAAGGTGCTGGGGACCCTCGGAGGTCTGCGGACCACTGATAAAAAATTCGATTAAAAAGCAACGCGATATTTTTTTTTTTAAATTTAATCGAACACAAAATATTAAATACCTATCGCGAAGAATGAAAGTGGATTTATACCGCCTTTAAAATCAACGGCACAGAGCCGTAACTAGACTTTAGTTTCGGGAGGGATTTTGATTAAATATTTTTTCTGAGGTACCTACTTACGAGTACTTTTTTACTTCAAGTGTTAGATGACTTGCAAATTTGATATTAAATATGTTGAAATTAATTTCAAAATTTTATAAACATTGAAAATTCCAAGCAAAGCAATATTTGAGGGTCCTCCCCCCCAAATTTGAAAATTTCCAACAAAATAGTGTTTTATATCTTCTTTTAAGCCTATTGGGTTACTCTAATTACCTTAGCCTTTGCCTAATTACATATTACTTACCTTAGCCTTCAAGCCTATTGATGGGAACATGGGAACCCTTAGAGCAGAACAGGGCTTATTTAAAGAAGCAGAATTTTTAAAGAAACCCAGTAGAATAAAATAATAAATAGTAGAATAAACAGCAAAATTTTGAAGTTGGGGGTTTAGGGGTTCTACTTCAGAATCCCCAGGGGGGTTTTCGTAACTTCCCGAAATTTTGAACACAGATCACATCTGGATGACAATGCAATATTATTTCGTTGATTTGGTTAAATTTGCTTCCCCTGAACCCCCAGGGGGGTTTTGGGTGGAACTAACTTCCCGAAGAGGAAGAGACTTGAAATTTTGAACACAGATCACATCTGGATGACAATGCAATATTATCTCGTTGTTTTGGTTAAATTTGCTTCCCCTGAACCCCCAGGGGGGGTTTTGGGTGGAACTAACTTCCTAAAGAGGTAGAGACTTGAAATTTTGAACACAGATCACATCTGGATGACAATGCAATATTATCTCGTTGTTTTGGTTAAATTTGCTTCCCCTGAACCCCCAGGGGGGTTTTTGGGTGGAACTAACTTCCCGAAGAGGTGGAGACTTGAAATTTTGAACACAGATCAGATCTGGATGACAATGTAATATTATTTCGTTGTTTTGGTTAAATTTGTTTCCCCTGAACCCCCAGGGGGGTTTTGGGTGAAACTAACTTCCTAAAGAGGTAGAGACTTGAAATTTTGAACACAGATCAGATCTGGATGACAATGCAATATTATTTCGTTGTTTTGGTTTAATTTGCTTCCCCTGAACCCCCAGGGGGGTTTTGGGTGGAACTAACTTCCCGAAGAGGTGGAGACTTGAAATTTTGAACACAGATCAGATCTGGATGACAATGTAATATTATTTTGTTTTTTTGGTTAAATTTGCTTCCCCTGAACCCCCAGGGGGTTTTGGGTGGACCAGACTTCCCGAAGAGTTGGAGACTAGAAATTTTGAACACAGATCAGATCTGGATGACAATGCAATATTATCTCGTTGTTTCAGTTAAATTTGCTTCCCCTGAACCCCCAGGGGGGTTTCGGGTTAAACTAACTTTCCAAAGAGGTGGAGATTTGAAATTTTGAACAAATATCACATCTGGATGACAATACAATATTATCTCATTGTTTTGGTTAAATTTGCTTCCCCTGAACCCCCAGGGGGGGTTTTGGGTGGAACTAACTTCCCGAAGAGTTGGAGACTTGAAATTTTGAACACATATCAGATCTGGATGACAATGCAATATTATTTTGTTGTTTTGGTTAAATTTGTTTCCCCTGAACCCCCATGGGGGTTTTGGGTGGACCTGACTTCCCAAAGAGGTGGAGACTAGAAATTTTTAACACGGTTCAGATCTGGATGACAATGCAATATTATCTAGTTGTTTGCTTCCCTTGAACCCCCAGGGGGGGTTTAGTTTTAATAGATTATATAATGTATGAAACAAAACTAAAAAGCAGAAAATAATTTATTAAATAAAAGAACTTTTTAAAGACCAAGTTTTTATGAAATGCACTAAAAAGTATAAAATAATTTTTTCTTACTTCTTGTAAAACGAAAAACGTGGGGCTCATGGTTTATATAGGTACTTGGTATTATATATGCAAGAAGCTGATGAATTGCACTGTTCAACAATGAAAAAATTTCCTTGATGAAAATAGTCATTTCTTATAGATTTTGGGTCGCTGAATACGAAAATCACCATTAAAATTCTCAATTGACTCAGGATTTTTGGAGAACAGCCTCTCCCCTTTTTACGTTTTTCAACGACTTTATAACTTTAAACTCGATTTTCAGGTTCAAAAAGCATTGCTTTAATCTTCAAATTGCTTCCCAGGGGACAAGAAATGTTCAAATTAATAAAATATGATAAATTTATAACAAAAGGATAGGTTTAAGGGGTAATTAAATTACCTCCCTGAAAATGTAAAAAATTAGCTAAAAATTATAAACGTTTTTATACGCTATTTTGTCCTCTTATTTTTTACGCAATTTTTATGGCAATATGCAGCAATGATTTTTACTAAAAGCGGTTGAGGTGAGAGCGCCCCCAAAGCACCCACGGAAGGGTACAGTGCTGCACTTAGAGTTAAAATGTGCAGAACAAAAAAAAATTGAAGCCACTAACTGAATTTCAGCAGATTCTTGTGTAAAATGATCTGCTGAATTCAAATATGATACCCATTTTACTCCATCAACCTCAGTTTTTAAGGGGATGCCCCCTAATTGTTATCCACAGCCCAGCCATGCATCTATTAACATCTTGAAACATGGAATCCTCACTCCCTAAAACCGGTCAGTTTTTAAAGAACTGAAGAGTTTCTACTTAGGATAGACCCAATATAAGAAAAACGTCATTTGTAATCTTTTCAAAATCATCAATGGGCAATTCCACGGGTAACTGACTGACATTTTTTAAGAAAAACGCTTAGTATTTTGTAATTTTCTTCCCAAAAATAAATGATAAAAAAATACTTTCCACCCAGATTATTGCTTTCTTGTTATCTTAATCTAATGGCACAGTTAAATCTTCAAAATATGTTTTTATTGATTTTTAAAAAATTTTAAACAACAAGGTAACTGACTGACATAAATGTTACACAAATGTCAGTCAGTTACCATGTCGTTTAAAATTTTTAAAAAATCAATAAAAATATTTTTTGAAAATTTAATTGTGCCATTAGATTAAGCTAACAAGAAAGCAATAAACTGGGTGGAAAGTATTTTTTTATCATTTATTTTTGGGAAGAAAATTACAAAATACTAAGCGTTTTTCTCGAAAAATGTCAGTCAGTTACCCGTGGAATTGCCCCAATATTAAATCTGAGCTCGCGAGCGCCTCCGCGATTTTGGAAGTCTTCCGAACTCTTCCGCGGGGGCTTCTGGGAGGCTAACACCTCAGCCGCTTTTAGTAAAAATTATTGCTGCATATTGTCATCAAATTTGGGTCCTTGGGGAAGGGTTAGGACCCTTCAAACGGGAATTGCGTAAAAATTAAGAGGAAAAAATAGCGTGTAGAAACCTCTATAATTTTTAGCTATTTTTTGTATTTTAGGGGGGTAATTACCCCTTAAACCTATCCATTTGTTATAAATTATCATATTTTATTAATTTCAACATTTCTTGTTACCTGGGGGGAAATTTGAAGACTAAAACAATGCTTTTTGACCCTGAAAATCGAGTTTAAAGTTATAAAGTCGTCGAAAAACGTAAAAAGGGGGAGGGGCTGTTCCCCGAAAATCCTGAGTCAATTGAAAATTTTAATGGTGATTTTCGTACTCAGCGACCGAAAATCTATAAGAAATGGCTATTTTCATCAAGGAAAAATTTTGAAGGTCAAATTTGTTGAACAGTGTTATCTGAATTAAACACAATTTCTTTCATAATATATATAATTGATACACATTTAATAAGATTCCGCGGTCTTTTTAAACCCAATTAACTACGATTATATAAAATATGTCAAGTGTACGTAATTGCCACTATTATAAGTTAGCGACATTACGTCCATACAAGATGAAAATAATGGACGAATCGTGAATGTTTGCTGTTTGGTTATAATCTAATGCATGAGCCCCACGTTTTTCGTTTTACAAGAACAGGGTGGCTACAGAACCTGGAAATCAGGGATTTCAGGGAAAAGTCAGGGAATTTTATTAATCTGGAAAAGTCAGGGAAATTCTTAAAAATATGTTAAAATCAGGGAAATTTCCTGATGAGATAATTTTGTGCTGCAATTTTTCTTCCTCTGAAACCTTGTGAATATTTTTACTTTTCTTAGCTCAGTCAGAAACACATTCTGCATCTTATAATTTGCTTAGGCTCGAGCATAACTCCCAGTCAAAATTAAGTTTTAATACTTTATATGTATTTTTTTTTCATTTTAAACCACAAATAACGATTTTTTTAATTATCTTGTTTGCACAAAAGGGTTCTAAGTACAGAGAAAGCCAGAAAATTAATAAAATTAGTTCCCATAAATCAGGGAAAGGTTGAAAGTTTAGTCCTGGAAATCAGAGAAAAGTCAGGGAATTTGTTTTCTCAGTTTCTGTAGCCACCCTGAAGAAGTAAGAAAAAATTATTTTATACTTTTTAGTGCATTGTAATGAAAGAAATTATTTTATACTTTTTTGTGCAATTTATAAAAACGTGGTTTTTAAAAAGTTTTTTTTATTTAATATATTTGTAGACTCTTTCTTCTTATTTTACACAAAAGGAGGATCACACCTCAAAAATCACAGAAGTTTCAGGGGAAAACGGTACAAAAATGAGACATTTATTTCAGGGGTTGTTAATAATTGATTCTAAATAATTTGTATACTTCAATTAATTAGTTAATTAAAATTAAATTAATTTGATTTAAAAAAATAATTTTTGTTTTTAAAATATTCCAATTTGATTATCTAATTGTATTGTAGTGAATTATTAAAATCAGTGTTAATTTATCTTGGATAAATGGTTGAAATAATCAAATTATTTATCTTAATTATATATGGATTAATTTATGAACTTAAGAAATTTCTTTAGAAAGAGAAAATTTATTTTTTAAATAAGATAAGAAGTAAAAGGGAAATGTAAACAAGTAATGTTAATTGAAATTGGATAATTGATTGAGATAATTAATTTTATTAATTGGGTCATTCCCAAAAAAACCGTACAAACTGCGTCCGAGAAGTTAATATTTTTTAAATTGATAAAAATATACTTTGGGAAAATTAGTTTTCATTGTTTCAGAATCTTCATTTTATTATGTCTAGTTGGGTATTTTTTAAAAACATAAAAATAAAATATTATTTCTTTAAAATGCCATTTTTCGTAAAGGAAGCACAGAAAACAGCATGTCCCACTCTAAAATTTATCACATTTAAAATTGTTTTTAATGATCAGGTTGCAAGTTATCATAATAAGTTTTATAACAATTAATTAAACGCAACATTTTAAACAATTTTGACAAAACACATATTTTATTTTATTTTTAATTTCGGAGTTACATATTTTTTTCTTCGTGTCCCAGTTTTTTTTGTCTTTTCATTTTTCCACTCTGTTACATTGATATCTTAATATAAAAATTAAATTTTACTGAAGTTGTCAACAGTATTTAACTCTAAGAAGGAATAAATAATCATTGCCCGAGAGCCATAGTGGATTGGAATTTCGAAAAGAAGGCTAGATTTAATTTCTTTCAATGATTGCTTTAACCACTTCCACTCTGTTACACCTTTTTATCACCTTTTTATAAAAATCTATTAGGTACTTTTTATAAAACAAATTACATTTAGGATTAACATTACTAATAAATTTGAACTAATGCTTTATTTTTTTCATTCAGTTGAAATTAAAAGCCACAATTCTAATTTTAGGCTGAATTTTCCACTCTGTTACGTTCCACTCTGTTACATAAACAATATAACAGAGTGGACAAAAAACAAGTGATGATATATTTCTCTTAGAATTTATAACCTTACGTCTACATATTTCTTAACTTTGATTCTAATGTATATTCGGATACATTTTTGGTAATTATAAAATTCAAATTTGATATTTTTTGAAGAAAATGAGGAAAGAAACTAGCGCTTAGCGGCAACGTCGTTATCAAGAACGTTGAAGATTAAATGTTAACATAGATGAAGCGAATAAGCAGAAGAAAGTTTTAAAGTACAGCTATTTGCAGTTCAACCTACAAATATGTGTAGTTTTCCGGGGGCGTCAGAAGACATGGGGGTTGACAAAAAAGTAAAAGTAATGAGCTTAAAAAGTAAATATGGAAAAATAATAAATTATTTAAAGTTGATAAAAAAAGACATTTCTTATATTCACATTGATTCTAGAACAAATGATTCTAGAACAATATATCCCTCGATATAATATATATCTAGAACAATATAACCCTCATCCAAAATTTTAATTAAAGAGTGATGGCGTCATACATTATTTATTTCCCAAAAATATTGACGTTATTCTGAAATCATAATTTTTGTTTCATATCTTCTGGTGTTACTTATAAAATGTAGATTGTAAGTAAAATGATTGAATTGATTTTTACTACAAAATCATGGTATTTTTGTTCCATGAATGTAAGATTTTCCACTCTGTTACAAACATTTCCACTCTGTTACATCACACTTTTTTTGCATTCCAGTGTAAAATAATTCTAAAAATTTTATTAAAAGTGTCCCCTACAATTTGGAACAACACTAGCTATTAAAGAAATAATAATAATATGTTTTCAATAAGAATATAAGCCGTGGAATAAACTTTTATTCAGGTATATTTCACATTTTTAAATATTTTTGCACTAATCTTCCACAAAACAGTTTCAAAATTTAAAAAATAACATAAAGCGCAAGAGTACTAATAAATCACAGCATATTCAAAGATATTATAAGGTAATTAAAATCTTTATTACTTTTATTAACATTAAAAAAATCAAATTCTATTCATGTAACAGAGTGGAAAAAACCTTTCACTTCTCTGATCAAAACCTTTCAAAATAAATAAAATTATTATTTTAAACACAGGGCTCACACGCCTGCGCCATTTGCGCCAAACTGCGCCAAAACCAAATTTTGATACATACTGATACAAATTGCCTATTTTACCAGCTCCTGCGCCAAAACTGCGCCATTTTCAGATACTACTACTACGGATTCCGTCGTTAAACTACGGACTACGGATAACATCGAAAAAGCTACGGAAAATCCGAAATCTATCATAAAAAGCACTTAGAAGCGCAAGTTTTTCCCAATTATGCTCTATTTTTAGGATATTTTATCTTGGACGGCCGGCGGGCGCCAAGTTGAAGTTGGCTTCTTGCGTTGTTAGTGCGATGTGGAAAAAACAACTTTATAGTGGTTAGAAGCCGTCGTTCGTTGTTTAGGATCGCATTCTGCGGAAAAGTCGAAAAAATAGCGATTTCTCGCGCAAGTACCGTTTTTCCAGCACGTTGTTGAAGATGGCTTCTTTTCACATAGCTGCCCAGTTTTACGGATTGTTCGTAAAATTTACGGATTTGCACCAAAATTTACGGTTTTACGGATCGACCCGAAATTTTTGCGGAATTTACGTTTTTTTGCATTTTTCCTCCGTGAAAACGTACAAATCTTGTTGCGCCAAATTTAAGTCTTGTCTGCTTTTTCTAGGCGTTTGGAAATGGGTAAATCGCGGAAAAAGCCGCGATTTTTGGCGAAAGTTTCGTTTTGTGCACCGCTAGTTCCGTTCCTTCCGCGACTATTTTCGACGGCCGCGGACGCCAAGTTGAAGTCGGCTTCATCTCGTTTCAGTATTACAATGCAGGAAAAACTACTCTAACGTGGTCAAAGTCAACATGTCCGATGGTTAGAATCACGATCTTGAAAAGCCGAAAATTAGCGATTTTTCGTGAAAGTTCCGTTTTATCCGCGATTGCTTCCTACCGGCGCCTAATTGAAGTTGGCTTCCTTTCACTATTGTATTTACATTGTAGAAAAGACAACTTTACTATGGTCAGAACTAATTACTTAGGAGTTGAATTATCACTAGACCTAATAACCTCAAGTAAATAAAAATTGATAAGGTGTGAAAAATTGGATAAGAGCTGATAAATTAATAGAGGTTAAAGTTAAGTATTTAAGAATTAAATCTATGCGCACATTATTTGTCGTAATCAAAATTATGGTTTTCATGTCGTACGAAAAGTTTTACTGATGTAAGTTTAAAATATAATGAAGGGGGATTACAAAAGCTTCCCTGCAATCAAATTGCTACAAAAGAAATTTTTTATGCTACAAAACTTGGTTTTACCTGCTACAAAAGGCATTTTTTGTGATACAAAACTTGGTTTTACCTGATACAAAAGACATTTTTTGTGATACAAAACTTGGTTTTACCTGATACAAAAGACATTTTTTGTGATACAAAACTTGGTTTTACCTGATACAAAAGACATTTTTTGTGATACAAAACTTGGTTTTACCTGATACAAAAATTGATACAAATATTTTAAAGTGAGTGTGAGCCCTGTAAACAACTTAAATTTTTTATCACTGAAAAGCTTAGAATCTTAGCTGATATCCAGACAAAAATTTTTTGAAATAATTCGAAATTTATTTTTCAAAGTTTTAAACATGAAATGTACGGTTTTTTTGGGAATGACCCAATTATTAAATGGTAAAATAATAAAATTATCGTAATTATATGGATTAACTTATGAACTTAAGAACTTCGCAGCGCCACCCAACCCATCCAACTTTTCGATTTCCATTAGCGCCTATGGCGACGGACTCTCTGTTCTAGTACTCTGTGGTAGGTTCCTTAACAACCCCCTATTCTACAGGGTGATTCAGAAATAATCGTCAATATTTTGGGGGGCCCTAGACAAGCATATTTCGAATAGGGATGGTGGGGCGCCGCCTTACCGTTAAAGAGCTAGGACCTAATGTAGTGAGAGCGCGTTTCAAAAGGCCGTTTTTAGAAGGCCCGTGTGACGAAACAAAACATAATAATATGAAAAAATCCATTGCATGAGGTAAGAAAGTATCCCTACTACTAACACTATGAATTCGATAGAATTTGAACCACTTTCTAAACTGTGGAGTGAGTTTCAAAAGTGCAATATTAATATTTTAGTCAAAGAATGGAGTTCCCTTAATGGTATTTTGAAAAATGATGATCGGGGAAGGAATTTTCAATGATCGTAATATTGATCATTGAAATTTCTTCCCCGATCATCATTTTTCTAAATACCATTAAGGGAACTCCATTCTTTGACTAAGAGATTAATATTGCACGTTTTAAAACTCACCCCACGGTTTAGCAAGTGGTCCAATTTCTATCGCATTGAGGATTTAAGTAGTACAGATACTCCTGTACCTCATGCAATAATGTTTTTAATTTTATTATGTTTTGTTTCGTCACACGGGCCTTCTAAAAACAACCTTTTGAAACGCGCTCTCACTACATTAGGTCCTAGCTCTTTAACGGTAAGGCTGCGCCCCACCATCCCTATTCGAAATATGCTTGTCTAGGGCCCCTCTACCTCCCCCCCAATTATTGATGATTATTTCTGAATCACCCTGTATAGTAAAAGAATGATAAACTCAAATCAAGTTCGTAATATTTCTTGAAAGGGATCATATGATTCAAAGACATGTAAAAAGTTTAACAAGTTGCAAAACATTTTTAATCTAATTTCCTCTAAAATCTTCGATTTTTCAAAAGGAGGTATAAGCTTTTTAAATTTACTATTTCTATTTAAAATTCCTTAGAATATTTATCAAATTTCCTACCTTCTTTCTTGTCACAATCAACAACAAAAAGTGGGAAAATGTTTAATAGTCCAGTAAATCTACTGGAAAAAAAGGGTCACACCGGTAAAAAATTGCAACATTTGGTTTTTAAACGGTTTTCACTTGGGAATGACCTCAATAATAATAATAAATAACATACTAAAAATCAGGAAAAATCGGTCCGCGGGAAGTTTAATTTTTAAAAAATGGCCGAAAAAAATTTCAAAAAATCAAATTATAGTAATCGAGACTTATGATACATGTTTATTAGCTATTTTTCAGTGCTGAATACGAATATCCCTTTAAATTTAAAAAAATTCAAAATTTAAATTTTTAAAATTTAATTCAAAATTTGGAATAGTCGAAAAAATTAAAACATCGCTCAAAACAACAAAATAATTGCAAAAGAAGTAATTTAAACGGTTTTCAATTGGAAATTACTTAAATAATAACATACTAAAAATGAAAGAAAATCGGTCAGTAAAAAGTTTAATTTTTTTCAAATTTTCAATTTTTTTCGCCTCAAAAATCAACCTTTTTAAAAATTCTTGTTAAAAACGTTTGAGGCATTTGCCCAGGTCATTTATTTTAAATATGAAAACCTCAGGATTAAATATTTTTATTAAGAAAAACTCTATAATTGCCAATTTAAAAGTTAAATCAGCTATCAAAACACCAAAATAAATTCAAATAATTAATTTTAAAACATTACATTCTTATATTTTAAGATTAATTATTTATTAAGATTATATTATAAGATTTAAATATTTTTTATTAAGTGGGACTTATCCCCATCTGGTCGAGTGAAACTAGACCAAATCCATGAGGTCATAAAGACCTTTTATTTTAATAATGAATAAACATCAACAATGTCTTTTGTTTTGTGTCGAGTGACGTCAAATTTGATTTTTGAGCGTTTTCGATTGCATCATTTGTTTACGACTTTTTTCAACTTTTATTTCTTCTCCATCTCAGTAAATAAATTTTTGAGGAAAATTTGGATTGCAGATTTGGATTTTTCGCATTTTATATTGTAATAATATACCCCAAAACGAAAATTTAAAAAATATGAAACTTCCTCATTAAAGCATTGTTTAAAATCAATGTATAGGATAGAAGTACGTCACATTTAGAAATTTGACGATTTAACGCTTTTTTTTAAGTCCAACTTTGAAATTACATAAAAAAATAAATAATCATCGTAATTAAACAAGTTTTGCTCGTATATTCTGCTCTGGGGTACCTCTATCGAAAAATACATGGTGGTATTGCCCATTGTACGTATTCGAAATATATACGATATGTATAAAACAACGAAACTTGTTTCCTTTTTTTGAGTTAATTTTTTTATTGCCACAACTTAATCCATTTTAGAATTCTTTAACAACTTTGTTTTTCCAGGATATAAGACACTCGGCTCAATTAAAATTTCAAATTTATTTCATTCTTTTTAGGAACGTGGGAGTCTCAGCGAGAAGTATTGCTGTCCCCGCTGCAAGACTGTGTCCTTAGCAACGAAACGTCCTTAGCAGACGAAAAGACCGTAAAGAAAAGGTCTCTTTCTATAGCGCCTAATGTGTTATTGATGAGTGGCCTCTCTAATAGCCTCATCCTCTCTAATAGCCTCAGCCTCTCTACTAGTAGCTTCTCTAGTAGTCGCAGCTTCTCTAAGAGTCGCAGCTTCTCTCGTAGTCGCAGCTTCTCTAGTAGTCGCAGCCTCTCTCGTAGCAGCCTCTCTAGTAGTCGCAGCTCTATTGGTCGCAGCAGCGGGCGCTTTGGATGAACAATGTTACAATCGTTGTTTATTTAGTATACTACTTATATTTACTTATTCTTATCAAGAGAATGTATAAGTTACGTTACTATAATTAAATTGATGTTTTTAAAAACCTTTTCTCCTTTTACCGCTTATGCTTGTCACTCTTCTGTTTGTGTTTTATTTTTAAAGCTTATGAATGCACAGCACATGCCACATGCACAACCTTTTTGGGCCACTCGCATTCTAGATTGAGAATAAGGAAGTTGCATGTGTCAGTTTTTCAAAAACAAACAAGTGTTCTGTATGGTTTTTTGTATAGTAAAATGAAATATCTAATCAGTTTTTCAAAAAAATGTACAGGTAATTAAATATTTTAATTTAATAGTCGAGAAAAAAACACGTGACTGAAAACGTTTATTGTTCAAACTATAAGATGACGTCAACAATAATACCATCAACTCCATTGCTTTACAACAATGTTTAGTATAAGATGACGTCACAGGCGTTTTCGCGCGTTTTTAAAAAGGGGACTTTTGTTAATTTTTATTGGCAATCAAAAAATTTCTCGATCGGCCTCAAATTTTGGGTAGTTGCTTATTTTTGCAAGAGGAATCGATTAAAAAATAAAAAAAATCATGCAACTTCCTCATTGAGACATGCAGGGTGTTTCAGATAAGCGTTTAATAACTCTTCTATGGGGGTAGGGGTAGAGAATATTCTCCTGGAAGCTGCCAAAATATTTTTTTTTATTTTTTCACACATACAGGGTGTCCATAAAATAAGTAACCCGATATAAGGCCCTCTAGCATCCAAACCGTTCATCGGAATTGAATGAAATTTTGGTGGAAGACGTTTTGAAGGATGGGGAGGAGAATGGTATGGGATGGGACAGTTAAACGTTATCAGTTACGGTTAAAGTGAAAAAAAATTTTGAAAATTCCCATGTAACCCCCCTTTTTTATTCGGGCTATGTGATCCCAGATGGGAAAAAACACAAATAGCGTTGAAACGAAACCTCTAAGTTGTAAACTCGCTCCTAGAGAGACAAATGAAAACAGTTATGAAACTGTTATTTTTGTAGAAGCTAGACTAGTGAATGGTTAAGAAAAATGACTAGTAAATCGGTAAATAACAATAAAAACTAGTAAAAACAAAGTATGCTAGTAAGTTCACTAGTTTTAATTGTTATTTACTGATTCACGAGTCATTTTTCTTAACCATTCACTAGTCTAGCTTCTACAAAAATAACAGTTTCATAGCTGTTTTCATTTGTCTCTCTAGGAGCGAGGTCTGCAACGAAAAAGCTGTTTGAATAATTTTAGCGATTTCCCATGTATTGTATGATAACAAAAAATAATGAAAAAATATTCCTATGCGTCAGGATTTTTCACGATTTGCTAAATTATTTTCGAATTTGCCCATTTTTCATAGTTTTTGTATTCAGCGCACCAAAAAACATAAAAAATGATTTTCAGATAAAGTTTTTGAGTCGAAATATTTTTAAGTATGCACTTTTCATTTTCTTGAAAAATTGGCATTTTTACTTAAATTTTCAAGAAAGGTGAAGACCTAAGATAAAACAGAGATCGATTTTAGATTCAGCGCATCAAAAAGCATAAGAAAAGATTTTGTGGAAAAATTTGAATAAAAAATATTTGTATAATGAGTCATTTTTTCAAAATTTTTAGGCATTTCCCAATAAAATTTAAAACCTCAATTGCCAAAAAACGTGACGTCCCAGGACAAAATAGAGATCATTTTCGGAATCAGCGCACCGAAAATCATAAAGATCCGCTAAAATAACCCAAACAGCTCGAAAAAAGTTTTTTTTGCAGGCTTGACAACAGTAATTTCTTCATAAATAAAAGAAAGTCTAGTTAAATTGGAAAATGTTTTAAAATCATGTTAAATATGAACACCACCACATGTTAGAAAGGTAAATGCATGGTTAGCAAGTTGTATTCTAATAACTAAAAGTTTTTCCAACCAATAAATAACGTTTGTGATGTAAATATGTATGCAGAAAGGTTTTTCCGGAAGTTATTTTGTAGAATTTTAATGAGAATATTATCTTGATGAAAAAATAAGATTAAAACTTAAAATTTATTAAAATCAAGATAATTTAATTATTAAAATTAATTTTAAAAAAATTTAAATTAAAAATTCAAATTTACGGCCGTATTCACTGGTAACCTGACCGGCGGTCAGGTCAGGAAACCATGGTTACAGCCTCTGATTGGTGGAAAAATAATTCAATATTTTCCTTCCACCAATCAGAGGCTGTAACCATGGTTTCCTGACCTGACCGCCGGTCAGGTTACCGGTGAATACGGCTGTTAGTGATTGAAATGATTTATTAATATAAACATATTTTAAGACTTCGAGTTTATATCACTTAGCATTTACTAAAAATTGTAATTTTTGACGAAAGTTAAAAATATATGTGAGGATATAAAACCTCAAATTTAATTATAAAAGAACAACTTCTCAAAGAGCCGTCTTTGGGTTCAACGCTGCTTCGAGTTCTTCACCCCACCAGACGGTTTTCTGGGAATTACTATTCTTAAAAAACATTCCTAGGCACGGGCACTAGGGTGTATCGAAAAAAAACTTTTATTTTATTTTGATGATGCATTAGTGCGGAAAAGTTGTCTAAGGTGGCAGAGAGTACCTGTGAATTTTTTTTCAGAATTTTCGGATAATATCTTGAGGTGCCACATTGGCCCTGAAGGTCCCCCATGTTAATCCTGGAACACGCAAGCCAAAAAGGCCGAAAAATGGTTTTTCGCCCCTCATTTCTACCCTAAACACACGACGAATGTCTTCACTCGAGTTATGGTACCTATATGATCAAGGACAGCGGTTCCCAAACCGTGCTCCGCGGAGCCCTTAGCATTTCCAGGGGCTCCGCGAAGAAATTTGAAATAAAATTCCAAACATTTTCTGAGAGAGTAACCCCAATAAAGTTCAGCAAAATCTTAATCCTACCTAAATGGTTCCTTCTCTACAGCAAAAACGCATTTCTGTAATAAATCAATTTCTGCTTTCCATGCCATGTGGCCAGTTCTTTCTAGTGCAAGAATAAACTCTCCGGGGGCCTGGTTTAAATTGTTTAACTCACTTGTGTTATCTGTACTAAGTTACGGTTCCCCTGTCTGGGCAGTCTCTTTTATCGATCAATTAGTAATGTTCGGCACTAGTTAACTAAAAGTAGTTGAAAAGTAGTTAACTACTAGTTGCAACTACTAGTTAACTAGTAGTTCAACTACTTTTGGTTTAGAGTAGTTGAACTAGTAGTTTAACTACTTTTTTCACCAACTACTAGTTCCAACTACTTTCTAAAAGTTCAACTACTTCAAAAATATTGAAAGATCAAAATTTTTAAAAATATGTTACATCATATAAATACAACTTAGAAAATTTTAAGACACCAAAAACCTGTATACCTATTAAAAATTGGCCAATCTTTAGCTATGATATTTTTGCTACAGGTAAGAAAAAGTAATCGAAAATTTGGGGGAAAATATCTTATGAAATTAAATAGACTAGTTAACTAGTAGTTAACTACTTTGGGAAATAATCAACTACTAGTTACAACTACTTCCAAGAAAAAGTAGTTAACTAGTAGTTACAACTACTTTTGCCCAGACTAGTTGGTAGTTGGTAGTTAACTACTTTTTGACCAGTAGTTGCCGAACACTATCAATTAGAACATATTCAAGATCTGTTTATTCGAAAATTATTTAATTTATCAAGATATACTCCGGGTTACATTTTAAGATTAGAACTTGGTCAACCTAACCTCTCAATAACAATAATTAAACTGCTAATTAAATTTTGGATCCGAATCCTCAAAATGCCTGAGCATAGGCTTACCGAAATTGCATACTTACAATATTATTACAACCAATCAGTTCCACTAAAATTTAATTGGGCATTAAATATCAAATCCATAATTGATAACTCGGGTTATTCTTTTGTTTGGCTTTCCCAAGATCCTGAAGTTGCTATGAAATATTTGCCAAAAATTCTCTTAAGCTATGTTAATCAATATGCCCAGATGGATATAATTAGTATGACTAACAGTTCACATAACCCTCACTATAAACATATAAAATTTAATCCTTTCATTGAAGATTATATTGTTTCAACAGTCGATTACTCAATTAAGAAAATTTTATTCCAACTAAGATTATATCACGAATCTATTTTTTTTCGAAGGAAAAATCATCCAGACCTGATTTGTAAGTACTGCAATCTTGAAAAATCTGAAACTTGGGACTTGGGAGAACGTATTTTTTGAATGCCCTACATATAATTTTACACATTAAGAAAACTTACTGCTCACGCAACCATAAACGCAATTAATTTGAAGCCAAAACTGAAAAATAAATAATTTTTTGCATAACATGGAATGATGAGGCATTTTTCTTTTCTTCATCCAAAAGAAAGCATGGAGCAGCAATCCGCTACCTGGCTATCTCATTTTTAAAGATAAATTAAATGTTAAAACAAAAACTAAAATTTTATTCAATTAATATTATTCGTTAAATTACCTTGATTACTTCTAATATTTATGTTTTTTTCTGATGGGAAGAAATGTATCCCTTCCCTTTCTTGTTGTTGAAGTTTCTTTCTAAATTGAACGTTAATAATTATTTTTTACTTCAAAATTCGTAGAAGTAATGAGATTTTTTACATGAGAAATTTCATTTCGGGTTAATTAATTTTTCCATGGCTTATATTTTTCAGACTCCTAATTAACTATTAATCAAAAACGTGGTTTGAAATTATGTTTAATATTGTTTTTTGATTGAGTTTAATAGTACATAGATATTGACAAGCTGATTAGCTTAATTTATTGTGCAAATATAAACAAAAGAAATATTAAAAAACACAATTAAAAATTTAACCAAATGGGACAGATTCCATAATCGAGGTTTTCGCCAAACTTGGCGAGATCGGATTTAAAAGCGTGGAGGAAATCCCGCCAACATTAAACATTGTTGCATACATTAAAATGGTCATAGCCAAAATTTGACGGAAACCTCGATTACGGAATATTACCCAACCAAATCATTAAGACTTAATGGAGTAAATGCCAATAATCAGAAGGCTAAACAGAAACTGGATAATTAAATTATATTTTCGCTAAATTTAGTAAAAATGAAAATATAGAAATAGTATTAAGACGAGAACAAATTAAGTGGAAATTTTTCACATCCAATATTATATAAAATGTGCAAAAAAATTGTTGATTAGGGCACACTTCTTACTTGATTAAAAAGGTGGCTATTTTTCTGTGGACCCTGACTTGAAGAGCGAAAGCTTATAAACAAACTCAAAAGGGTTTCTTATTTTTGATGGACACTCATTTAAATTATTATCTAAGATAATAAAAATATTTGAGTGCTAAAACCTTACTGGTGATACATTGACCTTTTTTTAGTTTAATGTTCCTTGACTGTTGTAGTAACAAAAACCTTATTCTCTCTTTCCGCCATTAGACATTAAGCATTAATATTATTAGTTCTCAAAAAGTTGGTAAGAGTCCATAAATGTAACAACAGTTGTTCTTTAAAAAAGTTTATCTACTATTTCTTAACAATTATGTCCTTCGTTGTTATACGTTTTTAAATGTTAGTCATTTTCTCTTGTCATTGGAAGTAAAAAAATATATTAGGTTCATTACTTGTAACAATATTTATACACTCAAATTCATCGCAACACAGATTCGCATTTTATGAAGAGGTATGCACTTAGTCATTCTCATCTCACATCACGCAAATTAGTTCATATGAGGTGTTTGCTATCAAAACGAGCTCATTCCATATTTTTCTGAAATCCACTTTTTTGCATATTTTGAAAGTTTAGAGGGTCCTTCGTAACCTGACGAAGGGATATAGCTCAAAGCCATCTCATTCCAACCCAAAATTAGATGAAAAGGTGAAAACTATGAAATTTCGGATCATTTGAAAATAAAAAGTTAAGTGGATGTCATTTATTTAAAACTCGTAAAGACACAAATATTAACTGGTAAACTGGAAAAAAAAACAATTTTACACAACTTAATTGAACAAAAAAAAGCATGAAAAATCGTGTTAAGGTAATGCACCTGGAATGAAAATGAAAAACTAATCAAATTCTAGGCAGTTATACCTACAATTAAAAATTTTAAAAATAAGTTAAGCTTTAGAACTGTGGACGTGAGAAGTTTTTTTGTCTCTCCTGTAAAATTTCCAAAAATGGAATGAGCTGTTTTTGGTAGCAAACACCTCATATGAGGAGCTGAGAGCCAGAGTGGACCAACCTCAGCAGCTGTTATTTCGAGAAAAACGCTTTACAAAATTGTAGTATTATATAAACTTTTTCTTTTGAGGTTAGTATTTAATATTTAGTTTTGATCTTCTCGTGATCAATCTCTCAGCTCCTCAATTGAAAGTCAGAATCAGAATGGACCAAGTGGCTTGATCCATTCTGGCATTGAATTTTTGTGCGATTTTAATTACTAGATCAAACGAAAAAGTGATGCCATCTTGTGGGAACTAAAAAAATGCATTGTTTTCTAACTTAAATCAATAATGTCTCTACATTCTACTGAAAAATTTAAAAAAAAAACGCTTTTTCATTTTTTGTGGGTTGGTCCACTCTGGCTCTCAGCTCCTCATTATATAAGTTTCGCAAATAGTTCTCCCTACTCTACCAACTCCCGATCTGTTTGCTCCTTTATTCAGACGAAAGGCCCAGAGTTCACCAAAACACAAACAACCCGAAAGAGGTGGAATCCCACATCTTCATTTCTGACTGCAATCAATATTTATCTCCGTCTTTTTAATTCGCCCTCCCCCTTTCGAATTCATTTTCGAATATTCCCCCAAACAAACGACAGCTGTTCCCTTCGTAGGCGAAATATTCGCTCTCTTTACGACTCCTGCTAATGTCCGTTAATTGCGGAATATTTCTCTCTGCAGTTAATTAAAACTCGGGCAGAAATATTCCTCGACTCATTAACTGAGATTCAGAGGGATTCCTCCTCAAAAAAGTCCCTGTTAGAATTCCCCGCTTTTAATTGTTGGGGAAAAGCATTGCTTCTCTTGGCTTTTGGCCTTGGCGAGGGATTTGATGGACTTTTGGCGAGGAACAAGAGCAGTTAGGCGGGAGTTGTTGAAAAGCCTGCGCCATTTTGGTTTTTAATGTTCTCGAAAATGATCGCGTTTTTGGATTTTATTTAGTGAGTGGTTTAAAAGTTTTCAATGTTTCTCCTCAAGCTTACGATAAAATCTCTTTGTTGTCATTTAATATTTTAGGTTGAAAACAAATTGTTACGTCGATAATAGGATGTGCGGTAAGGATATTTTAGGGAAAAGTTTTGTTGACTCAATTTCCCGCCAAAGAGGGATTTGACTTTAGAAATTCCCTTTGTATTAGGCTATAAAATTGAATCTTTGATAATTTTCAGAATAAAATTGATGATGGCCTCAAAAGTCTTATTCAATTTCCCCAGTGATTCATACAAGTTTCTCTAGTTTTTATGTCTGAATTGAGATTTTTTCGTCACCAATAATAGCTCTGAATGTCAGTTTACGATAACAGTAAGTATGGAGAAAAACATGATGTACTAAAATTAATATAAAAATAAAATAATTAAAATAAATAATTAAATATTTGCAAGGTTTTATTGAAGGAACACCTTTTTAAACCTTTTTATTTGCTTCGGTAGGCATTTCTTACTGAGATTCTTTTTATTATGGAACTTTTAATTTCTTTATTATACTTTCCAATAAATATTGTGATGAAATATTGAATTTAGGGGGTTTTGCTATTATTGCCATTATTATTCCTAAAAGTTCCTCAATACTTATTTTCAGCCTAAAGAACTATTAGTAAAAATTCTACAGATGTGATATAAGTTACGGCATAAAACCACCATTTTATTTTTTTTTCTGTAGACGACCTGTTTCTTTATTAAGGTAGTCTTAAACCAAATTTATGTGCCAATCCTGGCAGAAAAAGGACCCGAAATTTCATATAATAAGGAAGTTGCATGTGTCAGATTTTCAAAAACAAACAAGTGTTCCGTATGTTTTTTTGTATGGTAAAATGAAATATCTAGTCAGTTTTTCAAAAAAATGTACAGGTAATTAAATATTTTAATTTAAAAGTCGAGAAAAAACACGTGACTGAAAACTCCATTGCTTTACAACAATGTTTAGTATAAGATGACGTCCCATCCGAACTCTTGGCGTTTTCGCGCGCTTTTAAAAAGGGGATTTTTGTTAATTTTTTTAGCAATCAAAAAATTTCTCGATCGGCCTCAAATTTTGGGTAGTTGCTTATTTTTGCAAGAGGAATCGATTAAAAAAATTTAAAAAATCATGCAACTTCCTCATTCAAAACTAGACAAGCCTGGGAGAAAACGAAGCAACCCACTAAAATAAATAAAGACTCACCTCCCAGACTCCTCTTACCGCGTAACCTCGCTTTCATACTCCCCTCCCCATATGTCAGAACAATGATCAATTAGGTCCCACCTCCCACGGAATTAAAGCCCCACCGGGAGAGCAGAGGGAACGCGAGATTTTCCTCCACTTCTCCTAATTCATTAACAGAATCTGTCGCCTGGATAAAGAGAGACAAAAGCGAGGAGGGGAGGAAGGAAAAAAACTCTACGGAAGATTCATTTTTGATAGAAAAAGAGAACAGTGGAGGGATTAAGATGGCTTCTTCGTATTGCTGCCGTTCTGATCCCAATTATTATCTATGAAAATGATTGTAATATTGCTAGATGATATATATTATTTTTATTATATGTTTTCTATAACTCTTTATAAGATACCTACGTCATGCGGAAAAAGGACGATAATCAAATCAAAATAACATCTTTATTCATCAGAAAATTTTAAATTAAAAACTAATTGCCCTAACTTACACAATTAAAAGAAATCATTTGTATTTTTAAAGTAAATGTTTATAACTTCACTTGAAAAAAAGCTCTAGAATAGGAGTAATAATCAATTGCAATAAAAATATGCACTTCAAACTTTTTCCCATTCAGTACCCAATCCATGCTTTATTTTCTCACTATGTCTTCGGCTTTTAGAAGTATTCGGTTGTAAAATGTCGTATTGTTTTGAAATAAATTTGTTTGAATTGAAATGAAATGAAATTATTCTTCATACAACATATTTTTAAGGTATAAATGTATAGCAAATATATTCACCGAAAGAAAATAAATATTGTTTTAAATTACTTGGCCGATTACTAAAACTGAACTTATTTGTTCTCTATTATTTAAAGCAAGGTTCTTATAAATAGTGATTGTTTGTTAGATTTTCTATATTTTAATGATATTTTAATTGAATATGAATAACAAATAATCTCTCACAGATTTGAGTAAATCAATAAACTTTCTTCTCTATATTTTACTGAATTTTTAAGTTGGAGGAATATACCTAACTATATTCCGTTCATTTTGAATTGGCGCCTGAAGCAGGATCAAAAACGCATAATAACGCTCATCACACAACTTCAGGGACCGATTTTTTTACAGCATTTTAACTACTTCTGTTTCGGCTGCCTTGTCATTACACAAGAAAAATTTTTCGATGATAATTACAGTTAGTAGTAACTGCTTCTAATACATTACGTCTCAGGCGCCAATTCTAAATGAACAGAGTATAGCTTTATAAACAACATGCAGTAAAAAACACTTTTATAAGATAGAAAGTATTAAAAAAGTATTTATTGATCCACGCAAGATCATACTTTCCTCCACTAGTGATTGAAGCTGAAATCAGTTAAATTCTTTTTTAATGTAGGTAGAGGAGAGGAGGTAATATGGAATACCAAAGAGTTAACTTCTTTTTATTGTCGTTACAGTCGCTGAAAAACAAAAAAATTTTTAGTGAATTTCGAAAGTTTTTGGCAGAAAAGGTTCAAACATTTCAACCTACCAGTTATTATGAGATTTTAATATGTACACTAAAAGAGTAATATCTTATGCTGTAGTCGGTTTTTAGCCTTATCGATTTTTTATAAGTCAGTAAAATAGTTCCTAAACCAAGATGGTGTGTAGTGTGTAGGTAGGGTATTATGGAATACTATGTCCATTCTTATGTATGATCTGAAATTGACTTCATGCCATCAACTAAAGGACCAAAAAACAAAGATGCTGAATGTATCTCTTGTAACATAAAATCCTCCGAAGACCAACGAGAAGAAATTTGGATTCAGACCTAGATCATAGAAAGAAAATTATGTTTGTGACTTTTATAAATAGACTCAAATACAAAACTATTTGAACATTAATTTTTAAATATTGTTTTTATTTTTAAACTTAAGAACCCTTAAGTCTAATCAGTTTTTAACAACTAACACAGTTTTTAACAACTATTCCATATTACCCTCCATTTTTAACTTTTTTAAAAGTACCTTTTTTCATAACACTAAAATAAATAATGTTTTATTCCACCATTGACACTTCATTACCATTAGTATGTTCTTAAAATGATTTTGTGAATTTTTATTCAAAACCAATAGGTTTATTCTTAAGGATATAAATTGTATTCCATATTTCCCTCCTCTCCTCTATGTACCACCTCAATCTAAAAAGTTTTCTTTAAAAATAAGAGTTAAGGGCTGGGTTTTTTTTCAATACTTACCTTTATAAAACCATCTGTTTAACACAAATTATGAATAAGAGTTTATAAAGAAAAGAGTTTTAAGAAAAAAAAAATGTTGACAATTGCAGCCAAACACTACCGCAAACAAGATGTATTCAATCTGTGCAGAAAACGGTGGGTCAGGGGGAGAGAAATAAATGAATCGGGATTTTCCCGGTGTCATTTCCTGTTCGGCGCCGAGTGAAGTGGAGTTGTTTTTTTTACAACAACGGATGTTGGATTAGATTAGGCTTATTTGACATTTCCCGGCAAGGTTTATTTCACTTCAGCTAGATTTAATCTTGCCTTTCTAAACGGTCGTGGCTAGTTCATAGGGTCGGCAGTATATGGTGACGAATAAAAAATAATAAATTTCATGATCATGATCATGAATCATTAAAAATCATAAATTTGTATTTTTATGACTTTGGTAAAGGAATAAAAGTCTTCTTAGATCACATAAAAACGAAAATTTAAAACGTTAAAAACCTTTTATAACCGACCCTGTGAACTAGCCACAACCTTTCTAAACGCGTGAGGCCCAACCCTTTGGAGAAGATATCGTCGTGGAAGATGCAATACAGCACATCTAACATAGGAAAAAGACACAGTTTGATGTAGTTCTCGATTGTTTCAATTGGCAGTGAAATAAATAGCCAAATATGGTTTCGTATGGTTGCTGCTTAAATCGAGTCAAAACCAACACCAGCACATTTATTCATCACCAAAGTTAAGCACTTCCAGGTACGGGCAATACTTGGGAGGGTGACTACTTCGGAACTAGAGATGGAAAATTTCCGGAAATTTTGGGAAGGCGGAAAAAAACTGGAAAAAAACCGGTTTTTTTCCGGAAAAATTGGAAAAGTCGGAAAAATTGACCTTTTTACTTAGAAAAGAGCGGTTTTTGAATACATATTTTTTTAGAAGCTAAATAATCATTCGTAGTATAAAAAATTATTATTCATTATATATATATAAGTTATTAAATCATTAAAAATTAATTAAAAATAATTCTTCCGAAATAAAAATTTGCAGCATTTTACGAGTAATTTTAAAACTAAAAAAACTGCAGTTTTTATAACTATAAAATAATATACAGGGTGTCCCATAAATTATGGGTCACACTTCTAGGGGGGATAGAAGACACCTGGACGAGTCAGAATCACATAGGATTCGGGGGTCCCAGACCAAATCCCAGGGAGTTAAAAATGGAGCGACACCCCAAAAAAATTATTGAAAAATTCAATTTGTAGAAGAACTGCTATTGGTAGAAATATAATTATGGTCTCAAAAATTGGGGTTTAATATGATCTTTAAAATTATCTCAAAAGTCTTCTACTTAAAATTTTTTTTATTATGGGAAAAGTTAAAAAACCACAAAAAAATGTGAAAATTCTGCCCAAACCTCATTTTGTATATCGAAATCATCTCTTTTGATTTTAAAATCTGAAAGATCATAATTGTAAACCCTTAAGTCCAAAGTTTCATGCAAAAACCATCAATATTAAACGCTTGAGATCCTGTTAAAGTTCGTTTTTTGCGTGCGCGAACTGGTTTCCTATAGCCGTTTCCAAAACGACAGTCTGCGGACGAAAAAAACGGACTTATACCGTGCTTTAACAGGATCTCAAGCATTGAATATTGATGGTTTTTACGTGACACTTTGGACTTAAGGGTTTACAACTATGATCTTTCAGATTATAAAATCAAAAGAAAGGATTTCGAAATATAAAATAAGGTTTGGGCAGAATTTTCACATTTTTTTGTGGTTTTTTAACTTTTTTCATAATAAAAAATTTTTAAGGTGAAGACTTTTGAGATAATTTTAAAGATCATATTAAACCACAATTTTTGAGACCATAGTTAAATTTCTACCAATAGCAGTTCTTCTACAAATTGAATTTTTCAATAATTTTTTTGGGGTGTCGCTCCATTTTTAACTCCCTGGGATTTGGTCTGGGACCCCCGAATCCTATGTGATTCTGACTCGTCTAGGTGTCTTCTATCCCCCCTAGAAGTGTGACCCACTATTTATGGGACACCCTGTATATGCAATATAAATATAAAGCATGTGATTGTAATAAATAACATTAATGTAATATTTATCTATTAAACATAAAGTACTTTTGATGAATTATTGTATACATGATCCAATAACAAATAACAGATGTTTGCTATAATATCTAACATCAATATACATAATTGATCCTAACCTTTTGCGCATAATCATTGCAATCATGTTTTTTTTAGAAAGGTTGAGAAATTTTAATTACATTCTGCCAATTTAAAAAAAATGTTGAAGTCATTACATAAAAAAATTGTTCATTGTTTTGTTTAAATATTTTTGTAACTTATTTTTTTTATTTAATTTTCATGATATTAATGTGTTCATTGTTCAATAAAGACTCGTACACCATAAATATTTTTTTAAGCAACCCCTTTAAAAAACCTCCAATAATCCCAAACTTAGAAATTCTGATCTAAATTTTTTTTTAAATTCAGATTAAGCCGAGAAACTTGAAGTATTAGTAAGTCATTTCATATGCTTATGATTGTTAGACAATCTGATTTAATGGTTAAAATATATTTTAAGTGCTGCATTTTATAATTAATATATAAGAATACCAAATTTAAATTTCTTCTAATCCTAATTGGTATTATTGATATTAATTTGCATTGCATAATTATTTTTGTTTTTTGAGAGTAAAATAAATAACACTTGGAGGTTAAAATAATTTATCTTGCAGCTTACTTTTCCGAATTTGTGTTTTCATGTGAAATATTGAGTATAAAAAATATCACATGAGAAAACATTAGAATGTGAATGTAGAAAATTTTTAAATGCATAAAAACTTAAAAGTTTTCAATTTTTCCCGAGTGGAATCCAACTTTTTTGGGAAAAAAATGCTTATTATATGGTTAAAACTTAATTCTTAAGTACTTTATTGTATAAGATTATCATCTTAATAATCTTTTAATTAATATTGGTTATAAAATATATAAAAATCGGTTATAAAATTTATTCTAAATAAAGTATTTTAAATTAACATCTTCAATTTTTCCGGAAAGAAATAAACCCTTCGGAAAAAAACTGGAAAAAAACCGGTTTTTTTCCCAAAGTTTCCGGTTTTTTTCCGGCCATTCCCATCTCTATTCGGAACATCGCTTGCTAATAGAATTTCTTATTCTCTTGCCCACATTGAGCATTTTTCTGCTTTTCAGAAAAGAATATCCATCATTTCTATTAATTTTGTCTCAAATCATAGATATAAAAAATACACATTATTAATATTTTTTTGTAAATAGGCACTTTTTCTGTTATTATCAGAATTAATCGTTTGATAACTTTATTTTCAATGCAATTCTTATGGGAAATTTTTTTTTCTTGCCTCTTATCGGTGTGTATAAACCAAAAAAATCCAAAGGGATATAAAAAATTACAAAACTGTATACATTTTAATCACAATAAGTTTGTAGCAGGTAGGTACCACGACATAAAATAAAGCATGCTTTATTTGCATTATTCGGAAACTTTACAAAGCTAATTAAAAGAAAAATGGGTACATGTAATAAAAAAGTAACACATAATCGAAGAGCCAGTAATATATTTTTTTTAATTAGTTTAATAATATTCGGAGGAATAGTCAAAACAAAATCACACTCAAAATAAACCAATATCTTTCACGATTCATATCTTTCACGTTCTCAAACGGTTTGATCGAGATTGATTCTCTAAATAAATACTATGACAGATCATGAAAGATCGGCAACTTTTTTCTGACCAATGTGAAATTGTGTCAAATCACGGCTTACTAGAGCTATAAAGATATTTTAAAAATGCTATTAATACTCTAAGGTACGAAGCCTGATCAAGTAATCAAATATCTAAGCATCAATTTCTGAAAAAATTTTGGTTTACAAAAAAAGCACAGCCATATTAAAACTGCCAAACGAAGTCGCGAAAATTGTTTGGCGAGAAAGAGGATTGGAATACTGAAGGTGCTTCAAATGTTAGATGTGGTGTATTGCATCTTCCACGACAATATACCAAAGACGAGTGTGAAGAAGTTTTAAGACATTTAAAAACTTGCTTTTAAAGCCTATGAGTTAGCTCTATAGGGCAGAGTTTCTCAAACTGTGGGTCGCGAGAAGATTTTTAATTTTTCTGAATATGAAGTATCTTTTTATAATTTTTACAAACGTGTTTTTGACTTTTGAATTATCAAACTAATATTTGAACTTTTTAAATTTATCTAGGGTCAACCGCCCAGTGAATGAACACTTAGCATTTGGGTTTGTGATTTTCCCACTTCAAAAATTATTTTCATGGCTTTTTCTCGGTCGATTTTTAAAAACAAGGTATGTTTCCATACTGGCTTTTTCATGGCAATGTGATCGAAGTGTTTTCAGATCTCAAACATCAATAGTTTTGAGGGAATCTTAATTTGAGTGAAAAAAGGGGCGATAGACCCAGTAAGTGAACAAAGTTTGCCCTAAATGTGAACAGTGTCTTCCAGTGAATGAACACTGAATAAAAAAAAGTAAAAAAAATATTTTTTAAAAAACGCTTTTATTGAAGTGTTCTAAAAGGTCAAAAATAATTAATTCGGTTTGACAAATAATTTATTGGGAAGTAGAAAATAACTTTTTGGTAAATAAATAATAACTGATTTTCTAATCACTAAAAATAAAAGCGTGGGCGCTAGTAATTCTTTATTCACTATTTATTCTAACTTGTTTATTCTATGTTCTATGTAAAATTATACATAAATACCAACGTAATGGCCTAGTGCAGGGGTTCTCAAACTTTTTATGTCACGGAGCCCTTTTCAAGAGACAAATTCTTCGCGGAGCCCTTTTCAAGAGACAAATTTTTAAAGTACAAAAAGCAAATTACACATATAACCCATTGCTTCTAGAAATAAAAGGATAAAGGCAGTAGTGTGTATAGAATTTTATTTCGGGAGGGGTCTAAAATTATTCCTCAGCCCCTCCCATGCAAATTTATCAGTTTAACGCAGCTTTTAAAAACATTTTTAGGTATAATTTGCATCTAAGATAATTTATTTGTAAGAAAAATTGTGACGAATTAAGATCCAAGTACAATAGAAAGGTCTGGGGTCCTTCCTCCCCAGAAGATTTTGTGAAGTGTGATACTTAAAGTGAGTTTTTTTAACTAGTTTTAGGTACATCATTGTCCAAATTTTGGACATTCATTTTTAGGTAGGATTTTAATTTTAACGAACTTATTATAAAAATTGACAATAATAAAGTTTCAAGTACAATAGGGGGTTTTGGGGGTCTTCCCCCAGAAGAATTTCGGAAATTTTACCCTAAATAAAATGGTTTTAACTTGTTTTGTTATACGATACGTAGTCCGAATTTACGGGGGGGAGGCAGGGCCCCCTCGCCCCTCCTATATACACCCCGGGATGTATGGAATATTTTGTTAACCAATTATATTTTATCATTGGATGCAATGTAAATCTTTGTTTTAAATTTCTGAATATTAAAGCTATCACTTTTTAATCATTATGCCCAAGATGCATGATCAAAGGATTTATACAGAAATCTGTACATCTGTAAATTTTGTTTTCCTAAAAGTTACTTCATTTTTGAAATCCAGAGCTGTTTTGGGGGGGCTGCTAGACCATACCTCAGAGGTACATATCGAAATTTATTTACACAGGAGCCCAAAATCATTCCTTATCCCCTCTCATGCCATAGGATCAATGTAGCTTTTTATACATTTTTGGTAGAATTTGCATCTTAATATAAGAAACGTTTTGAGGAATTAAGTTCTAAATGCTATAAAGGGGGGGGGTTGGAAATTTTACTCTACTACAAACAGGTTTTCACTTAGTTTTGGTACGGTACATCTTCTCCGAATTTTGGACATACATTTTTAAGCAGGATTATGATTTTGCTGAACTTAATAAAAAAAGGTGCTGAGTAATAACTTTGCGAGGTGGGGAAGTGGGGTTCCTCAGTGTGCTACTATTCGGCTCGGGGCCGTTTCAGTGGCAGAAATAAATGAAAGTAAATAAAACTTTCATAATTCTTCTAAAAATTAGAGAAAAAAAAATTGGTTCCGAAACGGGCCGGTGCCCAAACGGCCAGCACCGAATCGTCCCATCCCGGGAGTTCCTCCCCCAGAAAAGTTTTGGAAATTTGACCCTAAAAACAGGGTTTTAACTTGTTTTGGTAAACCGAAAAAGACCTGAAAAAGACAAAAACCAGAAAAAAAACTGTAATCATTAGAGCTCACGTCATTGGAGGCTCCACACCAAATCCACTTAAATTTAAGGGTGATTTTAGAGCTCTAAAAACTTGGGTAGGAAGGAGCAAAAGTAAGTTCTTAACAAGAAACACCTAGCAGTAAGTTATTTATATATAAATTTCAGAGCAACGCAAATTAGAAATTATCATCGTATTTATTTCAAATTTCTTCGCGGAGCCCCTGGAAATGCTTGGCGGAGCCCTAGGGGCTCCGCGGAGCACAGTTTGAGAACCGCTGGCCTAGTGGTTAGAGCATCTGACTGCAAAGCCGTACGTCTGGGGTTCGAACCCTCGTTCGGCATAGTTGTTAGTGATTCTAAACTTGAATTTACATATACGGGTCCATACCTTCAGGTGAATTTGTACAAATTTAAAAAAAATTAAATTTAAAAAAATATATAAATTACTAGCGCCCACGCTTTTATTTTTAGTGATTATAAAATCAGTTATTATTTACTTACCAAAAAGTTATTTCTACTTCCCAATAAGTTATTTGTCAAACCGAATTAATTATTTTTGACCTTTTAGAACACTTCAATAAAAGCGTTTTTTAAAAAATATTTTTTTTTACTTTTTTTATTTTCTACTTTTTAGTTATGGTATTTTTTTAACAAAAACTCGCAAGAAAAAATGTATTTATTTCAACCATATTTAATCTGATGTTAGAATGCAATTTTAGTTTTCTACAATATGATGGTGAAATATATGATGGTGAACGCCACTCGCCGATAAAATCCATCCATGTCAAAAAGATTCAAAAGAAAAAGCATCCCATTCAGGCTTTTCAGTAGTCCATAAATTATAAAAGTAGCATATTTTTCTCCTCTCGGGATGGGCACCAATTTTCGGCGATTTCTCGCTCTTCTAGTGATTTCTCGCCCTTCTGGCGATTTCTTTCTCGCGGTTAGTATTATCTTAAATCGCTAATTATCTTAATTGTTAATTGGAAGGTAAGAAATCACGTTTTGAAGATTAATTATTGTAGTGATATACCTAATATATTATCTTACAGGTTTTGGGAGCCATTGGCTTCACGGAAGTGTCTCAAATTTGAATTAAAAGGATAACTAAAAACACTCGTTAATTACCTTAATTACGGAGGTTTTGACTAGTTGATTATTGAATATTGCATTGTCATCGAGTTTACACCATGGTGCAAAGTTTCAGAACTTTATATCGTTTGGAAGTGCCTGAAATTTTATGTACAAGATCTTGCAAAAAAAAAAGTGATTAATCGTCTATAAATATTGTAATTATACTGGGCAATTCTCGTTTTGACTTTTGAATATGATGAAGTTATGCCTTATACAACATTGTGCAGGGTTTAGGGAGATAGCCCCTTGGGAAAGGTCTCAAAATCTGGTTTTTCTGTTAATTAAAAATACTCGTTAATTAACTTAATCCTTGGGTTGTTTGACTAGAGAATGGTTGGATATTGGAGTGCAATGAGAATTTCACCTATGTGCAAAGTTTCGGGGCCCTAACATATTGGGAAGTGCCCGAAAATCGAGTTTTAAAATTCCTCCCGTAAAACGCCACCAAAAGCAAGTAGAATAAAAGCGTTTAAAAATACTATGTTTTTTTTTCAATTGATCAGCCTGCGTTACATAAAATAGAAAATGTCTTACTAAGAACTCTAAAATTTCTTCAATGAATACAAATACACACAAAAAAGGTACTTAAGGATTAGGCGGGCCCAAATCTTGCCAGACATGGATTGCACGTTATACTAATGCCAGCTTAACAAAACTGCTTAATATTGAAACAAAAAAGTACAGGGCGTATCATTATCAATGGGACAAACTTCTCGGGGAGGGAGGGTATATCATAAGGATTCAGAATTACCTAGGAACACATGGTCCCAGATGTTACCTTAAGGGGCTAGGGGTATTTTGAAACTACCCACGGGAAACACCCTTACTTTCTCAAGTAAGGCGGGATCGTGTCGATCATGAAGGAGGATTGACACGATCCAAATACTTTCATTTCAGTATACCATCTGTGATCGCATAAGTTCTGGTGTAATCATGAAAACAATTGGTGGTTTTGTTAGGTTGTCGTTTGGGACCATGGGTTCCTATGCAATTCGGAACCCTTATGATGTACCCTACCTCCCCTAGAAGTTTTTCCCATTCATAATGATACACCCTGTATAAACCTAGACTTTTAAATCAAAAACTTATTCTATGGAAAGACAATACTGATCTTTATTATAACCTAGTCCTAGTTTAACCCTTTCGCACCAGTTGTCGGGACACATGCTTTCCTAGGCTGATAAATTTTGAAATTACGGATGAGGCAACATTATGTCCCAGTGGGTGAAAAACTTCAAGAAACAGAAAATGTCAAAATTGTGTCTCCAAACGCATCAAGATCCAATGGATATCACATCTCAGTTATCCCCCAGGAGCTTAAACAAGCGCCAAATATGCACTTAGGGTAGTGGTACCAGTTACTGGCAGTTTAAGAGCAATACTATTAATTAATTAGCTATAGCTACTTTATAAAACTATCCTGGAAGAAACTTTCTGTTTTGAAAAATAATAGAAGTTTCAATATTTATTTAGGGTACAATTCGTTTGAATAGGTAAACATTTTCTATTTTTAAAATAATTTTTAAGTTGGCATGGTAGCTACCAGTAACTGACATAACGGGAAAATTTTGAGGACCAATAACTGACATGTCCTGTATCAATAAATGGCGCATTGAAATACCTTTAATAAATAAGATTTTAGTTATTAATTAGCATAAATGTAATAAAAAATAGCTTATGAGGCAAATAAAACAAAATGTTAAACTTAAAAATCCAATAATGAGAACTTTTCAGAACATTCTTTTTGATAAAGTCTATTTCGCTGTTTTGCTTTGTCAAACTTTAATATCTATTGTATCGAAATATTTTTGATTAGATTTTGACAATGATATTCACAGTTGAAAAACATATGCATAAAAATATACAATAGAACCAAACAAATATAGAATTCTAATAACTAAGATCTTATTAATTTAGTTTAATAATATATTTATTCAAACGGTTTACCTTCAATAATGATTCATTGAACTGCAGTCTATTTAGCTTGCTTTTTGTTTTGATTCGGAAATATTTTTTTTAATCGTCTGTCATTGAATTAAAATCTCTGTAGTTTTATTAGCATTTTTTTAAAAATTTGGTGATTATATTTGCACGTATTATTATTATTTCAGCAGTAAATGACACCGATTTGTTTAAATTAGACACAGACGAAAAATATATTTCCTTAATTTTTTTCAGCATTAAGTTGACATCTGAAAATTTTTTACACTAAATGCGAATTCTCAATTTATTACACTTAAAAACCTTAAGTGGAAAATTAATACTGCATAAAGGTAAAGATAAATGTCTAAAATATTAAGAGAGACCACCATTTATTTCAGGCTCACAATAATAATCATACTATTTTTTTTTATTAATAAAATTCTTCAACTCCTCATGCTCCACATGGTATAACATGAGGCTTACAGATGTAAGTAGCTAAGTACAAATTACAATTTAAAATAACAGAACAAATTTAAAAGCCTAAACTATAAACAAAATTCCGCAGAGCGTTTACATTTTCAGAACACTTTACAAACAATGACAAAGCAGGTGGCCAAGCCCAAGAATACCCCAAATACATCAACTCTTTCTTCAACTTTTCTCTTTGTTCAGAATATAACTACAATAAAATATAATATGTTCCACTGTTTCAATATCCTGACCACAGGAACAAAGATTACTACTTACTAAATTAAACCTGAATAAATAGCTATTGAAATTGCCATGACCTGTGAAAATTAAGAATTAAATCTTTGTTCATTTACTGGTAAACCTTAGTTTACTCTTTCCAAGTATGTGAACACTTGCACTTTCTAATCAATATACCCCGTTCATTTACTGGAACGATACAATTTTGATCATAGCGCATTTTATATAGTTTAGCTTACATCCTTATGAATAAATTAAAACCAGCATTATGAGGTTTTACGAAAAATGCATTTTTCCCAGTGAATGAACACCTGTTCATTTTCTGGGAAATCTCAGTTTGCACTCCCAGTAAGTGAACACCCCCTTATCTATCGCAATTTTAAAAGTACAGCTTTCTGAATTATGGCATATCAAAGAATAAGTCTTAAACAGTTGATAAAAAACAACAACGATCATAATAAACGCAATTATAAGGTAGAAAAATATGAATGAATCAAGTCAAATCTTAACTTACCGGAGACTTTTTCATGAGCCTGAAGCTCGAGTGACAATAAATAAATTTTCACAGTCTGAAATCGGAATTTATGGTTAAATCAACGATTGCCTGTCCTCTAGGAGGTCTTCCTGCAACTACTAAAATTCAGTGATAGTCTATAGCAACGATGGGCAACCTACGGCCCGCGGGCCGGATCCGGCCCGCCTCGTCATTTGGTCCGGCCCGCGGAACATTTTAAAAATTGTACTAAAAAATCACTCTGTTTTCGTTAACAAGAGCGAAAGAGGGGATACAGAAGTTTCCCCTGAAAGGAACTCAATTTTAGCAGTTAAAACGTGCTGTACAACTATATTTTGTTCTTGGGAGGTGTCTATAAGCGTGGGAGAGTTGTTACTTCCCGACGGACGATCGCCGACGGTTGATTTTCCGATTTTAAAAACGTAGATAGCTTGTTCAACCTTTTCCCATCTCCCTTGAAAAGTAACGTCGATGAAGCTCCGATACACCTGCAAATGGAGTTGATAGAGCTTCAGGAAGACTGGCATTTAAAATCAAAATTTGAAGACGTAAAGCCCAGTGATTTCATGGAAGTACATGTAAATGTGAACAGTTCTTTTCCAGAATGAAAATTAATAAATCGAAGTATCGAACCAGGCTTACGGAGGAAAATCTGGACAAAACTCTGCGCCTGTGTAAGTGAGATCCCAATGTTGACAATCTTGTAACTCAGGTTCAAACTAAAGTACTCCAGATTTTTCTAGATTTTCCAGTCCAGATTTTTGAAACTTTAACATTAAATTTTTGTATGTAATCTAGATAATATTATTCTAGTCCAGATTAATTTTTAACTTTAGTACTAAACTTCATGGGGCTGTGGGGAGCCTAAGTGGTTAAGGCATCGGCTTCGGGATCGGAGGGTCCCGGGTTCGATTCCCGACACCGCTAAAGACCCACTGAGTATATGCGGAGTACGTGCTCGTTAAATCTGTGGGTCCGAAAGTGTCCGTCATGGCGCAGTTTACCATGGGTCCAGGTGTCTGGAGACTATTTCCCTCCCCTTCAGATACATGGCAAAATTGTGGAGGTGGCGATAGATAGTGGCAGCATCTATCATCTCATGAGGTAGAAGTCGGACTCCTGCCATTTATGGGCCTCAGTTTCTCAGGAGCCGCACCCCCTTTGCCTTGAATCCTTGTGGAGCTTGGGTAGTACCAAGTGGCACACGACAACAACAACAGTACTAAACTTCATAAATATATACACAACTAAACGACTAATTTTTTACTTAACAAATATTACCTATTATCTACTCTATGGCCCTCCACGTCATTATAATCTTGGAGTCCGGCCCGCGGACTCGAAAAGGTTGCCCATACCTGGTCTATAGCGAGTTCAAATATCTTAATATTTGAGATAACACGACCATGTGTTCATTCACTGGGCAACCCACCCTATATTATTTTATTTTTTATGGGATTACCATATAGAAGAATAAAAATTTAAGGAAAAGTACACTACTTGGTATCGAACGGAAAAGGCAATTAATGTAAATACGTACTATGTGTGTCACTTTAATATGCCGATAATGCAAATCTAGTCGGTTATTCAAATAATATTTGAAAAAAATATTGAGTGTTTCTCCCCATCCACACCAGGGGAAGAAATGCAAATTTTAAGAATTTTCTTAGGAAATGATACAACTGCAATTTATCCCATACTGCTAAAAAACAAGTTAAAACCATGTTTTTAAGGGTCAAATTTTAAAATTTCTCTGGGGGAGGACCCCCCAGACCCCTTTTTTATTGTAGGGATCATTGTTAGCCCACAATTAAACTATTTCATACGCTCAAATTCAAATATTTACCTTCAATTTTCTAAAAAGTTCATTTGTCTTCTAATACGTGCATGTAAATACGTGCTTATAAATATGTAAATACGTGCTTCTAATACGTGCTTATTGTTGTAACTAAATAGTTGGTGAACACCCCCAGTCAGAGAAGTTAAATTCTTTGGGGGGGGCATGAGATAATCATCTCATTTCAGTTAATTATAATTAACTGAAGTCGGTGGGTCGCGTTAGATTTTGTTTCTCAAAAGTGGGTCGCGATGTTAAAAAGTTTGAGAACCCCTGCTATAGATAGGGTGTTTAAGGAGTCTACCCAAACACTGCACAGAAACATTCCATACGTGGACAAAATTCGCCCAAAGAACTATACCTGGGCCATTCATGGATATTTTAAAATTTCATCTCAGAAAGTTTTTAAAAAATATTAGTTACCAAAGAAATAATACTTATTTCTTCATTTCATTAGTTGATTAGTAATAAAAAACTCTACCTTTTAAAGTAATCATTTTTTTAAAGTTTTATCAGATAATTTTTAATTTAACTTTAAATTTAACAAATTCATTTTTAAAAGTTTCATCTAGTAATCTGCATTTTCTATTAAATGGATCATTACAATAATTTTTACATGCAATAATTTTTTTAAACACCTAAAAGATTTTGTCACAATATATATTTCAGTTAAGCAACAAATCATCGACCTCAACAGCAATAACTTGTACTGCAATGGATTCTTTGATTAAATTTCTGAAAATATCTCTCATAAGTTTCAACCACTACTAAATTACTATCTTTTAATTTTTAAACCCTGTATCATGATGTCAGACCCATGTTTTGAGAACGAGTATTTAATCAGAAATATCAATAAATGCAATTATCCAATGCAGTAAATAAATTCATGGATGTTTGGTTTGTAAAATCCAAGGAGCGTTTATTTCTTTAAAAACATCCTAAATGTAATTATCGAATCTTCTGAAATTGAAGGCGCGCTGCGTTTCGTATCAAACATGCTTAAAATATTTTGATTTGTAAAAAAAATAAATCCGAAATGAAATGGCAAGAAGCAATTTGCGGTTTAATGAACTGCAGTAATGTTTATCAAGTGGAAACCAAAAGATGTGTTTTTATTTATCGTGTTTCTGGTTATTTCAAGGTATTCCGAATATTTATAATTAATCGGTTTAAAAATATATTCACCTCATTAAGATTGTTAATTAGTTTGCCAGAGTAAAATACCAGAGGCAGTGGAAAGATTTAATTCTTGAAGTTGCGACTTTGATCTTTAAATCTGTTAGTACTTCAGTGGGGAACCCTGGAGTTATATTAGACTTTAATAATTGCTAAATATTTCTTTTGATTGAATAAAATAGTCTGAAAAGTCTATTTATTCATTTCAATTTGTGTAATTCTATTACTTTCAGATTTCTTATAGATTTTCGAAGAATGTTTACTTATTTTATTTTTTATAGCACTGAAGTTTAATTATACATCAATGGAGACCGTAAAACCGTTTGCTGTATTTGTATATCTACCTCAATATGCTTATTCTTTGCTTTTAAAATGTCCAATATAATATTTAAATAATTGAATTAATAGAACAATCAATAGTTTTATTATTAAAGTTCCTAAACAAGGTTAGACAACTAATAAACAAGGACTTTCTTATTATTAATCTTAATTTTTTAACCCACTAAGCGCCAAAGCTCCACTTTGGGAACATTTTTAAAAGATTTTTTTCACCACAAGTAAATTAAGATACATGCTTATTATTATTTTTCACTAAGTTGACTTTATTTCAAAACTCAATTTTAATGGAATTTGAAACTAATGCAAAGAAAAAAATCTAGTTCAAATAAATTCCTTTTAAAGGACACTTCTTTACGTTGTTGTTGCCCTGAAGTGTTATTTAGACCGTTTTTAATTTCTAATCACGGCATCAAGTTCGATTTCCTTAAATTCTATGATTAAAGTGATCAAAAATTCATTTAAGAGATTATGACTTTTATGGCAAAATGCGCATTTTAGGTGCGCTTAGGGGAAAGTTTTCCAGGTAACCAATTAAATTTTGGGGGTAAAATAGATTAACTTAGATCAAAGATAATCAAACCCTTAATTCAATCTGATGATCTCTTAATAAGAGATTCGACTCGTGGTAAACCGAATTAATTTTTAATAAGTTTAATCTACCAAATGTTTACTTTTTGGTTATTTTGTACAGTTCTGTTATAAAGATTTTCCAAAGAACTGCTTCAATGTACCTTAACAATGCAATGCACGCAATGTCGTAAACCGATATTGGTGTAACAGCGTTAATTTGTTCATTTCATATATTGTGTTCATTTGTTATATTGTGCTTTTGGGCATGATTGTAACTAGTTTTTAATTCTATTGCAAAAACCGTTAACATTTAACAGGACGATTTCAATACGAACTGTTGTGTTAGATTTTGCCATTTTAATATTATAGCTTGTTTTAGTATTTTTTAATGTTACACTTTTACGGGTACGACTTGAATTGTAAATGCTTTTCAGGGTGACACGCCTTTAAAACCTATTCACACTTAAAATCAATAGTTCTGATTTTACAGCATTTAAACTTAATAAGTAATTAACACCTCGTAGTTTAAAAAAAAGACTTCAACCCTAATTTTTGTTTTACAAATCTCAAAAATTTACCATTATTATTATGGATATAATTCAAAATAAGGTGAAAAAATAAATATTTTAAATAAAAAATATTACAGTGTGTTTGAGACACATAAAAAGGTAAGTTTTCACCAAATTTCGTGAAAAATTTTTTTTGTAAAAGATAAAAATAAAAAACCAAAAACTTGGGCTATTTGAATTTTTCACAAACTTTGAGGTTATGTGAAAAAAAAGTGTAAATACAAATGTTGTAGATCTTTTTATTACCTACAACTTTTCCATTTAAAGTTTTTCAATAGGGCTTTTAGTTTTGCCGGAAATCGAGATAAACTGTTTTTTACCCTTAAAACCCCTTTTTACCCCCTTCCACTTCCCGACCTCAGATCACCCGTAAATTATTATTCCTTTCATTTTTGTAAAATTATCTTCCTTTTCCAATGGATTTCATCCTACTATTATTTTTTTTTACTTTTTACCATTTTCAAAGGCTTCAGCCCTGGTCTATATGGCGAGTTGAGTGCAAACTCCCCTCTCGCTCAAATGCTGTAGAATTTTTCCTTGCACCAAATAAACCACTCGTTGAGTCATTCTGAACAATGATTCTGTTTATTCTGTTCTGAACTTTCAATAATTGTCTTGTAAATAAAGAAAAAATAAATTCTTTTTCTTTCAATTCTATTAATTCTATTATTCTATTAATTCTATCAATTCTTTTAAATTCTATTTCTTTCAATAAAGAAAAAACTTCAACACTAATTTTTGTACAAGACTTAAAATCTCAAAACTTTACCTGTAACTAATTTTTCAAACATTCACTATGGGGTTGACAGCAGTATTTACAAACTAAACATAAAATATCTCCCTAATTAATTATTTCCGAATTGATCTTCGAAAAACGAAACTGATACAAAGCATCACTTCCGAAAGATATGGGAATGAAATCTGTTCGCAATAAGATAATTAAGATAATAACATATCTTTTTTTTTTCGAAGGAGTCTTAAACCTTTGGATCTTACTGTGTCAGATAGTAGTATCTGTAGATAGATAAACCGTTATCTTGGCACTCCTTTATTCTTTATTTCTAAATCCACTTTAGCAGTTTAAGTTTCAATTGCAAGACTACATATTTTTGAACGCTCGCTGGTTGGTAAGGAAGAAATCAGGAATGGGAGACGAAGGCTATTACGTTTTGGAGTGGAGTATCGAGAACTTCAGCTGCTGGAACAGTGAAATTCACGGCAAAGGGATTAGAAGTACAATTTCTCTCACTAAACTCTTTGCCCTCGAACTGTATCCGAAAGATCTCGATGGCCTCGGAAAACATCTAATGATGCGCTTCTATTATCAAACTATGCGTAGATTTTCTGGCGATCTTTCTTACATTGGTTCGGATGGTTCACTCCTCTGCACGCAACAGGTGGATATGGATTTGTATGGCTCCTACCAGGAACTTCCTCTTGGACCGATATTCGAAAAAGTGGTCGCCCAAATAATAGAAAACAGGGATCTTCACTCGGACATGCTTATTGTGAGATTCCGGGATAAGAGTCATCCGAATTGCGTGGAATACATGCGTACCAAGATAGATGCATTAAATGCGTCTTTCAATATATCCCCTAAAATTGTGGAAGTTTTTAAGGGTTTACGTAACAATATGAGATTCACATACCCTCTCGACGAGGGAGCGATGGGACTGTTCAGGTTAACTGCTTCAAAAGATCACAGTGACGATTCGAAAATAATGCTTAATTTAGAACTAATTTCTTTTAAGAAAAATGTTTTTGTCCTCACACGCATGACTGTTCTAAACGATGAAGATGATGTGGTGAGAACTGAAGAGGATGAACATATGTTTCGAAGTAAGGAAGAATGGACTCTGTCGCATTCACTGACAAGAGAAGAAGTGACGAAAGAAGGGTTTTCTTCCATATTATTCATGAAAATCATTCCCGGTTACAAGTATAAGCATTCAGTTGGTTCATTTTATCAAATCCCATTTTACATGCAGACAGTTTCGCCAACTCCATCTAACAGATTTGGATTCCCAGGCACAAGTGTCTCTAAAGAAGGCTTTTCAAAAAGACCGACTGTTGACGCTCCAATCAAGTCAGATGAATCAGTAACCGAGCTCATAAAAGATTTCACGTGCCTATACCAGGACCAGGATTTCTCTGACATTACCCTCAAGTGTGGGGATGTTTCGTTTCCGGTCCACAGGGTCATCTTAAGCGCCCGGTCCCCCGTCTTCAAGTCCATGCTCTCTACAGACATGAAGGAGGCAGCGTCCGGCAAAGTGGACATCGGGGACCTGGACCCCTCTACGCTCGCCCGCTTCTTGGCCTTTCTCTACACAGGGGCCGTGGAAGACCTGCAAGGGGAGAGCGCTCTCAAGCTCTACTACGCGGCGGACAAGTACCAAGTGCCCACCCTCCAGAGGAAATGCGCCGAGTTCTTCAGTGCAAACGTTTCTGTTTCGAACGTGTGTGACGTTCTGTCCCTTGCGGAAAAACACCGGGACGACCCATTGTCCTCGGTGGCCCGCGAGTTCATCTTGGAGAATTTCAATGACGTCATGAGATCAAAAGAGTGGAAATGTTTCATGGAAAATGAACCTCTGTTGGCTGTGAAAACTGTGACGCATTTTGCAGATCAAAATTATGTTACAAGAAACAAGACCACGTAAGCTTTTTTTTCTGTTTTTAAATGTTGATTAATTGAATTTAAATTAATTGTTAAAATTTGAATTTTATATGTTGTATGTATGTAATGAAAAATTAATTATTTTTTTTAACTGCCGAAGTGTAAACTTTAATAAATTTCAAATTTTTTTTATGTTTTGTATGGTGTAATAAGTATTAGGAATAAAAATCCCTTAGCATCTCTAAACTTTTTTTCATTTGTAAAATCACAATGCAAGACCAGTCTTTGTCTTTATGATGAGGCGTAATATGATTACATTTCAGGGACTAATGTAGGCCAATTTTGGTACAGTTTATCGGCACCTTCACAAAAAATGTACTCACAAAAACAGCACCTTCACAAAAATTCTGAAATTATTTTTTAATGATAAGTTAACTGTTTATGATTAAACTAGTCTTTAAATTGCCATAAAACTGTAGAAAAAAGCAATAATGCTGTTTTCATTAACTTTATAGTTCCCATTTAAATTTTTTTTGTATCTTATTATTATTATTAATTTATTAACATTTTTTAATACAGAAGAAAGACAAAGAACAACACTTCTAGTCACCAGGGATAATTTGATCCATATCGGTGACCTTTGAAAAAATTACATCTACATTTTTCGATAAACAACAAATGGAAAAAAACAACTCATGAAAAATATATACAATCAGGAGTGGCAAACAGGGTGTCTTTTAAAATATATAAAAATTTCAGTACATCAAATAAATATATATAAATGAATAATAAACAATATGGTGATAAGATGCTGTAGAGATTTTCATTACTGCTAAAGAAAAAACTGTTCCACTGTATCAATTGAAAATAAATATTCTTTAAGTTTCTTTTTAAATATGTATATAGACCGACAGTTTTGAAGTTCATATGGCAAGGAGTTATAAAATTTCGGTGCTAAAAATGAAAAGCTTCTATAGAAGATAGATTTTTTTTGGCATTGGGATGTTGTAAATTTCGTTGATTCTTCTTGGGTTGATGTTGGGACGTTTTTTATATACAGGGTGATTCAGAAATAATCATGAATATTTTGGGGGGAGGTAGAGGGGCCCTAGACAAGCATATTTCGAATAGGGATGGTGGGGCGCAGCCTTACCGTTAAGGTGCCTGCCTACCTAAAAAACGCCGTTTTGGACCGAAAATTCAAAAAAAATATTATCTTATTTCAAAAAGCGCATCTTTAGCTTTCCAAATCAGTTTAAATTTTGTCTTTATCTTTCCTAGAACCAAAGTTACAGAAATTTTACTCACAGCTAAATAGGCATTTTATTAAGGAAAAGGTAAAGAAATTCGCGTTTTTCCCAGAATCACATTTTTGCTATTTTCCTTCTCCGCAAAACTGCATAACTCAAAATATTATGAATGAATTTCTATAAAACTAGGGCACAGTACTTGGCATAATATGATTTAGGAGTCATACTATTTTTTTGATTATGGGTGTAATATATTTTTAATTTTATGAACAGTATAACTTAAAACTTCACTGAATTTTGGTGTTTTTTTTTCATTTTTCACGTTTGGTTCTGTAACTTTTGATATTAAATAAATTTAGACATAAAAGTAGTAGGCCTCCTAAAATATAAGTTCACGAGGATAACAAAGTTTACAAAACAAAAATATCTTCATATGAATTTGAGTTATGATGATTTGCGGAAAGGCGTTTTTTTGGGATTTTTATGCATAAATTCTTTAATAATATGAAAATTTGAATCAATATTTAATTTTTTTCATGTTATTCACAGTTTTTAGATACATTTAATTCTATTAACCACAATTAAGGTCAAAATTTTAATTATTTAAAAAAAATCCTCTTTAGGTAGGCAGGCACCTTAAAGAGCTAGGACCTAATGTAGTGCGAGTGCGTTTCAAAAGGCCACTTTTAGAGGGCTCGTGTGACGAAACAAAACATAATAAAATGAAAAAAATCTATTGCATGAGGTATGGAAGTATCCATACTACTTACATTATGAATTCGATAGACATAGAATTTGAACCACTTTCTAAACCGTGGAGTGAGTTTGAAAAGTGCAATATTAATCTTTACTAATCTTTAAGAATGGAGTTCCCTTTATGGTGTTTAGAAAAATGATGATCGGGGAAGGAATTTTCAATGATCGTAACTCTGATCATTGAAACTGTTTGATAATTGAAAATTCCTTCCCCGATCATCATTTTTCCAAATACCATTAAGGGAACTCCATTACTTGAGAGATTAATATTGCACGTTTTAAAACTCACCCAACGGTTTAGCAAGTGGTCCAATTTCTATCACATTGAGGATTTAAGTAGTACGGATACTCTTGCACTACTTCACTTGGATACTTCATGCAATAATGTTTTTCATTTTATTATGTTTTGATTCGTCACAGGGGCCTTCTAAAAACGGCCTTTTGAAACGCGTTCGCACTACATTAGGTCCTAGCTCTTTAACGGTAAGACTGCGCCCCACCATCCCTATTCGAAAAATGCTTGTCTAGGGCCCCTCTACCTACCCCCCAATTATTGATGATTATTTCTGAATCACCCTGTAGATTCGGATTGCAGTATAAATTAAGACATAATTTATAAAAGAAAAGATGGCGGATAGGGAGAATATTTAATAACTGAAAATGAGGTAGGTGAACTGTATGCTGGTAGTTTAGTATTAGTTTTATAAAAAATTTCACATAAATTATAAAGCTCTTGCAATTTTTCACAAAAATTAAAATGCTGTGTAAGTTTTTCACAAAAATAGGGGTTAAGTTTTAAAATTCTGGATTTAATAATAATAACTTTATCGACATGACATAAATAGTTATAAAAAATCTTCGAAGAAGAACATATTCATCACCAAGGGGACTGACTATATCCCGTTCAGGGGTGACTGATAAATTAAGTTCAATTAATACAATAAATAAATTTAACAAAAGATTAAACATTAAACGAATACATAAAAAACACTATGAAGGAGTATACACTAAAAAAATAATAATAAGGTATAATTCTTAATTTTAAAAAATATATACATATAAATAATTAATTTAATACATATATAATAAGCATATTTATATGCATAACCGAGAATTAAAGAATTTAATAGTGTTTAAAAAATTTAAAAAAACAGATTTAATAATAGGTAATAATCCAGGGGAAAATGCAGGATTCGTTCCTGCATTTGATTTTTGTTCCATAAAACAACCAAACCAATCTTGGTGATGAAAAGTCACGTAAGGAATAGAACTTTCTTATGAAAAAAGTACAGTAATTACATTAGTACAATCATTCAGTTAAAAAAAAAATGATTATTTAGTGTTTGAACATTTTTTATTAAATTCACAGAAAATACTTCAATTTCATAGCAAAAAATTAAAAATGATGAAATACCGAGCAGATATAATCCCACTAACATGATTTAAAAATGAAAATAAATGGGGCATCTATTCTCCACCAGATCCTCTTTAATAAAGTGTACAGAAACAAGAGCTAAAAACAACAATAGAGAATTAATACTTTCAACTACTTAACACGGTCTTTTCTTTACAACATGAAAAATAATTCTCAGCGTAATAATATAAGTCTTAATTTTAAGCCCCTCTTTCTTACACGACATTAGTGCACTCTTTTCAATCTTTTTCTTATTTCGATAATAACTCAGATTCACGCTGTTCCGCTCTTTCTTTTAGCGAAATATTAAATATTTAATTTCTTTCGCCACCGTTTCTTAATGTTCAATGAGGAAGTTGCATGATTTTTTTTATTTTTTTAATCGATTCTTCTTGCAAAAATAAGCAACTACCCAAAATTTGAGGCCGATCGAGAAATTTTTTGATTGCCAAGAAAATTAACAAAAATCCACTTTTTAAAAGCGCGCGAAAACGTCAAGAGTTTGGGATCATCGTATGTTGACGTCATCTTAATATAAACATTGTTGGAAAGCAATGGAGTTGATGGTATGATTGTTGAGATCTTTAAACAATAAACGTTTTCAGTCACGTGTTTTTTCCCTACTTTTAAATTAAAGTATTTAAAATTACCTGTACATTTTTTTTAAAATTGACTAGATTTTGGGGAAGGTAGATACTCAGGAGCAGATACAAAATTTACAAAGGGATCTAGATAGGATATCACAATGGGCTGAAAAATGGGGTATGTCCTTTAACATAAGTAAATGTCAGGTACTTCATATTTATTTATTTATTCTACAGTCAAACAGATAAAAATCCAATTACATGACTGGTAATACAAAGTAAAAGACACACAAAAACACTATAAAAGACACACAAAAACCCTATAAAAGACACATTAAACAACAAGAACAAACAATGAATAAGAAAAATTTAAAAGTCGAATTTCATAACCTAATTACCCTGACAAGATCACTGCAAGAATTAAAGAAAATATCAGAATCAATTGGCAAGTTGTTTACCAATTTGCAGAATAAAATATAGAATATAGGTCGGGGGAATGGTAGGGCAGAATTTTATCTGCAAGGGAACAAAGTTAAAGAAGGTAATATGATCAAGGATTTAGGGGTGATAGTAAATGAAGACTTTAAATGGGTTCATCAGAGTTCATCTGCTAGTAAAAAGGCTAATAGGATATTGGGATATATTAAAAAAACTGTTTCTTCAAGGTCCGAGGATATTATTTTACCACTATACAGAGGCTTGGTGAGACCTCATCTAGAGTATGCTGTTCAGTTTTGGTCTCCATACTTAAAAAAAGATATTGATTCAATTGAAAGGGTTCAGCATAGGGCTACTAAAATGGTCAAGGGTATATCCAGTTTAAGTTATGAGGGAAGATTAAAGAAGCTAAATATGTTCACTCTAGAGAAAAGAAGGATTAGAGGGGATTTGATTCAACTTTTTAAAATGGTAAAGCAAGGGGACACAGAGGGACTAGATTTCAATACGGGTAATAGAACAAGGGGTCACAAATTCAAATTGATTAAAGGAAGATTTAAGACGGATTGTAGAAAGCATTATTTTTTTAATAGGGTAGTGGATAGATGGAATGCGTTGCCTGAAACAATTGTAAATTCAAGTGGGGTAAACGAGTTCAAGAGGAAAATTGACAGATACTGGGATTCCGGTAGTGTGAGTTAAAAAGACTGGACCAACCTTGCTGGGCTTACGCCTGTAGTTGGTCGACTTAATTTGTATTTGTATTTGTATTTGTATTAGATATTTCATTTTACCATACAAAAAACCATACGGAACACTTGTTTGTTTTTGAAAATCTGACACATGCAACTTCCTTATTATATGGTATGAATTGCCATTTTGATCGTATTTTACATGTTTTTGTAATAAGAGCAAAGTTACGTAAGAACAAATGAAATTTGAGACAAATGAAGTATTTTTATGAATAAAAATATACATAAAGAGTGATTCCAAACTCCTGACATAAAAAAATTGACTAGATATTTCATTTTACCATACAAAAAACCATACGGAACACTTGTTTGTTTTCTATATCTATAAGAATATATATTAGCTGACTTTTATGTTATAGAAATTTATTTGTTTTATGGATTATGATCCATCCTTTCAAAAATATTAATTCTCAAAATAAAACAAATATTATAAATCCCATTATAATTTATTTCTTATTAAAAATACGAACATAATTTTATCAATAGCTCGTTCTCAATTTTTTCCCAGCAGGTGTAAATTATTTATACACAACATAATAAGATATGTAATAATAATAAAGAAATATATTTAAAAATCCCTATTGTGCATTTTGAGGTTCAATAAGTCTAAAATATTCTTTAAATTATTTTTTAATGTTAGATAAATTTAGTGCTTAAATACATTCTTGAAATAATTTTAACTTTATTATATGATTGTAATTGAATCGTCAGTTTGAAGAAGGGAATAAGTCCAAAAAATGACAAATTGACTTTTTGTGCTCAAAACAATCTCTAAGCTTTGCTCTACACATGGGTGAAAAGAGGGGAACAATAACTAACCCCTATAGGGAGATATCGCCCCTTGAAGTTGTGAAATCGATGTCCATTCATTGTATTTTTTAAGCTAATTTGGAATTAAAGTTAATTTTTCTTTCTCTTCATATTCTTTGTGCTGTAAACTAAGTTAAAATAAAATTTTCTCTTAATTTCAATGTTTTTCAAACTTTTTTTTATGTAGGGAATGTTTGCCTCCATTCATATTCACTCACTCCATTGATACTGCTTTAATAACCCAGTTTCACTATAATTTTGAATTTCATTTGTCTTATTATTTTTATTTCATCCTTTTGTGGTGTAAACTAAGGAGAAATATAATTTAAATGTGATTTTAAGGGTTTTTAAAGATTTTTTCATCAGAAAAATTTCATAAGGTGGAAGAAGGGAATAAGTCCATCAACTTATTTTGGCTGTAAAATATTTTTGAATACACTTATATTTGTTTTGATGATTGCTCTGTTTTCTAAATAGGGTTCTGAACTTCCAGTAAAAATTTGGCGGTTATACAATAAAAATTCCATTACTTATACAGTTTTTTTCGATTTTCTCAAAACTTGATTTTTGGACTTATTCAATTCAAACTGACGATTCAATTTAGCTTTTAACTTTCACTTTATTTGAACTTCTAAATTCCATAGGAAAGGTTTTATACTCCTTGAAAACAGTGCAAATCTGAAAACTTGTATTATTTTGAAAACGATAGATCAAGGCGGGGGACTCCACTACTTGCACTATTTATAAATAGTTCCACAACTAAACTGTATTTATATCTAAGAATCGACTATGTAGAATTGAAGATAAGTAGAAGTACCTCAAACTACTTTTCTTCCAAGCATTATACAACTTCTCATGTGGATTCCTTTGAATCGAACTCGACACTTCCTAACTGCCCTTTTAGGGATTTACTAAGGTATTGTATGAATAAATAGCTACTTGAAATTAAAGTATCAACTACGTAAAGGCTACGTTTGCGATATTTGAAATGAATCTCATTCTCTTTCTGTGTTGCTTTTTTTAAGTTGAATTGTAACATCTGATAAAAATACTTCATTAAGTAGGATTTTCCGTCAAAAAAAACAACTGGATATAGTGTGGTGAACAGGGAAGACCGTTTTTTAAAGAATAGTTATATGAAAGAGAACTGAGTTATACATTCTGATCAACCCCCTCTTTGAAAAGCAGGTGTTGGAATGCATTAAAATGTCGATAAAAGAGACGCGCATTTAGAGATAAAGGAAAGCGGCTCCCTTCATCAAAAGCATCGGAGGGAACCGAAAGAACGTAAAAAAGAATATTTTTTTTATTTCGAAAACGCCACTTTATGTATATTCCATTCCAAAAAGATTTTTACAGAACGCCCGTCTTTGAAATAAAGAAGGTGATAGTCTAAGAGCTAGCAACGTTTTCGAGAGAGAATTTTAGAAAAGCTAGTTCTTTAATATATCTTTCCCTATGCTATTTCGAACAGCGTACGGGGTACCTGGCTGCCGGTAAGCGGTGGCACAATTAGTGCGCATCCCACCTTTACAGGTAAAAATCTTGATTTTTAAATCATTTTAGAAAGATTTTTTTCATTTTCACTAACTTCTAAACACTATTAGAAAAATTAATTTATTATTGCCAGCACTTTGTGTCGGTGGAAATAACGTGCCAGATGCAGTTTTTGATAAAAAAAAAAGCATTTATTTCGCACCATTTTAGAATTGCTGTCATTTTAATATTATTTTATATAGATATCAATAAACCCGAAATTAATTTGCCAGCACATAATTCGGGTGGAATCAATAGCAAGACCGATTCAAAGTTGTAAAAATACACACTGGCGTTCAAAATTAAGAGAAAGTGCACATTTGTTCGATTTTCTCCGGATCTAGCGGACATATTGTGACGAAATTTGGTATGAATATTGGGGTTAATATAATACCCAATATATATTTATTCAAAATTGTAATACACACGTATGCGCAGGAGTTTAAAACATCAGAATTGAAAGGTATGAAATAGCGGTTTCAGAATGGAATTTCAAAATGCTAGTTTGAATGATTCAGAATGCTATTTTTAATCAACAAAAACATTAATTTCAAACATTTTAGAATGCCTGTAATTTTAATATTATTTTATATATATATCAATAAACCCAAAATTAATTTGCCAGGATTTAATTCGGGTGGAATCAATAGCAAGACCGGTTCAAAGTTGTAAAAATACACACTGGCGTTCAAAATTAAGAGAAAGTGCACATTTGTTCGATTTTCTCCGGATCTAGCGGACATATTGTGACGAATTTTTGGTATGAATATTGGGGTTAATATAATACCCTATATATATTCATTCAAAATTGTAATACACACGCATGCGCAGGAGTTTAAAACATCAGAATTGAAAGGTATGAAATAGCGGTTTCAGAATGGAATTTCAAAATGCTAGTTTGAATGATTCAGAATGCTATTTTTAATCAACAAAAACATTAATTTCAAACATTTTAGAATGCCTGTCATTTTAATATTATTTTATATATATATCAATAAACCCAAAATTAATTTGCCAGGATTTAATTCGGGTGGAATCAATAGCAAGACCGGTTCAAAGTTGTAAAAATACACACTGGCGTTCAAAATTAAGAGAAAGTGCACATTTGTTCGATTTTCTCCGGATCTAGCGGACATATTGTGACGAAATTTTGTATGAATATTGGGGTTAATATAATACCCTATATATATTCATTCAAAATTGTAATACACACGCATGCGCAGGAGTTTAAAACATCAGAATTGAAAGGTATGAAATAGCGGTTTCAGAATGGAATTTCAAAATGCTAGTTTGAATGATTCAGAATGCTATTTTTAATCAACAAAAACATTAATTTCAAACATTTTAGAATGCCTGTCATTTTAATATTATTTTATATATATATCAATAAACCCAAAATTAATTTGCCAGGATTTAATTCGGGTGGAATCAATAGCAAGACCGGTTCAAAGTTGTAAAAATACACACTGGCGTTCAAAATTAAGAGAAAGTGCACATTTGTTCGATTTTCTCCGGATCTAGGGGACATATTGTGACGAAATTTGGTATGAATATTGGAGTTAATATAATACCCAATATATAATCATTCAAAATTGTAATACACACGCATGCGCAGGAGTTTAAAACATCAGAATTGAAAGGTATGAAATAGCGGTTTCAGAATGGAATTTCAAAATGCTAGTTTGAATGATTCAGAATGCTGTTGTTAATCAACAAAAACATTAACTTCAAACATTTTAGAATGCCTGTAATTTTAATATTATTTTATATGTATATCAATAAACCCAAAATTAATTTGCCAGGATTTAATTCGGGTGCAATTTAATAGCAAGACCGATTCAATATTGTAAAAATACACTTCATGTGCACTTTCTCTTAATTTTGAACGCCAGTGTGTATTTTTACAACATTGAATCGGTCTTGCTATTGAATTGCACCCAAATTAAATCCTGGCAAATTAATTTTGGGTTTATTGATATACATATAAAATAATATTAAAATTACAGGCATTCTAAAATGTTTGAAATTAATGTTTTTTTTTATTAAAAATAGCATTCTGAATCATTCAAACTAGCATTTTGAAATTCCATTCTGAAACCGCTATTTCATACCTTTCAATTCTGATGTTTTAAGCTCCTACGCATGCGTGTGTATTACAATTTTGAATGAATATATATAGGGTATTATATTAACCCCAATATTCATACAAAATTTCGTCACAATATGTCCGCTAGATCCGGAGAAAATCGAACAAATGTGCACTTTCTCTTAATTTTGAACGCCAGTGTGTATTTTTACAACTTTGAATCGGTCTTGCTATTGATTCCACCCGAATTATGTGCTGGCAAATTAATTTCGGGTTTATTGATATCTATATAAAATAATATTAAAATGACAGCAATTCTAAAATGGTGCGAAATAAATGCTTTTTTTTTATCAAAAACTGCATCTGGCACGTTATTTCCACCGACACAAAGTGCTGGCAATAATAAATTAATTTTTCTAATAGTGTTTAGAAGTTAGTGAAAATGAAAAAAATCTTTCTAAAATGATTTAAAAATCAAGATTTTTACCTGTAAAGGTGGGATGCGCACTAATTGTGCCACCGCTTACCGGCAGCCAGGTACCCCGTACGCTGTTCGAAAGAGCATTGGGAAAGATATATTAAAGAATTAGCTTTTCTAAAATTCTTGCTTTTCCGACGTTGCTAGCTCTTGTACTATGAGAGAAAGGAAAAAAGCTGAACTCTTAAAAGGGTCTTTGTAATCTATTTGAAAGGGTATTTTTCTTTACGTTTTTAGGGGGGTTGTAAGATCATTGTTCTTACTTTTCCCATAAAGTGTCAATTTAATTAAGTATAAGCAATCGTTTAAAGTATTTTATGCAAGTTTCCTATAATAGTGAACGAGCAGGGTCATATGTAGGAATGTGTAACAACATGATCTAGGGTGGCAGAGGTTATATGGGGAGGAAAAATCATAGTGTGACAACACAAAAAAAATCAAACACTACAGAAGTAAATTTTTCTCAAATTCGCTTGATCTACCAGTTCAAAGTATTCACGACCAGATCTTTCGAATTTTCGAAATCGTCCCCAAGGAGAAAAAGCGGAACCTCTAGCCTAGAGAGCCTGTATACGAGAGAGAGGCGACAACTCGCTTAAAAGCGTCTCTGCGCATCCAGTTTTGTCCAAACTGTATCATGCCGCTTGTCTCGCTCCTATGTTAATCCTAATGGAGGGAAACCTACGGTGAACAGAAAACGCTGTTGACCAATCAGCGCGCTATACCGGGTTGTCGCCTCTCTCGTATGCAGGCTCTTCTACTCTAGCCTAGAGAGGATTCTTTTTCTCCGCCTCTTCTGACGTCATGAGCAGCAGTAGATGAACGCGATTCCAGCGGGACTATCAGGTAGAGATGTAAAATTCCCACATTTTTGGGGAGGCGGGAAAAAACCCGGGATTTTTGGGAATAAAACCGGGAATTTTAGGGGAATTTTGAGAGTAAACAAACACAGCGATATTTCACCATTAGTTTTCATTTTCTAGCACTTTAGAGGAGTTTAAGACAATTTTAAACATGATCAAACACTAGTAATTGATAGTTCTTTCTACAAACTGTTTAGATTATTTCAGGAGGTTTATAATATTATATCGCTTACTTCTGTTTTTAGCTTAAGCCGAAATCCAAATCTTAGAATTACAATTAACCTTAAAATTATACAAATTATAGTATTATGACGAATGAAAAATACTTGAAATCACTTACCTTTAACAAAAAGCTAAAGAATCAAAATTCCCAAAATTTCACTCTAAAATCTCGAAACGGGAATATTCGAAATTCCCATCCCAAAAAACCGGGTTTATTCCCGGGAATAAACATCGCAGGTCTCTTTCTATTTAATAAATTAAACGAAACCATCAAAACATCTAATAATAGAACTGAATTTAAAAATGGTCTTTATGATTTTATAGCAAGACAAAATAACATTGAGAAATTATTTAATATAACCAAATAGAGTCAGCGCAGCTTCGTTGCCAAAGCAAAGAAATTATGTCCTAGTACCATGGACGAGCTATGAGCTCTTTTGGTACTCATAACTATTTATATATTTTTGTATGTATGTCTGTGTTTGTCCCCATTTTTGTCTTTTGTTTTTATGCGTGTATTCCTTTGTGTTGTTGTATTTTTGTAATTCTTTGTGATAATAAATTCTATTCTATTCTATTCTCTTCCGGTGTCATTTTATCCAATAAACTTTTACCCTTTTGGGGGGCTCGTACCCCCGTGCAACCCCCTGGATCCGCTACTGCTATCACAAGGCACAGCCAATGTTTATTTTCCGATTTCCAATTATCGCATATACAGGGTGTTTCAAAATTGCGTTGCACGGCTTTTATTCGGCACCAGCCCCTCCTAGGGTCATGGAAGTAAGGTCTACCCCTAGGTAAGTGACCCTGGAGAATCCATAGAGAGGACTTACAGCGCCCCTAGTGGCGAAATTAAAAAGTTAAAAACATTATTTTAAAAACTAAAGGAGATAGAGCAAAAACCTCAGTGAGAGTATTGTTGCCAACGTCAAGAAGAACTCATTGAAAAAAATTTAATCAAAAAATAAAAAAAAATAGCAAATATGTGAACTTTTTACTTTTTGACCCCTGAAAAAGTGCTATTTTCACATGCTGATATCTCAGCGAATATTCAAGATATTTTGATCAAATTTTTTTCAATGAGTTCTTCTTGACGTTGGCAACAATACTCTCATTGAGGTTTTTGCTCTATCTCCTTTAGTTTTTAAAATAATTTTTTAAACTTTTTAATTTAGCCGCTAGGGGAGCTGTAAGTCCTCTCAATGGATTCTCCAGGGTCACTTACCTAGGGGTAGACCTTACTTCCATGACCCTAGGAGGGGCTGGTTCTGAATAAAAGCCGTGCAACGCAATTTTGAAACACCCTGTATAGGATCTCTGTTCTGGTACGATGCAGTTGAAACACCCTGTATTTCTTCAGAACCTGGCCAATTAAGTGCCCCTCCGTTTAAACAGCCAGTGACCATTCGCCCCACGTTCAGCCCCGACATCGCAGTCATTACGAAGCGCGACGGAAGCCTTTGTTATGAGTCTCATAAGCGAGCTCTTGAAATGTTTATGCGACTCGAGACATAATCCCCGGGCGATTCATTCTGCACAGAGCCCCCCCCCACGTGATTAATTCTCGGTTGCGGTGGCTTTTAATTAGAAGGGGAATTAGAGGGAAGGGAAGGAAAGACTCGTTTGTCTTGGAGGGGAAATCTTTTCGGGGTATTGAGGAGGTTTACGAATGTTCGAGGGAATGAGGAGACGATTATGTTGTGTATCTGAGAATTCGTGAATCAACGAAATTATTTGGGTAGCCGACTTACTGGCCTAGTGGTTAGAGCATCTGACTACGAAGCCGTACGTTCGGGGCTTGAATCCCCATTTTTACATGGATGTTAGTTTCTCTCATTGTGTGTGTTATAAATGAATCTGCCCCCCCTGTAAAATGGGGTTGTGCGAGCGAATGTATGGGACGAGGGCAACAGTACTTCACCTCCGTGGCTTCGGTCCACAGGTGCCCACTGAGTAACTTGAAGTAAGTCCAGCTTTCGACATGTTTGGACTAATGACCTCGGTCGCTGTGTGTGTTGTGCTCTGCCATTGGAACAAAAAAAATTATTATTACACAAATATTTAGGGTGTTTCAACAAGTCCATCCAAACTCTACACATCCAGATTCCTTGCGTAGAGTACTCTACGAAACTGCAACTTTTTATCCCACCCCCTAAAGAAAATGTATGAATTCAATATGTGCATGCAAGCGCGCACAGTGGAATGTAAAATTTTTATGGGTTATGACGTCATATTCTTTTAATCAAAATAATATGCACTGTAAAGGTGTTGTTCTTGGATCATTGTTTTATATAAACTCACGCAAGTAATCTAGCTGTGAAGAGTTTGGATGGACTGGTTGAAACACCTTCCATTAGTTAATTCCTCACTAATTTTTTTTATTTTCCATAGATGGATTACACTCCAGGATAGATACTATTTTAATCAAATTTTAAATAAAAGTTGGATAGATTTGCATACCTGCCAACATTTCAGAAACAGAAATAGGAACAACATGCAGGACACATTTTGAATGTGTTAAAGGGGTATTATTAAAAAGGAGCTTGTATTATCTAAGGTATCTTAATGTTATTAAGAGGACTAAGTGTTTTATATACCTTTATATTCTGACTAATAATTATCTACATTTATACTAGGATATAATAAAGTTAATTTTTTTTCCTTTTATCTGGGTTTAAATTTCTGCAAATAGAATAACAAAAATGACTAAAGATGTTAAACACTGGGAATTTCATACATAATAACTCAGAAAGATTTAAAAATATTTAGTAAGTACTAATAAAATGAAACAGTGAAATAAGCAAACATTGTTTGGAAAATAGAAAAATTAATCTTTATTAAGTGCTACAAAAGTAGCTGATTTTGCCCTTTTTAATAGGTGAGTACTGAAAGATTTATTACAGCATGGATCAGAATAACTATTTTCGCAGCTAGCAATGCCTGTAGAGAATCAGAGTCCATGGAACTCTGAGAGTCAGTCTTGTTCTTACAAACTAGACTTAACACCCTTTCACTAAGACTAAATGCCTTATTATTGCACAATTCGAGTAGGTCGAAAATGGCGGGACAGGGGGACGTAAAAACGGAACATTTGGTACTGAAATCGTATTTTCGGAACAACAGTGAAAAATCGGAACAAATACGATTTAATCGGAACGGTTGGCAGGTATGGATTTGCCTTACCCTCAATCAAGAGGGATATTCGCTTCACAGAGTTTCTCGTATGTTGTAAATTGTTAATTTAGCTCAATACTGAACTGATTGTAAAGTACTACCTATTTATATTTATCCCCTGTATTGTTTTCCCCATAAATACTTCCTAATTTCTAAACATCCTGATTAATTTCTTAAATGCTTAGACCTTTTAAATATTTGTAACAAAAAAATACCTTTATTTTAAGATTGTTTGAATCTAACACATCTAATTAAAATGAGAAATTGGTATGCTTTCTTCAAACCGAACACGTATCCACTCAAATGGGATGACCACAACTTATCAATTTAAAATGAATTTGTTTTTCCTGCATCAAAACCCTTCTCCAGGAAAAACCACTTTTACAGAGCCGTGCTCATTAATGAGGAGAAACAAACTTTACATGTTAATAGTAGGAAAAGTGAACAAAAACTAATGATGCCAAATGGATTTTTCTTCCCGAGTCTGTAGTTTTAAGAACTTTTCGTATCTTTTAGCTACTGCTTTACAAACGAAGGAAATGCAACTCTTCTTTTACTTCAAAAATGCTTTCAAAAACAATCCCATAACATTTATGAGTAGCAATAATTTATTAAAAATTCTTCCGGGTGTAAGGACCGTGGTCTATGAGTAATAATTTGTTTTTTATGACAAATAATAGCCTGCTATTTTTAAAGGAATACCATCTTTTTTTCTTTTTCAAACTTTTTATCCTTGGGGGTAGTTTAATTATATCTTATCAAAGTTTTATTAGGAATATTAGCTCCCACAAGATGGAAATATTTAGTCCTATTCCTTTATGTGAAAATTTAACTTTTTTAGGGGGTGTCAGAAAGAAAGGAAGGGGGGGATTCAATATTTAGTGGGATTTTATATAAGTATGAGTGTTTTTTAATTGATTTTATCTTAAGTAAAAGGGTTCTTTCAGATTAAACATTTTTCAAAATATGAGTGCTGGTTTTTTTTTTCAAAAGTTAAGAAGTTTCCTTAAATTTTAAAGTTTTGTCCGAATTTAGATGTATTATTTTAAAAATGCATACAATATTGTTAAGTACAAGTTTTTATTTTCTCAAAGTTCTATGTTTTTCCTGAGTTTATAGTGTTTTTTTTTAATTTTCTTTGGTTTTTCCATGGATCAAGTTGAGTGGGTTTTTTTAATTTAACTAATTCATTAATTTAGAGAGGGGGTTTTTATTAGGTTAAATGGGTGGTTGAAAAAAATTATCTAAAAAGTGGTATTACTTTGGTATACTGTATGTTTCAGAATAAAAATGTATCAATAAAAATTAATTCTGATGGTAACACAAAAGAAAACTAGTACAAATTCAAAATAACAATCCAAGATTTTATTACAAGAAAACTCACAATAATAATAAGAAAAACATTTACAACAGGACGCAATTTTAACCGTGATTTCATATTAAATTAAATAAACATACAATTGCTATTGAAAACTTTCATTATCAAAAAATTATAAAAGCAACTTAAAGAAACCATTTTCCTTTGAGTAAATTATTACTTTAATATTTTTAAGGCAATTTAAGTAGGATAGGAGTCAATCCATAGTCGAGATCATAAAAAACCAATAAATGAATATGTACAAAAGAAATTGTACTGAAGAGTAAGGTTAAATTGAGAAGCTTATTAAACTGTTTTTCAGACCAGTGGTTTTTTTTTTCATAAGTGCTTAGCCAAAACTTCAACACAAGTTTAGAATGTTTTATAATCAATTTATAACTAATACTCTTATTGATTTTCTAAGGCTTCATTGTACAGATGGTTTATTAGACACAAAAATATTATGTTCAATCATTAAGGGAACATATTACAATATATTAATACCAATATGATCTAAAACATATTGAGAAAAATTATTTATAAACTAAGTACATACTCCAAGCATAGTAAAAAGTAATAAAATAAACAATTGAAAAATTTTAATACAACATATAATATACTGTTTTATAAACTACAAATAAATAATCATAATGACAAAAGTATTTAATATTTACTGTGTGTTCCTTAACAAAAATAAACCAAATAATATTTTAAGTACAAATTTCTTTCACTTTTTAATTTTCAAATTAGCTATCTATATATATAAAAATCAATGTTTGTATGTATGTATGTCCTTTATAGTTTTAAACTTTTCGAACCTACATTAACTATTAAACTATACCACGTTGATCTACTCGCTCCAGGGAAGGTTTCTGAATAAAAATAATTTAAAATCGATGCATCCAAACAACTTTTTTGGCCAATTTTATGCTTAAAAACCCATATTTCATGCCTAACTTCATGGCAAACCCACATTGTTGTAAATATAATAAGAGAAGATGTAACTAATTGTTGTAGGCATATTATAGATTGTTGTAAAATGAAATCTATTGTTGCAGTTTGAAATCCATTGTTGTAGCATAAACATAAAGAAGGATCCTACACACCAGAATAATTTTTTTTAAATGGACTGGCGAAGGAATGGACTGGCGAATAACACTTAAATTGGGTTCAGTTTAATAATTGAATAATGCACACAAACAAAAAATTCACACATCATTAAATACGAAAACAGTATGTTAGTAAAAAACATAAACTACAGTATCATATGCTTTAGATAACTTGCATTACATAAAAACTCTTAAGATTTAAGCTCTTTTCATACCAAAAAAACTAGATCAGTGGTTCCCAACTAATGGCCAAATAGAATTTCAAAAGTAGTCTTAATGAGGATACACGAGCTCATTTAAAAATTCTTAATAAAGGAGACTTCATAAGCAAGTTGAAAAAATGACTTAAAGAATTTTTTGAATTAACCTCTTAATACTTCTATCTGTGATAGTAAGATTAAAAATATCTAAACTTATCTTTCAACTTTTTCATTGGTCTCCTGGTTTTATTGGAAAATATAAATAGATACTTCATACTTCCCAGTCACTCAGAACCAAAAACATCCAAACAAAGATTCAATTCATTAAGGAATGAAATGAGGATAGGTTAAAACTTATTAAAGGATGCTTTCTACATTATTTTCAATTTATGAGAAGAGCTCTGCAGACATCTATTATTTGGGAACCACTGTCACTGTAATAGAAAAATCGTTAAAAACATGGGGAAACTATATTATGTTAGTGCACATCAGTGGTTCCCAAACTTTTTCAACTCAAGGCATCCCTACTCAATAAATTGTTTTCAACTGTACCCCCTTTTTTTAAACAAAAAAAAAAGAGTAAACTTTGATAAAAAAATGAAAACTTGCATGTTTTTAAATTTACAGCATAACTATTTCCCCATTGTCAACTTATTCCATTTAATTAAAACCAGTTAAGGTGTACTAACTTCCTTCTTATTTTCTTCTAGCTTCTAATTTTCTCAAACTCTTGTGTCTTTAAAAATCAATCTTCTTTCATCAAACTAAACATCCGAGCATAAATTTTACATTAATTTAATGATAATTAAAAAGAAAGACTTCACTGCACCTCAGGGCGCCAATTTGGGAACCACTGCACTACATTGTCAAGACAAGGTAACAGACAAAAAAAAATGATTTTAAAATAAATAAATGATAATCTCAGAAAAAAGAAAAAGTCCATACATATTGAAATATTCAATAACTGAATATAGATGAATAAAGAAATATGACATGATATATAAATACTAAGCAACTCATGTATATCAAAAACATGGCATAAAATTCAGTAAAACTATTTAAGTTATTGGTGAAACATTTTATGCTGTATTAGAATATTATCCTATGTATTGTTTTTGAGTAAATTGAAAATTAAGTGATATAACTAAAATAATCATCTTTGAAAAATTTAATCCCCTAAAGCTTTTTTTATATAATTAAATTGACACTTTTGAGTTCTGTCACTACACTGAGGCTAAAATATTCTCACAATAAAAAAACATATAGCTTTTTATCACAGTTTTAAGTCTTAAAAAATCATATTTTCCTTTTGACTATCTACTTTTAAGGGGGTAGGTTTACGCAAGTAAGTCCCTATCTCCTTTATGTTAAATTAAAAATGAGGATTTTTAGGGAACATTTTTAAAAAATCTACTGAATCAAAGTGCCCAAAATTTTTTCTGAGTATTCCCTGAACTATAATACATACTTTAACCAGAGCTTTTAGGGCTTTGATGTCTGGTTGTTTTTTTTAAATATTATCTCAGTGGTGCCCAACCTACGGCACGCGGGCCAAATGTGGCCCGCGAGGCTGATCCATGTGGCCCGCGGACTCATTAAATCTTTAAAACAAAAACCAATTTCAGAAATCTTCCAAGAAAACCACGAAATCGTGCGAGACATTATGGCACTTCCATCTAAAAAAATATGATAAAAAAGGAATTCTTCAACATCCAGTAAATTTTTTTCCTTACTTCTCTGGGTTTTTTTCTAGATACAGGGAATTTGCCATTGGATTAATATTTTTCAGTATCTGTTAGCCATTTGAATTCAGTTTATAAAGATCTTTTTAGAACCAAAACTTCGAAAAGATGTCCGATCGTAAAAAGTTGAAGATTCACTCGGACTGCTGAAACTTTCAAGAAAAGTGGACAAATTCATATTTCTTCATTCAGCGAGAAAATAAACCGTTGTGTATTATATGTAAGGCGACTGTGAACAAACTGTGTGTTTAGAACAAACATTATCTTTTCTAAAAAGAACAAAACTAGTGCTCGATCTCCACTTACAGATAATAATCTTAATTCAGTTTTAAGGATAAGTGTTACAAATTTGGAGCTGAATTTACAAAATCTAGAATCTTCCAAACAGATGCAAACTTCTCATTGAAAACGGGTAATTTTGTTTTTATGTTTAGAAAAATCCTTAAAAGTATTTTTATGTGGCCCTCGAGATAAATTTTCATTAGCAAATTGGCCCTCGTGGAGAAAAAGGTTGGGCACCACTGTATTATCTGAATGCACGTAGTTTTTTACTCAAAAAGACTAAAATATCATTATAAATTTTGCTATAACTTCAGTTTAAATAATTTTTTGAGAAACCCCTCGGTAAAAGTATGTAACATAGTCATTAATTATGATACCAAGTTATAAGCTGTTTGCTCTAATAGATTTTGAGTAAATGTTCCTTTTACGGTAAAAAGTACAGTTATGAGAAAATTGGAAATTTAGTAAAAAGCATGTTTATTACAAGAGTAACCAGTACAATAGCTATAGTATTTAAATCGCATAATGTATTATAATAGCTAATTTTAGGGGCTAAACATATAAGAAGTTAAGTTTTTTTTTTGTTTGAGGGGGCGTGGCACCCCCATATCAGCTGATCAGGCAGTTTTAATTATTTAAAAAAATAATTAAAAATACTTCTAATCCACATAGAATAATAAATTTGGTGTCGTTTAAAGCGGAACGACTTAATGAAAATGCAAAAATTGAAAAATGTGTTTTTTGGTCGAAAGTTGTAAACCGGGAACAAAAATGACAACATGGGAATCCGATCGGAATGGCACAGCTGAAAGCACAACTTCAGTTTTAAATCCATTTTTCGCTAAAATACTCATCATAGAACCTTTGTTGTTTTTTATCCTGGAAGAGGAAAACTGAAAGAGTGTTCCTGCAAAGTATCGTCCAGTATTTTCGTATAAGGATGGTTATAACTAGGGTTCTCCGAATTTTATAATCGATACCAAGTAATCGATTCCAGTAGTAGGAATCGAAAACAGATATTATATTAACAATTCTGTTCACTAATTACTAGTGATGGGCAAAATCGATAATTTTAGGTATCGAATACTCATAGGTATCGAATACTCATAGGTATCGAATACTCTGGTATCGAATACTTATAGGTATCGAGTATTTTCAGGTATCGAGTACTTTTTTTCAATGTCGGGAAACGAACCTGAAGGGACAATTTTTTTAGGGCCTATCCATAATCAGACTAATATTCAAAAAACTGAAAGCGATACATCAAAAAGCCCCGTAGCTCTGGAGGTGGATAGAGGCGAAGGATTTGGCGGGGGAAATTTCCGCGTCAAATTTCTCTCGCGGATGATAACGACTTGGGTTTGAGCGTTGCAAAATGAAAACGGAAACAGGCTGCGTTTGATCTACAGTAGGTATTATAAAGATTACTTCATTGAAAAATTTAAAACGAAATATGTCAATAAAGTATCGATACTTTTGTGGGTATCGAATACACTCGATACCTGTGCCTGTGGGTATCGAATACACTCGATACCTATAGGTATCGAGTACTTAAGTATTTGGTATCGATACCTGCCCATCACTAGTTATAACTAGGGTTCTAAATATTTCCGAATTTTATAATCGATACCAAGTAATCGATTCCAGTAGTAGGAATCGAAAACAGATATTATATTAACAATTCTGTTCACTAATTACCAAGTATTTTGATAATTAAAATTTTTCACCAGTAATTGAATCTTAGGGGTATCGTACTGAATTTTCTAAGTAATACAGATAATAATTAAATTTTTTTTCACTTAATTAGTATTTTTATAATTAATTAATATTGGAATCGATCTAATCGAAAGATCATTTAGATCCCTAGTTATAACTATTTAATTTTAAAGTTGGTGGGACTTGTAAGTATCGTCAGTTGATAAAGGGGTAAAACGAAACCACTTTCGAAAGAATGATTCGTATACACAGAAAAAAACCACAAAATGATTAGGAACATATTTAATTATTAAAAGTTTATAGAAACAAAGCTACATTAATTTTATTTTATTATTATGTAGCCATTGGCAACGTTTCATTACGCTTACAAGGAAACATTCTCAGGATGAACTCACAGAATTGGACGAAAATTTTACAGGGGTTAGTATATGACTTAAAACACCTTCTGTAAAAAAATTAGCTGCTGAATTACAGTAGAAAAGCTGTAAAAAATTATTGAAAATTGTCATATTTAACGCCAAATGTAACCCTACAAGGCGAGAAACGCAGAGAGAACGCCAAATGGTAGAATGAACTGGCCGCGTTTTCTCTGTTGCCACTTATAAATGAGCGAATAAAAAAAAGTTCATCAAATGCAAAACAGGAATAAAAATTAATTAAAGAAGGAAAATTAAAATAAATAACGCATGAAGCAATACAAAATTATATGCAAATTAAAAAGAATCCAACATCTATTTAGCATTAAATTTTTAGGAGTTATCTGTTTGCCGCATATTTTTTAAAAATGCATTGGAAACTATATATTTAATGGCACTGTCTAAATCCACGAAAGTAACAACTCAACTCTAACAAATTTCGCTAATACTTTAGCACGGGCCAACTTTCGTGGATTTAGACACTTCGAATCAAATTTCTCATTCCATCCGATTGGAAAGTCGCCAAGTTGTGCTAAATGAATGTGTTTGGCAACTCAGAACCCAAATTTCAAATTTAAATAACTCCTCTCCTATTGAAATTCAGCAGCTAATTTTTTCACAGTAAGTGTTTTGAGTCATCTTCTTATGCCTGTAAAATTTTCGTGCATTTCTGTGAGTTCACCCTAAGAATGTTTCCTTGTTAGTCATTCAAGGATCGATAAATTCCCACGATTCCTAGAAAAAGAATATTTGTTAGTATTATGTTTAAAAAATGTTTATAACAGAAAACTAGGATTCATTAGCTAATTTTAATATTATAAGAACTTTTTGATTCTCGATATTTTTGTTTCGAAAAATATAAAAACTGTTTTTGAATTAGAAAAACGACCCGGCCCACACAAGTGGATCAGTAATATTATCGGCAGATCAGTAATATCTGCATAATTAGTCTGCATATCTGCATAATTAGTTTTTCAATTTTATGAGTTTTTCCGAGTATCTCTAACAAGTTCGTGAAAAAAAGCCTCGATTGTATATTCGGGAGATTTAAAAAAATATATAAGTACACTAAAAGACCTGATGATTTTTAACAGATTCCAATTTCTCCAGATTTCTCCTATTTCCTACCAGAAATAGTCTCTGTAATTTGTACTAGGAGAAATCCTGTTTTATGGAATGGAATACACTCAAACCTGTGTTTTTGTGGGTCCTTTTTGGACGATTTTTTATTTGCGCGACTATTTTTGAACAATTTTTTTTATTTGTGCGGTCTTTTTTTCTGCAATTTTTATATACCGCAACCGCACAAAAAATCGCAGAATAAAGACAACACAAATAAAAAATCACACAAAAAAGGTTTGAGGCTACAGTGTACAACGCTTACTATTTTTATCACATTTAAAATGTACCTTAATCCTAGTTGCAAGCAACAATTCATAAATAAATATAATTAATCATTTGAATTATAAAAAAGTCTGTAAAAATAACAAGATTACAGATAAAATGTATCTAATACTTACTGAAGCGCTGGAATCGCTGTCATCATCAGTTTCCTCTTTGCCTACTGTCTGTTGATAATCTGATTTCTCTTTGCCTACCGTCTGTTCGTCATCGGTTTTATCTTTGCCTAGAATCTGTGGAAGAAAAAGTTACGATAAAAATTACCTGATACCTTAAAATTGAAAATAATAACACTATAGTCCAGTAACTTAGTCGTTTTTTACCATAGGGTAGTATGCGTCGAATACAGTAGTTCTGATTTTTTGCAGACTTGTTTATGATGTTGGCCTAATGAATAATCCAAGTTTGTGACCTCGAGCGCCGAACGCAACTTTGTCAAAAATCGATTTTTTTTTCAAATTTTGGCGATTTTAACCCTAAACGACTAGTTTTTGAAAAAACTTTCGTATTACAAAGTTAAAGCAAACAAAATTTCCTACAAAATGCACTCATCGACTTTGATTTTATGAAAAGTGGTTTTGCGCGCTAAAAAGCATCGATTTTTTGGCTTTTCAGCTAAAAAAAGGAAAATGGGTGCTTCTACGATCTACAAAATGAAAACTATTCAAGTTATCAACAAAAATTATATACCATGTGAAAGAGCATTTACTTTTCTATTAGTAACGTGCTTTTTATTATCATTTTTTTAGAAGAGGGGAGGGAGTGAGAAGATCGATAATATAACAGTTATGGAGGATTTACACCACTGCTGTAAAAGAGACATCAGCGATATTTTCGGCATATTTTAGTACCCGCTACTCACAAAAGATGGCGCTCGTCAATTGGTTTATTGGAATAACAATTCCCGTTTCTTCCGAAAATATCGCTGATGTCTCTTTTACAGCAGTGGTGTAAATCCTCCATTACACCTCGCAGACCAAACGGACTTATGCGGTTGTAAATATGCAATCAGCGCTTTATTTCCGGGAAAATTACCAATAAAATGGTTTTTTTGGATTCATTGATGACTAAGCATGCTTAAAAAAATAAATTTTTTAATTTATTTATGAAATATTGGGCGTTTTAGGCGGAATTTCGATCAATATTTTAAATTCATATATTAAATTATGGGAGTGTTTTGATGAACGAATTTATATCGATGGTAACATTCGGAAACCTCGTATAATCGAAAAACCAGCTGCCTACCAATAGATACAGTATAAATGAGCGAGATTAGTTTCCTTGCCAAAGACCATTTTTAGTGGTAAACAGGTGGAGGGTGAATTTTAATGAGTTGTGAAAGCAAAAAAGCAGGTGTTATAATCTCTCACAAGGAGACTGATTTTTTGTTCCAGCTGCCTTGGCCAAACCGCAAGAGAGAAAAACTCTATGGAAAGAGCTATTTTTTTAGATGCGAAGAAAAGTTTTAGTTAAATTGCAGGTGTGAAATCAAAGCAGAAGCTTCACTGCTCCTAGGGTTACAGGAAGATAACTGGTGTTCCCAGTGAAATTGATTTAACCCTTGTTTTGGGGTTATTGACTTGACACTCGCAAATAAATTTGGTTGTAAGTAATTCCTCATTGGCACCTTTGGCGCAAAAACACATACTCGCCAATCTATAAAACAGCATCTGTCCCAACTGCAATTTTTACGGGATTATACGAGGTTTCCGAATGTTATCATCGATATGTGTTTTGCATCGCTAAATCCGAATTATTTTCATTTTAAAAGTCATCTTCACATTAGAAATTGCAAAAAATCTCAAATTTTTGCTCTTTTTTTTCGGTTTTTCAGCAATTTTCGAAGCAAATATTCCTTTTACGAAAAATATCACGAAACCAAATTAAAGAACGTAAAATTTCCTATCAGATACATTGGTTCATTTTTCTTTTGCGAAGAGCGGTGTACGCTTTATAGCGTTTTGAAGTATAGCGATTTTTTTGTTTTTCTACAAAAAAGTAGTGAACGCTCGATTTACCCCACTACAGCTCTACATAAAACAAGTTACCGAAAAATAGTTTATACCACATGAAAGTACATTTAATTTTCTACAAAATGCACTACTTAACTTTGATTTTATGATGAAAGGTATTGATGTTGGAGCGCGCTTAACTACAGCGGTTTCTTGGCGTCACACAAAAACATGAAACTTGCTTTTTTTCAAAACGCTATTAAATGTACACTGCTCTTTGCAAAAGAAAAATAAACCAACGTATCTGATAGGAAATTTTACGTTCTTTAATTTGGTTTCAGTTCAGTTTCATGATATTTTTCGTAAAAGGAATATTTATTTCAAAAATCGATGAAAACCCGAAAAAAAGAGCAAAAATTTGAGATTTTTTGCAATTTTTAATGTGAAGATGACTTTTAAAATGAAAATAATTCGGATTTAGCGATGCAAAACACATATAAATTCGTTCATCAAAACACTCCCATAATTTAATATATGAATTTAAAATATTGATCGAAATTCCGCCTAAAACGCCCAAAAAATTTATTTTTTAAGCATGCTTACTCATCAATGAATCCAAAAAAATCCATTTTATTGGTAATTTTCCCGGAAATAAAGCGCTGATTGCATATTTACAACCGCATAAGTCCGTTTCGTCTGCGAGGTGTAACTGTTTTATTATCGATCTTCTCCTCACTCCCTCCCCTCTTCTAAAAAATGATAATAAAAAGCACGTTACTTATAGAAAATTAAATGCTCTTTCACGAGGTATAAAATTTTTGTTGATAACTTGAATAGTTTTCATTTTGTAGATGGTAGAAGCACCCATTTTCCTTTTTTTTTTGCTGAAAGGCCAAAAAATCGATGTTTTTCAGCGCGCTCTAGCGGTAAAACCACTCTTCATAAAATCAAAGTTGATGAGTGCATTAACTGTGCAAAAATAAGCTGCGGAATTAAGTTAAAAATTAAAAATAATAATCCTTTTTTAATGTTCGGCACTAGTTAACTAAAAGTAGTTGAAAAGTAGTTAACTACTAGTTGCAACTACTAGTTAACTAGTAGTTCAACTACTTTTGGTTTAGAGTAGTTGAACTAGTAGTTTAACTACTTTTTTCTTCAACTACTAGTTCCAACTACTTTCAAAAAGTTCAACTACTTTAAAAAATATTGTAAGATCAAAATTAAAAAAATATGTTACATATACTAACAATGCCATTTTTTGTGAGACATTTTCATATTTGGCAACCTTGAAATATATTTCCTCCCAGCAATTGACATATAAATGCAACCTTTTTTTGAAATCCTCTCTAGAAATTAGGGAGTTAAAAATTTTCTCTCCTGGAAATTCCAGCACTTTTAAAAGCGATTTTAGGCTAGGTTTACGATGATTCTAGAATTCTAGATGTTTTTCCCGCATTAAAAATTAGTAAGACAATACTTAAAGTTAACGACCCAATTTTGTGCATAAAATATTGTTGTTTAGGCTAAGGGGGGTTTAGAACCCTTAACCCCCCCTTATATACACTGGTGTCAAAATTAAGAGAATTAGCCCATTTTTTCAATTTCTCAAGATCTACTGGATAGATTTTGATGAAATTCGGTATGAACATAGGTTCATATAATACCAAATAAATAATCCTTCAAAACTTGTAATACACGCACATGCGCAGAAGTAATAACCGCCAGTGTTGAAAGTTATGAAATAGTGGTTCCAGAATACTGCAAAATAATGGGTTTATAAGGGTAATGGCACCCTCCCACTATCATGCATACCTCTTTGAGTGATTTTATAGCGTGAATAAGGCAGATAATAAATTGGGGGTAGCAAGATGCAATTGCCTTATATAGAGTCCCTCATTCCTCCTCTAAAGTGGCAAAGTCTTTGAATCTGGCTGCCCATTCCATATGGTGAATATCTTCCGTTTTAATAAAAATTGCTAACCTGTGGAGCTCCATTAAGCGAAGGATTTCTATCGATTGAAAACCAATAGAACCCTTCAAAAGGTGAACAAGGTCTCCAAGAAATCAACACATTACCTGAAACTCTCAGAGTTCCTCTTTCAAAGGCAGGGAGGGATCTGCAACTTGTCAAAAATATGCAAAAATTGTCTTTAATAAGGTAAAATTCAAAGGGTGAATATGTTTCTCTCTATCAATTGAAAAACAACGTTTATTTTTACACAATTTAAATTTTTAAAAAATGTAGACAATTGTTTCGAAAATCAATTTCGTCTTTTCGTCTTTTTGTACTGAAGAAGGGGATCCATTGATCCCCGAAACAATTGTCTACATTTTTTAAAAATTTAAATTGTGTAAAAATAAACGTTGTTTTTCAATTGATATTAACATTTGCACAAGATTCTTTTCGCTATGTTTCTCTCTGTTAGGTCTCAAATCAATTAAACCATTGATTCTCGATGCAAACTCATGTGAAAAGAACCAGAATGCTATGTCAGTCCTTTAATGTATAGTCCAGGCAACGAAGGGTTATAGAGGGAAGTTCTTGGAACACAATTTTTGACTTTAGAACTTTGTTTGGACTAGTTTGGAGGTAAACATATCAAAAGTCCTCGACTCTAGCCCCTGAGCTTAATTTAGGGGGGGCGTTTAAAAGTCTCATTTTTCAGTTTTTGGCTTATTACTCATAGAAAATGCATCTCCACGAAAAAGTTTCAATTATCTTTTTTAAAGTAGATAAAATTATCAACAATTTAAGACCATTCCCAGGTTTATAGGTCCAATAGATTCCGAGTTACATCTCTTCAAAAATGGAAAATTTTTGAAAAAATTTCGAAAAATAGAGTAAAAGTCGTATTTAAAGCAATTTATTGGCTATATTATACTTCTAAGAGTGAAGTAAGGGCTAAAACCTTATAACACAATTATTTAGCTTTAATTTAAGCCCTGAATCAAGCCTGTGAGATCAATAGTTCTTACGCTATCTGAAAAAAAACAAAAATTGGGAAAATGGGATTTTCCCAGAAAAGAGACCTAGAGGTTTGAGGGTACAGTAAAAGAGAAGAAAGTGGTATAAATTAATATACTAATATTGAAAACAGTATTTATTTGTCTGAAGTATTCCATTTTTACCTTTTAAAATTTATAAATTACCTATTTCTTAATTATTAATTATTTTCAATTTAATTAATTATTTGTACTATATTTATTGAATTTAAAAAATGAGGGTCATATTTATGAATTTTGCATACTTGTCATACATAAATTACAGCTTATAACATTTGGCAGGCATAGGTTCATGTTGGTATAACGGTTAAGAGGAAATTTCGAGAGGCTTTTGTCCTCTCAAAAAGGAACGGATAGGGCTATGTTGGTGTAAAAAAGGAAGAACACTGAAAAAACAGCAGGCTACAGGTTTGTAGGAATACAGTAAAATAGAAGAAAAGTCGTAAAACATAAAGGGCATGACCACTCTATACAAAATGAAAGCTGATTAAATATGCCCCAAGTTTTACTCAGTACAAGTGTAGGCCCGATGACCAGGTTCCTCACACTTAATTAAAGAAAATCTAGACATGGAAAAATATTTTGCTATGACCATGTTTGTGCATATAGGATATAGGCATTGTGATAGTTTTACAAAACAACAGTTTAGTGAAAACGAAGTTTATTGGCATTGAAAAGTAAACATAAAACATTACAATTATAGGTATTATTCAGTTAATTTCTTGCTCTCTTAGGGCGGGGAGGACCTTGATCCTAGATTTTGTTTTCATCTTCTGTATCATCCTCTCCATCGGATGCCTGTAGGGAAATTGTTAGAGGATCCTCCTGTTCTTCTTCACTTTCGGAGTCAATTTGAGAGACCCCATTCAGGCAGTTCCCCTGGCAGTTTTGGCATGCTAGGGAACATTTGAGGCTTGCTTTTTTACATGGACAATGAGAGAGAAAGAGAAAATTAAGTGTTAACAATGTTTTGAAGCCGATCAGAGCCCGAATTACAAGTTTGGGGGGGTCCAGGACAAAAGACTCACTTGGGGCCTTCGACATGTCTTAAAGTAAAATTTAAATTTATTAGACCTGGAATATCTCAGCACAGACGATATTTAATTTAAAGAAGAATATTAAATTTAAGTAAAAATGCTAAAGGGTTTCGATATGTTCAGCAAGGAATCGAATCGGAATGGCGCTCCCAGGAAAAATCTAAACATGAACAGCATCAAAAAAGTTATAGAGTAAGAACTTTTGATCTCACAGACTTGGTTCAGGGCTTAAATTAAAGTTAAATAATCAGCTTTCATTTTGTATTGAGTGGTCAAGTCTTTCATGTTTCACGACTTTTCATCTCTTTTACTGTATTCCTACAAACCTGTAGGCTGCTGTTTTTTCAGTGTTCTTCCTTTTTTACACCAACATAGCCTTATCCGTTCCTTTTTGAGGAGACAAAAGCCTCTCGAAATTTCCTCTTAACCGTTATACCAACATGAACCTATGCCTTCAAAATGTTATAAGCTGTAATTTATGTATGACAAGTATGCAAAATTCATAAATATGATCCTCATTTTTTAAATTCAATAAATATTGTACAAATAATTAATTAAATTGAAAATAATTAATAATTAAGAAATAGGTAATTAATAAATTTATAAGGTAAAAATGGAATACTTCAGACAAATAAATACTGTTTTCAATATTAGTATATTAATTTATACCACTTTCTTCTCTTTTACTGTACCCTCAAACCTCTAGGTCTCCTTTCTGGAAAAATCCCATTTTCCCAATTTTTGTTTTTTTTTCAGATAGCGTAAGAACTATTGATCTCACAGACTTGGTTCAGGGCTTAAATTAAAGCTAAATAATTGTGTTATAAGGTTTTAGCCCTTACTTCACTCTTAGAAGTGTAATATAGCCAATAAATTGCTTTAAATACGACTTTTACTCTATTTCTCGAACTTTTTTCAAAAATTTTCCATTTTTGAAGAGATGTAACTCGGAATCTATTGGACCTATAAACCTGGGAATGGTCTTAAATTGTTGGTAATTTCATCTACTTTAAAAAAGATAATTGAAACTTTTTCGTGGGGATGCATTTTCTAAGAGTAATAAGCCAAAAACTGAAAAATGAGACTTTTAAACGCCCCCCCTAAATTAAGCTCAGGGGCTAGGGTCGAGGACTTTTGATATGTTTACCTCCAAACTAGTCCTAACAAAGTTCTAAAGTCAAAAATTGTGTTCCAAGAACTTCCCTCTACACCCTTTTTTGAGCATTCGTTGCCTGGACTAGTAGGAGAAACTGACTATTATGGAATCGGAGATTTGGTGCCCTTTGTAGGAGTGTTGTTAAGTCTATTCCAAACCCCCTACATCTCTCAAAAGGAGAAAATCATGGTTAAAGGTATTGTGTTGATATCTTGGAGACCTTTATTCACCTTTTGGGGGTTCTATCGGTCTTAATTTCTTTTCAATCGATAGAAATCCTTCACTTAATGGAGCTCATCAGGTTAGCAATTTTCATTCGGACGGAAGATATTCGCCAAATGGAATAGGCAGCCAGACTTAAATACTTCCCCACTTTAGAGGAGGTTTAAGGGACTCTATATAACGCAATTGCACGCCCCTCCACATACCCTTCAGATCCTCAAAACGGGGTTTCTGAGAAAGTAGACTTAATGAACAGAAAAGTTTATTATCTGCCTTATTCATACTATAAAATCACTCAAGGAGGCATGCATGATAGTGGGAGGGTGTCATACCCCTTATAAACCCACTATTTTGCTCTATTCTGGAACCGCTATTTCATACCTTTCCACTCTGGAGGTTATTACTTCTGCGCATGCGTGTATATTACAATTTTTGAATGATTATTTATTTGGTATTATATCAACCTATGTTCATACCAAATTTCCTCTAAATCTATCCAGTAGATCTTGAGAAATCGAAAAAATGTGCAAATTCTCTTAATTTTGAACACCAGTGTACGACACTGTACTTGACTAATATAAATACAACTTAGAAAACGTTAAGACACCAAAAACCTGTATACCTATCAAAAATTGGCGAATCTTTAGCCATGATATTTTTGCTATAGGTAAGAAAAAGTAATCGAAAATTTGGGGAAAAATATCTTATGAAATTGAATAGACTAGTTAACTAGTAGTTAACTACTTTGGGAAATAATCAACTACTAGTTACAACTACTTCCAAGAAAAAGTAGTTAACTAGTAGTTACAACTACTTTTGCCCAGACTAGTTGGTAGTTAGTAGTTAACTACTTTTTGACCAGTAGTTGCCGAACACTATCCTTTTTAAATCCAATTGAAACTAGGCAGAAAATGTATTGAAGGAGCCAGATGGCATAAACGAACTGGCCGTTTTTTCTCTCAAGCAATTTAAATCTACCAATAAAAAAGGTTCAAATATACAGCTTGATTAAAAACTTGTAAAAAAATAAAAAGCACATGAAACAAGACAAAATTATAAATTACAAGCAACAGTGACACATTTCGGACCCGGAAAAATATAAAATAGATGAAGCAATACATACTGGAAATGAAGAATCTTGACCTATTTCAGTTGTTTCCGGATTACTGAAGTTGTTGTCTACCTGCTTTATCGACACCAATCCATATGTGTTTGAGCTTCGTCCCAACAGTAAATTGCATGAAGGTTCATCCAAACACTTGAAACAGTGCACTTCATCCATTCGTTCGCATTCTTTGAAAGGACTATAGTCGACTGCTTTCAAGCTTTTAAGACACTTTATCATAGTCGCTTTTACTAAATCTTTAGTTTCTTTTCTTTCCTCTGGTTTACTCAAAATTCTTCGCCCAACGCGAAGAGCATAGATTAAAGATGAAACACACATATTTACCGCTTTTAAAAGATCTCGAGACGTTGTTTTCCACTCAATTGTTTCCGTGGTTTCCTGAGCTTTCCATAATGCCAGGATAGGGATGCTGTACCCTATAGCATTCGTCACGTCTTCAAGTTTTCTCATCAAATCGTTTATTGTCTGAGGAACATTTTTATTAAGAATACGATTTACGTCTTCGTCCTCTTTATTTTCTGGTATTGGTATAGAAGAGTTTTCGACAGTTTCTTCATCCGTATTGCTGCCGTCATCCTCAATATTTTTTGCTTTTGACGCATCTGTCTCCTCTTCCGACAAAGAATGATTTATATTTCTTGAAATCTATAAGATACAAAATCTGTATTTACAACCACGATGTGCATTTGCACAAGAAAATATGTTTACTGAAACTGGAGGAAATTTAAAAACTTTTTAACCGTAAAAAAAGTTCTACTTGTATTTTCAAATAATGGCTACTCTGTGATTATCAATTCTTGTACTTTAACTTATAAAATTAAACTCAATGGGCAATACCACTATTTTTTTTATTTGGTTCAGATTAAATAGACAGAAATATACCAAATTTTAACTCTCCGATGTATACTTTTTTTTAAAATCGAATTCAAAGTTTGAGTTTTTTTTGCGCGCGAAATCAGCGATTTTTGCGGGGAAAAGTTGTGATGTACATATCCCATATACATCCCAGTCGCGCATTGCCGCTGACTGGCGAAACTGTTTTAGCTGTGCTTTATAAGCGCGCTGGATTTAAAAATATCGTTACACAATGGTGAATAATTAGTATTGCATAGTTCCGATTTTTATTAACAGCTAATATTAATTACCCAATAATTTTTTTTCGATTACCAAATGATCCTGTGCTACCTAAAAACTAGCGTTGAGAAAAATAATTCTATAAAATTTAAGAAATCACAATGTTACGTAGTGAAGATCACTTTGATGTAAACTATGATGTTTTACTAAAGCTTCATAAAAGGGTAGTTTGAAATGTACTATGACTTATCACCTTCCTTTGGGATTCGCCGTAATTTTTTTCTCTTGTGAAAACAATTCTTTGTAAGGTTCTGATTAAATTCTTATGCTGTTCTGATCGAGATAGAGCTGTTGTCGAAACGGTACTAATTAATTACTTATTTAATTATACTAATTAATTACTTATTTAATTATACTAATATTACTATTTAATTACTATCAGTTACTTATTTGATCAAATAGTAAAATAACATCAGTAAAATATTTAAAATCAAGGAGAATAAATAACAGAAAAATCACTATCATCACTAACAAAATATGAAAGGCAAAATTGTTTAAGTACCGTAAAACGGGGTGAATCGGATCACTTTTGAAAAAGTTTTTTAAACCATCATAGCTCCGGTTGTGTTAATTATACTAATATTACTATTTAATTACTATCAGTTACTTATTTGATCAAATAGTAAAATAACATCAGTAAAATATTTAAAATCAAGGAGAATAAATAACAGAAAAATCACTATCATCACTAACAAAATATGAAAGGCAAAATTGTTTAAGTACCGTAAAACGGGGTGAATCGGATCACTTTTGAAAAAAGTTTTTTAAACCATCATAGCTCCGGTTGTGTTAGAGATAGAGCTAATATTCTCAACAGTTTTCATACCTCGTTCGGTATATATAGTGGTGTCCTTTAAAAAAAACCCACTTTATCACTTTACTTTTCCTTCATTAAAAGCTTAAAAAATATGATAATTAAATCGAACAAAATAGTGTTGTAACGGCTATGATAATTAAATCGAACAAAATAGTGTTGTAACGGCTCGTCCTCCCCTACATTTTAGTGCTTAGTATTTATAATTCCAACACTCCGTTACAAATTGGCAGACCAATAGAAAGTAAGAATCCAAAAAAAACCCAATTTTCCTAAAAAAAAACCCATGTACCCTAAAAAACCCACGCTTGAAAATACTCAAAAATTTAAGAAAAAATATGATTGAAAGGTTTATTTTGATAGAAAAGAGAATAATTAATATAATAAAAACCAAATTCATTAAAAATTATTCCTAAAATTAAAATTGTGAAAAGTTTTTAAACTCGAGAATTTTGCCTTCAAAATACAACGACAATAGCGTTTTTATTGTATTTTGATGAAAACGACCTATTAAATACAAAAATACTTAATACAATTTTCATAAAAAAGCTTAAAAACGGTAATTGGAACAGATATTTTATTTTAAACCCCCAACTATCAACTCTCTAAACCCATTTTCGAGTAAAACTCGGTAAAATGCTATATTTTCACGGAAATGGCTGTTTTTGGTATCATTGAATTTTTATCAAAAAGACTGAAAAAAACATCGAGAATTACTGAAACAACTATTCTATCTGAGTAATTAGTTATATATCATGAATAATATTAAAAATTTTGCATAATTTTTTATTTATTTTATCATTTATTACAAAAGGAAAAGTGGGTTTTTTTCACCCCTCATTTCAAAGACTGCCGTAAGGTCCCTAATTGTCGGACTGAGCTGAAATTTTAGTATTTTATTCTCATAATAAAAATAATTTAACTAAAGCTATAAATTTTACAGGGTGTTGAAAGAGTACTTATATTAGTATAGTTTCCAATTTAAATGAAGAAAATCCATGGATTTTTTCCTAGTCTAATTTTAGTTTTTCAAAAATACGTGGGTACGGGGATGAATGGGACAAGAGTTGCGGGGATGAATGGGACAGTTCCATTATCACTTCATTTCCCGTTTCTAAAACTTTCCATCAATAGCTTAATATATTAACTCTTTTAAGTAATTTCTGATAAAGTTTACAAAAATAGGGTGCAAAAATTTATGTTTAAACTTGTGTTTTATGTTCCAAACTCATGTGTGAATATGCAAAGTCTTAATGAGCAAATAGTTGTAACTGTCATCTCAAATATGTTATGGTTAAAAAATTATTCAAACAAGTTAGGTTTTTATGCTCTATTTTTATGAAAATTTACTTCAAAATGGCAGGGAAAATGTTACTGCAGGAGAGGAATGGCTTTGGAGGTTAAGTCCAGGCATCAAAAATTATCTATTTGCACTCCTAAAAGTACAAACCCATAAAAAGAGAGTAACATTAATAGAAATCATAGAGTTAGTACAAATATAGAGACAGCTTACTCTTCTCGGTAAGGCAACCCTGCATGTCGAAAAGAGTCGAACCAGTGTGAGTGGCGGAAGTAAATTTTTAACATGGGAGCTCCCGTAGGCGGGTGGAATTTGAGACGTATAAAAACTGATCTTCTTCCCAGAAAAATGATGAAAAAAAGATACCAACAATTTGAAACTTGAGAAAAAGCAATGATAAATCGTTCAGTGAAGAAAAAATTTTTGTATCTCAATTAGTTTTTTACCTGTAATTTTTTTAAATTCCACGGATTCGGAAAAAAACAATTTTAAACTGTATTTTTATAATGTTACGGGAGGAATTTCTTTTAAAAAAGCTTCACACTATATAATAGGAAACTTCCTGATTCGATTCGAGTCATTTCCGATTCGTTTAAACAAGTATTTAAGGGAGAAAATTGCTGATTTAGTGGTCGAGGTAGGAACTGGAAGTTGGCAAAGCTTGGCGCTTGGCGGGCGTTTTTGCCGTAGTTATAGTTTCTATACGAGTGACAAAGCCACGCGGAAAACCGAAAACGCCAAAAGAGGGATTTAGTGGCCAAGTTGGTTTAAAAAGTCAAGTGTCAGTGGCAGAGCGAAACCGGGAGATCGGTCACGCTTAGAACAGCGGAGCAGATGTTTAAGCTGTCTCTATCATAGAGGTCTCTATATTATTACTAACTCTACGATATAAATAACACCAGCTTCAACCACTGAGCTGAAAGAACAAAAGAATTTGCTTCAAATACAAATTAAGTCGACCAACTACAGGCGTAAGCCCAGCAAGGTTGGTCCAGTCTTTTTAACCCACACTACCGGTTTACTTTAACACACTTCAGTTTATGTGTTAATTTTACTCGTCATAAAGTCAAATAAATGTAGGGTGTTTTTTGCCCTTTAAATGACTTTTTAATTTTTTTTCTTTGGAAAACAGAAGTGTGTTGTTCTTTTAAAAAGCTAAACGTTGTGCAATATTTAAAATAACTTTGTTATTTTGTAAATTTTTGAACTTTTTTTAACTGTCCCATTCATCCCCACCACAGGGATGAATGGGACAAAAAACATGCGTTCATAAAAACATTTCTTGGAGCTTAATGGGTAATTGATTGAATACATGCATTTATAATGTAACCAAGAGAGTTCAATTATTGGTTTTAAACTTGTTACAGGATTGAAAAATGTATATTTTTTTTCAATTTTAGTAAAAATGTGAAATTTGTCCCATTCATCCCCGTTCTCCCCTACACAAGAGTTATGGACTTTAGTGACAACATTGTCCCTGTCTTAGGTGAGTGTCATTTAAAATGCCAAACTGATAAAAAGTGAAAATGAATTTAAGTTTTTAGTCACAACTCTTGATTCCTGTCCTATATTAGGTCTTAATGCCTGTAAAAGTTTGGGTTTGATACAAAGGTTAAATTCAATAAATAAGAATACAAACTTGATCGATTCACCCCAAAAAGTCTTAAATGAATTTTCTAGCCCTTGGGTGTTCTGCGAGGAGTTTGAAAAGAAGATTAACACTAGTTTGAAGGGAAATTTCAAAATTAATTTCTGAGGAAGGACCCCTGCCCCCCTTGAAATTTTGGCACTAATTATATTTTCCCCCTTGAAAATTCTGTGTTTTACAAGGAACTGTTCTTTTCAGATGTAACCCAAATGTTCTTAAAATACACTGAAACTCTACTTAAGTGGAAAATTTCGAAAAATTTCTAGGGAGAACTCCCAAACTTCTATCTAAAATTTTGACGTCTGTTATACAGCGTTTTCCTCTTGAGCATTCTGCTGTCTCAAGAATCTTTTCTCCTTGGGTGTTCTACAAAAAGTTTGAAAAAGGAGATAAAACACTAGATTAAAGGGTAATTTAAAAATAAATTCTGAGGGAGGACAAAATAGCAAGAAAAATTATTGTTGCATGGTAGTGGCGTACATAAGGGGGGGCCGAGGGGGCCCTGCCCTCCCCCAAAAGTCGGACTAGGCCTTTCAAAACACGTTAAAACCCTGTTATTTAGGGTAATTTTTTTAAATTTTTCTGGGGGAGGACCCCCAAACCCCCCTTTAGTGCATGAAATTGTATTATTTTCAATTTATTATAATACTTTCATGAAAATTGAAATCCTACCTAAAAATGCATGTCCAAGGTTTGGACTAAATGTTCCAAAAACGAGTTAAAACCTAGCTTTTAGGGTGATTTCTAAAAATTTTCTGGGGGAGAACCCCCAAACCCCCCTTCCTACTCGGAACTTTATTAATCACAATTTTTATTATATTAAGTTCTCATGGATGCAAATTTCACATAAAAATGCATTAAAAAGCTGCGTTAAACCTATTTTAAATATACTTTTGAGGTGTTGAGTAATAATTTTGGACCCCTCCCGAAATAAATTTCTATATACGCCACTGTTGTATGGACGCTAGGGTTCCCCGGAACTTGGACATTATCAAAAGGGTTCCGTGAGAGTAAAAAGGTTGAGAAACGCTGGTTTAGACCCCAGCCCTTTAAATGAAGCCATTCAGAGACCTCACTACCAAATACCTACTGCAGATTCCCTACTTGCAAAAATGAAGGAATGTAAAATTTTCACAATTTTTGATGCAAAAAACTGTTTTTGGCAGTTACCCCTGGATAAAGAATCTTCATGTCTGACAACTTTTACAACCCCATGGGGTAGATATAGATTTCTCGTACTACCATTTGGATTAAATAATGCTCCAGAGGAATTTCAAAAAGCAATGGATGAAATTTTTGAAAATGAATCCCAGATAAATCCCTATTTTGATTATATAGCTTTGGGTTCATCTTCAATTGAAGAACACTGCAAACTGCTGCGCAGAACTCTTGAAATTGTAAGAAAAGCCAATTTGAAGTTTAACAAAGACAAAACTCAACTTTCTTTAACATCGGTTAATTATTTAGGCCATGTATTGTCTGATAAAGGTATTAATCCTGATCCTAAGAAGATAAGAGCAATAAATGAATTTGCAATTCCCCAAAATAAAGATAGAAGATCTACACAAAGATTCCTTGGCATGGTTACATACTTAGCTAAATTCACACCACATTTATCGAATTTGACACATTCTCTGCGTCAACTTTTGAAGAAAGATGTTAAGTGGTTGTGGGACAGCAATATTCAACGAGATTTTGAACGTATCAAAGAAACAATAAGGAAGTTGCATGTGTCAGATTTTCAAAAACAAACAAGTGTTCCGTATGGTTTTTTGTATGGTAAAATGAAATATCTAGTAAGTTTTTCAAAAAAATGTACAGGTAATTAAATATTTTAATTTAAAAGTCGAGAAAAAAACACGTGACTGAAATTTTTTTGACAGTCAAAAAATTTCTCAATCGGCCTCAAATTTTGGGTAGTTGCTTATTTTTGCAAGAGGAATCGATTAAAAAAATATAAAAAAATCATGCAACTTCCTCATTACTAAAGCTCCATGTCTACAATATTTTGATGAAAAGAAACCCTGTTGATGCCAGTTGTTGTTGTCTTATGCCACTTGGAATATCCAAGCTCCACCGCAAAGCGTACAGGATTTCAGGCAAAGGGGGTGCGGCTCCTGAGAAAGTGAGGCCCATGAAAGGCAGGAGTCCGACTTCAGCCTCGGATGATAGATGCCGTTACCATCTATCGCCACCTCCGCAATTTTGCCATGCATCTGAAGGGGAGGGAAATAGTCTCCAGACACCTGAACCCAAGGTAAACTGCGCCATGACCGACCTCAGGACTTTCGGACCCACAGATTTATCAACTCTTTGATTTAAGACTCTTGGCAGTTGTCTATGGATTGGAACATTTTAATTACAACATGTATGGAAGAACTGTTGTGGTTGAAACTGATCACAAACCACTACTAGGACTTAGTAAAAAGCCATATGATGTCATCTCACCACGACTCCAACGCTTGCTGCTTAGGTTGAATAAATATGATATAAAATTTGTATATGTACCTGGAAAGCAACTCATCATTGCAGATGCCTTGTCAAGAGCACAATCAACTACAGAAATTTTTGATGAGAAAGAATGCTACGAGACATATGCCAGTATCAACCTTTTGACACAAGCTTCAACTACAAAGTAGATTGAATTAGCAGAACTCTCAGCTAATGATGAAGAATTACAAGACGTCTTACATCATATAGAAAATGGATGTCCAGAAAAATCCAAGACTAGAGTGGCTGCACAAGCTTATTGGCATTGCCAGGAAGAATTACACCAAACGCAAGATGGTATAATTTGTCGAGGACAACGACTTGTAGTCCCAATGGAATGGCTGCTAGAGAAGATATTTTGAAAAAGTTGCACATATCTCAAAAGGAGTTGTATCTACTAAAAACAAAGCAAGAGAATATTTTTATTGGCCAAACATAAACAGAGATGTTGAAAAATTTATTTCTAAATGCAAAATTTGCCAAAAGTATCAAAGAAAAAATCAAAGAGAAATTTTAATGGATGTCGATTTGCCTGAAAGACCTTGGCAAAAAGTAGGCTGTGATTTTTTCTACTTTAAGCAACAACAAAATCTACTCCTTATTGACTACTTTTCCAAATATGTGGAATTGAAACCTCTAAAAAATATTACTGCTCAAGCTCTCATTCCTGTGTTGAAATCCATCTTTGCAACACATGGAATACCAGAAGAAATTGTCAGTGATGGAGGACCCCCATTTGGCTCTTATGAAATCCGGAAATTCTTCCAAGAATGGAATGTTCTACATAAAATTACATCACCGGGTTTCCCAAAGAGCAAATGGACAAGTGGAACGTGCCGTTCAAGAATACACTTAAAAAAGCAGATGAGGAAAGGAGAGATATTTATGAAGTCCTACTAGATTATAGAATACAACCAGCAAAAGATCTCCCCTCTCCAGCTGAATTACTAATGGGAAGACGATTAAAAGATCTTTTCTACCAACCCATACAGATCGTCTAAAACAGGGGTGGCCAACCCAAATGCTGTTGAGGGCCACTTTGGAAAACCACAATACTCTCGTGGGCCGCATATAAAATTTTAGGATATTAGGTGCACAGAATGACAGTGAAGTAAATTGAATAAATTAGGTATATAAATTAGGGCGTTTCTCAGATCCTTTGCTTAGTTTGACAGATTCCTAAATAAAATATTCAATTAAATTTACCTTAAGGACTCAAGGAGCAACCCCAAGAATACCTTCTGTAGTATCCATAGGAACTAAACAGGTGCCGTTAAAAACACTAGAAATCACTCGAAACTATAAGGAGCCTGTGGCACTTATAGAAATTTATTTCGGGAGGACTCAAATTTTCTCTAAAAATTGCAGCTAGATTTTTGCATCGGGAAAAAGTACACCCAAATCTTCCTCTCATGCCCCCATGCATATTTAATTGGTTCAATGCATAAATTAAAATATATTTTTAGTTAGGATTTGCAACTGACTGAACTAATATCTTAAAAAAGTTGTGAACAATAGTGTTCCTAGTACTAAAGAGGGATCTGGGGGTCCTCCCCCAGAAAATTTTTTGGAAATACGACTCTCTTTAACGTGTTTTGGTACACTTTGTCCAAATTTGGGGGGCCTTAACTTACCCTAAAACTTTAACTTTTGACTAAAAAAATTCTTGCAGACCACAAAATTATTTCGAAACGGGCCGCGGGTTGGCAAAGCCTGATCTAAAAGGTATATGGGGGTCGGGGGTTCTCCCCCGATAAAATTTTGAATTTTAGTGTGCTAAAAAGTGTTTTGAAGCTACTTTTTGGAGAGTTTTCAGACAGCTTCGTGGGCCGCGGGTTGGCCATGCCTGGTCTAAAACCAAGATTTGACATAGAAGAAGCACAGAGATCTTTGAAGAAAAGGCAAGAAATACAAAACAAGTATGCTAACAGACAAGGAAAACATCTCCCAGAACTACCAAACGGTGCAAAAGTTTGGTTTAGACACAAGAGTAACAATCCTTGGAAGCAAGGTACTATTGTGCGCGTCGGACCTCAGCCTAGATCCTATCTCATAAGAGCAAAAGAAGGAAGTTTCTTTAGAAGAAACAGGTACCACATTAGACTGGATAATTCGCAAGAAGATGACGATATAATCCCTGTTGCTGCCTCAACAGTTGAAGACCTTTATGATACGAGTAACTTTGAAGAGACCCGAGAGACCGAAAATTCCAGTAGTGAACAAACTGATGAAACTTGTCCCAATGATGATGACGATACCCCTGAGAGTGAACTTATTGAGAATGCACCTGAGAATGGACTTACTGAGAATGCACCTGAGAATGGACTTACTGAGAATGCACCTGAGAATGGACTTACTGAGAATGCACCTGAGAATGGACTTACTGAGAATGCACCTGAGAATGGACTTACTGAGAATGCACCTGAGAATGGACTTACTGAGAATACAATACTTCCTGATAGACCAAAAAGGACAATAGTAAAACCTATTAGATATGGACACTAAATTTTCTTAAAAAAAAAAGGGCATGTTACATATTAATATTACTAGTGTTAGAATTTATCTACTAGTCACAACTTAAATTAAACTAGTATCATTATTTAAAGAAAACAACTTCTACTATAGAGGTACTGTTCTAAAGATATTTAATTTCATAATGTTTGGATTAGGCTAAGCGCGCACTAGAGACTTCTGTCTCGGCGACTTAAAACACTAGTCACTCGAGAGCAATGCATTTCTATGAGGAAATTCTTGGCCTAGTGATCTTGGTCTCGTCGCCATGTGCATGCACTCTAGCTTCTTGCAATAGCCAGGGAAGCAATTTTGTCTTTGTCTCCGAGACAAAAGTCTCTAGTGCGCGCTCAGCCTTAGAGTATGTAGAGATTGTAGAGTGTAAATAAACAAGATATGTTTTTTACAAGCTCGCCTGTTCTCTTCATAAGTAAACCTACAAACAAAGGTTAATTATAACATAACCAGATTATGTAAAAATGTTCTTCCTTGGGAGTTTTATATCCCCTCATGTTATATGTACAAAATTAAAATCTTAGTCTTAATATTAATTTTGAATCAATTAGCTTTAAAATTAAGCTGACAAACATTAGTGCAACGCACTATAAGAGATAATTTAACCCCTTCCCCCTCAAAAAAGAATAAATATGTGATTGTGTGATGTGATGTGTGGACTAGGGTTAAAGCCGGTTATAACATTTGTTCCAAAATACTTTGCTTGAACCAATGGCTTGAACATCCTATGAAAGTAAAGATGGAAATTAATCAAAATCTATGACCAACAAAATTTAGAAATAAACTTGACACTTACCTTGAATTCCATGTTTATTATTTAATTCAGTTAATCACTTCACTTCAGTTAGTCGATAGGCAATTTTTGTAGTTTATTATTTTAATGATAGAAAATTTCAAACATTAATTTCAAAACTTAAATAATATATAGGATCATGTACAACTCAAAAAATTTCAACAATCAATTAGAAAAAATATTTTAATTCACAAATTATAGGAGAAATCTCTGTGGGAGAAATCTTATTAGTTAGAGTGGCTACTCCAACATGGCGCTGGGCATAAACAAACCCAGTCACAATGGAGATTTACATGGGAGTTTTAAAAGGTAATTTTTTAAAAATATTATTCGTCATCTGTTATGGTATAGACCCCCTTTCTGGCATAGTTAAAGGTATGGTAATCATTTAGAAATAAGCAGAGTTTTGATATCTTGCCCTACTTTTTAACAATTTAGCGATAACTTTTCATGTCCATTGGTCTAACATGGTAGCCATGACAGTGTGAAAAGATGTTATGGCTTTTAAATATTTCCCATCATTTGTTCACTTATAAAACCTCTTTAAAGCATAGTTAAAGGTTAAAGGTATCTTAATCATTAAGTAACAAGCATATATTTAATTTTCGGTCTCGCATTTTAAGATTTTAACAAGAAATGTCCAGCTCTATTTGTTTATGTTGCGAGTGTGAAAATGCAATGTTTTTTTAATATTCATCGTTCTTTAGCATACTAAACCACTTTTGAGCATATTTAACGGTATAATATCATTAATTAATAAACGTATTTATGATTTGTGCTCCACTTTTAAAGATCTCAATAAAAAATATTCATTATTTAAGTAAATAAGTGAATGTAAAAACATTTGTGTGCTGTGAATATTTATCATCGTTGGGTACACTTATATATTGTTAAATTATTTCATTTTAGTATTAGGTTGCATTTTTCTTTATTTTTAAAAAAATTTAATCTACATTTTCTCCCATTTGTTATGTTTTTGGTCAACTACTGAATAAGGTGTTAAGATGTGGGTGTTTCATTTCATTTTAGTATATTGTTTGAGGGAAATGCTTTTATAATTTGTAAAACATTGTTTATCAATTTAGGGTTCTGATTTAAAAAAAGGTTGCAGACTTTCGAACTGGTGTCTTTCATAAGTGACTTTTTTTCATTCTAGTACATATGTAGTATTGTAGTTTTTAGACAAAAACTTTGTTTCGTACTCTTCCAGGTATTGGCTTCAAAATTTTGATTTTTTTTATGCTTGTTGATAATCAAATGATACACTTTGGGCATCATGCTGGGCATAAACAAACCAGTGTGTCTAATTTATCACGGAGCCTTCAGGTAATTTTCTTTACACGCTAATTTTTGCATCTTTATATGCATAACTTTAGAGTTTTTTTCATCAAGATATCGTCAAATGTTTGATTTTCTTCATATTTTGTATAATTATTTACTCAAACTGCACATAACTGTAACAAGAGAGCAAGAGTCTGTTTACGCTACACTCAGAAGCTTTTAATTTACAAGAAATTGGATGTTTAGTTCCTCCTGTTTTAAAAAAATCCAGGAATTATCTTAAAATTATAATACTCTAAATAAGGTAATAAGTTCTTTCAGATTGTTTTTAATTATAATATTAGGGAATTATTTCCCGCTACCCGTGTTCCAGTTCACAGGATGAAAACGTTTTTATTTCTTGTCATCTCAATACTAAATGACGTTTGTGTTTGGATGACCAATTTGTGGCACCAATCACAAACGTCTTTTGGTTGATGTTTCTTCGAGCTGAATATGCCAGCCTACCACTTGTTTTGGGGAATGACGACTGACAATGGAATTCAGGTAAGCACCTTTAACTACATTTTGTGTCCTTTCAAGGATTTGCTGCTGCAATTCCTCTTTACTTGTACTCAATTATAAAAAAAATCAGTATTTCTTTTTAATATCTATGCTGTGGCAGTTTTGTGACTTGTAATTATAAGATAAGTTATAAAACTGCCAGCTACTAAAATATGGCCCCTATAGCTGACTTTATATCTTGGGGTCTGGCAGTTCTTTTTTATGAGATTTGTAGCTGTTGTGTGTTGATGAAAGTAGGTAACTGATATATGACGTAAGAATGTTAATATAACAACATTCAAAATCCAATCTCAGCCTAAGCAAACAGCGGGATCAATAATTTTAGAATTCTTTAATAGAATACTCAAATCTGCTTTTGTGGGGTATGAAAATTTTGATCAAATTGGAACATAGAACAAAAATCGGGTATAACTGGGTACTGAAACATACTAGCGTCTAGTAATACAACAGTTCTTCCAAAAACTAATTACCGACTACATGGTAACTAAAAAAAGTAGATTCTAAGCGAGTGCGAGTTAGCATCTTCAAGTGACGAAAAGGAATTTTGAACCAGTTTAACCACAAGAAAGTTCACGTATTGTTGGACTACGAAAGATAGTGGTTATATGTTTTAAAAAGTTTTGTAAAATAGGTACAACATGTATATAAATTTTTTTTAAAATGTTTACATGTATTATTATTTTCTTAATTAGATTCCTAAAGGTTTGGCAAGATTCCAACTAACTGCCAAGCCTCGTGACTTGATTTCATTTAAAAAAGCAATTCCTCGTTATTTCGTAAGGTTTTTAGTTATTTCATTTGTGAAACCTTTTTATGAGATTCCTATTCACTACATTAAAAAATACTTTTTAATTGTGTTCCGAAAACTATTTTTAAAGCTACTCATGAAGTTTTGTACAATGCAGTCCCTATCCACTTACAAACTTGCTTTAAATAAATAATCAGCTCTAAATTACCCTTGTGTATATTTTATTGGAATATTTATGACAATGTACTGATAATTTCTGTATGTTGGTAGGTTTGAAAACTTGTAGAGTTTTTACCATGAGTGCTTTAGGTATAACAAAAAACAAAAGCTAAATAGGAAATTAAGACAACACTACTAGAGATATCTGGAAAATAACACTGAACGTTTCTTGTAAATTTTTGCATAGAAGACATAATAAACTATAAAATGTTATTTAATATCAATATTACTTTCACAGCCATTTCCTCATTTAAAAATGCCCCACCAAACTTATCCTCCCAATGTATGAATTAATATTTCGGAGTGTTTTTACAATTTCACTTAAACTCTAGACATAAAGATTCTTTGCAGTGAGTAGATAAATTCCATAACTAAACCTCTATAATCTGACTCTACCAACCTATTTACTGACTACCGAATCTTTTATCTAAACCAGTGGTTCCCAAAGTGGGTTCCACGAAAAAATTTAGGGGTTCTATGGGACAAACTTTATTTCGTTAAAAAAAATAAGAATGTTGTAAAAAATAAGAATGAACAGCGCCGCTCCCCTTGGACCCAAAAAGGTTCTCAAACTGAGTAAAACCCTACTTTCACCATTCGAATTTCAAAATTGTTTCTCGGGGAGGGCCCCCAGACCCCCCCGCAGTCCCACAAGGGGATCTTGCGTGATACTTTTGGAAAAATCCCCACCATTTTGACATTTTTCCAAAAAGGTAAAGGCGATTGTCTGGAAAAGTGCCCCCCTTGAGCTGGATTCGCCCCTGGTTTAATATTAAATTTTGAAAATTAGTTGATTAAAAAATATGCAGGGGTTCTGTGATCATCGGCAGCAAATTTGGGGTTCCACAACCAAAATAGTTTGGGAACCACTGATCTAAACTATATAAAAAGCGAGAAAAACTCTGACAAAAACACATAACTTTGAATCGAAGTTCAAATCTAAACGATAGTCACAGATTTGCCATAAAACAATTTCCCCGCATTAATGCATTACCTTCACACCACACCCAAAATTGAGGGGAATAACCTGTTTCCATAACAATTGCCACAATATTGTTCGGCAGCAAAGACTATGCAAAACTTTTATTTTGAGAAAAAGGATGTCAATTCTATTAAAAACTTCATTGCATGTATGAATACCAAGAGGATAATTTTAGCATCTTAGTTTGCCAATATCAAGGTAATTATGATCACATTTTCCATTAAATTGTTTTTTGTGTGTACCAGATTTACACATTCTAGATTCTACTGTCATAATTTTCTTGAAAACTGCTGTGTTTTAAAGATATAGTTCATAGGACAACATTATTTAGAAATTTCATGCAAGGAATCTGTATACAGCTTGGACAGGGTAGTCAAAACACCCTGTACATATCACTTAGCTAACTACTGGAAGGCACTTAACTGCCACAGCATAGATATAAAAAAGAAATACTGATTTTTTTATAATTGAGTACAAGTAAAGAGGAATTGCAACAGAAAATCCTTGAAAGGACACAGAATGTAGTTAAAGGTGCTCACCTGAATTCCATTGTCAGTTGTCATTCCCCAAAACAAGTGGTAGGCTGGCATATTCAGCTCGAAGAAACATCAACCAAAAGACGTTTGTGATTGGTGCCACAAATTGGTCATCCAAACACAAACGTCATTTAGTATTGAGATGACAAGAAATAAAAACGTTTTCATCCTTTGAACTGGAACACGGGTAGCGGGATATAATTCCCTAATATTGTAATTAAAAACAATCTAAAAGAACATGTTACCTTATTTAGAATGTTATAATTTTAAGATAATTCCTGGATTTTCTTAATACAGGAGGAACTAAACATCTGATTTCTAATAAATTAAAAGTTTCCAAGTGTAGTGTAAACAGGCTTTGATCTCTTGTAACAGTTATGTGCAGTTTGAGTAAATAGTAAATCCTTATACAAAATATGAAGAAAATCTAACATTTGATGTTATCTTGATAAAAAATCCTTTAGCTGCGCTTATAAAAATCAAAGCAATAATTAGTGTTAAAGAAAAATACTTTAATGCTCAGTGTTAAATTAGACACTGGTTTGTTTATGCTCAGCATGATGCTTAAAGTGTATCATTTGACATTTGATTATCAATAAGCATAAAAGAAAATTAAAATTTTGGAGCCAATATCTGTATAAAAACAAGCATTTAATTATGCATAAAAAATATTAAATTTCCTCCAAATCACAGTATAAATATTTGTTAAAAATAACTTAAGACAACTTGTATTATGAATGGAGCTGAATGTTATTTTTTCTTCATATCTTAAAAAAATGTAACTTAAAATCAACCACTCTCTTACCTTTTAAAGATCAATATTCCTCTAACAATGCAAAAAATTAGTTTTAATTGCTCACAAATACTGATTAATACTTAAAAAATCAGTTCTACTTACATCGTATCACACTCGCATGCTTAGGGAACGTACCCATACTACGTGACCCATTTTTTTCCATTTTTGACCCCCCTCCCCCCCTTGGTGACCATCCGTAGTATATGCCAAGACCCCCCCTCCCCCTCTAGTTTTCACGTAGTAATTCATAAATACGGTTTGCCATCATTTTTTGCAAACAGAAAGTTTAAAAAAAATAATTTTGCTTAATTTGTCTAATTTTAATAATTAATTTGGCTTAATTAGTCTTAATTTGGCAAATTTCAATGATTAATTTGGCTTAATTTTATCGTATTGACTAGAAGAAGTTGACTACGTGACGAAACCCTAAATTCCTCTTTCTCTTTACCTGCACTCTAACAACTGTGATGTTTATAATTGTAATTGTCCTCCCCTTCAACAAACTCTTACCATAAAATATCTTGGAATAAATCTTGATTACAACCTAAAATGGAAGTCTCACTTTCATTACCTAACAAAAAAACTACGTTTTATCCTATATAAATTCTATCACCTAAAAAGTATCATTAGCAATAGGTTTTTATTACAATTATATGACTCCTGGATAAATTCATTAATTAGCTATGGCCTTATAATATGGGGCGGAGACTACTTAAGTAACTTAAATCCTGTAATAAAAATCCAAAATAAAATTGTTAAATTTCTAAGCAGTAATCACACGTCTAATTTAGTTTCCTATCAGCATCTTAATATTTTCCCCATCAGATACCTGTTTTTCTTCAAAATAATAGTATATTTTTTCTCTCATAATACTGCCGAAATCAGAAATTTAAACTATAGCTTACGTTCTAATAGCCCTTATTTAATTCCTAAAGCTAGAAAAGAAATCTTTAGAAAACACTTCACCTATTTATCCTCAAAACTATTCAATAGCTTGCCTAATCACATTAAATCAGAAAAATCTCCTCTGAAATTTAAAAAGCTTTTAAAATTATTTGTATACTCAATAGTTGACATTGAACAATATTTTTAAAACATGCTCACTAAATTAGATAATCTGAAGCTCACCCTACAGCACCTCACCTTCATTTATAATCATTATAAGATTCATACCTTGAGATTATTCGTATTTTATTAATTATTCATCTAAACTTTTCTTCCTTTCTTTTCTTTTTCTTGAAAACCCATTGATGTATAATTTTCGGTCACCTGTAAGAGTCAATTTGACTCCTTGGTGTCTCATACGTGCATTTTTGTCATTTTCCCTTATATTTTTGTTTTGACCTTAAATATGTATATATATTAGTAAAAAATAAATTTGATTTGATTTGATTAAATAAATTTGATTTGATTTAATTGATTTTATCTTAAGTAAAAGGGTTCTTTCAGATTAAACATTTTTCAAAATATGAGTGCTGGTTTTTTTTTTCAAAAGTTAAGAAGTTTCCTTAAATTTTAAAGTTTTGTCCGAATTTAGATGTATTACAGTAGAGCCCCGATTATCCGCGGAATTGGGTGGCAAGGGTACCGCGGATAACGAAAATCGCGGATAACCCGAAAAAAGACTAAAAATGAGGTGAAAACACGAAAAAAATATTTCAGCATAAAAACTATGTTTTATTGTACAAAAAACATGATATGTCAGACTTTTAAAATATGTACAGTACAGCTGAAACTTTTGCTCTACATCTAAAATGTCTCTAATCTCATCTAAAATTTGCTCTCATCGTTAAAAAATTTTTTCGTGGCACTCGCGGATAACCCGCACAGCGGATCATCCGCTCGCGGATAATCGGGGTTCTACTGTATTTTAAAAATGCATACAATTTTATTAAGTACAAGTTTTTATTTTCTCAAAGTTTTATGTTTTTTTTTAATCTTCTTTGGTTTTTCCATGGATCAAGTTGAGTGGGTTTTTTTAATTTAACTAATTTATTAATTTAGAGAGGGGGTTTTTATTAGGTTAAATGGGTGGTTGAAAAAAATTATCTAAAAAGTGGTATTACTTTGGTATACTGTATGTTTCAGAATAAAAATGTATCAATAAAAATTAATTCTGATGGTAACACAAAAGAAAACTAGTACAAATTCAAAATAACAATCCAAGATTTTATTACAAGAAAACTCACAATAATAATAAGAAAAACATTTACAACAGGACGCAAGTTTAACCGTGATTTCATATTAAATTAAATAAACATACGATTGCTATTGAAAACTTTCATTATCAAAAAATAATAAAAGCAACTTAAAGAAACCATTTTCCTTTGAGTAAATTATTACTTTAATATTTTTAGGGCAAATTAAGGAGGATAGGAGTCAATCCATAGTCGAGATCATAAAAAACCTATAAATGAATATGTACAAAAGAAATTGTACTGAAGAGTAAGGTTAAATTGAGAAGCTTATTAAACTGTTTTTCAGACCAGTGGGTTTTTTTTCATAAGTGCTTAGCCAAAACTTCAACACAAGTTTAGAATGTTTTATAATCAATTTATAACTAATACTTATTGATTTTCTAAGGCTTCATTGTACAGATGGTTTATTAGACACAAAAATATTATGTTCAATCATTAAGGGAACATATTACAATATATTAATACCAATATGATCTAAAACATATTGATAAAAATTATTTATAAACTAAGTACATACTCCAAGCATAGTAAAAAGTAATAAAATAAACAAATGAAAAATTTGAATACAACATATAATATACTGTTTTATAAACTACAAATAAATAATCATAATGACAAAAGTATTTAATATTTACTGTGTGTTCCTTAACAAAAATAAACCAAATAAGATTTTAAGTACAAATTTCTTTCACTTTTAAATTTTAAACTTTGGCAATTTCAAAATAAAATAACACAATTAAAATGAACATTTAAATTGGGTTCAGTTTAATAATTGAATAATGCACAAAAACAAAAAACTCAAGCATCATTAAATATGAAAACAATATGTATAACACACTAAGTATGTTAGTAAAAAACACAAACTACATTATCATGTGCTTTAGATAACTTGCATTACATAAAAACTCTTAAGATTTAAGCTCTTTTCATACCAAAAAAACTAGGTCAGTGGTTCCCAACTAATGGCCAAATAGAATCTCAAAAGTAGTCTTAATGAGGATACACAAGCTCATTTTAAAATTCTTAATAAATGGAGACTTCATAAGCAAGTTGAAAAAATGACTTAAAGAATTTTTTGAATTAACCTCTTAATACTTCTATCTGTGATAGTAAGATTAAAAATATCTAAACTTATCTTTCAACTTTTTCATTGGTCTTCCGGTTTTATTGGAAAATATAAATAGATACTTCATACTTCCCAGTCACTCAGAACCAAAAACATCCAAACAAAGATTCAATTCATTAAGGAATGAAATGAGGATAGGTTAAAACTTATTAAAGGATGCTTTCTACATTATTTTCAATTTATGAGAAGAGCTCTGCAGACATCTATTATTTGGGAACCACTGTCACTGTAATAGAAAAATCGTTAAAAACATGGGGAAACTATATTATGTTAGTGCACATCAGTGGTTCCCAAACTTTTTCAACTCAAGGCATCCCTACTCAATAAATTGTTTTCAACTGTACCCCCTTTTTTTAAACAAAAAAAAAAGAGTAAACTTTGATAAAAAAATGAAAACTTGCATGTTTTTAAATTTACAGCATAACTATTTCCCCATTGTCAACTTATTCCATTTAATTAAAACCAGTTAAGGTGTACTAACTTCCTTCTTATTTTCTTCTAGCTTCTAATTTTCTCAAACTCTTGTGTCTTTAAAAATCAATCTTCTTTCATCAAACTAAACATCCGAGCATAAATTTTACATTAATTTAATGATAATTAAAAAGAAAGACTTCACTGCACCTCAGGGCGCCAATTTGGGAACCACTGCACTACATTGTCAAGACAAGGTAACAGACAAAAAAAATGATTTTAAAATAAATAAATGATAATCTCAGAAAAAAGAAAAAGTCCATGCATATTGAAATATTCAATAACTGAATATAGATGAATAAAGAAATATGACATGATATATAAATACTAAGCAACTCATGTATATCAAAAACATGGCATAAAATTCAGTAAAACTATTTAAGTTATTGGTGAAACATTTTATGCTGTATTAGAATATTATCCTATGTTTTCAACACAAAAATCAAAAGCTCTTTTCAAAATTCTCTTTTCGCACAGTCTAAGCTTCAACGCCAAGGTGTGATTGCTTGATTCTTGAACACTTTGTTTCAATAGTTCCTCGTCATCCTATGAAATGAAAACAATAATAAACTTATAATTTCATTTTTATTTTATTTGAGTAATCTCCGGTTAAAAATTGTGTAAACACTATGGAAATACTAGAAATAATAAGATTACTTTTTTTTAAATTTCAAACAGCACTCTTATCTAACTTCATAATTTAAAGTAGGATACACTTAATTCCTTTCAAATCGTTTAGAAAAGTAACCTAACCTCAGTCATTAAAGTAATCTTTCAAATAGGTTCCCTTATTGCACCTCTTTTAGACCTAACCTTTAAGTCACAATGCTCAGGGCAACAAAACTAATGATCCTAGTTTATAAACTTTGGATGGAACAAAAAAATCAAGATGCCATTCTTGAATTAGTGAATCCTTGTGAGACAATATGTATAGCAGTACGTAGTAAATCCAGTGCTAGAAGTGTGGGGGGATGTGGGGTGACACGTCTATAACATAATTTGGTTATGTTAAAATTAACCTTTGTAGGTTTAATCAAGAAGAGAACAGGCGAGCTTGTAAAAAAACACATCTTGTTTATTTACACTAACTACACTCTAATCAAAACATTATTAATTAAAAAATCTTTATAACAGTATAACGATAGTAGTAGTTGTTTTCTTTAAACAATGATACTAGTTTATTTTAATTAGTAGATAAATTCTAACACTAGTATATATTTTAATATGTAACAGCGTAATACCTCGTTCGCACTGCCGCTAAAGTACCCTTAAAACATATCGCACTTAAACTTAAAGTGTGTTTTCTTAAAACGGCGTTCGCACTGGCAAAGGGTGATTGAGCACTTAATTGTGGAAATCTAAGAAATATTTAATTTATTATTATATAACTTAAAACTAATAAATATAATCACCAACTTTTTTAAAAAAAATACAAGTAAAAATGTAAAAATACATAAATAATTATTAATTGACAGACGATTTAAGAAAACTATTTCTGAATTTCAAATAAAAACAAAAACAAGACAAGCTGACTGGATTGTAGTGGGATAAATTGGATCATATCAAGGTAATTAAACTAATTTTTTTTATTAAACTAAATTTAATCAGTTTTTGGTCCATTGTTTTCCATATTTTGATGTACTTTTATTTTACCAACTGGGTGTTTTTGCCTTAAAAATCTAAAATATTTGGATACAATGGATATATTAGTTTGGCATAGCAGAACACGAAATTAATTTTATCATATTCATAACAAGAATGTTCTGAAAAGATTTCTTGATTGAATTTTTGTTTAATATTTTGATTTCTTTTTATCAGCAGCTGTTTTTAATTACATTTATACTATTAAGTAATTAAAAGCAATGAGCGGAGATATTGAAGTACAGCATTGTTTAGCTCACGGTTCAATTTTTCATGGGCTTTTTTGTGTTAAATTATTGTACTAATTCAAAGAACTTAATAACCTATAAATACGTTCGCAATTGTGTCCAGTTTAAACTGTTTTAAAAGTGTCTTTGGTCTTTATTTGAAGAAAAATCACCGAAAATAAGCTTTTCCCATCCTGGGAAACATTGTGCGCCGCCATCTTTGTTGATTAAGGGTGATTTTCAAACACCCTTAAAATATGGGGCGATTTTGTTATTCCTAAAGTGTGTTTCTATGGCAACTAAGTGCGAAATGAAAATAGAGGGTCTTTTTTCTGCCAGTGCGAACGGGGTATCACCCTACTTTCCATAAAAATACTGATCCGTTCCCCCACTTCTATTTCTACTAAAATCCATCCCCCCACTTCTAAAATCCATCCTTCCATTTTTAAAAAAAACTAGAAATTTTATTCTAGTTCTTTCTTATTCTGATTATAGACTATAATGAAACTAAATTTATAGCATTGAATCATAGGTAATCAAGGTCTGTAATAAGGAACAGTAATGTTTGTATATTATACAGGGTGTCCCATAAATAATGGGCCACACTTCTAGGGGGGATAGTAGACACCTAGACGAGTCAGAATCACATAGGATTTGGGGGTCCCAGATCAAATCCCAGTGAGCTAAAAATGGTGCGACACCCCAAAAAAATTATTGAAAAATTCAATTTGTAGAAGAACTACTATTGGTAAAAATTTAATTAGGGTCTCAAATTTTGTGGTTTAATATGATCTTCAAAATTATGGTAAAAGTTTTCACTTAAAAATTTTTTTATTACGAAAAAAAGTCAAAAAACCACAAAAAAATTTGAAAAATCTGCTAAAACTTTGTTTTGTATTTGGAAATCCTTTCTTTTGATATTCCCATCCGAAGGAGCATAGTTGAAAACCCTTAAGTCCAAAGTTTCACTTAAAAACCATCAATATTAAACGCTTGAGATCCTGTTAAAGTTTGTTTTTTGCGTACGGAAACAGCTTCAGAAAACGAGCGTTCAGGGAGAATCTACGAGTTTCGGACTGTAGCGGATTGATGCTCGCCAATTTTCTCGCCATTATTTGCGATGCTAGATTCCTCGCCAACTTTCGCTTCTACAGATCATCCATGCTTACTTGGCGAAAGAAAAAAATTGTAACTACCCCTAAGAAAATACGCAATTTTGTTGAGCAAAAGGGATAGTTACAATTTATTTTTTCTGGATAAGATAGTTTTAATAAACATTTACCTTCTAGGTTTCTAGTTACGATCCCAAACATATAAGTAAATTAATAACTTTTTTTTAAATTTTAGTATTTCAGTAAATAATTTTTGTATTAAAAAATTCGCATCCCATAATAATGCGCTTTTTAAATTTTCAGACTTTTTTCCAGTACTTTCGTCTGTAGATAATTTCAAATTAGGTATGCAAATTTCATCCAGTACTTAAGTATGTTCTGTACTAAACTTGTGCCTTATTTGAATTCAGCCGCTGTTATCTCTTTTTTCGTCGCTCGTCCATTTAAATTCTGAAGTATTATTATTTGTTGCTTTGGATTTCTTTAAATTTTTTATCGAATTCTGGGTATGAATCGATTCACAAATACTGAACTCGCAGAAATGCACATTGTCTACGGTATTGCTGACTACAATGGACGGGCCGCTGCTCGTATTTATGCCGATCGGTACCCCAACAGAGAACAGCCACACTTCAGAGTATTCCAACGTCTCCATCAAAATTTATGCGAGAATGGGACATTGAGAAGTGAAAGGGCGAGTGAGGGCAGGCCACGATCGGCGGGCTCAGTTGCTATCGAAGAAATGGTGTTGGATGCTGTGGAAAATAATCCTAGTACCAGCATACGTGCCATTGCTTCAGATGTTGGAACCTCTCGAAGTAATGTCCAGCGTATTTTGAGAGTCGAGTCCTTCCACCCCTTTCGTCTTCAGAGAGTGCAATTGCTACTCCCCGAAGACCATCCTAAACGCGTGCAATTCGCACAATGGTATCTTCAAAAACAAGCACAAGATAGAAATTTTCCATCATATTTGATGTTTACTGATGAAGCCACATTTACTAGGGATGGCGTATTTAATCATTACAACCAGCATTTGTGGGCTCATGACAACCCCCACGGAGTACGGCATCACGCGGCACAACATTGCTTCAGCATTAATGTGTGGGCAGGTTTGGTCGACGACTACTTAGTCGGGCCGTATCTTCTCCCTTCAAGATTGACCGCTGGGAATTATAAAATTTTCCTGGAGGAGGTACTTCCAGAATTGCTTCTCCACGTACCATCAAATGTGAAGCGCAACATGTGGTTCCAACATAATGGGGCGCCCGCACATTTTGGATTGGCTGTCCGAAGCTACCTGGATACCACATTTCCAAATAGATGGATTGGGCGTGGAGGACCTGTTCACTGGCCCCCAAGATCACCAGATTTGTCTAGCCTTGATTTTTTCTTATGGGGAGCGATTAAAGATATTGTCTACAACGATCCAGTTGATACAGACACGGATCTGGTAGCTAGAGTTGTCTGTGCCGCTGCCACGGTTAAAGAAATTCCTGGTGTATTTGAACGCGTCCGGCAGTCGATGATCCGTCGATGTCAAGCCTGCATCCAGACTAACGGTGCCAACTTTGAAACCTATTTGTAAATCATTTTTGGGTTTTCCCATTATATCCTCGCGCTAGGATACTTCAGTCGGCAGATCCTCAAGCGCTATGATCGTGATTTTGAATTGCGATATAAGATTGGTTTATTAATCGAGGAATAAGCAAAGGGTATGCGAGGTCTCACCTCACCGTTCGATATAAGCAATCTCTTAGGTTTGTCATAACCTTCAACATGCATTCCTTTGTTTTGCAAACTTCTTATATCGGACGTTGAGGGGAGACCCCGTACATACCCACTTGCTTATTATATCATTCCTCGATTACCAGAAATCCCCCTTTTATCGCAACTCAAAATCACGAACCTAGCGATGGAGGATCCGCCGACTGACGTATCCTAGTGCGGGGGTATAACGGAAAATAACCATAGAAACTATTTACAAAAGATCTTTAAAGTACCGTGCTTGTAAATAATTGATTATTCTATTGGGTTTTTTCAAAGCTAACAAATGTACCGTTTTTGTCATTAAAAGCAATAAGTAATGCTGTTTCCTGGATTGATACATTTGTAAAATCACTACTACTATCAAATTAAATAAAAAAATTATCGATACTATCAGATAATTTCTAACAATTAATACTATTCGTTTTTAAGATCGATAATTCCTAAAACTATTAATGAGTTTGTTCTTTATATCCAATAAATGATTAAGTTAATTTAATTAATATCTTTTTTCCTTTCATAGACTTTAATAAAAATTAAAAATCATCATTTTACGCTTTTGCAATTTCCATCCCGACAAATTGTTCAATTGGCGGTTTTCAGATATTTTCATGCTCATCTCAGGTCTCGCCAAATTGGGCGAGGAATAATAGTTGGTGAGCATCAATCCACTACAATCCGTAATTCTTAGATTCTCCCTGAACGCTCGTTTTCTGAAGCTGTTTTCGCACGCAAAAAACAAACTTTAATAGGATCTCAAGCATTTAATATTGATGGTATTTACGTGAAACTTTGGACTTTGGGGTTTTCAATTATGCTCTTTCAGATGGGGATATCAAAAGAAAGGATTTCCAAATACAAAATAAAGTTTTGGCAGATTTTTCACATTTTTTTGTGGTTTTTTGACTTTTTTTTCGTAATAAAAAATTTTTAAGTGAAAACTTTTACCATAATTTTGAAGATCATATTAAACCACAAAATTTGAGACCCTAATTAAATTTTTACCAACAGTAGTTCTTCTACAAATTGAATTTTTCAATAATTTTTTTGGGGTGTCGCACCATTTTTAGCTCCCTGGGATTTAGTCTGGGACCCCCGAATCCTATGCGATTCTGACTCGTCTAGGTGTCTACTATCCCCCCTAGAAGTGTGGCCCATTATTTATGGGACACCCTGTATATGTTCAGTCAATTTAGAAAAACATTTGATATCTTGGGGGGGGCTCGGGTTTGGCCATCCCCCCACTTTTGTTTGATCCACTTAGTAAATCATAGTTAGAGAACAAAGGATTTCATGCTCTGATGCTTTGTTTAATATTTAACCTCCATATTTAATCAGCAATAGTCACATGTGCTCATCCTTTTATGTGTAGTACAGTATAGGACCCCGTATCCGGCCCGCTCGGGACCGGCATCAGTCCGGTTTACGGGAAAATCCGGTTTTCGGAACAATTCCCGAAAAAAGCTCAGAAAGACCGCGTCTATTCGTAACACGCGATCGTAACGAAAATACGCGCAATCTGCAGGGTCGCGCGAGAGAGCAAAATAAATAAACTATCTCGCGCGGCCCCTGGCATCCCTTTCGCAGGGGCGGATCTAGACCAAATTTTCGGGGGGGGGCCATTTGAAAATTTTCCCCTCCAGAAAATTTTTGGAAATTTAAGTCAAAAACCCCACTTTCTCAACTCGTTTTGGTACGCCTCATCAGAATTTCGGATATAGATTTTTGGCTTGTTTGGTGCATAAAATGTCTATTATATAGAGTGAAACTTTTCTTTTTGGGGGGGGGCTTGAGCCCCCTAGCCGGAGCCCCCCCTGAATCCACTAGTGGAGGGGGATAATGCTGAGTTTAAGATAAAGCTCATTGAATTGTGAACAGGCTAATTTTTATAGGGGCTAAAACTCAGAGGCCCCTTTAAATTGTGAATCGAATCTGCAAAAACTAAAGTAGGGACTATAAATCGGTAACGAGCTAAAGCTTTTTAAATTAAAAACGCAAGAAGGCTAAAGCTCATTGTTCCATTTAAATTGTTAATCGAATCTATAAAAATGCAGGGAAGCTAAAGATTTTTTAGTGGTTAAAGCACATTACAACTTTTTTTTGAAGTTATGAATTCCATCTTAAAAAAGAGCAGAGAAGGTTAAAGCTCATCTTGGAGGGGGCTAAAAGCTCATCAAGTTGATGTGAACCAAATATATAAAAATACAAGGGGACTAATGCTTTATAGGAGCTAAAGATCATGAAATAGGCTAATGTTTTGTAGGGGGCTTAAGATCATGAAATGGGCTAATATTTCGAAGGGGCTCACTGAATCCTTTGAATTGCAAATTAATTCTACAAACATGCGGGGGTCTAAATGCTTTGTAGGGGCTAAAACTCTTTAGCTCCTTAAATATTAGTGAATTAATAGTCTACAAAAATGTAAAGAGCAAAAACCCACTTTCCCTATAATTATGCATTGATTCTACAAATTTTCAGGGGCTTAAGATCTTAGAAGGGGCTAATGATTATGAAATAAAGCTCTTTGGGCCGTTTGAAATGTAAAAGAGCTACAAAAAAATTTTGAAAAGGTTTTAAATTTTTCAAAAATTTGTTTGAAAAACTTCAATTTTATCTAGTCTGAAATTAAGTCCCCTGGGGGGCCATAGCCCCTATAGATCCGCCACTGGCTATATGAGCAACGTACATTACCTAAGAATTAAGACTTCGCATGAATTATAAGGGGAACATTTTTTGAGTTTTAGCTCTAGACTATTAATAGACTATTAATAGTTTTAACTATTTTGGAATTTTTCTTGGGATGAGCATGGCCCCCCTTGCGTTGTTTTTATTCTTGTCAGACATTGCATGAATTACAATGAATTTTTTTTTTCAAATTTTAGCTCTGAAAAAGGGGTTTTTAACTATTTTTGAAATTTTCTCGGGGGGGCCATGGCCCCCCCGCTGGATCCGCCACTGCCCTTTCGGAGCCGAAATGCGTTTTTTCGGCGTGCGTTTTTGGAGGTCACGTGAGTCCTACGGACCAATGGCTAGGCGTATTCAACCGGCATGCCGAAGCCGGTTTTCGGCCCGGCATAGATGGACTTTTTCTCGGCGCTGGAAAAACGTAAGCGTCACGTGATTAAAATCAATTACTTTAAAGATTTTGTACTAAAATAGTTCTTAAGTATCCATAAAAATAAACTTAAGACTAAAGAAATTAAAAGGTGAACTCACCTGATCGGACTTGTTTGTTTCGGTTTTGATACGATGCCGATTTTCGGCACGGTGACGAGTCCGCTGCGTTTTTTCGGTACCGAAGCGCGTTTTTTTCCGCGCGACTTTGGTTGCCAAAGTTAATCCCTTTTTTATTGAAAAAAGGGACTACGTCATCCGCGTGCCGATTTTCGGCGCCGAAAATCGGAGTACATCGGTCGGAACTCACTGGATCCTTTCGCGGAGCACGGATTTGGAACTTAAAAAAAATTTTTAATTTTGGAAAAACCGCCGGTTTTCGGAACACTCCGGTTATCGGGACGCCGGATACGGGATCCGATACTGTATATATCAATTTTATCTTTTAAAAAATCCCAGTTACTATGATCTTGTTGCAACTCGCCGATCTACTAGGGAATTATAAAGATTTCAGGAATCTCGTTTGGCAACTGTAATTTAAATTATGCGAAATTGTGATATGATATTATTGTTTTGAATTTTAGGAAGTTAGTTTAGTTTTAAATTTATTGGTTTTTGAATTTTAGTAGGTTAGGTTAGTTTGAGATTTAATGGATTGATTTTATTTTGGTTTAGGTTAGTTTTTAAATTATGAGTCTATCTGAATTGTTTGGCCAGTTTAATCAAAATTAATAGTATGAATATGAAGTTTACCTCTCTGTTTGGCCTATAGTCCTTCCACTCCAGGTGAGAAGTAGAGACAAGGAAAACAGACCTTCCTCCACTGCTCTTATTAATAACGCGCTATTCGCAAAAATCTCTTTGAATAGTTACTTATTAAGTAAATAACGTTTTGTCATATCTTGATGGTAAAATATTTTACTAATAAGCATCATATGATTGTGTCTACAAGTCAAATAACAAGTGTGTATATGTAATAGATAGTATTTATTACCTCAAGTGAAGTGCCATAGGATCTAAGTAAAAGATTCACTCTGTCCCTCAAAAATGTGAAAGCTCTTTTCTTGATATCAGCAGATTCATTCAAAAAACCCTCAATGCTATTTTCTTTGTCATTCAAAGACTTTTCCAATTCCTCTAAAAGTAAAATTAAGACTTATTTCGATGAAAAAAGTTATATTTCAAGTTAAACAAACAAATTAAAATATGGTGCTAGGGGGAAAATATTTATCAATCAAGTTCTTTGAAGTTATGTGAGTCCATAATCACAATTCTGTTGTATGTTTAACATAATTTTAAAAAGATACATTTTAAATCAGTTTTAGGTTCGTAAATTTCAAAAAAATGTACTTTTAAAACTCAAAATCAAAAGTTATGAAGTTTTTTTTAAATTTAGAAAGAACACTTCTGACATCAGCAAGTAAATTGATATTCAAAACAATAATGTAACATGGAATTTATAATTAATTGTATTACTTTAGATTCATAAGTTTTGTATGTTCTCACCTGCTTTCATAACATTTACTTTTAAAAATTTCATAAGCTCCTCGGGTACAAGATATTCTTTATGAATGTAGAATGGTCCATTTCTAAAAAGACAAAAAATAGTTGCTAAGAAGGATCTAAAATTTTGTTTAGCAAATATAAATTAATTATTTTACAACTACTCACACTGAAACTTTGAGCTGACTACACAAATCACTTTTTAATGTGCATAGAGGATCATTTTTGCCAATTCCTGAAAATAGTTTATTTGAGGCCCCTAGTTTCAAAACCGGACATTTGCATTTTGACACAGCTTCGGTAAGAGTCGACGCGGTCGCCAAATGGAATATTACGGTATCATGCTATATTATCACGGCTGGTCGCCCGTTCCGGCCGCCATGTTTTACACTGACTCAAATGATAACACTTAAGTGCGTTACGAAATATAATTTTGTTCTTATTTTTAAATTAAACAGTTACCGGGGATTGAAATATGTATCTCCCGCATGCAGAGCGTGCACCATACCGCAGATCCAGCGGGATATACTGAAATCGTAAAAACTTGTTATAACATCCTTTTACTTGGGTTAATCTTTATTTGAGTCGTGGTAAAACATGGCGGCCGGAAAGGAGACCGGCCGTGATATAGCGGCAACTAGTCTTCCATTTGGCGACCGATTCGCGGTCATCAAATGGTCGATTCTTTTATCAAAGCTGTGTCAAAATGCAAAGGTCCGGTTTTGAAACTAGGGGCCTCATTTATAAGCTTAAATCTACATCTAGTTAAAAAGACAACTTACAAAAAGCTATTCTTACCTAACTTTATTTCAATTGAGTCATTTTCATTCTCCAAGTATATAAATCCATTATGAACAACAAACTCAGCATTGGTTCGAGGGCCATAAAACATATATACCTGGATGAGATTTGAAGAGAAATTCAACAAGAAATACTTATAGATACAAAAAATTGCATTCTGAATAAAAAATAAAGGAAGATGCTGGGGTATGTTTTCTATGAAAGTAGTGTCTAGTTATTACATACCTGCCAACATTTCAGAAACAGAAATAGGAACAACCCGCACGACACATTTTGAATGTGTTAAAGGGGTATTATATTAAAAAAGAGCTTGTAATTCATAACTTTTACCTCTTATCTAAGGTATCTTATGGTTATTAAGAGGACTAAGTGTTTTATATACCTTTATATTCTGACTAATAATTATCTACATTTATACTAGGATATAATAAAGTTAATTTTTTTCTTTTTATCTGGGTTTATATTTCTGCAAATAGAATAACAAAAATGACTTAAGATGTTAAACACTGGGAATTTCATACATAATAACTCAGAAAGATTTAAAAATACTTAGTAAGTACTAATAAAATGAAACTATGAAATAAGCAAACATTGTTTGGAAAATAGAAAAATTAATCTTTATTAAGTGCTACAAAAGTAGCTGAATTTGCCCTTTTTAATAGGTCAGCACTGAAAGATTTATTAAAGCATGGATCAGAATTACTATTTTTGCAGCTAGCAATGCCGGTAGAGTATCAGAGTCCATGGAACTCTGAGAGTCAGTCTTGTTCTTACGAACTAGACTTAACACCCTTTCATTAAATAAAAATGCCTAAATGCCTTATTATTGCACAATTCGAGTAGGTCAAAAATGACGGGACAGGGGGAAGTAAAAACGGAACATTTGGTACTGAAATCGTATTTTCGGAACAACAGTGAAAAATCGGAACAAATACGATTTAATCGGAACGGTTGGCAGGTATGTTATTATCTCTCTATTCCAAAAAAAATTTTGGTAAACGGTTTCCAGAGAAAGGCTTTTTAATTACTGATCCCTACAACACATTTTTGGTATCAAACTGTTCGGATTCTTTTGGGGATGTGCAATAAGCCCTTAGAATTTCTAAAAAAATTCTCAATTTTAAAATATTTCCAGTTTTTTAGACTACAGATGAGGTTGCAGTTACAAAGCAAGTACTATCAAACAACTTATGCATCAGATCACAGCGACCAATGAACGTCATATTTTATAACGAAACCTGAAACAAATTTTTCCACTTTTTAAAATGTACTTTAGGGTATTTTCCAAATTAAATAGCATTAAATTACAGATAAAAATATTCTCAAAACTTACATTTATGATATTTCAAACTAAAATTACACACATTCTCTGAAATTTATAATTTTTAGTCTGATAATCGGAATAAATTGTAAACATTGAGTGTCTTTTAGGTTTTGTATTCTATTATTTTCAATGGAGGTATTGTTTAAAAATTCTACAAGTCAAACAAAAATATGAATGATAAACACTAGAAATACTGATAAGTTACTAGGTATAATATAGAATTTAAAAGATCCATTTGTTTTATCAGAATGTTAATTAATAATAGTTATTAATAGGTGTGCTGGATATTTTAAAGGAAAACATTTTGATTAAACTACTTATAAGTTAGTCGATAAATATTTTAACTTTTAAGAGAGTGTGATTCGTGGAGATGACGGGACGTATTTTTAGAAAGTTGGTTGAGGAGATTCTTCTGCTAATTCTTTTTATAAATATATTATAATGTGAGTTAAGTTCAGTGGGCTGGGTTGTGAGAATTTTGCAAAGCAATCCAAAAGGTCCCTGGGTAAGCAGTTTAGGGGGTTAGTGAGCAATAGCGAGCAGGGGAGGAAGCTCTCTAGTTTACTTAAATAGAAGTAAAGAATATGAACAGAGTTTTACCTCAGACCCTTCATTGAAAGTAGTAAATGCATAAGATATTAGGGAATCATCTTCTAAATTGAAATCAGTTGAAAGCTGTGAAGGAAAATAGTTTTAATTAAAGGTGATTTCAATGAATTAACTAACAATGAATATTAATAGAATACATTTAATCTAATATTAAAATTCCACAAAAACAATCTCCTCTTATTAAATAAAAGTATGTACCAGAAACTTTCTAAAAATGATAAAATTTTTGAATTCTATTTAAGGAACTGCACAAATTTTACTGCTCAAACTTAAGTATTCCCTGAAATATGTGTACCTTGTTTTTATAAGTAACTTAAAATTTGATTACTCTTTCCAAATTTTATGAACAAACACCAATTTTATCAATTAACACACTATACCTTTCCATTTACATGATTGCACATATCAAACAATGGAACTAGTGAAGTCACTTGCAGCTGACCATCTGATGAAGGCAGGATATTTTGCCTGGTCATAGCAGTTGATACTGCCCAGCTAAGAATAAGATAAATATTTTCTTAAATTAACATGTATAAAAAGAAACATAAAAATTGAGAATTTTTTTTAAATAACAGGGAAGTTGTAAGTAAGTTAAGAGTTTAGAGAACTAATTCAATAATTGTAAAAGAATAAACTAAACCAATAAAAGTAACAAGGAAATAACTCTTTCAGAAAATTGACTTTTAATCTCTCGTCAACCAATGAAGAGTAAAAATCAATTAAAAGTTTGCCGATTGAAATATAACTACAGTAATAGAAACCAACGTTGTCCTTGTAGGAGTATAAAAATTAAGTAGACTTCTGGGTCAAAGTTTTCTTAAAACAAAAATATAAAAATGAGGATTTGGTATAAATTCTGCTTTTCATTTTAACATAAATATAGATTTCAAAATATAGTTGCATCTTCGATAAGAAAATAAAAAGAAATCAAATAAAAGATGAAAAAATTCTTAAGATATAGCAATACTAATGTTTATATTTCTCCTTATTTCTAATACAAAAATCTTTTTTTAAATAGTTGTACTTGGGGGATTTTTTAAAATTCAATTAGGGAGTGAGGGTAATGTGGACTGAAATTTGAGAATCTTAGAAGTACAGTAGAGCCCCGATTATCCGCGCAATTGGGTGGCAAGAGTACCGCTGATAGCGAAAATCGCGGATAACCCGAAGAAAGACTAAAAATGAGGTGAAAACACGAAACAAATATTTCACCTTAAAAAATATGTTTTATTGTACAAAAAACATGCTATGTAAAACTTTCAAAATAAGTACAGTACAGCAGAAAACTTTGTTCTACATCTAAAATATCTCTAATCTCATCTAAAATTTGCTCTCATCGCTGAAAAATATTTTTCGTGGCACTCGCGGATAATCGGGGCTCTACTGTAATTGGAATTATGGTACTATATGTGTATGGAAAAGCATCACACAAACAATGATGACCAAAAACAGATTACATACTTTGGAATATAATTTTAGAAGTAAATAAAGTTCCATAAATGTGGTGCCCTGCATGCCTCCATAGGGCGTAATGAGCCAACGACAGTAGGTGCCACTTCTACAGCTGTCGGGTTTTGGCAACGCGTTAGGGGAACTACGTCAAAGCTTACGTCACTGTGGCGCTATATAGGCAACGCTGCACTCTGCATCGGGGCTCACTCTCTCTCTCTCCGCTGTTAAGATGCGGCTGTTTTTAACTAGATTTTAATGTTTACAATTAATAAAGTTATTTATTTTTCAAAAAGAGTTGGAGTTATTTTAGTATACCTAATGGCATCCCTGCGCACAGCGACATATGGCATCCCTGCCGGGACTACACGCTGCCCGGAACTCATGATGTGATCGACCAGATCGGCTTTTGGATTAACGGATCTCTCAACTCTGATGCGGATCGATGATTGATGTCCGAAACTGAGGAAGCTGGATTCAAAAGTGAAGTAGAAGAGCCTCGGAGATCTACTGATACAATGACGGAGACTACGAAGGCTATGAGTGAATTAAAGCTTCATCGGACGGCCCTGAGAAGCGGGTTCACAAGATCAGCAAACAATCTGAGATCTCTGTTAGATGGATCTTCTAATAAGGATGAGTTGGAAGTGGCTCTAGAACGGCTAAGTGAGAAGAGGGAACAGCTAGGGGCAACTCAAGAAGAATACTTGAAATTGTTGCAGGAAACTGGCTGTACCCAAGCAGCCTACGAGGAAGAGTTCACAGCATCAGAGGAGTATTATGACCGATTCTCGGAGATGAGGGTACGAACAAACAAGAGGCCGAGAGCTGAGACCGCACTTTCCGAGACCTCCAGGGGAAGCCTGTACAGACTGCCGGAGATCGAGCTCATGAAGTTTGACGGAGATCCAAAGAATTGGCTTCCGTTCTGGAACCAATTTGAGAAAATCCATACAGATCCTCGGATCGACAGAAGGGACAAATTTTCTTATCTCCTACAGTCGATGGCCGTGAACTCTAAGGCCCGGAGGACGCTGGAGAGCTATCCAGCTAGCAGCGAAAACTACGAGCCGGCGGTCCTCTGTCTCAAAGAGAGGTTTGGGAACGAGAGTGTGCTGACACAGATCTACATTAGAGAACTTTTGAAGCTGGTCACCTCTGACAAAAGTAAAGTTGATCTGAGTTCTCTGTATGATCAACTGATGACCAATCTACGTTCCTTGAAATCCCTGGGACTCACTCAAGATAAGTTCGCGGACTTTTTATATCCGTTGATAGAGTCTGCTATCCCGCCAAGTTTGCTACTGATCTACGAAAGGCAAAAGTTTCAAACGAACGTTGAGGGTAAGTCTGATTTGGATCTGATAATGGAGTTTTTGAAATCTGAGGTGCATACTTGTATAATATACACGAACGCGCGAACGGCGTTCACAGAAAATTTCGCCCTCTGCAGAAAATTTTCTGCAGGAAAACTACAAAAAAAAATTTTTTTCGGAAATTTTTCTGCAGAATTTATTTTTGATAAATTTTTCTTATGTTTTTCGCCAAATGCTTCCATCCGCGGAATCGCGATTTTAGAAAGAATCGGAATCGGGAAATCGCAACTTCTCCCGTAAGTTCCATTTTTGCTCGCGGAGTTTACCGTTTCATCCGCGATGCTTTCTAAGATGGTCGCGGGCATAAGGTGAAGTTGTCGGCTTCGTATCGCGTTGCTCGCGGAGTTTACCGTTTCATCCGCAATGGCCGCGGACGTTAAGGTGAAGTCGGCTTCGTATCGCGTTGTTGTTGCGATGTAGAAAAACAACTTTTCCGTAGTTAGAAGCCAACAAGTCAGGAAGTAAAAAAAATAGCGATTTTTCGCGAAAGTTCCGTTTTTCTGGCTTATGAGGTTTTCTAAGTTGCAAAATTTTTGAAAGGCTACTTTGAGAAGCAACTTAAAAAATAATTCAGTTTTTTTAATCGTGTTAGATTATAACCTGTATTACATATCTGATATGATTTGAGATTTTAATAATACTTTTAAAAATTCATTTGACTTTTTTCTTCACTTAGCAAAAATTTTATTGGTAAAAAATTAAGTTATTTAATTAAATTTAAAGTAATCAATAACCTCTTCACGCCCCAGTTCCACCGTGGTGGACCTTCGCTTACCCCCTCAAAAACAAACTTTTTATTGAAAATTATCAGCTAAAAGCTATAATATGTATTATTTGATGTTTTTACTTCCTATTTCAATCGAGAGATGGCGCTTTAAAACAAAATTTTGCGCACAGAACATATTTAAAAAAAGGATTTTGGAAAAAATGGCGTCCTATCTAAAACTTGGGAATATTAATTAATTTAAACCTAAATTAATTTATTTATGAGACTTAATTTGACTAGTTTTATTACTTTACTTAGTATCCTTTCAAGCAGAATAAAACAGTCTGTAAAGAAATCTAATAAATTTTGAGTTTTGGAGAGCAAGATATAGAGAGGTCCACCAGGGTGGAACTCGGTTCTTAACGATGGTAAATGTGTAGGAGTAAAAATTAATAAAAAACGGGTAAATAAACTATTTTGAGAATTTAAAAAACTTATTTTATAATTTCAATGATAATTATTATTTTTTTCATTTAAAATTTTGAATTTCATATAGAAATAGCAAATTTAAAAAAAAAAATTTCAAATTTTTTTTGATTTTTCAAATTTTTTTTTTAAAAATTCTGTAAAACCCAAAATGAATACTATTTTCTACAGTATAAAAGTAAATTAACTTTGATTATTGCATAAAAATGTTAAAAACATACACAGAAAGTTTTCTATGCCCCTAAAAATGAATTTTTGAATTTTTAAAAAATTAAATTTTCTAAAAAATTATTTATTTTATAAAGGAAATTAAGTTACAACCTTCAAAATAACCTACTACGACAAAAAAATTATAAATAATTCATATATTTAAATTATAATTAAAGAAAGTAACAATTTTATACCATAGGAATGGTGTCATGTTTTACTACGTTAAGAACCAAGGTCCACCAGGGTGGACCTTAAATTTTAAGCCCCCTGAAAAACATTTTCTTGAATTGAAGATTTTTATGAACTTTGTGAAGCATTTTAATACTATTTCAAGAAAAAAATTTGAGTTGAAATAATTTTTTTATACCTCGGGTCTGAAGAGGATAAATTATCTTTGTATTTAACTGATTTCCTAAATTTGCATCTGATTTTAGTTGCATTTTGGTTATTTTCCTGCAAATGAAGATAACGTGAAATATGTACCTTTCTTTGTTTAAAGATATTTTTATCTAGTCTAGAGACTATCAATATTAAGGGGCCGTTCAAATATTACGTAAGCACCTATGGGGGGAGGGGGGGTTTGCTCTTTGCTTAATTTTTGCTGACAAGGGGGGAGGGGGGATATGAGTGATGCTTACGTAAGATGGTGCATTTTCGAAAATCTCTTGTTTCTTGCATAAATAATTTCAAAATTCAACCAAAAATAAATTTAACAAAAAATTGAATTAGGAAATCTGACGTAAGCACTTTTTTCTGGAGATGGACTACCCTAACATTTTGAAATTGTAAAACCGAAAAGTTGTGTTTCGACTCATTTTTGAACCCTTAGGGTTACACCCAAAAAGGACAGCTCCTTGTACGAGTCACCTGATTTTCAAGGAAAAAAACAGTACTTACTAATAGGATGTCAAAATTTAGGGGGGGAGGTCCGGCAGTTTCTTATGTAATTATGGTGGGGGGTTTGAGGTTTGCTTATCTTTGCTGACAAGGGGGGAGGGGGGTTAAAAAGGACCAAAAAAAGTGCTTACGTAATATTTGAACGGCCCCAATGACTAGTTAAATGCCAGTTTAAAGTTCTTAAAATCCTCCCAAGTATAACCCAGTTAAATTAAAAATTTTCTTGTTAAAATTATTTGTTTTACACATTAAACAAAATTATACATAACTAAGCTCACATGCTTTTTCCTCTTTTTTTCATCTTTAGATAAACTCCCCTGCAATTTGGGTATTTCAGTAATAATGTTTTTTTTAGAGAGATTTAAAAATGTGTAAATTCTTGCAGAAAATTTATTGGAAAAAATTTAAGTTTGCAGAAAGGTTTTTATTTTATACAAGTATGCTGAGGTGGACTCTCAGTCAAAGCTTAAGTTGGCAAAAGAGTTTTCAGTTAGTAATAATGTTAGTAAAAATTCTGCTAGTTATTGTAAAAGTAATGAGGACTTGCCTACTTCTCATGAACTCTTAACTGCCAGTAAAAGTGAACTTTCTTTGAATCCTGTTGGTAGAACTAAAAACTTTAATTTGTGTATATTTTGTAATAGTAAGTCCCACGCATCTGAGAGTTGTAATAATGTTTCTAGTAGTTGGTCTGGAACAAGAGTAGGGGAAAGTGAAGCAACCCTTTTGGTTTCTCTTCTAGTTAGTGATAGAGATGTTTCTAATTTACGGAAGCTAGACTTATTGGGAATGTCAGAGTCTGTAATGGGTCAGGTTAAGTTAGATCCGCTGGAGGGGAAAGCTCAAGGTAGATTAAGTACGAAAAAGTTAATCAGTAAGGAGAGTACAAATTTAAGGCTTCGGCAAAGGCGACCGGCTCTCAGTCCCTGGATGATTGTTTAAGAAAAAATCTTGCGGATGAGAAACAGACAATTAAGATAAGTACGATTATGTCTGTGGCTCATCAGGTTTTTGGGGTCATAGGCTTTAAGTCCCCTATGAGATTAATTCCTGGATTGGAACATTTGGTCCACGTAAGATGGTGGGAGGACCTTGGGTTGCTGAATCTGATTGATGGCAGAACTGAGGGAGACCTTTATTGGATTTTTGAGATTTTATTGATGTATTTTCAACTTGTATTTTGAGATTTTTTATATTGTAATCCTGGGGTTAAAGGATCTTGATCCTCACCCTGTTGTGTCACCTCCAGTGGTGGGAGAGTAGTGAAGCCAGAGAATTCCTTTGTAATTTCTTGTTTATTGTAAGTTTTAAGTGTTTTGTTTACGGAGAGATAGTTTGGGCTTCTGGTGCAGAGTGTGGGTATAAATTTAGTTTGAGTGTAATTTTGTGCCTTCCACTCAAAGGTGGGAGAATGTCGGGTTTTGGCAACGCGTTAGGGGAACTACGTCAAAGCTTACGTCACTGTGGAGCTATATAGGCAACGCTGCACTCTGCATCGGGGCTCACTCTCTCTCTCTCCGCTGTTAAGATGCGGCTGTTTTTAACTAGATTTTAATGTTTACAATTAATAAAGTCATTTATTTTTCAAAAAGAGTTGGAGTTATTTTAGTATACCTAATGGCATCCCTGCGCACAGCGACAACAGCAATGTGCCACCATGCCAGATGACGATAAGCCACCAACAAAGGAGCCACGACGAAAGGTCAAGTGAGACACGCTTTTGCCCCTTCCCTTCAACTGACAATGTGTAACGACAACATACTTCTATCCGACTGCCATGATTGTCCTATTTATTGCATTATCTCTTACTGTAAATATTCTTCATCAATATATATTTCTGGTGTCCCCACAAAAATATCTCGAAATTTCTGTGACATTGTTTTATTTTTTCCTCCAAACAGGGAAGCACGGAACAATTTAGAAATAATTAAAAATACTATGACAGTAGCCTTTCCTTTACTTACCGATATAAATCATATGTGAAATAAGGTCCAATGTGAAGGTTTTTAGCCACTGGATCTTTCTAAACAAAGAAACTCAGTATAAACTAATTTTTCAAAATTGTATTATTGTCTGAATATGCTACTTTTAAAAATATATTTTTCATTAAAGCAATTAAGGGGCCATTCATTAATTACGTAAGGGTCCCGAGGGGGAGGGGGGGTTGTAAAAATCTCTACATACCCTTACTTGGGGGGGTCAAACCCATTCTTACGTAAGATTTTCCAAGTTAATGTAAACAAATTCCAATTATTCTAATCAAATTACTATTGAATAACCCCATAAAAACTTAAAAATGCTGACGATCTTGGTATATTATCGAAGCTTTAATTAAAAAAAATGAAGGTATATCAGATGTATCTTTTTTTATTGGAGTAACATCAAGTTAAGATAAAATTAAAACTGTTGAATCCATCTTCCAGTTGTCAAAGTCGAAACAAAACAAAAGCAAAAAGAGAGAGAAATCTTTATTAGTTTTGGTTTCAACTTTTTTTTTGTTAAACTGCTCCTTTTCTAACATTTTAATATTTTGAAAAATGAAACGGAATCTTACGTAAGAATAAGGGGGGAGGGGTTTGAAAAATCTTACGTGCCCTTACATGGGGGTAGGGGGGGTCAAAAATTGCCAAAATCATCCTTACGTAATTAATGAATGGCCCTAAAACTTTTTTTAATGTTTTAAAACTTAACTTAAAAGTTAGTACCCATAAAAGTAAATACCTCAAACAGTTGAAAAAAATAACAGTACTGGCGAATAACACTTCGTAATATTTTGAAGATTTCATCTATGGAAAGAAGCAGTTTAATGGTAAAACATGACAGAGAACACAAAGAACAAAATTTAATTTTATGGAATGATAAAACTCAAAATAAAGGTATAAAACGAATTCCTCATATTAGTTCTAATACAGTAAAATACCATTATAACAAACTGCACTTGACCGTAAAATTTTTTCGTTGTAACGGTATTTCGATAGTTCAAATAAAAACGGTTGGGGACTTTCAGAACTTTTGTAATAAAGAGATTGGGAAAAAAGACCTAGACTGCCTGAGAATCCCATTGAATCTTAAAGGAAAATTTGGTGACTGAAAAGGTTAAAGCAAAAATTTTAAACAACTTAAATACTACTCTAATATGAACTTATTTACTTGCATCACATTCCTTTTATAACAGAAAAATGAAAGATTAATACACATTTTCAAAAAAAAATTACCAATTTAAAACAATCCTTAAAACTTAAGAGTATTTATCAATGCTCTCTGCGTCAAAAGGTTATAATATCATATAATTCTCTAAAAATAAGATATTTTAGTTGGATACTTATGTTGTAATAATACTTATAAATGAAAACTAAGAACAACATACCAACAACAGGAGATTTTTGAAAACCCTTGATATCTTCTAGAGTAAAATATAATATAGTTGAATAGCTAGAAGGTAAGATTGCTGCTTTGATTAAGAAAAAAAGTAACAGTTTTATTAACTCTGAATATTTCTCAATCTAGTTTAATCTTAGATTAAAAGGTTTTAGTTACAATACTTTTAGATGCTATTTTGGTCACAAGCTTTAAGAGTTGGAAAGAATATAGTGATCGATTAATTTCAAATGTATAGTTTAAACCCTTTCAGGCCTAGCTGCCCCAAATGGCCCATTGAATTCAATTGTATTCTCGGGCGGCTTAGTGTTGAAAGGGTTAATAATATAGTTACCAAAAATAGAGTTAAAATTAGATTTTACCTTTATAAACTAACTAAGACACTGAAGTAAACATTTGATAAAAAGGATACAAATATATGGAAGCCAGAAGGATTTGGGATCTAAGAATTCTGTTAACAGATGCATAGCAACAAGAACATTAGGCATGTTTTGAAGAATAACATCTTTTTCAATGAGTGGACCTATTAAAAAAATCCAGTTACAGTTGATATCATTCACAAAAATAATGAATAGAAGCTAATCACCATTTAAGACAGAAAATTATAGTATAGTCTAACTGAAAAAAGGGTTATATTTATTTTCATTAAGAAAAAGGAATTTAGTATTAATCCTAATTCTGGTTTTCCTTCTTAAGTAAATGTTTACCACCTTTTTAATTACGAAATCAAATTTCACTACATTTAAATTAAATATAAATTACTTAACTCTTGAGGATTAAGATACAACTGAAGAAATATGATGCTCTATAAAACAACAAACACACTGGATTTTAAAGCAAACCTATGAGAATCTAAGCTGCCATATTACCTAATTTGGACTTCTTTGCAGAAATTTCAGACATCATTAGTTTTCTGGGAACAGTAAGGAAAGATTCTCCTTTCTAAATAAACAATTTTTTAATTGAGTAAAATAAATCTAATGTAAAAAATTATGGATAAAATTATAGACTAACAAAAATTGGCACTTTTGGATCAGCCAAATCTTGTCAACAGAACTTTATTAGCAACATTTTACCAACACATAAAATATAGCAAAAATTTAAAGGCAACACTGGCTAAATTAGATATTAAAATAATTTTTTTACCTTAATATTCTATTAATTGCAATCATTTATCATAAAACCTGGAGTTTGGACCTAGTTATTTTAAAGAACCAAAAAATTTCTGAATACTGCTATACCTCTATGTTTTTCTTGGCTTTTACACCAAAATTATCATCTTCTATTTCTTGTACAGTGATGGCTGAAAACTCAGCTCCATTCTCAGTGCACCATTCATAGAACTTTTTCCAATTGTTCTTTCTCTCAGGGAGTGGTGCCTTGAAATCTGTGAAAGCAAAAATCGTTAACATTGAGTAAGACTTTCATGCAAGTGGGGATTCAGCACGGCTGAGTAGGACTTCCATGTACCAATATTATTAACTAGTAGAGTATCATTACATTCGAGGCTTGAGTTTGTATTTAATAACTTATGCGGATGAGGACACCCTTGCCAAGTAATTTATAACAACCATCAACCACACAAAGTGATAGATTCTAATAATTTTGACAAAGTGATATATTCTTTCAATTTGTATTCCAATAGTATTTAGGTTCAGTTCCATGGTCTTGATTAGCTTTTTTAAACTCAAATTGGGGAATTTCGTTTATTACCATTTTGTAAGGTCGCAAACTTATTTACCCTATAAATTCTATTACTCTACTTAAATTATATTCCTCCTTAACCTATAAGCATACTTGTATAAAATAAAAACCTTTCTGCGAACTTAAATTTTTTCCAAAACATTTTCTGCAAGAATTTACACATTTTTAAATCTCTCTAAAAAAAACATTATTACTGAAATACCCAAATTGCAGGGGAGTTTATCTAAAGATGAAAAAAGAGGAAAAAGCATGTGAGCTTAGTTATGTATAATTTTATTTAATGTGTGAAACAAATAATTTTAACAAGAAAATTTTAATTTAACTGGGTTATACTCGGGAGGATTTTAAGAACTTTAAACTGGTATTTAACTAGTCATTATAATATTGATAGTCTAGATAAAAATATCTTTAAACAAAGAAAGATACATATTTCACATTATCTTCATTTGCATGAAAATAACCAAAATGCAACTAAAATCAGATGAAAATTTAGGAAATCAGTTAAATACAAGGATAATTTATTGATTACTTTAAATTAAAAAAAAATACATAATTTTTTACCAATAAAATTTTTGCTGAGTGAAGAAAAAAGTCAAATGAATTTTTAAAAGAATTATTAGAATCTCAAATCATATCAGATATGTAATGCAGGTTATAATCTAACAGGATTAAAAAAACTGAATTATTTTCTTAAGTTGCTTCTCACGAACGCCGTTCGCGCGTTCGTGTGTATTATACAAGTATGCCTATAAGTTAATCATGCTGAATGAATAATAAATTTTTTAAATCAATAATTGAATTTAAAAAGGTTAAGGGAAAGTTTTTATAACATTTAGTGTCTTTAGTGCCCTAAGCAAAATTTGGTTGTGTTACCTGTGATGTATAGAAATAGAAATATAGAGTAACCACAATACAGAGTTGTGAATGCAACATGGTTTGCAAAAAATCCTTCAATGAAATTTTTCAAGTTTGAAAATGATTAATGAACCAGTGAGTTATGATTAAGGAAAAGTACCTCATTAAGATGGACATAAATTAAAGCCAAGCGATAAAGATGGTCTTCACCATACTCAGCTGAGTTTGCAAGTATTCGCGGCAATGGAGGTCCCCTTGAAACTTTACGGAAGCAACATTTCAACACAGACCACGCTACATGTGATAAACCAGTTTACAGCCATTCGTGGCGGTTCGCTTTTGCTGCTCAGCTCTAATTAATGTTCACCTTTATGGAAATATAATGAAGAGATAGAACAAGTCTTTTATCTATCCAGTCAGTATTTCTAGTGCAAAACAGCTTGTTAATTTTATTTATTTCCAACATATCACTTTTCAATAGGATAAACAACAGAAAAATAGCAAAGCAAATTATTTATTTACCTTTTTCAATATCTTCAATTGACTTTAAAAGTTCAAATATCTCAACCATTTCATCCCATTCAGCATTTTTAGTTAATGCTTTAACATTAGAACACACTGAAAGAAAGTTTGAAGATTTAAAAAAGGAAGTACAAAAATAATACATATTTATAGCATCAGGAAATACTAAAGAAGTCCCCTTACAAAGTAACAATGCAGGGTACTTCCATGCTACCCTATCAACCATGCCGCTGAAAATGAAAATGCATAGCCGAAGCCCATTAACTGTGTCACTTAATCAGAATGTCAACAGGATACAACGTAAGAATCCAATAAAGTTACAACCTCTTGATCATTATTTTATCAAAAACAAATGTGTTTGTTATTTATAACATCCTTGCTTTTAAACATTAACTGCTGTCATACATCTCAATACAAGCCAATTTCGGTGGATTGTTTCCATTTCTTAAAATTTATAATGATCCCAAAGTACCTTCCCTAGAGTAGCTAATCAAAGCCACATTCCAAGAACTGGTTTTGCACTTCAACTACATACATTTCCAGTTATCATACAAATATTCGCGTTTCCCTCAGGGTCTCCTAATTTTGGAACAACTTTAGAAAGAGTCCTCCAGTCGCTCTTTATAACCAAAGCAACATTGTGTGTGTGACTTATCCCACTTGGTCGACAGCAACATCAAACCAAGTCCATGAAGCCGAAATCCGTCAAAAGTTTAAAAACCGCACCTGGACGGACGTGGCAGTGTTTAAGTTTCCAAAATCTCGAATCATGGTAATGGGTGTAGTACGGCTTCTTTTTGTTCTTGGCCAAAGGCGCAAAGACATGGGCACCCAAAAGCACCAGAGGCAGCAAAAGGGAGAAGTCCGACTTTGCCCACCCGGATATACCCCCGGGCACTGGGTACTGTACCCATTTAAGTCGCCTCTTACGACATGCATGGGCTACAGTGGGACTATTCTAACCCGGTCCCACACGGAGAAGCAACATTGTTTTATAATTAAGAAAATCCAATTAAATATTTTATGCTATCCCATATATAAAACCACTGACTTCAAACTGTATTTGAATAGTTAGTATACAAACTTCTAAATTTATTCAATTGTTTTTGTAATAGATAACTTACTTGTTAAGAGTTTTTGAACTAGAGGCCTCAGTTGACTTTTTATTTGCTGAGGTATCCTCTTTATTCTTGAAGTAGTTTTATTTGTTTCCATTTTCTTCATGGTTGGCATGTTTTAAAAACAGTAAGTGAGTGATGACTGAGGGACAGTCAAAAGTATAATCTGTGTTTTTTAACTCTTGAAAACAAACACCGACTGAAATTGAAAACTGAAACGAAAACAGACCGCAAGCATGGAGTTGAGAAACACAGTTACAGATAGAGAAAAATAAATATCACAGAAAAATGTATTCGGGGATCATTTTCAACAGTCTAAATTTATTTCATATAATTTTAAAATACTTTTTTGATGAAGGGGAGAAAAATAAAGATATTTTTTTAACAGGAGAATCTTCCCATGTTTGAAATTAAACTAATATTTTTGGAAAAGTTAAAAGGTACAAATTTGTTTTGCCGTATTTGGCATCATAATAATCATTTGTTTTTGATTTGTTTATTTTTAAATTGAACTGAGCTTATTTAACTTTCACGCCGAAAGGGTAAAAATAAATGTCAGTAAAGCTTATTGTAAATTAGAATAATTTCCCCAAATTTCCCTTTTTAAATACCTTTCTATTGATTATTTTAACCAAAATAATTTTAACGTGTTATGTAATCAAACTTTAACCATGTAAATATTTGAAAGCATTTTTACACTCTCAAAATTATGTTAAAATTTGAAAGTAGAACGTCAAATAGCTCTTACTCTTAAACTGTACTTTTGTAAATCTATAAGATGTTACGAGTGCAAAATTTTAAAATTACCATTACTGCATTATACTATATAAATTTTAAAATCATTGTTTTATCTTCATCTCAACTGACGAGTATTGCTTCAATAAGAATCCCACTGAAATTTCGTTTAAATCTGCTTAATACACCTTTGTGCAATATTGCTTGTTTTTATAATCAATAATTTTATGAAAACTTAAATTGATCCTTAATAGTGATATAGTCTATAATGTTGTTAATGTCTAAATTTGTTGTATGTTTCAGTAAGTTTCTATTCCTTACACAAGATGTCGTTTCCTGACAAAAGTAAAAGAGAAAAATGCTGGTCAGCTCGTGATGCTTTTTGGAAGTGCTTGGACCAAAATAACGATGACATTGCCAGTTGTGGCAGTGAAAAACAGTGTTTTGAAAATGAATGTCCTAATTTGTGGGTAATTTAAAATTTTATTACTAGATACTTTGAAAGAAAGTCATACATCACTGGGTTTTTTTTCATAAAATACAATGTAATTCATGCACAAAAATGAAAGAGTTAGGGCAAAAATGTTGCCCCAGCCAATATTTTCCATACATGTGATTCCTCCGCCTATTTGTTAAGCAAAATTAAGATCCAACAATTTGATTTGCAAAACTATAATTTCACTTTCTTATTTTCCAAACATTTTTTACTGAAAACTCTAGCCGCAAGTGTTGCCTAGTAATAAATTTTAAGTAAAATCGAAAAAGATATTGAAGTTATGAAAACTAGTTAATATTTAAAATGAAAAATATGACTATCATATCGAATCGTAGCGCCATAAAACCCAAAACAACCAACCATATCGAATCGTAGATCTCAGGAAGTAGAAGCTGATGGACACCCTCTACTTAAAATGAAGGAAAATTTAGGTGTTACGTGAATTTTTTTAAATATTTTCCTCCAATTTTTTTGGCATAGTAATCACATGTAAGTTTTCCCATTGCATATTCAACAAAAGAAAATTCTTAAGTGAAAAGCTTTATAGTGGATCTTCATATTTGAAATAAATGCTCTATAGTGAGTATTTAAATAAACTTGACTTGCCTGTATTGAAATACTAAAATGTAATTTTCTCTTATTACTGTCTCTGGCCCTCACCTCCTTAAAAAAGTGTAATTGCTTAATTGTACTCTGGGTAGCTAAAGGTTGAACTACACTGCTTAAACTTATTTATAAAAACTAGGTACCTAAAGCTTTTGTTCTTTAGAGGTCATCTTTAAAATGCAACAATAGAAACTTAGTTATTTTACGTTATAAGAAAAGGATATAATGTGAGTTCTTTAAACTGTATTAGGGTTAATAATTTAAGGCACATCATAAATCTAACTAAGAATATAATGTGAGAAATGATTTAAACTGCTTTAGGGTTAATATAATTTTAGCATTTCATATTGAGAGAGAACTTCATTCGAATTTTGCTTAATTGTAATTTTCCATATTGTACAGCCTGTGATTTCCATTTCTAATGTGAATGGATTTTCTTTTTTTATAGGTCCAACATTTTAATAGGAGGCGGGAGTATTTGAAGTTCAAGGAAAAGATTCAGTCTGAAGATCCAGTTGAACTTCTTAAGAAAAGCCAATCTTGATGGACACTTAATATTTAGAATTGTATAGTTTTCTTTAGGACTAAATCAAATATGCAATACATTGCAATTTGTAATTTTTTTATTACATGCCCTGTAAATTAATCATTAAACCTAGGAAAATAATTTAAGTTTTAGACATCTTTAATTTTCCTAAAAGCTATACACAGACTCCAAGTACTACGGATTCTCCGTAGTTTCTACGGTTGTTGCTTTCATTCTATGGATTACGGAAATCATCTGAAAAACTACAGAAACACTCCCAACACCGGTGCAGCCGGGAAAAAAATGCAGATTTAACGTAGCTCTGCATGTTCATGTACACTGGACAAAACGTAGCTCTGCATGTTCATTAGGGTGTATCGAAAAAACTCTTTTTCGATTTTGATGACGTAATAGTGCGGAAAAGTTGTCTAAGGTGCCAGAGGAGAGTACCTGTGAATTTTTTCAGAATTTTTGGATAATTTCTTAAGCATTTCTGCATGTTCATGTACACTGTTCAAGGACAAAACGTAGCTCTGCATGTTCATGTACACTGTTCAAGGACAAAACGTAGCTCTGCATGTTCATTAGGGTGTATCGAAAAAACTCTTTTTCGATTTTGATGACGTAATAGTGCGGAAAAGTTGTCTAAGGTACCAGAGAGTATGCTCAAATTTCGTCGAAAATCGCGTATTTCCTCGTTCAAATCAGAGCCCACAATCAACATAATATAGAGATTTAAGTTATTATTCAAGTTTTGTCGGATAGCCTAGATTATATAGAGTCCATAACTCGAGACGAGACATTCGTCGTGTGATTAGGGTAGAAATGAGGGGCGAAAAACCGATTTTCGGCCTTTTTGGCGGCGCGCCCCATTGGATTAACATGGGGAACTTCAGGGCCAATGTGGCACCTTAAGAAATTATCCAAAAATTCTGAAAAAAATTAACAGGTACTCTCTGGCACCTTAGACAACTTTTCCGCACTATTACGTCATCAAAATCGAAAAAAAGTTTTTTTCTATACACCCTAATGTTCATGTACACTGTTCAAGGACAAAGTAGCTAATGACAGGGTCTGATACTTAAAAATACCAAAGCTTTCTCCCAATAAACAACTCCCATTCTCAATGTATAAAAATCCCTTTTCAAATTGTATGCACGGTATAATCAAAACTCCAAAACAGTGGTGCAAACACTGCACAGTAAAAAAAAAATATTTAAAAGGTAAAAATTTGCCTACTTAAAATATTAGAAAACTTGCCAATTAGTCGGGGGGGTGTGATTTTGGATATTCAAATGAATGGTTTATTACGGTACTACGGAAAATCTTTATTGGAGGTTGGTATCTCTGTATACAGCAGTGGTTCCCAACTCAAATATGTCCGCGGACCACTTCACTTAAATTTGAACCTTGGCGGACCATCCCTATTCCAAACCTTATCCTAAAAAATTTAAATTTTTTTCAATGCACTCATTCCCCACAGAGGGTGTAAAGTTTGATTTTTTCTTAATAGTACAGGAAACAGAGTCTTAATATACGCATCTTAAGGAAACTGTAAATCAAATAATCTATTAAACTTTAAAGAAAAATTATCATGACATTATTATTAAAAATAAACCTTTTATAAAAGCCATTAAATACGAGGATACTTTACAAATGACTATAATTGTTCAGGTCCGCTCGTCGATCTATTAGCCCTGGAAAGATTCATGATCATACTTCATACCTACACCCAAATTACCCCAGGTTTAAATAACATCAGTATCAAAGAGTCATTTTTTAATACCCAACAACAGTATTGTTATATTATTTGTGGATTTAAATTTGATACAAAATATACATACTTATCTCGGAATTTAAACTACAGGACAAATGAGATGACCAGGAATTCTTTATCACGAAACAGTAAACTGCACTATGCACATGCACTGACTGAGAGCTGTAGCAGCAGAAATTATTATATAGGCGAGGCAGGCTAACTGATGTTCTTCCAAAAGAGAACACGTCGAAAGATCGAAAGTCAATAAATAGTTATTTTAGAGGAGCAATTTAAAAAGAAAATGATTTATCCGTTCAAAGACTCGCATTTTTGACAATAAATTTTTCTTACATCTTCAAACAAACCTATTTCAATTGTATCAGAAATTTCCTCTCTCTATTAGCATGCAAGTTGAAGTATCTTTCAACACGTACACGCTTCGCTTCGTTTCAAACCATGTAAAAGTCCAAACACTCGATTCTTTATTTGCCCCACACTGGCGCCTCTGAGTTTCAATTAATTTTATTCGCAACATAATCACATTTCGTTTCTACTTTGTAATAAACATCAGTTGAATAACGTGAGTGAAAAGAACAAATGAATCATAGGAGAGAAAAAGAACCTGACAATTTTTATTTATGAGACGAATGATTTTTGGGTTTTCATTTATGGTTTTTTACTACTTCATGGGATATGTTATAAGAAAAACTATTTTTTTTAATTTCAACACATTTTTGGATATGTTTAAAAATCCTCTCGCGGACCACCTCCGATGGCCTCACGGACCACCAGTGGTCCGCGGACCACCTGTTGGGAACCACTGGTATACAGGGTGTTTCAAATAGTGTAACAATCAGGTGCGGATCCAGCATGGCACACCAAGTCAAAATTTTAATTCAAATCACAAACAGTCAATATATTTATTTTCAGTTAGGTATAAGTACAGTGGCTAGAAGGGGATAGTGTGTCGTTCACCAATACCAGCAATGCTAAAATTTTTCTCCTCGTTTCACTCCTCCGCTTGGTGTCGCTGCTGTTAGACGTGCATATAGGCGCCTGCGCATTGCGACTTTCAGCACCAAGCCGGCGAAAGCCATGGTATGTTGTTGTTTACGTTTTGCGAAATCACTGTACACGGCGTAAACAATAACATAGCCGCTGAGAATGAGAGTCGCAATGCGCAGGCGCCTATATGCACGTCTAACAGCAGCGACACCAAGCGGAGGAGTAATTTTTTTTTCAGTTTTCATCTTCGAACGACACACTATCCCCTTCTAGCCACTGTAGTATAAGTGCTGAAGACCATATCCACATTACTAGTGTTATTATCAGTATTTGAAATTCAGGCATGATTTTCTTCCTTTTCTCATTTGTTCAACAATTTCTGCTTTTTATTCATTTTCTGTCCTTGTGTAAATTTAATATAAGAACCCCCTAGGATTCCAACCCTTCTGTATTTTGATTTTGTCCCTAAATTCCAGATTTATGGATAGAGCTAGAAAAACAAATTAGCTGTGACCACTGAAAAATGGCTTGGACCACTAATGATCGGAAAATTGTTGGTCCACCAGACAAAGGGTTGAACAACCCATTCTACAGTAGTAGCTGTAGGTTTTTTCCAGCTAACGTGAGAGATCTTCCACAAAAAGGATATTTTCACATGATTTTTGTCTAATTTTTATGGCTTAAGTTTTTCCTGCAGTACACCCGACTAAATATATTCATAGGTCCACTTGGGGGGAGGGCAAGCAGGGTCGACTTTTTTTATGTTTGTGGAGCCCAATTTCAAAGCCCCGTGACAGAGATCCTGAGTCTATGTATTGTTTCGAGAGGGGTTTTAGACCTTTAATGAAATTAATGTAAAAGTTTTGGGAATAGCGTGGAAAATAAAGAGGGGTCTGGGGGTCCTCCCAAAATTTTTTTTTTAATTTAACCCGAAATAGTAGTTTTGTTACTCCTTTTTGGACATCGGGAACCCTGCTTTAGATTACACTCGACATGACATGTGACAGCAACCAAGAAGGGGTTAAAAAATTGAACCCTGTCCATTTTAATTTGGCAGAGTTAAAAGGTTAGTTTGGTTGAGAACCAGTAAGATTAGAAAGCAGTAGGTTTCTTTCCGATTTCTAACACTGGTTATAATAGCTGGTATTTTTTATTACAAGGGTTGTCAACCCAGTGGCGTAGCCAGGATTTTCCTTTGGGGGGGGCCAGAGCGAAAAATTTACCCTTGGATATCAAAAAGTTTCTACAATTAGTGAAATAAAGTTATAATTTTCACATTACTTTTAATTTCTTCTCAGTGTTAATTAATATAGTTAATAATTTATTAATAATTAAGATTAAGTATAACTTCGATTGAAAGTTCTGATCCACATAATTTTTTTATTATGAACAGAGACCGTCAAGAAACAGATTAAGAGTTTTCAGTAGCTCCATATTAAAGAGGGGGTTTGGAGGTCCACCCCCAAAAAATTTTTGGAATTTTGATCTTTAAAAGGAGTTTTTTTACTTTATTTATGGGGTAATAACCGAGGAGCACCCCTCCTTGTAAGCCAGATAATTTTTAAGGAACGTTTCCGAGGCAGTAGTTGATCCAGGATTCGTTTTTTTTGGGGGGGGGCTAAAAATTTTGAAACTCACATTGAATTTTCTCAACGAATATAATATTAAAAAGGTTGAAAATAATCGTGTTCGAATTACCTTAAGGGGGGTTTGGGCGACCTCCCCCAGAAAATTTTTGGAACTTCAGGTTTAAAAAGCAGGTTTTAAACTCGTTTTGGTACACCTAATCCGAATTTCAAACATTATATTTTCAGGAATTTATTATTTGCGAGGAGTTTTGTTTTTTGACGAACTCATCATAAAATAAAGTTGTTTATTATAAATAAAGTTCCAAGTCCCAAGGGGGGTCTGGGGGTACTCCCCCAAAATTTGACCCTAAACACAGGGTTTGGTTTACTCGTTTAGTACCCTTTATCGCCCCCTCCCCTTATATCTTCCTTCAATTACAGGGTGGCTACAGAAACCGAGAAAAAAATTCCCTGACTTTTCCCTGATTTCCAGGACTAAACTTACAGCTTTCCCCTGATTTACGGGAACTAATTTTATATATATATATTAATTATATAAAATTATATTATATATATATATATATTATTATATAAAAAAATTGCCTACTTGTTATTTAAAATGAAAAAAAAAATACATATAAAATATTAAAACTTAATTTTGACTTTGAGTGATGCTCGAGTCCAAGCATAGTATGAGATGCAGAATACGTTTCCCATTGAGCTAAGAAAAGTAAAAAATATTCACAAGGTTTCGGAGGAAGAAAAATTGTAGCACAAAATGAGCTCATGAGGAAATTTCCCTGATTTTAACATATTTTTAAAAATTTCCATGACTTTTCCCTGATTTTTCCAGATTAGTAAAATTCCCTGACTTTTCCCTGAAATCCCTGATTTCCAGGTTCTGTAGCCACCCTGAATTAATACGTTTGTTATGGGGAAACCGGGTATCCCCGGAAAATTTTAGATTTTAACATGCAAAAAAAAGTGGTTTTTAGACACTTTTAAGGGACATAGACGCTCTTTTGAGTAGGCACTGGGATATTTAACGCCTAAAAAAGGGTTAAAAAATTTTGGGTCGGGCCCAGCTACGCCCCTGTGTCAATCATTGATAAATGTAAGGGAAATCCTATCCATTGATGGTTTGGTATGGTTATTTTTATGGTGCAAGAATCAAGAAGATCATATCGATGGTGTCAGGAGGAAACCTCCTATAATCGAAATCCAGCTGCCTACCAATAGATACAGTATAAGTAAGCGAGATTTGTTTTCTTGCCAAAGACAATTTTTCGCAGTCAACAGGTGGAGAGTGAATATTTTATGAGCTGAAAGCAAAAAACAGGTGTTATCTCTCACAAGGAGACTGATTTTTTGTTCCAGCTGGCTTGGCCAAACCACAAGCAAGAGAGAACAACTCTATGGAAAGAAGTTTTTTTTTTAGATGGGAAGAAACGTTGGCGCAAGTTCAGAGGTGCGGATGATTGGCGAATTTTGGCTATTTGGCGCCATATTTAGAAGCCAAATGAATCTTTTAACATTAGTTAGGGTTACCATATTAGTCATGTTTACTGCTAAAAATTTGGCGCATCCGCACCTTTGAACTTGCGCCGAAACGTGTTAGTTAAATGCAGGTGTGAAATCAAAGCAAAAAGCTTCAGTGCTCTTAGGGTTACAGGATGATACTGGTGTTCCCGGTGGAACTGATTTAACCCTTGTTATGGCGTTAATGACTTGACACTCGTAAATAAATTTGGTTGTAATTCCTCATTGGCATATTTGGCGCAAACACACACTCGCCAATCTAAAATACAGTATTCATCCTGACTGCGATTTTACGGGATTGTACGAGGTTTTCTCCTGATGCCATCGATATTGCGCCAAGTTAGGTAGCAATCGATGGACAGCACCCCAAAACCATCACAAAATCTACCTTAAAAATATCTAGGTTCAACCCAGAGGTTATGCAAAATATGTCTAACTTAATCAGAGCCATCTTAATAAATTTTTTTCTGTCAATAAATGTAATTATTCAGACATTTGTCACCAAATGTCAGGTGTCATAGGACAAGGCTTGGATATAGAGGACATCAGAGTTATATAGGATGTGAACAGAAAAACAATTTAGTGTATCCCATTCCTATAACTCTTATATGAATAGTTTTTATGATTATTTATACTTTAATTTTGAATTCAAGATTAAAAGTAACTGTTTTTTAAATTTCTATAGTGCCTTTCTTGACCAATGGTGGTCTCTGAAGCCTTTCTAAACATATTTTTAAACTCCGTCTAATTTCAGCAATAAGTATTCGATTTCTGTATTGTTTTTGCACTGATCTTTTTGTGAATCTGTAATATTTTGTAATACAATTTGTAACTTAAACTGCTGATGACGCAATTGAAATTTACTATAAAAGGTAGAATGTTGTTTATTTTACTGTTGCTGTAAACAAACTTTACTTACAGCATTTTTTCAACTCATGAGTGACTTAGGGGTACGAACTTTCGTAGAATGATAGGTCACAATAAGACAAACCAACCACCTGGTTTTCAACTTTTGAATCGATTATTAACAATTAAAAATCGCGGTGCGTGGTTTTGCCCCGTGCGGGTTTTTACCCCCACCTACCCTAATTACCTTTCTTCACAACTAGTACTTAAACTTATGTTTGGAATCGATTTCAGATTGAATATTATAATAACAGATTTTTTTTTAAATGTTTCAAATTTTCCATGAGCATTTTGAGGAGCATGTGATAAAGCTGAATTTAAATTTGCTAGAGTTGCTAGGATAGCAATGCAAGGGGAAGCCGACTTATCAATTAAGTTTTCCCATCTTGGTAAAGTTGTTTTTACGCATTGCGATCGGAACAAGAGAAGAAGCAAACTTACCAGGTGAGCGCACCCCAAGACTCGCAAGCAAATCTGAAATCCTTACAAAAAAGTCCAAAATTCCCTCTATAAAAGGACCAAATTTGAGAAAATCAAAAAGACAGGGATTAGCAGAGGAATCTGGTTTTGAAGTAAAAAATGCTTGAAAAAATTATTTACGTCGCAAATGGTTAACCGAAAATAAACGCAAATCTGGAAAATTTTCCTATCCATCCATCCATAAGATCGAAAACAAAACGAAAATCCGTACATTATACGAACAATCTGTAAAAGTTGGCAAGTATAAATATACTAGAATACATGTTCTTAAATCAGGGATGAGATTGACAAAAAAGCAAAAATTCGGAAAAACTGCGGGAACGAAATTTTGTGAAAAAAAACCCCTCCTTTTAGTTTTATGGGTTCAATGTATCTTTTAAATAAATTTTTAGTTTGATTTTGGGCATATAAATGACAATAATACGAAAAATTGGGTATAATAAAGTTCCATGTACCAAAAGGGGGCTGGGGGTCTCCCCAGAAAAATTTTGAAAATTTGATCCTAAAAATCAAGGTTTTAGCTTATTTTGGAACACCATCAAAATTTTTTAAGTAAGGGCTTTGCCTCTCTTTATTCCTTTCGCGACGGGCGGCCCCTATCGAGCTGCTCCCACGGGCCGGGGGGCACTTCGCAGAGGTGCCAAGTTTCAAAAAAAGCTTTCCGTAACCAGAGCTGTTGTACGATTTAGTAACACCGGACTTGTTGGCTTCGAACCACGGTCAAGTTGTTTTTTCTACATCGCAATAACAACGCGAGAAGAAGCCGACTTAATAGGCGGGGGAAAATAGCTCAAAAAAGGGCCGAACCTCAAACAAATTCCAACAAAAGGTTTTTCAACGGTTTTGGACTCTACTAGGTGTCCTTATTAACCAAAAAAAAGTTTACCACAATCTGACAACCGGAAGTTGGTTTTTTTTTAATTTTTTAAAAAAATTTTAAAATCCATAAAAAAACGATAAATAGGGCGAAACAAAAACTTTTTTCGCTGTTAAATTATATATTCGATGATAGTTGACATTTCTAAGCGAAGAAATTTATAAAAATTTCATTTATAAGAATCTGGCAACCTTTAAAGTGCATTTTCCAAGATGGCGGCCTACGTTTTCATTAAATGACAGTTAAATCGGTTTTCTCGAGTAAATTCCATTAATTGCGATGAAATGTGATGTTAATTAACTCAATAACTTCAAATAATGCTGTAAATTTGGTCTATCCGATTGAAATAATAAAAAAACAAGAAAAAATACGCGCATATCTGCGGAGGTTCCGAGTCCCGATTTCACTGGGTATAGTCACTTTAAAAGTTCATTACAGCTTGGAAAAAATTCCAACAAGCATTTTCTCAACGGTTTTAGACAGTACTAAGTGTATTTATTGCCATGTAGAAAGTTTACCAGAATCTGACAACCGGAAGTGAGTTTTTTTCAAGATGGCCGCCGATGCTTCAAATAAAGAGATAATAGGGAAAGAACCATAATTTTACAGCTATGAAAATTTTTTATGGGTTCAAAAAACAAATATAAGGTACTAGTCAAGTTTTCTTATCATACTTATAAATATAAATTTCTTTTACAAAATCTAGAAACCAGAACAGGGCTTATTTCCAAGATGGCGGCGTACGTTATTTTCTAAATTGACGGCGTTTTGTAAAGGTTCATCAAATTAAAGAAAAAATTCCAACAAGCATTTTCTCAACGGTTTTAGACAGTACTAAGTGTATTTATTGCCATGTAGAAAGTTTACCAGAATCGGACAACCGGAAGTGGGTTTTTTTCAAGATGGCCGCCGATGCTTAAAGAATAGAGATATTAGTAAAAAAGCCCTAATTTAAGTGAATAATAAATTTTTTTATGGGTTCCAAAATTAAGTATTAGGTTCTTAACTTTAGGTAAAAAAAGTCTAAAGTTATCAAGTTTTTATTTCATACATATCAGAAGGTATTTTTTCGCTAAACATTCAATTTTCTAGGCTTTTCTAGTTTTTTAAGCATCAGCGGCCTTCTTGAAAAAAACCCACTTCCGGTTGTCAGATTCGGGTAGACTTTTGTAACGACAATAAATACACTTAGTACTGTGTAAGACCGTTGAGAAAATGCTTGTTGGAATTTTTTCTTTAATTTAATAAACCTTTAAAATTATTCAGTATGCGCCGGCAATTCCGAAAGAAACCTAGGCCGCCATCTTGGAAATAAGCCCTATTCTGGTTAAAAAATTTTATAAACGCAATTTATATTTACCACTATGATCAGAGAACTTAACTATAACCTGATATTTGATTTTAGAATTCATAAAAAAAATTTTTTAGCACTTAAAATGGAATTTTTTCCCGAATATCTCTTTCTTTGAAGCATCGGCGGCCATCTTGAAAAAAACCCACTTCCGGTTGTCCGATTCTGGTAAACTTTCTACATGGCAATAAATACGCTTAGTACTGTCTAAAACCGTTGAGAAAATGCTTGTTGGAATTTTTTCTTTAATTTGATGAACCTTTACAAAACGCCGTCAATTTAGAAAATAACGTACGCCGCCATCTTGGAAATAAGCCCTGTTCTGGTTTCTAGATTTTGTAAAAGAAATTTATATTTATAAGTATGATAAGAAAACTTGACTAGTACCTTATATTTGTTTTTTGAACCCATAAAAAATTTTCATAGCTGTAAAATTATGGTTCTTTCCCTATTATCTCTTTATTTGAAGCATCGGCGGCCATCTTGAAAAAAACTCACTTCCGGTTGTCAGATTCTGGTAAACTTTCTACATGGCAATAAATACACTTAGTACTGTCTAAAACCGTTGAGAAAATACTTGTTGGAATTTTTTCCAAGCTGTAATGAACTTTTAAAGTGACTATACCCAGTGAAATCGGGACTCGGAACCTCCGCAGATTTGCGAGTATTTTTGCTTGTTTTTTTATTATTTCAATCGGATAGACCAAATTTACAGCATTATCTGAAGTTATTGAGTTAATTAACATCACATTTCATCGCAATTAATGGAATTTACTCGAGAAAACCGATTTAACTGTCATTTAATGAAAACGTAGGCCGCCATCTTGGAAAATGCACTTTAATGGTTGCCAGATTCTTATAAATGAAATTTTTATAAATTTCTTCACTTAGAAATGTCAACTATCATCGAATATATAATTTAACACCGAAAAAAGTTTTCGTTTCGCCCTATTTATCGTTTTTTTATGGATTTTAAAATTGTTTTAAAAAATTTAAAAAAAAAACAACTTCCGGTTGTCAGATTGTGGTAAACTTTTTTTTGGTCAATAAGGACACCTAGTAGAGTCCAAAACCGTTGAAAAACCTTTTGTTGGAATTTGTTTGAGGTCAAACCGTATTTTCCCCCGCCTATAAACCTGACATCCGCGGCCTTCCACGAAAGCATCGCGGCAGAAGCGGTACACTCCGCGAATTAAACAAAAACGAAACTTTCACGATTTTCCGCGAAAACTCGTAATTTTTCTTGAAAATAATCCGGAAAAGTAAAATCTGAATTACAATTAGTTCGCGGGCCGCGAAGCAATGAAAAAGCGGGACGTCTCGATTTTCTGCGGAAGAAACTCATGCCTGGAAGAAATGTTCAACAATCCGACCTCCCTCGTTTTGTTTGAGGGAGGTCGGATTGTTGAACCTTTCTTCCAGGCATGAGTTTCTTCCGCAGAAAATCGAGACGTCCCGCTTTTTCATTGTTTCGCGGCCAATAGCAGGCATAGACCAATAGCAGGCCCAAATTCCACTCAACATTGATGGAAACGATATTAAAGTTTCCCCAGGTTGTCATACAGGCTACGAGTTGACGAAACCATGAAAAATCGTACTTTGCATGGAGAAAAGGGAAGCAAATACATTTTTAAAGCGCAGAAATTTTCGAGACTTCATTTAATCCGTAATTTTTAATCGATGTCCGTAACACCGTAATTTTCTATCGAATCCGTAAATATTTCGGTCAAATCGTAATACTTGCCACCTACTTGCGTCTAAGATGATGAACATCAGTAAAAAATCGTAGAAATCAAAATTGTGGTCTAAAATACCTAATTTTTACCATATGATCAGCATAACAGATTCAAAGTAAATGCTGAAAAATTTGTACTGCTATCCCTTTATTTTCTTTGAAAATTTTTAAAAACAAATAATGCTTAAAAATTAACAATTCCATACACCCGATGCATAAAACTGAGGAAAATGTCGCAAAATGAGGAGATATTTATCACAAGTAACTTATTCATGAAGATAAATAAAATTATTTAGAACAAAACCTATTTATATCTTCTTTCACTTAAGACCCGCAAAGCGCGCAGCTACTTTTACCGCATCGAAATCGTTTAAGCATCTTAAATTCTGAATATATCTCTCTATTCTAAAAAAAAGTTTTTAGTGAACGGTTTCCAGAGAAAGGCTTTTTAATTACTGAACCGAATGACACATATATGGTATCAAAATGTCCGGATTCTTTCCGTATTTCCGAGTAAGCCCTTCGATTTTTCAAAAAAATTCTCAATTTTAAAATATTTCCATTTTTTTAGATAACGGATAAGGTCGCAGTTATAAAGCAAGTACTGTCAATCAAATTATTATGCATCCAATCACAACGTCCGATTGACGCTTTATTTTAAGATGAAACATGTTTTTTCACCTTTTAAAAAAAGTACTTTCTTGATAAATATCACTCAAAGACTGATAAAAACATATTCTAAAAACTTACATGAACGCCATTTTATACTAAAATTTCACACTTTTTGTCCAATATTTATAATTTTTATTCTGATTTTATCGAAATTAATTGTAAACATATAGTGATGTTTTGTCTCTTATTGTTTTCAATTGCTTAAACGGTATTGTTTAACAAGTCTGGGTTTAAAAAAATATGAATGATAAACACTAGGCATATTATACTATCGAGTTACTTTAAAATAATATTTTTTGTTTGGTCCGAATATTGATAAACAATTAGAATTAGTTATTTTTATAATCATAGATTAAAAATAATTAAGATGAATATTTTTAAAAACATTTCGTTTAAATTTTTGATAAGTTCGAGTTAATATATACTCAAACTTTTAAGGGAGATTTATTCATGGAGGGGATTTGAAGTATTTTTAATAAGTTGGTTGACGTTTTTTCTGTAAAATGTTTAATTGTTTTATAAAGTGTGTTAAGTTCAACGAGTTGGAATTTGTGGGAATTGCGAAGCAATTCCAAAAGGTTCTGCGTCAGCAGTTTACGGGGGTTGGCGAGCGATAGCGAGCAGGGGGCGGTAGCTCCCTAGTATTTAAAAAAATATCTATTTCCTTCTCCATTTCAACTAGACACTTAAACACATGCATGTTTTCTGTTTTAGCAATAAATAATTCCATCCGAATGCAAGCGAAATCTTGAAGAAATAAATAGTAATAACTGTCATAATAAACACTCCAACTCTCCTTGAGTTCCAATAAAAGAAAAAAAGGTGCTGAAACCAGCTGAAACTCGGGAAACACATGCTAAAGTTTATATCAGCTAGGGAAAAAAAGATCACTTCTCATTCCCATTAATTAAAGCTATTGATGCATTATGCATAAATCTTGCTATATTCCTAAAAAAAAAAACCTCAGATATTAAAAATATTACATGGTGATGAAGGCCAAGATGTTCTCTTTCAAATTACACTGTTCTACAAATTTGACCTTCAAAATTTTTTCCTTGATGAAAATAGTCAATTCTTATAGATTTTGGGTCGCTGAATACGAAAATCACCATTAAAATTCTCATTTGACTCAGGATTTTCGGGGAACAGCCCCTCCCCCTTTTTACGTTTTTCGACGACCTTATAACTTTAAACTCGATTTTCAGGGTCAAAAAGCATTATTTTTGTCTTCAAATTTCTCCCCAGTTAACAAGTAATGTTCAAATTAAAAAAATATGATAAATTTATAACAAATGGATAGGGTTAAGGGGTAATTACCCCCCTAAAAATACAAAAAAATAGCTAAAAATTAAAGAGGTTTCTATACGCTATTTTTCCTCTTATTTTTTACGCAAATCCCGTTTGAAGGGTCCTAACCCTTCCCCAAGGACCCAAATTTGATGACAATATGCAGCAATAATTTTTACTAAAAGCGGTTGAGGTGTTAGCCTCCCAGAAGTCCCCGCGGAAGAGTTCGGAAGACTTCCAGAATCGCGAAGGCGCTCGCGAGTTCAGGAATTAATATAGATGATTTTGAAAAGATTACAAATGACGTTTTTCTTATATTTTGGGTGTATCCTAAGTAGAAACTCTTCAGTTCTTTAAAAACTGACCGGTTTTCGAGAGTGAGGATTCCATGTTTCAACATGATAATAGATGCACGGCTGTGGATAACAATTAGGGGGAATCCCCTTAAAAACTGAGGGTGATGGAGGAAAATGGGTGTCATATTTGAATTCAGCAGATCATTTTACACAAGAATCAGCTGAAATTCAGTAAGTGGCTTCAAATTTTTTTTTCGTACAGCACAGTTAAACTCTAAGTGCGGCATTGAACCCTTCCGTGGGTGCTCTCACCTCAACCGCTTTTAGCAAAAATCATTGCTGCATATTGCCATCAAATTTGGGTCCTTGGGGAAGGGTTAGGACCCTTCAAACGTGAATTGCGTATAAAATAAGAGGAAAAAATAGCGTATAAAAACCTCTATAATTTTTAGCTAATTTTTTGCATTCTTAGGGGGTTAACTACCCCTTAAACCTATTCATTTGTTATAAATTTATCATATTTTATTAATTTGAACATTTCTTGTCCCTTGGGGGGCAATTTGAAGATTAAAGTAACGCTTTTTGACCCTGAAAATCGAGTTCAAAGTTATAAAGTCGTTAAAAAACGTGAAAAGGGGGAGGGGCTGTTCCCCGAAAATCCTGAGTCAATTGAGAATTTTAATGGTTATTTTCGTATTCAGCGACCCAAAATCTATAAGAAATGACTATTTTCATCAAGGAAATTTTTTCAGTGTAGAACAGTGTTATTTGACTATAACGGCGATATCTAGTGAGAAGGAAAAAATCAAATAAAATACAGTAGAGCCCCGATTATCCGCGGAATTGGGTGGCAAGGGTACCGCGGATAGTGAAAATCGCGGATAACCCGAAAAAAGACTAAAAATGAGAGGGAAACACGAAAAAAATATTTCAGCATAAAAACTATGCTCTATTGTACAAAAAACATGATATGTAAAACTTTTAAAATACAGTAAAGCACCATTTATACGTCTTTCAAGGGACCGACGTAAAACGACGTATAAATGAAAAGGCGTATAATTGAAAACAATTTTGATTATTTGAATGAATTGGGACTCAGTGAAAACGACGTATAAATGTAAAAGACATATAAATGAGAGACGTATAAACGGTGCTCTACTGTAGTACAGTACATCAGAAACCTTTGCACTACATCTAAAATCTCTCTTATCTCATCTAAAATTTGCTCTCATCATTAAAAAAATTTCTTGGCCCTCGCGGATAATCAGCACCGCGGATAATCGGGGTTCTACTGTATGAAGATTATCTTTAGAACATATTAAGCAGTAGGCAAATCCGGGTTTACTGATTTTTCTTATGGATTCTTGAACGAACACGCCATTAATTTTTTCTCTAGCCAACTCCAGCTGTTCTCTATTCCTTTGTCTATCGCTCGAACATCAGTTCCATCCAAACGGACAACGATATCGTTGCGGGAGGTCGTCATTACTAATCAGGTTCTTATCTAATATTCCATTAAAAAATTACGCGCCAACAGAAAGAATGAAAGCAACTGGGCAAGGTCAGCCGAAGAGCGATACGCGCTGTCCGGAACGGTGGGGAACGGGCGCTGATAAGGGGAGGTAGAGTTCTAGTTTTTACGTTACTTGAATTTTTCTTTCAAAAATTTTTTGAGGATTTAAAAAAATTAACAATTAGAAACGCTTAATTTTCAAAATGTAAAAAAAAGTCTGAAAATTTCGGAAAAAGTCTGAAAATTCTCAAAAAAATCGGAAAAAGTCTGAAAATTCCCAAAAAAATCGGAAAATTCGGAAGTTCCGAAAAAATTCGGAAGAATCTCATGCCTGTTAAATTATGGGTTGTAAGTCAATTTTTGGTGGGTCAAGTCCAAATATATTGAATTTATGACTAATTTTCATAATTTCTTAAAGCATAATGTTGGCTTTAAAAATGTATCAACACATCATCTAGTAGTACAAAAGAATTAATAGAATAATTAAAACTCTTTAGGGTTGAAAGGTGTTAAAAGGTAGAGAAAATGATTTTAAAGGGGTAAGTATCTAAAATTACATAAAATTCTTGCAGAAGCATTTTGTGAAAAAATTAAGATTGCAGAAAGGTTTTCATTTCATCTGGCTCTGCAAATGACAAAGAAACATTTCCATGTATATAAGACATATTGGCACATTAAGCAATATTTTCATAGGTGTAATCTCACAACTCTCAAGCGTCACCTCCAACCGTGGACCGGTTTCGTCCTTGTTAGGACTCATCAGCACGGTATAGGATGGTAACGCAAGAGAGCGGAGGGCAAGTACTAGTCTAGCCGACTATAACTGAAAAAGTGGTGACCATTGATTAGTCCTCCACTCATCTGCTGGAATGACAATGGCATTCCTAGGACAGATTTAATTCCAGAGATTACACCTATTGTCCGCTTAACCAGCAATAAATGGTGAAATTCTCCTTTCATTTACCTTGCCTTTCTGGAATTAAATCTGTCCTAGGAATGCCATTGTCATTCCAGCAGATGAGTGGAGGACTAATCAATGGTCACCACTTTTTCAGTTATAGTCGGCTAGACTAGTACTTGCCCTCCGCTCTCTTGCGTTACCATCCTATACCGTGCTGATGAGTCCTAACAAGGACGAAACCGGTCCACGGTTGGAGGTGACGCTTGAGAGTTGTGAGATTACACCTATTGTCCGCTTAACCAGCAATAAATGGTGAAATTCTCCTTTCAATATTTTCATAGATTACAATCAGGGTTGTTACGTTTGAAAGAAGCAAAAAAACCTTGTTTAAAACACATATTTTTTAGCAAGTTGCTCTCTTTATTTAGGCAACAAACTCACCATTTTCAAGTGTGGATCACTCAGAGCTTAAAAAGATAATGTCAAGTCTAAGGCTAGGGTACAAACCACCAAATCGCCATGACATAGGCAGTTCATTACTTGATAAAGAGCACGATACTGTTAAGAAAACTTGCAAAAATCATTAAAATGAACGAACCGTTTGCGGTGTATTTAAAAGTATAGCTTTATTAATCTAATTTTAATTCAAAAAATCAAATTTAAATTTTAAAAAATCATGGGTTTTCTTAGCATTTCTTTGTTGTGGATAAAAAAAAACAAATAAAACATGTTTTAAAAAAACGTTTAAAACAAATAAAACACGTTTTTTGTTTCTTATTAAAAAAAATATGTTTTTTCCAACCCTGATTACAATACATTGCCAAATCCAGATTAAAATGTTTGATATGTGTAACAGATTTGATTTAGCAACTTACAACACTTACCTTGTGTATATGTTTAAGTTAATGTGCATAATTTGGAAATGTGCAGACTAAGATAAAATGTGAATTACCCAAGGTAAAGTATAAAACAAAATATTTCATACTTTACTTAGGTGATCCACAAATTACCAAATTATGCTCATTTACTGTAACATATAAAAATGTTTCTAACATTGTCACTCATTCATTATATCCTTGTTTTACTAGAGAAAGGCACTAGATCATTTTTAGTGAATCTGTTGAAAGTGGGGCACCAACAATCGAGTGAAGCCTTGATCCACTTGAAAACTTCACTAAGCTGAAAAGCAATTGGGTGGTTTGTAAATTTGCTCGCTAAAAAAAGTAATTGACTATCACCGAATTTAGTGTAATTTAGTACAGAATAGTTAAATCAGAAGTGGCCTTTCTCCTGTAAGCCGATGATAAGTTATTCATGCTCTAATAGAAAACTAGGTACTACACAGCAACTTTCTTTTTTCCTATTTGCCACCTCTTCTGTGCAACTTATATGAAAATATGCTCTGGAATTGATAGATATTAATTTTATTAACTAAGTAAATAATTAAGTTACATTAAAATTCCAATATTTTCCTTTGAAATTTCACTTTAAATGCTATCTCTGTATGTAGAAAAAAATTGTAAGTACAAAATTTACACTCCTTAACTAAAACAAATTTAACTCCCAAGCTTAACAATGGTCAAAAGTGGTTCCCCCTTTGGTGTTCAACAGGGAGTTAATCATAAAAAAAATTCAAAGTTTCTTTCATTTATATCCAGTATCCAGAATGCTATAACAACTTCAAAAATGCATATAATGATACATAAATTTTTGAGTAACAAGGGAATATAAACTTAATTCGAATTGAAGTTTTTAAAACAAGACAATGAAAAAGTTGAAACCATTTATCAAATCGATAGTCTTACATTTTCACAAAAATATTCTTTTTATATCAAATACAGACCTTTTCAACTAAAAAATAGTTTTCTTCCTGGCCAAGGTCATCTCTAAGGCCATATCCATCAATGGAACAATAATCTGAAAAACAGAAATAATAATCTAGAAACGGTTCCACATGCAATTATTTTTCTTGCACAGGCTTCTTGCTTTTCTTATTTTGCTCACTAACACAATTTCGAAACTCTTTAACTTCATTTTGACACTTTCTCCAATCTCTTGTATCAGCAAAACAGTCCTGAAAATAAAATTTCATATTTTGTATGATGCATAAAAGAACCTCTAAAACACATGTTATAAAAAGAAGTTGGCACACATCACATGGCGAAAGTCATTTATTCTTTAATATATGCAAGCATCTTACATTCTAACCAAACTAAAATGAATGTGCTCTGCATAAACAAATAACTAGTAAACTACAAACAGCAAAAAATAGAACACAGACTTTTCAAGTTTTACAATGCCAAATGTAAGATGGAAGGAGGAAGACTATTGGGAGCAATAACTTGAAATATGCTATGTAGTAGTTAAGGTTTGTATTTGATCTTATACACAACTTATTAATCAATAGTTATAGTTATGTTGTTAAATGATTAAAAACATCTTAAAAAGTGTTCCAAAGAACTTGAATTTATCTCAAAAAGTAATTCCCTTGAGCAAAATCTTACTGGGAACCAAGAAATGTAATGTTTGTCCATATATGATTACAAATGTGAGACGACTTAATAGTCGATAAAAGTCCATGAAAATAAATCCACTTGCATCAAGGATAGATGTAGTTAACCTCTCTAAGTAGTGCCTTTCATTACGGAAATCTTAAAAGTGTAGAAAAAAATTCAGTTCAATTCCGTTAACGTTCCCACTATATTGCCAATATCTTTTGAACACCATTGTTCAAATATCGACAAATTTTTTCGTTTCTTAAGGATAAACTGAACAGTTATTGATCTACATAAACATTTCAATCCATGAATTTGAAATGATTTAACAGGTTTTCGACTTTTTGGTGTTCAAAAGAGCATGGCTGCATATAGCGGGAACTCTGACGGAATTGAACAAAAAATTCAATTATTTTGTCAATTTACATAAAATTATTTGGTACGTACATCACTTAGACACTTACAATACTGATAATTTGAATTGCTTATTTTTTTTCTTAGTAAATTAGTCGCCGATAAAATTTACAAGTTGTACAAATAGGTAATTATAAACTTAATGATTTTATACAAGTTTAGCTTAGACAGTCTCCTCAATTAAAAGGGATGCTTTGAGAGGAAACACTACAACTATTCCCATATTTAGCGAGTTTCTGCCTTATGTTTGGGAGGACGAAATTCCTTAACTTTCTTCTTAGATTTGGTATTAGTTTTGAAAGCTTTCCAGCTGCTTATTCTATTGTCTCTACTCTCCTCATAATTCTTCTGCCATTCCTTGTCAACTTTCTTCTTTTCTTCGTCATCGATTTCTTCTTCCCGCTTCCTTTTACGTTCTTCCATGCCCCTCTCTTCGTTCTGTCGTCTCTTGCGTTCAAGATCTGCAAACAGCTTCATCGTAAGCACATAGATGGCATGCTTGTACTTTGCAGGATCGTCTTCATCTACTTTGGTACCTTTCCCAGCTTTCTTTTGTTTTTTCCTCTTCTCTTCAATCATTTGATCAGTACGCCCTTTGGCTTCTTCCACAATTTCCAAGGCCTTGGCTCTTTGAGCATCATCTTCCAAACACTTGTAAGCTTTGTTGACTATATCAAATGCTTGCTGAGCGCGATCAGGGTCATTCTGATTTTTATCAGGATGCACCAATATAGATAATCGTCGGTACTGCTTCTTCACATCATCCAGAGAGACTTCTGGTTCCACTTGTAGAACCTCAAAAGGATTCAGATTGAAATACGTGCTGCCTGGTCGCAACAATCGATCAATCTGTTGTTTAGGAGTCAGAACAGAATCTCTCTTCTCGATTTCTTTGACCTCGGCTATAAAGCTAGAAAACAATGCCTCGCTTGGGGCAGCATTTGGTAAAGGTATGTTTGCATCCATGATCAGCTTTAAAAACAGGACCAGAATATTTCCAAAAAAAATCGCCCTTTGATGACACCACAAACAGAAAACTCTTAAGTATGTTAATGTTCAGCAAGTAAAAGCATCCTATACCTGAAGTTTATAGTGGTATTCAGCACATCCGCTGTTGCCTATAAACCTATCTAAAGCATCTAGTTCACTGTCGTCCACGTTACCATGTCCTTTGGGTGACACAGAGGCCATAAAATACAGGTTATTAAAATGATTTTCAGAAAATTGAAGAACAAATGGCACACAAAACACACTGTAGACGTTTATTATTTTCAATGCCTTTGCCTTTTCACTTTTTGTTATTTTTTTATTTGCGGCTGAAAATTGTCTCTTCACTTCAGTAAATTTAGCAAATTTGTAAAAATTAAATTCACGGTCTCCAAATGATTACAATGACATTAGAAATTTCTTTATTGAAATAATTAAAAATTATATTTTTATTTTTATTGAAACACGCTCAAAACTTTTCTCAAGGACACTTATGAAAATCACTCACATCCACTGTTATGAACTGAACTGAAAGTATAAGTCGTCTGCTACAAAAATCGTAAACAAATTTTGTTTTGCAATTCGGGATAGTATTTACTACGATTTTTGGAATTTTGTTCAAGTGATTTGTTTCTAAATTAAATTTGTGTGAGCCGCCACCACTAGTTAAATTATCAAAATATGCAGGAACAATTTGAAGCATTTAAAGATGATCATCAGTCAAGTACTGCTTCCACACAATTTAATCATTTACCAGATTCTGATTTATATATCAGGAAATTGGGTAATAAAATACGCCCATTTTAGTGGTACTTTTTTAACTTAAAAATTTATATAGTTTGTTTTTCATTTACTAAGTTTTCTCTACTCATGTTAAAAAAACTTGTATAGTATTCTGTTAAGGTCAAGTTAAATTATAATTTTATGTTGTTATTGAAATTGTTATCAAAGTCATTAAATCTAGAGGTAATTCTCAAAATATATTATATTTACAAAATATATGATATATACACATTTTATAGTATTCCTATAAAGGTTATGGGGATTATTCCTTAAGCGGGTTTGGTCGCCAAGTTGGTTGCCAAATTTTGGCGACCAACTTGGCGACCGCAACTATGACCGCAATAAGTCGCAACGGAATGACCGCAAACGGAAATATTAGAAAAGATAGGGATTTTAAACGGATTTAAAGAAGAGTATTAAAAAAAAGATCAGGATTTTAAAAGGATTAAAAACAGGGGGTTGGGTTAAAAAGAAAAAGAGTAATGAAGAGATATGCATTACAAGCAGAATTGAGGATATACGGAAAACATCCGATAATTGGAGGATTAAAAAATGAATTTAAGGATTCAAGAAAGAGAACATAAAGAGCATTAAAGGTAAAAGAGATTGATAATTTTACAGAAATTTTAAAAAGAGTATAAATGCAGTTATTTGAACAAAGAATTACTTACATTTGATGAATCCTTCGCGATACGTACGTATAATCGAAATTTTCTTAAAATTTAAGTTAATTTTAATCATCCTTTATAGAAAAAGGATTGGCTGAAATTGTACTAACTCAATTTTGCTATAAAACATTAATAGTAACTCAAGCTGAAATAGAAATATAGTGTAGTTGGTAAATCCAAACAATCCATGCCTTGGAAAAGTTTTGTTTCCGAAGTCCTTAAATCCTGGGAAAATAATTTTACTTTCACACAACTGGGTTACCAGAATTTACTACTCCATCGCCACTTTTGGCACTAGGCCTGAATTCTTTGCATTACCCAGGAGCAGTGGCGAATCCAGGATTTTGGTCTGGGGGGGCTGAGTTTCACAAATAACCTTATTGCTATTATGGGCTGTTTAAATTTTAATGTAAGCAACTGAAAGGGGGAGGGGGGTGCCAGTGCCGTAACCAGATTTTAGTTTAGGGGGTAACTCAACATCTTTTCTGGGGTCTAATCTTAGGAATACTAAGTTTTAGGTGAGATGACTTCGTAAGTTTTTAATTTTGGTGCACTAAGTTTCAAAATTGTCTAAAAATGTCAACTCGAAGTAAAAGGGGGGTCTGGGGGTCCTCCCCCAGAAAATTTTTGAAAAATTGACCCTCTAAATAGTATTTTAGCTCATTTTGAAGCCTTTCAGATTCCACCCAAAAAGCACAACTCATTGTAAGCGGCAGAATTTTCAAGGAAAAAAGTTTATAGTATTATGAATTGGAAAATTTCTAGGGGGTTTAGGGGTTCCTATTCCAGAAATTTTTTTAATTTTGCCCCTAAAAGTGGCATTTTAACTCATGTTGAGACACTTTAGGTTACATCAAAGAGGATCACTCCTTGTAAATCCCTAATGTTTCAAAGAAAAACGGTACTCATTAGATTCTAAAATTTCCGAGGGCTTGGGGGTCTTCCCCCAGAAAATTTTGGAATTTTTACCCTTAAAAGTAGGGTTCCAATTCACATTTTGAGACCCTTTGGGTAACACCACCGAATGTCAGCAACGTAGTGAAATTTCTTTTTTGCTTTATTGCTAGTACCAAAACTTGAATGTCTTATTCCTGGGGGGGGGCTGCAGCCCCACAGCCCCCCTACTGGATTCGCCACTGCCCAGGAGGTTCCTTTAGGTAGATTTGCTGTTGGTTTTACTGATGTTTTATGGACCTTGGGTGTGAGCTTGCAAATTTCACTCCTAGCTACAGAATGAGAACTCTTATGAACCAATAAGGGATTCTTACTGAACATGGAGGATCATGTTTGCATAACTGAGACCTTCAAACCTGCAGGTGATTCTGTTCAAAATATCAATCATGGTTCAAAATATCAATAAATGGTCCCTTAGATTTGATGATCTCCAGTGATGATTTCACTGCTTACTTTGTATAATAATACTCTTCCCTAACTCTTATTACTTTTACAGTATCTTTTTAAAAATTTGAATTACATAAAATTTTCTGTTTTAAGTGCTTTGGAAAATATGTACACTTTTATTTGATTCCTAATCTTGTTAACATATTTCATATCTAGAGTTGGATAAAACCAAAAATGTTCTCTGCTCTAATAGATAAAATATAAAAGAATAAAGTTAAAAGGTAACCCCCTCAGAAATTCCAAAATATTTTTCGGCAAAAGGTTTGTTTTAAGATTTCTTTATTGTAGGTATGAAAGTGTTGATTGCATTTTTTATGCAGATTATTGAATATGTGTGTTATGTTGTTTTAGAAACAAGATTATCGAAAGTGAAAGGATCAGAACAAAACCTTACTTCTAAAGGCATGATTTCAGTACTCCAGAAAGCTAGAGATGACTATATGAGCAGACTAATGTCTTCAACTAATCAAATGGCATCATTATCGAGTGAAATTGATAGAGAGGTTTCGGTTTCCTATGTTGAGGTAAGAAATGTTCTCAGTTCTTGAATCAATTTAATTTGCTCAAGTCTATTTTTGTTCTTCTGTATTAATAAGCACTATATTAAAGTTATGGAAATGTAGTGTTCGGCAACTACTGGTCACAAAGTAGTTAACTACCAACTTGTCTGGGCAAAAGTAGTTGTAACTACTAGTTAACCACTTTTTCTTGGAAGTAGTTGTAACTAGTAGTTGATTATTTCCCAAAGTAGTTAACTAGTCTATTTAATTTCATAAGATATTTTTCCCCAAATTTTCTATTACTTTTTCTTACCTATAGCAAAAATATCATGGCTAAAGATTCACCAATTTTTGATAGGTATACAGGTTTTTGGTGTCTTAAAGTTTTCTAAGTTGTATTTATATTAGTCAGTACAGTGTCGTATATAAGGGGGGTTAAGGGTTCTAAAACCCCTTAGCCTGAACAACAATATTTTAAGCACAAAATTGGGCTGTTAACTTTAGTATTGCCTTACTAATTTTTAATGCTGGAAAAACATCTAGAATCCTTGTAAACCTAGCCTAAAATCGCTTTTCAAAGTCCTGGAATTTCCAGGAGAGAAAACCCTGAACTCCCTAATTTCTAGAGATGATTTCAAAAAAGGGTTGCATTTATATATCAATTGCTGGGATGAAATATATTTCCAGGTTAAATATGAAAATGTATCACGAAAAATGGCATTGTTAGTAGATGTAACATATTTTTAAAAATTTTGATCTTTCAATATTTTTTGAAGTAGTTGAACTTTTTGAAAGTAGTTGGAACTAGTAGTTGGTGAAAAAAGTAGTTAAACTACTAGTTCAACTACTCTAAACCAAAAGTAGTTGAACTACTAGTTAACTAGTAGTTGCAACTAGTAAACTACTTTTCAACTACTTTTAGTTAACTAGTGCCAAACATTATGGAAATGTAGCTTTAATATTGTATAATTCTTCAATTTAGTTTTTATTAGTTGTAAGTGTGATTTTTTAAAGCAATTAAGTAGCTGAAAATTTATTCATGGAACTCATTGGGGTCAACTGATAACTAATAATTTCATGTAGTCTATACATATTTAAAAAATACTTTATCTGGCATATTTCAGTGGGGTTTTTTGTTTATTCACTTGGCATGTTTATTTATCTATATTTTTTTACAGTTTTACTGGATAGAAAACTATTTCTTAGCTTTTAAAATGTGTAAATCATCTTCATATTTCATCTCATATGTCACCTTCTTTCCCTTTTAGAAAAAATTGTTTCCAGAAAAAATCGGAGTCACCTATGAAGAACTTCAACGGCTTGTAGAATCTGATGTCTTAGCAAAGTTATCGGCTGAAAACAGTTCTGAGTGCTTAACTGACATTCCTGTTGATCGATAGCTTGTAATTGATATTCATCAAAGTGCTTTCTCTTGGGTGTTTATAGTTTTAAATTGGTGTTAAAGGGTTTGATCAATAAAACTGTCACGATGTATGCACACACTCTGGGTATGCTGTTGTATGTAAAACTATGCATGTGACTTATGTAAAATCCTTACCGTAACTTCCTACAACATTCATCCAAATAGTTGCACACTTTTAAAAACTAATAACTACTGTGAAACATTTAAATTATTGGATGGAAAATTTTTTGCTAAGAAAGAGTGTGAGTTGTATATTTATTCTATTGAATTCTGTTCATCCTTCCTTTCACAGTTGTTATCAGCTGCTTTGTATTTAATCACCTATTTTTTTTTCTACTTCTAATTATCTTGACTAAATTATATGAAAACTAAAGTTTCTTGGTTCAAACTGTCTACAAGATGGATACAGAATTCAAACATTAATGTTCGTAGACAGTGCTGACGTAGTTGAAGCAAAATATTTTGGGGTACTTTCATCTTCTTTTTCACACTTTTTTACATCATTTGAGACAAAAACATTGGTTTTGGGGGCATTCCAAATATTTCAGGGAACAGCGCCCACCCCAATCTCAGCACTGTTCATAGAACACTGTGACTAAAAGATTTTTTCATAGCAACATCTAGAAACATATTTAAGTTTTATTCAAAATTCAATATTTTTTTTAAGAATAATATTTTTTGGATCAATGTTGTTGAGAAGTTAATGGAGCAAAACTTACAATAGACTCCTGAACTAGCTTAAAAGGAAACTGGTGATTTATAATTAAATGAAATTTTGATTCAAACAGAGAAAAAATGTGTTAAATTATTGTAAATATACCCTTTTTTTCATAGTTAAAAGATTTTTTTTCTGCTGAAGGCTCAAAATTTAATTTTCACTTGCATAATTTTACCTATTGTTTTTTCTGACATTTGGCTTTGTCATAATTGAGAAAGTCTATTGTATATGTTTTGTTCTAAATATGTTGCGTTGGAAACTTGCATTTTGTGTCCTAATCAATCACATTTCTTGTTTGCCTTATCTTCCAAGGTCTGACATGACCTTTGGTTTTTGAATTATATATATTTGAATTTTGTTATGTATTTAAGAAGTATTTCACTATGTATTTATGCTATTATATAAGTTTCTATTTATCATGTTTTACTGCAATAAACATTCAATTATATCATTGCATTACAATATTTTATCTTGTTGCTTTTTTTCTTATAGTGCATGATGATTTGGAAGATTTAGGAAGGGGTCTAGGTGAGCTTTTCTTATATTCCAAAACATAAATGGAACTTAATCATTTAATAGCATGGTATGCTTTTATAGGATGAGGAGAGTAGATGGAAGATGTATTTTGTAAGTAGGGCTGTTATGAATAACTAATAATTTTATTATTTTAAATTTAAAAAAAGAAAAACTGGTATACAGGTTGTTTCAGATAAGTGTTTCATAACTTCTAGGAGGGGGTAGGACACACCTGGACGACTCAGAATTCCGTAGGAATGGGGGGTCGGAAATGCACCCCTAATTAGCTAGATGTTTTTATAGGCGGGCATAAGAAGCTTTAAAATTCTCTGTGGAAATTAAGGTGTAACCTTTTAATATCGAATTAAAACCGTCGATTCAGGTATTTGGGGCCGTTCAAATATTACGTAAGCACCCAAGGGGGGAGGGGGGGGGGGTTTGCTCTCTGCTTATTTTTGCTAACAAGGGGGGAGGGGGGATATGAGTGATGCTTACGTAAGATGGTGCATTTTCGAAAATTTCTTGTTTCTTGCATAAATAATTTCAAAATTCAACCAAAAATAAATGTAACAAAAAATAGAATTAGGAAATCTGACGTAAGCACTTTTTTCTGGAGATGGATCACCCTAACATTTTGAAATTGTAACCCCGAAAAGTAGTGTTTCGACTCATTTTTGAACCCTTAGGGTTACACCCAAAAAGGACAGCTCCTTGTACGAGTCACCTAAATTTCAAGGAAAAAACAGTACTTACTAATAGGGATGTCAAAATTTCGGGGGGGGGGGGGGGTACGGCAGTTTCTTACGTAATTATGGTGGGGGGGTTTGAGGTTTGCTTATCTTTGCTGACAAGGGGGGAGGGGGGTTAAAAATGACCAAAAAAGTGCTTACGTAATATTTGAACGGCCCCTTTATTCAAAACAAGTAACAAATGCCGGAATCAAACAATTTTGCTGGTTTTAATCCAATCATAAAAGGTTACGTGTCTATTTCCCCTGTGGATTACACAACCTCTCATGCCAGCTCATAAAAACCCCTAGCACGTTAGGGATGCATATCCGACCCTCCATTCCTATGTGATTCTGAGTCATCTAGGTGTAGAAGTTATGGAACACCCTGTATATTGATTGTTCAATGGTCATCTTAAGTAAATTTTCACTCTTTTAACACAAAATTTCCCAGGTATTCTGATGGTTTTGTTTCTTTAAATCATTTTATATTTTAAATTGTTGAAACTTTTTCTCTGGAAAACAAAGTTGATTCATATTTCAATTCTGGAATTTTTATTTCTGGTTTAATAAGCCTTTTTATTTTCTTCATGAAATTCTGAATATACGAAGTATTTAACACAAACAAATCAAATTATTTATTTTCAAACTATATACATATTGATACATTAATGACAAATTCATTTGTAAAACATTCAAAAAAATTAATTAATTACAGAACAGTTATGATAGTAAAATTTCTTTATTTCTTAATATTCCAGAAATGATATTGCATTTACAGTATGTTAATTTCAAACATTTTTTTGCTTGTTTAAAGTTTAATATTAGACATGCTAAAATAATTTTTTTAACTACAGTTAAACTACTGTTAATTACAGTTTTTAATACAGTTTTCAGAAACTGTATGCTATAATTACTACTACTAAAACTAGTTCATTCCATTTCTACTCATTAAATATCTATCTACAAGATGTTATTTTACAGAAAAATAAATATACTTTGATTTTTAGAAGTTCCCAGTTGCATTTTTTATACCTAAGAAGCTCTGTAACTTTCAATTTTGTGATATATGAAAAACTGGAAGAATTATTTGTAGGTTAAAAAACATAGTGGCCCATAGGCACAAGGGAATTATGGAGTAGGAAAGTTGCCCTCTGTCTTCCCCAGAAAAAAGGGGCTACAATTTCCTCAATCAAATTAAAACAATGCCAAATCATGCAACAAAAAAGTCTCCATGGTTACAGAAGAAATAACTTTCAATTGTGATGATGAAGTTTAAATGTGAATGGAAACAAGTTATTTCATTCAAAAGCATATGATTTAAAGAATAATAAGGTTTAAAAATCATAGGAAATTTGCTTTGATTTAAGTTACTCCAAACCAATTTGTTCAATATAATTAGATTTAAACAAGCAAAATATTTATAAAAACCAAAGTTTTATGTTTTATTAGACCAAAATCAGGCTTTCATGGCTTATAGGTACCAACTTAAAATATTGAGCTTGTACAATAATCAATAATGTACCAGAACCAGATTCTTTTATGAAGAACGTATGAAAGTTATTGTGTACTGATTTTATTGATATTAACTTTTTCTAAAGTTTTCAACAATTTCGATAAAATTTTATCTGTTATAAACAAGTTATTCTATTATTAGATGAAGAACTCCATATTTGTGCGGCCTTACATAACTGGCAAAGTTCTTATGCGACACAGAACAGTCATAAGATAGGACATTGGACAGCTTTGGGCAGATTATGGTGGAAGACCTGGAGAACGAATACTAAGAACTTTTAGTGGAACTGATATTATTTTTCAATGAAAAACATCAATGTCCTGAAAATGTGGAGGGTGTAGTGTAGTGCCTTCCATAAACCTACTAAGGACTGATTTATAACCAAAATCTTTGCAAATTTGAGGGAGAGAAAAGAGACGAAGGGAAGACGGTTGCCTCGTCCCCTTCCCTCTTCTATTGCATCCTTACCGCAAAACAAAACAGGTGAAGGGTTGCAAAACAATTTCTCATTGTGCGCTCCTACCTCTTTCTCCTTGTCCTATTCTGCGGCAGTAAGAGAAATCTTAGCTCTTCAGCTCAGACACAAAAATGAACGAGACCTTATAATCCGCCCATATAAGACAGTGGACTGGACACCCCATAGAGGTAATTAATAAATCACAACAAAACTGTCGCCCGGCTTTTCTGTCTTATATTTTACTTCCATGTTGTGTTCTTTTCATCATATAGCTCTTCATCATGCTTCCAAAATAAGCTCCATCATCGAGTCAAGAGGAGGAACGGATAGACTATTGGCCGTAACATTTAACATGGGTGTTTCAACAAGTCCGTCCAAACTGCACACAGTTTCTTTGCGAGGAGAACAATAAAAACCCCATAAGAACTGTACCGCTACGACACAATCTTCTTTTGGAAAATGTGACATCATAACCGATAAAAACTTAAGTTATTTCAATTTACGGGGCATGATGGAGGATTCTAAAATCTTTGTCTGCATGCAAACACACCCCGGATGACTAGTTCCTAAACCTTTTTTTCCACCTAAACCAGAAACCTAAGCCCTATTCCGACATCTTTTTCTCGAAAACCATGGATGGAACGAGTCTGTCTGTGCAGAGTTGGAATGAACTTGTTGAAACACCCAGCATGAGAGCTGCTTAGGACAAGCTCTCACTGTTAGCAAAGCCATCATCTTGATTACCTCATCGGGAACACCCTTTATTAACAGCACAGAAAAGTTTCTGTAGTCCTCGTCAACCCAATCATTATCTGTACGGTGATTGGTTGAAGTGAAGTTCTCAAAAAAAGTAAGCGCGTCATCAAATTTATTTGTTTGACAAATGAGATGATAGATGAGGATTGGGGCTCCATCATAGAAAATCGAAAAAATCTGTACGGCCATCAATTTAAAAATGCTTGCGCCTCCATAAGATTGGAATCTCCCGCTTCTCCTCCTGGGGGTACTAGACTACGGGGATTCAAAAGTTGAACTAATTAACACTGTGGAATAATTGAAACAGATTCGGAATCGTTGGAAAATTTCAGCATAGTTTCATGTAAAATTAATAGTGCGGTCATGGTTATAGTCCTATCATCACTTTCAAGATCTTGTTCTTCGGGGATCGGGTCAGGGCCGTGTTAAGGGAGGGGCCCTTAACACGGCCAAATTTGTGCCCGGACATTTTTTATTGCAATCAAAATTATTTTAGTATTGGACTTCGTAGATTCTTCAATACCTTCGAACGGAACCACGATGAAAGTGTTCAAGGGGCGCCAAATTTGTGGCCGGACATTTTTTGCAATCAAAATTATTTTAGTATTGGACTTCGTATAGAGGATTCTTCGATACTTTCGAACGGAACCACGATGAACGTGTTAAGGGGGGGCGCCAAAAAAGCCATCCGCCCCGGGCGGGATATTTCCACAACAATCGGGTTAAAGTTCTACACCCCTTCCTGATGAGTGACATATCGCTACCTCAGAGCAACAGTGAGACATCTACAAATGGTCTGGCCGAGAAAATATTTTTTTATACGATTTTAATCCATTCTGCTTAGGTGCTTTTGGAAGTCATATTCATATATCGCTACCTCAGAGCAACAGTGTGACATCTGCAAAACATGCTACTTTTGCACTGAAATCTTCATTTGCAATATACTTGAACACCATCATAACCTTAAAACCCAAAAAATGGAAGATGTCTCACTGTTGCTCTGAGGTTCCGTTCCGTCTGATCCCCCGATCAGGTTTATATGATGCTAAACCAGACCCACAAGGCCATGCACTTCCAGAAAATCTAAAAACAACTGAGGATCGGAAAGAATCTCGTCGATGGTAAAATTTAAACAAGATAAGATATGCTCTGAGGTAGCGATATTGATGGTCGCACAGATTTTTCAGATTTCCTATGAATTAAAATTAAGGAGCCCATGGCTCGACGAGAACCACATTCTCGATCACGAGAAGCACCACAGCTTCTTCCATCCCCTCTTCTTCCTTCCTCCCCCCTCCTGATGATCCCTGGGAGTCCTGAGGGCGGCCATCAGGGCCGCGTCGAACACCTCCTTGAGGTTCCTCTGGGTGACGGCCGAACACTCGATGTAGGCCGCGGCCCCTATCCTCTGCGCCAGGGCCTGCGCCTGCTGCACCGTGACCGGCTGCTCCCTGTACTCGGCCAGTTCGATGAGCACGTTGACGTCGTTGCGCAGGTCGCTCTGTGTGCCCACGAGGACGACGGGCACCTTGGGGCAGTAGTGGCGCACCTCGTACACCCACTTCTCGATGATGTTGTAGAAGGAGGTGGGGTAGACCACGCTGAAGCACAGCAGGAAGACGTCCGTGCGAGGGTAGCAGAGCGGACGGAGGGCGTCGAAGTCATCCTGCAAGGAAATGGTGATTCAGTACAGTACGTAATGGCGGATTTACACACCACTGCTGCAAGACCGGTTTGCGGTAAAAGCGGCAAGAAACGGGAATTTGTTATTCCAATAAACCAATTGACGAGCGCCATCTTTTGTGAGTAGCGGGTTCTAAAATTTGCCGCTTTTTGCATGACTTGCAGCTCCTGCAGCGGTGGTGTAAATCCCCCATAAGAGCGTAAACTCACAACTCTCAAGCGTCGCCTCCAACCGTGGACCGGTTTCGTCCTTGTTAGGACTCATCAGCACGGTATTATGGAAGGCAACGCAATAACTCACAACTCTCAAGCGTCGCCTCCAACCGTGGACCGGTTTCGTCCTTGTTAGGACCAGGCACGGATCCAGCACGGCTCCAAGGGGGGGGAGCACTTTTCCAGACAAGATCCCCTTGTGGTACCATTGGGGGTATGGGGGTCCTCCCCCAGAAAAAAAATTTAAATTTGACGTGTAAAAGTAGGGTTTTAACTCATTTTTAGAAACGTTTTGAGTCTAAGGGGGGCACTTTTCAACACGATTACCTTTACTTTTTGACCCAAAATGTCAAAATTTTGGGGATTTCCTAAAAATGAACACTGAATACCCCATTTTGATACTAATGGGGGTGGGGTCCTCCCCCAGAAAAAATTTTGAAATTAGACCTGTAAAAGTTGGGTTTTTACTCATTTTGAGAACCTTTTTGGGTCTCCAAGGGGGGCACTTTCCAGAGTGCCACCCCCCTGGATCCGCCACTGGTTAGGACACATCAGCACGGTATTGGAAGGCAACGCAATAGTTGCTCTTGCGTTGCCATCCTATACCGTGCTGATGAGTTCTAACAAGGACGAAACCGGTCCACGGTTGGAGGCGACGCTTGAGAGTTGTGAGTTTACACTTATTGTCCGCTAACCAGCGATAATCAAATACTCCTTTCAGTACGTAAGAGCGTTTCGAAGAGTCCGTCACAACTCTGCACGGCCATATTCCTCGAGTAAGGTGAATAATTTAACGAAGGCCTCCCAGAGTTCTTACGATCCCTTTCGCGTGGCCTGGCTACGAGCATTACCAACCCAAGTTCGATGCCTTGCGGCTTCTGCTTAGGTAGCTGGTCATGCGGTCAACTCAGCCCATCATCCTTCCGGGGTCGATAAAATGAGGACCAAGCTCGCTTGGGGAATCAACTGGGGATCCAGCGTCGGGCTAGCCACTCGGCCTGAACACAAGCTAAGTAAGACCCGAAGGCTAATGAAACGGAAATGGCACCGCCTGGCCTGATGGACCCCTAGGGCAGAATTTGCCACCTGGGCAGAATTTGATTGTGATTTTCCTAAAATTTGTGTTCAACAACTAACACTAACAAATCAACAACTAGTGGTCAAAAATAGTTAACCACCTGTCTGTTAACTAGTTCCCAAACACTAATAATTCTAGGAACTTTAGACTAAAAGGAATTTTATGAACTCCGGTAGGCACAAAGAACTCTACCTTTACGACTACCTTTACTTCTTTAAAAATTTAACTTAACATGGTTTTTTTTGTAAAAAAAACATCCTTGAACGTTTCTATAGGAAGAACTTTTTCCAAGTGTTATAATATTTCCTGGAAAATATTCCTCAGAAATACCAGTTCCAGGTATATTTAAGAAACAGAAGATTCAATACCACAACGTTTATTTTGCACATTCAGTTAAAAGAGGATTCAGGCATCCTCGAAACATGTGTCTGTTTTAGATTTTTAATCTTTTTAATTGAATGTGCAAAATAAACGTTGTCGTATTGAATCTTCTACTTATTTGCACAGTTTGCCCTCATTACGTTATATTTAAGGAACGTTTTAAAATTTTTACCTACCTGTTATTTTTTCAGGAACATTACTTGGAAAAAAACGGGCAACCCAGCGGCCCATTTTTTCCAAGTATCGTTCGAGGATTCTTTTTACAATGCACAGGGGGGAGGGTTTCCACGCAGAAAAAGGTATAACATCGTGTCTAGTTTTCACAAAAAAGGTTATGGGAAACGGGAACATAGTTGTTTGCAAGACTATGATGTTAAAAATAAAATAACCATTACGTATGCATGCGCGCAGTGTGGAAAGAAACAATAAAGTTTTTATTGGATGTGACATCGCATTTTGCAATTGAGGCACAGTTCACTGAGGTACTCCAAGTAAAGGAATCTGGCTGTACAATGTTTGGGAGCGGACTTAATGAGACATACTGTATAAGCTATAACTATAGACTATAAGTTTGGCTAAAATCTTAGATACTAACCTGTCCAGCAGTATCACAGATTTGAAACCTAATAGGTTTGTAGTTCACATTCACAGTAACTAGAAAATAAAAAAAGAAAAATTAATACCCGTATCTCAATTGATACCAAATTGTATAACATATCACTTTACCATAAAACTATAGACATTTTAACCCAGCTGCAATAGAAGAACGTTTATGTATTTATTTTAGAGAGGCCACACACAGGGTCTCAGGGCCTCACATACTCTCAGATCCAACCACAAGAGGAAGGAGGGAAAATAACTATATAATTAAGACACCTAGAGGGGGGGATTTGAAACTTGGAAATTTTCATTGTTTTTACATTTAAAAAAACGGCTTCAAAAATATCAATATCTCCCTCCAAATTTTTTTCCTGGTTACGTCTTTATAAGTGCCTTGTCACCACGTCTCCTAATAAGTTTCAGGTTCTGTATAAAATAGATAGTTGCTTCAGTCAAAGTATATGGAGCTGCTTTAACAGAACACTTATTATTGTCCAGGTTATGCTTTAGTAATTAAACTAGTGATGGGCAAAATCGATAATTTTAGGTATCGAATACTTATAGGTATCGAGTAATTTTAGGTATCGAGTACTTTTTTTCAATGTCGGGAAATGAACCTGAAGGGACAATTTTTTTAGGGCCTATCCATAATCAGACTAATATTCAAAAAACTGAAAGCGATCCATCAAAAAGCCCCGTAGTTACGGGCCTGGAGGTGGATAGAGGCGAAGGATTTGGCGGGGGAAAAACCTAGCCGCGTCAAATTTCTCTCGCGGATGATAACGACTTGGGTTTGAGCGTTGCAAAATGAAAACGGAAACAGGCTGCGTTTGATCTACAGTAGGTATTATAAAGATTACTTCATTGAAAAATTTAAAACGAAAAATGTCAATAAAGTATCGATACTTTTGTGGGTATCGAATACACTCGATACCTATAGGTATCGAGTACTTAAGTATTTGGTATCGATACCTGCCCATCACTAAATTAAACCCAATTAAATTAAGCCCAAACTTATGCTTTAATAATTAAAAAATTTTATCTCTCATTAGTTAACTAATCTATTTAATTTGTACATCCCAGTTTCTTTGAATAGAAATTTTGTGACATGATGCTTATTTACAATGAAAGCAAAGCTCGATAATAATATTTTTTTAAAACTACATTGCTGGAATTACCAAATTAAATTTTTTTCCTTTCTTCCCAGCCTTCAAAAAGTAATTCATATTTAAACAACCTTTTTTCTGGACATGATTTTATCTTTAAATTTATAAATACAAAATGTTTTTTTTAAGTTTCAACCAGTTACAGTATTTTATGATATAATTTTCAAACTGAGAAAAATCCAATTTTCTGGAAAACCTGTTTTTTAAAATATGCTTGAATTAAATTAATATTCTTTGTAAATAGATTTGGGAAAATACATTAAGTACCCAACTTTTAATATCTCTCCCTTTAAATTATGCAACATCCAGTCCTCATTATTCAAAACAGGTTGATACTTTTATCAGGTGCGGATCCAGCACGGCTCCAAGGGGGGGGGGCACTTTTCCGAACAAGATCCTCTTGTGGTACCATTGGGGGTTTGGGGGTCCTCCCCCAGAAAAAAAAATTGAAATTTGATGTGTTAAAGTAGGGTTTTAATAACTAATTTTTTTAACGTTTTGTATCTTAAGGGGGGGGCACTTTTCAACACTATTACCTTTACTTTTTCACCCAAAATGTCAAAATTTTGGGGATTTCCTAAGAATAAACACTGAATACCCCATTTTGATACTAATGGGAGGTATGGGGGTCCTCCCGCAGAAAAAATTTTGAGATTAGACCTGTAAAAGTTGGGTTTTTACTCATTTTGAGAACCTTTTTTGGGTCTCCAAGGGGGGGCCCTTTCCAGAGTGCCACCCCCCTGGATCCGCCACTGACTTTTATACACAAGTTGATAATACATACTTGGAGCTTAGAGGAGGTGGTTATATACCCCATCCCTATCTCCCCCCATAAAAATTTTTTGTAAATGTCTCCAAGAAAGAGACCGAGAATATACAAAATGTTTGTTGATGACAAGATCCTTGAGACGCGGCCTTTTATTAAGAGGCGTAGAGCGTGCTTGGATACTTTCCAAATCTGTTAAAGCTCATCAAAACACCTCATCGCTTCTCTTCAAAATGCGTCTGCAGTTGGTTTTCTTCTGCTGAAGTCGGGGTTCCCAAAAATCTACTCGTACTCTTACTCTGAAACCTTTGGCTTCAATGGATGATAACTATAATAAGAAAAATGCAAAGGGAATGGACGTGGAAGGATTGCTTTTTAAGATGATTCATCCTAAGATGTATCTTTTATCTTCTCCACAACAGTTGATCATTATCGATTTCGACTTCTCTTACTTATATAGACAGATGAATTAATATTGGCTATATCACACGGTTACTACTAAATAGTTAGCCCAGTAAAATTATTCTTTATGAACTTGAGCAAACTCTATAAATGAATCGGTCATTTTGAAAAGGCGTATCTCCAATTTTTCCATAAAATGACTCTATAAGATGGATACATGTTCTCTGAACGACCATACTATAGCTCAGTGGTGGCGAACCTGCGTGCCACTGGGTAGCACGCGACCGGTATTTCGGTGGCACGCGACATTCACTGAAAATGACAAAAAAACTTTAGTTCTAAACCAGAGATTTCCTACTACCTGAAAACTCATCAAAACCAGCTTCAGAACACTTTTTAGCTTGCTGAAATTCAAAAAATTTTCGGGGAGGACCCCCGAACCACCCACTCACCTCTTAGGTGCCGTTGGGCCTTTCAAATATATTATAACCCCATTTTCTTGATCATTTTGGACCCCCTCTTCCCCTTTTGTCAGCAAAGGTTAGCAAATCACAACCGCCCTTATAATCACAACCGCCTTTATATAAGCAAATCACACCGCCCCGACTGATATTAGGCCGTTATAAAACAAAATCATGGATGCAAAAGGAGCCTGATTAGTGAACGCAAGGGCGCGTATATAAAGGGTGGGGGCGAAGAGACCGTGCCCCCCCCCTCCGAAATTCGGACAAGGTATACAAAACATGTAAAATCCAGTTTTTTTGGGGTGAAATTTTCAAAAATTTTCTGGGGAAGTGATCCCAAACCCCCCTTTTCTACTTGAAACTTTATTACTCACAACTTTCTTATACTCATGAGAATCAAAATCGTGTCTAAAAAATAATCGTGGTCTGGCTCAAGGGAGTGTTTTAAGTGGATTTCTGTTTACTATCTACATGTCAGACCTTTTTGAACACATAGCTGGTGCCAAAGTTATAATATATGCAGACGATATATTTGTTTATTCTCATCATTCAAACCTCAAACAAGCAATGAACAACATACAAAAAGCTTTATGTAAAATAAGCCTTTGGTGTAAAGAATGGAAATTATCATTATGTCCTCAAAAATGTAGTGCAATTAACTTCTCCAACAGAAAAGAACTTCCTAATGGAAACCTCCTCATAGAGAACACGGAAATTCCTTGGAAAGAGCATGTGAAAATCCTAGGGTTATATTTTTCTAGAAACTTATCATTTAAAGAACATTTCATTCATTTAACAAAAAAAGTGAATAGGAAAATGAATGCTCTAAAAGCAATAGCAGGAGCCTCCTGGGGAACACGTTCATATCACCTCACACATATTGTAAATGCAACAATAAGAAGTAATTTAGAATTTGGTTGTCAGATTTTTAATAGCACTAGCAAATCCCTATTTCACAAACTAGAGATCATTTATAACAAAGCTTTGAGGATCGCTACAGGCCTTCCTAAGTGGACCCCTATTCCCCTCTTATACAAAGAAGCAAATCAAATGTCAATCAAGAATCGACATAAAATTATGTTCATAATATTTGGAATCAAACAAATATCTCATGGAAACTATTCAGCATTGAGTGAATCCCTGTTAACTTCCTGTGATCCTCCCCGGTTGAGTCGGCACCACTCAATACAATACAGATTTCAAGAATTAATGAATTTTTATTTCTTAAATACAAGAGACATAATTAATGAAAGATTAGAAATTAATACTCATCCTAATTTGAAACTTAGTTTACATAATTATAGCTTTCAAAATAAAAACTTATCTAACGAAGAAATTCGATGTCATTTTAACCGTTGCAAATATGAAGATATGAGAAACAGAATAATCATTTCAACAGATGCCTCAAAAAATGAAACACATACCAAAGTAGCGGCGATAAATACATTAACATCCAAAGTAATTGCTGGATCTATCCCAAATATAAATTGCATTTTTACAGCTGAAGCGGTTGCGATTATCATGACAGTTCAGGAAATTTTTGAAGCAGACCAAGAATATATAATATTAACAGATAGTTTATCAGTACTAAAGGCCCTTTTTTCAATTAACATGAAATCTCCAAAAGTAATACTTTATTTGAACAATTGCATTAATAAGGCCCTTGAAACAGTTCGACACCTAGAGATCGTTTGGACACCAGGTCACAAAGGTATTCCTGAAAACGAACAAGCCGATCAAGAAGCGAAAAAAGCTCCCACTAACATTATTAAGCAAATAATAGCTCCTGAAGATTTAGTAAAAAACATCAAACATATAATTATAAAAGAAGAAGAAATTTGGAAAAGAAGCAAATATGCATCAGACTTCGCTCATTTGGAACAGGATACCTCAAAAGTTTATTTAATTTCCTCCAATCGGAAAATGGATGTTCTTCTGGCAAAACTAAAAACTAAAACTTTATTAACAAAACAAAATTTATTTAAGATTGGGAAAGCAACAAGTCCTCTATGTTCATTCTGTAATGAAGTAGATTCTAATGATCATTTACTCCTCCAATGCAAAAAATTCACCAATCAAAGGAAAAAGCTTATAGAATCTATAAATACGTCTTCAACAAGTTTTACAGAAATATTAAAAGTGACTAATGAAAATGCCAAGGAAAAAACCAAAGCCATAATCAACTTCTTAAAGTCAATAGCAGACATTATGTAGAAAATCTTTACAGCCCACACAAGGAAATATAAACATCAGGAAGAAGAAGACGAAGCGACTTTTCAGTCAGCGCAAGTCTCATTATAACTTGTAACTTGTGTCTAAAAATGTGTCCAAAATTCGGACTAGATGCACCAAAAACTAGTTCAAAACCATGTTTTTAGGGGCAAATTTCCAAAAATTGTCTGGGGAGGACTCCCAAACCCCCTTTACTTGGAACTTCATTATTGACAACTTTTTTTAGATTAAATTCTAGAAAATGCAAATTCTACCAAAAGCGTTGGAAACTCCTGTTCTAAACTATCGACCCTCAAATGCGGATTTAATTTTCCAAGGATTTAAAGATAATTTATTAAAAAAATAACAATTGGCACACTTGAGACCTGAAAATCATAAACCGTAACATAAATGGCACAAATAGAAAAAGGTTCGCCATCGCTGCTCTAGCTATACGATTCATTTTATACACCGCATTTCCACTCCAAAAGAAAATTTTCTCCCTCTGCCAAATGATATTTCACAAACTTTCAAAACTGGAGTTAATTAGAATTAAAATTTTTCAACAAAACTCCTCCCAACACACAATATACTGTAATCCTGCCATGAAAAAATTAAACGATACCTTTCGAATACTTAAAAGAACCTATTTATCAATATGAAGTTACCCGTAATAATTCAATGGTATAACACCATTGATCCCAAAATTAAACAAGAATATGACGTACAGATGGATTTTCAAAAAATCTCTCTTAATACAGTAAAAACAATATAAAGAAAATTACCTCAAGCGTCCTCAAAAAGGGGAACAATAGAACAACCACCAACTGTTTCTTCCATAATTTCACGCCAATCAAAACGCTGAAATTTGCGTCGAAAAGAATTCATCAAGCAAAAACGAAAAATTCATGGTGGAGGCCATCCTCAATTATTGGTTTTTTTCTGATTCCGTGGAGGAAACTATCAATGTCAAGTCATGTTCTTGAATATAACGGTAAAAATGGGACTGTTTGAGTTGACCTCATTACGCAAATCGCGATCTAGGGGGGAATTAGTTATCGATATTCGTTTTCGACTTTTCTGATAGTAACTGCTTTTATCAAGGTCAAAATTCTTAATAAGATTGAAAATAGGATACCTGAAAATGGGTTGCAGAAAAAATGTACAGGAAATAAGCAATTAATTACCTTTAATGAAAAATTTGGTTCTTTGACTAAAGATTAGTCTAATGATAACCAATATACACTTTATTTTTACCATTCAGTCAGTTCTTTCTTTTATTTGTTTTTCAATAGAAATATCAGTTTCAGTATTCCTGGGAAAAGGACTATTCTTATCAAATGTTTATTGCGCTTTCCTGCTATGAAGGAACCCTTGCTGCAAAAGTACTTTTACAGATCTCAGTTCTATCACATTTAATATTGTACCTTTCAATTAACTACCTCATGATAGGTACTCTAAAAGCAGAGGATCCTTGAGATCAAGCACACAAGCCGTAGAATATATGTGACCAATTCCAATAGGCATACTTCTTTTTAATTTCTTACTTAATCTAATGTTTATATTTTACTTGTTAGGAGCACCTATAGAGAGGCGCGTCTTCGTTATCCATAATAGTCGATATCAAATCAATGGTATTAATGCATATTCCTGCAATAAAAAACCCCTCGATGAGATCTCGATCTCAGTTCTACCATTCAGACAATCTTTTTTAAAAATATGTTTGAAGTAGATTGTATTAAAATAACTATGATATTTCATAAAAGCAAAAGCAATAAAATAAAGCACTCTACAAAAAAAAAAAAAAAAACAAATAAAGTATCTTATTTTTTTTATAATTATTTACAAAGTGGTATTTTTACGATTTTCAAAATTCAGAAAATAGGACCAAACCAGTGATTTTTCGAAAAACTCATTAAGCTCTTTGAAAGTTCCAAAAATCACATTTTGCCTAAAACGTTCTGAGGGTCAGTAGTCAGTGGTCACGGCGCCAAAAAATAAATTGCTTCTCCCAGCAGGGTTATTTTTCTCCGTCTTCAAAAAGCACGCCATGCATATATAGTTTACGTCGCCAAGTTTCAATGTTTGTGTTCCACTTAGGTTAAAAACAGAAAGAGACATAATGAGCACCAAGGTGGGATGATGCTGTGTGGGTGTTTCGCCAAAAAATATAGGTAGGTTTTCGAGGTCACGGTAATAATGCCTCAGCTATACGACTGGAACCTTATGAATTTTCCGAAAAGTGCCAAATTTTCAAACCAGTTAGGCCTTATAAGGTCTTTACAGCCGGCCATTTTTAATAATAATGGGTGGACTCAAGATGGTTGGTTGCTCTTGGCTGGTGCGTATATAATGGGGGGCCCGGGCTCCTCCCCCCGAAATTCGGACTAGGGATATACCAAAACAAGTTAAAACCCTGTTTTTAGGATCGAATTCAAAATTTACTGAGGGAGGACCCCCAGACTCCCCACTTTTGTAGTTTGAACTCAAACACATTAATTTTCATATTGAGCTTATTCAGATGTGAATCCTACCTAAAAATCTACTATTAAATTAAACTTAGGTCTTCTCCCCGGCGCAAAAATCAAGCTTTGGGCCTGATAATGACTGAATGTTTTTAGAGGATATTTGGCCCCCTCATGAAATGGATTTCTATATACGCCACTGGCTCTAGGGGAAGCTTGCTAGAGATCCAGGGGAAAATATTGTCCCTAATACTCATAGAGAAACGTATTTTGCCTTCAAAAAATTGAAATTCTGGAGAAGGTAAAGGGCAAAGCTCCTCCTTGTCCCAAGGTAGAATAGTTCATGGTCATATTCCACATAAAATTTCAGAGGGATTACTAGATTTGCACATGAGAAAAAAATTTAAAGTAACTTTGTAGAAGATGAGATATAATATTTTTCCAAGGAGGGGAGAAAAAGAGAGGAAGATAAAGAAAGAGAGAAGAAGCCAAAAAAGAGAAGGGAAGAGAGAGACAAAATGAGATGAAAGAGAAAATTGAAGAGAAGGGAGAAAAAAGATATAATAACAATGAAAAAGAGAAAAAGAAATGAGAAGGGGTGAAGAAAGAAGATGCGAATGTGGGAATTCGCGAGGGCGGAATTCCACTTATTAAAACTAACTTTCTTATCTAACTTAGTTAATTTACTTCCACTTCAGAAGCTTCATTCAATCTTTGAACTTAATTTGAAGTTGGAATTAAATTATCCTCTAAGATAGTTTAGTATGCATGGGAAAAGGAACGACAATTGTTATAGAACTTATTTTTATTTATATCGGTGTTAGGTGAGTGTGGTTAATACACACACCCTACCATTGCCTCATCCACATATATTTCCGTCAAAATTAACACATCTTTATGATTCAATCTCAATGTGGGTCACACCGCAAGGCAAGTTTTTACAACAACGAATAAAAACTACCTCGCCCTCGCACATCCAAGGTTAGAATAAAATGGAAAATTCCATTTGAGGACTTGACAGCAAAACGACGTGAAAAACAAGTCCTCACGTTTTCCCGTCATCGTAGCATTGCCATAAATGTGAAATAATAAGCGGATTGGTGACCAAAGGTTCTGATCCTATCGCCATTAGGATGCCTAAAGCGTTAGATGACGTAAAGACAGGTGAAGCCATCAACTGCTGCGATCGTCACGAACCTCAACGAGTTCTTCTTTGTATTCGATAGTTTATAGACGTGCGAGGAAGCGGCTTTGTCGCAAAAGAGGATAAAGTCATTTTTGAGGATTTCGAAGAGAGAGATTGACCTGGAAATCTAATTAGTAAATCGAACAGGGTGTTATTAATATACTATTATTCACTGCCTGTTATTCGATTTCTGTCATCTGCGGAGATTCTGTTCTATTATTATCATCAGTTAGTGCGATGTACTTTCCTGTGCGGGCCAAGGCACGATTTTTTAGGGTTGGTTTTTCAAGAGGCATTCTAGAACCTTTCTTTTAAATAAAGTTTTGTGTGTTGAAATTTTATCTTGGCAACAAGATTCGTCACCACGACATACAATCTTTCTATTAGTGAAAATAAGCCAGTTGTTTCAGAAAATTTTGAGCACTTCAAACTCCTATAATAGGAAAAATTTTTACTAGATGGAAAGTAATGAAATTTTGCACATTTGTAGAAAAATGACTCACAGAAATTCACGTACGAAAAGTTTTATGGATATGTTTATTAGTTCAGTACTTTTTATGTCAAAGCTTAAATTTTTTTTCTGCTACTAAATCATTCCTTCCACCCTCTATTAGCATCGGAATTACGATTTTTTGCACATACTTTCATGTATGAAGGATGATGCTTACTAGTCCCCCTTTCTTCGAATTTTTAAATCAGTTTGGGAAGTAAATATAAGGAATATAAATATAAGCCTACACCTTAGTACACCTCATCATAAAGAGCTTTGGAAGAATTTCTAGAATGGCCAGATCCGTCAAAACCATGAAGCACGCAAGCGTAAAATTGTACTAGAATTCGAAGACTTTGGATCAAATTCTAACAAAAGGTCAACCAGTTTATTTTAATAGTGTCAAGAAATTTATGGAATTCCGCCTCTATGTTATTGTCTACTACAATTGTTTGAAGACAGAAGAACTGAACGAAATGCAATACTTTTCGCATGGAATCGTTCCAAAACAATCCAAATATGAAACGGATGAAACATCTATTTTTACTTTTAAAAGAACAGCTATCCCAGGAATCCCAGACTCGAGTTATTATCATTTACATTGTATAGCATTTCTGAATCATAATATTGTAAATTGTCTCTACGAAACTTGGAAAATTACCCTTAACTCCTTAATGCTGTTATTAATTAAATTGCAGCTCAAAAATTACTCTGGATAACGAAAAGAATCTTGTGCAAATATTAATATCAATTGAAAAACATTTGTTTTTCAATTGATACTCTGGATAACGTTGGAATTTTTTGGGAATTTTTAAACTCCCTCTGTAAGCAAAAATAAGCAAATCGTTAAACTCTTCGTATAGGCAATCAGATTTGTTTGAACAAAACTTTCAGTAATTATCTAATTTTAAACATTGAAACGTAATTTTTTTAAGGAAAAACAAACTTGATTTGAAAGAAAAAAAATGTATTTTGATTTCTTAGATAAAAATTTAATTAATTTTTTTGAATTGACCTTTTTAAATTTAATTATTTTTTCAAGTTACAAGGTTTTTTAAAATGAAATGTTTTTATCATCGCTCATATCCCCCTTGTCAGCGAAAAATAAGCAAATAATAGCATCCCCCCCTTATGTAATATTTGAGAACGTAGCCTTTTTTTACATAGTTTTTATAAGGAAATTATTTTTTAACAGATATTACGCATAACTGTATTATAGCTAGACTTTATTCTGAATATTTAAGTTAAGTAGTTAAAAAGAATTACTTAATTAAGATTTGCAATAAATCCAGTGTGAGGAAGTAAACATTATTAACTATTTATTTTCCAGGTAAATCAAATTAAAGAAAAAATTTCAGTATCTTATAGGGGAGAGTGTTGTTCCTTTGGACAAAAATCACGTTTGGATTTTTCTAAGACAGGTAAAATCACATTTTTACCATTTAAAGTACCCAACCTATAGTCCTAACCAGTGGTAGAAGTGGGTGAACTAAAAGTGGGGGGATGGCCTAGCCCAAGTCCCCCCCCAGAATTTTTTTTTACTCAGTTACCTACATTAATATTTTTTGCATGGTATGCGTATATTTTTTGAAAGTATTATACCCTTAAATAGTTCAATATATATTTTGAGCATTTTTTCTGAATTTTGATTGATTATAATGATGCCTAAGTTTTACTTATGCTGCTATTACTTCTTTCTAATTATTTTTTTAAAGAAGAATAAAGAAATTTCGTTTGTGAACCTTTATTTAATTTTTGGATTTTAGATTAACCCCTGTTAAACACAAATATATCAAATGCCCCCAGCGTGAATAAATATCATGCATATAATCTTCAAATGCTATCATTATTATACACAAAACACATCAATTATAATTCTGCATAATAGACATAGTTTCCCGTTTCATTACTTCATAAATTTACATTACCACACAAAATGTCTCTCCTTCGCGTACTTCATGACAAATGTTTGACCCCTCAGCACCAAAAATAGAGGGGGCCTGGGGGTCCTCCCCCAAAATTTTTTGAAATTTTGATCTTAAAAAGTAGTGTTTCAACTCATTTTTGGACATTTTGGACACTTTTTTTTTACACACAAAGGGAACCTTGTACCCTCCAGAATTTTCAAGAGGGGACAATACATATTTTATAAAAAGCCGAACTTTAGGGGAGATTGAACCCCTAACAACCTCTTTGGATAGAGCCCAAATTAAGTAAAACTTAAATCATTCAAAATAAAGTTTAGGTAGTAGTAGTTTTGAAATCGCATATTTTCAAATAAATTTAAATAAAACTAATTTTTAAAAATGTAGAATGAAGTGCTACATTTAATAACAGACATTCAAACTTATAAAAATTAACTTAGTATAAAAGTAGTTGTAAATAAAGTACTTTAGAGAAATACACTTAAATTCAAGTGCTAATAAGCCCAGTATTTAAGTATTTAAAGAAATAAAAACCACACCTGAACACCGTTTTCGTTCATTTGATTCTCCACATGATCTTAACTTGATGTAAATATTCCACTTCTCTGTCCTCGCATCCGTATTCCGTATCGGATGTTTTTATCTTGAAACCAACTACTCAAATTAATTTAGAATTTAGGATCTAAATTGAGTATTAAATAACAGAAGAGAACTATAGGCGCGCGAACAGCAACCGCTGAGAATGGTAATTATTTTGAGCCACTCGCATCATCTCCCCTCTCACAAATATTCCCGCCTTTTTTGTTTTTACTTTTTCTGGAAAGGAGATTATGTGCTCTTGGTTAATCTCTGTAGCATACCTTTTTTGTAGCAGGGGAAGACGGTTGTTTATACTTTTAGGGGGTGGAAGCAGCTCTCTCTGCAATTTGTTTACACGTTTTTCCGTTTTTGTAATGCGAGGACAGTCTCCCGTGTAAAGCGTATTTTCTTAAAAAAAAAAACACCCCACCTCGACTCATTCTAATAAACCTGTCAAACATTCCTCGGAAGATGAGAACAGAGGGACTTCCACGTTACGTGTGTTGAGAGAAGTTTGGAGGACGTTTTTTTCAATATGAACACAATGGGCTACAACGTTGACGAGGGTTTTGAAATTTTTCAAAGAATTTCAGTGGTTTTAGAAGTGGGGCGATGATTTTTAGTGGAATTTAAAAGTGGGGGGATGGATTTTAGTGGAAATAAAAGTGGGGGGACGGATGGGTATTTTTACAAAAAGTGGGGGGACGCATCACCCCGCGTCCCCCCGCACTTCTAGCACTGGTCCTAACCTTAACAAAGAGGGGAATATTTTTATTAGCTAAAATCTTCAAAATTGGATTTTTAATTCATTTTAATAACTTGACGAAATTTGTGTCCATAGGTAGTACAACAACGTGCTCTCCCTATAGACAGACCCAGTTGTACCTGTGGACACCCTTAAAAAGGAAAGTTTAAGTTGAAAAAAGCTTAAAATGAAAATTTTTATTGGTGTATTACCTATTTATAAACTATTCCAAGCATTTTTAAAATTGGCAATAGATTTTTTAAAGTAATGTAGTTTTAAATCGTAAATGATCATTAAAACGAAGTTGATTGATAAAAGTCTTGATTTTTTATCAAAAATACATAAATCACATGGGATTTTCAGCTCGAAATTTGAGGTAATAGTTTCATCAACCATGCTGATTGATCTGATCACTTCAGTGATAAAAAACAATTCGATCGACACTTATAGTTGTGCAAGTATTTGGAGTTAATAACTTTCGCTAATCTTCATCGGTGCTAAACTTTTTTTTAATCATCACTAGGGAGCTACCGCCCCCTGCTCGCTATCGCTCGCCAACCCCCGTTAACTGCTGACGCAGACACGTTTGAACCGCTTCGCAATTCCTCACAAAACCCTGCTCACTGCACTTACTCACTTTATAAAACATTCTTAAAACAGGGTTAGTACTTCTCCGGGGTATTCTTTCGAAAATGGTGGATATACATTCAGTAGCGGAATTTTAACAGTTCCTTTATGGTAACATGAATTGGCGGGTCGCCTTATAATTCCAAGAAAATTAACAACAGAGCAATATAACATTCCTTTACCATTTCCCCAAGGTAATGTTTTTTTCACAGATCCATTAAGAAGCACTGAAACATCTCAAGAATAAATTTAACGTTCTTAAAATTTGTAACTATTTTTATCGATTGGCTGTGAAAAATGTAGTAATTACCGTAAACATCACGAAAATTTAGAATTTTATATTCATGAGAACAAACAAACGTCGAAGTTGTGTCAGTTTCAAGGCAATGACACGAATATTTAGACTTCAAACATTTTCGATTTTTATCTTAATTTTTAAAACAGTCCCCCGAGTTATTTAGTTGTTTGCGTTTTTGCATTATGAAATAAGGTGTCACATTTTACTACCTTAAAAAACATACTTGCAAAAGAATATAAAAATAATAATAATTGTAAAAAATAAATTCAAAAGTTCAAAATTTCCGAAAGCGTGTTTATATTTTGTTGTAAATATGGTAATGATTAGGTTGCCACAACGACAAAGATAAATGTAAAAATATTAATTTGTTATTTAAAAAATAAAAGATAAATTATTTATACATAAGTTTTTAATATAATTAAAACCGTTTAAACAACAGAAATATAAATATTGTTTAAAATAACCCAAATATATTTTTTAAATTCGTGTTATAAATAGAAAGATGATTATTTAATTTATTTGAATATTAAAAACCAGTGAAATATGTTTTCAATTTTTTTTTAAATTCATAGTTTCTTGCTTTATAACTGCAACCTTATCCGTAATCTAAAAAAATGGAAATATTTTAAAATTGAGATTTTTTTTAGAAATTCTAAAGGCACTTTGCACATCCTCAAAAGAATCCGGGCAGTTTGATACTAAATATGTGTTATACGGATCAGTAATTAAAAAGCCTTTCTCTGGAAACCGTTCACCAAAAACTTTTTTTTAGAATAGAGAGATACTTATATGCGATAGTGTGCTTAAGATTTTATACCATACTAGGGGGCTCTGCCCCCTGCTCGCTATCGCTCAAAAACCCCCGGAACTGCTTCGCAGTTCTTTGAAGATCGCTTCGCGATCTTAGCGAGCTGAGCTCGCTTGTTTCATCTCAAGTATCCAGTAAAACCTGGAACTTGTCTGCTTAGTTAATAATCATTTAAAATGGAAATGTTTTATCTCTCTAACTTATCAATAACTTAATGCGGACCATCACCACGAAAATATCAAAATAAAACTCTTACTAAAATATTCCTTTTTAGCTTACCAATAATTTAATCGAAATGTTTTTAAAAAACATCCAGCAAGTCTACTAATTATCATCAACCATCTTAGAGAAAAAAATGCCATTAAAAAACTTTTAAATTTATAAAATGCACGTGTGTATCTAGTGCAGGTATGGGCAACCTTTTCGAATCCGCGGGCCGGATTCAATAATTATAATGATGTGGAGGGCCATAGAGTAGATAATAGGTAATATTTTTTAAGTAAAAAATGAGTAGTTTTATTATATATATTTACGAAGTTTAATACTAAAGTTAAAATTTAATCTGGACTTATACAATACATTGATTACATACAATAATTATAATGAAGTTACACTAATCTGGATTAGAATAATATTATATACAATAATTATAAAGTTAGTTACATTAATCTGGACTAAAATAATATCTTGATACAATAACTATAATGTTTAAGTTACATTTTTATGAGCTAAAATAATATTCAGAGCTCATAGTAATGAAAAAATATTTCAGGACATACTTTTAACAATTGTCATTACATGATACAGGATAATTAATGGAGGAGGAATTAATGTTCAGGAGGACAAATTAACTTTAGCAGCATTGGGAAAGGCAGAGAATGAATATAGTCCGTATGGTAGAGCGAAATATAGTTGTACAGCACGTTTTAACTGCTAAAATTAAGTTATTTTCGGGGAAAAGTTCTGTATCCCCTCTTTCGCTCTTGTTGACGAAAACCAGAGTGAATTTTTGGTACAATTTTTAAAATGTTCCGAGGGCCGGACCAAATGACGAGGCGGGCCGGATCCGGCCCGCGGGCCGGAGGTTGCCCATCGTTGATCTAGTGAATCATCGGGAATAAGAAATCAGACTCATAAAAATCAGCGGCTGTTTCTCTAGTGCAGTGGTCCCCAACCTTTTTACCACCACGGACCGGTCAACGTTTGATAATTTCACCGCGGTCCGCTGGGGGGGTTGATTGTTTACATTCTAGATTATTTTGATTTATTAATTTTAATTTAATGAGGTATTTGCATGAGTGAGGGATTTGCTTGATTTTATACTTTTTTGATACATTATGGTTTAAAACTCCCAAATTTCTTATTTTTAAGTCCAAAATGTGTTTTAAATAATTTAAAATTCAATTATTTTTTTGCCAAAACGTCAGAAAAGTCACGTTATCAGAAAACGGGCTTCTATTGGATGTGACATCACTGCGCATGAAAACCATTGTGTTTGCTGCTTTCACGTGATCAGAAAACGGGCTTCTATTGGATGAGACCTCACAGCGCATGATTTGTGATTCGAAAGTGTTTTCGCACCCAAACAAAAAGCGAAATTTCAAAAATTTATATCTCAGAAACTAGGCTACGAAAATACTTCATGTAAACGTCATTCTTCATGGTTTTTTATCTACTATTTTAATAAAATTTAATCTCAAAACGTGATAATACCTCATTTTACTTAAACATGCTTTCAAAATAAAATACATTTACACCAAAAAATAAATATAAAGTGATTTATAATTCATTTCATTCATTAATTTGGAGTATAAACCTAGGAATTTAAATTCATTTTCAATGAAATGGTCGGCCCGCGGCCCGGTACCATTTGATCCTCGGACCGGCACCGGTCCGCGGACCGGGGGTTGGAGACCACTGCTCTAGTGAACGACCAGAAAGAGAAGAAAAAATTGAAACTTTGTATCTTAATAATTCTAAAACTAATTCGAATTTTTTAAAAAACGAAACGCCAATCTTTCTATAAAAAATAATTGTATGCGTGTTTAAAATATCATAGTTCTACTGTGATTAGTTTTTCTTTTATAACGAAAAAACTGAAAAAGGGTGAAAAATTTCGAAACTTTAGAATTTAATTACTCCAAAAATAATTCGAAATTCGAAAAAAGGGCGACGAGGTGCAAAACTTCATACCTAAGAGTATCTGTCGGCAAAAAATCATGCTTCTGCTGTAAATAGATTTGGCTGGGGGCGAACTCGCAGCAGAAAAAAATTATTTTCGACTTTGACAATAAATAACTCCAGAACTAATTATCTAATTAATTAGGTTTTGGAACCAAAATGCCCCTCATACATTTGTCTACCAATGGTCAAAATTTCATAATATTTCTTCAAATAGTTTCTACGTAGTGATAGTTCAAAGTGTTCAAAAATAAAATTTTCAAAATCAGCGGCGGCGGCGGTGACGGCGACGGCGGTGACGGTCACTGTTACTTTTTTTAATATAGAGAGATTTTACATTAATGCAAAGTAAAATCAAAAATTTTAAAAAGTAGTTTAGATCACAAAATATTTGTTTTCATCTAAAGTCACATGAAAATAATCGCCTACAAATTTATAACCATTTGGAATTAATTTAATATGCATTAAAATGTATTCACTTTAATGAAACCTGATTCAAATACACCGATTAGCTACAGACACCCACAAGGACGTGTCCGTAGGTTCAACACTTATGGTGTCCGAAGGTACAACACCAATCAATCAATCAATTTATTAACAAAAAAAATTACAAAATTTGAAACACAGATTCACAAAAGTTTACACAGAATTAAAAGAAAAGCTTTTGCATTTAAAATTCTATAAAAAATTAAAGAATTGAGATCTGAGGATTTCTAATATCAAAAATAAAAAGTCAAAATCTCGGGGATTCGCCCCTATATCTCATTTTATCGTATTATAATTAAATGGGAAGAAAAATATTTATGTAGTGATGCACTAAAAAAAGTTTGAGCACCTAAAAACAGTAAATTTATTATATTAAATTTAAATATTATTTTAAAGAGCTGATTTCACGTTAGCAACTATATAGCATCTGTTTACATTCAAATTCAACCACAAATTCAAATTTCCATTATTTCCCGAATTTTAAAACGTGGTGGCTGAAGGTACAACCGTCCTTAGGTACAGCACTCTCCCCTATACTAAAACTGAACATTTGAAATATTTGAATCTGAAAATTTTTATCTTTATTAATGGTTCTCTTTGTGATTGCTCATCTAAATGTTATCAGTAAAAATCAAAATCAAATAATTTTAAAATTTGGAGTTTCCAAAGAGTTTTGTAGATGTGCATCATGGACAACACAAGATTCTTTACTTGAAACTAGTAGTTTTGGAAGAATTTTTTTTGGGGAGGGGGAAATTTACAAAAATGTTTCTCAAACAACTAATTTATTCCCCAACCACTACCAATATATTCAGTATTCAATTTATGCTGTGCAAAAATACTACATGATCACACAGACAATTTCCACTAATGTTTAAATTTTTGAGAAGTTTTACTAATCCTTCCGGGTGGCCATACTTTCCAAAAGGTTATTCTACTTGACTTAACATAAGGTGAGCAAATACCCAGTGTTTCCTTTACAAACATAGCCAGCTAGCTATAAACTAACTTTTCACACAGCTGAATCCAGTTTCATTTCCAACAAAACGATACCTGCCTACGTTAAGGACTTTCTCTGTTAGACGTCAAACGGAATGCTTTTCTTGAAAAGTTAGCTTTTAATTAAGTTTAATTCTTACGAATTTGAAAAAAAAAACTTTTTTGAGTTTAGGTAGAGGTTTTTTCTCATTTTATAATATGAAAAAATATCAAACATAAATATATCCATTAATTTATCCAATCTCTAAGACATGAGACTTTTGTCATTTTTTGGCCTATCTCTAATTATTTTAGATGTAATCTAAGCATGTTATCAATCATGGAGAGAAATCCCTGAACTCATGTGACTATACAACTGGGAAATCATGATAAAGGTATATTAAGTACCTTCCTAAGAATCATTCAAAATGTTTTTTTGTTCAAGAACTGTTTGACAATCATAATCAAATAAATGCGTTTAATAAAGATAAAGATAATTGACAAAAAAGTTCTTTAATAATTTTCAAAGAAAACATAAGACAAAAAATGACCGACAATTAAACTTATCTTGTCAAATTGTCCAGACTTGAATTATTTCAAGTAAGTTAGGTTTGTAAAAATTACGCGAGGGGTTAAATGTTAAATCAAAAGTTAATTCAAGGGAAAGAGTTTAATTGAATTAGCACGGGTCTGACACCTTTTATCTGACACCTCGACTTTTAAAAGAAAATCAGATATTTGTAATAAAGGTCGATAAATTATACCATGTGTTTACTCTCATACAGCTTTATTGAATTATACTTTCAATTATTTAAAATTTTCCAACATAAAAAACTGAAGATAAGTTTAAATATTAGAAATTTCCTAAAGAAAGGAAATAATTAAATAGCAATGAAATAGTATTTAATGAGAGAAGGACCTACCCCAAGAGATGTCCTCAACTTATAATTAGTACACCACCCCCATCCCTAGATCAGTGATGACCACCTATCTTGAAGATCATCTCCGTGCAGACGCATCAGCGCACTGACGCATATATTGAATCATTGGCGCGAAAATGAATATGAATAAAGCATGACAGAGCTATGGCTTGAAACAACCTCGTTACGTTGAGGAAATATGGGACACCGGGTATTTGAAATTTTAGTAAATAAAGGTGATTCTATTATCCTCTATAGATCATATTTATCGATGCAGTATATGGTTTTATACATCAGGGTGTTTCAGATAAGTGTTTCATAACTTCTAGGGGGGATAGTAGACACCTAGACGAGTCAGAATCACATAGGATTTGGGGGTCCCAGGCCAAATCCCAGGGTGTTAAAAAAGGAGCGACACCCCAAAAAAATTATTGAAAAATTCAATTTGTAGAAGAACTACTATTGGTAAAAATTTAATTATGGTCTCAAAAATTGTGGTTTAATATGATCTTTATAATTATCTCAAATAATTTTTTTTATTATGAAAAAAGTTAAAAAACCACAAAAAAATGTAAAAACTCTGCCAAAACCTTATTTTGTATTTCGGAATCCTTTCTTTTGATTTTATAATCTGAAAGATCATAGTTGAAAGCCTTTAAGTCCACAGTTTCACGTAAATACAATCAATATTAAACGTTTGAGATCCTGTTAAAGTTTTTTTTTTGCGAGCGCAATCAGTTTTCTGTGCTGTTTCCTGAACGGCTGTTAGCGCACGCAAAAATCATAATAAGTGTTTCCATTCCCTTCACTTTTTTGAAGCAATTTTACAGACTTTTTTGGCTGGGGAAATTATATTGTGATGTAAGTTTAATAAATTAACTTTTAAATCGTTTTAAAATAAATGATGGACAGATTAGCAGATGCATGATTCTTTTCACTGATGCACCAGAAAACCCTCCAACTCTTTCATAAATATAATAAAAGCCAAAAGCCAGCAAAAACTTCAGAGATGCAAATTAGTTTTTCAAAGGGAAGCAAAAGGTTCCTTAAAAACGTTTCATTAATTTCCACCCACATATGAAATTAAATGAAAACCAATAAGAGAAAACCCTTTGTCTCCACGAAAAAGCTACAGCATGCAGTGAACTCAGCAAGAGCGTTACGGTCTATTAGTTACAGAGAAAGATTACACTACTCGCCTGGTTGGTTTGACAGCGACTTCGCAGGAAACGATTTTATGATAGGCAATGAAACTAGGAAATTAAATCGTACTTTAAAAGCTATTAAGCTCGATAATAAAGATCCTTATGGTTGATCACGCATGGGAATCTATTGACCATACAGTAAACAAAATCACTTTTAAATTATAATACTGCAAATTTTTATATGAATTTAAAATGGTGATAAATATGATTTCATTATGGGGCCGTTCAAATATTACGTAAACACCTAAGGGGGAGGGGGTTTGCTTATTTTTACTGACAAGGGGGGGAGGGGCTCTCTTGTTTCTTGCATAAATAATTTCAAAACTCAACTAAAAATAAATTTACAAAAAATATAATTAGGAAATCTGACGTAAGCACTTTTTTCTGGGGATGGACCCCCCGAACATTTTGAAATTTTAACCCCGAAAAGTAGTGTTTCGACTTATTTTTGAACCCTAAGGGTTACACTCAAAAAGGACAGCTCTTTGTATAAGTCACCTAAATTTCAAGGAGAAAAAAACGGTATTTACTGAAAGGGATGTCAAAATTTCAGGTGGGGTCCGGCAGTTTCTTACGTAATTATGGTGGGGGGTTGAGGTTTGCTTATCTTTGCTGACAACGAGGGAGGGGAGATTAAAAATGTCCCAAAAAGTGCTTAAGTAATATTTGAAGGGCCCCTATCAATATCAAACAGATGCAGTGTTCCAATGGGAGTCTGGGGGGTAAATTTTAATTTCCAAGAATCGGCACCTGCGTCTATCATTGGAGGTCCGTATCCCTCATAAAGGATATCACGCTAAAGAGTATAGCTAAAAAGAGAGGGAGGAATTTTATAAATCTCTAACATTTGGTGACAAGGAGGAGAGGGGGCTAACACACAAGTATAAAAGATATTTTCATAAAAGTTATACAATCAAAATAAGAGTTCAATTTTAAATTACAATAAGGTGGTACACCTCCGCTTGAAGAACATAAATGTAAAGTCGTTTGTTCTTGCCAAAACTTTTTGCTTGACATTGTTGACTTTTGACATATAGGGTGAAGCGTATTATTTAATGAACCCTATGGGACACGTTATAGACTTTTATACAACCACCGATTTTACGACCCAAAATGGCTTCTTGAGGGCACGAGGGGTCAATTAGCGCAGGGAGGCATATTTACAAAGGCTCAAAACACTGGGAAACCTCCATTTAATTTTTTCATTTATAACTCATTAAATAAAACTAAAAAAAATTTGTAAATGGTTCCACAGTCTTGATCCTTTGTAAATATGCGCACGTGAGTTTGAAACCGCAGAAATAGCTCCCCCCTCCCCTTTGTGTGCTGATACCTCCCCTATCTTGCCCTCGGGAACCTTTCGGTTCGTAAAATCGGTGGTCGTAAAAGTCTAACAAGGCCCTATGAATATATCATGCACAATTTTTCCGAACTTACCCGAGTACTTGTCGAAGGCCGTGGGCCTGTATTCTTTGGGGTAAGCACTGGTCGTGTATCCAATAATTAAGCTCGTTTTGCCCACCGCTCCATCCCCCACCAACACACACTTCACCCTGCACAGGCAGTCATTCGCTGCATCAGGTGTCAGGGGAGCTCTCTCCATCCTCCTCAGACGACACGGGTCATTCCGAAAGTGTGTATCCGCTGTCACATAATATCACAGAAGATGATGTTTTTCTTTCATATTCCTCCTCCTTCGACGAACGGAGGTGAAAAGAGAAGAATCATTTCTCCTCGAGTGCACACGATCCCCCAACAGGTGACGCAACCGGTTTTGTGACGTCCTCTGTGTCTTTCGCCTTCCCCGTTGCGCCAGGTGTTCCACTGAGTCACCTCCAAAAGCTCGAGAGGATAAAAATAAATGCAACAAAAAAAGGAAACGTAACTACTACTACTAGAAATATCTTTCGTTATTGTTAGTGCAGGGATTCGCAAATTACGACCGGCGCGGGGCCTTTCAAATCAAATCTAGGTAATCCGGACCTACATGATAAAAAAAATAATTTATCATTTAGTGAGTGCCCCTTAAAAAGAGGAATTGGAGGTTCAGCTACCCCTCCTAAAATAATTCATAGTTTTTTTGTCGAAAATTCTTAGGCGTACAGGGACCTGATGAGAGGTCACACAAAAGGGTCAAAAACACTACTGTAAAGGGTCAATTTTATAGAGGTGGATCCCAGTGGAGGATCCAGGATTTGGTTTTGGGAGGGGCTAAAAATTTTTATAATCGAATTGAAACTTCTTGTTAATGGTAATACGGAAAAGGTAGTGAATTATCCTACTCAAACCACTAAAAGGTGGGTCTGGGGGAGGGCCCCGACAAAATTTTTGGAAATTTAAGTCAAAAACCCCACTTTTTCAACTCGTTTTGGTACGCCTCATCCGAATTTCGGATATAGATTTTTTGCGTTTTGAAAAACTTAGTAAAATATTAGACGTTTTGGGGGGGCTTCAGCCCGAAAGCCCCCCCGTAGATCCGCCACTGGTGGATCCCAATTCCCACCTCCGAAATTTTAATTGTGCTATATTATTTGAAAATTCTGCGACTTATACAAGGAGTGGTCTTCTAATAGGGTGTAACCAAAGGGTCTCAGAATGAGTATATAATACTTTTAGGGTTATATTTCCAGAATATAAACTTTAAAGTGCGCCAATATTCAAATCCGACCAGTATTTTAAAACGTAACGTATAAAATTACTCCTAAGGGGGTATCTAGAAATTATGCTGAGTCAAACCCCACGAAACAAAAGTATTTTTTGCGTTTCACATTCCTGGGTCATAGATATAATTTTGAGCTAAAACCCCTTCCAAAACAAGTATGATTACAAACCTGACTAGAATTCATTAGATCAACATTGGCAGAATTGATTACATCAAAGGACTTTTTATGAATTCAAAATTAGCATGCTTTCTTTTCCATTTTTCTTACCCCTTAATTTGTAAAATTTTGATTTTTTAAAAATTTTTAATTTGTACATTTTTTTAAACTTTGCTTTAAGATACATTAGAGTTACAAAACCCGATAAAGCGAAGGAAATATTGTAACGATTGAACTTCTGAGAATGTCTTTCCTTTCTGCTGATCATAAAATCGCCGTTTGTAAAATCCCAGTTACGGACTCTAATGAAACTTAATAGGAACAATGTAATGTAAAGGGGCCATTCCACCAAGGCAACAAGCTGTTGCTCTGTAGCTTCAACATTTTGTCGCCCAGTCGCAAGCAACAGTTTCTACTTCTCGGTAGCATGTCTCCGGTGTGTTGCCTGCCCTCAATGCGATTCCACTGAAGCGACAGTTGTTCCGTGTTGCCTAGTAATCCCCGAGAGGTAGTTTTGAACAATCCTCCTCGTACTCTATTTGAAATAGATTTTTATAAAGAGAAAAAAGAAATAAAAACACATAATTTTAGAGATTTTTATAATAAATAACAGAATCGCATGCGATTGATAGCTCATGGGTCGCTACATGAAAGATGTTTGTCCACGATGATCGGCATCTTGGTTAACTTGGTTTTTAGAAAAGGGTTTAAATCGTTCTTCTAAATAGAAAAATCGATCCAAGTAGATATTCGTAATTTATATGATGCAACTTTTGGAGAATTTCAGTTGAATACTTTAAAAGCTACTCAAAATGAAAAAAGTTGGTTAAAATAATAAAAACTTATTCGTGGCGCCATCTTTGAGCTCTAAGCTAAAACAAAAGGATTGGAGAGTTTTTCAATAAGAAAAGTTCAGTGAACCAATGTTTGATAATATTAGCGTGTTAACACTTCATTCAATCAAATACACTATAAATATACCATTCCCACATTTTAACCCGATTATTATGCAAATATTCAAACCTTCTCAGATCATGTCGCAGGCAACAGTCGCTTGTTTCCCATCGCTGGCGGGAGTCAGGCAACACACGAAAAGTTGCCCGTGCGACCGTGTTGCCAGACAAATCTCGCGCTGTTGCCTCAGTGGAATTGCTCCGGCAACATGTCGCATGGTCGATTTTTGTTGCTTTCGACAAAAGTTGCCCCGGTGGAATGGGGCCTTAACAGTCGCTGCAATCGGTGAAATCATCGAAACAGTTATTTCCTAAAAACGATAACTAGACATGTCTGATAAAGTTTTGAAACGTCCGTTGAAAATGCTCCGTCAGCATTTATTTTTTCTTAAAATATATTTTAAAGTTTTCTTTAAATGATGCGGTAATTCGGAAGTTCAAATTTTTATTCTATATGGATAGTTTAGAATCAAATCTCTAATAAATTATGTGGTGGGTGATCTAAGACCTACAGCCGAAGTGGCCAACCCGCTTGAAATAATTTTGCGGCCTGCGAGATTTTTTTTAAAGTCAAAAGTTAAAGTTTAGTTAAGGCCCCCCGAAATTAGGACTAAGTGTACCAAAACTAGTTAAAAACCTGTTAAATAGAGTCGAATTTCCAGAAATTTTCTGGGGGAGGACCCCTAGACCCCCCTTTAGTACTTGGGACTATTATTCACAAGTTTTTAAAAACATTCATATAGTTCATCCAGAGCGTACCCTAAAGAATTTTTAAAATACAAATACAAATTAAGTCGACCAACTACAGGCGTAAGCCCAGCAAGGTTGGTCCAGTCTTATTAATTCAAACTAACGGAATCCCAGTACCTGTCAATTTTCCTCTTGAACTCGTTTACCCCACTTGAATTTAAAATTGTTTCAGGCAACGCATTCCATCTATCCACTCCCCTATTAAAAACTAATGCCTTTCTACAATCCGTCTTAAATTTTACTTTATTCAATTTGAAATTGTGACCCCTTGTTCTATTACCCGTATTGAAATCTAGTCCCTCTGTGTCCCCTTGCTTTACCATTTTAAAAAGTTGAATCAAATCCCCTCTAATCCTTCTTTTCTCTAGAATGAACATATTTAGCTTTTTTAATCTTCCCTCAGGGCTCACACTCACTTTAAAATATTTGTATCAATTTTTGTATCAGGTAAAACCAAGTTTTGTATCACAAAAAATATCTTTTGTATCAGGTAAAATCAAGTTTTGTATCACAAAAAACGCCTTTTGTGGCAATTTGATTGCAGGGAAGCTTTTGTAATTTAAAATTACAAAAGCTTTCCCTTCATTATATTTTCAACTTGCATCAGTAAAACTTTTCGGACATGAAAACTATAATTTTGATTACGACAAATAATGTGCGTAAAGATTTAATTCATAAATACTTAACTTAAACCTCTATTAATTTATCAGCTCTTATCCAATTTTTACACCTTATCAATTTTTATTTACTTGAGGTTAGTGAGGTTAGGTCTAGTGATAATTCACCTCCTAAGTAATTAGTTCTGACCATAGTAAAGTTGTGAGGTTGAAAAGGACCTTAAAATTCTGAAAGTCCGTAATTGGAAACAAAAAGCAAGGGACAGAAGGCTTTGGAGGAAAATTGTTGGAGAGGCCATAGTCCAACATGGGCTGTAATCTATGGCTGTAATGCCAAGGAGTTAGGGGTGTGTCTCGATTGACCGAAATCCATCTTACCGAAGCGCCTCTTTCCCGAACGCCACAAGCCCGAACGGGACACTTGCCCGACAGGACTTCTTACCGAATGGGACACTTGCCCGACAGGACTTTTTACCGAACGGGACACTTGACCGACAGGACTTTTTACCGAACGGGACACTTGACCGAACGGGACACTTGACCGAACGGGACTTTTGACCGAACGGGACACTTGACCGAACGGGACTTTTGACCGAACGGGACTTTTGACCGAACGGGACACTTGACCGAACGGGACTTTTGACCGAACGGGACACTTGACCGAACGGGACACTTGACCGAACGGGACTTTTGACCGAACGGGACACTTGACCGAACGGGACTTTTGACCGAACGGGACACTTGAAAAATTAAACGCATATTTCCGATTCAAGCATGGAAGACATCAGTATTTCATTAACCTAATACATTTTTTAAAACGTAATTTATTATCTATTTTTCGGTAAAATCAGAAACTACCATCTTGACCAGTGGACAACCGGAAAATGTTATAGGTCTCAAGGTGTTTGGTTTGAGCCCCCACATGACCTACTTCAGTGCCAAAGCAAAGAAGTTACAGAAAGTGGACCGGACTGACCAATGGTCAGCTGGAACCAAAAACACATGTCAAAACTGTAAAGATTACAAAATATCAATCAACATCTCCAAAATTAATTTTATAATGATTTTAGCCATAGAGGCAATCTTGACCAGTGGTCAAGCAACAGGACACCTAAATCGAAAGCCCATATTTAAAATGAGTGACCATAGTGAGTTGTTGGCCAAACGCACCATTCGGTCAAAAGTCCCGTTCGGTCAAGTGTCCCGTTCGGTCAAGTGTCCCGTTCGGTCAAGTGTCCCATTCGGTCAAGTGTCCCGTTCGGTCAAGTGTCCCGTTCGGTCAAAAGTCCCGTTCGGTCAAGTGTCCCATTCGGTCAAGTGTCCCGTTCGGTCAAAAGTCCCGTTCGGTCAAGTGTCCCGTTCGGTCAAGTGTCCCATTCGGTAAAAAGTCCATTCGGCAAAGTGTCCCATTCGGTAAAAAGTCCTGTCGGTCAAGTGTCCCGTTCGGTCAAAAGTCCCGTTCGGGCTAAAGGTGTTTCGGTCTTGTGGCGTTCGGGAAAGAGGCACTTCGGTAAGATGGATTTCGGGCAGACGGGCGCGACCCAGGAGGTAGTTAGTCATAGTAAAGTTGTTTTTTCTACAATGTAAATACAGTAGTGAAAGGAAGCCAACTTCAATTAGGCGCCGTAGGAAGCAATCGCGGATAAAACGAAACTTTCTCGAAAAATCGCTATTTTTCGGCTTTTCAAGATCGTGATTCTAACCATCGGAAATGTTGGCTTTGACCACGTTAAAGTAGTTTTTCCTGCATTCTAATACTGACACGAGATGAAGCCGACTTCAACTTGGCGTCCGCGGCCGTCGAAAATATAGTCGCGGAAGGAACGGAACACGCGGCGCACAAAACGAAACTTTCGCGAAAAATCGCGGCTTTTTCCGCGATTTACCTGTTTCCAAACGCCTAGAAAAGGCAGACACTTTAATTTGGCGCAACAAGATTTTTTTACGTTTTCACGGAGGAAAAATGCAAAAAAAACGTAAATTCCGTAAAAATTTCGGGTCGATCCGTAAAACCGTAAATTTTGGTGCAAAGTCGTAAATTTTACGGACAATCCGTAAAACTTGGCAGCTATGTGAAAAAAAGCCATCTTCAACTACTTGCTGGAAAACGGTACTTGCGTGAAAAATCGTTATTTTCTACTTTTCCTCAGAATGCGATCCTAAACACCGAACGACGGCTTCTAACCACTATAAAGTTGTTTTCTCCACATCGCAAGAAGCCAACTTCAACTTGGCGCCGGCCGGCCGTCCAAGAAAAAATATCCTAAAAATAGAGCATAATTGGGAAAAAACTTGCGCTTCTAAGTGCTTTTTATGATAGATTTCCGATTTTCCGTAGCTTTTTCGATGTTATCCATAGTCCGTAGTTTAACGAAGGCATCCGTAGAAACTACGGAGAATCCGTAGTAGTAGTCTCTGAAAATGGCGCAGTTTTGGCGCAGGAGCTGGTAAAATAGGCAATTTGTATCAGTATGTATCAAAATTTGGTTTTGGCGCAGGCGTGTGAGCCCTGCTTCCCTCATAACTTAAACTGGACCCTTGACCATTTTAGTATAGCCCTATGCTGAACCCTTTCAATTGAATCAATATCTTTTTTTAAGTATGGAGACCAAAACTGAACAGCATACTCTAGATGAGGTCTCACCAAGCCTCTGTATAGTGGCAAAATAATATCCTCGGACCTTGAAGAAACAATTTTCTTAATGTATCCCAATATCCTATTAGCCTTTTTTACTAGCAGATGAACACTGATGAACCCATGATGAAAAAGATACATTGAAACTATTGGATATGCATGGGGGCTGGGCTGGGGATAAATTTAAAATTTTCTCTCCCGGTGCAAAATTCTAGTAAGAATTTTTAGAAAAATTTGCCCCCCCCCCCGAAATAAATTTCTATAAGCGCCAGAGGCAGTTTCGAGTAATTCATTGTTTTTTTAACGGCACACTTGTTTAGTTCCTATAGAGAAGGTGTTGCTTCTAAAGGTCAATTTATATTTTATTTAGGAAACTGTCAAAAATTAAGCAAAAAAAAAGAATCTAAAAAACTCCTTAATCTATATACCTATTTTTTAAACTTACTTCACAGTCATTCTGAGCAGCTAATATCCAAAAATTTTATATGCGGCCCGCGGGTGTATTGTGGCTTTCCAAAGTGGCCCTCAAGATAATTTGGGTTGGCCATGGCCACCCCTGACCTACAACAGCCTGCATATTAAAATCATTGTCCCATTTTCTAATTGCATTATTAAGATACCGGATTTTTTAACGTGTTTCCCAAAACCTAATGTAAAATACAGCTAATAATTTTAAATCTTGAATATGAAGAACATTTGATGTTATCAATAAAACAGCATTTTACTAAAGAGAGGACCCGTGTCTTTTTCCAAACTAAAGGTGTGAATTTTTCTAGAAAATATTTAGCTCTTACTTTAGGTGCTGTTTCATTAGCGTTCTCTTAATTTCTCGTGTGATTAAAAAGTTTCATTCACTCTTTCCCTTTCCTGCTATTTTTGGATAGAGCGTTTTTTATGAATGGAAAACAACTGTGTAAAAAGCGCCCTGGTTTTGGCTCAAACATTACTAATCGCACTTCTATAAAAAGAATTGTTTGGCCATGAACTGTTATGGCGAATTTTTGTATCGGAATCAAAAAGTTGAACACTGTCATACTTCCAGCATAACTTAAAAACAGTTAGGTAATATTAATATTTAATAAACTTATTTTGATAAACATTTCTAGAACCAGTCATATTTCGTTGGGTGGAATAGGAGTACTATTAAGTATTAAAATAGTAAAAGCCTATCAAGTAAAGAGAAAGGTCTCTTGTAATTATGAAGAAAAAAAACAAGTAATCTCTTGCAGTTCTATTTTCTCTATATTTAACTCTTTTCATTTTTAAAAGTATAACAAATAAGACAAAAACCTAATTTTTCATTCAAATTTTACTTTTCTAAAGTAAGTTTTTGAGTCTTTCAATCAAAATATTAATGGAATGTAAAATAATAACAAACTAAAAAAATTCCCCCTCCATCTATTTAAAACTAAAATAAATCCCATCTATTGGATATTTTAGATTAGAAGACGGTCCTAATATTTCGGTGACGGGCGGCGTCCTCCAATCTCAGATCTAGAGGGATCAAATTAACTCTCGGCAAAAGTAAAGCTGGTTTTTTTGTACTACACTAGTGAAAGGCCACGCGCGAGTAGCCGACTATACAGCGAAGCGCATCAGAAATATTCCAAATCGCCAAATAGCTATAAATCAAATCCTATAAATTAGCCAAAGGTTTTTTAAATATTCGGAAATAAAATTAACATTAGTAAACGTACCTGATTGGCAAACTCAATTTAATTCCCAGATAATTTCATAATTTTTTGTTATTCAGGTTTTTATAACAATCCTGGTTCTTGGTGACAAAATAAAATTTTCCCCGTAAATCCAAACGTTTGATAGTGATGGGCGATTCAACTCTTTTGCAAGATCAGATCTGAGTAACTCACTCACCTTAAGGAGTTAACTCTTTAATGTAACTCAGTAACTCCCAAAATCTATATACATAAATGAATGCTCATCTGAATGTAAGTCCGTTTTAGTTTTAAACTTTTCGAACCTACATTCACTTTAAACCAGGCATGGCCAACCCGCGGCCCGCGGGTCGCATGCGGCCCTCCGGGTCATTTTGTGCGGCCCGCGAAGCTTTCTGAAAACTCTCCAAAAAGTAGCTTCAAAACACTTTTTAGCACACTAAAATTCAAAATTTTTTCGGGGGAGAACCCCCGACCCCCCATATACCTCTTAGATTAGACTTTGCCAACCCGCGGCCCGTTTTGAAATAATTTTGTGGTCCGGAAGAAGTTTTTTAGTCAAAAGTTAAAGTTTTAGGGTAAGTTAAGGCCCCCCAAATTCAGACAAAGTGTACCAAAACACGTTAAAGTTTGTTAATTAGAGTCGTATTTCCAAAAATTTTTCTATGGGAGGACCCCCAGATCCCCCTTTAGTACTTGGAACTCTATTGTTCACAACTTTTTTTGGATATTAGTTCAGTCAGGTGCAAATCCCAACTAAAAATATATTTTAATTTATGCATTGAACCAATTAAATATGCATGGGGGCATGAGAGGAAGATTTGGGTGTACTTTTTCCCGATGCAAAAATCTAGCTGCAATTTAAAGAGAAAATTTGGGTCCTCCCGAAATAAATTTCTATAAGCGCCACAAGCTCCTTATAGTTTCGAGTGATTCCAAGTGTTTTTAACGGCACCTGTTTAGTTCCTATGGATATACTACAGAAGGTATTCTTGGAATTGCTCCTTAAGGTAAATTTAAATGAATATTTTTTTAGGAATCTGTCAAACTAAGCAAAGGATCTAAGAAACTCCCTAATTTATTCAATTTACTTCACTGTCATTCTGTGCACCTAATATCCTAAAATTTTATATGCGGCCCGCGAGAGTATTGTGGTTTTCGAAAGTGGCCCTCAACAACATTTGGGTTGGCCACCCCTGCTTTAAACCATACCAGAAAGCTACTCGCTCCCAGAAAGTTTCCTGAAGAATAATAATTTGAAATTGAAGCATCCCAATAACTTTTTTGGTCTATTTTCGGCTAAAAAAACCCGTATTTCATTCCTAAACCATGACATCATGGCAAAACCACCAATTGTTGTAATTAAAGATAATATAATATTAATTGTTGAAGGTATAACATCGATTGTTGTAGTATGAACATAAAAATGCTCCTTTTTACGTATGGACTGGCGAAGCCCGTGTCTAGCGCGTCAGCGCTAGTATTATATAACTTCTTAATCTTAACTACGTACATATATCAACTAAAAAGTATGCCGGAAAAGTCATTCAAAAAATAAAAGCTTTTATATTGAACTGTAAACGAAAACGGAAATAAACCTTTAATATTTCGCCTACTGGAAATTTTTTTAACAATTTACTAACAAAAACCTACCTACAAAACAGAAGAAAGAGGGAAAGGAAATTCCCCAGTAGGGGAAACGACCGTAGAACCAAATATTCAGACACTAACACATCAAGTTTAATATATTAATCAGCAATACTAGGTATATTTCAAAAGAAAAAATACTCACTTCAAAAATAACCACCTATCTTACAATTCGAATTCAGGCATCCAACATCCAATCCAATTTCATCCGCGAACATTCTACTGCAAACTTTAACTATTCTAAATTTACTGGAAAGTAATGGTCACCAGAATGAAAAACCAGTACAATTTTTGTAATTTAGTTTTAATCACTCATTCATCTAAAAAATGGCGAGTTTGAGACAAAAAACACACTAAGAGCAAAAGGTTTTGGCAAGACGCCAACATTCTCGGAAATGAACTACAAACCCTTCCTTCCTTCCCGCCCTTTGAAGACACCATCATAGCTGGTAGAGGTAGACAAGCATAGCTCGTGTTTCAATTCTCAAAAATCAGTTGAAAATTTAATTTTTAAATCCAAATCAATCGCCTCATTAATCAAATAAAACACTGCTAAACCATTAAAATATTAATTTATACAGCAATCCTTTCGTTTAAGATCAAATATTTTTTATTAACAACTAGTATTTTAATTAACAATAGCTGTCAGAAGTAGTAAATGTATGCCTTTCAATAATGGCAGCTCGTTTAACGAAATTCATCTTTTCGCAATCTTTTTTAATCGTCGAAATTTTTAATGGAATATCTAAATATTAAAGGATTATTAGAACTTGATAATCGTGAGAATATAAAACCATAAATATTTTTTTAATTGTGTGCAGCAAATTTTGTCAACCTAAACATTGTGATTAAGACAATGTATAATCACGCTCACAGTGCCGTGTAGAAGAGGTGTATAATAAGGGGTCATCCATAAATTACGTGAGGTGCTTTTTCCAAAATCTGGGCCCCCTCCCCCCTTGGTGAGATTTTGCTGGACCCCCCCTCCCCCCACGTGAGATTTACCTACAACCTTTAAAAATAATTTCGTTTACATTTTGTGCTTCATATAAAGAAAATCGTATAATTTCTAACTTAAAAAATTGACTTGAGATTTTAATCGACCCCCCCTCCCCCCTTGGTGAGATTTTTCCAACCCCCTCCCCCCCCTTTTTTAACCTCACGTAATTTATGGATGACCCCTAAACAATCATGGCCTCCAAAAATCGATCTTAAGAAACCGCTGGGAGTGAGGAATTAACTCTTATCATCTGATCCCTGGGAGTGGGATTGTCGGAGTGGGAAGACCGATCTGAGGCCATCTGCTCCCAATCCCAGCTCTCCTGGGATCAAAGGAGTTGAGAGCACACAGCAAATAACTCCCAAAGAGTGGAGACTAGGAGCAAGCAGCTCTTTTAACTCTGTCAACTCCTTTCAACTCCTAAAAGGAAGACTTAATTCCTTCGGTTCTTCTGATCAAAGTGGGTTGTTATGGCAACGGATTACGTAGGCGCACCCTTCGCTCGCTCATCTCATAGATGATAATCACCGGCAGCCGGCGGCGTGCTGCCATCTAGTGTTTCTTGGAGGTAATATCACAAGGATTTCAAGGTAATACCACAAATTAAATCTTAAAAAGGTAAATTTTAAAAAGTACAACTGAGCTACCACTCTTTTTTCCCCACTCCTTGATCCTTCACTCAGTTTAAGGAGTTAGTTCACTGAGTTAACTCCTCAAATAATCGCCCATCACTAGTTTGAAGTAAAGGATTAAGCCTGAAAAATTAATAAATGAACATTTCATATGCATTGAAGATAAAAACACCAATTAATAACTCACTTAATAGAATCTTAGTAAAAATTTGGATTTTCAAATTTTTACAAGGTTTGATTTAGAATTCTCTAAATTTTAGTTCTTGTTAGATTCCCCTCAAATCAGTTTATTCCATCAATCTATCCTCCATTTGTGTGCTATATGCCAGTGTATACTCTGAAGCAAAAAGCACCAAATAAACCCAACCAACCAATTTCTAGTTCATTGGAAAACTTGCATTATAGTGTGTAGATTTGCCTCAATCAATTCTATTTTCTACACACACATTGATTCTAAAAACAATCGAACCTTAAATTTTTTTTGAAAGAATTCAGAAAAATATGATACATAACATAAAAAAACAAATGATCCCAATGAAAATTTGCTTTTCCTCAAATGTGATATAAAGCACAAACAATGCATTGTAATGAAGGGGACTTTTCTGCAGACTATCCTCAAAATTCCTTAACCTGTTAAAATCTATGGAAAATATTTCTCTCACATCATTAATCTTTACTTTCCGCATATTATGTAACTTTTTGTAACAACTTTTCTACGACTGGTAAATTACTCTGCATCTATCACTATCTACTTCCCATCTTCAAGTGCTGAAAAAAACACCTTGTTTCTTAGGTTCAGTTTAAAGTTTTAGAACATCAATTTTATAGTGCAAAAGCACGACTGGAAGAAAAAGGGAAGATAAAAAAAGGGAAGGGAGCTCTTTTTTCTGGCTTTGGGGTGCCAGTTGACCACAAGTGTCCTCAAGCAGTCTTTTGCACTATAAAAGCATGGGGATGTAAAAACTTTAAACGTGCCTAATTGTGATGGATCTACATCACATTCTGGGGTGTCGGTAAGATCTCCCCAAAGGAAGGGGCTTTGCAGTGGTGATATTTTTATGAATTTTGTCTGGCATTCAAGTTTCGGGGTGGAAAAGACTCAATAAAGCAGTCAAAGTCTTGGACCGTTGGAGTTTTGTATTACATATTGTTACAAATTATAAGACAGTTGTTGCGTGACAGAGGAGGGGATATGATGCTTTGCACTTTCAAATATTGTGCAGGTGGTGTTTTCCAGTGGTTTAGGAATTTGTCTGGGTTTTTGGGGGACTGTGCTCAATTGCAACAAGGAAGCTAGAGATGGAGAACGAATATGTGATGGATCTACATCACACTAATTCTCTACACAGAAGTCATTCATGAAAATATCTCCTCAAAATTGCTATGTGAATAATATCAATTTAAAAAACCATTGATTGTTAATATGCTAAGCCTCTCTTGTAAATTTAAAGTTAGCTGGGAAATAAATTTCATAAGAAGGTTTTTGGTTTGGTTATTGTGTTATGGGGTGCAAGAATCGGGTAAGACTGCACCATGAAAGTTTTTGGATGAAGCATTGTTATCCAGGAAGTAATGATCATCCACTCTATAAAATAAGAAATAGTAAGAATAATCAGATATAAAACAAAAACTTTTATTTTGCACGTATAATTTAAACCAGACATATGATTAGATTATACTTGAATCCTCTTCATCAGTGTGACAATGTAAGCATGACGATCAGTAAATATTATGTCATGAATGATCTGTCAAATACCCCTTTTTTCTCTCAAATTTGAATTTCTTTATTAACCCCTATATTTTTTCAGTATCCTCATGTTTTCCTGTGATTCACTGTAAGTTTGTTTCCTACTGTATATTATATATTTACTGATTGGCATTATTACAGTCACACTGACAAAGAGGATCCAAGTATCCTTGAAACATATGTCTGTTTTAAATTATATGTGCAAAATAAACCTTTTATATTAACTATCATTACTCATTTCCACAGCTTGATGTTAGTACTTTAATAATCATAGTTCAAAATGCCCATTTAGCATTGTTTTTCAATGTTGGGATTCATTTGGCCGATGGTGGAAAATCGTAACTCTGCGTAATAGAAATTTTTGTTTGAAGAAAAACTTACCTTTGGCTCGTACACAGAAATATGTGGTATACCTGGAATTTTGTATGTTTTGTATAAACAGATAATATTACTTAAAAAATCATAAAATTAAGTTTAGGTTCACTTTTTATTTTCAAACAAAAAATAATATCTTCAAAGATCTGAGCACATCAACAGTTTTGTAAGTTCTTTTTCAAAACTGAAGTAAAAGGGCCAAAGAAATCCAAGTCTTAACACAACCATTCATTAGAAAACAATATAAAGCTTCTAATTTTAACAGTATATTTTCAGGGGATGGCAGATAGCAGTTAAACTTTAATATTTCAATTTCAAAAAATAGTATTAACATGATTGTAATATTTTGCTTGCATTTTGAAAATAAAATATTTAGATTCAAATAGCGAATATTTAACAAAAAAAACTCAGTGGTAAGGGACCTGATATACCTGGAAAAATTTTTATTTACTTCAAGAGTAATGTAAAAATTTAGAATAAGAAAAACAGAAAATGTTCTATTGAATGAAAAGATTGAATACAAATATTAGCCCAATTTTCTTTTAAAAGAACTTTAATATTCATTGCAAATGCAATTGAGAGCACACAAATTCAGATAATCTAACAATTTAAGCCCGATATTTCTATACACAAGAATTTCAAAACAAAGAATTAAAGATAAAATGTTAGTCATCCGAGTTTACACCAATACATTTACTTTTATCCTAAAACATTCAGACAAAACACAAGCAAAATATATACAGCCAACTAATTTTTGAGATTAATAAGTCATGTACTAAAATGTACAATAATACAAATCTATCATTAGTCCAGACATAAACAACATCACATAAAAAACATAAAACTAAGCCAAAATGTCCAGCCTATGAAACATTTTTTAAAGGCACAAAATACAGAAACATTTTAGACTCAAAAAGTCAGCTTACTCAAAAATTTAAAACTTCATTATTCACTTATCAACTTTCAGAAACAAGTGCATGTGTCAGTTGCCACGATGTTTAAGCAAAACTGTTTTTAAAAAATACTGATTTTAAGTTTTGGAGCCATATTAAAATTGAGAAAAAAAAACTATTTAAAATCAGTCACAACAGTAAAAACTTTCATTTTGAACACAGTAAGCCTGACTTTAGCAAAACTATTTTGATGCAGCATGTTTTTTAAAACTGTAGACGGGTGATATCAAGAATTGATATGATTCCATTGAAACGCTTGGTATAAAATTTTCCAACTAAAATTGTGTTTCAGGTTACTACTCTAAAGTAATAAACAGTCAAATTTGAGCTCTTGCATCCTGTGTACAGCATTTCAATGAATCTCCAATGAAAAAAAAAATTAAATGAATAGCAAACTAATTTATTCAATGAGTTTCTTTGCCTTGAAGAATCTCCTCAGGTACAATACCTGCCATGTGGCTAATGAAAGAAGGATACACATGGAAAAGATGCTGAAGTAAAGAACTCGTGTATTGGTGGATTCTGAAAAGATAACAATAAAACACTTCTCAAAAAAAGAAACAAGTAATGAGACTAAAAAGATTACAAATTTCTTAAGCAATCATTTTATTATACTATCTGATTTAAGTGGCTTTAGACCATTAGTTGGTACAGTGGTGTAATAAAAAAAAATTCAGGGAGGACCCACATTTCCATCCCTCATTGCCAGGCTCTCAGCTTGATTTTTATTACAGGGAAAATGAGCAGGACACCCAAGAATCCCTTCATGCATTTATATTAGGTTATAAAATGTCCTTTTTCGGAACATTTTGTGTTGTAATTATGTTTTTGTTAAGTTTTATGTGAATTTTTTTGGGCTGAAATTCAAAATTCCAAGAAAAAAAGGGGGACCTGGATGCCCTCTCCAGAAAATTTTGTAAATTTGACCCTGAAACAGTATTTTACCTTACTATTTATTTCCTTTTCTGGTATTGATGGATAGGGCGTAACTTTAACTCCATGTTTTGCCCTTTACATCATAACTTAATTAAATAATAATTATAATTTTAGAAGAAAAAATTTTTATCTAGTACCAACCCCTTATAAAGATATATTTAAAAAGCATTTTGATTATTTATCTGTTATTCTATTTAATAAATTGCCGTATGAAACTCAAATAGAACCAAACTTTAGACGTTTTAAAAAACTTTGTACCTTATTTATTTTAAATCAAAATAGTATAGAAAACCTATTAAATTTTGTCAGGTGATAACTTGCATCTGATTTATAAAATATCAGAAAAGAAAACATCTAGCCAGTCCCACCAACCCCTTTTTTTAGTTTTAATTATGATATTTTGTTTTAAGTTGAAAAAATGAGATGGTCGAGAATGACATATTTGTTTGTTATTCCATATAAGTTCTATTATTGTATTTTATATGTTCATTAATTTATTTTATTTGTTATTTTTTTCTATGATTAAATACATTAGGAAATCCGCAACCCCATGGAAGAGCCTTGCTGGCTCCTTTGGGATAAAAAAAAATATTTCAGTGTTTTTTTTTTCTTCCTTTATCACTTTTCTTTCCTTTTGTGTACTTTTGTTTGTGTTGTTGTTGAATAAATTTGAATTTTGAATTTGAACTACTTATAAATCAAATTGAATAGATAACAAATTTGCTATCTATTAATTTGATTTATTTAAGCAGATAATGTTTTTCCCATTGAGGATGCCCTTAGAAGAAAAGGGTGAAACCTATGGAGTTAAAGTCCTATCAATTGCAGAAAAAGGAATAAATAGTAACCGTTCAGGTCGTGGAAGCTTTCACTATCTTATTATTTTAACGCTTTTTACCTAGTCTGAATTTCGGGGGGACCCAGGCTTCTATGTTCTCCTTATATATGACTCTGAATTTGTATCTCTGGTAAGTACACATAGCACTTAATAAATTGATATATCACTTCGTGTAAAAAGTTACTATTGACACTAGAAAATAGTTTTTTTGAGGGATATGAACAAATTTTGATATCATTAATTGTTTTGATTACATTTTGTGTTATGTTAAATAGTAGTGATTGAGACCCATTTTAACAAGTTCATACAAACTTTGCACAGCCAGATTTGATGCAAAGAGTACATATAAAAAATGCCCAAAGGAACTATACCTCTACGCTGACTTATTTTTCAAAAAACGAGACTTCATTTACAATCTAAACTAAATTATTTTATTCTATGGCGCCCTATGCTGCATGCATATGGATATTTTTAACATTTCAGTTAGAAAGCATATACAACTTTTATAACTTTTTAATAACTAACTTTTCATAAACTTTTGAAGTGTAAAATGGATGATATCTTTTCTGTAGAAACTTTCTCAAAAACCATGGGTCCTACAGGTACAGTTTTTGAGCATTATTTTTATCTAAAGGAAGCAAAGAATCTTTTTGTGTAGAGTTTGGGCAGGCTTGTAGAAACACTAAACACCAAATTAAAACAGCATTTTTAAAGACGAACGAATTACCAGTCTTTAATATTTTCTTGCTTAGGGGGAGAATTACCATGCCCTAATTTAGAGGTTATAATTTGATTATTTAAATAACTAAAAAATGATAAATGATATAAATAATTATAGAATAATGGAAATCGTTTTAAAGTAAAATGATAAATTTAAGCCACATACACTGAATAAACTATCTGACTGTTGATTTATGTAGTCATTCTTAAAAAATTAGGTTTTAACAAGCTAAACTATAATGAAGAGGTAGCCTAATTCACATGATTTCAGATGTTATTCTTTACGTTAGATGTTGAGATAAATATCAATGAAAACATAAATTTCAGTTACCATTAGTATCACGCATTTCAGCTTCCCGCTGACGCATGTATGCAAAATCTTTTACAATGGACTCTGAGAGATCTTCAAGTTTCTGTAACTCAACTTCTAATGGCTTCAATCGGCCAACTTCAGCAATCTGAAAAAAAGCATTAGATATCATTTATAGAAGAGAAAATTAGAACATTATTCTTTCTTTACAAGTAAAATGATTTCCTTTATTGAAATTATCACTACTAATTCTAGGTTTTTATTCTGTTATCTGTCCTATTAAGTATTGCCAAGCTGTTTCAGTTGCCAAATATTTGTATGTTTTATAGTTTTTTGAGTTTATACCTGCAAAGTAATGGATCACATTAATGACGCATTCAGGAAAGACTCCGAACATTTAAAATCGTACATTTGAGCCTGTTTGATAGAAGCAAAAATATCCCTCTCAAACAAAAATGCCCTAATCTATAGAGCCCATCCAAGTGAAAGGGATTGGTTAATATGAAAACAAATGAGGTGCTGTTATTGACGTCACTGGTTTAAAACACGCACCCCTTGAATTTTTCATCTACATGAAGAGCCAACCTAGTCTATATATATAATTCTCTTACGTAACGCCCAGATTTCGTTGTATTTCTTTTACTCGGTTGGCAACAATAAATTTGTTTACAAAATGAGTGCATTGTTTTGGACTTGATTTTTTTTCTGATTTTAGTCTCTAATGATATTATTAGCTGTTCAAATATATTAAGAGGGATTAAATGTTACTATTTATTAATTTACCGTTAAATTATTATTTTTATATACATGTTAATAGTACATACCTGATATATTATACTGCTTATGGTGGTTTTTCTTGGCTAATGCAACAGTACCCATGAATTTTAAAAACACTGTCTACATATTTTTCTACACTGTATTTAATGTTTCCCTGCTGCATATTACTATTTATAAAACTCTATTTTCACCAATAAATTTAGTTGGTAATGAATCTCAGCTGGGCTGTACCAGCGTATGGCGAGCGAGCATAGGATTGCGTAGCAATCCTAGGGGAACTGTGTTAGCAGTTCCAGGGGGTTGGTGAGTGATAGCGAGCAGGGGGCGATAGCCCCCTAGTCTTATTCTAATAACCTTGAACTAAACTGATCAAATGTAAACGTAAAGAATATTAACAATTACAGGTAGAAACTTTAAAAATGATCAAGACATTAAAACTCTTTACAGAATTACTTACACTGTCATAGCTTTTTGCTTCAACACCATGTTTCAAATTCAAGACAACATCTCGATCTTGTGTTCTTTGACCTAGGATTGAAAGTGGTTAGTTACTTCAACTTTAATAATTAGAACAATTAAATCTTCAATTTCAACATAATAATTTAGTTTCAATACTTACACAAAAATTCAAACCTCCAAAATTTTTAACAAAGGAAGGAGCAAGATTAAGATAACGAAAAACATTTGATTCTACATTAATTTAATCTACATAATTTAATTTCATATTATATAATAGTTGCAAGATTTTGTAATAATACCTACTTTTCTGTATCTATATCACTATAAATTACCAAGCAGTTTTAAATGATAAAAATTAAAAATACGTATAGCTAAAAATTGCAAATCAACTGATTACAATACATAGTTATATATATTGATGACAGCATAAAAATATAGGCAAATATTTGACATCTTAACCCCTTGCCAGTGTCGCCCGAGTCCAGTTCGGGCAAAACACATAGTGGAAGAAATACATGTCACTGGTCACTGTTAAGGAGTTAAACAGCTTGTAATCTTGAACAAGATGGATACAGGGGTTTTCAACTTTTTAGCCCCTTTTAAGTCAAATATTTTGTCGACCTTCTACATTATAATGTCAATATTTTCGTCTACAAAGTTTAACTTGTAAAAATCTAACAATTTCTTACTTCATTTTAATGTTCGACTCTTACACAACTCGACATGATTACATATCCCAATAAGTAATAAAACGAATGATTTTATACAGACACAAGTTCTGGTTCATTTGAAATTTAATTACATTTATTTTAGTTTTTCCTGCATTGCGTGACCCCTTGGACAAGACCTACAACCCTCCAGGGGGTCACAACCCAAAGATTGAGATCCCCTGAGATAAATAACAGAATGGTACCAATGACTGTTCCTTAAGAAATGTAACCAAGGATGATTAATATTTTTGATTTGTGAAAATAAAAAATTCATTGACAAATCAATTAAGGTTTTTTAAGAGTTTGTGTTTGTTAAAAATAAGAAAATAACAATTCATATTTGAAAAACCAACTTACTTATATAAGTAACATTATCTATAAAATTAAAATATTATTGTAGTACTCAGAATCCATCAACATTCTAAAATCAATACATACTAAAATTTTTAAAAGATAATCAGTTAACTATCCCAAGCAGATTAGTTTTACCAGGGGTCTGTCTAGACTTTTTGTGAAGGGTCCTTTTTTTAAAAATTGTGAAAATCTACTCATAATTTTGTGAATTTTAGTTAGTGTTAAAATAGTTCTTTTCAACCAGGAGCCTGTTTTTGTGAAAATAAGCTCACAAATTTGCAGCATTGTGAAAAATAGTGTCCATTTAAAGGCCAAAATACTTTGTGAAGGGTCCGTTTTTATGGTAAAATACTCTGTGAAGGGTCCTTTTTAACAATGAAACATTTTGTGAAGGGTCCGCAAACGGACCCAAATTTTTTCTAAACAGACCCCTGTTTACTTATACATACCAGCAGGAGCTTTTGAAACAAAGCATGCTTCGAACACATCATAGTCATCTGTGACAAATGCAAATTTTCCTTTGTCCACATCTTCCCTTGACACCAGTATATGTCCTTTAGTATCAGTGACCTGGAAAAAACATCAGGATATCAAAAAGAAGCATTACTACATGGCAAAGGAAACTTGGAACTTGAATTGGCTTAGGAAAATTTTCCCTTGCTTATCAAATATTTCTCTTAATATTTAATAAGGTTGAAAGGTTATGGTTCTGTCATTTGTCAACACACAATAACATTTTTAATTTGTATTTTTTACAGAAATACTAATGCAATGCCTTAAAAACAGCTTCACAGTTTTTAATAGTATAATATATGCACAGATGCAGAATATGTCCGATCCGGCGATCTAGGATTGGGGGAAATTTTGTGGAAAAGTATATAAAATTCTATTTCAGTTCAGTAATCAAAATATAAGTGGTGATGTTCACCTTCACCACATATATCTAACAGGGATGAGATTGACAAAAAAGCAAAAATTCGGAAAAACTGCGGGAACGAAATTTTGTGAAAAAAAACCCTCCTTTTAGTTTTATGGGTTCAATGTATCTTTTAAATAAATTTTTAGTTTGATTTTTGGCATATAAATGACAATAATACGAAAAATTGGGTATAATAAAGTTCCATGTACCAAAAGGGGGTCTGGGGGTCTCCCCAGAAAAATTTTGAAAATTTGATCCTAAAAATCAAGGTTTTAGCTTATTTTTGAACACCAGCAAAATTTTTTAAGTGAGGGCTTTGCCTCTCTTTATTCCTTTCGCGACGGGCGGCCCCTATCGAGCTGCTCCCACGGGCCGGGGGCACTTCCGAAAAAAGTTTTTGCCAAGTTTCAAAAAAAGCTTTCCGTAACCAGAGCTGTTGTACGATTTAGTAACACCGGACTTGTTGGCTTCGAACCACGGTCAAGTTGTTTTTTCTACATCGCAATAACAACGCGAGAAGAAGCCGACTTAAACCTGACGTCCGCGGCCTTCCACGAAAGCATCGCGGCAGAAGCGGTACACTCCGCGAATTAAACAAAAACGAAAATTTCACGATTTTCCGCGAAAACTCGTGATTTTTCTTGAAAATAATCCGGAAAAGTAAAATCTGAATTACAATTAGTTCGCGGGCCGCGAAACAATGAAAAAGCGGGACGTCTCGATTTTCTGCGGAAGAAACTCATGCCTGGAAGAAAGGTTCAACAATCCGACCTCCCTCAAACAAAACCATAGACCAATAGCAGGCCCAAATTCCACTCAACATTGATGGAAACGATATTAAAGTTTCCCCAGGTTGTCATACAGGCTACGAGTTGACGAAACCATGAAAAATCGTACTTTGCATGGAGAAAAGGGAAGCAAATACATTTTTAAAGCGCAGAAATTTTTGAGACTTCATTTAATCCGTAATTTTTAATCGATGTCCGTAACACCGTAATTTTCTATCGAATCCGTAAATATTACGGTCAAATCGTAATACTTAGCACCTACTTGCGTCTAAGATGATGAACATCAGTAAAAAATCGTAGAAATTAAAATTGTGGTCTAAAATACCTAATTTTTACCATAGATCAGGATAACACATTCAAAGTAAATGCTGAAAAAATTGTACTGCTATCCCACTATTTTCTTTGAAAATTTTTAAAAACAAATAATGCTTAAAAATTAACAATTCCATACACCCAAGATGCATAAAACTGAGGAAAATGTCGTAAAATGAGGAGATATTTATCACAAGTAACTTATTCATGAAGATAAATAAAATTATTTAGAACAAAACCTATTTATATCTTCTTTCACTTAAGACCCGCAAAGCGCGCAGCTACTTTTACCGCACCGAAATCGTTTAAGCATCCTAAATTCTGAATATATATTTAAAAAAATATCTATTTCCATCTCCATTTCAACTAGACACTTAAACACATACATGTTTTCTGTTTTAGCAATAAATAATTCCATCCGAATGCAAGCGAAATCTTGAAGAAATAAATAGTAATAACTGTCATAATAAACACTCCAACTCTCCTTGAGTTCCAATAAAAGAAAAAAAGGTGCTGAAACCAGCTGAAACACATGCTTAAGTTTATATCAGCTAGGGAAAAAAAGATCACTTCTCATTCACATTAATTAAAGCTGTTGATGCATTATGCATAAATCTTGCTATATTCCTAAAAAAAACCCTCAGATATTAAAAATATTACATGGTGATGAAGGCCAAGATGTTCTCTTTCAAATTATTTGACTATAACGGCGATATCTAGTGAGAAGGAAAAAATCAAATAAAATATGAAGATTATCTTAAGATCATATTAAGCAGTAGGCAAATCCGGGTTTACTGATTTTTCTTATGGATTCTTGAACGAACACGCCATCAATTTTTTCTCTAGCCAACTCGAGCTGTTCTCGATTCCTTTGTCTATCGCTCGAACATCAGTTCCATCCAAACGGACAACGATATCGTTGCGCGAGGTCGTCATTATTAATCAGGTTCTTAACTAATATTCCATCTTAATGTAACAATTAAAAAATTACGCGCCTACAGAAAGAATGAAAGCAACTGGGCAAGTTCAACCGAACAGCGATACGCGCTGTCCGGAACGATGGCGAACGGGCGCTGATAAGGGGAGGTAGAGTTCTAGTTTTTACGTTACTTGAATTTTTCTTTCAAAAATTTTTTGAGGATGTAAAAAAATTAACATTTAGAAACGCTTAATTTTCAAAATGTAAAAAAAAGTCTGAAAATTTCGGAAAAAGTCTGAAAATTCTCAAAAAAATCGGAAATTTCGGAAAAAGTCCGAAAATTCTCAAAAAAATCGGAAAATTCGGAAATTCCGAAAAAATTCGGAAGAATCTCATGCCTGATCTAAGGTTCCCTATCGTTTTGCATTTCCAATCGTTACTTGTAAACATGAATCATTTTTTTTTAAATCTTTATCACTGTTTAAAATTTTGGGGAAATTTTGTATTGATTGGGAGAAATCTTGGAAGTAAAACATTTTCTGCATCCCTGAATATATGTAGAATGTAGAGAATAACCACTTTTTTTGCTGTCTTAATTTGTAAAAATTTAAACACTATTTCATATGTTTAAGAATTTAAGTTAGCTAAAAATAACACATCAATCAATTTAAATAGCACATAATGAATTTAGAAAAGGGATCCACTTTAATCTATTATTTCTTTAAAAAAAATAATAAAAAAATACATATATACTGATATGCCATTGAAATCTAGTTTGTAGCTTAAATTGTATTTCGGCTGAAAGTATTTTTCCAATGATAATAAAAAATGAAATTTCATAAAATAAAATTTCGGATCGAGCCTAGTTGATGGGTACGGGTTGGCGACAGATGACGTAGTCAGAGATAGATTGCCAAGTCTGGCAATCGCGAGTTGAATGACGAATGCTGTGCGCGATTCATCCAAATTGACGTAAGAATGCGCTCTTGTGTTCTGCGTTGTATTATTGTAACATTCCGAAATGGCCAATTGAGAAGTGATGACGCAAATGACTCGGAAAACCAATCAGCTGTCATGTTGTGCTTAGGGATCTAAAAAATCGTTTCATTCGATTCCGGAATTGATTCCTGAGGCTTGATTCCAACCTAGAATCGATTCCTTAGGACCAGTATCGAAAAAGTAGGAAGGATAATTAGTAAAATCAAGGATAATTAGTTAATACGGATATTATACTAAAAAATACGGATATCATAAGAGATAAAAATAACATATAATAATATAAATATATAATAGTAATATAATAATAATCATAATAATATAAATATAAATAGTAATATAATAATATAAATATAAATAGTAATATAATAATATAAATATAAAATAGTAATAATAATAATATAAAATAATAATAATATAAAATAGTAATATAATAATAATAATAATAATAATAATAATATAAAATAGTAATAATAATAATAACAATATAAATATAAAATAGTAATAATAAAAATATATAATAATAGAAAAATATATAATTATAATATATTATTATTTCTAAATTAATACAGATAATTATTAGCAAATTTGTTAAGTACGACTCGGATGTCTGCTGGAATCGATTCCTTCAAGGGTTCGATTCCGGAATCCCTTCAGAAAATATTAAGAACTTAGTTGTGGCAATCGCGTTGAATATGCGCGGATTTCAAATATTACGATGTCTCTGCGCATTTCAAAACAGTTCTTTTGTTTTGAAAGGCAGAGATGTGTACGTTTTCAGTACGGGAATATGGTATGTTATTTGTGTTTTTTATTACTTAAAATGCATTAATGAAGAGTTATTAAGTTGAATTAGGATATTTGTATAAGTATTTTACTATATTAAGAATATTCGCCGGAACCTTAATATTCAGTAAAGCGTATTGAAATACATGCGTAATTATGCGTATCTTATAAGGGTAATTAATATTTGAAATTATATGTCATTTCTTAATTTATCGGACGAGAAACAAGACGTCATAGTTAGATTAATATTGCATCATAGTATATTTAAGTCTTGAAAATTCGTCAATCAAGTGATAAATACTTTAAATTATGTTATAATATGTATAAATTGTTTCCTTATTACGTTTAAGCAGTTTAGACTGTTTTTAGCTGTCTGCAGCTTGGAATTTGGCGCCTTTCGATTTTGGCGACAAAAAAAACTTAGCGCCAAAAAACGCGCCAAGGCGTACCCATAAAATAGGATTTTACCAAAATTTCTTTAACAACCTTTTAAAGCACACAAAATAGGGAAATTTTAACTAAAATAACTGTAAGTACTGAAAACAAGTAAATAAATTGCTGGCAAGTAAAGCTAAACCAAAGAAATGCAAGCTGCTGCATGCTCAAAATGTGCTCTTGGAAAGCCGAGAGCAGTGTCGCCTCTAGGGAGAATTTTCTCGACGAGCGAGCTAGGCGTTGGCTTTCCTGCCTGCCGTTTTCTCCGTCGCACATGCTGCTGGAGGCAAAAAATTCGTACCTAAAGCTTTGAAAAGCTCACAAAATTTTTGTATAAATTATTTTTTGTACATTTTGAATAGAAGGGAGCATGGAAACACCTTGAATACGGACAAGTCAAAATAGATTTTCATCACTTTTTCATTTACTTTATTAATCAACTTAATTCATTTTCACTGGGGGTTCACTATGGACAAGCCACCACTGTTATTAGCAACCTAGCATGGGCGGATTTAAGGGGGTGCAACGCACCCCCAACTTTTTGAGAAAATTCCATCTTAATGGGGAAAATCATGTTTTCAAAGACATCAGGGGCAGCTTGCACCCCCAAGTTTCCCAGTAGGCACCCCCAGGGTTCACCATCTAAATCCGCCCATGCAACCTAGTAGATTATCATGGCGAGAGTAGTGCCAAAAAGGTTGCCAAGAGAGGCACCACGTTGTAATATAGCACCAGGATTTACAGATATGTGATAGCCAGCTGACCATTCAATGACTGATAGATTTAGTGGCACACGTGACAAGCAATTACACTAATTAAACATTTTACAGGCAAACCTAACCTGTTATCTTTCATTCAACACTGAATATCTGGAACTTAAAAAGGAAGGTTTGTTTTCACACCGATTAATATACTTACCTATAGACTTGTAGTAGTTATTGTTAACAAAGTTTCAATGTGCAATATAACCTATACACTACTAAAAATGTAAACTAGCCTGATGAGTGTACAGCTTTTGCAAGAATATAAATTAACATTTAAGCCGATTCATATTGTAAAACATTAGCTTTGTAACAAAAAAGTAAAGGTGGGGAGCTTTCTTCTAGCACTCACGTAACCATAACAACATAGTTTCAGGGCATGTTTATAGTAGTTTATAACGTAAGCCATAAAAGATAATAAAACTTATGAACTTACAATCAAATCTGTCCTTTGACCCGGTGCAGCAGTGAGATCATATTCACCACTAACCAATACACCTTTATGGATTTCTTCTTTTAAACACCGTCTGCTGTTAGCGGGTAATCGGAACATCAAACAATTCACAGCCACAAAAGTACTAACAATAATAATAATTTGCTGAAACATATACATGATGACCACTTAAAGTTTAGCTATTACGTCTCCAATACAGAATCAAACAGTAAATATATTAAAATAATTATCCATAAAATTAATATCTAGACGTGGCATAAACGAAATGAAACAACACCAAGTTCTCCGTTTGCATTTCTGTTGTAAGTTGAGAGATTCCTATTGCTGCTGATGGGATCGATGATTATTTTTCTCTAGAAAGAAAAGTTTTCTTCCTTGCCGTTTAATTTTCTGATTCCTTGACGGAATTATTTAATATGAACTAAGTTTTAGAAAGGTTTTTGACAAATTTTGTTTCGTATTAATTATTTTCAATTTTCATGATTATTTTTTATTTTAATGAAGTGCTCAATGATTGAGAGTAATTACACTGCTATGTTTAGAGATGTGTGAATGAAAATCACCTGCTTAGGGCTGAAATTATATAATTTAAGATCTGAAAATTTCGATTTTTATTCATTTTCTTTTCTATTGCCACCGTAAAACCATGAATAGTTAAAAAGTTAACAAATACGAAGAGCGCCTCCAATCAACTATTGCATTATATTGAAACCGTGCAGTCGTAATCGTAAACTGGCCGAAAACCTCGCCCGTCTGAACTGAACCGACCGATGCGTTTAGGCAGTGGACTAGTCATTGACATTGAAGAGGTTAAAACTATTATAAAATTAAAACCTAATTGATTCCTAAAAATTGTAAACACCAAATGAATCTTAAGTATGATGTCCCCACTGCAATCACCAAATGATCTTTAGTTTTGATGGATAAATGTAGCTCAGGTGTGTTATAAATTTAGTGTTGTGAACATTTTGTTTGTTGATGTTGCATTTTTTACTGTATCTCACTAATTAGATTTATATTATTTAATTAAATGCTTAATGCCAATCTAAACTGGTTATGTTTACTTGAAAGTTGAGAGTTTATTGTTTGCGATCACTATATATTGACATGTTATTGAAACCTCTCGATCGTAAACTACAAGGAGGCGTGAATGTAATAGTGGTAATACTTCATTACTTCCAAGTTAGTGAACTTGTTATACTTTTTAAAACATTAAAATCTCTTAAACGCTATGGGGTAAAAAGGGGTTTTGTAAAGTTATTTAAGTTGGCTAAATACCATTTAATTTGTACTCTGTATTTAAACATTAGGGGTACCATATGATGCAAGTTTTGTTTTTACTAAGAGCTAGATAAAATATTTTCTGGTTAACAACAGGCATAAACTTCACTCTATGATAAAACTTTTTGTTCGTTTTTAAGTTTTGGATTAATTTTCTTTTTTCTGTTTATTTTGCTTTTTATTATGAAGAGTTCTTAAGTATTAGTATGACCCAAGTTGTCTGATTGTCTTTTCACCAGTGTGCTACAACTTTATAATTTCTTTAATCAGTAAAATATATTTTTTACCTTAATGGGAAATTTTTTTTAACTAGTAGTATTTATGCTATTTTATTAATTAGATATGGTTTCACATATTGATGGTTCTAGTTTGAAAGGTTATCCCCTTTCTTTTTCTGCTTAAAATTTAATTTATAAGTTGTAGTGTTTTATCACTTATAAAACACAGAAATTTTCTGTATTAGGATATAATACGGAAACTAATACACAGTTGTATTAAAAGATATTTTACACTGGTACTGAAAGCTATTTATGCTCTCCTTCTAAACTTCTTTTTAGCTGGGTATTTTACCAAGACTAAAGAATGTTTTCTTATTGAAAAAGATCACACATCATTCTCCTAAAGGGTGCATAGGATTTTAAAAAAGAAAATTGTTTGATGCCATTAAAATGATTAAAGATGCTATGAATTATGTGATAAAAATTTAAAAATAGTTGCACTTTGTCTTTAAATTAGCATCCTGATTTGTAGCTTAAATGTAATCCTATTAATAACGTTCTGGTAATTCAGTATCTCAACATAAAAATTTTGAAGTTAACTATTTTCCATTTCTGAAAATCTAGTTCTGTATAGATATAAAATTACAAATGTTTTATTTCACAGTTTGTGTACCTTAAACTGAATTATTTTTAAGGTTCAACCCTTGACATCCCTTTGGGGCACACCAGTGGCACCCACTTTTTTAAGAACAACTACTCTTAGAACTTCTGTGCTGTGAAACAATAGCACATTGGGGGTTCAGTACTGTGATCTCAATTTAAAACTGTCATGCATTAAAAAATGAACAAAGAAAAAATTTTGGTTCTTACGACTACGCCGTCAACCGTGCTGCTGAATCCTAAAGTGAATCCCATCGACTGTTCTATAGCTGTACCGCTGAATTTAACAGCTGCTGAATGGTCAACGATGTAATACGTATAAGTACCCATATTTTTTTCAGTTTTAACTTGTGATGTAAAAAGTTGTTTATTTTTGCAGATGCTGAGTTTGATTCATATTGGGATTATGAAGCCAAGAACAAAAATAGAAATAGAATAAGAGTTGGTCGTCAGTACCAAGCCACAATACCACCCCTCTTAAAGCCTGGTAACTAATTTCTCACAGTTAATTGCTTCATTGTGTATTTTTTTATAATTAATAACTTGATTGTTAATGATGAGAGCTCTGTGTAAGTAATACCATTTCAAACTCAAAGTGGTATGGTAAAAAATTGTATTATCATCTTATCACTGCTTTTACCTAGCATACCCTCTCTCCTTTTAGTGACTGTTTAGGTTACGGCCGTATTCACTGGTAACCTGACCGGCGGTCAGGTCAGGTTACCGGTGAATACGGCCGTTAAGTTTCATGGAAATCCTTCACTGGAATTTATTAATTAGTTTTTGATAATAGAGTGGATAGTAATAGAGGCATATGTTTTGAATGACCTTTGCAAAGGTCAAATCCTTGCACATGGCTTTTTAAAACCTTGCTGAGCACATGATGATAGATATGACTGAAACCTTCTTCTTCTTCTTCAAAAGCTCTACAGCCTGGTACAGGCCAAGGCCGTCTCAATTAGCTTCCTCCAACGGAACCGATCAGCCGCCACGGTCCGCCAACGATTTGTCTTTAAAGTTTTCAAATCCGCCTCAACACAATCCATCCATCGAGTGCGAGGTCTCCCTCTTCTTCTTGTACCCTGTACATTTGTAAAAGTTATCTTTTTGGCAGGGTTTGCATCATCACACCTAAAAATATGCCCAAGCCATCTGATACGATAAGACTTGATTATTCTAGTAATAATAGGTTGTTTATATTTCTTGTATAATTCGTGGTTAAACAAACTCCTCCATCTATCTATCATTTTCCCTTATCGGGCCAAATATTTTTCGAAGTATTTTTCTTTCAAAGATTAAAAGTCTGTCTTCATCTGCCTTTGTTAATGACCAGCATTCACTGCCATACAGTATGATAGGTCTGATAAGAGTTGTATATATATTTATTCTTGTCTTGAAACTCAAGAGTTTAGACTTAAGTAAATTTTTAAACCATGATAATGACTGAAACCAATGAGTGCAATTCTTGAAAAAAAAAGCATCTATTGTGAATGTATAAGAAGTGGGTTCCCAATTCCAAATGTATTTCTTTTCCTTTCAAATTTATTGAAAAGAGAAATACTAAGTTTAACGCATTTAGTAACTTTGGTTAGAGTAGGTAATGTAGGTATCCAATGAATATAAAGATTCAGTAGGGGATATAAAAAGTTGTTTTGGTAAAGAAAATAAGTCAGCAATATTTTTTAAAGCTTTGATCAGATATTCAATCCTTTATTTTGTTTTCAGTAACACATAGATTAATTTCAAATATTTCTTTAACCTCGACAATAATATTTTACAAACCTAACATTTTCAAAAATCTGTAAAAGAAACCAGCATTCAAAATGAATGCAACAATCTATGAAACAACGATTATGTGTTTGAAACTGGTTATTTTCTTAACATACTGTGAAATCCCATTTTGTGCTTTAGGTCAGAAAGATGAGAGAAAAAGTGAAGATTTGGAAACTTTGAAATGGAAACCAGATCAGTTAAATGATCAAGCAATTGAGGAGTATCTTTCTATGGTCAAGTTAGTATAACTTATCCTAATTTGTTTTGTTGACAACAACCAAATCAAAGAGACTAATAACTGAATATTTTATAAAATAATGTGCAAAAGAAGCTATTTCTTTTAGAGAACAATTGTTTGTATAAATGTGTAGTTAATATTAACTGTATCGTAACTATGTATATGACTAATGCTAAAAATAATTACTCGGCTTTTTTCAAAACAATACTGATGATTGTTAATAGACATAGTTCTACTGTAATTGTGTATGTGTAGTATCAAGGGTTTTTACCCTTTCTTATACTGATATGACCTATTATTGTATTTTAGGGGCCTAGGATTATTTTCAAAATCTTTAGATAGCCCTAAACCATCTGAGAAGTCAGAAAATTCCTTGCAGTCAGCAATAAAGGGATTGGTAAGAACTTATCTTTTGATGTATACAATTTTCATAGCCTTAATGTTTTTGGTGTTTTGATTAATTTAAATTAAGTTAAATTCTCATAAAGTTTTCCTTATTATACAAATACAAATTAAGTCGACCAACTACAGGCGTAAGCCCAGCAAGGTTGGTCCAGTCTTTTTAACTCAAACTACCGGAATCCCAGTATCTGTCAATTTTCCTCTTGAACTCGTTTACCCCTCTTGAATTTACAATTGTTTCAGGCAACGCATTCCATCTATCCACTACCCTATTAAAAAAATAATGCTTTCTACACTCCGTCTTAAATTTTACTTTATTCAATTTGAAATTGTGACCCCTTGTTCTATTACCCGTATTGAAATCTAGTCCCTCTGTGTCCCCTTGCTTTACCATTTTAAAAAGTTGAATCAAATCCCCTCTAATCCTTCTTTCTCTAGAGTGAACATATTTAGCTTCTTTAATCTTCCCTCATAACTTAAACTGGATATACCCTTGACCATTTTAGTAGCCCTATGCTGAACCCTTTCAATTGAATCAATATCTTTTTTTAAGTATGGAGACCAAAACTGAACAGCATACTCAAGATGAGGTCTCAACAAGCCTCTGTATAGTGGCAAAATAATATCCTCGGACCTTGAAGAAACAGTTTTTTTAATGTATCCCAATATCCTATTAGCCTTTTTACTAGCAGATGAACACTGTTTATTATATTTTAAGTTCTAGATTCTTAGACTTCTAGAAGATCTTCTAGACTTCTAGAAGATTTCTCACAATATTTCAAGTTCTAAAAGAAGACAATATTTCAAGTCCTATCCAACTTAAAATTCTTTTATGAAACTTTTATATTTATCTTCCATTATCTAAACTCCTAAATTAAAAATTTGTTTCTAGAACTTCACAAAAAAAAATATTTTTAGTATTTAAATAGGGAGAATTCCTGTAAAAATCTCAATCAATAAAAGAAAAAAATCTAGAAGAGAAAATATTTGAAAGTTTAATGCTGGAACTATTTAAAATCCTTGTAAATTTTTAAAACTTAAAATTTTTTTATTTTACCAAGTTGCCATTTATGCTAGGTTTCCCTAACTTTTTTCTTTAAAATGTTGGAGACCATTTACAAATAACATTGCTCAATTTTCAACAGTCTTGTGCCTCTCTCCCTATACCACACTTTTGAAACTGAAATTAAACCTAACTTTAATATCAGGGGGGTTATAATATATCTTATCGGGGTTATATCAGGACCACCCTAATGTAACAACTAGGGCTGTGATTTATATGTAACTAGCGCTGACGCGCTAGACCCGGGCTTCGCCCGGGTTTCAGTTTTTAATAAATATCACCTGGTGGGTTACAGATGGGCTTCGCCAGTCCAAATGTGGAAATAGTTAAATAAAGGATAAATTTTTATGCTACAACAATGGATTTTAAACTCCAACAATCGATTTCATGCCTACAACAATTAAAGTTACGTCTTCTCTTGTTATATTTACAACAATGTGGTTTTGCCCTGAAGTTAGGCATGAAATATGGGTTTTTCAGCATAAAATGGACCAAAAAAGTTATTAGGACGCTTCGATTTTAAATTATTTTTATTCATAAACCTTCCCTGGAGCGAGTAGATCAACGTGGTATAGTTTAAATGTTAATGTAGGTTCGAAAAGTTTAAAACTATAAAGGACATACAGACATACATACATACAAACATTGATTTTTATATATATAGAAGATTAAAAATCCAAAATATGTACATATAATATGTTTTTATTTTAGCAAAATATGCATTAAAAAATGCCAATATGTAATAATAAAAAGAAAATTTTAAGTAATTTTTTTTAAAGGGGCTCTAAATATTACGCAAGCACTCAGTAGGGAAGGATGGTTTTTGCTATTTGCCCACAGATCATGTTTTTTATGTTGTCATGTCGTGAGAAAAAAACGAAAACCATGTGTCTACTTTCCTTCTCGGCACGCCTGACACATTTCATCTGACAATCCCTACCTTCACAATCTTTTAAAAGTTAAATTCAGCATTGGGTGCACTAATTATAACTACAATTTGAATGCTTATTTCATTTTATGGGTTACTTTAATTTGAAAATCGGTCAAATGTGTGATTATTTTTGAAAAACTTTAAAAATGGATAAATATGTAACAAAAATATGTAGTTATAGATGTAAAAATATGTAAATAAACCGAAATATGTGAAAATATGTAAAATAAACATGATCTTAATCAATTCAAAATCTTTTAAAACGTATAGATTTCAAGAGCACACTTTAATATCATATTCCTGAACAAATATGTAATTACATATAAATCCTAGCCCTAGTAACAACCAATATTTTTTTCAGTCTGAATTTGTTACTTCTCACCACCCTTGTCACCATGATGATGGTTGCAAAGTTGCCTCCTCACCTTCCACAAGCGGCGAAACTTCAAAACCTTCCACTTCAAATGACTGGTCTGCCTCAGAAGCTCAACTATTCGCTCAAGCATTTGAGGCTTGTGGAAAGAACTTTTCTGCAATTAAAAGAGAATATGTAAGAAATCTTATCTCTGCTTTTCTTATACATCAGCAGACATTTAAGGTGCTAAACTGGGCTCAGCTATGCAAGCAGGGCTTTAGCTAGAGAAAAAAAATGTCAAAAAGGTTGAAATGAACAAAAAAAGCATTAGCAAAATGCTCAACTTCATTTCAACTTCTTAATTCATTTAATTAAAAGTTAAAAATATGTATTTTGAGAAAAATCAGAAAAAAATTTAAGACTAGCGATAGTTACGAGGAAATCATCAATACTGCCAATCTCCTTGCTTTTTTTGTTAACTTTATGAGATAATTTTTATTTTCAATAACAGTATACTCAATAACTGTTTTTCGAGACAAAAAAGTGTTTTTATGTGAAACAAGAGATCCTATAAAGTTATTGAGAAATATAAGAAGGCATACTATAGTAAAATGTCTAAATTCCACTTGCATATTATTTTTAATACAATAATATATTTTTTTCAAAAAATAACAAACTATTTAATTAAAAAAAAATTAATTTCTTTAAAAAAAAATCAGCAGTCATGATATTTTCTGTACATTTTCAGATCTACAGTACAATTTAGTTGAGGAAATTTTGACAAATTGTCGAGGAAATAGTACACCAACACCATGCTTTTATGCACCCTTGGCCTTCTTGAAAGTCATGGACCTATTCTTTTAAACAAATAATTGTCACCTGGTCTTAATTGCAAAGTAGAAAAATTCAAATTTGGTGCCAAAAAATTTTGTAATGATAAGGGTTTTAGGAAAAGACCTAAGAATAAAAATTAACGCTAGAGGAATACCTAATATCAAGGGGGGAATATATTTTTTCAAGTAGAGGTTTTCAACTTATCAAAGTTCATCATATGGAGAATATACAGTATTTTTATTTACTTTTCTTGCATTTTGCGAAAAAAAAAAGCAACCTTAGAGGAATCCTTGCATGGGAGTAAGATGGTTTTACTATCGTGTGTTTTTTAGGGGATTTGCAGGTCAATGCTTGCCTTTGATTTGGTAGGAATATGAAGCTATTTCAGTTGCTCTTGCTATTCCAATCTTGTTTTATAATTGTTGTATTTGATGGTATTAAATACTGTGTTTTCTCCAATCTAACCCTTTCTTTAAATCAATTATAAATAAATTCTGATAATTGCCTTAATTATATAACATTTTGTCAGCAGTTAAACTAATTCAGGTATTGTACTAAACCACTTATTATGCATAGTCTAACTGCGTATGTTCCGGTTAGATATTGTAAGATTGTCTGCATCTGCATTGTTTTAACTTTCAATATTACTCTTACAGCTACCATGGAAGCCTATTAGAAGTATAATAGAATACTATTATAACTCTAAAGGTGAAAAATCTGAAGCTCTTGAGGCTGAGATATATGATCAAATAAAAAAGGAGGAAAATCCTGGTCCTTCTTGCTCAAGTGAAGAGAAGGTTTGTAATAGCTATGTGCAATAGGGTGTATCGAAAAAAACTTTTTTTTGATTTTGATGATGCCTTAGTGCGGAAAAGTTGTCTAAGGTGGCAGAGAGTACCTGTGAATTTTTTCAGAATTTTCGGATAATATCTTGAGGTGCCGCCAAGGCCCTGAAGGTCCCCATGTTAATCCAATGGAGCGCGCAAGGCAAGAAGGCCGAAATTGGTTTTTCGCCCCTCATTTCTACCCTAATCACACGACGAATGTCTTCACTCGAGTTAAAGACCCTATATGATCTAGGCCAGGGGTTCCCAAACTTTTTATGTCACGGAGCCCTTTTCAGGAGACAAATTCTTCGCGGAGCCCTTTTCCTAAGATAAATTTTTCAAGGTACAAAAAGCAAATTACATAACCATTGCTACAAGAAATAAAAGCATGAATGCAGTAGCGTAATATAGAAATTTATTTCAACATGGTTCCAAAATTATTCCACAGCCCCTCGCATGCATATTTAACAGGTTTAATGTAGGTTTTTAAAACATTTTTAGGTATAATTTGCATCTAAGAGCAAGTAAGAAAAATTGTGATTAATTAAGTTCCAATTATGATAGGGGAGTCTGGGTGAATTTAGTGAAATATGATCCATGATCCTTAAAAACAGTTATATTATACTTGTTTTAGGTACATTATAGTCCAAATTTCGGACATTAATTTTTAGGTAGGATTTTAATTTTAACGAACTTATTACAAAATATCGAAAATAATAAAGTTTTAAGTACAATACGGGGTCTGGGGGTTCTCCCCCAGAAGAATTTTGGAAAATTTGACCCTAAATAACATGGTTTTACCTTGTTTTGGTAAACCAAGAAAAACTTGAAAAAAAGACAAAAACCAGCAAAAAACTATAATCAAAAGAGCTCCCCATCAAATCCACTTAAATTTAAGGGTTATTTAAAGCTCTAAAAATTTTGGGTAGGAAGGAGCAAAAGTAAGTTATTAACAAGAAACACATTGCAGAAAGTTATTTATATAACATTTCAGAGCAACGCAAATTAGAAATTATCAAAAAATGTATTTATTTCAAATTTCTTCGCGGAGCCCCTGGAAATGCTTGGCGGAGCCCTAAGGGCTCCGCGGAGCACAGTTTGAGAACCGCTGATCTAGGCTATCCGACAAAACTTGAGTAATAGCCTAAATCTCTATATTACGTTTTTTTGTATGCTCCAATTTCGTCGAAAATCGCGTATTTCCTCGTTCAAATCAGAGCCCACAATCAACATAATATAGAGATTTAGGCTATTATTCAAGTTTTGTCGGATAGCCTAGATCATATAGGGTCCATAACTCGAGTGAAGACATTCGTCGTGTAGTTAGGGTAGAAATGAGGTGCGAAAAATCAATTTTCGCCCTTCTTGGCTTGCGCGCTCCATTGGATTAACATGGGGACCTTCAGGGCCTTGGCGGCACCTCAAGATATTATCCGAAAATTCTGAAAAAATTCACAGGTACTCTCTGCCACCTTAGACAACTTTTCCGCACTAAGGCATCATCAAAATCAAAAAAAAGTTTTTTTCGATACACCCTAATGTGCAATAACCCGTTCACTGTATTGACAAGTGTTACTTAACTCTCTAAATGGTCCAATTTGACCAGTCCATGATATTTCTATCTGTTTTTCAGCCTGGTGTGAAAGAAGAAGCATCCCAGGAAGAGCCAGAAACCCAGAGCAGTTCAAATGTGGAAGATGCTTCTAAAGATACCATTAATTTTTTAGAAAGAACCAGAGCCACTGATTCTTGCAGAGCATCTCCCAAAGAGTCAAAGATGTCCGTTGATGAAAAGGACTCGGTCAAGACATCTTCGTCTGTTGGGAGTTTAAACTTTTTTTTAGGTGAGCTTTCTCTTAGCTGCTGCTACTGTTGTTTCCTTTATATTTTGTTTGTCGATCTTTTTTTATCTGAATGTTTCCTATGCATAGCTGCAAAATTTCATTCTATAGATAGAAATCAAATATAAAAATATTAGTTTTTTATCGTAATTAAAGGCAATAAAATTTTAATTAACTTTTATGCTATGTTAAACTCAAACTAAATACTGAAGAAAAGCACATCTCAAAATATGCCTCATTTGTAAAAAAAAGGATGGCAAGTCAAACTGGTTCATTGAATTAATCATGAACTTTATCATTTATCATTAGTAAAATTTTAAAAATTCTATAATAAAGTGAATTTATGCACAGTGATTGTGGTAGAATGTCATCAAAAGTTTTTTCAAACACTTAAAATAAATTTGTTTACTTTCTAACATTTTAAATAAAGTTACATGTATTAAATAAAATCCTTAGAAACTTTCTGGATCACTGAATCTTGATATTTTTCTTCTAGGGGGACGTTTAGTACTTAAACTCAATGCTCAGCAAGACGGTGGCTCTGGAAACAAGTGCCAATGGGTACAGTCGATCGACTTGCCAAAACACTCCAACAACATTAAGAAGGAGCGACACAAGAAAAGGGGCATTCAGAACGGGCCTTTCCCGATCACTCCCGAGTCCCACAAGCTGAGGAAGAGGCCCGAGGAGACCCCCGGCCAAAGTTCAGCCGATCCATCCCCCGTCAAGAAGCCGAGGTCCGAGTACGACTTCACCGAGAGCGAGAAGCAACAGCTGCTGTGCAGCTCCTCTTGGATGCCTCCGGTGGCCGACGGCCGCGAGACCCTTGAAGCGGACGACGGATCGTCCAAGAACAGCGAGGGCTATGTCTCCCCGGTCCTCTCCTACCTTCGGTACGCCAAGGTGGACTCGAACTCTGAGGCCGGCGATCCCGAGTGCTGGGGGAAGACTGACACCAGAGGGAACAGCAACTCCTCCGAGAACTGCTCCGACAGTGCCTCCAAGTGCAAGAACTCTCCAAACCACTCCGGGACCCTCTCTCCGTACAAACAGGAAGTGCTAAATCATAGAAGTGCCTTGAGTCACAGTAAGACGTCGGTGAAAAACCTTTGTTACCAGCCCAGTCATTCCAGTAGTTCATTATTGAAACAGTGGGGAAAGTGGCCTATGGCATATCCTGTAAGAACTTCACCTTGTTCATTATCACCCATAAATGTTGTTGATTTGCAGAGTCCTTCAAAAGGTAATTGTTTCATACTTATTCAACGATTTCATCATTTTTTTGTAAGATTATGTTGATAATCTATAAAAAAATATTTTATGCGGTAGACTCTACTTAATGTGATCATGGTGAAGGTTATCAAAATTGTTTGGCCCTGGTCACTCATATTTACCAATAATGCAAAATGCATCATTTATCAGATCAACACATTGTTTAATGTTATAAAATTTTGTTCACATCTCTTACAAAAAATCACCCTTTTATAATTTATATGGTCAGTTTTTAAAAGCAAGTCATTCATTTACTAAGTGTTGTTTCTACTATTATAATGTTCTTAAAAAAATGTTGCAAAGTACATTCTATCAGGCCCGTATTAAGGGTTTTTGCCACCCTGTACATATCGATTTATTGCCGCCTCCCTATTTCATTTTGTGTTTCAAGTAAATGCCCCTTCCCATTTGACTCTCTTTTAACTTCCTTTGACTATCACCATTTAACTCACCTTTCTCAGAAATAGTGGAATTTTCCTGTTTCACTGTCATAATGAATTCTTTTGGGGGATCTGGGGGTACCCCCCAAAAATTTTTTGAAAATATGCCCGTAGAAAACTGGGAATTTACTCATATTTGGCCCTTCATGTGAATACAGTGTGGTACATTTTTTTTCAGAACTGTATAGTGTGTAGAATTTTGAATTGGTGTAATCTGCCGCCCCCCAAAATTTTGCCGCCCTGTGCTACAGCACATGCCTAAATACAGCCCTGCATACTATCAATCATTTTTATTTTAACAATGACTGCTTGGTTATGATTTGATTCAAACAATCTAGTTTCACTGCTTGTGACACAAATCACTTAGTACTGGGTTACCTCTTAAATACATGTTTTAGCTCATTTTGAGACCATTTGGGCAAAGAGAACTGGTCCTTGTAAACCACAGAATTTTCAAGGGAAAATAGTTATAAATAAGCAAAGTTTTAAGGAGGACTGTGGGTCCTCCCGCAAAATTTTTTTTGAAAATTACGGTTTTACACTAGTGTTTCAACTCTTTGGGGAATACCCAAATCAATTTACTTCTGGTAAGCGGTAGAATTTTCAAGAGAAAACACTATATAACAGGCGTCATACCTTTTAAAGGGGGTTTGGGTTCTGGCCCAGAAAATTTTTTCAAATTTGACCCTCAAAAGTAATAAATATAAGATTTTCAACTCATTTGAGACTTTTTGGGTTACACCCGAAGCTCCTTGTGGAAGTTAAAGCCTTGGGGAGGAGGGGTTGCCCTTCTGCCCACATTAATGATGTATAAAAAGTCCAGTAATTTTGTCACATCCCATTTTATTTCTAATGTAGATTTTAACCTCTTATAGTGCACAAAGGCCTGTGCGCGAGATTTGAAAATATGGTTTTCAGCTTTAAAATATTGTTAATTTGGGCATGTTGTAATTGATCAGGCATGAGATTCTTCCCAATTTTTTCGGAATTTCCGAATTTTCCGATTTTTTTGAGAATTTTCGGACTTTTTCCGAAATTTCCGATTTTTTTGAGAATTTTCAGACTTTTTCCGAAATTTTCAGACTTTTTTTACATTTTGAAAATTAAGCGTTTCTAAATGTTAATTTTTTTACATCCTCAAAAAATTTTTTTAAGAAAAATTCAAGTAACGTAAAAACTAGAACTCTACCTCCCCTTATCAGCGCATGTTCGAGCGATAGACAAAGGAATCGAGAACAGCTGGAGTTGGCTAGAGAAAAAATTTATGGCGTGTTCGTTCAAGAATCCATAAGAAAAATCAGTAAACCCGGATTTGCCTACTGCTTAATATGATCTTAAGATAATCTTCATATTTTATTTGATTTTTTCCTTCTCACTAGATATCGCCGTTATAGTCAAATAATTTGAAAGAGAACATCTTGGCCTTCATCACCATGTAATATTTTTAATATCTGAGGTTTTTTTTTTAGGAATATAGCAAGATTTATGCATAATGCAACAACAGCTTTAATTAATGTGAATGAGAAGTGATCTTTTTTTCCCTAGCTGATATAAACTTTAGCATGTGTTTCAGCTGGTTTCAGCACCTTTTTTTCTTTTATTGGAACTCAAGGAGAGTTGGAGTGTTTATTATGACAGTTATTACTATTTATTTCTTCAAGATTTCGCTTGCATTCGGATGGAAGTATTTATTGCTAAAACAGAAAACATGTATGTGTATAAGTGTCTAGTTGAAATGGAGATGGAAATAGATATTTTTTAAAATATATATTCAGAATTTAAGATGCTTAAACGATTTCGGTGCGGTAAAAGTAGCTGTGCGCTTTGCGGGTCTCTATAGTGAAAGAAGATATAAATAGGTTTTGTTCTAAATAATTTTATTTATCTTCATGAATAAGTTACTTGTGATAAATATCTCCTCATTTTACGACGACATTTTCCTCAGTTTTATGCATCTTGGGTATATGGAATTGTTAATTTTTAAGCATTATTTGTTTTTAAAAATTTTCAAAGAAAATAGTGGGATAGCAGTACAATTTTTTCAGCATTTACTTTGAATGTGTTATGCTGATCATATAGTAAAAATTAGGTATTTTAGACCACAATTTTAATTTCTACGATTTTTTACTGATGTTCATCATCTTAGACGCAAGTAGGTGCCAAGTATTACGATTTGACCGTAATATTTACGGATTCGATAGAAAATTACAGTGCTACGGACATCGATTAAAAATTACGGATTAAATGAAGTCTCGAAAATTTCTGCGCTTTAAAAATGTATTTGCTTCCCTTTTCTCCATGCAAAGTACGATTTTTCATGGTTTCGTCAACTCGTAGCCTGTATGACGACCTGGGGAAACTTTAATATCGTTTCCATCAATGTTGAGTGGAATTTGGGCCTGCTATTGGTCTATGGTTTTGTTTGAGGGAGGTCGGATTGTTGAACCTTTCTTCCAGGCATGAGTTTCTTCCGCAGAAAATCGAGACGTCCCGCTTTTTCATTGTTTCGCGGCCCGCGAACTAATTGTAATTCAGATTTTACTTTTCCGGATTATTTTCAAGAAAAATCACGAGTTTTCGCGGAAAATCGTGAAAGTTTCGTTTTTGTTTAATTCGCGGAGTGTACCGCTTCTGCCGCGATGCTTTCGTGGAAGGCCGCGGACGTCAGGTTTAAGTCGGTTTCTTCTCGCGTTGTTATTGCGATGTAGAAAAAACAACTTGACCGTGGTTCGAAGCCAACAAGTCCGGTGTTACTAAATCGTACAACAGCTCTGGTTACGGAAAGCTTTTTTTGAAACTTGACAAAAACTTTTTTCGGAAGTGCCCCCGGCCCGTGGGAGCAGCTCGATAGGGGCCGCCCGTCGCGAAGGAATAAAGAGAGGCAAAGCCCTCACTTAAAAAAAATTGGTACATTCGTATTAGCTCGTCCATTCGCCAACAGGGGCGATAAGTCGCCAAGTCTGGTAAACCCCGCAACACTACCGTTGATTCTGGTAACCCTGGAAAACGTAGCGAAATCGCGCTAGTTCCGATCACTGGCGCATGCGCTCGCAATTTAAATCGGTAAGCCCATGGGTGAAATAATGTGTGCGCACCGCGCAGGTTGTTTGAACGTAAATTCAACAGTGTTTACAAGGTAAGAACGAAGACTGCATCTGAAAGGTAGGAGTCTGCTTTCGTGTCGTTCCACGGTGAATTTTGTTGCGCCATTTTGCCGAGCCCCAGAGTCTTTCAATGTTTGCGTATGCACGCCGGTGCATCGACAAAACGATCGGCAATCGACATCGAGAATCGACAAAGGATCGCCGGCGGTAGGATCGACCATTTTGCAAGTAAGTTAGTGCTAAAAAAGTTATTTTTATGCTCTTACCGAGTGATATCCGTAGTTTTGGTTCATCCAAGAATACTGATTCCCCTTTTTCTGAATCCTAACTGTGTCTGATTACCCCCACAACGAGTTTGGTTATAGATAGGGCAGGGGGGGTTTGGGGGGGGGCGGCAGCCCCCCCCAACCACATGAAACTTTTATTTTTTATTTTCTGATGTTATAAAGATGTTTCTGATGTTAAAAAATGTGTTTTTCGGCGATTCTGATGAAATCCCGTATTTTGGCGCGTTTTGGCGAAATTTGGCGAAGTTGGCGAAAACGATGGACGGGCTAATACGAAAGTACCAAAAAATTTTGCTGGTGTTCCAAAATAAGCTAAAACCTTGATTTTTAGGATCAAATTTTCAAAATTTTTCTGGGGAGACCCCCAGACCCCCTTTTGGTACATGGAACTTTATTATACCCAATTTTTCGTATTATTGTCATTTATATGCCAAAAATCAAACTAAAAATTTATTTAAAAGATACATTGAACCCATAAAACTAAAAGGAGGTTTTTTTTCACAAAATTTCGTTCCCGCAGTTTTTCCGAATTTTTGCTTTTTTGTCAATCTCATCCCTGAATTGGGTTGTTGTTTGGGAATAACAATATTCGATTAATTGTAGTAAACGATTTAATACAAGAAAATTTCCAACAGTGTAACTCAAGCGTTTACGTTAAAATCATATGTAGTCCTAATTGAAGTATTTAAAGCGACTACCTAGTATGCAGTGGCGGCTCGAAGGTAAAATTATAAGGGGTGCTGCTCCGGTGGTACCAAGTTGGCAACGTATTTTAAGCGATATAATGCCAAATTATATTTCTATTAAACAAAAACGTGGAAAAAATCAAATAGAAAAGATGGGAACAACATAAAATTTCGATTTCACACTAATAAGCATTCAAAAACTGTCACTTACCTATATTTAGCTGATTATTACGAATATGTAGAATCTAAGATGAAGTTTATTTCATTTAGTAAGGGGCCATTCATTAATTAGGTAAGGATGATTTTGGCAATTTTTGACCCCCCTACCCCCATGTAAGGGTACGTAAGATTTTTCAAACCCCTCCCCCCTATTCTTACGTAAGATTCCACGTTGTTTTTCAAAATAATAAAATGTTAGACAAGGATTAGTTACACTAAAACTCTCAGTTTGATGTAAATCAAAGATTTTTATTTTTCAACAGATAAGTAATTATCGATCGAGATCGTCAGCATTTTTAAGTTTTTCTGGGGTTATTCAATAGTAATTTGATTAGAATAATTGGAATTTGTTTACTTTAACTTGGAAAATCTTACGTAAGAATGGGTTTGACCCCCTCCACCCCCCAAGTAAAGGTATGTAGAGATTTTTCCAACCCCCCTCCCCCTAGAGACCCTTACATAATTAATGAATGGCCCCTAAGCTCAAAAGCAAATGAAACTAAAATCAACATTTTGAATTCAATTTGTTCATTATAAAAAGAAATAAAAACTTGGCTACAAAAAAGTAAACATTAATCTTGATTGACTTGCCGAAACATTAGAAAATATTTTGTTCTCTCTCTGTCTGTTGAAAAGAAAAAAAGAAGCTATAAATAAAAAATTAAAACAGCGTTGGAGTGAGAAAAAAGCTAAAAAGCCAATGTGATTTATAAGTAGTAGAAATATTTTATTTTTCTTCTTCCCTCAGTTTGTTTTTCACAGTTCTCTCAAGAGAAAAAGCTATTATTCTTTTGGTCGGGGCTGCTGAAAAGCAGCCCCTTTTCTCCTAACAGATTCGCATGCTTAATTCTTGATATTTTGATTTGATATGGTAGAGCTAGTGTTTTATACCACGATTGGTATATCTGAGGGGGCTGATCGACCCGGAAAGAAATCTGTTGGCGAGACGGCATAGCAGAGAATTATTAATTGAAAAAGGAATATAAAAGACAGATTAAAGGGGGTAATAGATATTTTTTTAAATATTGTAAAGCAAATAAAAATTGGAATTTCGGGAAATTTTGGTTGGGGTGCTGCAGCCCCGCAGCCCCATGGACGAGCCGCCACTGCTAGTATGTATTTTGCAATTTTTACATCCTTATAAAATATGAGAGTGGAACATATAACACTAATAAATTAAGTACTTTTGTAATAATGTATTAAAAATGGCTTTCAAATGGGAAAAAGGAGGTGTTTAGGGAATTTTACTAGAACATTAAGCGATATATTGATCACATAAAACAATACATTTTGCTTTAAGGAGTGATCAGGACTGGTCAATTTTGATGACATTAACCATGATCACAACAAGCGGAGTTGACTAATTGTTTTATCATAGTGGTAGTTTTATTTATTGTAATGTCCTTTTGTTAAAAAGACCTTATATTGTTGGTCCCAGAAAGGGTCACTCTATTGAAATTCTACTCCATTACATCTGCCCCAAATCATGTTCTAACAACTTTGTAACATTTTAGAAAATCCTCTGGATTTGTCAGGCAAGACGGATCATAACCACGTGGATAATCACAATTCACGAGGAGGGAGAACGGAAGCGATGTCTTCTGAGTCTGACCTGCAACCTGCCAGTAACGAACTGTCGCCCTCGTCTTCCAATCACGGATCAGCGGCACGGGAATCGCCTTGTACAGAAACCTCCTCCAAGTGCCCTGAGGCAGACCCCTGTGAAAAATGCGTAGGAAAGGAGAGTCGAGAATATTCTCCCGGAAAGGACTCTGAAAACTCCAGTATGTACGCATATTGTAATCTTCCATACCAATGTGCTTTATCCAAGTGCACCAAAGATTACTCATTAGAAGGTAGGTTTCCTTCCCGGCTACACTGTATTTTTGGGGATTTTTCATTAGTTCGCAGAAAATATTTTTTGGAAAGTTTTTTTTTTGTTATTGTTATCCCTTAGTGTATATTTTACTTGAAACCTTGAAAAAGTTTTGTTTAAATTAAAAGCCGATGAGATGAAAATTCTATTTTCTTATATATGACAGGGTTCGTACGCGGCCTTGAAAACCTTCAATTTAAAAATTTTGTTTTCAAGGCCTTGAAAAAGCATATTTTATTTTATTAGCCTTGAGAATCCTTGAATTTTAACTGAGCCTTAATTTTTGGCTTAAAAACAGCTTGGCAATATTTAACAGGATAGTAAACAGAATTGAACCAAAAATTTTCATAATCAAATTTCCCATTCACATATTGTTGCCCCCTTCTACAACACAAAAGCCTTTTTTACATACACTTAAATGTAAAATGCTTGTAACAAAATGCATAGTCTAGTAACTATGCACTTGGTTGACTACCTTAACTTTTAAATTTTGTACAATGCAGTGGCGAATCCAGTAGGGAGGGCTGTGGGGCTGCAGCCCCCCCCAGGAATAAGACATTTAAGTTTTGGTAATACACCAATAAAGCCAAAAAAGAAATTTCAACACATTGCGGACATTCGGTTTGTTACTCAAAGGGTCTCAAAATGAATCAGAACCCTACTTTTAAGGGTAAAAATTCCAAAAATTTTCTGGGGGAAGACCCCCAAACCCCCTCGAAATTTGGAATCTAATAAGTACGGTTTTTCCTTGAAACTTAAGGGATTTTCAAGAAGTGATCCTCTTTGATGTAACCTAAAGTGTCTCAACATGAGTTAAAATGCCACTTTTAGGGGCAAAATTCAAAAAATTTTCTGGAGTAGGAACCCCTAAACCCCCTAGAAATTTTCCAATTCATAATACTATAAACTTTTTTCCTTGAAAATTCTGCCGCTTACAATGAGTGGTGCTCTTTGGGTGGAATCTAAAAGGCTTCAAAATGAGCTAAAACACTATTTTGAGGGGCAAATTTTCAAAATTTTTATGGGGGAGGACCCACAGACCCCCCTTTTTAGAGTTGACATTTTAACACAATTTTGAAACTTAGTGAACCAAAATTAAAACCTTACAAAGTCATCTCACCTAAAACTTAGTATTCCTAAGATTAGGCCTCAGAAAAGATGTTGAGTAACCCCCTAAACAAAAATCTGGCTACGGCACTGGCAACCCCCTCTCTCTTTTAGTTACATTAATATTTGAACAGCCCGTAATAGCAATTAAGTTATTTGTGAAACTCAGCCCCCCCCAGACAAAAATCCTGGATTCGCCACCAGTACAATGTAAAGTAATCAATTATATGCAAATAAAGATATTTTCGTAGTTACTTATGCAATATATGTTTAAAAATTATATTAGTTGGTGGATGGTGGAGTAATAATAAGTGCTTTTGTCCGGGTTGCATTTGGGCCTAGCCTTGAATTTCACATTTGAGAGCCTTGAAAGTCCTTGATTTCTCTCTCAAAAGGTGTATGAACCCTGTGTGGTACTAAAAAGAATATCGTAGCTGCCAATCTTCCGGTTTTTGTTGAGCTTTTCTCATGCTACCAAATCATCCAATTGTTTTTAGACAAATTACATTTTGCGTAAAATTTTACATTAAAGCAGAGTTGTATATTTTTACAGCTTATTTTAAACTAGAAAATTGAGTAAAAGGTCTATAAAAACCAGAAGATTGGCAGCTATGGAATATGCACGGATGCGGAATATGTCCGATCCAGCAATCTATGATCGGGGAAAATTTTATGGAAAAGTATAATATTGAATTCAATTTCAGTACATTAATCAAAAATTTATGTGATGATTTTCACCCTCACTACATATCTAAGGTTTGCTAGTTCGCTTTCGTTTTGCATTTTCAATTGTTACTTGTAAACATGAATCAGAATTTTTGTAGAACTTAATCTCTTTTTTTAAATTTTGGGGAAATTTTTGTATTGATTGGGGGAAATCTTGGAAGTAAAAAAATTTTTTGCATCCCTGGGAATATGTATGTGTGATACTTCCTGGTACTTACTTATTATACCGTCGACCGTTCAGCAGCCATTAAATTCAGCATCACAGCTGTACAACAGTCAATAGACTTCGATAACGTTTTCAAATTCAGTGGCAATGTTGAGTCTCAGGGCTCACCCGTCGTTTTTCAACGGTCAAGCAAGTTAAGTACAGGACTCCACGTAGTGGAGCACGTTCAACTCCAGGTAGAAGGCCGACCGGCCTAGGCCTTCGGCGCGCAAACCCTACATCTTCCTTCAGTGGCAGGGTCGACGGGATAATACGTAAGAACCTACTTCCTGAAATAAATTTCCTAAACTTCAAATCTAATATTTTTCATGATTTTTTTATTCAGAAGTGCCATTAGACTTGTCTTCTGCTAGTGAAAATGATAAAGGTAGATCTGATCCAGTGTTGGAAGAAACTACTGTTATTGGATCCGAAAATTCTGGTAAGAATTTATCTTTACCTCAAAGGAACTTTATTTAAATTTTTTGTAAGGAATAAAGTACTTCAGAACCCCAATATTTTTAAGCAGTTTGTCTTCATCAATGGATGCAATTCAAAGTGCAAATTGCAGTGGTGCAATTTAAATTTACATTAGATGATTTTTGGCGGGCTTTAGGGTTGCTGTTTAAACTTCGCATAAGATAGGATAAATACGGGAGTCAAAACAGCAACCCTTTATAAATACGGGAGTCAAAACAGCAACCCTTTATTTGTACTATGAACCCTCTGCTTAAGAAAGTTTCAGTATGTGTTTTTAAAATTTCAAACGAACGATATTGACCGTAGTTTTTTTCAAAATGAAGCTACTTATTGATAACCCTCAATCTAAGATCTTTTACAACACTCTTGTTTTCACTCAAGCCTATGAAAGTTGAAATGAGGGCCGAGTTTTTTTTTTGAGAGGACTCGCAGTTTAGAACCCATATCTGGAAAAGATCTGCATTTTTAGGAGACAATGGTTGGAAGGGAATCTCTGAACTGGCAAATCTCACTGAGTTCAACTTGGTTGGTTGCTTGAGACCTTTGCTTGCCTAACGTTGGCCGCTTTGTCTTTTTCCTTGATATGTAGTTCTAGGTTCTAATTCCAGTTACTTATGAGCTTATGTAGTCCGCCAGTAGAAGGAATTTTTCTAGAGCCTTTATTTTCTTGATATTTGGTGGATTAAATTTGTAGCATATTTGACCACACGTTATACTTTAAAATATTAGTTTTATTTAGGTTAATTATATTTACAAGATAAATTTACAAACTCCATGTTTTGAGTTCTAGCCTGTTCTATTTACATTTGTTAGTTTTTTTCTATTATGCACGTGCTTCGTGATGCCAGTCTCTTTTTAGAAAGTTTTGAGTTACTAGAACAATTAAAATGAATAAATTAGTTTACTAGTACCTTACATTAATTCCCCCCTTTGAAAAGACAGTCCATATCGATCTGGCTTTCTGGTGATGCGGCCAGATCGTCTCGGCGTAAACTCGTTGCTTCCATCAGCTGGCTCGCCTGGTTGTTCTCGAGTTTCTTCAGGGAATCTTCTTCTCAAGTGATCTGCATGAGCTCTAATGTTTCCTTCAGTTCTGTACGATAAAGGACCAGTTCTTTCAATAATTTTTGTTGGTTTCCACGATTGATCTGTTTTTCTTTTAATCCAAACTTTGTCCCCTTCGTTAAATTCTCTGGCTTGCGATGTTCTGTCGTGATACATTTTAGACTTCAAGCTTTCAGTATCATTAATGTGGTCTGGTTTTAGGCGATCAAATAGAGTACAAAGTTCTCGTTTTAAAAACAATTTTGCTGGAGTGGAACCTGTTGCTCGATGTACTGTAGTGCGATAGTTGAATAAAAAAACTTGTAACTGGTGTCGTCTATCGTTGAACCGATTGCATGCTTTCTTGAAACGAGTCTTGAATGTGCGAATGACCCTTTCAGCTAAGCCATTACTTCTCGAATGATATGGTGTTGTTTTGATATGCTTCACACCTTGACTTGCACAAAAGTCACGAAACTCAGATGATGTGTATGGTGTTCCATTGTCAGATACAATGATCCTACATATTCCATAAGAGCAAAATAACTTTCTTAAGCATCTTATCACTTCATTAGATGTTGTGTTCTTTAGATTAAAAATTTCTAACCAACGGGAATGAGAGTCAATGATGAAGAGCCAATTTTCACCATGCAACTGGGCGAAATCTAGGTGAATTCTGTCCCAAGGTTTTCCCGTGTTGTTCCATAAAAGCAATGGAGAGTCTGGGATATTAGGTTGATGTTCGTTACAGTCTAGGCAAGACTTTACTGTTCTTTCTATCTCTAAGTCAATCGAAGGCCACCATACCGAAACTCTTGCTACTGATTTCATAGCTACTATTCCAGTATGAGATTCATGTAACTTTTCCATGACTGCCCGTTTTAGCTTTTCTGGAATGACCAGTCGATTGTTCCACATTAAAATTCCTTGTTCGTATGAGAGTTCTTCTCTTTTCTCAAAGTATGGGAAAAACTGTTCTTGAAGATCTTTCTTCATTGGCCAACCTTTATCTAAGTAAAGAATTACTTTCAACAAAATTGGGTCTTTTTCAGTGAGTCTTCTCAGCGTTTGCCTTGTCAAAATCAACTCATTGAGAGTGTGATTTATGATACGGTATACAAATGACGTATCTTCAAACTCGCTCACTTCGTTCTGTGGTAGAGGTAAGCGTGAAAGAGCGTCAGGTACAACCATTTGTTTTCCAGGTTGGTGTTCTATCTCGTAGTCAAAAGCACTCAAGGTAACTGCCCATCTTGTAAGTCTTGAAGCAGCTAACTTTGGAATTTCACTGTTCTGGTTTAGAATGCGTTCCAGAGGTTTGTGATCACTTTGTATTGTGAAATGTATGCCGATCAAGTATTTATAAAACTTCTGCAAACCAAACATGATTGCAAGAGCCTCTCGATCTATACTTGAATAGTTGCGTTCAGCTTTTGTCAATGTTCTTGAAGCAGCAGCTATCAATTTCAGTTCTCCATTAATACGGTGTTGAATTACCGCACCTAGTCTTCTAATTGAAGAATCACACGCTAATACTATAGGCAACTTGGGATCAAAATGTACCAGTACAGCAGGTGATGATATGTGTTCTCGTATTTGTTCAAAAATGTTCTGATGGTGCTTAGTCCATTTCCAAGGAGTGTTCTTTGTTAGGAGATCATGCAATGGTGAACATAGTGATTGTAAATTCTTCACAAAGCGACAGTAAAAATTTACTGATCCAAGAAATGATCTCAATTCGGATATGTTCGTTGGAGAAGGTTGTTCTTTTAAAGCTTTAATACGCTCATAATCAGGTTCTGTGCCATGCTCGCTTATGATATGTCCTAAAAATTTGATTTCGTTCTTGAAAAGTTGCAGCTTATTCATCTGTGTTTTCAAACCAACTTTTCTGAATATCTCGAAAACTTTTCTTAATCGTTCTGAGTGTTCTTTAAGATCTTTTCCTCCTACCGCAATGTCATCTTGAAACCAGGCAACACCTTCGACTCCAGTCAAAAACTGATCCATCAGTCTTTGGAAAATGATAGGCGCAGCAGAAATTCCAAATGGCATCCGGCAAAAGCGATAATAACCTCGGTGTGTGGCTATTACTAAGAATTTTCGAGACTGTTCATTAACTTTAACTTGCAAGAATGCATCTTTTAAGTCAATTACGCTGAAGATTTTACAGCCGTTCAACTTGGACAAAATATCATCTAACGTTGGATATGGATATTGATCTTTTATCATATACTTGTTTATGGTACTTTTAAAGTCACCACATAGCCTTATTTGCCCGTTTTTCTTTGCTGCGTACACTACAGGAGAAGCCCATTCAATAATTTGTTCGTTGACGTCTACTGGTTCTAATGTACCGTTGCTGACCATGCGATCAATTTCAGCGTCTGCTGCCGATTTTAATGCATAGGGTACTGGTCTTGCTTTGCAAATAACGGGTTTGGCATCTTCTGTCAGCTTGATGTTAACTTCAAAGCTTTGGACTGTTCCCAATTTAGATTGGTCGAATACATCAGCATAGTTCTTTATGATTTCTGCCTTTAATGGTTCGTGTGTTTCATTAATGCTTTTTACCGAAAATTTGGGTTCAATGTTAAAAATTTTCATAAGATCTTGTCCTAATATCGGAATACTGTCACCGGGTACTACTGTTAATGAACAGGAATCCTTTGTTTGTGTCCCTATCTTTACAGTTGCTTTAACCTCTCCTAAAGTCTCGATTGGCTTGTCAGGATACACAATAAGAACTTTAGATTTTGTTAAACGAGGCTTCCCTATCTTTTTGTAAAAACTTTCAGGAATAATTGATATGCTAGATCCCGTGTCATATTGAAAAACAAGTGATTTTCCATTTACTTCAACCGTCACCTCGTATATGCTCTTGTTTTCTCTACCTTTGAAAATCTGATGGACAAACTCTGCTCTCCAACAGGATCAAAATGGTCATTTACTAGCCTATATAATTCCTTTCCAATACTTCTTAACAGTAAATCACGTTTATGTTCTGGGTTTTCAATGTCAAAAACCTTAAGTTCTAGTTCAAATCTACGCAAATAGAGTCTGATATTGTCCTTTTGAGGTAAAAACTCTTCAAAATTGAACTTACTCAGATTTACTCTTTGTTGTAGAGGCTGAGGATCATCTACCTGAGGCTGTTGATTAGCTGTAGCCATTTCAGATGTTTTTCGTGTGCTTCTATTTCTCTTTCTGACCATCTTATTCAGACTTCTTCCAGTTTTCCTTCGTCGCCATAATGTAGCATATTTGACCACACGTTATACTTTAAAATATTAGTTTTATTTAGGTTAATTATATTTACAAGATAAATTTACAAACTCCATGTTTTGAGTTCTAGCCTGTTCTATTTACATTTGTTAGTTTTTTTCTATTATGCACGTGCTTCGTGATGCCAGTCTCTTTTTAGAAAGTTTTGAGTTACTAGAACAATTAAAATGAATAAATTAGTTTACTAGTACCTTACAAAATTCTAAAAAGGTATTTTCGGAAAGAGGCGTTGGGAAAATAGATTTTATCAGGTCTAGTCGAGCTGCAGAGTAGACTGGGCAGAGGCATAGGACAGTTCAACTTGGTTTTGAAGTGGAAATACCTGGTTCTTGCCCTGCCTGGTTTAGTTGTAGTGTACGCATGAACAAGAAAATACAGTATTTTGACTGATAAACTTATGAATGGTATTAGGGTAACATTCCTAAATAGGAGTTCTATTCTTCCATTCTCTGTATACAGTCTCGTCAAACAGCACACAATCACTTAACTATACTTAGGGGCCGTCCATAAATGATGTCACACTTTTTTTGCCCATTTTTGACCTCCTCCCCTCCCTTTGTCACATGTCACACTCTTAAACCAGGGTCATTCCATGTGAAATCAACCAATTAAAATGCAATTTTTGCAGGTGATGTCTCAGATTTTCTTGAAATTTACAATATGTGTTGTTCACACTTAGTGTTGTAAAACTGTGAAGTTTCAGATTTTTCTGATGATTTTTTCAAGAGATATGGCCTTTCAAAACTTAAAAATTTTCAGTTTTCTGGAATTTTAGGTAATTTTCAAATAGCTGAATCTCATCAGCTATTCATGCTAAAGACATGAAATTTGTTTTAAATTATTCAGTATTGTATGATGTTTCATAATATATTAACCCTAACAAAGATATAGATTTTTAAAATTTAAAATTTTTTAAATTTTTCAAAAAAATTTAAATATTTAAAAATAGGTATAATTGATTTTCTTTTTAAAAATATATTATTTCAAACACACTTTCAGCAACATATGGGCCAAATTTCAAGATGGTATCTTCATGGGTTCAGAGAGAAAAAAAATGTTTTCTACCATAATGTGCTCTTATATTTGGAAAAAAACACATATTTTGAGCTAGTAAAGAGCATTTTACCTACAAATACTACCAATTTATTTAGGAATATTGATATTTATGCATAATTTACACTTACTTTCATTTTGAAATATTTAAATTTTAAAATTTAAATTTTTTAAAACTTAATTTTTTTAAAAATTTAAATTTTGAAAAATGAAATTTATTTCCAATTAAAATTAGACAATTTATTAGAAAATGTTCAACATAATACTATTACTTTATCTAGTATCAAAGGATTGTAAGAAGTTCTAAAATTTTAAAAAGTAGAAGATTAAGATGGAAGAGCTCTAAATAAAATTCATTGTCAGAAATGAAACCGTAAAAAGCAATCATACAATAATTTTGTCTGAGAAATCTTATTTAGTAATGTATAGGTATAAAATTGCAAATTAAACATACCCAAGTGATGTGTATCGGAAAAGGAGAACAGTCTTTGTTAGTATTTATTCTTTATTCAAAGGTATAAAAGCATGGTATTGTTGTGTTCCAACAATTGTTATGGCTAATCTTGTTTTTAATGACTTTTCTTCTTCAAACAGTCTGATATGAAAACAAAACTTTTATGAGTTTTTAGTAAATCCCCTGTGGCAAAATCAATTTCTTTAAAATAAACAAATTGAACTGTTGCCATAGCATTGTTCCAGTGGAATCTTTGTGTAAAACCATCTTGTAAAACAAATAAATAATTCTCAGCTAAGTCTAAAATTATAACAGCTTCTGTTTCCTCCAATCCTAATTTCTTTTCAATGGTCAGTAAAAAATTTACCATCCATCTCCTTTTTTATGTCAGCAATATCGAGTATATTGAAGAAGGAAAGTCATTAAAAACAAGATTCGAAAAAGCCATAACAGTTGTTTGAACACAACAATACCATGCTTTTATACCTTTGAATACAGAAAAAATACTAACAAGACTGTTCTCCTTTTCTGATACACATCACATGCATGTGATTAAAGCAAGTTCTTGTGAGGAAGATGTTCCATTTAAAGAGATTGTTGGGTATGTTGCCTGTGAGAATGAATGGTGGATGGGATGTGTTATGTCAAAAGACCAGTCAGAAGAAGTTGAAATTTCTTTTTTACATCCCTGTGGACCAACACCATCATTTTCTTATCCAAGAAAACCAAATATTTTGACTGTGCCTAAAATCTTTACATTGTGTAATTTACATCCAACAACTGCAAGGGGAAGAATATATCAAGTTCCTGAGATTTTGCAAAAGTCTGTTGTAAAATTTTTCTAAAATCTGAACTTGTGTAATTCATAATAAGAATTCAAGAACTTAATTATGTAGTAATAGGAATAGGTGTACATAATTTGTAATTTTATACCTATACATTATTAAATAAGATTTTTCAGACAAAATTATTGTATGATTGCTTTTTATGGTTTCATTTCGGACAATGAATTTTATTTAGAGCTCTTCCATCTTAATCTTCTACTTTTTAAAATTTTAGAACTTCTTACAATCCTTTGCTACTAGATAAAGTAATTGTATTGTGTTGAACATTTTCTTATAAATTAACTAATTTTAATAAGAAATAAATTTCATTTTTCAAAATTTAAATTTAAAAAAAATTTAAGTTTTAAAAAAATTAAAATTTTAAAATTTAAATATTTCAAAATGAAAGTAAGTGTAAATTATGCATAAATATCAATATTCCTAAATAAATTGGTAGTATTTGTAGGTAAAATGCTCTTTACTAGCTGAAAATATGTGTTTTTTCCCAAATATAAGAGCATATTATGGTAGAAAACATTTTTTTTCTCTATGAACCCATGAAGATACCATCTTGAAATTTGGCCCATATGTTGCTGAAAGTGTGTTTGAAATAATATATTTTTAAAAAGAAAATCAATTATACCTACTTTTAAATATTTAAATTTTTTTGAAAAATTTAAAAAAATTTAAATTTTAAAAATCTATATCTTTGTTAGGGTTAATATATTATGAAACATCATACAATACTGAATAATTTAAAACAAACTTCATGTCTTTAGCATGAATAGCTGATGAGATACAGCTATTTGAAAATTACCTAAAATTCCAGAAAACTGAAAATTTTTAAGTTTTGAAAGGCCATATCTCTTGAAAAAATCTTCAGAAAAATCTGAAACTTCACAGTTTTACAACACTAAGTGTGTACAGCACATATTGTAAATTTCAAGAAAATCTGAATACATGAGGTTTTGACCATTGGTTGATTTCACATGGAATGACCCACCAACAGTATGTCTAATCCATGAATTTGAAAGTACCCGGACTTTTTTATTTGATCTTAAATTTACCCCTCTGATGGTTTCATTTCTACCAACCTTTAAGATGCCTTTTGAGAGAACAATATACGGTCGTTTTAAAAATTAAATTTTTTTCGTTGAGTTTCAGCTGCAGGATGTGATGTCACAACTTTTAAACCCCCCATCCCTCCCCCCTCCCCTTGTCACAAGCTGTCACAAATTGATTAACCCCCTCCCCCCTCTGAGCGTGACATCATTTATGGACAGCCCCTTATGCTAAACGCAAGCTTTTATGGCTATAGCTGAAGGCATTCCAATCCAGAGTTAAAGGGGTGGGCCACAACATCTCAAACACCTAGTACAAATATGTGTTAATTTTCTTGGTCAAACTAGATTCATGAAAATATTCTTGAGAAATATATTTATTTTTCAACTGATGAGAGGCAACTTTAATGTCAGATGCTACGAATAAAGCTCATGTTTTATGATCTTTTATCTTTGATAGAAGCAGTTGAAAGAGGTATGCTGTATCAGCTTTTGAAGAACAAAACCATGAAGTAATTTCCTGAGTTTTAGCTTGCAAATATGTATATAAAAATAGTTCTGAATATACAGAGAAGATACAGTTAGAGCCTGATCATATTTTGAATATGTTATTTTTACAGAGACACTCAACAAATTTGCATTGTAAATTTGAATTTCATACTCAAATTTACTACCATATTTTGTAAAGATTGCATCATATTAGAATCATCTGCATTATATCATTATCATTTTAAATATAAGATGTGTAAGAGTAGTAGTTACAATGAGCAGATACTGTGATTTTCGTTTTACTTTTTAATTGTTAGATTTTCTCTTATAAAGCTGAAACAAGGTATGTAATTTACTTTACATAAATGAATCTATTCTTCTAATATTTACATAGTCATTCAAAAGGAAACTTCCTTCATATTTTAAAGAAGCTGGAGTTTTTTAAGCATCTATATTTTTGTAGTAATAATTCTAGCCTAGTTAAAATCTTACAAATAAATACAAATACAAATTAAGTCGACCAACTACAGGCGTAAGCCCAGCAAGGTTGGTCCAGTCTTTTTAACCCAAACTACCAGAATCCCAGTATCTGTCAATTTTCCCCTTGAACTCGTTTACCCCACTTGAATTTACGATTGTTTCAGGCAACGCATTCCATCTATCCACTACCCTATTAAAGAAATAATGCTTTCTACAATCCGTCTTAAATTTTACTTTATTCAATTTGAAATTGTGACCCCTTGTTCTATTACCCATATTGAAATCCAGTCCCTCTGTGTCCCCTTGCTTTACCATTTTAAATAGTTGAATCAAATCCCCTCTAATCCTTCTTCTCTCTAGAGTGAACATATTTAGCTTCTTTAATCTTCCCTCATAACTTAAACTGGATATACCCTTGACCATTTTAGTAGCCCTATGCTGAACCCTTTCTATTGCATCAATGTCTTTTTTTAAGTATGGAGACCAAAACTGAACAGCATACTCTAGATGAGGTCTCACCAAGCCTCTGTATAGTGGCAAAATAATATCCTCGGACCTTGAAGAAACAGTTTTTTTAATGTATCCCAATATCCTATTAGCCTTTTTACTAGCAGATGAACACTGATGAACCCATTTAAAGTCCTCATTTACTATCACCCCTAAATCTTTGATCATATTACCTTCTTTAACTTTGTCCCCTTGCAGATAAAATTCTGCCCTACCATTCCTCCGACCCATATGAAGTACCTGACATTTACTTATGTTAAAGGACATACCCCATTTTTCAGCCCATTGCGATATAATATCAAGATCCCTTTGTAAATTTTGTACCTGCTCCTGAGTATCTACCCTACCCCAAATTTTTAAGTCATCAGCAAAGATGCTGATTTTGTTCCTAATGTCCTGACTAATATCGTTAATGAAAATTATAAAGAGAATTGGCCCCAATACTGACCCCTGTGGCACCCCACTCATGACCTCTGCCCACTGTGAATAATTACCCTTGACTTGCACCCTCTGTTTCCTACCTATCAACCAATTCCTAATCCACAATAATGTTTTACCCCTGATACCCAATTTTTCTAATTTCAGTAGCAATGCCTCGTGTGGAACCTTATCAAATGCTTTTTGAAAATCGATGTAAAATATGTCTACACTATGTTTTTGATCCAACTCCTTTGTTACTCCGTCATAGAACTTTAAAAGATTAGTTTGACAGGATCTACCCTTCCTGAATCCAAACTGATTGTCTGAAAGTAAGTTACCCTCCTCCAAGTATAACATTATATGCTTTTTAAGTATGGTTTCGAAAATCTTACAAATGACTGATGTTAAGCTTACTGGTCTATAATTGCCTGGATCCCATTTCGGTCCCTTCTTATATATTGGAGTTACATTAGCTAATTTCCAATCTATTGGCACCAAACCCGAATCGTATGTTGATTTAAAAATTGTCATTAATACGTCCCCTAATTCCTCTGCGCATTCCACAAGCACTTTTGGATAAACATCATCCGGTCCTGGAGCTTTAGATGGCTTTATGCTTCTTAAAAGATGTATTATTTCCTCCCTATTAAAACAACAGTCCGGAATTTCCACACTTCCATTATATTCTAATGCATAGTCCCCCGTTAATTTAAAATTCTTATTAAAGACCTCCATGAAAAAATCATTTAACACCTTTGCCATACCTATATCATTCTGAATAAATGTGTCCTCTCCTAATTTTAATGGCCCCAAGGTAGAGCTTAACTTATTGTTATGGATATTACAAGGATATATTGACATGTCGATTGGAGTTTAATTTAGAGGGGCTGCAACTTGAATCAAGCTTTGTTTATAATATGTGGTGTGGTAATACTAATAACTTTTAAGATTTGATTAAATTAGAGTAATAGATTTACTTTTTATTTAATCTCATCCTGGTCTCATAGCTCCCTTCATCTCTATTCATTGCACTCAATTTGGAAACCTTTGGTCCTAAGAAATATTTCCTGAAGCCTTTAAAGCAGAAAATAGGAGCCAATTAAAATGTTTTTTAAAGGGCATGTGAGCAGGACAATTAGATACTCTTGTTATGGTGATCCATTATAAGCATTTGGGTCAGACCACACCTTTTTTTGTGCACAGAAATTTCAAGGAATTTGGAGGGGGTCAACTCTTTGGACACAGTTCTGGTATCTTATCAGGTTTTTATTCCATTTTAGTTAGGTTTTATATATTCCATATATAATTTATTAAAAGAGTAAGAATTTAATGTACAAATGAAAAATCCACGAATCGAGAGTTTAATTGACCAATGGAATTCATCTTTAAGCTTTTTTGCTTTTTATTTGTCAGAAATGCTGTGATTTCAATGTGTTAATTATCTTTACTGCTCAGAAGGTAAATATTATTATGTTATTTTTCTCTGAGAGAAATCAACTATCTACTTCGCAGTAAAGAGTTCGAGAGAAATGGTTTGTTGGTAGAGAGTGTTGTTCTGAATGTTTTTATTTAGCTATGACTATATGGTAGCTCAAATTGGTTTCATATTTTTTGGGAGGGAAATCCTTTTACTTAAAAGTAATGATGTAATTAATTTTGTCTTATTTTGGGAGGTATTTTTTTGATGAATATACACTTATATTGTTAAGTGGTAAAGTATATCGTTAGTGGTTGAGTGTTACATCTTCAGACTATTCACTTTGTTTACAAAACTGTTTTGACTTTTTGGAAGTCATCTGCAACGGGAAAAAAGGACCCGTGACTAAGTTGTGCATTATCATATCAAGTATAAATTTGACATTCAAGCTTTATGAAGTATAATTTTATCCTGTTGCCCATGACCTCTTAAATCGAAAAGATCGGTTTTGTCCTGTCCCTAAAAAAGACCATGGCCTTCCATAATATGGTGGCCATGGTCTTCAATGGCCATAACTTTATTGTTAGCTTTCATTGTTTCATAATCATTTTTGTTATACAATCAGCTTAAATTTTAGAATATGTGTCAAGTTGGCACCTTTTAATAACACTCTGTTTTCAAAAGAAAGACTTGTCTACACAAAATGTACCTGACTATTAGAATTTTAACTTATTACAGTTGTTTTTAATCGAGATATTTTCAGTGGTAACAAGCTAACTCTCAACAGCTTTACATTGGAATTACTTAGTTGCTGCAATAGCCTCAATCGATTAACAACCTTAAAGAAATTATTTGAAAATAAAATCAATCTATCTGAGAACATTCTCATACTTGTTGCTAAGTTGTTTGCTAATGAAAAAATTCATAAATCGTGGAGCTTATAAAAAAAGAGTGATTTAAATTACATACCTTGTTGGTTACTTTATCAGTTGTTTATGTAGCAAATTGTTTTATTTTGTTTTGTAAGTTATATTCTAGACTTTATGTTATTGCACTGATTCAGCAGTTGGTGGTCCGGAAGGTTTTCATTGCAAATTACATGTTGCATAATTTTTATTTGGAATATAGTTGCAAAGTGCCTTTTTTTATTTTGAACTAGACTTGCTATATGTCTTACTAACTCTATGCTATGTTCTGTTGCCCTAGTCAACTTTTAGTTTGTGGAAAGCTTTTCCAAGATACCCCGAGGTATTTTGGGAAAGCTTGCCTCATAGTTCATTTTCAAAGAAAGTAATTGTATACAAGACTCCAACTAAATTTTAGTGTGTTGAATATTATGTTGGGGGCATATAAATCATAACTTATGCTAATATAATCTTCGTGTGTGTTCAAATTTGAATATCACATAATTTTGGTATCTTTTATGTATAAATCTAAGTATTTTACAATACTAACTTGAAAATATTTATTTTCTTAAAATTTAGAAAATATTTAATTTAAAATATTTTAAGTATTTGTTAAGAGTTTAAATTATGATTTTTACCATCATAATTGAGGGATGGTAAATGTTAACCTTATTTAGATACTTATTAAACTTTCATGCAAAATAGCTTTTACAGTAGAACCTTGATTATAAATTACCTTCGAGATTAAGGGATTGTTGAAATGTTAAAAAGGTCAGGAGGTAATGAAACTGTCATTTACAGAACTCAAAATAATCTAATAATACAAAATAAAAACTTCATTTCTATTTAAGAGAAAGAAAGAAAGGAACATATTAAACTTTGAAAAGTCTTTAAAATAAACAATTTTCAAAATAATATTTACTTAAAAAGTCTGCAGAACATTTTTTTAGAATGTCTGCAGTTCTGTTTCTTTTTTTTATTAGCAGTCAGTTATTTTATTATTCTTTCAGAATTCCTTAACACATCTGAATCACAAATTTATAATAAACTATAAATCTATACTGCAACGGTAGAATTTAAAGAATATAACAGCAAAGTCAATCTATAAAACTGGCATGCTGATGATCTGATAATCAAGGTTTTATTGTATAAAATATACTGTATTTTTTTTGCTCAGTATTGGGCATGAATGAATAGAAGAGATAATAACAATGAAATTAAGTCACCATTGGCATATACCCATATTTTAATAATCAATTAGTTTTCCAAATCAGCATTAATATTAATTATCAAATAGCAATAATAAAACTTAATGACCACAATCATTCTTATTTAAATTTAAGTGCATCTATATATAAATTTAGGTCAATGTGTTATGATAAAAAGTATTTTTAATTTTGGAATTTTCTTTGTCAATTTTTAAAGAATAAACTTTAAGTTTAAGGACATGAATTTGTTACTTTTATGTTTTAATAAATTAGGATACTAAAAAATAAAATTATTTATGTATGTTATCATTTTTTGATAAATTTATAATGAATTTTAATAGCTTCAATTTTAAACTATAAAATGATTGTATTAGACCCTTTATAAAACAACTTATGATTCTAATTTGTCCTAGTTGGACAACAAATTGGCATTTTTATTTTTCCATTCCTGTATTTAGTAATTCATCCTACTCATCATCATTTCTTACAGCAACAGCAGATATTGTATATTTTTGTATCTTAAATAAAGGTAATCCATGTTACACATAAAAAATATGAAAATTTTAAGTTCTTACTATTTTTTATTTTAGCTTTCATTCATTCACATATATCATTTTTAAATATATATATACACCTTAATACCTACCTTTTTATTATCATACCTTTAGATTAATTCAACTATTTGAAAGATTCTTAAAAAGTTTAAAGAATTAAGGTTAAAAGTTAAGAATTAAGAAAGACCTTAAAGGTCTTTCTTTCTTGGGTTTTAAAACATCTTGAATTAAATTTCCATACTATTAAATTTCATTAATAAACTATATTTACACATTTATTTTATACTATATATCATACTTGCCAACTTTTACGGATTGTCCGTAATAATTACAGATTTTCTTTGGATTGATTGAAAAAAATTAGGGATTTTGCGTTTTTGTCCACTTAACTATCCGTAAAAACGCAAAACACTCGCAACGTAAACGATTTTCTCCAATTGTATCTTTTTACTTCAAAACTAGATTTCTCTACTAATCCTTTTCCTTACGATTTTCTCAATTTTGGTCCTTTAATTGAGTGAAATTTGGCTTTTTTGCAAGTTTTTTTTCGAATTTGCCGCACTCTCACCCATAAAGTTTGCTTCTTCTCCTGTTCCGTTCGCAATGCGGAAAAAAACAACTTTACCGAGATTGGAATTCGCGTTGATGTTTTCAGGCTTGTTAACGAGAAAAGCTGCTTCAAGTTGTGGTTTTGTAATGTTACGCAAAAAGTTTTACGGATGTAAGTTTTCAAAAGTTGGCAAGTATGCTATATATGGTTTATTCTCATTCAGTACATAAATAGGGGAGTGTTGTACCTAAGGACACCGCATTTTAAAATTCAGAAAAAAATTTAAATTTGTGTTTGATTTTGAATGTAAACAGATGCTATCTAGTTGCTAACGTGAAATCAGCTCTTTAAAATATTATTTAAATTTTATATAATAAATTTACTGATTTTAGATGCTCAAAGTTTTTTTAGTGCATCACTACATTAATTCTTTTCTTCCCCTATAATTATGATATGATAGAATGGGATATATGGGGTGAATTCCCGAGATTTTGACTTTAGTTTTGATATTAGAAATCGTCAGATCTCTTTTTATTTTTGATAGAATTTTGAATGCAAAAACACCTGATGTACCTTCGGACACCATTAGTGTCATACCTATGGACACGTTCTTGTAGGTGTCTGTAGCTAATCAGCGTTTTTGAATCGTGTTTCATTAAAGTGAAAACATTTTAATGCATGTTAAATTAATTCTAAATGGTTATCTGTTTGTCGGCAATTATTTTCAAATGATTTTTAGATGAAAAATCTAATATTTGTGATCTAAACTAATTTTATTCTACTTTGCATTTAATGTAAAATATGGTGTAAAATCTTAAGCACCCTATCACATTTAAGTATGATGATTTCAAAAAACTTAATATTTCCACCGAAGAAGATTTGTTACCACCAAATGCTTGCTCAACTGTGTCGATTGAATCGGTTTTTTTTGGATCAGATCAATCAGCATGATAGGTGAAACTATTACCTCAAATTTCGATCTGAAAATTGCATGAGATTTATGTATTTTTGGTAAAAAATCAAGACTTTAATCAATCAACTTCGTTTTAATGATCATTTACGATATAAATTACATTACTTTAAAAAATCTATTTCCAATTTTAAAAATGCTTGACATAGTTTATTAAAAGGTAATGCATCAATAAAATTTTACATTTTTAGCTTTTTGCAACTAAAACTTTCCTTTTTAAGGGTGTCCACAGGTACAACTGGGTCTGTCCATAGGAAGAGCACATTGTTGTACACAAATGCAACGGTATAGACACAAATTTCGTCAAGTTATATAAATTAACAGGCATGTGATTTTTCCCCTAATTAGCGGATCAAATTTCAAAAAATTTCTGAGATTGAGTTTAGTAGATAAGAATCCTATCTAAGAAGTATTAAAAAGCTAAATTGAACCTATTGTATGGGATAGGGATTTGAATTTAGGTCCCTCCCGAAATAAATTTCTCATGCCACTGTATTTTATCTAGACGGTTCTAAAAAAATTCAGATAATTTCTTTCTTGAGCAATCACATGCCTGAATTAATTAAAAATCCAATTATAAAGATTTGAGCTAATAAAAATATACCTATTTGCTAAGGTTAGGAATATAGGTTGGGCAATTTAAATGGTTAAAATGTGATTTTGCCTGTCTCGGAAAAATACAAACGTGATTTTTGTCCGAAGGTACAACTCTCCCCTATAATTAAATTGATTTATATTTTGGGTTAAAGCACACTCAATGTAAGATCAATTAACACTACTTTTTCTATTGAACATTGATAGAATTTTGAGTGTATTTTAATTAAATACTGCTTAACCACCAATAGTAAAAGGGTCACGTGATTTCTCGGAGGGGAGAAAGGAAGAAGCTGAGGGGCAGTTGATCAAAAGAGGAAGATGCATTTACTCCCTCTAACCTTAGTTAGACCCTCTATATACATAAAAAATCAGTATATTTTAAATAAAATCAAAAATACTATAAAAAGCAAAAAATCACGTGACCCTTTTACTATCGTGGGCTAAGCAGTAAATGTAACTTTTTACATGTAAAATTCCGTTTTCAAAACACGACAAGAAATCAACCCTAATTCCATGACATGTCTTAAGAAATTATCCTATAAACAAAACTCTTTGGTATTGTATTTTAAACAAAAACTTTTCAAGAATAACCTGTATCAAGTGATAAATAATCAAAAATAATTGTATTAGTAAGCTAATGTTAAACAACAGTATAATTTCTTTATAAAACTATTTTGTCTCGGTGTAACAAATTTAAGATAGTTGTAAATATATTTGCACTCATCAAATATTAAAGCTATACAACTTTTTTCCATTTTCAATCAATATATTTTCTTTATTTTTTCTCAACTTTTTCAGTATCCAAATGCAATTAAGTGAAAAAATTGTTAGTTTACATTTTGAAATATTCTGTTTAGTTACCTGAAAAATGTTTAAGTCTGCTTGTTATGTGTTAGTGAATTGATATTTCATTTACAAAATTATCATGCAGATACACATATCATAATTTAGATTATATTTTACATATTAACCATCATTCATTTTTATCATCTCATTTGTACAGTCATATGTCAGTATTAAAATTGAAAATTTTCAAGTTGTGTGCATTGTACTTTTTATTTTTATGCTTACTAACTTAATTCCTTGTTCTAGTTAACATAATTTTAGGTAGATTCAGTGATGGTTTTATGCCCAAAGTCTATGGCTGGTGCTGGATTAGATAGATTTTTCTTTAAAATCTGATAAAAAGCAACTTTAAAACTTTAATTTAACAATGTACTTATTGATATGTGTAAATCATTGAGAAATCTATCAAGTGTTTTAACTTTGAGAATTTAAACCAGAGTATCAATAGGAGTAGAGTTGCTAGAGATGGAAAATTTCCGGAAATTTTGGGAAGGCGGAAAAAAAACAGGAAAAAAACCGTTTTTTTTTTCCGGAAAAATTGGAAAAGTTGGAAAAATTGACCTTTTTGCATAGAAAAGAGCGGTTTTTGAATGCATATTTGTTTTAAAAGCTAAATAATCATTCATTGTATAAAAAAATCATTAGCCATTATATATTATAAGTTATTAAATCATTAAAAATTAATTAAAAATAATTCTTCCGAAAAAAAATATGTAGCATTTTACGAGTAATTTTAAAACAAAAAAAACTACAGTATATAAGTATTTAAAATACAGTTACAAGTATTATAAATGTATAAAGCATGTGATTGTAATAAATAACATTAATTTAATATTTAATTATTAAACATAATTACGTTTAATAAATAAATATTAAATTAATGTTATTTACTTTAAAGTACTTTTGATGAATTAATTTTGTACACAACATGATCCAATAACAAATAACAGATGTTTGCTATAACATTTAACATCACCTATACATAATTGATCCTAACCTATTGCACATAATCATTGCAATCATGTTTTCTTAGAAAGGTTAAGAGGTTTTAATAACATTCTGCCAATTTAAAAAAAATTTTCATTAAAAATTCAAGTCATTATATAAAAAATTAAAAAATATTTCATTGTTTTGTTTAAATATTTTTGGAACTTTTTTTTATTTTCATGATATTAATGTGTTCATTGTTCAACCATACACTCAATTCATTTCATAAATAATCATATTCATAAATAATCCAAATCCAAAAAATAATCCCAAAGCCTCCAATAATCCTAAACTTTGAAATCTGATCTAATTTTTTAAAAATTCAGATAAAGCAGAGAAACTTGAAGAAGTAGTAAGTCATTTCATATGCTTATGATTGTTAGACAATCTGATTCAATGGTTAAAATATTTTTAGAGAGCTGCATTTTATAATTAATTATATAAGAATATTAAATTTAAATTTCTTCTAATCCTAATTGGTATTATTGATATTAATTTGCATTGCATAATTATTTTTGTTTTTAGAGAGTAAAATAAATAACACTAGGATGTTAAAATAATTTATCTTGCAGCTTACTTTTTCCAAATTTGTGTTTTCATGTGAAATATTGAGTATAAAAAATATCAAATGAGAAAACATTAGAATGTGAATGTAGAAATTTAAAAAAAAATGCTTATTATATGGTTAAAACTTCATTCTTAAGCAGTACTTTTTTGTATAAGAATATCATCTAAATAATATTTTAATATATATCAGTTATATAAATTCTAAATAAAAAATTATCATTTTCAATTTTTCCGGAAAGAAATAAACCCTTCGGAAAAAACTGGAAAAAAACCGGTTTTTTTCCCAAAGTTTCCGGTTTTTTTCCGGCCATTCCCATCTCTAAGAGTTGCACAGTCTATAAAAAATACCCAAGAATGTATTCCTTTAAATAAGTTTAAATCCTAAAATGCAGCTTCATTTAGTTGCTTTAAAGCATTTATTTAATCCCATTAACAAACAAAACTAATTCTTATAGTTTTTATTGTAGTATTGATGCCTAATTGAGTAGTTAGAACTATCTTTTTAACTGAAATTTTGGAAGTAAAGCCTTGTTTGTGGTGGTATTACTATTTATTCTCAACTAGAGATTTTACGACTCCCTTTTGAAATCATTAATTCCTTACTGCAACTGCTTTCAGGTCATAAATTTTATTTATGCCTTTTTCCCTATACAAGACAATAGGTTGGTATGCAATAAAATATCTTTCCTCCTTGAACTATAGATGTGTTTTGAACACAGAATGAGCATAGCTTCCTTAGAAATAAAATACCCCAATTTATTACTTTATTTTTTAATTTAATAAATTTCACCTTATTTCAAAGGAAGAGTGGTTTAGGTTTAAAACATTGATTGATTATCCATAGATCATGTTCGAACATGTACTCTGGAAAGAAATCTAAGCTACAGTATCATTAAACTGTAGCTTTGTTTCAAAACAAATTTGGGCAAGCTGATTCTTATTTTTAGAGACCCAATTAAAATGTGATGAGATTATATTTACACTAATCTTAAAATAATAAACTTCAAATATATAGATCCAAAAGTAATTTTAATATAGACAATGACATATATAAATACAAAATATATATATTCATTGAATACAAAATCACAAATTCTGAATCGGTACTAATACTGCCTTTTATTGCACAAGGGTATGATGAGTGAATCCTTCCTGCTCTAAAAAAGAGGGATGAGATTGGCATAAATCAAAAAGTCTGAAAACTTCAAGAATGACATGTCTCATAAAATAATTTTAAGCCCAAGAAATATGATTGCGATACATTAACAGGGGTCTGTCTAGGTTTTTTTAAGAGGTACCTATTTTGTTAAAATTTAATGCTAATTTGTGAAAAATTTTCATTGAATTTGTGAAAATATGTTCAAAATATCATGTAAATAATTTTTAAACATTAAAAACAAAGGAAAATTAAGTCTAGAATGGCTAAAAAGTTAACTATTAAGAGAATATAGCTTCCTATAGAACTTTCTTTGAGAACTTTTATTTGTAAAGGTATCTTTTTACTAAAACGGAATTTGTTTAAGTACCGATTTATCAAATGGTGAAATTGTGAAGGTACCGCAAAACGGTAGTAAAATTGCCTTGCACAGACCACTGATTAATAAACCATTTTATTATTCTTTTTTTTCTATTTCTGATGAAAATCCAGTAAATCTAAGTTTTTTTGATGAAAAAAAAAGTAGGAAAATTTTCAGAATTTTTTTTATAAATTCAAGGGAAAATCTCATCCCTGAAGGATTCAATTACAATATGGGAACATATATATTAATACTATCCATAGTAGTCAGCAGTGTAATACTTTCTCAATGAGTCTACTATACTAAGAAACTGTGATCCATTAATGTGTGTTTCTTTAACAAAGTGAAAGGAAGCAAGTGTCAGAATTTTAAAAACTATTTGTGAGGTTAGGGGCCATTCATTAATTACGTAAGGGTTCCGAGGGGGGGTTGGAAAAATCTCTACATACCCTTACTTGGGGGTGGGAGGGTCAAACCCATTCTTACGTAAGATTTTCCAAGTTAATGTAAACAGATTACAATTATTCTAATCAAATTACTATTGAATAACCCCAGAAAAACTTAAAATACTGACGATTTCGGTATATTAAACTGAGAGTTTTAGTGTAACTGATCCTTTTTTAACATTTTATTATTTTGAAAAACGAAATGGAATCTTACGTAAGAATAGGGGGGGAGGGGTTTGAAAAATCTTGCGTACCCTTACATGGGGGCAGGGGGGTCAAAAATTGCCAAAATCATCCTTACGTAATTAATGAATGGTCCCTTACTAAAAAATTAAATCTATATAAACTGCAATAACAGTGTTGAGAGGAAAACAATTTATAAGATAAAACAAAAAACTTTTAATCTCTAATTTGGCACATAATGTTATTTAGATTATCATTGCCAAAATAAATTAACACTTTTTAAACCCACGAAAATCTAATTTGATCCTCTAGCTTGAAAAATTGAGATTGAAAATAGAGAACTTAAATCATCTCTAATATATTCACACAGCAAATTTATAATTAACTTTTTATTTGGCAAGAAATTGAAGAGTAACTAACTATAAGTAAGTCGAGAAAGACAGACAGGATACACTTCTCTTTCTACACTGTACACAGAGCTGTAGGATCTACAACTAAAAATGCACTATATAAATGCTGAATATGATATTACGGATAACAATGAAATCCAAAAAGAGAAAAAAAAACCAGTACCACAAGATAAAATATTCACCACAGTCTGTTATCTTATACAAAACTATATAAAGCATTAAGCTACCTCATTACAGGTACTTAAAAGCTTATTGGAGATTTATTTATCAGGGAGGCTTTATCAAAGAATAGCTTTATTTTTAAAATTATTATAACTTCCAATGTTAGGTTAGTTTTAATTTTACTAATTTGTTTTAAAATTTCAAAAGTAAACCTTTATTATTGTCAGCCGTGGCTGTCTTGCTAAAATAATTCATGAACATCCTCAAATCATAAAAGCTCACAGCATGAAAAATAGTTCTGCAAAACTATTTTTGGTTAAAAAAGCTCAAATGAGTTTAAAACTTGAGAAAGTTAATGAATTAATGACATGATTTGAAAGTACTGTACACTTACAATTAACCAGAATGGCCAGGAAAAGTTGTTATAATGTAATTAATGCTCTTAAAAATAAAATTTAATATATAAACTGTTAATTTAATGAATACAAAATATAAAGATTATAATTTTCTGTATAATCATTTTGTTTGATTCTACTTTTTGTTTTAAATTATTAACCTATAAATTGTCAATCCAATAATTTTATTTAGACTTCCAACTAGTACATTACAAAAGAGAATTGTAGAAAACATAAAATATCCAAAGCATAGAAAGAAAGCATTCTAAATAGGTGGGATAGGATGCAAGCTAAGATGATAACATGTTAGAAGACTTATTACCTGAGTAAATGGGGTGTGAATTTTACTATTAAACTACAGGAGTTTCACCTCATTTTAGTTTTATTTATTTTTAATTTGTACTGCATTGAACATTTGCAAAGTCGGAAAATAGCAACACAAAAGTATAACTTTGTAAAAATGAGGCTTTAAAACATTAATTCTTACAATACAAGAAAGTAGAACAATAGATTTTATTGAATATTTTCAGGTTCTCAAAATATCTTTAGTCCAAAATGGCCATTTTATAATTCTAATCAAAATACAATGGTTCAACTTAAATAAAAATCAACACAAGAATTTATAATTCATTGTAAGCACTTTTCCATTACGTATCACAGATTTATCACACTATTTGGCTATTCCTTGGTATCAAACAACTTGTAAAAATCCTTTTTAAAAAATCTCAGTATCAGAACTGTACAAAAATAAGTAGTAAAGATCTCTTATCTTAAATTTTCAGTGCATTCAGAAATACATACAATAGTCAATTACTGAGATCATGAATATTCATTGTAAAACATTTCAGAACACAAAGTTTAATATATATTAAATACTGGATAACAGTAACTATCCATAAAGCCAATAATAAAGAGGTTTTACAAGTCCACTCAAATTCTGCACTGAAAGATTCCTTGCGCGGAGTACGTAAAAATGATTTAACTAATGATGACTACTACTTAAGACATTTATTTTTCAAAAAATGGGACGTCAAAACCAACAAAAACTTGTCATTTCATTCCATGGTGCACACATGCTGCACAACGGATATTTTCAACCATTTTAGTGTAAAATCAAACCATCTCGTGTTTTCCATGAAATTTTTGCAGTTTGAATCAGATGCGACTTCATACTTTTTTCTGTTGCAATTTTCTCAAAAACTATGGGTTATAAAGTCTGTCTGTCCTCGCTAAGCAATTAGTGTAACCCCAAACTAGCTAGGCCCTTCACTACCTAAGATTGGGGTATCCAGCACCGGTTCAAGGATGGGACACTTAACCAGGCCATCACCTTTACCTTTAGGCAAAAAATGTAGAATTCTTGGGGATTTTCTAAAAGTATCACGCATGATCCCCTAGTGGTACCACTGGAGGTCCTCCCCCATAAAAGTTTTGAAATTTTACGAATAAAAGTAGGGTTCAACTCATTTTGAGAACCGTTTTGGGTTGAAGGGGGGCACTGTCCAGAGTGCTCCCTTCGATCCTTACCTGGTACAAAGAAACTAACTGGTTATTTCTTGCCAATAACCCCATCTTCCTTCCCTCTTCGAAAAAGGAGCTTAAGTAGCCAACCTAGCTACCCAAATTTCCCGCATGCCTAGGAAAGATAATAGTATAGTTTTCTAGGCATTTCTTATATACTCAGCACCATACTCACATAAAATAGAAACCTTTCTGCCAACTTAAATTTTTTTTTAAATTTCTACGAGAACTTACACATTTCTTTCTCACACAATGACACATTTCTTCTTTAAATGCCCTTTTTATTTAATAAAATGCCCCCTTCTTTTAAAATGCTACTAATTCTTAGAATAATAACTGTGACACACGGATTCTGAAGATCTGATTATATCGCCTTGCGGTTGTTGCATAACTAGGAAGCCTGGATAGACGGATGTATTTGGAGAAAAATTCATTGATAAAAAAAAGCATGCAGAATAGTTTTAAAGATTTTTTTGGGGTGGTTTTTTTGCAGAAAATTTTCTGCGAATGCCATTCCAGCATTTGTGTATATTATACGGGTATGCTCAGCACAAGGCATCTAGCTGAGCAGAGTTTGGGAGAACTTTGAGAAACCCAGTAGAATACATTTATAAAAACCGACAATCAGACCGTGAGAACTGAGTGATCTGAAATACGATCTGGGTCATAATGCAAGCGATTGGCAAGAGATTCCAATTCTCTGAGTCCATGCTTAGACAGATCGCACTTATGTGCAACCAATTTTTTATAAAAATGGACGGCAAAAGCCAACAGGATAATAACCACTGGGATCAGGATGATTGTTGTGCACCAAGCAGCTGCGAAGCTGAACTCGTAGAACTGCACCCAGCTCAGGAGGGCAATTTCCAACAGGAACAACAGTATGCCAAAGACTGTCGAGAAGGCCCACGCCGTCTCAATGTAATAGTGAAGCTTGTCGTGGGGAGATTCGGTGATGGAGCACGGAGTATTGGTAACGACTTCAATGTGAGGGAGGATGCAGGTGGATATCAAAAGGGCGAGCATGTGAACTGCCACCAACAGAGTGGTGCACACAGAGAAAGCAACTAGCAATTCCTTGGGAACATTATCAGTTAACTGGATCTCCACCATGGCAACCTAAAAGAGAGATGCAACAAACCATTTTATGGGAAATCTAATGGGAAGGGTATCATCAGGCCACATGCAGCTGCCATCGTATATCCAAATAACAGGTTATCAGCCTGTTACTTCTGCTACTCGTATCGAGTCACGTGATCAAAAACGACAAGGTGCGGCTCGAGACCTCTGGAGGGTCTCGAATATTGGTCACGTGAATCAAAGTGAATTCTGATTGTGCAACCAGGGGTCTGTCTAGACTTTTTGTGAAGGGTCCGTTTTTTTTTAAATTGTGAAAATCTACTCATAATTTTGTGAATTTTAGTTAGTGTTAAAATAGTTCTTTTCAACCAGGAGCCTGTTTTTGTGAAAATAAGCTCACAAATTTGCAGTATTGTGAAAAATAGTGTCCTTTTAAAGGTGAAAATACTTTGTGAAGGGTCCGTTTTTAAGGTAAAATACTTTGTGAAGGGTCCTTTTTAACAATAAAACATTTTGTGAAGGGTCCGAAAACCAGGGTTGGCCGGTTTAAACCATTTGGTTTAAACCATGGTTTTTTTACCATGGTTTTTTTTACCAAAAAAACCACTTGGTTTTTTTGGTTTTTTTAGAAATTATAAAATAATTTCAGGATTTTTTAAAGAAAGTGTTATTAAGTATAATCTTTTGCACAAAATTAAAAGGTCAGATTTATAAAAAAAATGACATTTTAAGGTGATTAAAAATCAGAAATCTTTTAATTTAATGGTTTTAATTATTGAATTCTCTCTAAACTTAACCTTAAATGCTTAAGTTAAACTTATTATATTTTGCAAGAGATAGTTCATTTATTAATTTCCTTTAAAATGAAGCATTATTTCAAAGAGTAACTAAACATACACAAAAGTTATCTGTTTTTCACTGATAAAATATGGCTTGGATTTTAATTAATTAATAAAACCAATTTGTCTTAATTGTCAGTCATAAAAACCAGTTGGTTTTTTTAGTAAATTAATAAAAACCGTTGATTTCTTTAATGATAAAAACTAAAAACCAGTTGGTTTGTTTATAAACAGATAAAAACCAGTTGGGTTTTTTACTAAAATAATAAAAACCGTAAATTTCCTTAATCGGATTAATTATCTCAATCATTTATCCAATTTCAATTAACATTAGTTGCTTACATTTCCCTTTTATTAATAAAAAAGTTAAATTTTCTCTTTCTAAAGAAATTTCTTAAGTTCATAAATAATCCATATAATTAATTTGATTATTTTACCATTTAATAATTAATCAAATTAATTATCTTTATTAATTATCCAATTTCAATTAACATTAGTTGTTTACATTTCACTTTTACTTCTCATTTAAAAAATAAAATTTTCTCTTTCTAAAGAAATTTCTTAAGTTCATAAATTAATCCATATATAATTAAGATAAATAATTTGATTATTTCAACCATTTATCCAAGATAAATTAACACTGATTTTTATTCACTACAATAATATTAGATATTCAAATTGGAATATTTTAGAAACAAAAATTATTTTTAAAACAAATTAATTTAATTTTAATTAATTAATTGAAATATACAAATCATTTACCAATTATAAACAACCCCTGAAATAAATGTCTCATTTACAACTCAATTTCAAACATCAATGCTAAAATAACTTATTCTGATAAAAAATTCTAAAAAAACTTGGTTTAAACCAAAAAAACCTGGTTTAAACCAAAAAAAGCAAATAAACCCGGTTTTTTGGTTTTTTTTAAAAAAACCCGGTTTTTTGCCAACCCAAACGGACCCAAATTTCTTCTAAACAGACCCCTGGCAACCTTAGTGCACATGTTAGCACATGATCCTTACGTCACGTGAAGCGACTCCAATGGGGTCAATTCATCGCCAGATGGCGTTAGTAACACTGGTAGTTAACACGTGATCATTACGTCATGTGAAGTGACTCCATTGGTCGACCTGTGAGCGCCGACGTCATGGATGGAGAAAAACGATTGTGACACTGCTGAATCGCTTTTTTTGATTTACAGCGCCGTTACGAATATTCGATTTGATTCGATGGCAGCTGCATGTGGCCCCAAGTTAGGGAAATTTCTCCAACTTGGCCCCATTGCATTAAGTCTTTTTAATGACAAAAATTTAATATTTTCATTACATAAATAGCAATTAGGAAAGCAAAATATGTGTCAGAATGTAATGTGACTCACATGGAATTGCCCAAAGGTAAGGTTTTTATAAAAGGAAAACCGGTTCATCCAAAGAATCCGAGCCTTCGCCAAAAAATGGCGATAAAATAGTCGATTCTGGCAACCCAGTTCAATAGAAGTTGAATTGCTTACTCGTGCGCCAATAAACAGCATTTGTATCACCAAATATCGCCAAAAATGTCACCCAGGCCCTGATTCTTTGGATTTACAGGAAAACCTTTAGAAGTAAAAATTAATAACAAATTACGCGTCATTTTATAAACTTATACCTTCATAGTTAGGGATCTAAGAAATTATTAATATATAATGGATTGCATAGCCAACAACATAAATAAGGATTAAGATAATATCATCATTAGAAAAGTAAGCCTTACTTTCAATATCGAATAAAGGAACTGACTTACCATCGCAAAACCGGACAGCAGGGCTGATGTTTTGCTCGACGCTTTTAATTTAGCTCTGCTTAAATGCAACCTCCTCCATGACAATTTAGTTTCATGGTCGATGTCGTGCATCATCATGTATACTTTTTCATTTTAAAGCAATGAAAAATATGGTTAATATGATTTTTATCTCACCAAGATCAATCATCTACGTCTACTACTCTCCAACTACCAGAACCGAATGAATTCAATGACATATTTGTTTACAATTTTAGATCTAGCTATGTTGCCATTCTTCAACTACTAAAAAAATTTTTAAATTATAGTTTCGGTTTTGTCCATGATTGCTACTTATGAACTGTAAAAAATAGATTATCTCTTTTCGAGTAAAACATAATAGTACGGGAGCTGGCGTTAAAATGAAAAATTCATCTGCTCGTACAAGATTTTAATATGACTGGATAGTGTGAGTGGTGCTGATCACGGAATCAAGCGTCAGCTGGTCAGGTAGCGATGGGTTGATCGCATAGACCTTAGAGAGAGATAGACGGAGCAAGTGGGGAAAACCGGTGTTCGAACATGTCAAGCCGAGCGACCCACAATCACGTGACCTCTGTCGTTGTTTTTGCGCTCTTTTGCGGGGCCGATGTTCTGCGCGGACTTCGCGCGTAATTTGCTTTACGATGTATTTCGGTAAGAACAGTTTAAAACACATTTTTTAAGAAATACACAAGCCGGAGAATATGCGATCCCAATTTGGTCCAAGACTTTTTTTACTTTTTGTTGATAATCTTATTCTTTTTTTTAAAATTTAGATATGAAAGTACTTCTAAACCATAAATTAAATAAAAAAACTAACTGGAAGTTTAGAATACAAGTCAAAAGGCATAATTTCGATACATTTAATTTTGAAAAGCTCATATACATTACTCTTAACTAAGACTGTGAGGTACTTCCTTATTTTTATTGTTGATTCTATGATAATCAAATCCATTCATTACTGCATATATAAAAAATAAGAATGATGCAAGTGGTTAACATATTAAGAACTATCTTTTGAGCTGAGTACCCAATTAAAATACTTCCCCAAACCCAATAAACAAACTTTATCAAATAAATTTAAAAATCAATGAAATATTCTTTAAATTAATTTGTTAGAAATACATTAATCACTCATCATCATTCATACTTACATCATGAATTTTTAATTTCGATATTACAATTGAATTTTTTAGTTCGATTTTTTTTATTTCATTAAAAAGCCCCTAGTATTAATAGGGCCTGCCTTCATCTTTGATTAACAATTAAGCAAAACAACTTAAAATATATATACATTCAAGACCAATGACAAAACAAAACAATTTAAGAGAAAAAAATTTATTGAAAAATACAAAACATTAACATTTACAACACAAGATTGGAAAAGCAACAGAATTTGGTCATACTCATACTGATCAGAGAAATGCTCTTTGTTTAAACAATATAATTTTATATCATTCAGTCAATGAGGATTCCCTCATTTTTCAAGTAAAAAAGGATCTAAATTCAAATACCAACACGGAAAGTTCTTAAAAAATTAGTTAATTCAATAATTTAAAATAAAAATCGACATTCGCTTTGAATTTTAAGAACATTGTTTTGGATTACTTGTCGTCACTCATCATCACAAAAAAATTCCCCCCTTGAAAAAAAATTCAAACAACGTTTGTACTTTTAAACAAGGATAAAAGTACTGCCTTTAATCTAAATTAAAAAAGACTTCATTAACATATTTTAATTTTTCTGACACAGATTAACTTAGATGGAACTACAATCATGAAATGTACATCTTACGTTTGTTGACCATTCTAATCCAATATACCACATTAAAGTACAAAATCTACTTAGAAATATAATTTTCCTTATTTTTTATTAATTAAAAGTTATTATATTTTCTAAATATTAAATCTTACACTGTAAACAAACGATGATGTTAGGTGAATGAGTAATTGATTAGGTCTATTTTCGTTTTAACTCATTCCTAATCAATGAAAGTTTTATACTAAAGTAAACTTAAATGAATATACCGTAAAGGAAAAGGTTTAAAATAATACTTACGAGAATAATGAATATCCTTGGCCGGCTTTAACCGAACAATTGTAAGCAACGCAGCTGTTCACCATTACTTTTCTATGGGAGAGGAGGGAATGAAGCCTGGAAGCTGCCCACAGTCATGTGACCTACGGGGACACGATCTTCGAACATAACAACCGGTTTCTCGGGTATGCCCTGCTCCGTCTATATCTCTCTCTAAGGTCTATGGTTGATCGTGGGGAGGGGGTCAAAGTTGCAAAAAAAAGTGAAAACTAAATTCATCTGCTCGTGTATGAAACTTGGTGGAGATGGTAGTTTAGGCCTTCCTGATTACAAAAAGGACAGTCAGCTGGCTGGATGGCGGTGGAATGACCGTCAGCTGGTCACGTGAACTTGCAAACAAAAAAATTATCTGACAATGCATGGAACTTGATAGGGTTGTCAATCTCTGTTACATGAAGTAATAACGAGTTACTAGTCTTCAACTTACACTAGTAACTCATGAATTAATATCTGTTGTACTAGTAACTCGTTATTATTTCTTCAACAGTGATTGACTTCCTACCAAGCTTCTTGATTTGTCAGATAATTTTTTTGTTTGCAAGTTCACGTAACCAGCTGACGGTCATTCCACCGCCACCCACCCAGCTGACGGTCATTTTTGTAATCAGGAAGGTCTAAACTACCATCTCCATCAAATTTCATACACGAGCAGATGAATTAATTTTTTCTATTTTTGTACCTTTGACCCCCTACCCACGCTCAACCCATCGCTACCTGACCAGCTGACGCTCGATTCCATGATCAACACCACTAACACTATCCTGTAAAATTAAAATCGTCTACGAGCAGATGAATTCTTGAAATTTAACGCCAGCTCCCGTACTACCCAGGTAGCACAGCGATATCGGCCGACACCCAGAGGGTATTGGCCAATATCGCGAATGCCATGGAAAATCGAATATCGAATTGTGATATTGCTCGATATAGCTCAATATTGTGTAAATTTAAATAATTAGTGCACAGTCCTAAAATATTATGAAGTTCTATAATTTAGTTCAAAAGCTACATAAATAATGATATTGGAATGTTTTAACCAATTATTAAAGATTTTGAAATTTTCATATTTTTTCCAGCATTGTCTGATATTTACCTATATCGTGTCAGTGATATCAAAACGAAAATATTGGCCAATTTGTATTGATATCGTCATATTTTTTCGCGACATTGAACAATATTCATCGATATTGTGTTATTGATATCTTATGTCAATATTGGCTAATTTTTATTGATATCGTCATATTTTTTCGCGACATTGAACAATGTTCACCGATATTGTGTTATTGATATCTTATGCCAATATTGGCTAATTTTTTTTGATATCGTCATATTTTTTCGTGATATTGATTGATATTCGCCAATAACGTGCCACTGATGTCTAAACGAAAACCGTGACCAATTTCTTTGATATCGTGAGTCTAGTTTCCGAAGACCAAATAATAAGCCGATATTTTTTCTAATTGGGAATAAAGGAAAATGTTCATTAGTTTTTAGAAACCAGTCTGAGTAACTGGCGAAAATAAAAACGCAAGGGAGCTGAGCTAATTTAATAATTGATAATTATTTTGTTGAAACTCTCTTGTGAAGAAGATTTGTAAAGACAAAATTTATTAAACTCCTAAAGAACGGCAGAGCCTGATTGAAATAACTTATTAAAATATCCCCGCAGGTTTAAAGCGATGGTAGAAAACAATCTGGAATTTAGAGGATTTTTGAATGAAAAAAAATCTAGCTATTTTACAGTGAAAAAATTTCTTTATAGAAATCTCTTGCTTCTATTAACAAAAATGAGGTTAAACTTAATTTAAATTTAAATAAATCTAATATAATAAAAGTCAAAGTGTGTGTGTGTGTTGTATATGTTTGTCTTTTATACAAATCCATAGATTTCTTCCGATCTGCACCAAACTTGGTATACATTCGTAAAAAAACTTAAGAGAAAACATAAGCTATGTTTTGAAAACTTTAATTGACCACTTGACCCTTTTTATACCTATATCGTGTCAGTGATATCAAAACGAAAATATTGGCCAATTTGTATTGATATCGTCATATTTTTTCGCGACATTGAACAATATTTATCGATATTGTGTTATTGATATCTTATGTCAATATTGGCTAATTTTTATTGATATCGTCATATTTTTCGCGACATTGAACAACGTTCATCGATATTGTGTTATTGATATCTTATGCCAATATTGGCTTGATATTCGCCGATAACATGCCACTGATGTTTAAACGAAATCCGTGACCACAATTTCTTTGATATCGTGAGTCTAGTTTCCGAAGACCAAATAATAAGCCGATATTTTTTCTAATTGGGAATAAAGGAAAATTTTCATTAGTTTTTAGAAACCAGTCTGAGTAACTGGCGAAAATAAAAAGGCAAGGGAGCTGAGCTAATTTATTAATTGATAATTATTTTGTTGAAACTCTCTTGTGAAGAAGATTTGTAAAGACAAAATTTATTAAACTCCTAAAGAACGGCAAAGCCTGATTGAAATAACTTATTAAAATATCCCCGCAGGTTTAAAGCGATGGTAGAAAACAATCTGGAATTTAGAATATTTTTGAATGAAAAAAAATCTAGCTATTCTACAGTTAAAAAATTTCTTTATAGAAATCTTTTGCTTCTATTAACAAAAATGAGGTTAAACTTAATTTAAATTTAAATAAATCTAATATAATAAAAGTCAAAGTATGTGTGTGTGTTGTATATGTTTGTCTTTTATACAAATCCATAGATTTCTTCCGATCTGCACCAAACTTGGTATACCCCACCCCCCAGCACAGCGATATTGGCCGACACCCAGAGGGTATTGGCCAATATCGCGAATGCCATGGGATATCGAATATCGAGTTGCGATATTGCTCGATGTAGCTCAATATTGTATAAATTTAAATAATTAGTGTACAGTCCTAAAATATTAGGAAGTTATTTAATTTAATTCAAAAGCTACGTAAATAATGATATTGAATGTTTTAACCCATTAATAAAGATTTTGAAATTTTCATATTTTTTTCCAACATTTATATCGTGCCAGTGATATCAAAACGAAAATATAGGCCAATTTTTATTGATATCGTCATAATTTTTCGCGATATTGAACAATGTTCACCGATATTGTGTTACTGATGTCTGTGTGTCAATATTGGCCAATATTCGTTAATATTGTCATATTTTTCGCGACATTCATTGATATTCGCCGATATCGTCCCAATCGAAATGAAAACCGTGGCCAATTTCTTTGATATCGTGAGCCTAGTACTATAAAAAAAACCAATATGCCGAATTTTCTATTAGCCCAATATAATTGGCCAGATTGAAAATTTTCTTAACATTGTCAAGTTAAATTAATTTGAAAGACAATTATTGATAATTCATTGTTTCACTGGGTAACTGGTAGAATTAGAATTTTGTTGTATGAACACTGAACACTTGTAATTATTTCTGAATTTTGAGCATAAAAAGGACGGATAATAGCTATCCCCTAAGGGTGCTTGAGCCCCCCCATAAAAGCAGAAGGGGGGCTAAACCCCAGGGTTTGGGTTGGGTTTTTAGGGTTTTTTCAATAAGAACCCTGAAAAAACCCATATAAAACTGGGTTTTTTCGGAAAAAGTGTGTTTTTTTTTAGAAAAAATCAGGGGTTTCTCCTATAGTAAGTGGGTTTTTTTAAATTTTAGTGACTTCTTTCTGTGTTAAATGTGTTCTGGCAAAATATCAATTTTTCCATAGGTTTCATAACTTTCTTTCTACTACAGCTATGATTATGGAATTTTAATATGTTGTGCGTCTTTGCGGTCATTATTACGGATTCTATGATAGTCCGATGATTTACCGAAAAACTTCGAAAATTCTTAAGTAAAGCACAATAGTTTTTTAATAATGGTTTAAAAGGTGATTGTTTCTTAAAATATACGTCTATATGCACGTCATATCCAATTTTCATGAATATACCTTCCATATTTAGTAAGTTACTAGAGTTTGAAAAAAAAGTTCTCGGTATTGTTAAAAAACACAAGTCCGCATTTCGCTTATAAATCCGTAATTAATATTAAATTTTTTTTTTGATTTTACTTATGAGTAAAGGACCGTTAAGGCAAAGTTTTTCCAGAATTACGGGTTGCCATGGTGATTAGAACGTATTTCAGGATTTTTTGAAGCAGAATAAAGTCTACTTGTCCATGATGCCAATCACTCCATTTTTTTGGCTGATTTCGAGTTCAAAGTTTGTTTACATTTTGTTCGAATTACAAGTGTTATACATCGTTGTAAAGGTAATTAAAAATGCTTTGTGAAAATAAAAATTGCCAAGGGGTGTTCTCCATATTGCGGGGCGTATTTTGGATCAAAGTTTGAAAGCATAGTGTATTCTTTTTTCCCAAAGTCATTGCCGATTTATGAAATCCTAGTATGTTGTTCGGGACATTGAGCTGATTACAACTACGTGTCGCACTAAGGGATCGGTTACATATTTCGTGATTTATATTAAGTTAAAGACGTTTCCGTAATACTTGAATATCAGTCTTTTTTGCTTGAGATCGGTGTATGAAATTTTAATACGTTGTACCTGGCGTTGTGTGGTTTAAAACGGTATATTGCATTAAGGTGGGCCTCATGCAGTAAGCGCTCTACAGTAGTCCGAAGTTTCTCCGTAATATTCAAATGACACTATATTAAAATTAATTAATCGATAAATAGTCGATCATTACGGAATCTTGTAGTATACTTAAAGATGTGCATTATATTCAGTTTTCGTTCAAATCGCGCTATAATTATGGTAGTTATTATAGTTTGAAAAAGTCAACCACGCTCGAAAAAAAATTAACATTAATTTAAATTTTGAAAAACCCATTAAAATTTTAAAACGATCCCAAGTTTTGAAAAATATCCTTAGTTCTTCTGTAGAGAGAGAAGAAACTTTTTCCTGCTTGAAATGCTGTGCCAAAAGTTGAGTTGTTTTATTGTCTTTTCTTACAAGATACCTGAAGACATTAAAGATTCTTTAAAAAACACCTAATAGTTGTGAGTAATTATCGAATTCAGTGATAATTTCACTTTTAGAACAATAATTTTTTTAATATTACCTCACGGAAAAATTTCGCAACGACTTTCAAGCTGGCAGATTACATCTCAACTCCGATTACTTCAAATCTTTCAAACGTAAACAATAACAAACCGACAACGTACCGTCGGTCGGCAAGTTCTTGGTGCGGTAAGTAAGTTATTTAAAAGCTTTTATATTCTATTCCTAGTTATGTTATCTAATCACGGATGGATCTAACTATACAAATAATTTAATGTTATTCGGTATGGAATATTAAGTGTTAGTTAAGTGATCAGTGAATCAAATATCATTTCAAATCAAGTTTTTACTTTGAAGTTGCTGTTTGAAAACTATTTGTAACCAGTACATTATTTATTACTGTCTCGTATTTTAACAAATTAAAACTCAGAATTCAATTATATGATAATTTTACACTGAATTCAATAGCGGCATTTCTTTTTACATGAACTGATTTGTATGGCAAATTTTTGTCCATGCATTTTCTATTATATTAATTGGTTTATAATGTAGAATTTTTTTTTGTCCTACTAACTGGAATTAACCATTCATTCGAATATATTTTTACTACCTAGTACTTAATAGCTCATAACTCATAACTTAATAGCTTAATAGCTCATAACTTAATAGCTCGTACTTAATAGCTCATATACTTAGCTCATAATATGTATCTTATTTTAAAAATTTAAATTTTTCTTGTTATTTTTTAAAATTACTTAAATGTTATTGAAGTGTGTACTGTTTACAACTATTTTGAAAAGTTTTTCTGCAATGAGATGGTAGTAACTGTAAATCTGCTTTTCTATTCTAAATTTAATTAATTAAAAAACAACAGCTTTTATATTAAATCCTGTTATTATAATTTATGATTTTACAGTAGGTACCTATATACCAACTTTAATATCTTGAAAAGATATTTTTTCTTGAAATTGTGTAATTATTTTAAAAGTTAATTTCAATATCTGTCTAATTGTTATTATTTTGAATCTATAAAGAAGTTGAATTTTTTTCTAATCCAAATATTTTTTCTCAAAGCAAAGCGCATTACCCATCTATATCGAGAACATAGCAGCATGTATATTCATGAACTCAACTCTTCATCCTCAGAACACTCTCACTACACAGAGTACTGGTAAGCCTTTTAAAATCTAATTAAGCGCACCAGTTATTCACATTTATTTAAATGGTTCAATTCCATGTTCCTGCTAAATATTGCCAATCTGGTTCAGTTCCGATGTATTTTTCATTAAATTAAATAGGAATAATCGGGACTTGTTGATTTCCATAACATTAACCGTGATCACATTAAGCAGACTCGACTGTATAACTGTTTTAATCTATGAGTTTGAAATTATTTAGCAATATTTCTACTCTTTGGTGTCCAAAAAAAGCAGACGGAAACGTTAGCAGAATTGAACGTTTACTCTATGGATAAGGAATTACTTTCTCCATTCAAGCTTTGTTTTCTCATACCCATAGTTTTCTTGGTTATCTATTGTGGAAATGCACCCAAACTAGCACCATCCCAATTTTCACTTTGGCTGTTAGCAGTTTATCAATTTTAAGTAAAAAAAATGGTACTTAAGTATTATCCCGTCGATCGTTCAGTGGCTATCTAATTCAGCGGTACATGGATTGAAAAGTCAATGGGATTTGATAACGATTTTGAATAAGCGGCACAGTCGACAGTATATAAGTAGGAACCAAAAACCAGTTAAAATCCCTACAGTCATTTGAAATCCAGTGTTTAAAATCTTAAACAGAATTTTCTTGAAGTATTTCTGGTGTCCTTGTAAAATTTTAGGTACTTTTATGCTAGCTGGGAGCAAATGTTGCCAATTGTGAACCAAATGCGAAGGGAACGACAAAACAATCAATGGAATAAAACTCGAAAATAGAAGTACCTAAATTTAGGGATTTTTTACTTGCGCCGGTTAATGAAAAAGTATCCAATTTAACAATCAAAAGCCTCTTTTTTTTACTTTTTACCTACCCTCTTGGAGTCTATGGCTCTAAGAGGGTCAATCTTCCTATGGTATGTTACAAATTGTATACTTATAAAGTGCTTCATCATTTGCAAAAAATATTAACACAACCATCACAAAATAATCCAGATAAGATGTCAGTCAGACAATATGTTGAACATTATCTGATTTATTTTTAATTAATAAATTATGGAAAATACATTTTCTATTTGTATGATTCTTAAATAAAACAATGACAGTGGAGATCAGTTATTGATCTAACTAAACATTTTTATCCATGATTTTGAAATTATTTAGCAATATTTCTACTTTTTGGGCTCCAAAAGAGAATGGCGATATTTAGCAAGAACGTTAACCGAATTGAACCACCAATTTTAAAGCCTCGTTAGAGGACCGTAACCACAGTATGATTTCGAGAGGGGTTTCTGACCTTTAATGAAATGTATGTATGAGTTTTGTGGGTAGGGTGAAAACAAAGAGGGTTTTTGAGGTAGTATAAGTTTTTGTAATTTGACTCTAAGAAGTAGTTTTGTGACTCCTTTTTGGACATCGGGGACCATTTTGGTTGCACACGAGGTGTATCAGTCCTTGTATAATCTTCAGAGCAAAAAGCAACATAATAATTTTGGAATGTGGGTCAACTCCCCTACCCCCTTGAATATCAATATGGCCATGGATGGGAGCTCTTATTTTTAACAGGAATGTGAATTTTCGGCTAATTAGCGAAAATCTGCTTATTTTGGTGGTATTTGTCAAATGGTATTTCTGGGTAAATTTTAGTGGTATTTCTAGGGCAGGACCCCCTCACCCCCTTTGGTTTTTGTAACTTGAGTATTCACAATTATTTTTAGATTGAGTTTAGTATAAAAGTATTAAAAAGCTAAATTGAACCTATTGTATATGAAGACCTATGGGGAAGAATTGTTTTTGTCCATTTGAGCTCATCTTTAGTATAGGTTGCATACATGTGATTCTTCCGCCAATTGGCGGAAATCTGCAATTTGCTTTGCAAAATTAAAGTCTGACAATTCGATTTGCAAAACTCAAATTCCACTTTCTGATTTTCCAGTTATTCTTTTTACTAAAAACTCTGGCCGCGAAGGTTTTTTAGTAATAAATACAAAGTAAAATAAAAAAATTATTGGAAGTTATATGAAAAGCAGTTAATATTTAAGCTAAAAAATATGACGCTAGCATCTCGAATCGTAGATCTTGGGAAGTAGAAGCCAATGTACCCCCTCTACTTAAAATGAAGGAAAATATAGGTGCCATAAAATATTTAAAAACATTTTCAGCCAATTTATTGTCAGAGTAATCACATGTATGAGGTTGTCGGTCGCCATGTTTGACCACAGCTTAAACTTTTGGCCCAACGCCAAACTTGCTAACTCGTGTCGCGGCAGCCAATGAAATAATCAAAACACTATTTTCGTTATAAAAGAAAAACTAATCATGGTAGAAGTACAATATTTTACACACATACAATTACTTTTTACATAAAGATTGTCGTTTCGTTTTTAAAAAAAATTCGAATTAGTTTTAGAATTATTAAGATTCAAAGTTTCAATTTTTTTCCTTTAGGCCAGTTTGCCGGGTCGAAAGTTTTAGCTGTAGTCAAACATGGCTACCGTCAACCTATACTTAAGATGTGTTGAAATGGACAAAAACCATTCTTCCCCATAAGTCTTCATATGGGAAGAGGCTGAGGAATTTGGCTCCTTCACGAAATAAATTTCTATACCACTGTAAATAATCTAAAAAATTTCAGATAATTTCTTTCTTGAGCAATCACATGCCTGTTTTAGTTTTAAATCAGTGCTGGCGAATATAGAAATTTATTTCGGGAGGGGCCCAAAAATATTTTTCAGTCCCTTTCATCAATATTAATAGGTTTATTAAAAATTATTTGCCTGTATGATTATAATTACTCTTGGTATTAACTGGTGTTCGTAAGAGTTTCTTAGGGGATAACTCTCATGCTAACTTATGAATGTAATTCAATTGCTTTAATTGATGAAAGATAAAGCGACCTTAATTATATTAATACAGCTATTCTTTTTTGATGAGAACATTTTGCAGAAATTTTCATTTTAAAACTTCAACATTTTTAATACTTAAAATTTTTTACCATCTTAAAAAATATAAACCCTTTTTTTAATTAGCTGCTGCTGCAATGACATTTAAAGACTCTACCAAAGAAACCATGTCTGATTACTAGTGAAAGTGTCTGATTACATGAAAGTTTTAGCCAGCGCTGGAGATTGAAATGCAAGAATAATTCGCCCGTCTGAGGCAAACTGTAGTGCAGAAGATATGTCATAAAATATGAACATACAATAATTCCCTATATTCATAACATGTCTTGTTTTTTCTTTAATTTGAAATTTTGTTTATAAGGGATCTTTAACAGATTATATAAAATATTGCATTGTGAAATGCTGAACAAGAACTGAACTATTACAAGAACTAAACTATTTTGTCTCCTCCTAATTATAAAAAAAATTTGACAGCTTTTTTTACATTTAAATATTTAAATTTCTATTAGTAGTTGATTTTATAATATGATAGCAACCACATGATTTTGTAAGAAAAACAAAGTGAAATGAATTATGTGCAACTCTGTTTTTAACCAAATTTGTATTTTTTAAAGAAAGGTCAACATTTTGATAATGGGAATTGATTAAAAGTTAAAGAAAGTATAAAAAAGTTTTCATAATGTTATGTCAAAAACTATGAAGCTGTTTTTTTACAATTGTTTTAATTAAAATTACAAAGCTAAACCTTTTTTTAAAGATTCTTTATACATTGGATCAAATAATTATATTTTGTAATGTATATCTGTGTCAATTGAAAATTGTTTTGTTATGCAGCAAAATTTATATACTGTGGTTTATTTAAAAAATTCCATTTGAAGCAAGTGAAATGTCATTTGAAGAATCTGGACATTTTGTTTCCTCTGAATTTGAATATTTTTTTACAAAAATAAAAAAACTGTCATGGATATTTTTCTGTATTTCATTTCTCTTAATACACTACTGTTTAATTTTATTTTATAGAATGAAATCAGGGGTTCATCTAGAGAGAAATTGGGTCCGTTTTGGGGACCCTTCCCAAAATTCCAGTTCCCGAAAAGGACTTCTCCCAAAAACCAAAAGTGGTTTGAAAGTTGTTTTCAGATAGTGTTTTGATAATTTTTGAATGGGAATTTTTTAGTTTTGGGGCCATTTTTAAAGTTGGAATGTTTTTGTACTACAAACCCTTCAATTCAACAAAATTCCTATAACAGACCCCTGGCAGAAAAACCTGGATGAACCCCTGGAAATGTATAGAATATAGATAATTTGCAATCACGTCGGAAATCGCTCTAAGCAACCGCCCTAGAAACTTTTGAATGTGTTTGTTAAAATAAAACCTTGCTTTTAAAAATTTATAACTTACTTTTATTTAATTTATAAACAAATTATTAATTTATAATGTATTTATCAACATAAAGACAAGGGTTGTCTTTAAGGAAATATTTGTCAAATAAGAAAAACATAAAGCTGTAGTGTACAATAGTGTGTATCGAAAAAAAAAAACTATTTTTTTTTTAGAATTTGATGATGCGTTAGTGTGTGGAAAAGTTGTTTAAGGTGGCAGAGAGTACCCTTGATTTTTTTTCAGAATTTTCGGAAATATCGAAGTGCCGCATTGGCCATGAAGTTCCCCCATGTTATCCTATGGAGCACGCAAACCAAAAAGTCCGAAAATTGGTTTTTCGCCCCTCTCATTCCTACTCTAATCACACGACGAATGTCTTCACTCGAGTTATGGACCCTTGATGATGTATGCTACCCGAGATAACTAGAATAACAGCCTAAATCTCTGCATTAAGTTTTTTTGTGGGTTCAAATTTGATCCCATAATCAATATAATATAGATATTTAGGCTGTTATTCAAGTTTTTTCGGGTAGCATACATCATAAAGGGTCCATAACTCGAGTGAAGACATTCGTCGTGTGATTAGAGTAGGAATGAGGGTCGAAAAAACAATTTTTGGACTTTTTGGCTTGCGTGCTCCATAGGATAACATGGGGAACCAATATCGTCGATACAATATCGGTCGATATTGTGTGATATCTGCCATTATTGCTTTGCGATATCAGGCGACATTACCTGGCTAGGCCATATTAGCATTGACCAATATGGTCGATACAATATTGGCCATTATCCAAATCTCCCCCTCAGCGATATCGAATGACAATATCGGTCGATATTGTGTGATATCAGGCGACATTACCTGGCTAGGCCATATTAGCATTTGCCAATATCGTCGATACAATATTGGCCATTATCCAAATCATCCCCTCAGCGATATCGAATGACAATATCGGTCGATATTGTGTGATATCTGCCATTATTGAATTGCGATATCAGGCGACATTACCTGGCTAGGCCATATTAGCATTTGCCAATATCGTCGATACAATATTGGCCATTATCCAAATCACCCCCTCAGCGATATCGAATGACAATATCGGTCGATATTGTGTGATATCTGCCATTATTGAATTGCGATATCAGGCGACATTACCTGGCTAGACCATATTAGCATTTGCCAATATCGTCGATACAATATTGGCCATTATCCAAATCACCCCCTCAGCGATATCGAATGACAATATCGGTCGATATTGTGTGATATCTGCCATTATTGAATTGCGATATCAGGCGACATTACCTGGCTAGGCCATATTAGCATTTGCCAATATCGTCGATACAATATTGGCCATTATCCAAATCACCCCCTCAGCGATATCGAATGACAATATCGGTCGATATTGTGTGATATCTGCCATTATTGAATTGCGATATCAGGCGACATTACCTGGCTAGACCATATTAGCATTTGCCAATATCGTCGATACAATATTGGCCATTATCCAAATCACCCCCTCAGCGATATCGAATGACAATATCGGTCGATATTGTGTGATATCTGCCATTATTGAATTGCAATATCAGGCGACATTACCTGGCTAGGCCATATTAGCATTTGCCAATATCGTCGATACAATATTGGCCAGCCAACATGTGCTACCTGGGTATAAGACTTAAGACACTAAACTGGTTATGACTTAACTTCCTTGCTTGTGATTTTATTACCCAGGTAGCACATGTTGGCTGGCCAATATTGTATCGACGATATTGGCAAATGCTAATATGGCCTAGCCAGGTAATGTCGCCTGATATTGCAATTCAATAATGGCAGATATCACACAATATCGACCGATATTGTCATTCGATATCGCTGAGGGGGTGATTTGGATAATGGCCAATATTGTATCGACGATATTGGCAAATGCTAATATGGTCTAGCCAGGTAATGTCGCCTGATATCGCAATTCAATAATGGCAGATATCACACAATATCGACCGATATTGTCATTCGATATCGCTGAGGGGGTGATTTGGATAATGGCCAATATTGTATCGACGATATTGGCAAATGCTAATATGGCCTAGCCAGGTAATGTCGCCTGATATCGCAATTCAATAATGGCAGATATCACACAATATCGACCGATATTGTCATTCGATATCGCTGAGGGGATGATTTGGATAATGGCCAATATTGTATCGACGATATTGGCAAATGCTAATATGGCCTAGCCAGGTAATGTCGCCTGATATCACACAATATCGACCGATATTGTCATTCGATATCGCTGAGGGGGAGATTTGGATAATGGCCAATATTGTATCGACCATATTGGTCAATGCTAATATGGCCTAGCCAGGTAATGTCGCCTGATATCGCAAAGCAATAATGGCAGATATCACACAATATCGACCGATATTGTATCGACGATATTGGTTCCCCATGTTATCCTATGGAGCACGCAAGCCAAAAAGTCCAAAAATTGTTTTTTCGACCCTCATTCCTACTCTAATCACACGACGAATGTCTTCACTCGAGTTATGGACCCTTTATGATGTATGCTACCCGAAAAAACTTGAATAACAGCCTAAATATCTATATTATATTGATTATGGGATCAAATTTGAACCCACAAAAAAACTTAATGCAGAGATTTAGGCTGTTATTCTAGTTATCTCGGGTAGCATACATCATCAAGGGTCCATAACTCGAGTGAAGACATTCGTCGTGTGATTAGAGTAGGAATGAGAGGGGCGAAAAACCAATTTTCGGACTTTTTGGTTTGCGTGCTCCATAGGATAACATGGGGGAACTTCATGGCCAATGCGGCACTTCGATATTTCCGAAAATTCTGAAAAAAAATCAAGGGTACTCTCTGCCACCTTAAACAACTTTTCCACACACTAACGCATCATCAAATTCTAAAAAAAAAATAGTTTTTTTTTTTCGATACACACTATTGTACACTACAGCTTTATGTTTTTCTTATTTGACAAATATTTCCTTAAAGACAACCCTTGTCTTTATGTTGATAAATACATTATAAATTAATAATTTGTTTATAAATTAAATAAAAGTAAGTTATAAATTTTTAAAAGCAAGGTTTTATTTTAACAAACACATTCAAAAGTTTCTAGGGCGGTTGCTTAGAGCGATTTCCGACGTGATTGCAAATTATCTATATTCTATACATTTCCAGGGGTTCATCCAGGTTTTTCTGCCAGGGGTCTGTTATAGGAATTTTGTTGAATTGAAGGGTTTGTAGTACAAAAACATTCCAACTTTAAAAATGGCCCCAAAACTAAAAAATTCCCATTCAAAAATTATCAAAACACTATCTGAAAACAACTTTCAAACCACTTTTGGTTTTTGGGAGAAGTCCTTTTCGGGAACTGGAATTTTGGGAAGGGTCCCCAAAACGGACCCAATTTCTCTCTAGATGAACCCCTGATTTCATTCTATAAAATAAAATTAAACAGTAGTGTATTAAGAGAAATGAAATACAGAAAAATATCCATGACAGTTTTTTTATTTTTGTAAAAAAATATTCAAATTCAGAGGAAACAAAATGTCCAGATTCTTCAAATGACATTTCACTTGCTTCAAATGGAATTTTTTAAATAAACCACAGTATATAAATTTTGCTGCATAACAAAACAATTTTCAATTGACACAGATATACATTACAAAATATAATTATTTGATCCAATGTATAAAGAATCTTTAAAAAAAGGTTTAGCTTTGTAATTTTAATTAAAACAATTGTAAAAAAACAGCTTCATAGTTTTTGACATAACATTATGAAAACTTTTTTATACTTTCTTTAACTTTTAATCAATTCCCATTATCAAAATGTTGACCTTTCTTTAAAAAATACAAATTTGGTTAAAAACAGAGTTGCACATAATTCATTTCACTTTGTTTTTCTTACAAAATCATGTGGTTGCTATCATATTATAAAATCAACTACTAATAGAAATTTAAATATTTAAATGTAAAAAAAGCTGTCAAATTTTTTTTATAATTAGGAGGAGACAAAATAGTTTAGTTCTTGTAATAGTTCAGTTCTTGTTCAGCATTTCACAATGCAATATTTTATATAATCTGTTAAAGATCCCTTATAAACAAAATTTCAAATTAAAGAAAAAACAAGACATGTTATGAATATAGGGAATTATTGTATGTTCATATTTTATGACATATCTTCTGCACTACAGTTTGCCTCAGACGGGCGAATTATTCTTGCATTTCAATCTCCAGCGCTGGCTAAAACTTTCATGTAATCAGACACTTTCACTAGTAATCAGACATGGTTTCTTTGGTAGAGTCTTTAAATGTCATTGCAGCAGCAGCTAATTAAAAAAAGGGTTTATATTTTTTAAGATGGTAAAAAATTTTAAGTATTAAAAATGTTGAAGTTTTAAAATGAAAATTTCTGCAAAATGTTCTCATCAAAAAAGAATAGCTGTATTAATATAATTAAGGTCGCTTTATCTTTCATCAATTAAAGCAATTGAATTACATTCATAAGTTAGCATGAGAGTTATCCCCTAAGAAACTCTTACGAACACCAGTTAATACCAAGAGTAATTATAATCATACAGGCAAATAATTTTTAATAAACCTATTAATATTGATGAAAGGGACTGAAAAATATTTTTGGGCCCCTCCCGAAATAAATTTCTATATTCGCCAGCACTGATTTAAAACTAAAACAGGCATGTGATTGCTCAAGAAAGAAATTATCTGAAATTTTTTAGATTATTTACAGTGGTATAGAAATTTATTTCGTGAAGGAGCCAAATTCCTCAGCCTCTTCCCATATGAAGACTTATGGGGAAGAATGGTTTTTGTCCATTTCAACACATCTTAAGTATAGGTTGACGGTAGCCATGTTTGACTACAGCTAAAACTTTCGACCCGGCAAACTGGCCTAAAGGAAAAAAATTGAAACTTTGAATCTTAATAATTCTAAAACTAATTCGAATTTTTTTTAAAAACGAAACGACAATCTTTATGTAAAAAGTAATTGTATGTGTGTAAAATATTGTACTTCTACCATGATTAGTTTTTCTTTTATAACGAAAATAGTGTTTTGATTATTTCATTGGCTGCCGCGACACGAGTTAGCAAGTTTGGCGTTGGGCCAAAAGTTTAAGCTGTGGTCAAACATGGCGACCGACAACCTCATACATGTGATTACTCTGACAATAAATTGGCTGAAAATGTTTTTAAATATTTTATGGCACCTATATTTTCCTTCATTTTAAGTAGAGGGGGTACATTGGCTTCTACTTCCCAAGATCTACGATTCGAGATGCTAGCGTCATATTTTTTAGCTTAAATATTAACTGCTTTTCATATAACTTCCAATAATTTTTTTATTTTACTTTGTATTTATTACTAAAAAACCTTCGCGGCCAGAGTTTTTAGTAAAAAGAATAACTGGAAAATCAGAAAGTGGAATTTGAGTTTTGCAAATCGAATTGTCAGACTTTAATTTTGCAAAGCAAATTGCAGATTTCCGCCAATTGGCGGAAGAATCACATGTATGCAACCTATACTAAAGATGAGCTCAAATGGACAAAAACAATTCTTCCCCATAGGTCTTCATATACAATAGGTTCAATTTAGCTTTTTAATACTTTTATACTAAACTCAATCTAAAAATAATTGTGAATACTCAAGTTACAAAAACCAAAGGGGGTGAGGGGGTCCTGCCCTAGAAATACCACTAAAATTTACCCAGAAATACCATTTGACAAATACCACCAAAATAAGCAGATTTTCGCTAATTAGCCGAAAATTCACATTCCTGTTAAAAATAAGAGCTCCCATCCATGGCCATATTGATATTCAAGGGGGTAGGGGAGTTGACCCACATTCCAAAATTATTATGTTGCTTTTTGCTCTGAAGATTATACAAGGACTGATACACCTCGTGTGCAACCAAAATGGTCCCCGATGTCCAAAAAGGAGTCACAAAACTACTTCTTAGAGTCAAATTACAAAAACTTATACTACCTCAAAAACCCTCTTTGTTTTCACCCTACCCACAAAACTCATACATACATTTCATTAAAGGTCAGAAACCCCTCTCGAAATCATACTGTGGTTACGGTCCTCTAACGAGGCTTTAAAATTGGTGGTTCAATTCGGTTAACGTTCTTGCTAAATATCGCCATTCTCTTTTGGAGCCCAAAAAGTAGAAATATTGCTAAATAATTTCAAAATCATGGATAAAAATGTTTAGTTAGATCAATAACTGATCTCCACTGTCATTGTTTTATTTAAGAATCATACAAATAGAAAATGTATTTTCCATAATTTATTAATTAAAAATAAATCAGATAATGTTCAACATATTGTCTGACTGACATCTTATCTGGATTATTTTGTGATGGTTGTGTTAATATTTTTTGCAAATGATGAAGCACTTTATAAGTATACAATTTGTAACATACCATAGGAAGATTGACCCTCTTAGAGCCATAGACTCCAAGAGGGTAGGTAAAAAGTAAAAAAAAGAGGCTTTTGATTGTTAAATTGGATACTTTTTCATTAACCGGCGCAAGTAAAAAATCCCTAAATTTAGGTACTTCTATTTTCGAGTTTTATTCCATTGATTGTTTTGTCGTTCCCTTCGCATTTGGTTCACAATTGGCAACATTTGCTCCCAGCTAGCATAAAAGTACCTAAAATTTTACAAGGACACCAGAAATACTTCAAGAAAATTCTGTTTAAGATTTTAAACACTGGATTTCAAATGACTGTAGGGATTTTAACTGGTTTTTGGTTCCTACTTATATACTGTCGACTGTGCCGCTTATTCAAAATCGTTATCAAATCCCATTGACTTTTCAATCCATGTACCGCTGAATTAGATAGCCACTGAACGATCGACGGGATAATACTTAAGTACCATTTTTTTTACTTAAAATTGATAAACTGCTAACAGCCAAAGTGAAAATTGGGATGGTGCTAGTTTGGGTGCATTTCCACAATAGATAACCAAGAAAACTATGGGTATGAGAAAACAAAGCTTGAATGGAGAAAGTAATTCCTTATCCATAGAGTAAACGTTCAATTCTGCTAACGTTTCCGTCTGCTTTTTTTGGACACCAAAGAGTAGAAATATTGCTAAATAATTTCAAACTCATAGATTAAAACAGTTATACAGTCGAGTCTGCTTAATGTGATCACGGTTAATGTTATGGAAATCAACAAGTCCCGATTATTCCTATTTAATTTAATGAAAAATACATCGGAACTGAACCAGATTGGCAATATTTAGCAGGAACATGGAATTGAACCATTTAAATAAATGTGAATAACTGGTGCGCTTAATTAGATTTTAAAAGGCTTACCAGTACTCTGTGTAGTGAGAGTGTTCTGAGGATGAAGAGTTGAGTTCATGAATATACATGCTGCTATGTTCTCGATATAGATGGGTAATGCGCTTTGCTTTGAGAAAAAATATTTGGATTAGAAAAAAATTCAACTTCTTTATAGATTCAAAATAATAACAATTAGACAGATATTGAAATTAACTTTTAAAATAATTACACAATTTCAAGAAAAAATATCTTTTCAAGATATTAAAGTTGGTATATAGGTACCTACTGTAAAATCATAAATTATAATAACAGGATTTAATATAAAAGCTGTTGTTTTTTAATTAATTAAATTTAGAATAGAAAAGCAGATTTACAGTTACTACCATCTCATTGCAGAAAAACTTTTCAAAATAGTTGTAAACAGTACACACTTCAATAACATTTAAGTAATTTTAAAAAATAACAAGAAAAATTTAAATTTTTAAAATAAGATACATATTATGAGCTAAGTATATGAGCTATTAAGTACGAGCTATTAAGTTATGAGCTATTAAGCTATTAAGTTATGAGTTATGAGCTATTAAGTACTAGGTAGTAAAAATATATTCGAATGAATGGTTAATTCCAGTTAGTAGGACAAAAAAAAATTCTACATTATAAACCAATTAATATAATAGAAAATGCATGGACAAAAATTTGCCATACAAATCAGTTCATGTAAAAAGAAATGCCGCTATTGAATTCAGTGTAAAATTATCATATAATTGAATTCTGAGTTTTAATTTGTTAAAATACGAGACAGTAATAAATAATGTACTGGTTACAAATAGTTTTCAAACAGCAACTTCAAAGTAAAAACTTGATTTGAAATGATATTTGATTCACTGATCACTTAACTAACACTTAATATTCCATACCGAATAACATTAAATTATTTGTATAGTTAGATCCATCCGTGATTAGATAACATAACTAGGAATAGAATATAAAAGCTTTTAAATAACTTACTTACCGCACCAAGAACTTGCCGACCGACGGTACGTTGTCGGTTTGTTATTGTTTACGTTTGAAAGATTTGAAGTAATCGGAGTTGAGATGTAATCTGCCAGCTTGAAAGTCGTTGCGAAATTTTTCCGTGAGGTAATATTAAAAAAATTATTGTTCTAAAAGTGAAATTATCACTGAATTCGATAATTACTCACAACTATTAGGTGTTTTTTAAAGAATCTTTAATGTCTTCAGGTATCTTGTAAGAAAAGACAATAAAACAACTCAACTTTTGGCACAGCATTTCAAGCAGGAAAAAGTTTCTTCTCTCTCTACAGAAGAACTAAGGATATTTTTCAAAACTTGGGATCGTTTTAAAATTTTAATGGGTTTTTCAAAATTTAAATTAATGTTAATTTTTTTTCGAGCGTGGTTGACTTTTTCAAACTATAATAACTACCATAATTATAGCGCGATTTGAACGAAAACTGAATATAATGCACATCTTTAAGTATACTACAAGATTCCGTAATGATCGACTATTTATCGATTAATTAATTTTAATATAGTGTCATTTGAATATTACGGAGAAACTTCGGACTACTGTAGAGCGCTTACTGCATGAGGCCCACCTTAATGCAATATACCGTTTTAAACCACACAACGCCAGGTACAACGTATTAAAATTTCATACACCGATCTCAAGCAAAAAAGACTGATATTCAAGTATTACGGAAACGTCTTTAACTTAATATAAATCACGAAATATGTAACCGATCCCTTAGTGCGACACGTAGTTGTAATCAGCTCAATGTCCCGAACAACATACTAGGATTTCATAAATCGGCAATGACTTTGGGAAAAAAGAATACACTATGCTTTCAAACTTTGATCCAAAATACGCCCCGCAATATGGAGAACACCCCTTGGCAATTTTTATTTTCACAAAGCATTTTTAATTACCTTTACAACGATGTATAACACTTGTAATTCGAACAAAATGTAAACAAACTTTGAACTCGAAATCAGCCAAAAAAATGGAGTGATTGGCATCATGGACAAGTAGACTTTATTCTGCTTCAAAAAATCCTGAAATACGTTCTAATCACCATGGCAACCCGTAATTCTGGAAAAACTTTGCCTTAACGGTCCTTTACTCATAAGTAAAATCAAAAAAAAAATTTAATATTAATTACGGATTTATAAGCGAAATGCGGACTTGTGTTTTTTAACAATACCGAGAACTTTTTTTTCAAACTCTAGTAACTTACTAAATATGGAAGGTATATTCATGAAAATTGGATATGACGTGCATATAGACGTATATTTTAAGAAACAATCACCTTTTAAACCATTATTAAAAAACTATTGTGCTTTACTTAAGAATTTTCGAAGTTTTTCGGTAAATCATCGGACTATCATAGAATCCGTAATAATGACCGCAAAGACGCACAACATATTAAAATTCCATAATCATAGCTGTAGTAGAAAGAAAGTTATGAAACCTATGGAAAAATTGATATTTTGCCAGAACACATTTAACACAGAAAGAAGTCACTAAAATTTAAAAAAACCCACTTACTATAGGAGAAACCCCTGATTTTTTCTAAAAAAAAACACACTTTTTCCGAAAAAACCCAGTTTTATATGGGTTTTTTCAGGGTTCTTATTGAAAAAACCCTAAAAACCCAACCCAAACCCTGGGGTTTAGCCCCCCTTCTGCTTTTATGGGGGGGCTCAAGCACCCTTAAACTTTTCGGGGGATAGCTATTATCCGTCCTTTTTATGCTCAAAATTCAGAAATAATTACAAGTGTTCAGTGTTCATACAACAAAATTCTAATTCTACCAGTTACCCAGTGAAACAATGAATTATCAATAATTGTCTTTCAAATTAATTTAACTTGACAATGTTAAGAAAATTTTCAATCTGGCCAATTATATTGGGCTAATAGAAAATTCGGCATATTGGTTTTTTTTATAGTACTAGGCTCACGATATCAAAGAAATTGGCCACGGTTTTCATTTCGATTGGGACGATATCGGCGAATATCAATGAATGTCGCGAAAAATATGACAATATTAACGAATATTGGCCAATATTGACACACAGACATCAGTAACACAATATCGGTGAACATTGTTCAATATCGCGAAAAATTATGACGATATCAATAAAAATTGGCCTATATTTTCGTTTTGATATCACTGGCACGATATAAATGTTGGAAAAAAATATGAAAATTTCAAAATCTTTATTAATGGGTTAAAACATTCAATATCATTATTTACGTAGCTTTTGAATTAAATTAAATAACTTCCTAATATTTTAGGACTGTACACTAATTATTTAAATTTATACAATATTGAGCTACATCGAGCAATATCGCAACTCGATATTCGATATCCCATGGCATTCGCGATATTGGCCAATACCCTCTGGGTGTCGGCCAATATCGCTGTGCTGGGGGGTGGGGTATACCAAGTTTGGTGCAGATCGGAAGAAATCTATGGATTTGTATAAAAGACAAACATATACAACACACACACATACTTTGACTTTTATTATATTAGATTTATTTAAATTTAAATTAAGTTTAACCTCATTTTTGTTAATAGAAGCAAAAGATTTCTATAAAGAAATTTTTTAACTGTAGAATAGCTAGATTTTTTTTCATTCAAAAATATTCTAAATTCCAGATTGTTTTCTACCATCGCTTTAAACCTGCGGGGATATTTTAATAAGTTATTTCAATCAGGCTTTGCCGTTCTTTAGGAGTTTAATAAATTTTGTCTTTACAAATCTTCTTCACAAGAGAGTTTCAACAAAATAATTATCAATTAATAAATTAGCTCAGCTCCCTTGCCTTTTTATTTTCGCCAGTTACTCAGACTGGTTTCTAAAAACTAATGAAAATTTTCCTTTATTCCCAATTAGAAAAAATATCGGCTTATTATTTGGTCTTCGGAAACTAGACTCACGATATCAAAGAAATTGTGGTCACGGATTTCGTTTAAACATCAGTGGCATGTTATCGGCGAATATCAAGCCAATATTGGCATAAGATATCAATAACACAATATCGATGAACGTTGTTCAATGTCGCGAAAAATATGACGATATCAATAAAAATTAGCCAATATTGACATAAGATATCAATAACACAATATCGATAAATATTGTTCAATGTCGCGAAAAAATATGACGATATCAATACAAATTGGCCAATATTTTCGTTTTGATATCACTGACACGATATAGGTATAAAAAGGGTCAAGTGGTCAATTAAAGTTTTCAAAACATAGCTTATGTTTTCTCTTAAGTTTTTTTACGAATGTATACCAAGTTTGGTGCAGATCGGAAGAAATCTATGGATTTGTATAAAAGACAAACATATACAACACACACACACACTTTGACTTTTATTATATTAGATTTATTTAAATTTAAATTAAGTTTAACCTCATTTTTGTTAATAGAAGCAAGAGATTTCTATAAAGAAATTTTTTCACTGTAAAATAGCTAGATTTTTTTTCATTCAAAAATCCTCTAAATTCCAGATTGTTTTCTACCATCGCTTTAAACCTGCGGGGATATTTTAATAAGTTATTTCAATCAGGCTCTGCCGTTCTTTAGGAGTTTAATAAATTTTGTCTTTACAAATCTTCTTCACAAGAGAGTTTCAACAAAATAATTATCAATTATTAAATTAGCTCAGCTCCCTTGCGTTTTTATTTTCGCCAGTTACTCAGACTGGTTTCTAAAAACTAATGAACATTTTCCTTTATTCCCAATTAGAAAAAATATCGGCTTATTATTTGGTCTTCGGAAACTAGACTCACGATATCAAAGAAATTGGTCACGGTTTTCGTTTAGACATCAGTGGCACGTTATTGGCGAATATCAATCAATATCACGAAAAAATATGACGATATCAAAAAAAATTAGCCAATATTGGCATAAGATATCAATAACACAATATCGGTGAACATTGTTCAATGTCGCGAAAAAATATGACGATATCAATAAAAATTAGCCAATATTGACATAAGATATCAATAACACAATATCGATGAATATTGTTCAATGTCGCGAAAAAATATGACGATATCAATACAAATTGGCCAATATTTTCGTTTTGATATCACTGACACGATATAGGTAAATATCAGACAATGCTGGAAAAAATATGAAAATTTCAAAATCTTTAATAATTGGTTAAAACATTCCAATATCATTATTTATGTAGCTTTTGAACTAAATTATAGAACTTCATAATATTTTAGGACTGTGCACTAATTATTTAAATTTACACAATATTGAGCTATATCGAGCAATATCACAATTCGATATTCGATTTTCCATGGCATTCGCGATATTGGCCAATACCCTCTGGGTGTCGGCCGATATCGCTGTGCTACCTGGGTATAAAGGACCAGATAAAGGACTAGTTCGGAAAGATTTTTTTGAGCGATGGAGATCTCGCCGATCTCGGAGTTTCTAACTCATTGCAGTTATTCAACTTTCCTCTTTTGTATCTGTATTATTTTTGGGGGAAAGGCTTATGAACGCTGGTTCATCTTTTCTTTACAAAAAATACCACCAGTAAAGTTTTTACTTATTTGTACAATAAAAAAACAATACTAAAATTGTATTGACACGTGCTGCCATCTACAACTTTATACTTTCTTTAAAACCATATGAACACAGCTTTTAAATTTTAATATAGTATCATTGCGTTAATGTTTTTATTTTTTTATTTTCTTTCTTGAGTGAAGGGATGGGAAAAAGAGATAAGTTTTCTGATAGGTTATCATTTGACCTTCATGGAAATTTAAATTTTGTGGGGGGTGAATTTGAATTACTTCAACTTTTTTCGCTGGAAACTAAGTAGTATATTGTATAAAATTTTTACATTCAGGGCAAAAACAAGCATTATTTTTAAAACAAGCGTTTATAAAAAAAAGAGATCCAAAAGGCCCTGTGTGCCGTCTGTCCCCCCCCCCCTGCGAAAAAAATATTGGGACTAAGCGGACCAAAACGAATTTAAATCCCGTTTTTAAGGGTCGAATTTTCTAAAATTTTCTGGGATTTTTTTTGGGAAAAATTTGACCTTAATTCCCACTCGCCTACCACTCCTGGTTTTAAAAAAAAGATAATCCTGGTAGGAATCCCGAATTCCCGGGCGGTCCCCCGAAAATATTCAATTCCCCCCGAAACCAAAGACTGGTACTACCAGGACCATTATTAAAAGTAATGTTTCGTTAACTAGTATTTAAAAGAAAAACAAAATCCTTTTATTTTTAGTGGCAGTATGGGGAAAAAAATTCCAATTCAGGAAATTTTCTGTCAATGACAAATCGCCATGATAGGCCACGGCCTAAGCATCCTTTTTAAAAATCCGCCATTGCCGACTGGGTCTTTTATGCGACCTTTTTTATGAAATTCAAATAGAAGAAAGAGGCGACGCACTGGGAGCACGTGCGTCTCTCCTCACCTACACAGCTCCCTCCCAAATACAACATCCAAACGGGGAGGGGGAACAGAGAAAGAATGATGTCATTAAAGGGACAGAAGGGATAGCGGGGAGGGTTCGGTGGGGCTGAGGTAGAAATTACTCTTGTGGTCGAGTTGCGTTCTGTTGCAATCGAATTAGGGGTTTTGCTGTGTCCTAATTGGGTTTTGCCACCCAATGTGTCAATAAAATATGCTCCGAATGCTGTGCCTAATCTCGCCTAGGTTAGCCTGTACAATGATGGCTTTGAAACTGGATTCAGGATCTTTTGTATAGAACAGGGGTTTCCAACTGGCGGCCCGCGGGCCGCATGTGGCCCGCCGAGTCATTTTATGCGGTCATTTTGTGCTCTTTGAAAACCCACCAAAAAGTAGCTTCAGAACACTATCTTAGCATACTAAAATTGGAAAAAATTTAGGGGAGGACCCCCGAACCCCCTATTTACATCTTCGATTATGGAATACCTTTGGTTGTTTTCTATGGTGGACTAAATTTAGGATTACGATCAAGAATTTAAGATTTACAAATTAAAAGTTTTGATAGGAAAGTATTGTATACCCTGAAATTCAAGAGGCGTATAGCAAGGGGTTATGAAGGCTAAGGTCAACCTTTATCACAAGGAGGGACAAAATGGAGTATCCAAAAATTAGTTTAAACACTATTTTTGGAGAAAGATCCCCTTTAAGTAATATTCAGTTCAAAAAGATGTCTATGAAGTCAATACTTAATATAATCTCCTGAAATTTTTGAAAATACAGTAGTACCTTTTTCAGATTTTATAAATAAATTTCGTCACTCTCTCGCCGGAAAAGTTCCATATTAAAGACAATCAACCCCCCCCCCAAAAAAAATATATCAGGGATAAAAAAAGAGCCAGATTACTTGCGGCCCGCCACTTGGTTTGTGATTTCGATTGCGGCCTTCGAGTACTTGGAAGTTGGAAACCCCTGGTATAGAACCTCTTGAGGAAATTAGGATTGCTCGTACACTGTATAAAACAACAGTTCAACCTTTCACCAAAAACTTTCGACCTTTCACCAGAAACTGGTTCCAATTTAGCTGCTGCAACAAGTTTTGGTAATAGGTTTCACCAAGTTTTCGGTATTTTCACTAGTAAAAACACCGAAAGAACTTGGTGAAACCTGCAGTTTTTAATTTTTAGCAGTATAGTTTTTTAGTAATTTTTTAACAGTGTAGAAAAAAGAGGTTTGTTGCAAAAGCTTTGCTTATTAATGTCAGTCACCAAAATCTGTTTTTTCTCTTAAATTTTTCCCTTGCCTAAGCCCACAGAGAAAAATCCTAACAGAGGGTCCAAAACGATATATTCAAAAGTTTGATGGTTATGAGGGCGCCACGATGAACTAAATGATTGACAGAGAGATCAAACCTGTGATTGGCTGTCACTCAATCTGGAGAAGGAAAAAGTTTTTCTCAACCAATCAGGCTTTTCCCTCCCGCCTCTCGTGACGTTAATGCGATCGCAGCGCCAAAATAGCCCCACAACCATCCAACTTTTCGATTTCCATTAGCGCCTATGGCGACGGACTCTCTGTTCTAGTACTCTGTGCCTAAGCCTATTCTTATAGTCGTTTGGAGAAGCGACAGTCTTCTCCTTCTGTAGGATTATGCAAAAATCATAAGTTATTTAAATTGGCAAATGCAACGCAGCTACAAAATTTTTGAAAAAAAAACCCATATGATCATACAAATAATAATTATGTTTTAAATAGAAAAACTTATTAAACAATAATTCAAATAATTGAATACATAAAATCAAACTTATCCGGGATATAAGGCCGTGTTCTATTTTTATTATTATCATACTGAGAGTTTAAATAATTCAAATAGTTAGGAATATATCTCACCTCTATACACACTATTACTCTGAGAGCGCGACTACCATTATTTTTTACTAAATTAAATCGACCAAAAAAATCGGTGGGGATTCTTTCTAATAATTCTAAGATAATTTTAAAAAATAAACAGCTTTGGGTTTATTTTGAGTGAAAATATCATTTATGCAGTTCAGATCCACAACCCAAAGATATGTCTTCTTCTCTCTACTTCTAGTATAGCCAGTGGTGTAGCCAGGATTTTCCTTTGGGGGGGTCCAGTGGGAAAAATTTATGATTGGATATCAAAAAGTTTCCACAATTAGTGAAATAAATTTATTATTTTCACATTAGTTTTAATTTCTTCTCTATACTAATTAATAGTTAATCATTTATTAGTAATTAGTGTAATAATTAAGATTAAGTATTTCTCGATTCAAAGTTCTCATCCGCATTATTTTTTTTAATCAAGTACAGATACCATCAAAAGACAAACTTCAGTGATAAAAAGTTTTTGATGAGTTAAATCAGCAGCTCCATATTGAAAAGGGGGTTTTCGGGGGATCTCCCCCAGAAAATTTTTGGAAATATGATGTTTAAAAGGAGTTTTTTAGTTCATTTTGAGATAATAATTGAGAGCACCGCTTCTTATAAGCCAAAGAATTGTTTAGAAAAAACATTTGGAAAACTGACGTCAAAATTTCTGAGGCAGTGGTGGATCCAGGGTTTGGTTTTGGGGGCTAAGAATTTCCTAAGAAATCGAATTTTTCTAAGAAATTGAAGAATTTTTTTCTAAGAAGGGGACCCCCCCTTCGCTACGCCCCTGTGTATAGCAGGTACCGTAAAACATATTTGGTATGAGCTGTGCTATTAGGGAATATCTTAACTCGTAATCACTCGTAAGTCACCTTGTAATTAATTATAGGCAAAACAAACTCTATTTCAGATGCTAAAAGTTCATTAAAACGATTCCCTTCTACCCCCCCCATTTACTTGCCCCTCGCGATAGGAGATGAGGCCCTTTTTTTGGAAAATGTTCAACGTCGTCCAATATCGTAGAAAGATTCTTTCAAAAGCCTTTCAACTGCACCCGGTAATGGAGCATCGTTAGGGGATTTAAATTACGCTTTTCCCTCACCAAATCGCTATAAATAATCCCTTATCGCAGAATCGATTTATATTAAAAAACACCCTCGAAATCATCGCTTTTCCTGCTATTGGAGGTTTCCCCTCTCTGTATAGTGGGGAGGAGAGGATTTAACTCTGAGTATAATTAAGAACTATTGAATATGTATGAGGCACATGACTTTAATGCCTTTTCATGCGCGGGGATTAAAAGTATATAATAAGTGAAGTGAATTGAATTGTTAGATGATTAGTTATTCAACAGCAATAACATTAGATTTAGAGGTGTTTCTTAACGTTTAATCGAGGGTAGTAATACCTTAAATTGACCCAGAAGGAAATTTGCAAAGCTCGATGTAAATCACTTTAGTCAGTCAGCGAATGTTACCCATTAACTCAAAATTTTCTCTCTATATTAAAAAAAAGTTACTGTCACCGCCGCCGCTGCCGCCGCTGTTTCAGAAAATAAAATTTTTCGACCCTTTGAACTCTTCTCTCGCAAAAACTACTGGATAGAAATTTATGAAATTTGATAGGCTTGTAGAGGAATAATTGGGGCACATTCTCGAACAAAAAGCTAACTGATGTGATAATTAGTACTGGGGCATTTTTAAGGTCAAAGTTGAAGTTTTTCTTTTTTCGCCGCGTAATCCAGTTCAGCGAAATCTATTAACAGCACAACTATGATGTTTTGCAGCCTAATACTCTGAAGTATGAAGATGTGCACTACGTCGCCCTTTTTTCGAATTTCGAATTTGGTTTAGAGTAATTAATTTTTTAATTTTCGAAATTTTTTACACTTTTTCGTTTTTTTCTATCTAAAATGAAAACTAATCACGGTATCAATATGATTTTTTAAACACTTGTATTATTGTTTTTTAGAAAGAGATTGGCTTTTAGTTCTTTAAAAAATTCTAATTAGTTTTGGAATTATTAAGCATCAAAGTTTTATTTTTTTCATAGTTTTAGTAGGTCTTTATCAGACTTGTTTAATGTTTTTAAATTTTTTATTTACCTGTTCACTAGATTGTCGCGAGCACGGATATTCAAATTTAAAAGTTTTGAGGTGCAGATTTTGGCTCTAAGTTTGCTAGCGTTATAGTATAGACTTGGTTAATAATCTTTTAAAGATACTTCGATATTTTTTGAACCACTAGAGAAATAAATAATTTAACTTTATGGAGTGTTATTTGTGCCGATGAAAAGAAGAGGATTTTCGGGAAGTTTGTTTTACTCTGCTAAAGATCGATTGCAGATATTACAGATAGCTTCGCGATCTGTGAAGATGCATAGCAGTTACGGGGGTTGGTGAGCGTAAGCGAGCAGGGGGCGGTAGCCCTCTATTCATTAAATTATTGATAATTTAAAAAGAAATATTTCAGTAAGAGTTTTATTTTGATATTTTTGTGGTAATGATCCGAATTAAATTATTGAAAAGTTTGAGAGATAAAAAGTTTCGATATTAAATTATCATTAACTATACTCTGTTCATTTAGAATTAGCGCCTGAGACGTAATGTATTAGAAGCATTATTATTCCAATTATAGTCGAAAAAATGTTCTTCTGAAATGACATGGCAGCCTTAAGCAGAAGTAGTTAAAATACTGTAAAAACAATCGGTCATTGAAGTTGTCTGATGAGCATTATTAAGCATTATTGAGCGTTTTTGATCCTGTTTCAGGCGCCTATTCTAAATGAACAGTCTATAAGCACACAAGTTCCAGGTTGTACTGGATATTTGAGATGAAACAAGCGAGCTCTGCTCGCTAAGATCGCGAAGCGATCTTCAAAGAACTGCGAAGCAGTTCCGGGGGTTGGTGAGCGATAGCGAGCAGGGGGCAGAGCCCCCTAGTGTTTTAAAATAAATATAAATGAAAAAATTGGAATGATAGTGTCGTGTTACTATTATGCATCAATTTAGATAGGGATAAAAATATGTTATAAGTTACCTCCTTTTAAAGAGATACATTTCTTCCTTAAATTTAGGCCGGAGTTCGGGGTGGCCTAGTGGGATTACGTGCAGCTCACTACGCTAGCAGTCTGCGCATTGTACCTGGTGTTGAGTTCGATTCTCGGCCTTGTCCGTCCTTGGTTCTCTCTCTCAAAAAAATTCAGTTTGCGTCTTTCTTACTTGACGATGAAGGTTTATAAGCGGATCCGTATTGAGATCAAGCACACAAGCCGTGTGACTAATCCTAATCTCCTTAAATTAACAAATAACTAGGTAAAAACTGCTATAAGCTATATCAAGAAGAAAACTACTGATGATGAAATTTAACTGTCGAGAGATTTATTTATTTTTTTTATTTCTGAAACATTTACAAAATACAAAATATTAAAAGGAAAGGAAATAGTAAAAAGAAAAAAAAAACATATTGCTCACTAAGGGGCCAAATTGGCCCTTCCAAGTGAAACAAAAATTTACTATGAAACACTTATATACAGGGTGTATCTGAAATGGTGCAACAAACTTTCAGGGATGATAGTACTCATCAAGACGAACAAGAATTGGTATAGAAAGGGGGGTCGCAAATGAGTTTTAAGGGGTGAAACCCCGGGGTGAAAATCAGCAAAAAAACTTGCATATTTGTGCAGGAAGAGACACAATTGTTCGATTCCGTAATTTTTAACACCAAAAAAATAGAACCCGTACTTGCAAAAAGAAATTTTAACTGTAACTTTTCAGGAAGTTATCTTTTAGTAGCGAAAGATTTATTCGATCAGTCTCTTTTTTAATGCATGTTCAACCAAATTTGGCAACTTATTAGCCATTTGGCGCAATTTTTTCGTTTCCTATTTTATCTTTAAAACGGTAGCTCAACTTGTTATAGAGTAATGAGCCGGAATCTTTTAACTCGCAATCGTAAGATTGTGGATTCTGTCATGTCAATAATTTTTGGGCAATACACGGAAAGAGTACTATTAAAGGATGTGGGTTGGGGTTTTATGGCTTGAGGTCCAAAAATCGGACAAAAATAAAGGATGTGTAACAGTATTTTGAGAATTTTTATTGATTTTTCTAAATTGTAGTGTTTTTCTTTACGGTAATTTTTTTCAGGTAATTACAATGCTTTAAATCGCATTTTGTCTCAACGCAAAACTTTGGCAGGTGTTTAAAATTTTTTACACGAATTTATGAAAATTGATAGTTCAAAAAAATTTGGCAACAAAAAATTTGATGAAATGAAGGAAAAGCAATCCTTGAAATCCCTATTTTTAAATCAACGATCAATTAGATTACAAAGTATTTGATTCTTATTTTATTCGGAAATCGTTTCTTCCGTAAATTTTATTTCCCTACAATGTATAAGGATTTCAAGGACTGCTTTTCATTCGTTTCACAAAATCTTGTTCTGCCATGAACTAATTTTTTTTTGATCGACCAATTTAAAAAAATTGTGTTAAGAATTTCTTTGGTCTAAAAGAAGACATTACAGATCACGGGGTATTTTTATCTTGTTTTGTCTATTTGTTATTAGTTTTTAAAACTAGGGATCTCTTTGTGAAACATCCTTTAAGAAAATGTAATGATGACTTAAATTTTGTATGAAACATGTGTGTTAATAAAAAAAAGAGTTTAAAAACCTAAGCATTTTAAACAGTTTTATACTTAAATTATCTTATTCTAGATGTGACTACATAATTATAACTACTATTCTCATGACAAGACAAAACTAAAAAAATTACAAGTTCGAGCAATACACGGTCGAGATGGGGTGGGAGTTCGGCCACTTTAGTATTCCTGTGTTGAAGGAGGGGAGGGTAGTCTCGTAGTCAATTTCCTCTTGTCAATACGACAAAATTAAGCCAAATTGAAATTAATTATTAAAATTAGCCAAATTAATCATTAGGATTAGACAAATTAAGCCGAATTAATTTTTAAAATTTTCTGTTTGTAAAAAATAATTGAAAACCGCATTTATGAATTAAAACGTGAAAACTAGAAGGGGATGGGAGGTTCTCGGCATGTACTACGGGTGGACACCAAAGGGAGGTAGGGGGTCAAAAATAGCAATAAATGGGTTACGTAGTACGGACACTTTCCCTAAGGGGTTTACGTTATCCGCCTTCGAGGACAGACATGCTGTTTTAACCTATGAGCTTAAACGCGCCGACACCCTAGGAGCGGATTGTACAGCACATCCTCAGTACACAGACAAAGTCATTTAAAATTAATTAACATAGTGGTGGCTTAATTAAAACTAGTTTCTAGTAAAATTAATACTATTTTAGTGATGTTTCACCCCCTCCTCCAATTTTTGTGTTTAAATTTATTTTTCCTTTAAAACTTCAGCTATCAGTTTTTGGCATAATTCCTTCTTCCTCCTACCTAACAAACCATGGCTTTTCCAATCTCTCTATCATTTCCTAAATTATTCAATCAAAATTATTCGATTTCGCTTGGCCATCAGTCTGATAACCTTTCCCCACTTCTCCAAATTTCTTGTACAAATCAATTTCTTTATTCAATTCTTATTTAGACTGTAGGCATTATCTTCAAAATGCTGAATTTCTTCACGTTAAAAAACGAGCCAGCTGGATGGCTCAGCGGCAATCTACCACTTTTAAAATAATTTTCTCTTGTTTATTATCGCTATGAATCCTTACGGTGTCACAGCAGCTAGCTCGATAGCAGTACTCATGCATTGCTTATTGGAGTAAGCTACAACTCCCCTAGGGTTTGTGCGAGTGCTACGCTTGTTCTATCTAGGGTTTTAATTGACCATTGTGTGCGAAACTTCGGGCAATTGCACAGCTGAGAAGGGAGTGCTTCTTACACAGACTAAGGATTAAAGGACGTTTTTGTCTTTAAAAGCTGTGCATAATAATTTCATAAATAGAGCAATTACATAAATAGTACTAATAATGAATTAATAATGCAGGGATCTCTAATTCTACAATTTGAGTTAGTATTTTACTTCTAAAAGTACGATATTAATTAATCAATATGTTTCTCTCTATATTAAAAAAAAGTAACAGTGACCGCCGCCGTCACCGCCGTCACCGCCGCCGTCACCGCTGATTTTGAAAATTTTATTTTTGAACACTTTGAACTATCACTACGCAAAAACTATGTGAAGGAATATTATGAAATTTTGACCATTGGTAGACAAATGCATGATGGTCATTTCAATTCCCAAACCTAATTAATTAGATAATTAGTTTTGGAGTTATTTAATGTCAAAGTCGAAAATTATTTTTTTCTGCTGCGAGTTCGCCTCCAGCAAAATCTATTCACAGCAGAAACATGATTTTTTGCAGACACATACTCTTAGGTATGAAGTTTTGCACCTCGTCGCCCTTTTTTCGAATTTCGAATTATTTTTGGAGTAATTAAATTCTAAAGTTTCGAAATTTTTTACCCTTTTTCGGTTTTTTAGTTATAACAGAAAAACTAATCACAGTAGAAATATGATATTATAAACACATATACAATTATTTTTTATAAAAAGATTGGCGTTTCATTTTTTAAAAAATTCGAATTATTTTTAGAGTTATTAAGATTCAAAGTTTCAATTTTTTCATCTCTTTCTGGTCGTTCACTAGAGAAACAGCCGATTTTTATGCGAGTCTGATTTCTTTCATTTCCAACAATTCACTAGATACACGTGCATTTTATAAATTAAAAAGATATTAATGGCATGCTTTTTTCTCTAAGATAGTCGATGATAATTAGTAGACTTGCTGGATATTTTAAAAAACATTTCGATTAAATTATTGACAAGTTAAAACAAGGATATTTCAGTTGCAGTTTTATTTTGATATTTTTGTAGTTATGGTCCGAATTAAGTTATTGATAAGTTCGAGAGATAAAAAGTTTCGATTTTAAATGATCATAAACTAAGCCGACAAGTTCCAGGTTTTACTGGATAGTTGAGATGAAACAAGCGAGCTCTGCTCGCTAAGATCGCGAAGCGATCTTCAAAGAACTGCGAAGCAGTTCCGGGGGTTGGTGAGCGATAGCGAGCAGGGGGCAGAGCCCCCTAGTCTATTTAAAAAACACTTATTTTGTGTATAGCTAAAAAAATTTTATTTAAAAGGGACCAAATGAAATCTCAATACTTTAAAACATGTTGCAATGTCTTTCAAACTATATCTTTGAAAAAAAATTATATGAATTTAAGAACGAATAACTTCATACAGTAGGACAGAACTCGCAGTCTTACGATTGCAAGACTGTTACGCTACCAACCAAGCTATCATTTAATCGTCAATAGTAATACTACATAGAAATTTGAGTTTCCGTAAGAATCACAAAAAAAGTGTTTGGCGATCACGGATTGGCGAAGTTTTTTTTCCTGTCGACTGCAAAAGTGTTACTGGTGGGAAAACTAGCTTAGTAATATTTGAAGTTGTTTTACAAAATAACTACCGGAATCGAACCATTGTGTCTCTTCCTGCACAAATATGCAAGTTTTTTGGCAGATTTTCACCCCGGGGTTTCACCCCTTAAAACTCATTTGCGACCCCCTTTCTATACCAATTCTTGTTCGTCTTGATGAGTACTATCATCCCTGAAAGTTTGTTGCACCATTTCAGATACACCCTGTATAAAGAAAAAAAAGAGAGAAAAAAATTAAGTACATAAATGTAAAAATACAAAAATAAGTAATTTGGCAAGAGGACAGCCCAGAAAATTACAATATTCATATGGCTCCACACAAAATACAACCCAATTTAAAATGAATGATATAAACACACTAACACACCTCGAAAAAAATATATATAAAGACACTGGATAAAGATCTTGGGCGGAGAAATAAATAGGCAAAAGGTGAAATGTTAATCACGAAAAGATAAATTCATCTGAGTTTAATAAAAAATTGAATAATTCCCTTTTAAAAGAAAATTTATTGGAGTTTGTAGTCAATTGTGTAGGTAATTTGTTATAGTAGAAAGGACCCTGGTAGATAAAACTTTTATGAAGAATTTCTTTGTTTGGTTTCGGTATGTTTAGAAGAGGAGGTTTTCTAAGATTATAATTGATATTAGAGCTTTCAAACGAAATAAAGTTGTTATGAATATAAATTAATTTTCTATAGTAAAAAAGTTTCTTTATGGAGAAAAGATGATCATTAGATAAATGAAATGATAATCTAATTTTTCAATGTTATAGGATATTATTAGTTTAATTAGGGGCAGCTAATCCCCTCCAAAGTCTCTAATTTGGCCTCCTCTCCCTAAAGATATTAAATTATAGCCCTTTCTGCCCCGAATATTTTGTTATCTACAGCTCTCTAGAATCTAGATAGAAAAAGATAGAATCTAGTTAGATTCCAAAATACACACACAGACAATGAAAGAAAATGAAAATCCTTGAAAATCATCGCAACGCTTCCCATTTTCCCAGATCCATTGAGTGAGTTAGTCACATTATCGTCGTTGTTTGTCCTCCCATTAGATCACCTCCAGACTGTTCTCCGTCCAAAAAGCGTGACATAGCTCACACGGCCACACAAAAAAAAAGTCGAACACTGCGGACCACACGAACTGTGCCAAACTCGGCAAGAACAATGAATGCCAGATAGATAGGCTCATGACCCGAAAAGCGCGGCCGTTTCAGCAGTAAATATCGAATTCGAGGGGTCTTTGGAGACACTCACGAAGACAAACAACGGGTATTAAACTCCGAGCGAGGGACAAAAAGCTCAAAGAGGGGATAATAACGCTTTACTGTTTTTGTGTCGGGGAATAAATGGTACATAAAGGTATGGAAGCGTCGATAAAATACAAACCGAAATGTTTCACTTTCGCTTGACGTTTGAATCGCTTTTTGTGGGACAGAAGGCAGTGGGATTTACTACCTCAAAGGTCTCTCAGATAGAACGGAGTATCTTAGTCCTACGCCAGGAAGCTTTGTGAGGTTATCATAATTTTCCATCATGAGTTTAAGTTTTTTGAATCAGCCAATGATTACAGAAAATAATTATTCATTAGTAAGTTGTTTTCTTTCAGTAAACAGTTATTTATAATTTAACTAGCTGATTTGCCCGGCCTTGCACGGGTGGAGTGTATTAATTCCTTTTTAAAGTTCTCCCAAGTTATATATCCGATTTTTCGAATCACCAATAACCCCGGTGTCCCCAGTACTTTTTCATATTCCCGATAGTTTCATTTCCGATTTTCATGTTCCCGATAATTTTCATATCCGGGTGTTCCCGGTACCTTTTCATATCTCGGTGTTCCCGGTACCTTTTCATATCCGGATGTTCCCGCTACCTTTTCATATCCCGGTTTTCCCGGTACCTTTTCGTATCCCGGTGTTCCCGGTACCTTTTCATGTCCCAGGTTTCCCGGTACCTTTACATACCCCCAGTTCCCGATAATTTTCATATCCAGGTGTTTCCAATAATTTTCATCCCGGTATTCCCGGTTCCTTTTCCCCATCCCAGTTCCAACTGTGACATCTCATTCCATCAAATATTTATCCTTTCCATGTGATGAAAACAATCACATTGAAATCATCTCTTTTTTTAAATCTAGTGTTTAAAATGTACCTTTTAAAGTGTACCTTTTCATATCCGGATGTTCCCGCTACCTTTTCATATCCCGGTTTTCCCGGTACCTTTTCATAACCCGGTGTTCCCGATAATTTTAATGTCCCGGTTTTCCCGATAATTTTCATAACCTGGTGTTCCCGATAATTTTCATCCCAGTTTTCCCGGTGCCTTTTTCTCATCCCAGTTCCAACTGTGATATCTCATTCCATCCCGATTTTTTGTCTATTAAACATTTATCCTTCCTATGTGATAAAAACAATCTACTTGAAATCATCTCTGTCATTTGAAATCCAGTGTTTAAAATCTTAAACAGAATTTTCTTAAAGTATTCCCGCTATCCTTTTAAAATTCCTTAAAAAATAAATTTCAAAAATCCCTCGATAAAAAGTTATCAAGTAAGCTTGTCTTCTTTTTAATAAAACCAACTTCTTTAAAAGCTTCTCTGAAAGAGTAAAAACAGATTGCTAGTTATAATAAAAATCTAGTGATTATAGTCTAGTAAACCAATTCCGCTATGAAGCAATGAAATTTTAGCTCTGTTTCCTCGGAAACTTTTAAATTCTTGCTATTTAAATATATTTTTCTGAGAAATTAAAATATTAAAGAAAGTAAATTAATTATTTTAATTTACTTCGGTTTTCTGATAACTGTTATAATATTTAAATACAGATATTCACACTGTTTTTCTTCATAAATTTTGTTGTAAATAATAAAACATGTATAAATGTTAATCAGTTATATTCATTCAAGTGAGGCAAGACGTCGCCTTAAGACAGAGAAGTAAACACTGCATTTTATGCCTTTCAACAATGCACAATGTTATTTCAATGGGTAAAACGGAGTCGAAAAAGCACCGAAAAACAGGGAAGGAGTCGTTCGATTTTAAAATCGTTTCTTAGTGCGCGTCTAATGGCTGAAAGGAAGGTCTCTGTCAAATTTCAAGCCTATCGGTCCGGCAGTTTTGGAGATTTCGTGATGAGTGTTATGAATGAATGATGAATCACCCGTATTTGGATTTTATATATATAGATAGTTCGAGCTAAATTTCAATGATTTCATAATATTGTTGCTGACATTTACGTCCTTTAGGAAGTTCAAAAAAGTTTATTGAAACAACCATTGTACTAATTGCAATTAATTGTTTTTGAATATTTAAAACAAGTTTAAAAGTAGCTCCTCTTATAAAGCAGTTTGAGTAACAATAAAAATATTAAAGCAAGATTACTTAAAGTATAAATGTTCTTGGCAGATAAGAAAAACTTTCGGTAATATTCTATTAGCAAAGAAAAAAACGCCACTATCTATTCTCTATTCGCTCATCTGCCGAAAACCATAAAGCCGAAAACTGAATACATTTCCTTTTCTATACAAATATGCACGTGTCTGTGTCTCAGTGAAAAACCGCAACGAGAAGAGGTTAAAAAAAGATACATATATTATGTGGCTTCTGCCAGGGCCTGATTACCAAATAGGCAACTGCCTAGGGGCCCATCATCAGCTTGGGGCCCCGAGCCCAGAATTTTTTTCTGAAATGTTTCCTAAGGGTTAAAATTAAATTTAAAGATTTTTATGTGGGTCCGGTTTCATGGGGAAAGTCTACCTCCGTTCTTTTGAAGCAGTCATGGGCAGTGCTCAGCTCATGAGTAGCATGTATCTAGATCCTCCGAGAGATACCGCGGGCCGGTAGAAATTAATTATTGAGAAAAAAGAGCTTAGTAATGCCATCTTTTTTTAGTAAAAAATTATACCTTAAATTATTATATGTATTTTAATAATATTTTCATCCTTATCATTTTTGAACAATTTTTTAATGAAGAAGGAAAACGAATTTATACTTCAGATATAATTTCGATATTCTGAATTTTTAACTTACTGGGGATAGGGGGTTTTAGGCCCCCAAAAAAACGAGAACCAACAATGAGAAAGAGGGGAGGTCGGTACTCAGGGACGTTTATAAGGGGAGAGGCTACAAAGTGTACCAAAACTAGATTAAAACCCTGTTTTTTTTGTCAAATTTCCAGAAATTTTATGGGGGGGGACCCCCAGACCTTCTCTGTGGTACTTGAAACCCTATTATTTCGAACTTTTTTAATACGTTCGCCAAGATTAAAAAATCCTACCAAAAAATAAATTCTTGAAAATGTCCGATATTGGGGTAAGTTTGTACTATAAAACGAGTTGAAAACTTGCATTGGAGACTAAAATTTTCTTGGGGGGACCCCAGACCACCTTTAGGTAAATAGAACACAATTAATCACAATCTTTTTTTGTTCGTAGAGAAGATTCAATTATATTTTATTTTCCAAAATGGCTGATACTTGTTCTTTTGCATAAGTTTTTTGACCCTCCTATTGGTGCTTTACTCAATTCCATCGCTCATACAGATCAGATCAGTGGCGGATCTACGGGGGGGGCTTTCGGGCTGAAGCCCCCCCCAAAACGTCTAATATATTTCTCAGTTTGTCAAAACGCAAAAAATCTATATCCGAAATTCGGATGAGGCTTCAAAACGAGTTGAAAAAGTGGGGTTTTTGACTTAAATTTCCAAAAATTTTCTGGGGGAGGACCCCCAGACCCTACTTTTAGTGGTTTGTGTAGGATAATTCACTACCCTTTACGTATATTACCATTCACATGAAAATTCAATTGGATTATGAAAATTCTTAGCCCCCCCCCAAAACCAATTCCTGGATCCGCCACTGGATCAGATCGAAAATTTCTACGGAGCTCTATGGAAGGGACAGGACTATCTGTAGAAAGTATTTATTTTAAGAAAAGTGTTTTGTAGTAGTACTTTCAGTTTTGTGATTGCACACAGACTTCTGGGAGGAAAGCACTCCAATACCAAGCACAGTGCTTATAATAAGCAGATAAGTAGCGAAAGGAATAATAAGGAATCCATCTTCCAAAGAAATATTTCTAAATATCCGAGAAAAGTAATTAGCAGCCTCGTAAACCTAGTAGATATAACAAAAGATCTTCCGATGTAATTCAACCCAGTCCTTTTAATAAACCTGTATAAAAAGGCGTTGAAGTCAGCCAGAAGTAGAGAGGGAAAGGAGCTGCCCCATTTTCAGTTTTGTAATTCATTGTTTTACATTTTCAAGAACAATATTTTCAAACAAATAAAAAATACCAAATCCCACACACATGCACTCGTTTACTCAAGTTATGAAAAAAATTCTAACTTCAAGTTTTTGCCTTATTTAAGAATTTTCCAGTTTAAAAATGTGTGACGTAGGAGTAGTCTGAATCGAGTTTCTCAGTAGAGCATTGCACATTGGACTTCATTTTACAGCAATGGTCACTTCCCAATGATTATGTTGCAGCATCCGACACAGATCTTCCTTTGCCCAAAGCACACATAATCATTCATTTCTCTTTGACCATACCATCTTTAGACAGTAACCCGTTTCGGGCTCACCCAGCTCCCTCAGACCTTCCCAAGGGCATTATGAGCAACAAGTGCTCAGCACGTGGCCCCTACATGCAACCTCTACACCACACAACAACTGGAGGTTTTTCCGTTTTTATATATACCTTCAAACAAATTGAATAATTTTTTAGTGGTGACTTTTTGAAAATCCTTTCATGAATCCGTCCAGTAAAACTCAGAAAACAAGATTCATTGATTCACCCATAATACATTGGTAGTTATTGAAAAGGTTTGGATGGATATTTTCCCCTGGATATTTTCGGCCTATCCTTATCGGCCTCTCAACGACCGGACCGCCTAAATCAGCGTCTTAGCTATAGTCAATGGGCTTAGATAACGTTTTCGGATTCAGCGGCAATGTCGACGGTATAATACGTATAAGAACCCAATTTTTTTTGGTAATTTTTTATTCTTTCCCTCAGCAAAAATAAGCAAATCCCGACTATCTCTTTTAACTACGTAAATTAACTACCCAATTAGAATTACTACATGTTGCCTCACAATCAACTATACAGGGTGTTTCAAAATTGCGTTGCACGGCTTTTATTCGGAACCAACGCCTCCTAGGGTCACGGAAGTAAGGTCTACACCTAGGTAAGTGAGCCTGGAGAATTCATTGAGATGACTTACAGCGCCCCTAGCGGCGAAATTAAAAAGTTAAAAAAATTAATTTAAAAACTAAAGGAGATAGAGCAAAAACCTCAGTGAGAGTATTGTTGCCAACGTCAAGAAGAACTCAGTGAAAAAAATTTGATCAAAATATCTTTAATATTCACGGAGATATTAGCATGTGAAAATAGCACTTTTTCAAGGGTCAAAAAATAAAAAGTTCACATATTTCCAAATTTTTCAGTGTTATTGTGTAGTTTTATGTTTTTTTAGTTGAAAGAAACCAAAATTAAATCAAAAAATCAAAAAAATTTGCAAATATGCTAACTTTTTACTTTTTGACCCTTAAAAAAGTACTATTTTCACATGCTAATATCTCCGTGAAAATTAAAGATATTTTGATCAAATTTTTTTCACTGAGTTCTTCTTGACGTTGGCAACAATACTCTCACTGAGGTTTTTGCTCTATCTCCTTTAGTTTTTAAATTAATTTTTTTAACTTTTTAATTTCGCCGCTAGGGGCGCTGTCAGTCATCTCAATGGATTCTCCGGGCTCACTTACCTAGGGGTAGACCTTACTTCCATGACCCTAGGAGGCGTTGGTTCCAAATAAAAGCCGTGCAACGCAATTTTGAAACACCCTGTATATAATATCACATGACACACACTTCTTCCAAACTATGTCATGCATAGTTTTTTTCTACCTTTGTGATTCTACCTTTGACCACACTCATATAAAATTTTTACCTGTCTGAGAACTTAAACGTTTTCCAAAAAATTTTCTGCAAGAATTTACCTTTTTTTATACACACAAACGAATAATGGGAAAAATACGTATTAGCTGCCAAGGGGAAAGTGTTTTAAAATCTGTGTTAATCTTAACAATCTTTTTTTTAAATGTCTACTTTTTACTGAAAGCATATAACAATTTTCACTAAATACGCTTCTATTTTAACTATAGTTTAAGTAATAATCTACTTCTATTTTAAACCTTTTTAACCTGAAACTAAAAATTTACAAAATACAGATAGTTTAAATGACAAGTTATAACAACAAATAGTATCAAAAAATTAAATCTGAATATTCAAAGCATAAATCCATCAAATATAGTTTTAAAATATATTTGAACATATTTTCTCTGAACAAAGAGAGATATTCCATAAAAGAGAGAAATCTGAAATCCGGTTTATTAATTTGTCAGATGTTTTTGAAACTGCCCATTCTTTAATGCTATTGAATTTTCTAACGAAGTGCCAGTTTTCTTGTTTTGAGAAATAGCTTCCATAGCCTCAGACAGAACAGAGTTACAGGTGGATTTGGCCCATTTATTGCTATCATCAGCTCATGATGAGCAGCCTCCTCTGAATTCTGCAGAAAAATTTCTAAAAAAAAAAAATTTTTTTTGTAGTTTTTCTGCCGAAAATTTTCTGCGCGAGTTCGTGTATATTATTCTGGACAACCTTTGACTCGAATTGAAATGTACTCTACTTTGTATTTTCAAAATGAACTCGCCTTTTGTAAGTGTGATTTTATTAATTATCAAATTTATGATCTTGTACTCCCTCCCTCCTTCGCCCCTTGTCACAATGTGTCCCTCATCCCACATCTACAAACAGCTCCTCCAAGTGAGTCATAATTTGTTAACAGTCCCTTGATTTATAACACTACGAGTCCCTTGAACAAGTCCCTTGATTTGTTTCTAGGGAAAAAGTTGATTATTGTTAGAAAATATCAATAATTTTTTAAATGATGAAAAGAGTGAGATTTGATTTTAGCTCATAATTGAATACTATTATGTTGAACGTTTTTCTACTTATGCAAAACTTCCATTAGGGCCAAGATCAAGACAAGTAGTTGTACCAGAAATAAACTTTAGTGTTTTTACCTCATTGTTTATGTGTTTTCTGCTAAATATTTCCCTTTATAATTTTTACAATACAATGACCACCACTTAAAAAATTTGAATTATTATTTGAAAGGAATTAAAAATGCTAGCGTTTTTGAAATTTCTGTTATAAAGCAACGCTTGCTGACTCTACTAGTACAGTCAAATTAGGCGAAAAAAGGGCCGGAGGTAGACATTTAGAAATACAAGCAGAAACCCCCTGGGATGTGTTTAGGGGGGTCTGAGGATGCCTCACCTGAAAATCCCAAAAAATCCGGTGACGGGGTTTCCGCCATTTTGAAAAAGAAGTCGGCCATATTGGATTTTTCCATAGTTCATAAAAACAGCCATAACAGGCGAACTAATTGGTTTAAAATGCTCGTTCTTGTTTTAAAATGCGTAATTTAATGCGTTCTTTAAGTTTCATGCATCAATTATTGAATCTAAACTATACATTTTTTTGAAATTAAGCTAAAATAGCAATTTTTTCGTATTTTTTTCGGTTGTAGTTCTTTCGTTTAATACTGTGTCGTAACTATAATAGATATCAAGACCAAAACAACTGGAACTTGTTTAAAATTGTCTTAGGCTATACCATACCAAATTTCTAAGAAATCCCGCCATTAGTTTTCCGCCATTTTAAAAAAAACTGTGGCTATACTGAATTTTCAATGTTTCTTAAAAACTGCTATAACAAGCGAACTTATAGGAATAAAATGCTCAATTTTTTTATGAAATACATGTCTAAGTGTACGTTTTTGAAATATCATGCAGTAAGTTAATATCCTTAAAGATTTAATTTTAAAAACTGGGAAAAATAGTAATTTTTCAGTCTTTTTCTGTTGTAGTTTTTTTATAGTCCAGGAAAATTAGACATTCAATATAACAGGCTGAAAATTGGTGGAAATGTAGAAAATAGTGTCCGTCTTGATATCCTGAAATTCCCGAAAAATCCCTCCAGGGGAAAATCCGCCATTTTGGAAAAACCAACGCCATCTTGGATTGAGTTTTCAAGCATAGCGACTGAACCAAGGGGCCGATTAAGTTCGTTTTTGTCCCAAATTGTTTAATATTGTGTATTTTAAGAGAAAACATCAAAAAATTCAAAATGAAAAACTTAATTCAATAATAATTAATTTTTATTTAATTACTGATTTGCTGTGTTAAAATGTAGGTAAGCATTCAAGATAACAAGCTGAAAATTGGTGAAAATATAGAAGACAGTGTCCTAATTCATATCGCGAAATTCCCAAAAATCCCTCCAAGGGAAACCGCCATTTTGAAACAACCGCCGCCATATTGGGTTTCATTTTTAAGCATAGCGACTGAACCAAGGGTTCGATTGAGTTTGTTTTTGTCCCAAATAGTTCAATATTGCGTACTTTAAAGATAAAACCTGAAATAGTTCGAAATAAAAATTAAATTTAAATAAAATTAAATTTACTTAATTAATGATTTTTCGTGTGTAAATGTAGGTAAGAATTCAAAATAACAAGCTGAAAATTGGTGTAAACGTAGAAGATAGTGTCCTGATCGATATTCCGAAAATCACAAAAAATCCTTCCAGGGGAAAATCCCCCACTTTGAAAAAACCACCGTCATTTGGACTCTCAATTTAAGCATAGTGATAATAGAGTTTTCTCTTTCCACAACAATGAAATTTCTCCCAAGAAGGCATTATTGAAGCTTGAAAAAACTGCAATTTTAAAGTCGAATATTTCAAAAACTATACGTGCGATTTAAGTAAATTTAGGCTTAAAATCTAGTTTATTTATTCAAGAAAAACATGCAGTTCCGTGCATGGTCAAAAATATCGCCGTTTAGTTGAAACTAAATAAAAAAGAATGGACAAAACGGTCAAATTTAAGAAAACAAACTATACTCAAACGATATAGCAATCAAACGGTCAAATTTTTGACCATGCACGGAACTGCATGTTTTTCTTGAATAAATAAACTACATTTTAAGCCTAAATTTACTTAAATCGCACGTATAGTTTTTGAAATATTCGACTTTAAAATTGCAGTTTTTTCAAGCTTCAATAATGCCTTCTTGGGAGAAATTTCATTGTTGTGGAAAGAGAAAACTCTATTATCACTTTAAATTGAGAGTCCAAATGACGGTGTTTTTTTCAAAGTGGGGGATTTTCCCCTGGAAGGATTTTTTGTGATTTTCGGAATATCGATCAGGACACTATCTTCTACGTTTCCACCAATTTTCAGCTTGTTATTTTGAATTCTTACCTACATTTACACACGAAAAATCATTAATTAAGTAAATTTAATTTTATTTAAATTTAATTTTTATTTCGAACTATTTCAGGTTTTATCTTTAAAGTACGCAATATTGAACTATTTGGGACAAAAACAAACTCAATCGAACCCTTGGTTCAGTCGCTATGCTTAAAAATGAAACCCAATATGGCGGCGGTTGTTTCAAAATGGCGGTTTCCCTTGGAGGGATTTTTGGGAATTTCGCGATATGAATTAGGACACTGTCTTCTATATTTTCACCAATTTTCAGCTTGTTATCTTGAATGCTTACCTATATTTTAACACAGCAAATCAGTAATTAAATAAAAATTAATTATTATTGAATTAAGTTTTTCATTTTGAATTTTTTGATGTTTTCTCTTAAAATACACAATATTAAACAATTTGGGACAAAAACGAACTTAATCGGCTCCTTGGTTCAGTCGCTATGCTTGAAAACTCAATCCAAGATGGCGTTGGTTTTTCCAAAATGGCGGATTTTCCCCTGGAGGGATTTTTCGGGAATTTCAGGATATCAAGACGGACACTATTCTCTACATTTCCACCAATTTTCAGCCTGTTATATTGAATGTCTAATTTTCCTGGACTATAAAAAAACTACAACAGAAAAAGACTGAAAAATTACTATTTTTCCCAGTTTTTAAAATTAAATCTTTAAGGATATTAACTTACTGCATGATATTTCAAAAACGTACACTTAGACATGTATTTCATAAAAAAATTGAGCATTTTATTCCTATAAGTTCGCTTGTTATAGCAGTTTTTAAGAAACATTGAAAATTCAGTATAGCCACAGTTTTTTTCAAAATGGCAGAAAACTAATGGCGGGATTTCTTAGAAATTTGGTATGGTATAGCCTAAGACAATTTTAAACAAGTTCCAGTTGTTTTGGTCTTGATATCTATAATAGTTACGACACAGTATTAAACAAAAGAACTACAACCGAAAAAAATACGAAAAAATTGCTATTTTAGCTTAATTTCAAAAAAATGTATGGTTTAGATTCAATAATTGATGCATGAAACTTAAAGAACGCATTAAATTACGCATTTTAAAACAAGAACGAACATTTTAAACCAATTAGTTCGCCTGTTATGGCTGTTTTTATGAACTATGGAAAAATCCAATATGGCCGACTTCTTTTTCAAAATGGCGGAAAACCCGTCACCGGATTTTTTGGGATTTTCAGGTGAGGCATCCTCAGACCCCCCTAAACACATCCCAGGGGGTTTCTGCTTGTATTTCTAAATGTTTACCTCAAACCCTAATTTGACTGTACTATACAGGGTGATTCAGAAATACTCATCAATACTTTGGGGGGAGGTAGAGGGGCCCTAGACAAGCATATTTCGGATAGGGATGGTGGGGCGCAGCCTTACCGTTAAAGAGCTAGGACGTAATGTAGTGCGAGCGATTTTCAAAAGGCCGTTTTTAGAAGGCCCGTTTGACGAAACAAAACATAATAAAATGAAAAAATCTATTGCATGAGGTAAGGAAGTATCCCTATTACTTACACCATGAATTCGATAGAATTTGAACCACTTTCTAAACTGTAGAGTGAGTTTCAAAAGTGCAATATTAATCTTTTAGTCAAAGAATGGAGTTCCTTTAATGGTATTAAGAAAAATGATGATCGGGGAAGGAATTTTCAATGATCGTAACATTGATCATTGAAACTGTTTGATCATTGAAAATTTCTTCCCCGATTATCATTTTTCTAAATACCATTAAAGGAACTCCATTGTTCGACTAAGAGATTAATATTACACGTTTTAAAACTCACTCCACGGTTTAGCAAGTGGTCCAATTTCTATCGAATTGAGGATTTAAATAGTAAGGATACTCATGTACCTCATACAATAATGTTTTTAATTTTAATATGTTTTGTTTCGTCACACAGGGCTTCTAAAAACGGCCTTTTGAAACGCGCTTGCACTACATTAGGTCCTAGCTCTTTAACGGTAAGGCTGTGCCCCACCATCCCTATTCGAAATATGCTTGTCTAGAGCCCCTCTACCTCCCCCCAAAATATTGATGATTATTTCTGAATCACCCTGTATACAGGGTGTATCTGAAATGGTGCAACAAACTTTCAGGGATGATAGTACTCATCAAGACGAACAAGAATTGGTAAAGAAAGGGGGTCCCAGACCAAATCCCAGGGAGTTAAAAATGGAGCGACACCCCAAAAAAATCATTGAAAAATTCAATTTGTAGAAGAACTACTATTGGTAAACACTTAATTATGGTCTCAAAAATTGTGGTTTAATATGATCTTTAAAATTACCTCAAAAGTCTTCACTTTAAAAATTTTTTTATTATGAAAAAAGTTAAAAAACACAAAAAATGTGAAAACTCTGCCAAAACCTTATTTTGTATTTCGAAATCCTTTCTTTTGATTTGATAATCTGAAAGATTATCGTCGAAAACCCCTAAGTCCAAAGTTGTAAATACAATCAATATTAAACGCTTGAGATCCTGTTAAAGTTTGTTTCTTGCGTGCGCTAACAGCTGTTCTGGAAACAGCTCTAAAAAACTGCTTGCACACCCAAAAAACAAACTTTTAAAGGATCTCAAGCGTTTAATATTGATTGTATTTACGTAAAACTTTGGACTTAAGGGTTTTCAACTATGATCTTTCAGATTATCAAATCAAAAGAAAGGATTTCGAAATACAAAATAAGGTTTTGGCAGAGTTTTCACATTTTTTTTTGTGTTTTTTAACTTTTTTCATAATAAAACAAATTTTAAAGTGAAGACATTTGTAATAATTTTAAAGATCATATTAAACCACAATTTTTGAGACCATAATTAAATTTTTACTAATAGTAGTTCTTCTACAAATTGAATTTTTCAATTATTTTTTGGGGGTGTCGCTCCATTTTTAACTCCCTGGGATTTGGTCTGGGCCCCCCTTTCTATACCGATTCTTGTTCATCTTGATGAGTACTATCATCCCTGAAAGTTTGTTGCACCATTTCAGGTACACCCTGTATACAAAAGATGAATGGTGAAAAGAAACTTGTGACGCGGCATCCCAGAAAACAATATTTATGACAAATACTTTTTTGTGATCGTTGTAATTGTAATGCATGGATATAAGAATCTTAGAATAAGGTTTGATAAAGCGACAGTTTGAGATAGTTCCTCAACATTAAATTATTTTGAATGTTATTTATTCTTAATTTATGTTATTACTAATTTCAAAAGAATTTCTGAAAATCTAAGTTTATTCAGATATCAAGTTACATAGGGTGAAAGATTTCTTATAGCCTTTAAATCTGAAATGGAATTTTTAAACACAATCTCTCAATTTAATCACTATATTAGATGTTTTATTTATTCTTTATTTACAAAGTAACTGGAAAAAAAGCTTAGAGGCCACATATATCAATACAAGCTTTTTTTACATACCTCCTTCTAAATCTCCCACCTTCATGTAATCCTCACTCCCCCTCGAAATGGTGTGAAAGGAAATAGTTTTTCAAATTTTTTAATGGAATTTTTAAGGACCTCAAATATAATTGGAAACAGGAAATTTCACAGACCGGGAAGCGATATTCCACAATGACTAACTCCCCAGCGCTAGCGCCGCCAAGGGTGCCAAACGAGTTACTCGCCCGGTCGCTTTTGGCAACCCTCTCTCGCCCAATGCGGCAACCCGCATTCCACACACATCAAGTACGTCACGTGCGCTGTTTTGTACTTGTTAGCTCGTCTTTAAACGTGAATTCGTGTGATGGATTTAAACAGTTTTAAAGAAAACTGTCATCAAGATAATTAATAACTTCATAAATTTTTCTGCTTTACTATATATAATTTATTCTGCATGTATTTTTTTCACAGCATGTTAATAATATTACTTTTAAGTAACATTAGATACCTTTTCCCATTAAATCCATTGTCTTTTTAACAAAATCCTTTGGAATAAGAATAATTAAATAAATTGTACACGCATATATAGCTCAAGGTAATATTGTCATCATGTAAAATATTCATTTGAAATTTATTTTTGATTAGGGCTGTGAGTCTATGTTATTAAAAAAAAGAAATTACTTACAATATGTACTTATTTTTGGTATATATGCAATTAAACATTACAAAGTATGTACTTTAAATTAGGGAAAATAAGAAGATAATGTAATATTAATTTTTTTTATTTAATAAATTCAAAAAACATTAAATAATATAATTAAATAAATTGTACTCAAGGAATATTGTCATCATGTAAAATATTCATTTGAAATTTATTTTTGATTAGGGCTGTGAGTCTATGTAATTAAAAAAAGAAGGTACTTATAATATGTACATATGGAATTAAACATTACAAAGTATGAACTTTAAATTAGGGAGAATAAGATAATGTAATATTATTTTTTTTATTTCATAAATTCTAAAAACATTAAAAATTCTAAATTTTCAAGTTTTCATAGGAAGTTATTTGAGTAATATATTTGTGATTTCTCTCTATCAACTTTTCCAATTAACTGAAAAAGTAATGAAAAACACCTATTAGGTAAAAGTTCGACTGAAATGGGAAATGTGAAATGGAGCCTTTCCGATTGACATTCCTGAATACACAACTTACTATAGCTAAATTTAGCATTGAGTTTTTAGATTTAACCAGCAAATTTAGATGTGCAACTTCATAATATATTACATTTTGGGCAACATTTGTAATTATTCGTAAATACCCAAAAATAAAATAATGTATAGAAAAGGCATGTATATTTATAGCTAAAATATGTAACTAAATTGAAATGCAGGATTTGAGAGCAGATTTCTGAAAAGACAATACATCTACTTAAAGAAATTTATCTGTGAATTAATACCCTTAGAGTAAAATTTTAGTAATTCTACACAAAAATAGGGTATAGACGTAATATGTAGCCTACCACTTTTTAGTTACTTAAAGTTAATTGGCTATCTCAACTTTTTACAGTTAATTACCTAATGATTAATTAAGAAGTATAGTACATAAATACCTAATAAGCATAAATATGGAAAGTCATCATGGTTAAATTATACAAGTTTAACTGCGAATGAAAATATCATAATTTCTTGTATAAATATTCAATTTATAGTACTGCAGGTTAAATTTTCCTCAATTCAATATATTTTTCAAAAAGACCCCTATTGAATTGCTTATTCACATTTGGGAATGTATTTCGAATTAATAAAATTTTTTGTATTAATACTACTGTTTAGAATTTCTAACCAAATATATTTAAAATTACTACTACCACAATTATTTTACAAAGTCTCATTGAGGGAACTATTCTTCAACACTAAATTTTTTCATTCTAGCTATTCTTTCAGGCCCAAAAGGATTTTTTTACCCAACCATTTATGAATGGTCAGTAAGAAGGTATCATTATATAGGCGGTTAATAAATTGATTACATATAAGATAATGCACAAAAAAATGTAGCTGCTTACACGAAAATTTGTAAATTAAACTTAAAACACATTTATGCAACAATATTTACTTGGAATGATAACTATAATTATATTAGAAATTTATTCAAAGAGAAAATTAAGTACTCTGTTCCTCAAAGAGGGTTAAAATCACTGGACACAACACTCGCACTCCTTTAAACGCGATGCGGCGAAAAAATATTACAGCAAATCTCGTTAAACGAGAGAAATCGCGAGACGCGAGAGCCGCAAGGTTTGGCGTATTTCGAAAAGCGACTCGTTTGGCACCCTTGGCGGCGATAGCGCTGGGGAGTTAGTCATTGTGGAATATCGCGACCGGGAATACACGACCATTGATCCAACAAGTATATCGCAATATCTTGCCTATCTATTTATCTATCGGATGGAGTTATTTGCCTTGTTTTCGTTTTCCCTGCATGACACACTCGAAAGACCAACAAAGCACAATAAGATTAGATGCTGTGTTGTCACGTGACCTCAAATATTTACTTTTCAGATACGGATGTTGAGTAACGCAAAGTTTAGACAATCTAGGTAAAGGATGAAGTATCGATAGTAATTATATAGACTTCAGTTCTTCTGTACTCTTGATGTAAAGTTCTTTACTTTAGGTTTTTTATAGTTTAGAACACTCTTTCTCATGTGGTAAGGGGACATCCATAAATTACGTGAGGTGTTTTTCCAAAATCTGGACCCTCCCTCCCCCCTTGGTGAGATTTTGCTGGACCCCCCTCCCCCCCCACGTGAGATTTACCTACAGCCTTTAAAATAATTTTCTATCCTATTCGTTTGCATTTTGTGCTTCACAGCACCTAAAACTTTTTCATTATTAATGATCTTGGGGAAAAGGACCATTATTCCACCTAAAAATCACCACATCTTATTTGTGGGTATTATTTCTTTCTCATACTTAAAAAATCCTTTAATTTCTAACTGAAAAAGTTGACGTGAGATTTTAATCGACCCCCCCTCCCCCCTTGGTGAGATTTGGTGAGATTTTTCCAAACCCCTCCCCCCTTTTTTACCTCACGTAATTTATGGATGTCCCCATATAACCCTGTATTTCTTTAACCTTTTTTTAGTAAATATTTTGTACTTTACCTTCACCTTATTCCTGCAAAAAATTTAGTTGTATATTTGTCATGAAAAGAGAATGGGGAAATATGAGTTAGAAAATAGTAGAACGGATATAAAGGGAAAAGAGAGAAAGGAGATAGGAAAGGGGTTATAAGGGGAGGTATAACATGGGAAAGAGAGTTGCATTTATAATGAAATAACGTAGAATGGAAAACAGATTGATAAAAAAGAGGATAATGCTAAATGACTAGAACTAACATTACTAAGAGTTCTTTTAAGTGTTTATCTAAAATATTGTTTTAAAATCAATCAATTAATTCAACATTTAAAATTTTGCCAACTAAATAACCTTATTAAAACTTCCAGATACAAGATCGAGGCAATTTTGAGAAAATTTCATTCTAATGATATTTTATTTATCCTTAAGGGGACTCAGTACCATGTTTTGACGAAATTTCGAAAAAAAAATTTCTTATAAACTAATGTAAATGCATTAGTTTATCACCCTACAAATTTTCAAAAATTTTCATTGAAAAATATCCAAGTTATGGTTGATTTCATATGTGAAAGTATTAAGGTCCCTATGGCTAATGGAAACTTCTAAGTCCTTTTACTCAGAATTACTGTTTCATTGTTTAAAATGCTAAGGCTTTTTACAACATTTTTATTAGGTCGCTTTCAATCTTGTCTGTCCGTCCGTCCGTCTGTCTGTCTATCTGTCTGTTCGGGAGGAATTTAGTAATCAATTTTAAATATACTTCCCCATGAGCTAGAGACTTGAAATTTTGAACATAGTTCAGATCTGGATGACAATACGATATTATCTCGTTAGTTTGGTTCAATTTGCTGTCCCTGAACCCCCAGGGGGACTTAAAGTTTAGAAGTTCAACTATAGGACCTTATTGTTAAAAAACCATTGTTGTGCAGTTTGCCTCCTCTCGTTATCAAGATGGCTTTAGAAGTGTTGTTTAAAATAATAGTAAAATGAAAATTTGTAAGAATAAAAGTAATACACAATACATGCAAGTACTTCATGCAAGTTTTGTATTTGTAATACATCTAAGGGACTGACTTTATTAATTAGTTACTGACAAGTTTCTCACCAATATATTTTTAAAACACATTTTTATATTACTAGTGTTTCAAAAATTTCCAGCGTCATCTCAATAATAGCTAGAAGCAAAAACTGTGCAATGATTTTAACAAAACAGAGTAAAGCCATGTGGTTCATGTGGTTAAAGCCATGTGGTTAAAGTTCAGAAAAAACACTTTTTAGTTTTATTAAAAAGAGAAAAGAATCAAATTCTTGGAAGGCGTTCAGGTCGCGAATTCTAAACTTTACACAACAAAACTAAAAACCGAGAAAATAATTAATGAAAAAAAACCTTTTTAAAGAACAACGTTTTTAAAATGCACTAAAAAGTATAAAATAATTTTTTGCAACTTCTTGTAAAACGAAAAACGTGGAAATCATGCATTAGATATTTAATCCAACTTAATTTCATCATTAATTTAAATAATTATTAACTGTGGATATAATGGTAAATAGAGGGACAAGAGTAGTGGCTGTAAATATTATTGCATGATCCCCACGTTTTTCGTTTTACAAGGAGTTGCAAAAAATTATTTTATACTTTTTAGTGCATTTTAAAAACGTTGTTCTTTAAAAAGGTTTTTTTCATTAATTATTATGTATAAGACCAAATCTCTTGAAATTTTTTCTGACTATTGTTGGAAGTATGTATAAAAAAAGTTGGCATTTGTTTTTTCAATGAGCATTGTAGATTATTTTATAAAAATTACTGAATTTAGATTTTGAGCATTTTATTGCTTTTTTAGCTAGTGATTCAAGAAAAACAAATTTGTTTAGAATTCAGGGCACTATAAACCTTAAATCGATGACAACTTTTTTACACGTAGTTTTATGTAATTGAAAACCAAATTTCAAGAATGTATGTCGATTATTGTAGGAGAAGTAGCATTTTAAAATCACCTCTAAAATTTTTGAATTTTTTAAAATAAACTCATAAAATTTGAATTTTAAGATACTTTGAGTTTGGAATCTGTTTTACACGAAGAAAATACATATAATAATAGAAAGAAGTATTAAATAACAATGATTTAAAAGATTTTGGTAAAAATGGTACTGCGTCCCCTTAAATGATTGTGACACCGATTGTGGAAAAGAGACTGAGAGGAAGAGAGAAAAGGCAAACAATGATAGATATAGCAATAGGATACAAAGGGGAAAAGAAAAGAGAGTGGAAGGGAACTAAAAAAAACTATGGAGAGGGAATAAGAGAAACAGATGCATGATAAGCAGCAAATATGAAAGAAGTGATAAAGGAGAAAGAAAATACGAGAGAAAAGATTGCTTTACTAAATGACTAGCACTTTCAAATTTAAATTTCTGAAAATGCTCATCTTCCATCAACGATATTAATTTTAAAATTAATTTGATGATTAAACTATTTTAGGATATCATCAGGAAAGGTGTCAACATTAGGCAAATTTTATCTTTTCCCTAGTTCTGATCTCTCCCTGTGTTCCGAACGTACGATTGTCACGGCGGCGGCGATCTGCACGCTTTTTCCCTTCATCCGATGCGCTCTTCAATGGTCGCGGGCCTCTGATTGGCCGCCGCCAGCACCCAAACAGCTGGGGGGCGGGGCCACGGCGGCCGCGAGGGAGAGAGAAGGGGACACAACACAACAGACCGGACCGGCTGCAGCAGCATTCGAATTGATTCATTCCCGCATGGAAAGCGGCTGACGAAAGTGTGTGTTTACTACGACGGCATGCTGACTCACCGGTTTCGCTTTTGATTTTTCTTCGTGCGTGCGTTTTTCGGGGATTTCTCCTTCAGATTTTGTGCATATTCCTCCTCACTTGGGCTTTATACACCTATCGAATCTCTACATTCCATATACCGTCCGACACGTCTGGGAAGTGTGACTATCATCAGAAAAGTTGCTCAGGAAGCTTATATTTTGTTATTGGAGTATACATTCATACATTTCGCTTCTATATTTAGTGATGTCATGTTATCATTCCCGGATCATTACCCATTCTAGAGCAATTTTAGTACCCGAGGTATTTTGATCGATAGATTTTTACATTTATAGAAGCTAGTTCTACACATCCAGCCTTGTCTAGAGTTCTATATTGAACTAAATCCATCATAATTATCTTATTTAAAGTGTATGGAATAGCATATTCCTTTAGAACTGAGATTAGATAGTTCTGTATCAGTATTTAATTATTTTTTTTATCAAAACCTATTGGCCTTGGTGCAAGTGATATATGATTCCTTGAAGTGAACACGCAATTTTTAGCGCTCATATTAACATTAAATCTATAAAGTGGATAGCGTGGAATGCTGCATACGAGTAGAGTTGTTTGGCTCCTCCTCTGATTCGCCCCATGCCAACGACCAAGTCAAGTCAAGAACAGATCAATGGCATTTCTGTTGCTGTCCCATCGAATGGCACCTTGGAGGTTGAAACCGATCACCACCCCAACGGATTGACCAACGGAACGAGCCATTCCACAGAAATGAAGCTAGGATCTGAGGAACTTCCCTTGAATGGATCTGGATCCTCCCAAGATCCTGGATCCAAGTGTCATTCCAAAACTCCGAGTCCCGAACCCAAAGTGAGATTCAACGAAGACGACATTCCGTGCGCCAATTCTAGTGGCAGCAACGGAACATGCGATCCCAACAATGCCGAAGACTGTGGTGCAAAAGACGTAAACCCAACCTTGTGGCTTGGCGAGGACCAGATGTTACTCCTCCCTGGCAATGGAAAGTCCGAAGAGACGGACTCGAACTCGGGGACGAGCGACACCAAGTCTTTCGAGGGATTGTTGTCCCCGAATGGAACGAGCATTTTGTGGGATGAAGACACGGATTGGATTTTGTTGTTCGACAACATGATTCGCTATGCGGATAGGAAGCAGCAAAGGACGACCAGGTCCTGCGGATGTCGAGGTGAGTACATTTTCGATCTGTTATACCCCGTTCGCACCGGCCTTTATTTTCGTTAGCAGTTTGTTGTCATGGAAACACACTTATCAATTCACTAGTCAATTAATAATCTTTTATGTATTTTTACTTGTATTTTTGGTGATTTTATTCATTAGTTTTAAGTTGTATTGAGAAATTAAATTTTTAATTATTTTACAAATCATGCTGTTATTGTTTACACACAGTAAAGTGCTTATTTTCGCCCCTTGTCTGTCTGCAAACGCCGTTTTCAAAAGATGGGGCGATTTTGCCTGTTTCCATGACAACAAAGTGCTAACGAAAATAAAGGCAAAAATAAAGGCCAGTGCGAACGGGGTATTATTCCCACAAATTAGTCGATTTCAGTGAGGTATTAGAGACGAAAATACAACAAAACTGATGTTTTATAACATAAAATAAAACTGTCAGTGCAATGAAATCGTTATACGGTTTACAGGGCCCGATTTAGAAAATTTTCTATAGTAGGCACACCACGCAATAAAGGGATGCCATGTTTTATGTTCAAGTTCATCATAAAGAACTTCATGAAACAATAATTGGAAGTTGCATATTAACTTCTGAATGTTTCAAAGTAATTGTCATAAAAAAGTGTGTTAAAACCATTAAGTGTAGATTTTCATTTTATACATCTTTACATAAAAAATACATTCCATAAGGTATGAAAAGTTTATTTTTTTGTTGTAAAGATTTAAATAGTTTTGAATTTTTGGGAGCCTTTAAATTATGGGGTCATTAGGTCCATGCCTCACAGGTACAATGGTAAATCAGGGCATGACTCAATAGATCTATATTTGAAAAGAAGAGTTCTTCACCAGTAACCCCTGGTTAGAGGAATGTGTGAGAAAACTCCAGCTCTCAAGCGTCGCCTCCAACCTCCAACCGTTCATCAGCACGATATAGGAAAGCAACGCAAGAGCAAAGAGCTTTTAGTCCAGCCGACTATAACGGAAAAAGTGGTGACCATTGATTAGTCCTCCACTATCTGCTGGCGGTCCACGGTTGGAGGCGATGCTTGCGAGCTGAAGTTTTCTCAGATCTATATTTCCCTGAAATTTTCTCTCTTCAGCTACCTCATTGAATTCAATTTGTGTGTAATACGATTAACCGTGAATTATTTAAGCACTTTGCACTATAAGTTTAATTGCTAGTTGTACAGGAAATTTTTTTGCCTGTATGGATTTCAAAAAGAATTTATGAGTGAATTTAATATAATTTTATTAGCAATCAATTTATCTTATTCGAGTGTAACTGTTCCTGCTGTTGTAGTTGGATGTAAGCAAACCTCCCTAATATATCGTTTTTATTTTTTGTTTACGTTTTTTCTATCTATATACCTTTTTTGGAAAAATAATTAATCCTTATTACTTCCTGGAAACGTCCTTTTAAAACTCAATTTATTAGACTGTGTGCTCTGTTAAGTACACAAGATCGTTTTGAGAACTGTAGTATACTTCTCCTTTTTATTCTTACAATGAAACGATAAAATACGTGTAGCATTACGTCCTAAGCCTGTATATCCAAAACAGCTGCGCCAATTATGTCTTCCGCCGATACCCTTGAGTACGTGAGCTGACCACATTACGTTATACGGCGGCACTAGTACAACCGTCAGACGTTTTTATGTCACGTAAAATTTTATTGTTTCATAAAAAAGACGTTCCGTCCTAATCCATCAGAATAGAGTACTATTTGAATTAGCTCAGTTCTTCGTTGCGTTCCAAGTTCCGCCTAGAATAACAGAGACTATCGATTGTGGTACGGAGATGACATATAAAGTAGGTCACGCAAATATTATGTGACATCCGCGCGAACCCCCTCTCTGTGTGTGTGATTGTTACATTTGATTGACACTCTTCATGGTGTGCGAGGTTTTGATTCTTTCAGTGTTTCTTCTTGCTTTAGGATTAAGAATAGTAGTGTAAAAATGAGAGTTCTGCGACATTGCGACTCTGCGCCTCCTGCGCCGGCGGCTCCGCGGCTTCCTGCGCATTCTACTAGATTGCGATTCCCTGCGCATTCTATTAGATTGCGGCTTCCTGTGCATTTTACTGATTAGGACTTCCTGCGCATTCTACCAAATTGCGATTCCCTTCCCAATCTACTAGTTTGGGGCTCCCTGTGCATTTTACTGATTGGGGCTCCCTTCCCATTCTTCTAAATTGCGGATACCTGCACATTCTACTAAATTGCGACTCTACCACTAAATTAATTGGGGATCTATCAATAATATGCGGCTCCACCACTAAAATTAAAGTTATTTACCATTAACAAACTGTAACCACTATTTATTGACAAAATTAGCAAATTGCAGCTCCACCACTATATTGGGGATCTACTACTAAGACACAGCAGGAAGTTAATGTTATTTTACTATTAACAGTTTCTATTAAAGTTATTTACTATTAACAAACTACAACCACTCTTTAACTATAATATGGACAAAATTAGCAAATTGCAGCTCTTCTACTATATTAGGGCTTTAGAACACATGCAACAACAAGAAGCTAAATTGTGACTTTCTAAATTATTTTAAGATAATATTAATTGATAGTTAAAGTTATTAACAGCTATTTTACATAAAATTATAAGGTTAATGAACAAACTAAACGCTGTAATATATCACCTATTAAATGCCCATACCGGAATAAAAGACCAAGACAATCACAAACTCAAAAATGTAGACAGCACGGCGAACCGCCCCTCTTGCCTTTCACAGAGCAATATGTGTGGCGATAACGGGGTAACCTCCATTGGGATTGATAGCGATTGCATCTTTTCCCGCAATACCAAGGGGAGAGGGTTTTCAAAAGATATATATTTTTTCATTACACAATCATTTCTATTTCGTTAAATTTACAGTTCAATATTCACTTAAGTTACAGTTTGACACAAAATGCTTATCCTATCACAATCCTTAACTTTGAAAATACAGTATTTTCACCAGAAAGGATACTTTGAAAAATTGAGAATGATCGAACATTATCAGACAACCAAACATATAATACGTTATCCTATTGGTGGAATTATTTTTATTTTACTTTGATCAGGAAAGGATACTTTGAAGAATTGAGAATATATTTTCACACCACTTGATATATAATACGTTATCCTATTGGGAATTATTTTACAACTTCGATTAAAAATTACTAATTATGTTCATATTGGATAAGATCTTAAATATTTTAAGCAATATTTCAAATAAAGTATAATTTTTATTACGAGTTCTGTTCGAGGAGTTTATTTTTTTCATTGAATGTTAGGATCATTTAAGTTGATAAATCCACTAATTTTCTAATAAAATGACAAATCCACTAATTTTCACTACAGTTGAATTGAAGATATTACTTATTTTATTCGCAAAGAAGCTTTTTCTAGTTTTAAACGTGAGAATATATGATAAATCACATAAACAAAAACTATTCCAATGTACTTTTTTTCTGGAATCATTGTGTGAGTGAGAGAATTTTTATAACAAAATTGTAAATTAATACAATTTTCCGTGACAGTTGAAGAAATTTCAATCTTAAAGTACGTTATGATGCTACCACTATACAGTACATACACACTACATACATTAGTTTTTTCTAATAATTTTCTATATTTTTATTTGCAAAGATGTTCCCATTTGTATTTTTTTTTTCATATTAACTCAATTTTTTTCTTTTGAAAAGAACTTTATCATAACTTTAATTTTTTCATGACAAAGTATGAAATTTTCTTCTATGAAAACGACAGAAACAAGACAAATTTTTTATTTTAAAACATTTTTATTATTTTCATGAATAAATAATGTTCCTTACAGATTTGAGACCACCATAAGGCAATCTTAAATCTTCTACAGATCTACAAGGCTACTCGTTTCATCTTAATGGTTGATATTTGGCCATACTCAGCTCAAAGTGCTCAATTTTTTCAAGAGACCACCCTGAGCCACGCTGAACAAATTCATCAAATGCCATTCTGATTTTAGAAAAAGCTTCTTGAATGTGACTCTCTATAGTATCACTCACTAATTCCAACAGAACGTCACTTCTAAAGTAAGGAGTTGCATGCTCTTCCTCGCCATTCTCACTAAAGCGTACAAGAGTAGCTTTTACAACCCCATACCATTTAATTGCACGCATTGCATGGAGTTCTTCATTTAATTTTGATTGTAGGTGCGGGGCTACTTCTTCAAAGAAGCGAATAAAATCCCCTTTCATTTCTTCCAAAGGCTCAAAATAAACATTAGCAAATGTATTTAGGGCCCTTTCCTCCCTTTTGACTCGTTTCGAACTCTCCGCTGCAGTAGGTAATACTCCTCGCACTTTGGTCAAAGCACTTGCAGAGTGACTCTCCCTTAAATGTTGTTGCTTTGTTTTAGCAGAGGCAAAGGAACGATCACACAATTTACAATTAAACTCCCCACTATTATGTTTTAACATATGCATAGTATAGTAGCGCTCTCTTTGGAAGGATCTATCACAAATTTCACATTTAAAGTATTTTTCTTGAGAATGTATTCTCTGATGTTTTTTTAAGGCATAATTTCGGGTGAAAGTTTTGCTGCATATTTCACATTTAAACACTTTTTCTGGGGAATGAATCTTCAAATGTTTTTTCAAACCATTATTCTGGGTGAAAGTTTTACCACAAATTTCACAATTGAATTTTTTCTCCTGATGTTTTAGCATATGCTTATCGTAATATTTTCTTTGGAACGATCTATCACAAACCTCACATTTAAAGTATTTTTCTTGAGAATGGATTCCCGAATGCCTTTTTAAGTCATCCTTTCGGGTAAAAGGTCTACCACAAATTTCACAGGCAAACGATTTTTCTCCACTATGAATTTTCAAATGTTTAACAAGAGAGTTTTTCCATGCAAAAGATTTTGTACATATAGGACAAACCTACAAAAATAATTGAAATTAGCCTTTATACTGTCACCTATCATAAAAGATACCACCAAAGTAAAAGTGCACTTACCAAGCGTTGGCTACGCACATGCATGCCAGGAGATGCATCCATTCTTTCATCAACATGTTGAATGAAAGTACCAGGCTCCTCAATTTTATTGAAAGTAATAGCCTCACCACAAGGATAGTTAGACTCTGATTCATTCCCATTCGGCACACAGCTCCATTTTTGAGGTGAAATATCAAAATCAGCTAACTAAAAAGGAGCAATATCAAAATATATAATTGATTTAGTAAGAAAATGAACTGATTATACCTCTATCAAGACTTCATCAAGCCTAAACCTTAAAGAAAAGTTTTAAAAATATTCAAAAAGACTTGTACATACTTTTGTATTATCAAAAACCATCGAGGAAGCACTAGATTCTTGTTGACTCATTTTTGAAAATTAGAGATGAATGCTCAAACGAACAAAAATATGAGAAACAAATAGCCTTAAATAATTAGAAGTTTGCAGATCACAGGGGAAGTCCTCACAAATAAAGAAGTAATGAAAGTATCCACACCTTTGCGGCTCATTATATACCAGTTGGAATAATCGCCAAAGTCGCCAAATAGTATCGCCAAATCATTAAACATTCTAAAAATGTCGCCAAATAGTATCGCCAAATCATTAACATTCTAAAAATGTCGCCAAATAGTATCGCCAAATCATTAAATATTATCAAAAAGTCGCCAAATATTGTTACCAAGTTGCCAAATAATGACGCAATAATGATGAGGTCACGTGATTATCTATTATCATATCTGATATCAACTCTGATTGGTTGATAAGTTATCAACTATTCACACACACACTAGAAAAATTTTACAAGAAATGAAAGCTTATACACTAAAAAACTAAAATCTTTGTTAAAAATAAAAACTTAACTGAAAATTTTGTTAAAAATTAAGACACACGCAGAAAAATAACTTAATACTTTGTTAAAAATAAAAACGAACACAGAAAAACTTTCACTGAAACACTAAAATCTTTGTTAAAAATAAAAACTTATTCACTTCGAAACTAAAAACTTAACTAAAAATTTTGTTAAAAATAAAAACTTTACTAAAAATTTTGTTAAAAATAAAAACTTAACTGAAAATTTTGTTAAAAATTAAGACACATGCAGAAAAATAACTTAATACTTTGTTAAAAATAAAAACGAACACAGAAAAACTTTACAAGAAATGAAAACTTTTCACTGAAAAACTAAAATTTTGTTAAAAATAAAAACTTAACTGAAAATTTTGTTAAAAATTAAGATACATGCAGAAAAAAAAAAACTTAATACTTCGTTTGAAATGAACTAGAAAACGAAAAACTTTACAAGAAATGAAAACTTATACACTGAAAAACTAAAATATTTGTTAAAAATAAAAACTTAACTGAAAATTTTGTTAAAAATTAAGACAAATGCAGAAAATAACTTAATACTTTGTTAAATGTAAAAACTTAAAAGCTACAAAACTAAAATATTTGTTTAAAATAAATAAAAACTTACAAGAAATTTTACAAGAAATAAAAAGTTACGCTAAAAACTTTACCAAAAAGAAATTATTACGAAAAACTTTAACACAAAGAAAAACTTAAAAACTATAAAACTAAATACTTTGTTGAAATAAAAAAAAACTTTGAAAAAATTTTACAAGAAATAAAAAGTTACACTAAAACTTTATCAAAAAGAAATACTTCGTGTGAAAAATAATTAAAAACTTTGAAAAAATTTTACAAGAAATAAAAAATTACACTTAAAACTTTACCAAAAAGAAATTATTACGAAAAACTTTAACAGAAAGAAAACCTTAAAAACTATAAAACTAAAAACTTTGTTAAAAAATAAAGGCAAATGCAGAAAGTAACTTAATACTTTGTTAAATATTAAAACTTAGAAACTATGAAACGAAAAACTTTACCATAAATAAAAACTTATACACTACAAAACTAAAATATTTGTTAAAAATAAAATAAAAACTTTGAAAAAGTTTTACAAGAAATAAAAATTTACACTAAAAACTTTACCAAAAAGAAATTATTACGAAAAACTTTAACAAAAAGAAAAACCTAAAAACTAAAAACTTTGTTAAAAATCAAGACAAACGCAGAAAAATAACTTAATACTTTGTTCAGTATAAAAACTTAGAACCTATAAAACTAAAAACTTTGCTAAAAATAAAAACTTTAGGAAAACTTTGTTAAAAATAAAGAAACCAATACAGAAAAATTTTAAAAATAAATAAAAACTTCGAAAAAATATTACAAGAAATAAAAGATAACACTAAAAACTTTATCAAAAAGAGATACTTACAAATTATAAAACTAAAAACTTTGTTAAAAATAAAATAAAGTTGAAAAGTTGCACTAAAAAACTAAAAACTTTATCAAAAAGAAATACTTCTTGTTAAAAAAATACTTTGAAAAATATATTTGTACAAGAAATACCCTAAAAGCTTGACCAATAACACCCATACTTTGTTAAAATTTGACGACAGATAGATTCACATCCTCCTTTCATTGGGACCCTTTTTTAATTATTATGTAAAACGTGGGCTGAAAAATTTAAAAGTACTATTTTTAAATTTCCTTCATTTAAGAAGGAGTTTTCAGCCCACCGAGTTTTCATAATAAAAAAAAAGGGTCTCAACGAAAGGAGGATGTGAATCTATCTGTCGTCAAATTTTAACAAAGTATGGGTGTTATTGGTCAAGCTTTTAGGGTATTTCTTGTACAAATATATTTTTCAAAGTATTTTTTTAACAAGAAGTATTTCTTTTTGATAAAGTTTTTAGTTTTTTAGTGCAACTTTTCAACTTTATTTTATTTTTAACAAAGTTTTTAGTTTTATAATTTGTAAGTATCTCTTTTTGATAAAGTTTTTAGTGTTATCTTTTATTTCTTGTAATATTTTTTCGAAGTTTTTATTTATTTTTAAAATTTTTCTGTATTGGTTTCTTTATTTTTAACAAAGTTTTCCTAAAGTTTTTATTTTTAGCAAAGTTTTTAGTTTTATAGGTTCTAAGTTTTTATACTGAACAAAGTATTAAGTTATTTTTCTGCGTTTGTCTTGATTTTTAACAAAGTTTTTAGTTTTTAGGTTTTTCTTTTTGTTAAAGTTTTTCGTAATAATTTCTTTTTGGTAAAGTTTTTAGTGTAAATTTTTATTTCTTGTAAAACTTTTTCAAAGTTTTTATTTTATTTTTAACAAATATTTTAGTTTTGTAGTGTATAAGTTTTTATTTATGGTAAAGTTTTTCGTTTCATAGTTTCTAAGTTTTAATATTTAACAAAGTATTAAGTTACTTTCTGCATTTGCCTTTATTTTTTAACAAAGTTTTTAGTTTTATAGTTTTTAAGGTTTTCTTTCTGTTAAAGTTTTTCGTAATAATTTCTTTTTGGTAAAGTTTTAAGTGTAATTTTTTATTTCTTGTAAAATTTTTTCAAAGTTTTTAATTATTTTTCACACGAAGTATTTCTTTTTGATAAAGTTTTAGTGTAACTTTTTATTTCTTGTAAAATTTTTTCAAAGTTTTTTTTTATTTCAACAAAGTATTTAGTTTTATAGTTTTTAAGTTTTTCTTTGTGTTAAAGTTTTTCGTAATAATTTCTTTTTGGTAAAGTTTTTAGCGTAACTTTTTATTTCTTGTAAAATTTCTTGTAAGTTTTTATTTATTTTAAACAAATATTTTAGTTTTGTAGCTTTTAAGTTTTTACATTTAACAAAGTATTAAGTTATTTTCTGCATTTGTCTTAATTTTTAACAAAATTTTCAGTTAAGTTTTTATTTTTAACAAATATTTTAGTTTTTCAGTGTATAAGTTTTCATTTCTTGTAAAGTTTTTCGTTTTCTAGTTCATTTCAAACGAAGTATTAAGTTTTTTTTTTTCTGCATGTATCTTAATTTTTAACAAAATTTTCAGTTAAGTTTTTATTTTTAACAAAATTTTAGTTTTTCAGTGAAAAGTTTTCATTTCTTGTAAAGTTTTTCTGTGTTCGTTTTTATTTTTAACAAAGTATTAAGTTATTTTTCTGCATGTGTCTTAATTTTTAACAAAATTTTCAGTTAAGTTTTTATTTTTAACAAAATTTTTAGTAAAGTTTTTATTTTTAACAAAATTTTTAGTTAAGTTTTTAGTTTCGAAGTGAATAAGTTTTTATTTTTAACAAAGATTTTAGTGTTTCAGTGAAAGTTTTTCTGTGTTCGTTTTTATTTTTAACAAAGTATTAAGTTATTTTTCTGCGTGTGTCTTAATTTTTAACAAAATTTTCAGTTAAGTTTTTATTTTTAACAAAGATTTTAGTTTTTTAGTGTATAAGCTTTCATTTCTTGTAAAATTTTTCTAGTGTGTGTGTGAATAGTTGATAACTTATCAACCAATCAGAGTTGATATCAGATATGATAATAGATAATCACGTGACCTCATCATTATTGCGTCATTATTTGGCAACTTGGTAACAATATTTGGCGACTTTTTGATAATATTTAATGATTTGGCGATACTATTTGGCGACATTTTTAGAATGTTAATGATTTGGCGATACTATTTGGCGACATTTTTAGAATGTTTAATGATTTGGCGATACTATTTGGCGACTTTGGCGATTATTCCAACTGGTATATAATGAGCCGCAAAGGTGTGGATACTTTCATTACTTCTTTATTTGTGAGGACTTCCCCTGTGATCTGCAAACTTCTAATTATTTAAGGCTATTTGTTTCTCATATTTTTGTTCGTTTGAGCATTCATCTCTAATTTTCAAAAATGAGTCAACAAGAATCTAGTGCTTCCTCGATGGTTTTTGATAATACAAAAGTATGTACAAGTCTTTTTGAATATTTTTAAAACTTTTCTTTAAGGTTTAGGCTTGATGAAGTCTTGATAGAGGTATAATCAGTTCATTTTCTTACTAAATCAATTATATATTTTGATATTGCTCCTTTTTAGTTAGCTGATTTTGATATTTCACCTCAAAAATGGAGCTGTGTGCCGAATGGGAATGAATCAGAGTCTAACTATCCTTGTGGTGAGGCTATTACTTTCAATAAAATTGAGGAGCCTGGTACTTTCATTCAACATGTTGATGAAAGAATGGATGCATCTCCTGGCATGCATGTGCGTAGCCAACGCTTGGTAAGTGCACTTTTACTTTGGTGGTATCTTTTATGATAGGTGACAGTATAAAGGCTAATTTCAATTATTTTTGTAGGTTTGTCCTATATGTACAAAATCTTTTGCATGGAAAAACTCTCTTGTTAAACATTTGAAAATTCATAGTGGAGAAAAATCGTTTGCCTGTGAAATTTGTGGTAGACCTTTTACCCGAAAGGATGACTTAAAAAGGCATTTGGGAATCCATTCTCAAGAAAAATACTTTAAATGTGAGGTTTGTGATAGATCGTTCCAAAGAAAATATTACGATAAGCATATGCTAAAACATCAGGAGAAAAAATTCAATTGTGAAATTTGTGGTAAAACTTTCACCCAGAATAATGGTTTGAAAAAACATTTGAAGATTCATTCCCCAGAAAAAGTGTTTAAATGTGAAATATGCAGCAAAACTTTCACCCGAAATTATGCCTTAAAAAAACATCAGAGAATACATTCTCAAGAAAAATACTTTAAATGTGAAATTTGTGATAGATCCTTCCAAAGAGAGCGCTACTATACTATGCATATGTTAAAACATAATAGTGGGGAGTTTAATTGTAAATTGTGTGATCGTTCCTTTGCCTCTGCTAAAACAAAGCAACAACATTTAAGGGAGAGTCACTCTGCAAGTGCTTTGACCAAAGTGCGAGGAGTATTACCTACTGCAGCGGAGAGTTCGAAACGAGTCAAAAGGGAGGAAAGGGCCCTAAATACATTTGCTAATGTTTATTTTGAGCCTTTGGAAGAAATGAAAGGGGATTTTATTCGCTTCTTTGAAGAAGTAGCCCCGCACCTACAATCAAAATTAAATGAAGAACTCCATGCAATGCGTGCAATTAAATGGTATGGGGTTGTAAAAGCTACTCTTGTACGCTTTAGTGAGAATGGCGAGGAAGAGCATGCAACTCCTTACTTTAGAAGTGACGTTCTGTTGGAATTAGTGAGTGATACTATAGAGAGTCACATTCAAGAAGCTTTTTCTAAAATCAGAATGGCATTTGATGAATTTGTTCAGCGTGGCTCAGGGTGGTCTCTTGAAAAAATTGAGCACTTTGAGCTGAGTATGGCCAAATATCAACCATTAAGATGAAACGAGTAGCCTTGTAGATCTGTAGAAGATTTAAGATTGCCTTATGGTGGTCTCAAATCTGTAAGGAACATTATTTATTCATGAAAATAATAAAAATGTTTTAAAATAAAAAATTTGTCTTGTTTCTGTCGTTTTCATAGAAGAAAATTTCATACTTTGTCATGAAAAAATTAAAGTTATGATAAAGTTCTTTTCAAAAGAAAAAAATTGAGTTAATATGAAAAAAAAAATACAAATGGGAACATCTTTGCAAATAAAAATATAGAAAATTATTAGAAAAAACTAATGTATGTAGTGTGTATGTACTGTATAGTGGTAGCATCATAACGTACTTTAAGATTGAAATTTCTTCAACTGTCACGGAAAATTGTATTAATTTACAATTTTGTTATAAAAATTCTCTCACTCACACAATGATTCCAGAAAAAAAGTACATTGGAATAGTTTTTGTTTATGTGATTTATCATATATTCTCACGTTTAAAACTAGAAAAAGCTTCTTTGCGAATAAAATAAGTAATATCTTCAATTCAACTGTAGTGAAAATTAGTGGATTTGTCATTTTATTAGAAAATTAGTGGATTTATCAACTTAAATGATCCTAACATTCAATGAAAAAAATAAACTCCTCGAACAGAACTCGTAATAAAAATTATACTTTATTTGAAATATTGCTTAAAATATTTAAGATCTTATCCAATATGAACATAATTAGTAATTTTTAATCGAAGTTGTAAAATAATTCCCAATAGGATAACGTATTATATATCAAGTGGTGTGAAAATATATTCTCAATTCTTCAAAGTATCCTTTCCTGATCAAAGTAAAATAAAAATAATTCCACCAATAGGATAACGTATTATATGTTTGGTTGTCTGATAATGTTCGATCATTCTCAATTTTTCAAAGTATCCTTTCTGGTGAAAATACTGTATTTTCAAAGTTAAGGATTGTGATAGGATAAGCATTTTGTGTCAAACTGTAACTTAAGTGAATATTGAACTGTAAATTTAACGAAATAGAAATGATTGTGTAATGAAAAAATATATATCTTTTGAAAACCCTCTCCCCTTGGTATTGCGGGAAAAGATGCAATCGCTATCAATCCCAATGGAGGTTACCCCGTTATCGCCACACATATTGCTCTGTGAAAGGCAAGAGGGGCGGTTCGCCGTGCTGTCTACATTTTTGAGTTTGTGATTGTCTTGGTCTTTTATTCCGGTATGGGCATTTAATAGGTGATATATTACAGCGTTTAGTTTGTTCATTAACCTTATAATTTTATGTAAAATAGCTGTTAATAACTTTAACTATCAATTAATATTATCTTAAAATAATTTAGAAAGTCACAATTTAGCTTCTTGTTGTTGCATGTGTTCTAAAGCCCTAATATAGTAGAAGAGCTGCAATTTGCTAATTTTGTCCATATTATAGTTAAAGAGTGGTTGTAGTTTGTTAATAGTAAATAACTTTAATAGAAACTGTTAATAGTAAAATAACATTAACTTCCTGCTGTGTCTTAGTAGTAGATCCCCAATATAGTGGTGGAGCTGCAATTTGCTAATTTTGTCAATAAATAGTGGTTACAGTTTGTTAATGGTAAATAACTTTAATTTTAGTGGTGGAGCCGCATATTATTGATAGATCCCCAATTAATTTAGTGGTAGAGTCGCAATTTAGTAGAATGTGCAGGTATCCGCAATTTAGAAGAATGGGAAGGGAGCCCCAATCAGTAAAATGCACAGGGAGCCCCAAACTAGTAGATTGGGAAGGGAATCGCAATTTGGTAGAATGCGCAGGAAGTCCTAATCAGTAAAATGCACAGGAAGCCGCAATCTAATAGAATGCGCAGGGAATCGCAATCTAGTAGAATGCGCAGGAAGCCGCGGAGCCGCCGGCGCAGGAGGCGCAGAGTCGCAATGTCGCAGAACTCTCATTTTTACACTACTAAGAATTAAACGATTTTGAATAGTTGTCTTATACGTACAACAAAATTGATCTTTTATAATCATCGCTCACTTGAAAAAACTGAATCAAATTATGTTCTAAAATAATAAATGTAAAATTCTTGTGATTAAATGTCTCCAATGTAAATTTCTTGATAAAGAATGTAGTATTCTATTTTTCTTTACTATCTGCAATACAAAATTTAAATCTTATAGAAATGACATTTCTGGGAAAAACCCTAGAGTATCAAAAACAATTTGACAAATGAATACTATCTGGAAAAATAATCTTCAAATAAATAGTTTTAAATATAATCCTTAGAAAAATACGCATACCCAAACAATTTTTTAAGGCTGTTAATCATTTAACTAACACCCCCGATCCATTTATTAATCCCTCCCCAATTCATTTGAATTACATTTGAAATTACTTCAACTTGCATGATGATTGAATAGAATTTAATTGCACCCCCCGAAAATTTTGACTGAAGGGACAGATTAAAGTATGAAAATACCATTTTATAAGAAATGCAGAGACTAATACTAAGTAGTGATTAAATTCATTTTATATTTAACCATTTTATTTCTTATGCCGTCGTGAATTAAAACAAAATTTCGTGATAAAGAATGGGACATTCTAACAAAAAATACTTGCTGTACAAAAGTTCAATTTATAAATAATCTTCAAATTAAGTTTTTTAAAAATTTTCAAAAAATCTTACCATCTTAATAATCTTCAGAAAAATGCATCAAAACAATTTGTCATAGCAATTTGTACTCTTTATTTTTTATTGAAAATTTATAACTTATTATCCGATTTTACAAAGCTGTTAGTTCTAACAATCCCTTTATTAATTCCGCTGGTAACTTTCCAAAAACAGGGAAACTCAATTCATCATCACGTTTTGTCTTTCATCGCGTAACATCTGCATCTGGAAATCCGATCGAAAGTGGTTTGGAATGACGTCATTATTACCATATTTCCTATTCACTCGGCACATCATTCCATATTCAAGAGAAAGTCCACTTGCAAATGATTTTTATTCTCCTTTCGGACTTCCTGACACGGGTAGGATTGAACTGGAGAAATGTGCTAAAATGGACGTGACACGCATGATTTCAACGTAGCTTTTACGTAGACGTTATTTGGTGACGTTTTTCACGGACAATTCTGTTTTTCGCTTCATGCACTAGTTGACAAACATTCAAACGTAACTTCTTTCTGTTTTCGTGGTATGGATATCCTTCGAAATATGCATTTTGTTCTATTTAGATAACCTTAAAAATAATGACGATGCTTACTAAAAATATTATTTAAAGGGATCTTTTCATTGTGAAAATTGTGTTCATACAGAAATCGAGGAAAGATTTTAAAGTTCAATGTTAATTTCAGTAAAACTTCTTCATAATTTAAAATTGCGTGTATTTTAAATGGAATAAAAAAGTTTTTGTTTCTTTTTAAGTACTAATGAAGGGATTAATAACGATTCCCAAAACAATTGCATGATTTTATCCGTTTCAAATTGTGCGATTTCTAATGTATTTTGTAATATTTTGATAAAGTTTTCAATACAATTTTTGGATTATATTCCTTCCCCTCAAAGAAAAAACTCAAGAGGAATTGAAAAATAAAAGTTAAACTTTGCTTCACTGCAACAAATGTATTTCAGCAGTAAAAGTATAGTATTGTATACAAACAAAAGTATTGTATACAAAAAAAAGTATTGTATACAAACAAAAATAAGTAATGTTACAATGTTACGGATGTGAGAAATCCGTGTATTAATAATAATGCTCCCGTATTAGTGATAAATACGCATACTTGATAAATGCCATTGAATTTATCACATTGCCCGTCTCACTTCGGGCAATAATAATCCCGGTTTATCACTTTGACCCTAACCTATATAATTTAATCAACTAAGTAAATTCTCTACTCAATAATTTTTTTAACCAATTTCAAACATTATTTAAAAAAAGAATTTCCTCTAAAATTTAATAAATTTGAAAGTGCCGTCCACTGCTTTTTGTCTTTCAATTCTATCTTCTATCTTCGTCTTCTATTGCCGTAATTTGAAAGAATGAATTTATTTTTTAAAATCGTATAAATTATGTGGATATTAATTAATTAAAATGATTAAAAACAATAAAAAAAAACTGTCAAAATTTTATTTTGTCAAATAATGGATTTTATAATGGCCTCGTGTGTCTTCAAAACTGCGTCTGCTAGCTCCAATGCATCTGGGCTGTAGAAGACTGCTCGAAGTTCTGAAGCCAGTGGCACCATACCCAGTTGTAAAATATGTGGGGTAAGGGCTGGGCACTCAAGAATGTGATCCGGGGTAAGTTGGGAATCGGTTGGGTTGGGGCAGTTCTCGTTTTGTCGGGAGAATTTTCATCCCTTTAAAGTGGCCTGTTCTCAATCTTGTAATTGTAGATGATAGGATTCTGGGGCAATAAAAGTCAGTACTGAGGGGTTTCTTGAAGGAATGGGGCAGAAGTCTGTGTTTTGCAACTGCATTTGCGTCTGCAACACACGTTTATAGCGTTTAGAAAATGAAAATGGCATAATTGAGATTAAATGTAAAAATATATAAAAAATTAATATAAAAATATGTGAATGATTATTATTTTCCCTAGTTGGTGTTTTTAAAAATCCTCTACAAAATCTATGAAAAAATATTTATATAAGGACTGTATTTAAACCGAATCTGGCTCTGTGGAATGCTAGTTGGGGGAATTTCCACATTGGCCACGTTATATTGCAATTTTAATGGCGGATACATTTTCCTTCTTCGTTTTTCCTAATAAACAAATCCACCTTTCAACCTTGTATTACTGATGCGTAACTACAAAAAATATTATGTCTGCAAATATAAGCTGTTGTATAGCTTAGTGACCTTGAAACATAAAAAGAGTTCCAAGAATCCGTTTTCGGTTAGTAAATTCCCTTCTCTGGCCCCAATTTTTCATTTTTAAAAAACTTCTGTTGAATGTATTCTTGAAAAAAGAAAATGGCCGTAAAGCATGCCGAGCGCGGTAAATGGAAGAAAAGAAAGCTTTTCTTCGTTTTAAAGGTCATTATTGCTCTTTTTCGTTGTTCTTTATGACGGGCGCTTCTCTCTAAAAAAGAACGAGTTATGGAATTTACTACACCTTCAGCGATTTGAATTGCAGATTCGTCGACGGAAGGCTGTCCTCTGTTAAGTGCCCCTGACATTAAGTGGGTTCCGATTTGAATTGTGAAGCAAGGAGGGAAATGTAAATATTCTGTGTTCGAACGAATTGTATTTTAATGGTAATTATTTCCCATTGTTTGGCTAAGAGCGGGCGGTGAAAGTAGCGTGCCTTAATGAACGGTTCTGTTTCGTATTAATTACAAAAGAATGTTCCTCGTTGAAATTTCGCTGGCTACTGTTTGAATAATTTTTAGTTTCCGTCGAATCAAGGCTGAATTATTGTCTGTTGCTTCATTTCTCACCAGACAGATGTTTTATGTTATATGGAGACCCAGTTTTATAACACCCACATTGTGTTTATGTCGAAATATAAATCTGATCCATTCTTGGCATTAAGGTGGTACCACCACCCGTACTACAATCCTCGCGCAAAAATTTGTTTTCTGTCTGTCAGGTCTTTCAATGAGAGTGGGGTAGTAGTTGAATACTTTCATCACATTAACAATGCTAATGATTAATGAAGTAACGATTTGCGATGTTGACCAGTGTTTCCTTGATACAGCTATTCAAAAGTTAAGTAAACTCTTTGGATAAAGGAGGGGACGATAAAGTATTAACAAGAAAAGTAAAAAATGCTTTGAATAACCATATCTGGAAAAAAACGTTACTTTTTTAAATTTGTTTTTTAACCCTCTACTGCCCATTTTCAGCATGTTTTTGTTACTGCAACAATAATGAGAAAATTGCACGATTTTTTTCAAATTTTTTTAATCGATTCTTCATGCAAAAATAAGCAATTACCCAAAATTTGAGGCCGATCGAGAAAGTTTTTGATAGCAAAAAAAATTAAAAAAAATCTTTTTAAAAGCGCGAAAAAACGCTAAGACTTTGGGATGTGACGCCATCGTACGATGACCATTGTTGGAAAGCAATGGAGTTGATGGTATGATTGTTGACGTCATCGTTACTTTTTAAACAGTGAACGTTTTCAGTCACGTGTTTTTTCTCGACTTTTAAATAATATTTAATTACCTGTACATTTTTTTGAAAAATTGACTAGATATTTCATTTTACCATACAAAAAACCTTACGGAACACTTGAATGTTTATGAAAATCTGACACATGCAACTTCCTTATTGCACCTTAAGGTGCTGTAATTAAAATTTTAAGTTCATGAAAAAAATGGAATTTTTATTTTATTTGGCCCCAAACTACACGAATAAGGCAGAAAATTTTTCTATATAGTTATTTTTTAAGTGGGCATTATAGAGTTAAGGTAGAATAATGTTTTTTTACACAAAACCTTAACACCATATATAATCAGACCTTTGGAACCACAAAAGGATCTAATGTCCTTTCAAGGTATCAGGGCTTTAATAACATCAAATTTACTTGTGTTTCTCTTCACGACCAATTCAATTTTTTCCTCAAGAACAAAACCTTCACGGAATTTTTTTTAATTTAGTTAATAATTTAATAATTTAGATTAGTTAATAATTTAAAATTAGTTAATAAAGTTGGAAAAAGCCAAACACTTCCTCAAAGGTTTTACATGAAACTTAAACGTGGCAATAAATTCTGAAATTATAATTTATACGTATTGCTTATTTATTCAGTGCCCTGGCATTTCAATACAAATACAGTTATTTCCTTTTTCGCAACCTAGTAAACCTGCAATTTCTAGGACGTTACATAAAAGGAGCATTATAAATAACTCTCCATTGGCTATATACTTCACTCTAAATTTAGTGATCCTTTTATAAACTTTTAGTTCATAAATATTTAAACCGTACCTATACAAGTTGTTTCAAAATGAAATCGGTAGTAGTGCACATGTACAAACGAGGCCTCTCATCTGTTGTCGCGATGGTTCCACTACTACATCCTGCGCCGTGACAGATTTACGGAGAGCAGATGATGAACGCGACACAGCTCCGTCACTCCGTCATATCGGGATGAATGGGCGGCCTTGTCTCTCCCTCCGTCATTATTTGCGATCGAAGCATCACCTTTTCCTCGAGACGGAACTGAACGAGGCAAATGTTTGGCTTTCGATGGACAACGCGTTTGCCTGTACGGTTTAGTTTAGAGAAAAAGGATTTATTATTTGTTTCGGTTTAGACTTGTTATTTTTTTTCAAAAAGAGAAAGGAGTTTTTTTAAACATAGTGTCTTAAGACCTCTGGTCAAGAGTAAAAAGTTTATCTTAGTATACAGTGGTCTTTGTTGTCTTTTATGAAGCTTCTTTCATCTGTTTGTATGGAATAAGATGATCTCAGTAAACTGTGATTTTCGCTGTCGTTTTGGGAAGACATCGCGTGGACTGGTTGATAGTTTGGAAATCTGTGATTTTTTCATATGTTAAAAAAGATTATGACAACTATATTGCCTATAAAATACTGGGGCAATGATATGTGGTCAAAACCAGTTGGATATAAACGTATGCTATTAATGCATCTAACATCAAAAGCATGTTTTTAAGCTTAACCCTTTATGCCACAAATTATTTTCCTCATCCTCATCCAAAATATGTCAAGTTTACGTAACGGCAACTATAAGTAAACTAAATTTGGCCTCAAGTGACGAAAATTGGACGAATTTGGAACATTGGGAAGTGGGACTTACAAGTCCCGTCGGGACATAAAGGGTTAATTTATCCCAATCCCAAGGTGCAGAGCTCGTTGCGAAATAAGAAAACATCGGTTCCTGTAAAACTTCTTTCTTACTACGGTACCTTTGTTGCTGGAAAAACAACTTGAGAATGCAGATATTGATTAAAAGTTAAAAGGGGGAATCGTTTAAAATCTGAAGTGTTCTTAAATAATAAGATACCTTTATACTTAAATTAAAAATTAAGTATACATTGGTATAAATTTGTATGTTTTTAAAAATGGAAATAGTAGAGAAATAGTCAAATAGTCACCACTACTATTACTGTTGGACTTTATTTTTTGTCCTTATAATATTCTACTTAGTTCTTAAAGTAAAAACATTAAAATCTACATCTAGGATTTCCATTTTCTTACATTTAAAGTTTATTCATTCCATTTATATAATTTATATCTCTCTTGATAAGAATTATGTTACATAGGATATCTGTCCGTCCGTCCTACACTGCTTTTAACCTAACTACGACCATTACAACTGTCGACGTACCATTGACTTTTCAATCGTTGCTGAATTTTTAACCACGCGAAACTAAGTAATCCCTCAACTTTATGAGGTAAATAAGACTTCTAACCGACGATGTTATGTTTCGTTGCCATCGAAACCGTCAGAGTGGTCAGACTTTTTTTTATTCCGCAATCGTCGAAGCATTCTGTTTAACCTTGCGAGTATTATGCTTGCCCATGAAATGCCGAAGGTCTTTGTTGTGATCATTGCTATTTCAGGACTTTTTTTAAAAGCTCGATTTTTTATTTATTGAAGTGGAAGTTACTTCTTATAATGCGCACTTTCTTTCAGTTGCTCTTATGAATTTAGTGTCGTGTTCTAAATTCTCAAGCCTGAGTAATTTTTATAACCGTTCAAAGTTACCTTTCTTTTTATACACCTTTATCGTATTCGAAAATGTTTTGGATTGAATACCAAGGCGCACGACAACCTATCTCAATTTACTTAACTTTTTAGATTTTTAGAAGACGAAAAAAAATTATAAAGACATCTGTAATTTGATTTTGATTAAATTTTAACATAAGTTTTAATTGAGATAGACAAAATTTGAGATATTTACTTAAATTATGTTGACTGAAAATACTTTTCAATTCCTAGAAAATATGTCTATTACTAGAACTGTGTTCTGTGTTTGAAAGTCAGAATGCTGTCAACTGAGTGAAATGAAAATACTTTTACACCTATTCATGAAAGCAGATTTTCTTGATTTCTTGTTTTGAAGAAGATGCTGAAAATAGTTTTCCGCATTCCTCTCGGAAAGAAGACAAAGAATCTTAAAAATTTAAATTACACCCCTCTAGAAAGCTGTTTTCCCACAACGTCGATGTGAATTAGGGACAAAAGACGAAAAAAAAGTGTTCGTGCTCAACTATAAATTGCTTTTGAAAGGTATTTGACTTTTAAGTAACTTGATCCTATGGCATTTTTCTGCTTTCTATTCGTTTAAAAAAATGCCAAGCTTCTTCAGACGCTAGAGACCATAAAATTTTGCCAAATATTGCTAACCAATCTGTGAAAATATCAGCTACTGTGATAGCAATTAATTACAAAAATTTGCCGCTATTTGAATATTTAGCTTTGACTTCATTAGCTTTAGGTGATTTTTTTGGCAATTGAACTTTAGTATTCTTCTTTCTTAATTAGTACATTTTTCTATTTTGGCAGTTTCTATTAAGTGACTGCGTTATCCTCTAAAGATTGAGCAATTTCCTCTAATTAATTAAGCGTCGGCGTTCTTAGTTTGTTTCTAACCACCTCCCTTTTAATTATTACCAACATAAGAACTAGGAAGTTTCTAACAATTCATCATGTAACTTGCAACTAAAATTCAAGGTGAAATTCTGATGCTTTCTTGGCCGAGCGCCAAATGCGATATAATCATCATTCAACCGACTTATTGACCCATGGAGCTGGCGAAAATTGCTTTCATAACCTCCTCGTGCCCAAGAATTAATTTATTCCATTTTAAGAAGCTACGAAAAATTTAATCGAAACTCCATTTAGAATTAATGTATCAGAGCGGGAAAAGATTAGCATTCAAATGAATCTAATTTGTTATGTTTAATCTTGGAAACTGTTTTGAAGAAAGTATTTTGAACTCTTCCAGGAAATTACAATGTAAACTTAACCTCACTGGAAACGTTTTATAAGGATTATTTGCGCCTTTCCTCGTAACTATATATTATTTGTCCTTCTCTTAAATTTTATTGCTTTGTGCTTTTCGTTTGTTGCTTCATTTGTCTTGGTTTTCCTTCTACGGTATTGTCGGTGGGGTTAGGTTATTAGGTTTGTTTTGAACTGGCAAAAGTTTTCATCTACTCAGTTTGATTCTCCAGAGCTTGGTTCAAAATGACAAAGAAAATTAAAAGAGAAAATGTTTTCTGGAGCGTTAAGTATTTTCTTTTTCTTAATTTTAAAACACTTAGTAATACAGGTTGGTTAAATCAATTCTTACCTGGGGGCATGTCAAATCTAAAATATATATTTAAGGGAAGAATTTTTTTAACAGGACACTATTAATTTAGAACAGCTTTACAATTAAAAATATATTATCAGTTTGGGTTTGAATAAAACGTTCAAACTTTAAACAGTAGAAAAACACACAATTTACATTGATCATACAATATTTATATATTTTATGTAGGTATTATTTTTCATATGTTGTAAATGACATATGATAAAGATATTTACTTCCCTGTGTAGAAATTATAAAATGCTTTGCACCAGTTTTCCTTTTTTAGATCTTGGGACATATTGGGGATTTTATGAAATTTAAAAATAAAAGTTATTGGGCGTAAAGTTTTATGGGTGTTTATCTTACGATAGCTGTCGTAACTTTCCAGTTCATATTGAGGTTGTAAATGAAAACTCTGTATTCGATGAGTGAATAAACAGCGCAAGTGTAAGCAATCAAAACCATACGAAACATTTTAATGGGATGCAAAACCGATTCCCGGTGTGAATCGACATATGACTTGCGAAGTCATTTAAAAAATTCCACTACCACACAACGCAAATATTTCTCAACCATCAACCCTATGTGCTGTAAGTACTCATGACCTCACCTTCAGGTGATCAATGAAAGAAGACGCGGATTACGCAATACCTTAGCATCGGGAATAGGAAGACCACCTTTTTGCGAAGATTACCTCATTCTGTATAGGTCAGCATATATCGAAACCTTCAGGTCGTTAGCTATGCAAGGATGATTGCATCTTCCCCCCCTCTTTGATAGAACCTCTTGCGGAAGGTCTATTGTCGTCGTTCGAAATGGTGCGACTGTCTTCAAGGTTTAGGGAAATAGGCTGTTTATTGTGTGCGATTTCTCCGAAGATTTATTACATTGCGAAAGCTGCAGGTTCATGTGTGTAGGGATCTAAGAAATCTTTCGATTCGATTCCGGAATCGATTCCAGAGGTTCGTTTCCAATTCCAACCTGGAATCGATTCCTTTGATCCAGTATCGATAAAGTAGAATCGAACTTATCTTTTTCAATCACAAATCAAATTAGTAATTTAATTTAATTAATAACCAGCAAAATATAGATAAATAAGCAGTTTTCTATCGATTATCAGCAGTTTTATCGATAAGCAGTTTTCTAGAGCTGTTTCCAGAACAGCTGTTTGCAAAAAACAAACTTTAACAGGATCTCAAGCGTTTAATATTGATTGTATTTACGTGAAACTTTGGACTTAAGGGTTTTCAAGTATGATCTTTCAGATTATAAAATCAAAAGAAATGATTTCGAAATAAAAAATGAGGTTTGGGCAGAATTTTCACATTTTTTTGTGGTTTTTTAACTTTTTTCATAATAAAACAAATTTTAAAGTGAAGACTTTTGAGGTAATTTTAAAGATCATATTAAAACACAATTTTTGAGACCATAATTAAGTTTTTACCAATGGTAGTTGTTCTAAGAATTGAATTTTTCAATGATTTTTTGGGGTGTCGCTCCATTTTTAACTCCCTGGGATTTGGTCTGGGACCCCCCTTTCTATACCAATTTTTGTTCGTTTTGATGAGTACTATCATCCCTGAAAGTTTGTTGCACCATTTCAGATACACCCTGCATTCATTAAACTGCTTTAATGATTTAGTTTCATGATACTTTTTAATTTTATTTTCTTAGTCTTTCGATTTTTCATTTTTGTGCTGCGAACTTAGCAGAAATGTAATTTAATTGTCGATTAAAGTGGTTTTTAAGATTAAAAAATTTCGATTTTTCTTAAGTTTGAAAAAAGGAAAAAGTCCAACTTTTTTCAACTGTAAAATATTTTTGTGAATGAATGTACTTATATTTATTCGTTCTATGATTGTTCTGTATTTTAAATAAGGTTATATTTTTATGGTAATAAGGTTATATTTATGATTGTTTTGTATTTTAAATAAGGTCCTGTCCTGAATAAGGTCCAATAAATATTTGGTGGTTACAATAAAAATTTCATTGTTTATGCAATTCTCCCCCCGATTTTTTCAAAACTTGGCTTTTTGGACTTATTCCCTTTTCTAAACTGGCGGTTCGAATGATGAAAAGCTTAAGAGCTTTCTAATGCTACATAATTTAATTATTGTAATTTAAACGCATCATTTTAAAAGGACGGAAAAAATTCAGAAGAAATATTAAAACGGTATTGGAAAAACTTCATTTTTAAAACCACGAAAGGCGTAACATTTTACCTCCACTTTCAGGGATATTTCGGGTGCTTATGCATGCTTAAAAAAAGCGGTTTTAATTAAATAAATTTACAGTAGTGTGCAATAAATAATACAAAGTCGGTAGGTGCCCAATAGCTGTCTCTTTCAAAGATTCAAATAATCCCTTCAACTAGAGTGATTTCTAAAATGTTACTAACAGTATTTCGAAACCCAATATCTTCAGAACTAAGATTTCCTCAACCTTTCGTTCGAGAAAAGAAAAACAGGCATCTCCCTCCCTCGCTCTGCCGGACTTTTCACCACGTACTCGAGGAGCGTGAAGAGCGTGACTGGTCATCCGCAGCTGCCCATCACTTTCTTCCACTCCCCCTCTCCTCCGCACCCTTTCGATCGTTCCTTACCTTTTCCACCCTTTTTCTTGTTGGCGGGGGTTTTTACGGCCCATTTTCGGGTTAGTTTTTTGAATATGTTATCCATATTACAGGATTTTTACTTTCATAAAGAACCTTTCCGAATAATAGGTTATCTTTTGATCCAAATGGAAGAGTCCTTTTAAATTTTAAACACTTTCTCTTAAAGATGAACCAAACTCCTCTCCCTGAATTTGGGATCTCTTTTTCAGCCGCGGATTCAACTGGGGACACTCTGGACAGTGCCTCCTCCCTTAGGTTATTTAGTTTTAACTTAGCTGGAGAAGACGAATTTTCGTAGGGATAATTAATAAAATAAGTAATTTTATTAAATTTTTTAACTCGTAATCTCAAACTTTATTTAATACTTTAAGCCTTGTAATAAAGTATAAACTAATTTTACATTTTGCAAATCAATTTATTTTTAGGTCCCTTCGATTTCGAGTTATTAAAGTTATTAATGTATTTAAACCCAGAAGTGGACATTCATTCTCTATAGTAGTCCTATTATATCGCCATGATATTAATATTTATTTGTAATTCCCTACTTGAATTTTCTCTAGAATAAATAATATAAATCTTATTACAAAAGTATATAAAATATTGTACTCTGATTATACGTATATTATTATAAATAGATTATGCATTAAACTCTTCCGTATACTGTGGGTTTAACAGAAATAATAGTGATGATAGGTTTTAAAAAAAATAACACGGAAATCCATTTATCCAATTAATCCAGATTACCCCACCATCAACAACACAACAAGAAACCTGACGTCTCCATATCACCGCGATTGCCTCAACTTGATTGGAGTGACTTGCCAACCCCTCAATCCAACAACCACCATCCACACAGAGAACGACACCATATTAAATCCTTTGTTTTCGTAACCACCTGCCGCCATTATTCTAATGAGATCGTGTGGCTCGTGGTGGTCATGGGTTGGGTAATCGCCTGTCCCTTCCTTCACGATTCATCCCTTGGAATCAGGGGGATGCACTTCGAACCTTCATGTAGAATTCGTAACCTTCATGTCATGTAACCTTCGTAGTCTTCATGTTAGAATGTTTTTTTTGTGAATTAGGGTATACAGGGTGTCCCGTCCCATAAATAATGGGTCACACTTCTAGGGGGGGATAGTAGACACCTAGACGAGTCAGAATCACATAGGATTTGGGGGCCCCAGACCAAATCCCGGGGATTTAAAAATGGAGCGACACCCCAAAAAAATTATTGAAAAATTCAATTTGAAGAACTACTGTTAGTAAAAATTTAATTATGGTCTCAAAAATTGTGGTATATGATCTTTTGAACTTTATATAATAACTTGATATGAATAACTTTTTTGGGGTGTCGCTCCATTTTTAACTCCCTGGGATTTGGTCTGGGACCCCAAATCCTATGTGATTCTGACTCGTCTAGGTGTCGACTATCCCCCTAGAAGTGTGACCCATTATTTATACACCCTGTATAATGGGATCTGATTTATGAACTACTGGGCTTTGTTGGTAGTTAAATGTAAATATAGTGCTTATCTGATTAACTGAATTTATTATACTCATTGTTTTTACAGTTTATGGTCTTTATATACATATAAGCCGTGATTTAGTGGGGATAACACTCCCCCTCAAAAGAGTAATTCAGAAAAAAAATTCCCACAACATCTCTCTCTTACGAGAATTCTCACATAAGTTTTCTATCATGTTCTTTCTCATTTCTCTCTTCTTTGTCATATTTTCTTTCGTTCAATCTTATTCTCAGTTTCACATACGCCCTTATTTTTCCCTCTCACTCTTTTTCTGTTTTTGTAAGGTAGGTATAAAAGAGAAAGATAGCGTTAATGAAAACATACTATCCTGGTCAACACAATATTACAACATCAAACCCATGAGAAAACTTTCGAACCAAGTATTGGAAACCTTTCTACTTTCATTATAATACCGCATAAGTTCTAACCATATTCCATCCTCTTGAAAAGGATGAACTTAAATTTTAAAAAAGAACATAGAAAATTTTTTTAAGGTTTTATTCCAAACAAACTACCTAAAGTTCAACACAGTAAAAAGGTGAGATTTCCTATTGAGTCCAAGTTCAAAATCCTCAGATAATTTTTAGACCTCCCTGTTTTTAGATAAATGTTGCTAAATCCCTAAAATTAAATCTTGTGAGCCCAATCACTCCGAATGATCACTCTATATCTTACCCACCGCGCGGCAGTTTTTTTTATCATCTTACTTCCGCAGAGGACTACCCTGACACCAAACTTACAATCCTGATCGATGAACCATTTACTTCAGGTGCGTTTTATTCAATTACTCGCCCGGTGTGAGCAATTATACCTACAAATCTCTCTCACCAAGCGGTATAAAGGTGGGTGAGCGTCCTGAATCAATGACCTCACCCGCACCCTGTAATAGAGAGCTCTTTTGCAGGGAGAGGCATCAGGCAGGAAACGGTTTATGAGCGAATTGTTATCTTTAAGTCCTCTCTTCTTTTGCTGTGCCTTAGTAATGTATGCTAATGTGCTCCTTTTCAATTATTTATGTGCGTTCGTCCTAATAGGTGATAAAGGGTGACATAAAGGAAAAGGGAATACGCCTGATGAAAATGCTAAGTTTCTGCGGTTAATGACGATTGTCTTTTTTAGTTTGCTCGGGGGATTATGATGAGTTGGATAGACTTTAAGAATGAAGCAGTTGTTCCTTAATTGCTTACGGGGGCTTTATATTTCTGGTATGGAGGAGTTTGGGTCATATTTAATTGAACTGAAATTTGGAACTCTATCTCACCAAACTTTTAACCCTTCAGTTTTTTAGGTGAATGTGAGAGGGTGAGAAAAAAGGGAGAAAGAAAGATATTTTTAGACTGATATAAAGAGAGGAAAAAGATGGAGGGAGAGAGAAATTTCAGACTTTTCACTTTTACTTATAGATGCTTTAACCTTAAAAATATATGTATGAAGTTCTTTTTATTGATGAAAATATAGTTCTATCAAAGTTGTGGACGAACATTGAACTGTAATTTAAACCTCTGTCATGCGAAATGAAGTAGAGTTTGTGCAACCCAAATTGGAAAATTGGAATTTTCTAGTTAGTTTTACTTCTTGTATTGTATGATAAATTTCCTCTACTATTTTCTACTTTCAGATGGAAGGGGGATGGTAAAATGACATTAAACTTATTTTCTACTTAGGGGCCATTCATTAATTACGTAAGGGTGATTTTGGCACTTTTTGACCCCCCCTACCCCCATGTAAGGGTACGTAAGATTTTTCAAACCCCCCTCCCCCTCGGGACCCTTACGTAATTAATGAATGGCCCCTTAAGACGTATTCTTGATTGGACTCCGGCTCTCTATATCCTTCAGTAATTTAAAAAAAAATTAATAGAGACGAGAACTAGGTGGACATTTTTTGGTAGACGAAATTGAAAGAAAGTTTAGAGAAAAGTATTTTGAAATATTACATTCAATTAAGATTTATTGTATGGGTTTTTATTTGAACAGGATATTGACTTCTCGACATTCACGCATGAAATCCCCCTCCAAAGAAATCATCTCGAAATTATCCACCCTCTTCATTTCAACAACTCCCAAAATTTGTTCGAAACAGCTCAAGCGATCTTCACGGAAGCCAGGGGATGCTCTCTGCCACAAAAACACGGACCTCTCTCTCTCTGTGCGGTGGGGTGGATGGATGCAAACGACTTTCGATTGTTATTTTCTTTTTTCCATTGTTCTTTTCTTCCCATTCCACCCCTTTTTCGCCAGGCGAGATTCGCTCCCGAAAGTTCAGCCATGCGCGAAAACGGAGCTTTTTGTTGCCGCCTAATGAAGCGGAGTTGTGCTGTCTGGTTGCTGGGTTGCGCCCGCAAACGATTTGTAAAATGGGAGGGAGGGCGCCTCTTGGTCTGGAACAAAAATCGTCTGTGATTTTTCCACGATTATGTGTCTCGGTTGGCATCATCAGTCGCTCGCTTTTGAACTTAATTTCACAACTTAGGAATTTTTTTAGCTTTCTTATTTGATGAATACTGTGAAAAACGCTCGAAAAACTACTAAGTTTTTTCCACCTTAGTATCTCCGATGTGCTGCCTCTGTGTTAGATATTCAACCCTAATGTTATATTTAAAAGTCTTAAATCACTGCCTAATGCAAATGTATCAACCTTGCTGGTTTCCAAACCTGTAGTTGATCAATATAACTTTTTTATTTGTATTAAAACTGTTCCTGGTAAAGAAGTTGAAGTGAAATTGGTTCTAGTAAATATACCCTCATAAATAGAAATTTAAAAAGTAAAGAAAACCATACTTATGCTTCATCGGTATTAAAAAGTGATTAAATGTCAGATTCCTATTTGACCATCTTCAGTCTCTGTTTTGTAACATTAGACAATCTTAGTTTAGTAGATCATTATTTTTTAAACAAGATAAATAGGAAGATGGAAACAAATATAAAAATTTTTCAGCATATCCTAGCAGCTTAGCTCACAATATGTGAAGTTTACGTAACTGCAACTAGAAATAAACGAAATTAGACCATACATGACAAGAACTGGACGAATCTTGAAAGTTTGGATTTTGGATTTGGATTTTTCCTCCTCACTGAAACTTCAATATCCTTCTCCCTAATTTTTTTTAGTTTCATCACTGACAGTACCTACTGCTTTTCCCTGGTTTTTAGTACATTTTTATTGAAAACTGTAATTTGCACACAATGCTGGAGAGCTCTCCACGTTCAGAAATAATCAATCCTCCAATATAACATACCCCATATTTTGTTTAACCCTTTATGCTCCAAATTATTTTCCTCATCCAAAATATGCCAAGTTTACGTAACTGCAACTATAAGTAAACTAAATTTGGCCTTACATGACGAAAATTGGACGAATTTGGAACATTGGGAAGTGGGACTTACAAGTCCCGTCTGGACATAAAGGGTTAAATAGTTACGTAGATAGCTTTTTTATACCATTATATCCATATCCTAAATTAACCTAGATGAGCTGTGGAAACTTACTATCTAAAATTCTTTATAAAAGATAATCTCCCTTAAAAAATTAAAAACAAGCGAAATATTCCGGATAGATGACCCCTTAAAAAACCCGTTACTAATGTTCATCTGGGTCATAATCGACGTAATTCTCTCCTATCTCCTCCAAATCGCTTTATTTACCGAGGCTTAAATGTCGATAGACCACCCATCTTATCGATCTTCTTTATCGGTCACAGAAAGGCTTAGCTCTTTGAAGATACCGAAACAACATGCATTTTAATACCTTAACCTTTATATTTATCTTTTATTTTTCCCCATTTCAAAAATCTAATCGAGATTCACAACCTGAAGTTTCCTAAAAGATGTGTGAGCGTAAAAAAATACAAAACAAAACCTCGTTTAACCGACGTTTGTTTTCTTCAAACCTCGTATTTTAAAATGTGAAATTCACAATTTAATGGCATAAATTTCAGAGAGGGATATTAAAATTTTAAGAGAGTAATGGGATAAATTTAATCTTTCATGGGTAAAAAAAAAAGATAATTTTCTGACTTACAGAGCGGATGTATATTGTATATCCTAATCCCCCTTGTTTGAATGGGATGCCTTTTCAAGAGAACGAATTTTTAGTACTTAACAAACTTCATTAAGTTATCTTAAATCTTTGTTAATGTTTAAAAACCAATCTTAAAATTTTGGATTCCATCTTCAAAACTGACCGACTCTTGATTTGTACCAAATGATACTCACTACAGGAAGTGAAAAACTTTTTTAAACTGACAAAAAATTAAATTTACAAATTAGAGTACAATTTAAAAAAAACAAGAAATTTATAGCAATAGAAAAATTAATTTTGATACTGAGATAGCCTGATTAAGTTTATAAAATACTTTTTGAATGATTGTAACATATTCCGGACAATACTGCGTTTATAAGATCGTTTTTTAAAAATAATTATCGGAACATTTTTTTCCGTGTAAAAACACGAATAAAACCATAGAGGGAAATAAAACACGATTAAATAATAGCACAAAAAAACCTCTTATGGTCGATTGAATTCCGTATGTATTGATTTGGAAAAGATGGATAAAGTGTTCTAAAGTAGACACTTAAAAGAAACATACAAAAATCCATTCTAGACAGTTTGAAAGTTTTAGTTTGGAAATAAACGGTGATTTATGTCCTGTTATAAGTTATTTATGTCTATAAAGTCTTTTATCCACGGAACATCGATTTTATGGTATTACTTCCAAGCTGAGTTTTAGAGAAAATACTCCAGTTGAATCTTTTAATAGTTACATTTATTTTAACGTAACGTTGTTCAGAAAGAAAAATGTTTCTTGTGTCAGTGATCAGCTCCTTTTTTGTCTGATAAATATATGTTCCAACGATTATTTTACTTTGGTTTTATTTTACGTAGAGTAACTCAAATTAAATTTGAGTTGATAAGTTGCACTTACTGTCGATTTTAGTGATGTCCCCCCCCTTTTCAAAAAGTTTTTAATTATATAAAAATATAAATTTTTCCCACCTACTTTTGGGGTTTTAGGGTAGTGCAACTAATGTTCTCCCTTACCAACTAAAATCACATTATTAAAGTATTGAAAAATGATATTTATTGTGCAGGGTTGGTTCAAATTTTACAACAAATCAGGTTGTTATTACACATGATGGAAAATCCATCAAATTAAAATCTTAGTTTTTGGTATTTATAAATTAATAATACACTTTATTGAAAAATACGAAAAGGGACCGTTCAAATATTACATAAGCACTTTTTTGGTCATTTTTAACCCCCCCCCCCTTGTCAGCAAAGATAAGCATACCTCAACCTCCCCCACCATAATTACTTAAGACACTGCCGGAACCCCCCCCCCCCCGAAATTTTGACATCCCTTGTAGTAAGTACTGTTTTTTCCTTGAAAATTAGGTGACTCGTACAAGGAGCTGTACGTACTTATTGGGTAAAAATGAGTCGGGGTTCAAAAATGAAGGGTTCAAAAATGAGTCGAAATACTACTTTTCGGGGTTACGATTTCAAAATGTTAGGGTGGTCCATCTCCAGAAAAAAGTGCTTCTGTCAGATTTCCTAATTCAATTTTTTGCTACATTTATTTTTGGTTGAATTTTGAAATTATTTATGCAAGAAACAATGAAAATGCACCATCTTACGTAAGCATCACTCATATCCCCCCTTGTCAGCAAAAATAAGCAAAGAGCAAACCCCCCCACCCCCCTTAGGTGCTTACGTAATATTTGAACGGCCCCAAACTTACTAAAAAAAAGAAATGGGAAATACACTCAAAAAATAAGAACTTATTAGGCTACACAGGTGGCCATATTTTCTATTAAAGATTAATTTAATGGAAAAATAAGGATGTTATTGAAGAAACACACTGTATAATACTTAAAAAATAAAGCTAGGAAGTGCACGGTGATACCTTAAAAATGAAATTATACATCAAATTAAGAAAAAATACAATCTTTTATACTTACTAAAATAAAGAAAAATCACATAACTACTAAGAACAAATTACTTCACAGTAATACTGAATTTAAGGTATAGGAAATACACACACGCAAAAATTCTTTTAGTTCTATTACATGAACATGAATTTTATTTCGAAAAAAATCTCATTGATTTGGAGACAAAAATAATAAAAAAATATTTCAAATTGAGTTAAATTGATTGAATGATACAAAAACTCTTACTGGGGACTGATTTTACCAAAACCAGATTTTGTTGCCAAACCGGTCAACGTTTCTGCAACTAGTAAAGGTTCCTTCTTTACCAAGTTCCCCCACTCTTCCGATTTCAAAACTTGGTTGTAATTCTCCAAAATGAAATTTTGTGCAGCCGACATCAGATCGTCGTCCCCGTGTTTGTGGGCAAGGGTCAAAACGTCGCACACGATCGAAATGGAGACATTATTGGAACTCAGGAAGTCTGCGCATTCCTTCTTGAGGGAGGGGACCTGGTACTTGTCGGCCGCGTAGTAGAGCTTGAGGGCGCTCTCTCCTTGCAGCTCCTCCACGGCTCCGGTGTACAGGTAAGACAAGAAGAGACCTAGGGATAGGAATATAAAATCGTTTGATTCGATTCCTTAAAATTCAAATCTTTCGAATTCCCACATGGAATCGATTCCTTTGATCGAAAAGTAGAATCGAACTTATCCGTTTTCTATTTCAATCACAAATTAAGGATAACACTGGGGAACAGCCATTTCGTTGTCTTAGAACTGTGACTTGTTTTTGAATAACTTTTGGACCCTGAATCCAAAAGTAACTGTAGTTTTTGTCTATCACGTCCACTTTTTTGGCAAACAGCCACGCCCCCTTTTTATGTTTTTCAATGACTTAATAACTTTGAATTCGATTTTCAGGATCAAAAATCATTACTTTAGTCTTTAAATTACACCCGAGAGGACAAGAATAGTTAAAGTTTCTAAAATATGAAAATTTGTGGCCAATGGATAGGTTTAATGGGTTATTCCCCCCTAAAAACGCAAAAAAATCGTTAAAAATGATAGAGTTTATTTTACGCTATTTTTTACATTTATTTTTTACGCAATTCCTTTTCAAAAGGTCCTAAACCATCACCAAGGACCCAAATTTGATGAAAATTGGCCGCAATGATTTTTACAAAAAGCAGTTGAGGTGTTATCGTCCCCGAAGCGAAAGAGAGTCTTCCGAACCCTTCCGCAGGTGCTTCGGGGGCGCTAATGCCTCAACATCTTTTTGTAAAAATATTTCTAATAATAATAATAATAATAGTCAGAAAATTTTTAGTTAATATAATACATCTTGGTTACTCAGCATTTACCTTTCAAACATGTTGCTTTTCATATTTAATAGTGATTTTTAAAACATTTTAAAATTAAATTTGACTTATTTTAATTTATGATTTCTTCTCCATTGTATAATCTTTAATATTGAAGTTAATATTAAAAACCTGCTAAAAAATTAAAAAAAAATTATTTTAGTAGTTTCTAGGAGAATATTTTCAAGAATATTAGTGATTTTAAAAACATTTTAAATTTTATGATGGCTTCTAATTGTATAATCTTTAATATTCTCCTGATCTGAAGTTAATATATACCTTCTAAAATTTTTTCCCAAAAAAAAAACCTTACTTTAGAAGCTTCTAGGTGAATATTCTCGAAAATTCTCCTCGTCGAGAATATTCTCCAAAAGATTATTACCGAGAATTTTACATCACTACATATAATTAATTTGATTACTTTACCATTAAATAATTAATCAAATTAATTATCTCAATCAATTATCCAATTTACATTAACATTAGTTGTTTTCATTTCACTTTTACTTCTTATTTAAAAAATAAATTTTCTCTTTCTAAAGAAATTTCTTAAGTTCATAAATCAATCCATATATAATTAAGATAAATAATTTGATTATTTCAACCATTTATCCAAGATAAATTAACACCGGTTTTTATTCTTTACAATAATTAGATAGTCAAATTGGAATATTTTAAAAACAAAAATTATTTTTAAAACAAATTAATTTAATTTCAATTAACTAATTAAATTAATTGATTGAAATATACAAATCATTTATCAATTATAAACAACCCCTGAAATAAATGTCTCTTTTACTACTCAATTTCAAACATCACTGCTAAAATAATTTATTCTGAAATTTTTTTTTACAAACTTGGTTTAAACAAAAAAAAACCCTTTTTTTTTTTAAACCAGGTTTTTGCCAACCCTGCTTCTATAGGAATTGAAAGTTGTCAGGAGACACTAGTACCTTACCTAGGCTGTTGGAGTCTAGGTCTTCAATGCCCACTTTTCCGGACGCTGCCTCCTTCATGTCAGTGGAGAGCATGGTCTTGAAGACTGGGGACCTGGCACTTAAGATGTTCTTGTGTACTGGAAACGAAGTATCCCCACACTTGAGGGTAAGGTCAGAAAAGTCCTGGTCCTGGTAGAGGCACATCAAGTCCTTAGTGAGGGCAGAACCGACAGTCTTATTGGAGGTGACATAATCATAAATCTTGAAAGGTGTTTTTTGATCAAAGAAGCAGACAGTGTTTTTCAAAGAAGCAGACAGTGTTTTTCAGAACTGTACTGATTTCTTGGGGAGCCTTTAATTTTTTCACAATTTGGTCACCGTTGATAATTTTCAAACTCAAGAGCATGGTGATGTCATTTTCGATTAATTCGGCCATCAAAGAATTTGAGAAAGTCCACGGTTCACAGTTGTAAAATAAATACTTGTTTTCTTCGTTTCGTACTTCCGTGTTGTCAGTTTTTTGTAAGCTCCATTGTGTTTCAACTGAAATTGCATTTGCAGGTTTAGTCAACATTTCCAATACGAATTCTATAGCTTCCCCTTTACGTACTGCTTTCAAAAGCAACTCATTCAAATAATTTTCCTCCGAGTAATGTATGATGGAAATGTTTTTAGAATCATCCGATTCCAAGTTTTCAATGGACTTAGGATCTATGTTCAAGGATAAGTTCATGAAATTCAAAGTTGTACTCATAGCGACCACACGGCCTTCCTTACTCAAAAAACAAAGCCGCACGGTGAGGTGGTCCCCGTTGTTCTTGATTTTGGGCGCAACCTCTTCGAATTTGAGCCCCGATTCAATCAAGCACATCCATCCTGGATGATTTTTGTAATTCTTTAACATGTTGTACATTCTTTTTGTGCAAAGAAGTGATCCATCCGAACCAATGAACGACAGGTTGCCACCTGAAGGTAGAACTTGGCGAGTATGGATCCACACCTGCATCTCTTTACTATATTTATCTTCCCGAGACAGTTCAATTTTCATATCATTTTCTAGATAGGGTCGCGGACTGATGTCAATACTAGTACCGTGTATCGCACAGTTCCAGTAGCTGAAGTTCTCGATTCTCCACTCACAGACATCGAGTGTAACTTTCGCCATTTCGAAACAGAGCTTGACTATTCAGTGCAGCGGATGCAACGGAAGTGGTTTGGTTTCTACCAGAGCGGTATGGTTTCTATAAGCACAAGCAAGCCGATAGAAAGTCACCAGCTAGCGCCAGGAAGGGAAAATTCCCTTTTGACGTCATCAAAGAATCGGGCACGTGTTAACGATTGGTTTGGATTGTATAACAACAGAGGGCGCAAGTTCAGACTTGCGTATGCGCCAAGTTTTTAGCGTTAAAGATGACTAATATGGTAACCCTAACTCATGTTAAAAGAGTCATTTGGCTTCTAAATGTGCCGCTAAACAGCCAAAAATTGCCAAGCATACGCAACTCTGAACTTGCGCCCAACAGAGACCAGAATCTCGAAAACGGCAACCGGTACAGTGCGCATAAAAAATCATTTTTTATATTTCAGTTTATTTTGAACCGTAAAAAATATTAAACATATTTTCAAAGAAAATGTTTACTGCCACCATTACCTTTAGTTACCTGTAAGGTCAAAGAAAAATCAACTCAATCTTCCCTCAAAAACTCTTTTAACAACATATAAAATTAGGTTTTGGAACCTGAAACTTTTATTCCTGTTCCTTTTCTAAGCATGAAAAATATAGAAAAGTCCTTTCATTCACTACCCAGGCGTTTTCACCATGCCCACAATGGAAAAATTTCTTCTTCAATATCCTCCTGAGTGCTCTTAAATTATAGCCCCACCTTTCCTTCCTGATATCTTTCCAAGAAAATGTCAGAGATGCCAGCAGCCAGGGAGAAAAATTTCCATCCATAAATAATGATGTCGGAAGGACCTCGGTTTCTTGGGTGGAATTTTCGTTTCAAACACCGTGATTGTTGCTGATATTCGAAGTGATCTATCTGTATTATTTTAACCTTCTTACTGTTACCCTCTTGAAAAAATAGTCACATATCCCCCCTCGTGGGGTCTAATAGTAACCCAGGCGTAAAACGAGCCTATGGCTATAATAAAGGGTTGAAATACCTTAAATTGAAAGTAATTTTCATTTTTTACTTCTAAAAAAATGCTTCAGAATAATTTCTCTAATTTTTTTGGTATTTTTCTCATTTTTTTTTGTCCTATTACCGCGTTTTTTGGTTTCTTTTGATACTTGTTTTTTTATAACACCTGAACCTTCAAATAAGAATTAAACTACAGAAATGAACCAATATCAAATTGTTTTACTTAAAATGTTTATAATCACAGTGCTTAAAATATACTAGCTGATATACCCGGCCTTGCACGGGTAGAATTTATTAGTTTATTTTAAACTATTTATGAAGTTCCATATATTTTCTTTATGCTACCTGTCACCCCCGATTAACTTATTTAGTATTATGAAACATGTGAAATGTGGACTCTTCTTTTTTAAATTGAAATAATGTAAAAAATTATCGGTTCAGATATGTTAGTGAAATCACAGTATCTCGCTTGTTTTATGTAAGTTTTCAACGCGAAATTGATTCTTTTTCGTAATAATTCTTCGAAATCATATTCTGGAATTGAGTAAATGGATATACGAAAAAACCGTTCAATACTAAAACCGTTCAATAAAATATAAAAAAAATTAATTACATGTGTAAAGCTATGAATTTTTTTTTTGAACGGTTTTCGTCTGAACGGTTTTTGCACTGAACGGATTTTTCGCGTCACCGAGTAAATACTCATAAATCGCTGAAAGCATTCTTGTTTTTCCAAGAAAACTGAATATAAAAACCTATTTACAATTACAAGCCATGAATTTAAATTGTTTTTGTAAGAAATTTGTTAAACAGAAAGTCATGGCGACAGTTGTCTGAGGTTTTTTTTGCTGAAACTGTTAGATCCTCAAAATATTTCTATAAATAGCATATTTTTCTTAGAATAGGGACGAAAAATTTAAGAAATTGCTAGTTATTCAATGTACTTTGACGCAATCTTCTTTTTGTAAAAAAATGACGATTTCTACGAAAATGTCCTTCTAATAAATCTCTAAGCAACTTAAACACACATAAAAACCATGTTTTATCAATAATATGACAAAAAAAAGTATTAAACTTTATTTGATATTTTTTACCGCCATTCATGCGTGGGGTCTCAGAAGATCCCAGAGGGGGAATATGTGACTATTACTCCCACGACACTTAAAAATTGAGTAAAAACTCCAAAATTTTAACCCATTGTAAAACTTTGCGTAATTAAGGAATAATAGCATTGGAAATTGTCAAAACAAAAATACATGGGAGATATCAAGAGTCTTGGGGTCGAAATAGACCGCATGTGGGGTAGGAAGGTTAATAATCCAATTATTATCCAATGTACTCAACTCTATTATAAAGTTCTATTTTAAATCCATTTTTCGTTAAGTTTTAGTTAAAATTTATCTTCATATGGAGATATATATTAAAATTACTCACTGTTTTTTATACATAAATTATATTTTATAATATTTTTTACATAAATTTTTCTTTCTCCTTAAGCAATCTTATTTTAATCTTTTAACTTCTTTTTTTCTCTTGACTTTTTTCTCTTTTCTTTTCTTATAACCTAATTTATCACATCTTTTCTCTGTTTTTATTCGAATGAAGGATGCTAGGATGTGGTTAAATGTAGAGAGCCTGTATACGAGAGAGAGGCGACAACTCGCTTAAAAGCGTCTCTGCGCATCCAATTCTGTCCAAATTCTGTTCAAACTGTATCATGCCGCCTCACGCTAATCCTATAGAGGGAAACCTGTGGCGAACAGAAAACCTGTTTACCGATCTGCGCGCGCTATACTGAGTTGTCGCCTCTCTCTCGCATAGAGGCTCTCTAGTTAAATGCAAGTGCACATTAATTTTTTATAATTTTTTTTATTAACAATTAAAGAAAAAATAAACATAAATACAGAAAAACAATGTTATACGCCAAGGGGAAATAAAAAAAATCCCGTCCAGGCGTAAAAGAAATTAAATACACAACTGAGTAACGAAAATAGAGAAGAAAAAAAGGAAAAATACATTAAAACTATAAACACAAGAAAAGAAAACCACGACAAAATCACACACAATATTATTGGCAAAAGGCTGAATAATATTTAAAATGAAAAATTTGCTTCAAAGTGAGAAATACAGATCCAGGTCGTCGATGTTAATTATAAATTCAAAAAGATTTCTTTTGAAAACAGAATAACTATTTGTTTGAATTAAATTTGTAGGTAAACTATTGTACAATTTAGGTGCAAGATAAAAGAAGTGTTTACGAAATATGTCCTTTGAAAATGTTGGAATTTCAAAAATTTCAGATGATCTAGTATTATATTGCCTGGTTCTAAATTTACAAAGAGATTTATTACGAAAAATATAAAGTAGAATGCGATAAAAAGCATTATGCCGTAATGGTAATAACTTAAGGGACCTAAAATTATGGGGACTAGATTGGTGATTCAGAAGTTTGAAGCATTTATTATGTATAGAAATTAACGGTTGAAGATTGGATCTATATTCCCCACCCCAAATGATAGCTGCATAATTAAATAACGAATAAAACCAAGCAAAATATAATGATTTTAGAAAATTTAAAGCAACTTTATTTTTAAAGTGAAAAAGTTTATATAGAACAAAACGTAATTTTTTCCCTAGCTCATTTATATGCGTTTTCCATTTAAGATTTGAATCGATAAATAAACCTAAATATTTTATACTATTAACTGATTGAAGGATGTGACAGTGACAATTATTGGAGTTTCTATTGCAAGATAAAGAATGATATTTGATGTTTAAGTTTAAATCACTTTGTCTTAGGCTAAAATGAATATATTTAGTTTTGCTTAAATTTAGAGTCAAATCATTCGCGCTAAACCAAGTCTCTATTTCAAACAAATCAGTTTCAATCTGGTTTAGAAGTTCATAAATATCGGAGCACGAATAAAGTAAAACTGTGTCATCTGCATAGGTTATTATTTTACCATATAAGTTTAAATTACAAAAGTCGTTTATATAAATAAGGAAAAATAAAGGCCCCAAGATAGACCCCTGAGGCACTCCACGATTAGTAAGAATATAATTACTTAAACTATTATCGACTTTTACCCTTTGCGTTCTATTTGACAAGTATGTGAAGTTAACCATTTAAGTGAATCACCCCGAAAACCTGCCTTATCTAATTTGTCGATTAGTATTGAGTGATTAACATTATCAAAGGCATATTTACGCAATGTTAAAGCAACATGGATAAAATTTTTAAATTATCCAGAAAATACCCCAGTAGCGTATATCAGACATTTTTTTCAGAGAGATCCTAAATAACCATCCCCCATCGTCAGGCCCACTGGTGTAGATTTTTGCTCCTGGGGTGATTGATGACCAGAACCACGCAAATGTCTTATTAGGTTAAAAAATATGGTTTTTGGTATAATTTAATTTTCAATTAGGGGCCGTTCAAATATTACGTAAGCCCCTTAGGGGGGAGGGGGTTTGATCTTTGCTTATTTTTCCTGACAAGGGGGAGGGGGTATATGAGTGATGCTTACGTAAGATACTGCATTTTCAAAAATATCTTGTTTCTTGCATAAAAATTTCAAAACTCAACCAATAATAAATTAAACAAAAAATTGAATTGAGAAATCTGACGTAAGCACTTTTTTCTGGGGATGGACCCCCAAACATTTCGATTTTTTTTCACCGAAACATTTCGGTGTTTCGATTCATTTTTGAACCCTTAGGGTTACATCCAAAAAGGACAGCTCCTTGTACAAGTCACCTAACTTTAAGGAGAAAAAAAAACAGTACTTACTAAAAGGATGTCAAAATTTCGGGTGGGGGTCCGGCAGTTTCTTACGTAATTATGGTGGGGGGTTGAGGTTTGCTTATATTTGCTGACAAGGGGGGAAGAGGGGTTAAAGATGACCAAAAAAGTGCTTACGTAATATTTGAACGGCCCCTTAGCGCTTAATGTGCTTCATAAAAAAATGTTGGCTATGGGTTTTTTCTCGTTTTCATCAATTTTGTTTGAATGTCAAGGGTAGGGTTTTTTTTGCCCCTCCTTACATTCTTCCCTGCTTTCCTTATCAAAATCCTGAGTACCATATATCCCATAAAGACGAGAGAATATATATGGAAAGTGGCCAGCTGTCCCCAATCTCCCATTCAGTGGGCAAGGAGGGTCCTCTGGGAAATAAATTCCCAAATTCTCCTCCAAACCGTCACCCATACCCCTCCCAAACCGAGTTTCGGATTTCGCTTCCGGAATAACAACCCTGGACAAATTGCACTCTCCCATTGCGCTTAATATTTATGAAGAAGACGAACACCTCTGGTTGCGAAACGCGTTTTGGCTCCGGATCCCTCTTGGGTTTTATTTTCCGGTGGCTTTTTTGTTTGAAGGGAAGGATTTTTGGCAACTGTCTCGCTTCTCAGGTGAAATGTCTGTCGGGATTTGTTTGTGTGTTGTAGTAGCGGACTGTGGAAGGGTGAATTTTTAAGTGTTTCTAGGTTTTGTGAGTGAATTGGAGAGTATTTGGTGGAATATGGAGGCTGGAGAAGTTTTTGCTTGGTAAGGGGGTGTTTTTTTATTTTTGAATTGCTGCTGGTAGTTTTTTTTTATGTAGAATTGAGTTGTGTCTTTGAAATTCAGTGAGGAGTGCGCAAAGCAGTCAATGCAAAGTTAGCAATGTATTTTTCATCACTATTATAATGATATCACTGCAATGAGACAAAATGTGGGAAAAATAGTTGTGGCTATTTGTTTAGTAAAAAGACGGATAAAAAAAACAAGAATTTTATTGCAAGAGATGTGTTTTCATATTTACTCTAAGCTGAAATATCACTCGTTAAGGAGATTTCATTTTATGCGTCTTCACTACTGATTTAATTGTGAATTCAAAGTGAAATTATCTATTCACTTTAAAAATTATTCCTAATTCATTCTCTTTTTTTATTTTTATCTCATACCATATTACATTTAATTTTTTAGTTCCCTTTTATTAACTATTTTTTGTTCTTCCATTTTACCTCATTAGTCCTCGCACCCTCTTTCTCTCATTTATTAATTCTCTCCTTCTCATTCATTCTCTTTCTCGTATTTCACTCTTAAATTATTTTTTCATTTATTCTCTCATTCTTATTTTTGTTACACTTAAAAATTTATTCTTATAAATTTCTCCTTCTCGTTCAGTACAGTTCATTCTTTCTCCTCATTCATTCTTACTGACGACCTTTTTTTTCTCATTATCTCTTGTTCTCTTTTACTCCTATATCTCTCCCTCATTCCAAAATGAGATAGATACAAGAAGGTTAAGGCTGCTGTACTATTACTATTACATCAAGTTTTGGATCTAACACATTCAGATTCAAAAACTGAGAAACAAAAAATCCCTACACACCTACCGAAAATTGTATTCCCGCCCAAACAAACAGAAAACCGTGCAGTAATCCATTTAAGCTCCCTCACACGAACACCCTACCAACTTTATTGAGAAAAACTCCCTTCCCCTACCTTTGTGGACCCCGAATTCCGCAATACTCCCTCTTTCCTCCTGTAATACGAGCTTCCCTGCAGCCTCCCGAGAGCCAATAATGAATGAAGATATGGTTGGCAGATAGCAGCACAAATGCGGTCGTATTTCTTGGGACTCCCCTCATCATGTTTTCAACCCCAGAAGTAGGTTTTCACCTCCAATTGGAAAGGGGGACAGCAGAAGAACATAGGTGCCGGTTTGTGGGAGGGGGTCTATTTCGAGATGAGGGGTGACCGGAATTGTTCGGGGGAGGCTTTTTTATACGGTGAGGGGGTGAATAACTTTCGGCTCTTTGGCACGCTATATGGGGGTGGGATTTTTTTTCTGATATTTCCGTGGGGTTTCGGAGGTGTATTTTTGACTTTGTATAGAGAAAGCACTGTTTGTGTTGGATTCATATAGAAAATGTATTTCAGGTTTGGGAGAAACTATTTACTCTCAAACGATTGCTTCTTTTTCAGTTCTCTATCTGTCTGATAGGGGGGATGTGATGGAAGGTTTTTCTTTTTTTTATTTGATGTATATTTGGCAGGGGGAAAAGCAACCAAAACCAATCATAATTTAGAAATAAAAAAGCATTGCATACTCATATTTTTTAAAGGTTGAAGGACCTAAGTATACCAACTTCTTTTAAGACCAACAAACAAGGTCAAGGTTCTTTTAACAAAGGTCATTAATAAGAATATTAATATTCATTTGATAAAAAAATCCGCATTGATATTACCGATCGTTGTAATGTTGAGGTTGAGGGAGAAATCATTCAATAATTTTTACTAGTAGTTATTTCACGTAAAAAAGAAACATTCGTGATGCTAATAATCGGTGTTAAATTCAGTATTATTCAGAATTTTTTGATAAACATAGCAAATATTTATGCTCAGAAAACACAGAAAAGAACCTATACAGAATACAGATATACACAGGTACAGAAAAACTTGTTCAATATAAAATTGCCTTCAATGACTAACTTTAAAGAACCCTTACACTTCTTTTAATTCCGTAAAATATTTTTCAATATAATAAATTTGATATTGTTTAAGAAATTCAAAATAATATATTAACTAATTTTCCTCTAAGTTTAAGATGGAAACTTCGGAAGAATTTAGAAATTTGGCAGCAATTTATCAATTATTTTTGGAGATCATCTGGTAATCTTATTAGAGCACACTGCTGACATACTACAAGAAATCCAATCCCTTCTTTGCACTAATACTTTCTCCCCTATTTAATTTCTACTGTTCTGTCTCTCTCCCATTCATTCAATGAAGTTGCATCTGTAGCAGCTCTACCAATAGCGCTATTATTATCCCTAATTGCATCACACACAAAGCACAGTGTCATTGTCTGCGCACAGACATGGGGATGGTTAATCAACGCATCCTCAGTGCCGAATTAATCTGTGTGGTGCTAAAAGAGATGGAGCTTTTATCTTAGTTGTTGCAGCTGTGGTTTACCGCTATTGCTGTAATATTATAAGGCCTAACTCTGACAGGTTTCGAAAGGGGTTGGGGAAGTTTGTGGGAAAGAGTTTGGCAACGGTTTTAAGTAGAAATTTCTCTTAAAGAAATGAAATATTTAACGAAATTACCTTTTCTTTGTTTTGTAATAGGAAGTTTCCTTACGAGATCTCGGGCCATTTAAGTTCATCATCCCAAAAGTTTTATAATTTTTTCTTGACATATTTTGGAAAACAAATTTTGAAAGTTGGGTATGGTAATTCATTTTTGCAAATGTTAAAAAAATATGTTAAGTTCAGATTTTACTAGTTGGTAAAGTCCAAAAATAAATAATGATGTGCAGTTATGTATCTTTTCTTTAAAAAAAAATTAGGTATTTTATTTCCCTAGGGTTCCGAAATTCAAGTCAATAATACATGTTTACATGTAAGTACGTTTGAAGGATATTTGACCTGAAAGATGAGATATATACAATTTACTTTCCAACCATAAAAAGGACTACATTTACCTCGAAAATTCAAATATCCCCCTCCGAAATTTTTTCTAGCAATGCCATTGGCAAGGCTTATGACCTTAAACCGGGCTGATGCATGCTTGGTTCTCAATTTATCGATCTACTGATGGTATGAAAGGCTGAGTTGACCACGCTCATCCCGAGGATCGAACCACGTAAAAAGAAAAACAAGCTATACCTGTGGCATAGAACAGGAGCGGATCCAGCACGGCTCCAAGGGGGTGGGCACTTTTCCAGACATCACCTTACCTTTACCTTTTGACACAAAGTGTCAAAATGTTGGGGTTTTATAAAAAAATATCACTTAAGATCCCTTTGTGGTACCGCTGAGGGGGTATAGGGAGGGGTCTTCCCTCAGAAGAAATTTTGAAATTTGACTTGTAAAAGTAGGGTTTTAACTCATTTTGAGAACCATTTTGGGTCCAAGGGGGGCACTGGCCAGAGTGCCCCTTTAGGATTTGCGCTTGGCATAGAATCGTACATAGAAGATCCATCTTTTTTTGTCAGCACCAAGGAAAATCCCGGATAATCCCTTCTCCAGCCTCCCCAATTGTCCAGCAGTTGTCGAAAAAGCTCCACACAGCACACATCCAATTAAAACCTCCCACACGTGAGCTTTCGATTGTTTTTCTCGTCCCTCCCCCTGAAAAACTCTCGCATGGGGGGGACTCGAGATGAAAGGGGACAAATGGGGATTAATGATCCTCCTCCCCCCCGTTGGATTATCTCCTGGTCGGTAATGGAGGCCATCGACCCGAATGGATTTTCGCTCAATCTTTGCTCTGACCTGGATGTTTGTCCGGCATCCTTCTCCTCCCTTCCAGAGCTGTTTTTTCTTCTTCTAACGTTTGAGGGAGTTTGTTTGGGGAGTTTTGTGGTTGTGTTGGGGGATGTCTTTCGATTGAGGGGTTTGGTATGTGAGGTTTTTTTTGGGTGGGGGGTTGGTCCGGAAAAGCGATGTTAAATAGATCGTGTGGAATTGAAAGTCGAATGATTTCCACTTTATGTGGGAAAGAATTTCTCCTGACTCTTGAATCTTTAATTTTTTATCTTTATTTGATTTTTTATGGCAGCTATCGAAAAATGCTGAGTATTGCGTTTGTAAGGTTTTTTTTTCAGTTTTTTAAAGTGTATAGTTAAGGCTTGACCTACATGTAGCTCATCTGTGGTAGACCAAAGAAACAAATAGCAAAGCAAGTTTTTAAAGTTAAGTTCTTTGATCAATGAAAGCTACTCTCACTCTTTTTTTTTTAAATGAGATTACGTTTTAAGAACTCTGTACTTTTAGGAGGAATATTTTTCCTTTCCCGCTATATTCAAAGTGTAAATAAATCTCAACCAAAGGATTCTCAAAAAGTTCAAAATTAAGAAAATAAAGCTTGATTTTCAAAACTGAACTTAAATAATTAGAGAGGAATTTTTTAAAACCATTGATTGAAAACTATGACCAGGGCCGCCCATAACTTTACTGGGCCCCCCGACAACATTTTTTCACGGGCCCCCTAACTTTTTAATTTTTTGAAGTAAGATTGAGTTTACATTTCACAAAGTATCCCTAAAGTAAAATGTACAGGGTGTCTCAAAAGGTCGTGTACAAACTTTGCATGCATGTTTGTCATGCCATGACCAACAAGATTTTCATAGAAGAACCCATGTCCGCTAGAGGACAATGTTTGCCGGCGAGCGAAGGAGTAGCATTTATAACTACTTTATTCCACTGAACACTTCAATTATTATATTACAGATTCGGAGAGAGCACCCTCTAAAACCGCTGTGAACCGAATTTCATTAAATTCTGCTGGCTGGGCGGATGCTGGATTTGGTTTTGGGGGGATGGCTAAGAATTTCCATAGTCCAATTGAATCTTCTTTTTGATTTTAATATGAAAGGTAGGGTGGTCCAAAAAAACTTTTTTCAAGCCAGCCCAAACGTCGCCCCCTAATTTTTTTACATTTACCAATAGTATCATCCTCCTTTAATTTTAGCTTTCTACTCCTATTTTTAGGGGGTGCTCGCAATGACCCTTCTTTTTGACACTTTAAAAATTTTATGGATTTGATTTTGGACTTCCCGTGCTTAAAAAACAATTTTTTTTCGTAAAGCCTGATGTTTCTAAGCGTCAATATGTCTTATTATATTGTATTTAGTTTAATTTTTATATTTTTCAAAATTTTTCTCTGGATCCGCAAAAATGCGTTAAAATCATCTGTGTTAAAATCCTGTTTTTCAGTGCGTTATAACAACAAAACTATTATTTGAAAAATAAAAGTTGAATGGTGCATTTTGTAGGAAATTTTGTTTACTTTAACTTTGTAATTCAAGTAATTTTCGAGAAACTAATATTTTTTGAAATATACGAAAAAATCCGAAGATAAAGTGAAAATTTTGCAATTTTTTCACATATTTTTGCGTTTTTTGATATGAAGCTGACCTTCCACGAGAAAGTGATTTAAATATTCGGAATCAGCACCTCAAAAAACATATAAAACCGTCGAAGAAAATAACTTAAAAAAAAATTTTTTTTGAAGCAACTGCTTGTCATAGGACTATATTACTATTTTGAGCTTTTATTGAATTTTTGTTCCTTTTTAAAACAAATTGCATATTTTTTAACCAGAATCATATTTTTTGACCCTTAAAGCATAATATTTGACCCCCAAAAATGTCTTTCTATTATTAAAAGAACCGAAAATAGGACCGCTGGCGGCCATTTTGTTTTTGACCGGAAGTCCCAAACGGCACTTCCGCCAGAGTGATTCTGGTCGATTTTGGATTCAGCATGTTTTAAACTATATTTCCACCAATTTTGGTGCCTCTTGCACAATCTGAACAATTATTCCCTTTAGCAGCCCTGCTATTGTTGCTTCCTAGTCAACAAAAAACTAACTCGTCAATATTGTTTCTTAACATTCATACTTAAAAAATGATGCTTTTAATTAATTTATTTTTAATTTATTATCATATATTAAGTGTATAAATAAAGTAGGTGTCAAAATAATTTATCTTTTCCTTATTTTTTAGCCAATTTAGCCAAAATTTCGAAAAAAAAACTAAAAAGTTCAGTTTTTTAGGGCCATTGAGCACCCTCCTAAAACTGAAGTAGGAAATTGAAACTTTGCCAGAATAATACTATAGGTAGATGTAAAAAAAAGAGGGGGCGACGTTGTGTCTAGGACGAAGTTTAGTTTTTCCCATAGGAATGTGGACCACCCTAATGAAAGGGGTAGTGGAATTATCCTGCTCCAACTACTAAAAGGGAGGACTGGGGGTCCTCCCCCAGAACATTTTTGGAAATTAAAGTAAAAAACCCCACTTTTTCAACTCGTTTTGATACGCCTCATCCGAATTTCGGATATAGATTTTATGTTAGAATTTTCGCGTTTTGACGAACTTAATATAAAATAAGGCTGCAATAACACTGTTCTACACTGAAAAAATTTCCTTGATGAAAATAGTCATTTCTTATAGATTTTGGGTTGCTGAATACGAAAATCACCATTAAAATTCTCAATTGACTCAGGATTTTCGGGGAACAGCCCCTCCCCCTTTTCACGTTTTTTAAAGACTTTATAACTTTGAACTCGATTTTCAGGGTCAAACAGCATTGCTTTAATCTTCAAATTGCCCCCCAGGGGACAAGAAATGTTCAAATTAATAAAATATGATAAATTTATAACAAATGGATAGGTTTAAGGGGTAGGTTAACCCCCTAAGAATGCAAAAAATTAGCTAAAAATTATAGAGGTTTTTATACGCTATTTTTTCCTCTTATTTTATACGCAATTCACGTTTGAAGGGTCCTAACCCTTCCCCAAGGACCCAAATTTGATGGCAATATGCAGCAATGATTTTTGCTAAAAGCAGTTGAGGTGAGAGCGCCCCCAGAGCAACCACGGAAGGGTTCAATGCCGCACTTAGAGTTTAACTGTGCTGTACAAAAAAAAATTTGAAGCCACTTACTGAATTTCAGCTGATTCTTGTGTAAAATGATCTGCTGAATTCAAATATGACACCCATTTTCCTCCATCACCCTCAGTTTTTAAGGGGATGCCCCCTAATTGTTATCCACAGCCGTGCATCTATTAACATCTTGAAACATGGAATCCTCACTCCCGAAAACCGGTCAGTTTTTAAAGAACTGAAGAGTTTCTACTTAGGATACACCCAAAATATAAGAAAAACGTCATTTGTAATCTTTTCAAAATCATCGATATTAATTTCTGAACTCGCGAGCGCCTTCGCGATTCTGGAAGTCTTCCGAACTCTTCCGCGGGGACTTCTGGGAGGCTAACACCTCAACCGCTTTTAGTAAAAATTATTGCTGCATATTGTCATCAAATTTGGGTCCTTGGGGAAGGGTTAGGACCCCTCAAATGGGATTTGCGTAAAAAATAAGAGGAAAAATAGCGTATAGAAACCTCTTTAATTTTTAGCTATTTTTTTGTATTTTTAGGGGGGTAATTACCCCTTAACCCTATCCATTTGTTATAAATTTATCATTTTTTATTAATTTGAACATTTCTTGTTAACTGGGGAGCAATTTGAAGACTAAAATAATGCTTTTTGACCCTGAAAATCGAGTTTAAAGTTATAAGGTCGTCGAAAAACGTAAAAACGGGGAGGGGCTGTTCCCCGAAAATTCTGAGTCAATTGAGAATTTTAATGGTGATTTTCGTATTCAGCGACCCAAAATCTATAAGAATTGACTATTTTCATCAAGGAAAAAATTTTGAAGGTCAAATTTGTAGAACAGTGTAATAGAGTTACAAGTACCAAGGGGGTCTGGGGGTTCTCCCCCATAAAAATTTTCAAAATTTCACCTTAAAATAACAGGGTTTTTTATTTTTAAGACCACCATTCCCTTTTACTTCACCTACATTCAATCCATTCCCAGCAACGACTCCCTCCGTGTGTTTATCCTCAAAGCCATGTCATGCCCTCTTTTTCAATAAAAAAACCACTCAAAGGTCGTCCTCTAAAATTAAACAGATGTCGTCGGTCAACAATGGCTCCAATCAATTTCAGTGAGAGCATCCTCTCTCCCCTTGTCGTCAACCAAATGGAAAATCGATGCTGCACAACCCACCTCAACATCCATTTTGTCCTCCTATCTCACCTCCCCCGCACACAGGACCCTTTATTACCTCCTATATAGACTCCCCCTCTATCTTCGCGACTTTAAACTGCATCATCCATCCTGTTGTGTTTCACCAGCAGAAGATAAAGCGGAGGTTTTAGGATGAGGTGGGGCTGTTGTTGGTGTCGGGGGACTAGTGTTGAAGATGGGTGGATATTAAACAAGGGGTTGGGGGAGGGAGTTGAAAAGTTTTTTTAAAAATCTACCTTCTACAGCTACACAGTGGTGTATCAAGGAGGGTAGGTCCGCCCCGATTGCAGTGGCGGATCCAAGGGGGTGACACTCTGGAAAGTGCCTCCCCTTGGAGACCCAAAAAGGTTCTCAAAATGAGTAAAAACCCAACTTTTACAGGTCTGATTTCAAAATTTTTTTCTGGGGGAGGACCCCCATTAGTATCAAAATGGGGTATTCAGTGTTTATTTTTAGGAAATTCCCAAAATTTTGGATCAAAAAGCAAAGGTAATAGTGTTGAAAAGTGCCCCCCTAAGACTCAAAACGTTTCTAAAAATGAGTTAAAACCCTACTTTTACACGTCAAATGTCAATTTTTTTTTCTGGGGTAGGACCCCCATACCCCCAATGGTACCACAAAGGGATCTTGTCTGGAAAAGTGCCCCCTTGGATCCGCGCCTGCCCGATTGTCACCCATTTCACCATTTAAAGAAGTTACGATCATGAGAACCTAGGTGACTAAACATTTGTAGGAACCTGATACAGTGTCCTCAGGAATAGCATTGGTGGCAAGTATATTTGATCTTTCTTTTATCTTCCTCCTATGCTATTCCTTATGTGGTGCCGCTTTTTTAACGATAGATCTCAAATTTTGAATTCTGGATCCTGCGATACAGCTTTATACAACCACCAAAACCTGAAATATTAAGACCCCTCATATTTTAACAATGTAATAGATTACTTTCTAGAACAGATGAGTTGTCGGGTAAACGTACCTGGTACCTGTCAGGCAATGTTATGTCGAGCAAACGGCTTGGGGGATTTTGAGTGGTTAACGCAGTTGATTGCCGGGGTTTTGAACAGATCCCGTTTTACACGAGTTTCTATACAAGTGGGACCCTGTATGTGGAACAAAATGTGACTAGAGGTTGAGTAGAAGTGGAGTTCAAACATTTGTCCGTCAGCACTTAAAAACAGTTTTTTTATTCACTGATTATTTTCCAACAACTCATCATATTAAGTTATTTTTCAAATGCTAAACCAACGATAGTAAAAGGGTCACGTGATTTTGAACACGCTGGAACTAGTATTTCGGAGGGGAGACAGGTGGAAGTTGAAGAGCAGTTGATCGAAAGAGGAAGAGACATTTGCTTGTATATAGAAGCAAGACCCCAACTATCACCGGTTACCCAACTATCGGCCGTGCAAAGTCTGTAAAAATCACGTGACCCTTTTACTATCGTTGGCTGAGCTGAGCAGTATGCAGTCAACCTCCAGTTTTAAAGTTGGAGGGTGTCCCTGAAATGTGACAACTTGTGACATAAGGGAATTTAAGGGTATAACCTCTTCCCTTACCTGAAAACTTTTATAACGAGATCTTTTAAAGGCTTCGTATAGTATAGGGTAGCAAATTCTTCCGACATCATCTGAAGGTTCATCATGCTGAGCGGAAAGATTTATGACAGAAGACGACAGCGGAGCCGTTTTGGGCTGCATTTCTGAAAGAAGACGCCTCTGAGGGGGCCGCGGACACTTCCGCTTGTTTACCTTAGCGACGCGTGATGTGGTTTTAATTATTTGGCGGCTGCCCACGGATTTTATTATTCCCTTTGGGTGCTCTGCCTCCCTCTCTCCCTTGGGTGTCGGTCGCTGTGTTGTGCCCTTGATTCGGCGTGGGACGTTCTGTGGCTTCTTGATGCAGAGAATTAAGTAAATATAGTGATTATATGGTTTGGAATCACTTTCGGGAAGGGAGTTGACCCAGTTTAGCCCATTTCTCTCTTTCGATTACAGTTAGCTTTCATTTTTATCAACTTTCTCTTTTATGAGGCTTACCCTTTGTTTTATGTGACTAATACATGAAGGTGAATCAGTCGCGGACGTAGCGGATCCAGGGGGTGGAAAGGGGGCACGTGCCCCACAGAAGGTTCAAAGTTTGTTGGATTAAATGATGCCATGAGAGAATTTAAGAAAAAAATCTTAAAGCTTTTATATGCTTATACAGGGTGTTTAAAAATTGCGTTGCACGGCTTTTATTTGGAACCAACGCCTCCTACACACTGAAAAAAAATTCATGAAAATATCTTGAATATTCGCCGAGATATTAGCATGTAAAAATAGCACTTTTTCAGGGGGTCAAAAAAGAAAAAGTTCGCATATTTGCAAATTTTTTTTGATTAAATTTTGTGTTCTTTCAACTAAAAAAACACAAAACTACAAAATAACACTGAAAAATTTGCAAATATGCGAACTTTTCTTTTTTGACCCCTGGAAAAGTGCTATTTTCACATGCTAATATCTCCGCGGATATTCAAGATATTTTGATCAAATTTTTTTCAGTGAGTTCTTCATGACGTTGGTAACAATACTATCACTGAGGTTTTTGCTCTATTTCCTTTAGTTTTTAAATTAATTTTTTAACTTTTTAATTTAGCCGGTAGGGGTGCTGTAAGTCCTCTCAATGGATTCTCCAGGCTCACTTACCTAGGGGTAGACCTTACTTCCGTGACCCTTGGAGGCGTTGGTTCCAAATAAAAGCCGTGCTACGCAATTTTGAAACACCCTGTATGTGTAGCGTTGGCCAAAAATGTATATTATCCTTTAATATTTTCAAAAATTTCGCAGTTTCTGCTCCTTGAGATGCTTTAAAAATCCTGGTGCCCCCCAGAAGTCAAACCTTGATTCGCCCTTCAGGTGAATGAATTATTTTCCTCTGAGGAACTCTTTCAATGTCAAATAGGATTGTAACTCTAACATTTGGCATTTAATTTTGTAATGGATTTTGGCACAAATCCTGTGACGTGTCCTTAATCCTAATGCGATGTTAATTCAATCACTATATCAAAAGACGCTTAAGACTGGCTTTACTATTTCTGACATGTTTTACGCCACATCTAATCACCTCTATGCGAGCTTTTATCGGATTCAACATGAAATCTAATCATCAGGTTTGGAGATGTACGATAAGCCGTAAACTGTAAAACTTTCTTAACGCAACTTGGATTTATCAAACGTTTATTTAGTTTTATGGAATATCTTATTTAACCTATTTTTACTTTTCTAGTTAAAGTTACGGACAATTCGGAATTTTTGGTGGTCAATTTAATTAAATTATGCATGACTTGCACCCCAGGCCCCAAGGTCACGAAAATGAAGATGGGCATCGTAGGCCTTGGCCCCTAGGTATCACCTAGGGCTGTAGCACCGAATTTTGAATTTTTTATTTGAATTATGCAAAAAAATGCACTGTAAGTCACACACAATCTTAGGTAGAGTTAGGAAAGATGTTTTTTACTCATCAAACCTATTTAATAACTTAGGGATCATATAGTTAAGTTATGCTTCAGAGTATCGTAATTATTTATACCCTTTTGGCAATGTTGAAAATTTCAGTGAGATATCACGAATTTGGAACTTTGTATTAAGTAAGTCAAGAACTTTGCACATTATAAGTAATAATTTCAGCTAAACTGAATGTTTTCTCTAACTGGTCACAAATTTCATCCTAAACTTTAAGTTTCTGAAACTATTCAATATTATACAATAAAAACAAAAACAATACTATTCCAGCTGATTTCTTATAACTATGCAGGCCTCAGTACCACCTTTTGTTTATCCCAGCATCCATAGCTTATTTTCATGTCCAAAAATTTCTAAATTTTTTTTCTTGATGTAAGCCTGACAAAAGGGATCTACCGTCTGCTCCCTTCTAAATCCCTTCTCCATTTCGCTCACGTGTGATCGGCTTGGAAGAGATTTCGACCTGAATTACGATCAACCGAAAATCGATGGCTCGGGCGGCATGTGTGTCAACCAGCCTCAGTGTCATCAGAAGAAGAAGGATGGAAGTCGTGCCGAATCTCCGATCGCAGAGATTTCACTTTCGATTTGCATGATTTATGACCAAGCAAAGCGAACTTTTTGGGTGTTACTTTCCTTCCTCTCGTTTAGTTACAGGAGTATTTTTTTGTTCTGTTGAGATGGAGTGTGTTGACCTTATGATGAAACGTTTTGACACTGAAATAGATATGTTCTTATCACGGAGCATAAGTGAAAGGATAATATTCAATAAGTTTTTCTGATATTTTTAAGAAAGAAAACGATTACGTATCATGTTACGATTTGAAAGTATCATGTTTGCGATTTAAATAAGCAACTGAAGCAAAGTTGCATTCAAATGAGTAGGTCACATGGTTTAAAGTTTTCCGTCCAAGAGACGGAAATTCATCGTAGCGATTTTCGGACGGAACGGGACGGAAAACATAACTCAAAAGTAGTTGGAAGACAAAGAAAAGATAATTTTTAATGAAGAGACTTAACTGATTCCGTCCTGAAAAATTTTCCAACTTTCATCCATGACACATAATGGATTGGACTCTGGATAGCACTTCCTACTACTATTATAATTGTGAATGTTTGTCTGGATGTTTGTTACTCTTTCACGCAAAAACTACTGAATGGATTTTAATGAAATTCTACCATAATGTAGCTGATACATCAGAATAGGACATGGGCTATAATTTATAAAGAGAAAATCAGTCCTTCATTCTTTTTTTCCCGTTTTTCCTGCTTTTTTTTCACTTATTTTTCCGTGTTTGAAAACCTGTTTTACCAGTCATACAACGAGTTAAAAATAAAACATTGTTTCAAATGAGACAGATCACTAGACTTTTTCATTTACTAGATCTTTTAGTTTAGTTTTAAACACTGGTTTTAAATTTGTTAATTTGTTCACTAGACTTACTAATTTACCAGACTTTTTACTATGGTTACAAATTGGTTATTTTATAAAGGCACCAAGATATTAAACATTATCAGGAACATCGGGATTGTAAAAAGTGACAAGAACACCGGGATTGGAAAATTAGCGAGAACATCGGGATGGAAAAATTACCGAGAACACTGGGATAGGAAATTTACCATAAAGACACCCAGAATACCGGAATATAAAAATTACCGTAAACACTGAGATAGGAAAATTACCGGGAACGCCGGGATTAGAAAAATTACCGTGACCACCGGGATAAGATTACCGGGAACACACTGGGATAGGAAAGAGGCGCCTGGGATACCGGGATGATTTGTAATATTGCTAATTTACAAAATTATAAATATATTTTAAGAAATATTTTAAAAAATTAATTTATTCACCCCACCCGTGCAAGGCCGGGTATAACAGCTAGTAATAAAATATAAGCTTGGTAGACTTGATCCCTCTGTCATGTCGAGCATCTTAAATAAATTATCTTAAAACACTTTCATAATAAATAAATGCCGTTTTAAGTTTAAGGAAAACATATACTATTAATTCGTTTTTATAATTGATTTACAGTTACAGAACCATCTAGAATTTGGATTTTTTCCAACTTGCAGCACACGATTCTGTTATAAAACTCCTATCATCAGGATGTTAAAAATCACGCACAACATGCACACGTGTTGTTCCTCTGCTATTATTATTATTATTATTATTATTATTATTATTATTATTATTATTATTATTATTATTATTATTATTATTATTATTATTATTATTATTATTATTATTATTATTATTATTATTTGTCTGGCTACTAGCATTACCGACCCAGGTTCGATGCCTTGCGGTTTCTCCTTGGGTAGCTGGTCATGGGTCAACTCAGCCCTTCATCCTTCCGGGGTTGATAAATGAGGACCAAGCTTGCTTGGGGAATCAACTGGGGGTCCAGCTTCGGGCTAGCAACGGCCTGGACACACGCTAGTAATTAGCACCTCAGGCCCAAAAGGCTACAGAAACGGATATGGACACCGCCTGATGGGCCACTAGGCCCGGGCAGACTTTGATTTTTTTATTACCACCATTATTATTGTTATTATTGTAAATTGCACCATTATTATTGTAAAATAGTTTTATTACTATACGAAAAGACGTAATTGACTATGTACAAATATTTAAGTCTGATTACATTAAGCGGCATTTTCAGTATTTTTTAAATGGTCTGATTAAAAAAAGTTTATCAATGAGTTAACTCGTTTAAAAAATTCCACTATTTGTTTCTTTTAAGAGAACCGATTAAATGAACTTCGCACATTTGTTTTTATGTTCTTACTATCTCCAGCAAAAATCTTATCTCAAGTGCCCACAATTGTGTATTGTAAATTTTCAAGCCTCCGTGTTTTGGCCTCCATATCTTCAGTGTCAACACTTCAGTCTGATAAAGCTTAAAAGAGGTTCTAAATTAAGTCCGATGTACATAAAACTTAGCAGAACATGCACGTTCGTTAAACAATGGAATATTATAACTGCAGCTGTAAAAGTGACTGCCTCAAATCACCGTTTATAACTCGTCTGCATTATTTTTATCTGGTGGTATTTAAACTCAGGCTAAATAGAAAAAATGAATATTTTTATATTTAAACGTTTTTAATGATTTAGTAGACTTTAGGTTCTGATTTGTACTGTTGTGTTTGACACAGCTGAATATACCCTAGCAAAGCAAAAAATATAATTTTTACCTTAGTTATCCCAATCGAAATTTAGTGTGAATACCCAGTATAAGAAATATATCTATTGAAGTTTTTGATAACTAAACATTATGAATACATTTTTATTTAATGAATAAGATTATTTAGTTCATTACTATTTGAATCTCCTCTTGATGTTTTATACGCCATTGCTTTTTTCACTACCAGAAGTATACATTAGCAGCAAAACAACATTTACATGTCAAGTTCTTGAAAGTGGGCTTCTCCTTCAGCACGACTACTCGACGAGGGAAACATGTCAGCGTTCTTGTGTGTAATCATTTTCGATGGTTTCGGTGTGCAAGTGTAATCGATAGGTAGTTTCTTTTTAATGTTTGAATGTTACTGAATTTCCCTAAAAATACTGCAATGGCTCTTTTTTTTAAATATTCCATCTTAAAGGCACTCAAAACCTGTTTGAATTCAAATCAAACCCAGCATAACATAGTGATATTGATTTCCATATTGCCCTTGTACCAGGCGCGGATCCAGCACGGCTCCAAGGGATGGCACTTTTCCAGACAAGATCCCCTTGTGCTACCTTTGGGGGTATGGGGGTCCACCCCCAGAAAAAAATTGACATTTGACGTGTTAAAGTAGGGTTTTAACTAATTTTTAGAAACGTTTTGAGTCTACGGGGGGGCACTTTTCAACACTATTACCTTTACTTTTTTTACCCAAAATGTCAAAATTTTGGGGATTTCCTATAAATAAACACTGAATACCCCATTTGGATACTAATATGGGGGATATGGGGGTCCTCCCCCAGAAAAAAATTTGAAATAAGACCTATAAAAGTTGGGTTTTTACTCATTTTGAGAACCTTTTGGGGTCTCCAAGGATCCGTCACTGCCTTGTACATACTTGAACTCTTAAACACCTGTTTTGACATCACCATCAGACACAGAGTTTTTTATGGAGTATAAAATAAATGTAAACAAGGACGTAATCGAGAAATTCTTCCGAAAAGCAAAATAAACGTTTAACACACCTCCCAACCAAACCAAGGCCGATGAAATTTACATTTACAAAGGATTTGCTTTGTTTTCCTGCCATCACAACTAATCGAAATTCGTCATCTGAAACAAAATATTTTTAATTTGAAAAACAGAGATGGGCGGTATAGATGGAAAAAATATATTGGTGAAAGCATACCGAAACTCTGATAACTGTATAGGGGTGGGGCTGCCACCGAGACAACTTGACACCGCTTAAACAGGATCTAATAAATCCTTTGGATCGACCTTCGCTCATCTCATTAAAACCTCGCTGAATATTCAGTGTTTGTTTCGCATCAATCTCGGCAGAGGTCGCCCGATCCCCTTCTGCAAACCGCCCCCTATCTCTTCAAACAAAAGATCGGGAAGGGTTGCCAGGTGTGGCTGAAATCAGCTTCATTGGCTAATTAGGACATGCCATTTAAGGGGTCATCCATAAATTACGTGAGGTCAAAAAAAGGGGGGAAGGGGTTTGGAAAAATCTCACCAAGGGGGGAGGGGGCGTCGATTAAAATCTCACGTCAACTTTTTTAAACTTAATTTTACTTAATTAGGTGCTATGAAGCACAAAATGCAAATAATTTTTAAAAGTTGTTGGTAAATCTCACGTGGGGGGAGGGGGGGGGGTCAAGAAAAATATCACTAAATCTCACCAAGGCGGGAGGGGGGGTCCAGATTTTGGAAAAAACACCTCACGTAATTTATGGATGTCCCCTAAGTTCTCTGTTTAAAAGGAGCACATGATCGAAGAAATAATGTTTCTAGATTCCCTCTTTTTGATTTTGTGTTCTCTCTTCTCTGGTCCTTTTCTCCAATCCTCACGTCCTTAATATTTCTCCCCAATTCCTCTATTAGTATTCGAAAATGGAAGCAACGCACTAAAGAAGGGGAGGAAGTTATCATTGGAAAGAAGGTTTAGCTAGTTATTTGGGCTACACATCCTTTTGGTTAACTACCTAGAATTTGATTTTCGAAAGGTTTTTCATCCATTGCAGAAGATGTTTCTGACTCTTAACTACCCTTTTTACATTTTCTGAGCTTGTGATTTCTTTAAGTGTGTATCAGTTAAAAAGATACCCCTATTCTAGAAAAATTCTTTGTTTTCCTCTATTTTATTTGATGAGGACACAACTATGGTTTGGCAATAAAAGAAATTTAATAATTTCAAACTAATTTTTTTAGTTTTGGCCAATTTGAGCCCCGGGAATGAACTACTCGCAGCACCGTGCCGTACATGCCGCAGTGCCATGGCACACGGTTTTAGAACCACTGGACTTGGCATCATTTTCCTCTCTATATTTTCACATTCTTACTAATAAAAGGTTGCAGCTACTAAAAAATATGTCCATTTTACTGGCGTTTTAACTTGAACAAACTTCACTTCATTAGCTTAAGTTTGGTCTCTAAAGGGCCTGGAAACCCTCAACAAAGGCCTCCGCACCAACTTTTGCGACGGTAGGGAGGGTCGGGCAACTTTTGAAGGCCGCTCCGATCAATATTCCGGCAGGCGGATGAACGCCGGACTTTGGAAGCGATCCAGGTTTTGGATCCTTCATTTATTTCTGCTCGCACCCCTCCCTCCCTTCCTTCCTTATTGCCTCCTTTATCGTCTTTTTTTTTCGTCGGGGGAGGATAAAAACACCCCCGAGACAGGGGAAGAGAGATATTGTCACGGCTTTTGCATGCTTATTGATAAGGCACTCCGCGGAATGTTTCTGGTGCAGAGGAATTGGGTGGGCGTGTCTTTTTGTGTGATTGAATTCCTTCGATTGCGATGGTTTTGTTAGGGTTATTTTGGGCTTGGGAGTTCCCTGGTTTAATATAGGCCTCAAGCAGTTTTCATTTTTGTCGGGGGATTTTTTTTTTAGAATTTTCATTTGTAGGCTGCATTGTAATTTCCTTATCAAACATTCATGAGATTTTCTCTTTTAATATTACCTTGTAACCCCAGATGTTCTCTAATGGAGTAATTTAGATGAACAGACTATTTTCTAGGGCACGCAAATTCTGATTAGTGCGTTGTGTTTCAAAATACATAAAATATTGAACTAGATGTGTGTGTGTGTCAGTTATATTCAGAAAGGATCTGTCCAGGTTTTTATACCAGGTGAGGTTCCCTTTCTATATAAAGACTCCTTTTTAAAAGAGATTCTGTATTTTTATTAAAATTAAAAGATTATATTAACAATTTTATGATATATACTAGTTGTTTTTAATTTTTTTACTTTCTTGCAAATGGTTAAGAGATAGAATTTTGATTTTTTCAACCGGTTTTTTTCTATAGTACAATAAAGCCTTAAATTATGGCTTTCGCCATAAAGGATTTTTATTCAAATTTTAATTTAATAGTAGTAATTTGTGATCCCTCAATTAGAAATAACATCATCATAAGCAAGCCTTTAATCATGTCCGTTTTTCCGCAATACAGCAAACGGGAGAGGCCAAATTTACAGACGCGTTGACCCGTAAAGTCAGCTTCATCTCACCTTAAGCTTGCATTGTCGGGAAAGGATAGATCTGCCATCTTCAAACTAAATTCGTTTTCCACAAAATGTTACTTATTAATAGATGTTGCGGCCCTAATTTTCCACTTCATTTGATTTTTTAAAAGTTGTATAAGGAAGTGAGTCAATTTTGAGGTGTTCAAATCCAACCAAAATTCCTTAGGGCAGTTCCTTAGGTTAGGGCAGTGATCCTTAGGCAGTGGTCTCCAATTCCTTAGGGCAGTCCGTGGACCGATGCCGGTCTGTGGATCAAATGGTACCGGGCCGCGGGCCGACCATTTCATTGAAAATGAATTTAAGATCCTAGGTTTATACTCTAAATTAATGAATGAAGTGAATTATAAATCACTTGATATTTATTTTTTGGCTTAATTGTATTTTATTTTGAAAGCATGTTTAAGTACAATTAAATTAATAATAATAAAATATAATAACATAAGCTTTATTATCACACAACATAATTACAAAAAATAAGGTAACATATTTGTCACCAAGGGGACTTATATATATACCCGTTCAGGTGACAGATAAACTTGAATATAAATAATGTAATACATAAACTTTAACTTAATGATAATAAATTTTAGATAAATATATATAAAAACACACACACACTGAAAAGCAATAGGAACTAAAAAACAAACAAAAAAATATCAAAAATTGAAAACAAGGATACAAAATTTACAGTCGTACATAAAAAACAATAAAAAATTAAAATAAAAAATTAAATAATTGAATAATTGAAAATAATTAAAATTAATAAATCAAAATAATCTAGAATGTAAATGTAAACAATCAACGTCCCCCCAGCGGTCCTCGGTAATATTATCAAACGTTGACCGGTCCCGGTAAAAAGGTTGGGGACCACTGCCCTAGGGGATCTTTTTAGGAATTAAGTCAGTAAATTTCTTTTTTATTTGGCATGCGTTTGGGGGGCGTGCCTCGTGTACCCTTGATTAAATTCCTCCAATCAGCCCTAATTGCAGTTGTTATTGGTGCTCTTTATGGAGTTGCTAGGTGACTCGTGTGACATATCGTCGGCCGCTTTTTGCCCATTGATCTCCCTAATTGCTTTGTCGTGTTGAACAAGTTCATAGATAAATCTCGGTTTTTTTGTGCAAAATAAACCAGCTATTCGGATCGCGCTTTGAAGTAGAGTATAAATAAAGTGAACACAAGTGTTGTTATCAGTACTTTTTCTGATGCGAGTGGAAAATAATGTATGCAGCTAAAGCTCGTAGATATCAGAGTCGTTGTCGTTTCTTAAGTTGAGATTTTCTAGGTTAACATTTGGTAATCAATTTCAAAACTTTTAAAAGTAATTTTTTGTTTAAAACTGTGTTTCTTTATGGAACTCGGATAAGCTACAGAACTGCATTGATGTTATGTGTGTTGTAGGTCTTGTTTAATAATGGTTTTAAAGTTATATGTTTATTGTTGTTTTTGTACTTTTAACAACTACGATTTATCATTTCCTAAACTTTTTATGAATTGTATCTAATTTTGTGGATTATTTGCAATCTGAGATGTTAAAAGTATCCATTACGCATGCATGCGCACAACATGAAATGGAATAAGGAAGTTTTTTATCGGTTATGGCATCACATTTTTCGAAAAATAAAAAACGTCCTAGAGATTTACACCTTGTAAGGATACTTTAAAATCATACGGTCTTTTAAGTTTTTAAGGTGAAAAATATCAATATAGTGTTTATGAAAGTGAAGAAAATTCCTGCACATATTACTCACATTGTGACATTTTATCGTTTTCAAGTTGTTTATCATCAGGCTACCGGCTACCCCTTACGTGAATTAGCACAAAATATTTTTTCTGCATCACACTTTTTGAACTCTTATGGCTGCCTACCAACCCAAGACTATTCTTCTTTAAAAAGAAATAAGCTTGTTGCACATCGCTGAGTTACTAACTTACCCATGCTTCAAGAGCAAACAAGATTTACATCCTCACCTTTGTAAGTCCCCCGGAAGCAATGGTTGATTAATCAATGATAAATTTGTTGCCAGTTTTTAAGCCTAAGAATTGCCCGATCAATTAATTCAGTAGAGTTCTCCAGAAGATGCATCTTGCTAGTTTCCGGTCAATTTTCATGCTTATTTGATTACGTCTTTAGCTGCTTGAGTTAGTACCTATATGTTGTATTTTGAAACGCTTTTATGGCAACACTTCACTGGTCAGGTGCGGTCATATAGTTTCATTTCTGGAATATTGTTATAGTTGTTTCTTTCGTTTGGATGTGATGCGGATCAGTAAGTTGATAGAAAAATTTTGCTCCACCGATTGATCTTTTTCCCCGCTAGAACTGCTTGAAGATTTTTTTAAACCAAAGGGTTATGGTTGATTGTTTTCTTAAGAGTTAAACTTTATCATCACGTTGATTGTGTGGTTTAAATTAAAGTGCATGTTTTCTTTTTATTTAGATAATTTAAACCTGTTCTTATTTTATTAAGCTGGTATTATGCTATTTGCATGAAAATAATCAACCTCTTTTTTATGAAGTGCAAAAGATTTGGTGAAAACTATGGACTCCTTTGGACTTAAAACGAAATTTTTGACTAGAAACTCCATTGACAAGTCTACACAATACCTTCCTTAAAAATTAAATTTATTCTTAGAATTGAAATTGCTTACCATCATGATAAAAAAGTTCAGCGTGTTTTTATTTCTCGTTAATATATCTAGAAAAAATGTATCATATTTCATTTAATGAAAAAATATTTTATACTGAGACTCCAACTAAATACTTCATAAATAATTACAGGCACTTCCAAAGACAGAAACGTGACTTTATTTCTAAATGACCAAATACATCATCAGAGAAATCTCTTAAATTTTTTGCTTTCTAAAAAAAACAGTTCAGTTATTATGAATGGCTTTTTTACAGTACCTACAAAGAGGAACCATCACAATTTACGAAACCTTACTTTCGTCACACGAGGTGACACATTAACTTGAAAAATCACAGCTGTCTACTTTATCTGACGTTTCAACAAGGAATTTCGGTGTCATTATTCCCCAAACCTTGAGATGGAGTCTGATAAAGCATTCCATGGAACAGCGATATTAGTTATCTGGTGTTGTATTTGAGGGGTTCTTCGTCTAATGTTACACAATGATGTCATTGTAACATGTTATCCTTATGACCAAGAGTAGTTGGCTATTTCTTTATTATGTAGTATCTAGCTTTATTTCAGTGGTCGTTTATTCACTTGGTTGAATAAACTTGTTCTTATATGCTAGTGCAGAAATGGAATGGAAATCGGGTATTTTATGTTTTATTTTACTAAATTTTCTCTATTTTAATTTTATTTAAAAACTTTTGTTGTCTTTCTGTCCGTCCATATATTTCTGTTTGTTTTTAAAGAAACGTTTTTCTGGTAGTCGTGGCTTTTGTAGAAAATTTTCATTTCTCCAAATACCCAGGCAGCACAAAAACATTGATAATATCCTTCTGTCGAAATCTTCGTTTTGTCAAAACTACCCCCTCTGAAATATCGGTCAATATTGACGACACTGCACAGTACTTTCTAGTCAATCGTACTTTTACCAGTCAATATAGTTTCTTCAACATTGAACATAAAAAGGGGAGGTAAAAATTAATTATCAAATCAAAATTATCAAAATTAAAAGGCAATAACTTTGTGGGTTTATTTCAGGTATTGAAAATGTTTTTTTAATCTTTTTTAAAATAATTAAAAAATATCAAAATGTTTGACATCGATATTGGCGAAGTTGGCTAACATTGGTACTTCACTGTGTTATAGTATTTGTTGGACTAATAAATATTATTATTCAATTTTTTATCTCCTCCTTAAAACAGCTTTGAAGAAATTGTTGTAAGCAGATAGTTCCCAGAGAGGTTATTTTATCACTATTAGGCACCGATATAAATTTTAAATGGTCTGATGTTAAGAGTTGAAATGTGGGGACTTACTACCTCTTTTTCTCAGAAACGTCTAATTCTCATAATGTGGTCTTTGACCCTGTCGTTATGATGGTTTCCTGGTATTAAGCCAAACTTTTCCTTTTTAATGTTCGTGATTTACCCACTCTTAATAGACTTCTTTTATGTCATTTCAAGGCTTTTAAAATAAACTAATACTATCTAATGCAGGCTGTATAGAAGTCCCCAGCAATAGAATAATTTCACCGTAATTGTCTTTTTAATGTGAAAGACGTACTCCGTAAATATCTTTTAACAAAAGAAATCAAACTTAAAATATTATAGTTCCTTGAAATTTTACGAACTCCTGTAATTTTTACGGATTCTCAAGTTTATTTTAAGTTAATAGATCATTAAATTAAAACTTTTTCCCAAATATCTATCTATTTATCAATTAGTAATCACTCAGTGAAAGAAACTTCTTTAAGGCTTTTTTTTTCGTTTTAAAAAATTACCATAACTGAGTTATGGTAAGTTAGATCTACACAGTGAAGGACATTTATGTCAATTTTTGAGTTTTGGGGTTTTTTAAGAAGGGTTTGAGATTGAAAACTGCTTGCATTGTAGCTATGTGCATTTATAAAAGAAAATGCAGTTGATAGATACATAACCAAACGATGGAATCAGGGACTATGAAGCATATGAGAAGTTACATGTAGCTCTTTTACAGGTAAAAAAGAATTCGATGAGAATTCAGTGAGAAAGTATTATAAATGGCCAAAAATTAACCAGTTAATTATAGACGTATTTCTTATTTCCTGGATGTTTTTTTAACAAATATACCTTTGAATTTTATTCAAATAATTCAATAATGAAAATTAGCATATTAGTCGTTATATTTTAATTTTCCTTAAACTTAAATATATTTTTTCTAATTGATTTTATAAAATTGAGCCATTCTTCGATATTTTTAGAAAAAAGAGCATCGGAATAAGTAATTTTTCTGTATCAAATTGCCCTACTTTCCCTTACATTTCTTAAGAATCAGGTAGAAAGGTAAAAGAAAGAAAGAATAAAAAGGCTAAAAATTGACCTAAAGAAAAGTTGAAAATGAAATGAAAACACTTGAGTATGAAGGTTTAAGAGATATTTTCAAGTTATTGTGAAAGAGATTTGATTTAAAAAAGGAAAAATAAAGGATGAAAATTGTGGTTAAGTTTTGGCCTAATTTAGCTCAGTTCAAACTAAACATATGAAATTTACGCAACCGCGATCTAAGATGAACGAACTTAGATGCAACTGACGACTTTTAGACGTTTGTTTTTTGTCTCAATTTAAATCACCAGGACGTGGAGGGGGAAACTCGATCCCGGCAGTTCACAGCAGTCTTGCTGATTCACAAAATAGACAACAAAATCCTTTCTTTCAACGCAATAACACCCCCAAACGCTTCTCAGATGAAAATGGCGTCAAAAGCGAAAATACTTCATTTGCATGCTATCGTTCCCTCTCCAAGCATTAATCACCGATTCCCATTCTCTTTAACCCGTGATTAATGGAACATTCGAATACATTACTGGCAAAAAAAAAGAATCGTATGCATACATAAACCTCCCACATACTCGGCGAAGAAAAAGAAAAACGGAACGAGCTAAAAAAAACTTCCATTGTTCTGAAGAGGGATTTGCGGAGAATTCAAATCTTCGCCCCTCCCGTGTGGAACGGCTTCTCTTATCGTTTGCTGCAAATGGTGCCAACTCGAGAGATTGTCATCTACATCATCCCAAGGGGATATTTGTCTCATTCCCTCGCTATCTGGAGCTGTGGATGGGTGGTTCGTCTTCATCAATATCGTTGGATGCATTTTCCATGACGGTGTTCAGACACTGGCAGTTTACTTTTATATTGGTTGTGTGAGGGCTCATTCAATTCGGTGATACCGAAAGCCCTTAGCCAGAATTTGTTTCTGTCATAATACAGTGTTTTTAAACCAAAAGTTCTCAACTCGAAGAAATTACCACTGCCTAAATGTTTTACGAATATTTATGGCGTTTTTATGGTGTTGCAAAAATTCTGGTCAGTGTAAAAACTGGTGAAAAACAAAACAAAAAAAGATAGCTTTCCCCATGTAATAAATTTGTTTTTTACTGACCGGAATTTACCGACCGGTTTTTACATTGACCGGAAGTTTCGTATAACCGTTTATCATTATTAGTTATCTGATCTCTGCTCTTTAGCGTCTTTTTGTTTCTTTGCATCGGTCTGCAGAGAGATGCATTTGGTTAGAAGCAAAGATATGCAAAGAATATGCTCTTTAGCATACCTTTGCTTTTAAGCATCTTTTGACTCTTTCGCCACTTTCCGGTCTTCAGCATCCCTTTGCTCATAATATCTTTCTTTCTTTTAAGCTTTGCTTTATCCTTCAACATTCCTATGCTCTTATGAACCTCCTCTCTTTGATATTTCCCTGAAACTCAGAAAATTTCCTTCTTCCAACATGACGTAGAAAACAAATAAATTTACCTCATATCCCCATTCAAAAATTTTTTACTAGTTCCCTAACTGAACATGGGTTTAGTGAAACAAATTTTATGAGCGAAAAATGTTTATCCTACAGTCCTAGACCGTCTGAGACCTTTAGACCGTCTCTAGACCGTCATATAGGACCTTTTAGTCCTATAGGTTCCTACTTTGGACCTGATCTAGTTGTACTAGATCAGGGGGAATAAGAAACAACAATAACAACAACAGTCCTATAGGACTAAAACGGTTAGCAAAGTTTTACAAGTTGTTACTTCCAGTCATGTGGCTGAAAAGAAATAAAAAGTACCGGCATCCGTTATTGTAACTAGTTCCCACGAATGAAGCAAAATCTCTTTAAATTTTCATCATATTACAATATTGTTACAATAAAAATGCACTATAATTTCAGAATAACAGTCGAGAACTTTTTGGATTAGATTAACCCATGACATTAACAAAGATGGTGCACCTCAACTGTGTACTCAGCAGAGGCCGGTGAGGACATAAAGGATTAGCTTTTCTTAATGCCATCGTCTCTCTGCTTGTTTTTTGCGGTGTTCCTCAAGGGTGGGAGAAGAATGTAGATGTGTCGGCTGATAACCGCAAAGACTGTGGCATGGATGACACTGTTTGACATTCAGGCGTTAAATATTATGAGCTCAAACAGTTGACTTGACAGTGAGGATAGATTTCGTGAGAGGGAACTTAGTAGAAGAGTTGAAGGTTTTTATATTTTTGTCAGGTGCGAATTACTTAAGGGGAAAATTCCTTTGTGAAGTATACTTTTAGAGCTGATTTTTATTCTTATTTATATTTATAATATTTTACCTCGAATAATATTTTTAATTTTTAAAAAATATTTTTTTATTTTACAATTTCTATTTTAAAAGTCCGTAGAAATTTATTAGAAGAATCGAGTTAGCCCAATGTTCCAACAACACTTCTAATACATATTTGTGTATATTTACGTTTATATTTCATAGTTTTAATGTTCAATGATAATTTAGTGTTAATTTATTTCCTTATTTATATTTATACTTTTTGTTCCTCTATTTTTGCCACTTTGTAAACGGGCAAGAGCCCATTACAATAAAGTCTTGTCTATGTCTAATATTTTACTTCGGAAATAGTAATTTTGAATAAAAAGTGTTTTAGTGTCAAAATTTTTTTGTAAGCCATACACAAATTAATTTGTCCTAAAAAGTTCTAATGATTTAAAGGAAAGAATGTGCTCTGTTAAATCTCCTAGAATATGGACTTTTGGTAGTGGATGGTTTGGGCAACTAAAAATCTTTTACTTGGATTTTTTTATCATTCTCAAAATTACTTTAGTATTGTTAAAACTGTATACAGCTACAACAAAAATTGGAAGCTGAAACAAGCTTAAGGAGCATTTTTTTTTCTATAAATGATGATTCGTATAACATTTAGTATCCAATAACTTTTGGGGCCGTTCAAATATTACGTAAACACTTTTTTGGTCATTTTTAACCCCCCCTCCCCCCTTGTCAGCAAAGATAAGCAAACCTCAAACCCCCCTACCATAATTACGTAAGAAACTGCCGGACCCCCCCCCCCTAAATTTTGACATCCCTATTAGTAAGTACCGTTTTTTTTCCTTGAAAATTAGGTGACTCGTACAAGGAGCTGTCCTTTTTGGCTGTAACCCTTAGGGTTCAAAAATGGGTCGAAACATTACTTTTCGGGGTTACAATTTTAAAATGTTAGGGTGGTCCATCTCCAGAAAAAGATGCTTTCGTCAGTATAAGAACAGACGAAACGTTTGGACCTTTAACATCTACCTTTCGACCACGGCCTAATTGCCCGGAAGAAAACTTTTATCCTGCTTTCGTCAGATTTCCTAATTCAAATTTTTGTTACATTTATTTTTGGTTGAATTTTGAAATTATTTATGCAGGAAACAAGAGATTTTCGAAAATGCACCATCTTACGTAAGCATCACTCATATCCCCCCTCCCCCCTTCTCAGCAAAAATAAGCAAAGAGCAAACCCCCCTCCCCCCTTAGGTGCTTACGTAATATTTGAACGGCCCCTTTTATAATTTATCAAAATTAAAAACAAATATTTTGGAATTTACGAATAACACGTTTTTGTTTTAAATTTAAATTTTAAAGTTAGAAGTTTCTTTTGCCTATTTTCTAGACATGAGGAAATAAAATATTCCTTTTAACATTGTTCTTTAATCTTTCCCCCATTATAATACAGCTCCCACTTATTACATTTACTTTCTTTATGAATATGGATGGATACTATTGATGAGTTAGTTAACTCAAATGTTTTCGAAAAACATCCTCAATCTACTTGAGAATTTCTAATCCTTCATTTGCGTGGAGAATGGAAGAATGAACAAGTTTTTTTCCTCCCATATCTCACCAAAAACACATTTCGGCTGTTATAATCCTATTTTTCACAGAGGTCAAACAAAACTTTACCTCACACAACGCAGCTAATGGTTGCTGCCCTTTTGAATCCTCCAAATCCCTTCCTTGTTATGACTGAGGTTAAATCTCTCTGCTCATAAAAAGCACTCCATCATTACGACTCCTTTCGACACATTGTCACGATACGCCACAACATCCTTCCCCACATTCATTCGTTAATAACGAAAGAAGCAAAACAAGAGTTATTACGGTATTGTCCCCAACTGTATCTTATGTTAGTGTATTTACCACTTGTGAGCTAAAGAAACTTGTTTTTTTTTCGTTAAGTAGATGGCATTAGGGGAAGTGGTTTAGAAATCGATTTGCAGCTTATGTTGGTTTTGTTAAGTGGTATTTAGGGTGGTCTTGTTTCATTAGGGTTTTTGTGTCTTGCTCTTTCCTGTGTTTGGAAGTAGAACATATTAGTAATAGGTAATAATGTGTTATGGGGATTTAACTCTTTCAATCTTAAGGCGTCCGAGATTACCATTAAATCCTGTGGAGAATTTGGAACGGCCTGGACTGAAAGGGTTTAATGATGAAGGGTAATTTACATGAGTCTTTTTTTTTGTTTGGGGAGTTAACCTAGTAGATGTTTTGTAGATTAATAATTAAGATGCTAATATAATTATGCAGGAATTCTGTCAGGATAGTTTGATAAAAACCAGAATCATGCAGGCTCTTTAATTACCTTTATTCTTCCTTGCCTTTTACATTGTCTAGCTAGAGCAGTGTTTCCCAACGTGGGGAGCACACCCCACCGTGGGGCGATATGATTTTCTAGGGGGGCAATTTGAAAATTTTCAACCAAATTGCTCCGCCAGGTGGGACATGGACCACCAGGTTTTATTTACTTTCCAAGAAGGATTTTTAAAAAAAGACATGAGGGGGCATGGAAAATTTAGAAAGGCTTTGGTGGGGCATGGACCAAAAAAGGTTGGGAAACATTGGTCTAGAGTAGTGATGGGCAAAATCGATAATTTTTGGTGTCGAATACTTTGGTATCGAATACATATAAGTATCGAATACTTTGGTATCGAATACTCATAGGTATCGAGTACTTTTAGGTATCGAGTACTTTTTTTCAATGTCGGGAAATGAACCTGAAGGGACAATTTTTTTAGGGCCTATCCATAATCAGACTAATATTCAAAAAACTGAAAGCGATCCATCAAAAAGCCCCGTAGCTACGGGCCTGGAGGTGGATAGAGGCGAAGGATTTGGCGGGGGAAAAACCTAGCCGCGTCAAATTTCTCTCGCGGATGATTAACGACTTCGGTTTGAGCGTTGCAAAATGAAAACGGAAACAGGGTGCGTTTGATCTACAGTAGGTATTATAAAGATTACTTCATTGAAAAATTTAAAATGAAATATGTCAATAAAATATCGATACTTTTGTGGGTATCGAATACACTCGATACCTATAGGTATCGAGTACTTAAGTATTTGGTATCGATACCTGCCCATCACTAGTCTAGAGTTTAAAAACACAAAGTGCAATTCACTTTGTATATAGAAAATACGAATGAAATAGGTTTAGTGACGTTGATGCTTGGCGATATTGAATCATTTGCCAATTTCTGCCAATACCAGTCATGTTATTTATTTCTTTGATTAAGAGTTATCATTTGTGTTTTATCAACTAACATACGCTGTTGCCGTTATAGCACAACGGTTTTCTGTACAAGACAGCGTAATGTTTCTTTTCCGTGTAAAAGAAATAGCCTTTTGATGGGAAAATCAAGTAGTTGTTCGATTATTTCTACCAGCCTCTCATTTTCCAAGACAAATGGTATCAACACAGCCCTAGTAATTATCCTGTTATATAAGAGTTCCCTTCTTTTCATGCCATTAATCATTTCAGCGTTACTTTCTCCTGTAGATGATAGCAACTATAATACTACTTTTCAACCGTCTCCGTATTACCTTGCGAATAGCTTTTGGGACCAATTTAGGTGCCGTGTTAATACTAACATTTTGAACACAAATATGTCTAATACTGGTTTTCAAAAACATGTCTTCATACAAGCTATAAAAGGTAGATAATTTTTAGGCGTTTGAATAAATTCAAAATGGTGCTTAAATGTTTAGTGCTTAAATCAATGTCTCATCAGTTTAATTAAAAACTAAAATTAAAAAGCATTAGAAAATGGAAATTTGAAACTCAAAGAGTATGCTGCGTATAAATTACTAGAGCCCCCCACAACGTTTCAGATTCTTCTTACTTCACCTTTTTCATTTTCTCTTAATTCCCCTTTCTGTCTCTTCTTCCTCTTCCATTCCATTTCCAGACATGCCATTAAAAACTAATTAGTTAGCATGGATGAAATTATTAGATTTCTTTTAAAAAATCTATCAAAATAAAATCTGAGATATTTTCAACAGTATCAAAAATTTTATGTGTTTGAAATTCTTAACAGAATATCCAATAAAGTTAAAAACCTTGTGGAGAAGGTATAATGAAGAAGCAAATTTCCGATCAACGGTTGTTTTTATTCCACAATAAAAATAATAATAGTTTGTTGGGTTTTTACTATTGGTGTTTTGTAGTGGATCTGTAGTGGTAGTATATATGTTTGGTCTGTAGAATTTTACCATCTTTTTAACACTGATGAAGGGGATCATGGAATCCCCGAAACAATTGTATGATTTTTTAAATTGATGATGATTTTATTGTGGAATAAAAACCGTTGATCGGAAATTTGCTTCTTCATTAGAATATTCATTGTCATTTTCATGTGCATTCGTTTAATTTTTTTCAATGCATTTCCCCCTTTTTTGGGTACGCTTACGCTCCCCATTTCCACCCTCTTATATCCGCCCTTCGAGAAAAGAATGATGCTTCAAAACTTAAAATTTTATTAAAGATAAGTTCCGATACCTTTAAGTAGCAATACATTTTCCCCATGTTTCATATCAAATAAGCCGAGTACTTCCAACCGAAATCCTATCCCTCCCGATCCTTCTCCAACATTCATCGAAAATTAACCAAAGCTGATATAAAAAACCCTGATTTGCTGTCATACCCCTCACAAGACGAATAGCATCAAATCAATCCTCGGTAATTATTTAAGCTTACGTCCGAAAAGCCATAACACCAATCATCCTCCCTCATAAATCATCCAGCTCCTCTGCATCCTTAAATTGAGATACAGAGGAGGAGGATTGCGTCTCATGAATCGGGAATTCTCCCGATTCCCGTTTCGGGAGAAGTGTCGAGTGCCTTTTGCTTGCTGATCCATCATCCGTAATCGCCCAGCAATCACGTCCGGATTCCCTGGTGGAAAAAAAATTTTTTTCTGGACGGTCGGGTTTCTTCTTGGCTTGAATGGCTTTGAGATGGCTTCATTTTTTAAAAAGTGAAAGATTTCGGTTGGAATGAATGCTAGAATAAATGGCTTATTACTGTGATCTGTCCTCTAAGTTTTGACGGTCCGTATGCTTTAAAATGAAAAATAATTGGATAACGTATTTATAATGATTTTACATAACTATATAGGTAAGGGAACGTACCCATACTACGTGACCCATTCAGGGGAGGGAGGGGGGTCTTCAAAATACCACTCTCGCTCACGGGGGGGAGGGGGGGCTTAGGGTTTCGTCACGTAATCAATTTCCTCTAGTCAATACGACAAACTTAAGCCAAATTAATTATTGAAATTTGCAAAATTAAGACTAATTATGCCAAATTAATTATTAAAATTAGAAAAATTAAGCCAAATTAATTTTATATTATTTCTGTTTGCAAAAATGATGGCAAACCATATTTATGAATTACTACGTGAAAAATAGAGGGGTAGGGGTTTTTTGGCATATACTACGGATGGTCACCAAGGGGGGAGGGGGGTCAAAAATGGTAAAAAATGGGTCACGTAGTATGGGTACGTTCCCTAACCTAATTTCAAGGCGTGTTTTTCTTCAATGACTTAACTGTATTTTTCAACTCAAGAGTCCTAAAAATGATCAGTTTTTATGAATTTTGGAATTACTCAAATATTCTAGTACTATAATTTTTCAGCGAATGAAATCTATATGTTTAAAATTTCCATTGTTAGAAATGAATTAATGATTGAGGTGTTCGTGGCAACAATGAGCTAACCCCAATGTAAGCTGCTCAATTATCTAATATTCTTACTTGAATTTATCTTTTTCTGTACCTACTAATTTACTGTGTGATGTTTTCTCTTCAGATTTATTACTAAAGGTGTTTCTTTTTATATTTTTGGTAATACTTTTTAAGTGTCAAAGCTGAATATAAATTACCCTTGTGCTCAATTCCTAGACTGTTTGCCTCCCCTTCAGAGACATGGCAAAATCGAGGAGGTATCGATAGAAGATTACAGATTTTATCATTCGAGTCTTAAGTCGGACTCCATTTCATAGGCCTCCTTTGCCTTAATTCCTGTATGGTCTTTTCAGAAACAACAACTGTTTTTTGCATTTTATCTTTCCACTTATAGAAATTAAATTTGTTCAAAATACTTTGATTACATTACAAATGCTTAGAAACTGTCTCTATACATTGCGTACCCTTTCAAATTGTTTTTCTGAAGTGTTACGTAATTAATTGCATAACTTTTCAGTAATGTCACAGTATTTTTGAACTCTACCATTACAACAAGCTTGTCTACCTATTTTATGAAACTGCAGAAAGGGAAACTTCAAAACGTTAATGAATTTTATAAACTTTCTTAATCCTAAGTTAATGAACATCAAGTACCATGAAGTCAGCTTTATCACGTTTTTATCAGCGCTGCTGAGATTCTAACAAAAGATAGTTCTCTTGTTTTCTAGTTCCAATTCCGGTTTTCTTGTTCTCCGTCTCCTCTCCATTTTGACGACTTTATCTTGTAAGAAGGAACGAAAAGAACTTTTGCCCGCAAGGGATATTTTTTTTACATATTGGATGTAGTATCAGGTTGCGTGATGCCGACTTCATTTTCAATCATCAACTGCTGAAAAGTTTGATTTGTATTCCGTGCACGATTCTGACTCTTCAGTTGTGGCTAGGTTTTTTCAGGTTTTGTGCGCTATCATTGTATCTGTTCCTCGAAACATAAAAGAGTTCTTGTGACCCATACTTGAATACCAATATTGTTTTTGCAGTGTTTCTTAAATAAAAAAGAGGAACGATTGAACTTCTGTACAAAGTTGAACACGATATAAATTCAATTTGGTATGAAGCATGGAAGGGTGAATGGGTTTTTACCTACGTAAAATATGTTTTGAAGGATTATATCTGAATTTCCGAAAATACAAGATGTTTTAATTTTTTCTGATGTGAAAAATTGGAGTTTCGGGGTTGATATAGTCTCATGATTCTTCAAGAAAGCTCATTCACAGTTTCACTTTAACTGTTCATCCTTAATGATTCACTTCTGCGAATAGCTAGTGAAGGAGTAAAGAGTGAAACGTCAATTCATGCTTTTCATTTATGATGATTTCTCCAAAATTAACACAAAAATTATAAGTCTGAATGAGCATTGAGGTATTCTCCTGGTTCATACCATGTCTTTTTACTTTCGCTGTGTAATTCTTATTCAGTGGCATTTATTTGTTAAAGGCATCGGTTAAAGGATACCGAGTAACACATTAAATTTAAATAAGAGTTTTCTAAGTATAGAACTTGCCAGTTCTTACTGTATCGTTAGAGCCCAAGTTAATCGCCTACTTTGTATGATAAAGATTAAAAAATGGTAAAGGTAAATTTTAAAATATTTTAACACATGCAAACACTGGATAACTTCTTCAGGGGTGCAATATGTATGCGTTAAAATATTTTAAAATTTGCCTTTACCATTTTTTAAGTTTCATTGTATTTTGGTTTTTGTGCGAGGCAGCTATAAGCGCTAGCACAAAACCGAATTAATTATATATTTTTAAATTTTAAAATAGTTTTTTTTACTTTTCTCGTACACTTAGTGTGTAATTATTCTAGGGTTGAAAAAAACCATGTTTTTTAAATAAAAAACAAAAAACATGTTTTTTTTTTTAAATAAAAAACAAAAACCATATTTTATTTGTTTTAAAAATGTTTTTTTTTAATTGTTTTTTTACCCTCGACAATGAAATGCTAAGAAAACTCATGATTTTTAAAAATTTTAATTTGATTTTTCAAATTGAAATTAGATTATTAAAGCTCTATACTTTTAAATACGCCTCAAACAGTTCATTTATTTAAATTATTTTGTAAGTTTTCTTCACAGCGTCATGTTCTTTATCAAGTAATGTACTGCCTATGTCATGGCGATATGGTGGTTTGTACCCAAGCCTTATACTTGACACAATCTTTTTAAGCTCTGAATGATCCACACTTGAAAATGGTGAGCTCGTTGCCTAAATTAAGGGAGCAACTTGCTAAAAAATATATGTGTTTTAAACAAGGTTTTTTGCTTTGTTTTAAACAAAGTGTTTTAAACGTAACCCTAAATTATTCTGGTGGAAGGTTGATTTTTTTAAGCTGTGAATATCTTCGAATTCTAAACAAGTTTTGAAATATTTCAAAGAGCAAATAGTGCAACACTAATTGATCAAGCATTACTGAACAATTAACAAATAACACTGTTCTACAAATTTGACCTTCAAAATTTTTTCCTTGATGAAAATAGTCAATTCTTATAGATTTTGGGTCGCTGAATACGAAAATCACCATTAAAATTCTCAATTGACTCAGGATTTTCGGGGAACAGCCCCTCCCCTTCTTACGTTTTTTGACGACCTTATAACTTTAAACTCGATTTTCAGGGTCAAAAAGCATTATTTTAGTCTTCAAATTGCTCCCCAGTTAACAAGAAATGTTCAAATTAATAAAATATGATAAATTTATAACAAATGGATAGGGTTAAGGGGTAATTACCCCCCTAAAAATACAAAAAAATAGCTAAAAATTATAGAGGTTTCTATACGCTATTTTTTCCTCTTATTTTTTACGCAAATCCCGTTTGAAGGGTCCTAACCCTTCCCCAAGGACCCAAATTTGATGACAATATGCATCAATAATTTTTACTAAAAGCGGTTGAGGTGTTAGCCTCCCAGAAGTCCCCGCGGAAGAGTTCGGAAGACATCCAGAATCGCGAAGGCGCTCGCGAGTTCAGGAATTAATATCGATGATTTTGAAAAGATTACAAATGATGTTTTTCTTATATTTTGGGTGTATCCTAAGTAGAAACTCTTCAGTTCTTTAAAAACTGACCGGTTTTCGGGAGTGAGGATTCCATGTTTCAAGATGTTAACAGATCCACGGCTGTGGATAACAATTAGGGGGCATCCCCTTAAAAACTGAGGGTGATGGAGGAAAATGGGTGTCATATTTGAATTCAGCAGATTATTTTACACAAGAATCAGCTGAAATTCAGTAAGTGGCTTCAAATTTTTTTTTGTACAGCACAGTTAAACTCTAAGTGCGGCATTGAACCCTTCCGTGGGTGCTCTGTGGGCGCTCTCACCTCAACCGCTTTTAGCAAAAATCATTGCTGCATATTGCCATCAAATTTGGGACCTTGGGGAAGGGTTAGGACCCTTCAAACGGGAATTGCGTAAAAAATAGGAGGAAAAAATAGCGTATAAAAACCTCTATAATTTTTAGCTAATTTTTTGCATTCTTAGGGGGTTAACTACCCCTTAAACCTATATCCATTTGTTATAAATTTATCATATTTTATTAATTTGAACATTTCTTGTCCCCTGGGGGGCAATTTGAAGATTAAAGCAATGCTTTTTGACCCTGAAAACCGGGTTCAAAGATATAAAGTCGTTAAAAAACGTGAAAAGGGGGAGGGGCTGTTCCCCGAAAATCCTGAGTCAATTGAGAATTTTAATGGTGATTTTCGTATTCAGCGACCCAAAATCTATAAGAAATGACTATTTTCATCAAGGAAATTTTTTCAGTGTAGAACAGTGTAATCATCAAGCTGCTGAATAATAAATTAATTTAAGATAATATCTTTGTTATATGTATAATTAAGGTAATATGTCATTAGTGAATGGGTGGGTAGGTTTCTTAAGCTTATAATGAATAAGTTTCGTATACATACGCAATAACTTGAAATAGGACAAAATAAAGTTAGGAATAATTAAAGCATAACTGAAACATAATGAAATTCGCCGCAATGCTATCTCTGAATAGAAGAGGGGAAACAAATTTGCGCAATTATGTTTAATTTTTTAGACTTTTGGTGCTTACATAATTTACTTAAAATGAGTTTTAATGTTCCAATTAACTAATAAGGCTGGTTTAAGACTTCTCACCTCAAAATGAAAAAAAAAGAATGAATTGTCCCTTGATAATTTAATTTTAATCCTCTATTCGCTCTCTATTATCTGTATTATTTTTTCTTTCTAAAACACGTTTATTTGTGTTTCATATTACTTTACTGCCTGGAGTTTCCTTATGGTTCATTTCATTATTTGGATCTAAATCGTTAAATTGTTTGGTTATGAGAATATTTTGGTATCGTAATCCGACTAAAACCATGGGTTCTTTCTTTCTGAATAATACCAACGTTCCTTTTTCCCAAAAGAAGTACATGCGATTGAGTTACAATCTTTTCATAATTTTTTCTATTTGTAATTAGTTTTATTAGCTGAAAAAGTTTAGAATAAGCTGTACGCAGTTATTTAAAGAAAAGAGACATGTTTGCGTGGTTAGCGATAAAACAATGGTGTTACAATATGAAGGATGAGTAAAAGAATCCACCGTGCAAGGATATGCAGAGTTCAGAGAAAATTAAACGTTTATTGCACGTATAAAAGTTTTAAAAAGTACAGTGTTTCGGGGATGCTTAGATCCCCTTCGTCAGCTAATTCGAACATTCTGACAAGATAACATATATAGTCACAGGATTACAGGTAAAGTTACAGTTTAAACTCGAAGCAAAACAGCAATAACCAAGATTAAACAGAACTAATAAATAAATAATACAGAGGAAGGGGAAATTAAGATTTCCAAACATCTGAAAGGGGAGGTACACTTGATAAATCATTTACTAGAAATTTAGACCTCTTATTCCCGTGAGAAATTTCACTCGTTATCAACGGATTCCATACCTTTAAATAAAACTAATGTGGCTGCTTAAAAAACCACATTTTAAGAGTATGAATTTCATTTGCATTTTATTATTTAAAATTTTGAGAATTTGAATTGACTGAGATCTTCTGTATTGAAATCCAATTTTCCCAAGCCCAACAGAAAAACAAAATGCCGTTTTGTATGGTATTATGTCTTATAAAATTAAAATATTATTTATTTATTTATTTATTATTAAGCACACACAACAGGTCAGCGACCCAATTACAGTGTGGAGAGAAAGTGAAAAATAAAAAAACTACACTACAAAGAACTAAAAAGAAATGTACAGTACACTAACAATTTAAAAGAACAGAACATTCATTTTTAAAAGTAAGAAGAGACATATTAAAAATATCCAAGTTAAAACCAATACAATTGTATATTCTATAAAATTTAAAAAGACAGAAATTATCAATATAATTACGTTTGCTGAGAGTATTTTTAAATAAATGATGATTCCTTAAAAATCTATTGGGCACCGAAAAAATTATAAGGAACTAATAACCTTAATCGAAATTTTTATGCAATATGATCACGCAATTATGTGAATTTCATTTCCCTTTCATTGTGTCTTGATCTTCTATCTTGGAATTTCAATCGGGCTCTAATTTTCCTGAGCCCAATCAAAAAGCCAAAATATTATTCTCAAATTATGCCTTTTGAAAAGAGAACTGTATAGGGTGGATTTGCATGCTACGATCAGATCGACGTGACGATAGGATTCGAGGGGAATTTTCCTATCGCTTTCCTCTGCAATGTATAATCGTGACCTTCCATTGGTTCTTGACGCTATGACGTAGTAGTTACGTCAGCATTTATAAGAAAGTTTCGACCAGTCGCGTCGTAAAGTCGCCGCATGTAAACCCACCCTAAGAAACTCTGATGTTCGCACGCAATGCACGATAAGAAAAGAACGAATCTGAAAACAAACCGATTACCCATTTCTTATTCCACACTATCAGTCATATGATGGTGTCAAAAGCGTGACAAAAATTAGCATGGTGGGAATGAATGGATCGAACCGACTTTCGTTCGGAGTCAGCACGAATCATCACCACTATCGCCTTAATTGAGTCGTGTTAGAGGAAAATGGAGGAAAAACATCTCTAATAAAATATATTAATATCTGTGTATAATTGTATTCACAGAGAGTGCGTGATTATGCCTGGAGGTTGAGAAGGGTGATTAAAATAGCTTGTTGTGGTGACCGAATTCCGCATTCTGTGAGCGAATAGGCTAATTTTTCATTTTTGTTGTGGTGTAGTATTCAGTCCTTATAAGTAGATGTTTATTTGGGGAAATTTCAACAACTCACGGATGATTAATGTTTATGTTACGGGCTATGTGAAAAATCGGGCATTATTAATAATGCCCGAAGTGGAGGAGGGAAATGTGATAAATTCAATGGCATTTATCAATGAAATTTATCACTTTGCCCACCTCCACCTCTAGGCATTATTAATAATGCCCACTTAATCACTTTGCCCGTAACACTGCGGCGTTTTTTCAAAAAGGCACTGTGGCTTTAATGGGTGGGATAGACCAAAATTCAGATTTGGAGAATTTTTTAGTATTTTTTTTAGAAACCCATTTTGGAAACCCTAACTATCCGCGACTATTACTTATTACGTATACTTTATTACAGTTTTAGGGAACAGTTAATTTTTCCTGGAGTTAATGTTGAAAAGTTGATGTATCAACAATTCCAACGGTTAAATAAGGATGTTTTTGATTGTTTTTTCTTCAAATGTTTTTTAATTTAATACGATAGAGAGTATTTTAAGGTTTTTTTATTTATGTTTTTGTATATGGGAATGGTAAACTCTTATGGGTGAACGTAAACTTCTACATCATTTGGTAGCATAGAATTTAATTCAGGGAGTGTCCAAATACTTTTAAAGAAGTGTAGCAGTAGTACATCGACAGGTTCGTATAGCTAGATATTTGTAGCTCTTTGGGTTCTGGGGGTATCATCTAGAGAAGTTTTGAAAATTCACCTCCCCCCCAAAAAAACAGGTTTTTAACTCGTTTTTCTCCACCTTATCCTAATTTTGGGGGTGTCTCGCCACCTATTACAAACTTTAATTTGGAATTTTCCCCAAGATTCTTTTACAGTTACACTTTTAAAGTTTACCGTTCTATCCTGATTTACCGCACCCCGTTTCCGCACGCATTTTGATTTCCCCGTTCCCAAACGCCAGCGAAGAAAGACAAACAGTATTACGTTCTCCCCCTGACAGCAAACCTTAATTTGGAATATTTTCCAAGATTTTTTTAGTTACATTTTCAAATTTTAGCATTCACATTTTCTCCAACTATTATTTTCCATCAATCATGAAAACTATTGGGTATCAGACCCGTCTCGGAAATCACTAAGAGACCACTGCTGACTTGATTACTCTTCCAGTTCGCACAGTCATCAACTGTCCTCTACCGATGTCCCAAAGGGGATCTCTTAACTCATGGATTACCTACCCAATGATTAGCGATTATGCTGGAGGCCTAGACAAACAGGCACGCCTATTAGCAGCCGAGTGCGTGAGAAAAGGCCGACATAATTTCATTGTTGTTGTTGAAAATTTGGGTCCGTAATCGAGGTTTCCGCCAAATTTTGGTGATGACCATTTTAATGTATGCAACAATGTTTAATGTTGGCGGGATTTCCTCCACGCTTTTAAATCCGATCTCGCCAAGTTTGGCGAAAACCTCGATTATGGAATCTGTCCCGAAAATTTCGTTATGGGATCGTTTATGCGAATGTCTGAAGGTCTAAGAGACTCATAAATGATCCCATAATGATGTTACAACAACAATAGCAAACACAATGATGTTACAATCTTTATTGATGGGACATCATATGTCCCGCCGTATTGAAAGGGTTGGAAAAGGGAATATACCCCAATGGTGTACCTGTACATGGAAGAATGTGGTAATTGTCTTAAAGAACGACCAGTTGACCATGTTACTAACTACCATATATCCAAATAATCTATTATTTTTTCACCTCCTGGACCTAGATTATTCCGTCTCTATTTTGGCTAAAGGAAATGAAACAAGAATAATTAAACACACACAATATCTATGCACATTTTCACAACCTTTATTGGTACGGTAAAAAGTTAAAATGTAAAATAATACATTATATTTGCATCTTTTTGCATTTAATGTACCTAAAATTACTAAATATTTGTGTAGTATTAACTAATTTAATCGCACATCTCAATGACAATAAGAGTGAATAATATATCTAATAATTTTTGTCTCATTTTTGTGAAATTAATAAATATATCTTACAAGTAAATGAATTTATGATTAAATTTTAGCTTGTCAGTTCTGAGTAAAATCCTACCAACTCTAGAAAATTAAAATAGAGGTTCTAGCTATTCTTCTTTGCTTGAAGTTTATTTTGATCACATCTCTCAATGTATGTTCCTTTTTTATCCCTCATGAAAGTATAATAGAGAGTAATTAACAAGCAAGTTTCTAATTATTCTCATTTCAAGTCCAATTAATGCACCAGTCACTTAAGAGCAACATAGCCATATATCAACTTATCAAACTCGGTTACAGTGACAAAGTGCTCCAATCCCCATTTCTGGAAATTTCACCTGCAGGCACAAACACGCGTACCGGAGAACCTATGTGCCTATGTGGGGCAAATCCAGCAAATAAACGACCCAACTCGTTAAGATACGATCGGAAAAAGAACGGAATTCCGCCACAGTATCAGAACTTTTCCTTTCGGCGGCGAAAGTTAATCAAAAGTCATTTTCGGCAGCTTTTTCTTTTCGCTCTCGTTCTTCGTGTGTGTTCTTCGGTAGCTGTCACGGTTACGAATAGCGGCAATTATTCGAAGGGAATGATAATTTATTCCGTGCCACAGGTGTCGAGCGGAGATCAGGTGTTGTTTGCCATGGGTGATCCCTGACGATATATTCCGATGGTGTTCGGAGGAATTCGGATATCGACGTGAGTGGAGTTGAGAAGGAAGGATTTTTTACAGCCTTAGCTGTTGTTTTCAACAATGCCTAATTGTTTAGGAGTTGTGCTCCCCTTTATGAGCGTAATTATTTGGAACGGTCTTAACACGATGCTTGATAATAACCCCGTATCGAATTGAGACATTAATGCCGCGTATTTTAAAGAGGTTTAAAAACTACCTTTTGTTTTTTAGAATGCGGAAGCTATGTTTTCTGATGCCTCATCTTCTATTTCCTTTTTAAACGCTTTTATTCTACTTGCTTTTGGCGGCGTTTTACGGGTGGAATTTTAAAACTCGATTTTCGGGCACTTCCCGATATGTCAGGGCCCCGAAACTTTACACATCGGTGTAACCCTCATGACACTCCAATATCCAACCATTATCTAGTCAAACAACCAAAGGATTAAGTTAATTAACGAGTATTTTTAATTAACAGAAAAACCAGAATTTGAGACCCTTCCCAAGGGGCTATTCTCCCTAAACCGTGCACAATTGTTTATAAGGCATACCTTCATCATATTCAAAAGTCAAAACGAGAATTGCCCAGTAATTACGATAATTATAGACGATTAATCACTTTTTTTCTTTCCGGATTCTTGTACATAATATTTCAGGCACTTCCAAACGATATAAAGTTCTGAAACTTTGCACCGTGGTGGAAACTCGATGACAATGCAATATTCAATCATCAACTAGTCAAAACCTCCGTAATTTAGGTAATTAACGAGTGTTTTTAGTTACCCTTTTAATTCATATTTGAGACACTTCCGTGAAGCCAATGGCTCCCAAAACCTGTAAGATAATATACTAGGTATATAACTACAATATTTAATCTTCAAAACGTGATTTTTTACCTTCCAATTAACAATTAAGATAATTAGCGATTTAAGATAATAACCGCGAGAAAGAAATCGCCAGAAGAGCGAGAAATCGCCGAAAATAGGTGTCCCATCCCGATAAATGGCGAGAGAAGAAAAATATGTACTTTTATAATTTATTGACTACTGAAAAGACTGGATGATACTGTTTGCTCCTTGATACACACACACACTAATTCTGAGTTTTTACGATTTTTTTTTATATTATTGAATGCTTTCTTTTTATTGTGAATCTTTTTGATATCGATGGATTTCATCGGCGATTGAGCGGATGCTAGGTATATTCTTTGTGCGAGGTATTTTTCCCGCTCAGCTCTGTTATTATAACGTACCCAGCAAAATTAAATAGATTTTAATTAACTTTGGAGTTGATTGTCCTGCTGAGTCGTCAGAGGATTGTTCTACTTTGTCAGATATGTGAAAAATTTTTGTTATACATGAAACTAAAATTCCATCCTAACATAACATTAAATATGGTTGAAATAAATGCGTTTTTTCTTGTGAGTTTTTGTTAAAAAATATCATGACTAAAAAGTAGAAAATAAAATAAGTAAAAAAAAGATTTTTTAAAAAACGCTTTTATTGAAGTGTTCTAAAAGGTCAAAAATAATTTTTTCGGTTTGACAAATAATTTATTGGGAAGTAGAAAATAACTTTTTGGTAAGTAAAAAAACTGATTTTCTAATCACTAAAAATAAAAGCGTGGGCGCTAGTAATTCTTAATTCACTATTTATTCTAACTTCTTTATTCTATGAGGTTAAATTTACAAATTTCTCATTCATGAGTTTTGAGTGGGATGGATTCACTTTAAATTCTCTATTAGGTATTTTTATTGATATAAAGTTATACATAAATGCCGACGTAATGGCCTAGTGGTAAGAGCATCTAACTGCAAAGCCGTACGTCTGGGGTTCGAATCCCCGTTCGTCAGGGCTGTTACTGTTACTGTCCTGTAAAAAAATTTAAATTTAAAAAATTACTAGCGCCCACGCTTTTATTTTTAGTGATTAGAAAATCAGTTTTTTACTTACCAAAAAGTTATTTTCTACTTCCCAATAAATTATTTGTCAAACCGAAAAAATTATTTTTGACCTTTTAGAACACTTCAATAAAAGCGTTTTTAAAAAAATCTTTTTTTTACTTATTTTATTGATTTTTAAAATGCATAAAAGAAAGATTTTTTACAACTTATGAAAGTAATAAAAAGAGAAAAAGTAGAGTAAAATAAAATGTAGAATAGTAAGGAGACATTATCACCTTATCATACAATAATCCTGTAATCGAGTCTGCCCTTAAAATTTGGTAATTTGGATCTTTACTCGCCTTTAAATTTTACTTTGCTTGATACTTCGTAAATAAAGTAGTTTATCTTTATTAGAACAACTTCATTCACCATTAATTTCCTTAAGAATTTAATAAGTTTAGTCACTTCACTTTTCCATTTTTATTTCTAATACACAAAATCTGCATCACGTTACTGTTACATAAAAAAAGAGTTTTATATATAAGTTATTCTATTTTATTTCAAAAACATTGGATAACTTTTGTCTTTTTTAATATCTTCTGAAAAAAAAACTACCGAAGGACACACACAATGTTACGGCTCTAACCTGTTTCGAAAAAAAAGCACTCATGAGGTGCCTTGCTACGTTTTATCAGTTACGTTACATAAGTATCAAATAAAAATGGGTTCAGAATTTTATGCACAAGTGAGGAATTTTTATGCAAATGAAAAATTAATCCGAATAATTTTTTCTGAATATTTTGTCTTACGTAATACTACTCAATGGAAATATTCAAACAACTTCAAAGATAATAATTTTAGTTGGTCGTTAATGGCTTCATCTCGAATGGACTCTTCCGTGTCGGTTAGAGGAGGGTATAATAAGAATTAATCGTTTTGTAAATCGATACGTGTTTTAGTAGTCCTTGGTAATTAGTGATGGGCGATTATTTGAGGAGTTAACTCAGTGAACTAACTCCTTAAACTGAGTGAAGGATCAAGGAGTGGGGAAAAAAGAGTGGTAGCTCAGTTGTACTTTTTAAAATTTACCTTTTTAAGATTTAATTTGTGGTATTACCTTGAAATCCTTGTGATATTACCTCCAAGAAACACTAGATGGCAGTACGCCGCCGGCTGCCGGTGATTATCATCTATGAGATGAGCGAGCGAGCGGTGCGCCTACGTAATCCGTTGCCATAACAACCCACTTTGATCAGAAGAACCGAAGGAATTACGGTGCAGCGTAGACTTTTCCACTGGCTGTAATAAAACGATTACTGCTAGGCTCCAGCACTTGCGGTTTAGGGGGAGATATCGGGATATCTCCCCCTAAACCGCTAGTGCTGGACGCCTGGCAGTAATCGTTTTATTACAGCCAGTGCCTGGCTGTAATAAAACTTTGCGTTGGCCCTACGTCTTCCTTTTAGGAGTTGAAAGGAGTTGACAGAGTTAAAAGAGCTGCTTGCTCCTAGTCTCCATTCTTTGGGAGTTATTTGCTGTGTGCTCTCAACTCCTTTGATCCCAGGAGAGCTGGGATTGGGAGCAGATGGCCTCAGATCGATCTTCCCACTCCGACAATCCCACTCCCAGGGATCAGATAGTTCATCTTCATAAGAGTTAATTCCTCACTCCCAGCGGTTTCTTAAGATCGATTTTTGGAGGCCATGATTGTTTATTATACACCTCTTCTACACGGCACTGTGAGCGTAATTATACATTGTCTTAATCACAATGTTTAGGTTGACAAAATTTGCTGCACACAATTAAAAAAATATTTATGGTTTTATATTCTCACGATTATCAAGTTCTAATAATCCTTTAATATTTAGATATTCCATTAAAAATTTCGACGATTAAAAAAGATTGCGAAAAGATGAATTTCGTTAAACGAGCTGCCATTATTGAAAGGCATACATTTACTACTTCTGACAGCTATTGTTAATTAAAATACTAGTGTTAATAAAAAATATTTGATCTTAAACGAAAGGATTGCTGTATAAATTAATATTTTAATGGTTTAGCAGTGTTTTATTTGATTAATGAGGCGATTGATTTGGATTTAAAAATTAAATTTTCAACTGATTTTTGAGAATTGAAACACGAGCTATGCTTGTCTACCTCTACCAGCTATGATGGTGTCTTCAAAGGGCGGGAAGGAAGGAAGGGTTTGTAGTTCATTTCCAAGAACGTTGGCGTCTTGCCAAAACCTTCTGCTCTTAGTGTGTTTTTTGTCTCAAACTCGCCATTTTTTAGATGAATGAGTGATTAAAACTAAATTACTTATTAGAAAAATTGTACTGGTTTTTCATTCTGGTGACCATTACTTTCCAGTAAATTTAGAATAGTTAAAGTTTGCAGTAGAATGTTCGCGGATGAAATTGGATTGGATGCCTGAATTCGAATTGTAAGATAGGTGGTTATTTTTGAAGTGAGTATTTTTTCTTTTGAAATATACCTAGTATTGCTGATTAATATATTAAACTTGATGTGTTAGTGTCTGAATATTTGGTTCTACGGTCGTTTCCCCTACTGGGGAATTTCCTTTCCCTCTTTCTTCTGTTTTGTAGGTAGGTTTTTGTTAGTAAATTGTTAAAAAAATTTCCAGTAGGCGAAATATTAAAGCTTTATTTCCGTTTTCGTTTACAGTTCAATATAAAAGCTTTTATTTTTTGAATGACTTTTCCGGCATACTTTTTAGTTGATGTATGTACGTAGTTAAGATTAAGAAGTTATATAATACTAGCGCTGACGCGCTAGACACGGGCTTCGCCAGTCCATATGTAAAAAGGAGCATTTTTATGTTCATACTACAACAATCGATGTTATACCTTCAACAATTAATATTATATTATCTTTAATTACAACAATTGGTGGTTTTGCAATGATGTCATGGTTTAGGAATGAAATACGGTTTTTTTAGCCGAAAATAGACCAAAAAAGTTATTGGGATGCCTCAATTTCAAATTATTATTCTTCAGGAAACTTTCTGGGAGCGAGTAGCTTTCTGGTATGGTTTAAAGTGAATGTAGGTTCGAAAAGTTTAAAACTAAAACGGACTTACATTCAGATGAACATTCATTTATGTATATAGATTTTGGGAGTTACTGAGTTACATTAAAGAGTTAACTCCTTAAGGTGAGTGAGTTACTCAGATCTGATCTTGCAAAAGAGTTGAATCGCCCATCACTATTGGTAATCATAAAAGTGCGACGCAACTTTTCCGAAGTTGTCTCTCCTCCGTGCTTTCTTATACTGATGGGGCTGTCACAGCTTTTATTGATGCATTCTTCCCGAGGCGAATCGCATTGAGTTCTCTCTCCATCTCTCGCCTCAGGTTCCCAAGGGATGCCTGCCCCACGTCTCTTATGTGAAAGGGAGTATTCATCTGTCATATCTGTTAGGAATAACGTCATAGTGTGATATCGGTGTATAACATAGAAGAGAAAAGATGGGCAGAGATATGTATAAGGAGTGCTGTGTTAACGTTAGTAATTGCTGATAGGGGTATTTTAGTTTTCTTGTTGGTTGTTAGTTTGAGTGATGGGATTGAATTTGAAATGCGTTTTACTGTCTTTTTAGAATAGAAATTTCATTTATAATTCTATTTAAACATAGGATGTACTTAATTAGCAGTAATGATATCTGAAAGAAAGGAAGATAATTTTTCCTATTATAAGAAACTATTACTAAGGTTTTCATTCAATTATGGTAACGATATATTATTTTGAATCACGGTTGCCAGATAAAAATTTAGAAGGGTATATATGGTATCCCTCTTCGAAATCGGTTTACACGTATGTTACAAAAACGGAGAATTCCTTAGTTTCAAAAGATATTACCAGTTATTAATAGTCTTTTGTAGTAGCTATTTAAAAATATTAATATAAATTGAATCGTCAGTTTGAAGACGGGAATAAGTCCAAAAAATGACAAATTGACTTTTTGTGCTCAAAACAATCTCCAAGCTTTGCTCTACACATGGGTTAAAAGAGGGGGAAAATAACTAAGCCCTATAGGGAGATATCGCCCCTTGAAGTTGTGAAATCGATGTCCATTCATTGTATTTTTTAAGTTAATTTGGATTTAAAGTTAATTTGTCTTTCTTTTCATATTCTTTGTGCTGTAAACTAAGTTAAAATAAAAATTTTCTCTTAATTTCAATGTTTTTTAAACTTTCTTAATGCAGGGAATGTTTGACTCCATTTATATTCACTCACTCCATTGAGACTGCTTTAATAATTCAGTTTCACTATAATTTTGAATTATATTTGTATCTTATTCTTTTTATTTCACCATTTTGTGGCGTAAACTAAGGAGAAATATAATTTAAATGTGAATATAAGGTTTTTTTAATGATTTTTTCATCAAAAAAATTTCATAAGGTGGGAGAAGGGAATAAGTCCATCATCTTATTTTGACTATAAAATATTTTCGAATATACTTATATTTGTTTTGATGATTGCTCTGTTTTCTAAATAGGGATCTGAACTTCCAGTAAAAATTTGGTGGCTATGCAATGAAAATTCCGTTACTTATACAGATTTTTCCGATTTTCTCAAAACTTGGTTTTTGGACTTATTCCCTTCTTCAAACTGACGATTCAATTGTTCGTGAATGAATGTTTATTAAAGACATGCATTTTATAATGACTCCTGTGCAGAAAATTTCAAAATTGGTTTCCAAATCCTTACCACATTTGATCTTATGGTAAGGAAAATTTTTTCTTTAAATATATTTCATTTTTCTTAAAAGTAATAAATTTAAGTGAAATAATTGAAGTCAGAACCAAAAATTTGAAAGTATTAGTTTTAAACCCTTTAAATTAGTTCTTTTGCAATATGCAGAAGAAAATTAGAAAATATTTCTCGTGTTTATGTTCTAATACCTAACTTCACAAAATCGCCCCATAACCCTAACCCCCCCTCTCTTTTAAGTTTTTGTAACACATAATTACACACACGTAATTACATAGCATGTAATATCTTAACTTAATTTTAAATTTAGCTCAGTTCCATGTAAATCAAACTATCTTTAAAGGCATTTCCATCCCCCTGTTTCCATCGGAGATAATAAGGTTTCCATACCCCTCCCTCCGAGATTGAGATCTCCCACTCGTTGCCAAATCCAGCTTCTTTAAAAAAAAAGCCGGCAATTATTGAACGTGCGTTTCTCACACGGACTTCGTTACCGGAGGAAACGTTTCCTCCAGATACGAGCGGTTAATTAAAGCCACAAAGGGCGTCTGGGAAGAAGCCCATTAATGCCCGCTGTCTTTCTCACAGCCTGATTTGTTAACGATCACCTTCGCTTATTGGAGATGATTGGTTCGTTTTGAGTGGCAGGATGACCTGGAATGATAAAGTGAGGGGGGTGGTTAGGATTTTTTATTATTCGATGTGTCTGAAGGGAGAAGGATATGTATCGTTTATTATTTTTTATCTCTTCTTTAAATTTTACGCTCTATAATTGGTAAATCCATTATGATATGGAATTTTTTTTAAATTTCTCTCTTTCCCAATAAAACTTAAATGACAAAGGATTCAGAGCCGTATCCCAGGAAATTCTGACGTTTAATTTCATGCTGTTTTTTTCCTTTAAAATTTCTTTTAAGTTTAAGTTTTTTAAATTCTTTACGGTGTAGGTAGACCCATAACCTTTACTTGGGGTTTCAACTGTATACACACAAAATTTTGACATTCGTTCTAAAAAACTTTCTGTATACTAAAACTTTCAGTGTATATAAGTACTTGTAATCATGTAGGCTTACATTATAGATTTAAAAATAATGTGAAGTCCCCCCTCCGAAATAAAAATCTAGGTTCAGTCCTTTGAAAATAGTACTTTTTCGCTATCCCTCAGAATTTTTTGAAAGTGTTTTAACCCTTTTTTATGTATTTATTTATTTATTATTTGTCATCATTATTATCAACCATATGTTGGGAGGGGGCATGGGGCGATCGCTCCAATTCCCCCCCCTGTGGTTCCATTCCGCCACTGACCCCCCTAATACCAATATTCTTCCCGTCACTGCTAAAGTAACACTAAAAATCATTTGTTATGCAGATGAAAAAAACTCGAACTACCTAAGCTAGGTATCCCCTCTGTTTCTGTATCTTAAAAATGAAGTAAAAAAAAACTTAAAATAGTGCCTTTAATTCATTTTTAGTAAAACAAGGGTGCAGAATATATTCGCATTGAACTTATCTTTGTCTCACTTCAAGGTATATAAAGTAACAAGGTATGCTCATAACACTGGCGTATATAGAAATTTATTTCGGGAGGGGCCCAAAATTGTTTCCCAGCCCCTCTAATGTATATTTTTGAGTATATTCTTAGGCAGAATTTGCAACTTAAAGAACTTAATATTAAAAAGTTATGATGTATTAAGTTCAATTACAAAAGGGGGGTCTGGGGGTCCTCCCCCAGAAAATTTTTGGAAATTAGACTCTAAAAACCAGGTTTTTAACTAGTTTTGGTACTCCTAGTTAGAATTTTGGATATAAATTTTCAGGTAAAATTTGATGAATTTAATGAAAAAGTTATAAATAATATAGTTTTAAGTACAGAAGGGGATATATGGGGGTCATCCCCAGAAAAATTTTGGAGATTAGATCCTAAAAACAGGATTTCAACTTGGTTTTGAAACACTTTCCGAATTTCAGACATACATTCTCAGGTAGGTTTTTGAACTTATTGTAAAAAATTTTTGAATAATAAAATTCCAAGCACTCCTAGAGGGGGGTTTGGGGGGTCCTCCCCCAGAAATTTTTTCAAAATTTGACCCTAAAAAACAGGGTTTTAGCTTGTTTTGGTACACCAAGTCAGAATTTCGGGGGGGGGGGGCCAGGGCCCCTTCGGCCCCCCCTTATATATGCCACTGGCTCATAAGCAAGACCCTCTATATAACGGCCATCCAACTTTTCCGTGCAACGTCATCACATTCACTCACCTTTGACGTCACTCCATAGACTTAACATGGCAATTTTCACCCACGTCTGACGTCATCACCCGGAGTTGGATGGCCATGTATACAGGGGCGTATTTAAGCGGAATTCATTGGGGGGGCGTATATGACGAATTTGCCGACTAACTTTTTTTCTTTAAAAATAGTATATGTGTCTGGTCTTATGACTCTTATGTAAAACTAGCTGATGTTACCAGTCTTTCACGAGTGGATTAATAGCTTTCTTCTTTAAAATTTTTAATGAATTCTTTACCTTACTTTATTGAGTTAGAAGGTTTATTTAAACATTTACCTCATGACCCCCATGAAAAATAATAAGATGTATGTATTAAAGAAATATTCTCTCAAAAATTACTTAAAATGTACATTTAAAGCCCTGGATATCTTTAGGATTTTAATTAACTTTTTTTAATCCAATACTTGGCAGATTAAAATTTTAAATTTCTTATAAATATATTTTTAAATTATTGGTATAAAATTTAAGTAGACTTGTGTCTAGTTTTTCCTTTAAAAACTTGTTATTCTGCTTATTTTTTCTTTGTAACAATGGGGTAAGCATATTTCTTTTTGAGGAGAAATAAAGCTATTTCGGCAAAATAACTATAAATAAGGGTAAAAAAGATGGGGGTCATTCAGTGGCGGATCCAGGATTTGGTTTTGGGGGGGCTAAGAATTTTCCTAATCCAATTGAATATTCTTGTTAATGTTAATACGGAAAAGGTAGCGAAATATCTTGCTCCAACTTTCAAAAGGGGGGTTTGGGGGTCCTCCCCCAGAAAATTTTTGGAAATTTAAGTCAAAAACCCCACTTTTTCAACTCTTTTTGGTACGCTTCATCCGAATTTCGGATATAATTTTTGTTGCGTTTTGACACAAACTTAGTAAAATGTAGTTGTAATAACAGAGTTAGAAGTGCCAAGGGGGTCTGGGGGTCTTCCCCCAGAAAATTTTTTAAAATTTGACCTTAAAATAACAGGGTTTTAACTCATTTTGGTGCATAAAATGTCATTATATAGAGTAAAACTTTTCATTTTGGGGGGGCTTGAGCCCCTAGACCCCCCTGGATCAGCTAGTGGGGTCATTTATGGTTTTCGAAACATAGCCTAATGTTTTTCTTTGAAATTTTCTACGTTCGATTGAAATTGTTTCAAAGTAATAAAAAGATTTTAAAAAAATATTCATCATATACATTAATTTTGTTCACTGTATTTTGTTAAAAAATTGTCCAAGAAAAGCACAACCAATTTGTTGTTAAAACCATACATTAGAAAAGGTATATTTAAAAGGAAATTATATCAAAGAAATTACTTCTGTTCTTAAATATATTTTTTATCAAATTATATTAATGTGAGACAGTGGCGGATCTACGGGGGGAGCTTTCGGGCTGAAGCCCCCCCCAAACGTCTAATATTTTACTAAGTTTGTCAAAACGCAAAAAGTCTATATCCGAAATTCGGATGAGGCGTACCAAAACGAGTTGAAAAAGTAGGGTTTTTTACTTAAATGTCCAAAAAATTTTCTGGTGGAGGACCCCCAGACCCCTCTTTTAGTGGTTTGAGTAGGATAATTCACTACCTTTTCCGTATTACCATTAACAAGTTGGTTCAATTGGATTATGAAAATTCTTAGCCCCCCTCAAAACCAAATCCTGGATCCGCCACTGATTTGAGAGACTTGGTTTTATTTGCTAAACCAAACTTCAAATGGGTGAAAAACTCCATACGTATTTAGCAACGAAAAACTTGTTAAAGCGGTTAAAAATAAAACAAAAAACTGTTAAAAATAAAACAAAAAACTGTTAAAAGATAACGTGACATCAAATCGAAACCTAAATCAAGCATTTAAGAAATTACGTGATATACTGGTATTGGGGTTCGTTTTGATAATTTGCTTAGGCAGAAGAGGATTTTTCTCAAAAACAAATTAATGATCAACACATGATAATTTCAGGTAACACAACTGAAGACAATTTTAGAATTAAGAAAACCAGGATTTCCTTTTACTTACCCAAAAATGTGATCGTAATGTAAATGTAACGACAGTAACGATAATGAACAGCTCAAACCAAACGCACAATTCTTCTCTAACACTGCCAATTATGACACAAAAAAGCAGAGGGCGTTGGCGAAGGTTGAAGCTGTCCCACGACTTGGGGGTGTCCTTGGGCATTCATTATCTCCCCTTTCAGATTCAGAGGATATCTGGATCTGGGCGACAGTCAGTCGGTCGGTCACTTCTAAACAAAAGAGTATGCTATGTTCCCATGGTCTTCTCATTTTTCCAGGAAGGACCGGACCGTATACACTGCAGATCGTGTCGTGGGGATGGACGGGGGCTTTCTCTCTCAACGGCGAAAGGAGGGGAAAACCGAAACCATCGACACTGCTCGCGAAGCGCGGTCTCGGTGATAAATTGAATCGTACAAAAATCATAACTTTATGACAAAATAGTCCTTTAAACCCCGCGCCCAAGAATATAAGGGCGCAATCATAACTACTTTGGAGCTACAACCATAACTTATAAATCTTTAGCATTAAAAAGGCAGGAATTCATATTACCAGAGATGATCTTTGCTTGAACAATAAGTAACCAACAAAAGACATAAAAATTCAATCGAATTGGTTGGAAAGGCGTTTTTTTTCCATTTAGAACTCTGAATTTATTGATTGTGTTTCTTTTGAGTTTTTGTTCCATGGGGCCGTCCATAAATCCGAAACCCTACATCTGTGGTGATAAAATTCAAACCGTCTTTTTTTATCCAGTTTAAGAAATGTAATTAGTCTTTTATCAGAGAAAACCAACTATATGATTGTTATTATCGTACAACCGGAATAAATTCATGTTTTTATTTGGTTTAAAAAAGTTTATTTGTTCTTGAATGCCATTACCCCGTCTATTTTTATTTAATTTGAAAAAGTTCAATAGACAATATGCATGATTTTCAAATTCATTTTAAAAAGAAAGAGCATGAAAAATTACGTTGAAAAATGCTAATTAAACTGCAATTCGATCAAATAAATTCGATTTAAAACGCATTTAAAGTTGCTCTGACGTCACTATCAACAAAAACTTCAGTGCTTGACGATTCTGACTTGTGACGTCATACTTCAAGTTCAAATTACGCGCGAAAGGCATCCATTGAAAAGCAATGGTGTTTGCATTTATGTTGGGGTTTTTTGGTAGCCTGTAGTTTCTTATTTCGGCAGCTATGGACGGCCCTAAACAAGTAAAAAAGTACTATAAAGGATGTTTAGTACCTATGTGCAAAAATACAAGTGTTAGAACACCGGATGAATTGTTTTTCTCAGTACCAAAAAATGAAAGAATTCGTCATAAATAGTGTAACTTTATACTTAGGGACACAAAGAAACAAACAAAAACGTGATGCCAGCTGCATAAAATATAATAATTCATAGCAAAAGAAAACTAGAATTTTTGTGATACTAGTACATTGACATTGCTATAAATGGAATGCTTGATTATCATCAGTTTAAATTAATAAACGAAAGAATTTAATGAAGTCAAATACATTATTTACTGTTGCAACAGTAAAAAAATTCAAAGATTTTTTGGTTTTTAAATGTGTTTTACATTTTTATTTTACTAGTGATATTTTAAATATTTTATACTGACTATAATTAAACTTAATATTGTGAGAAAAAACCTACAAGACATTCATTATTTATTTACAAAATTTCCAAAGTTAGTCCAAATGCTAAGAAACTGAATGAAAATACAAGAAATCTGTACAAAAGGAATAAAATTTTAATTCTAAAAAGAACATTTTTGAGTTTCAAGAACAGTGTTATCCAGTCTTAAACAGATGCTTAACGGGAGAATTCAAAAAAGTAAGTTTTTATGCTCCATGTGCTCAAAACAGTATTGCCTGAAACAAATCTCTTGAAGTATGACGTCACACAAGGTTACGCCCCGTTTTGAGTCAGGTGACTTAAGGGCTTTTTTTAAACACTTTTTGCGCTTAAATTAAAACCTTTTGTGATTTTTAAAGTTGATTTTTGGGTTTTTGATGATCGAATTAGTAAATTGGGTAAGTTTTAGGATGTTTCGTGACATAGTGCATATTGTCTATTACTGGTATTAAACCCTATAGATATAGATGAATAAAACCGCGACGGCTTTACATAAACTGGTAGTTTTTATTCGGTTTAACAAGTTCATTCCGTTTCAGTTCCTAAAATCAACAGTAGATAGGTTTTTATAGACAAAACAGGTCGGGATGTGTTAATGTTTAATTGGTATTAAATCTATCAACCGGATAAATACACTTAAAAAGTGTATTTTTTTAATTAAATTTACTATTTATAGGACATTGATTTTAATGTGTTTTTTGTGCTCTGAATTCAAAAAGGATATTTTTTTTGTTCTGGAATGCCACGTTTCCCGACAATTTCGATAAATTTGTGAAATAAGTCTTTATTTTAATTTTAAGGAAAATATGTTCATAAAATATATTTTTGTTTTATTAATTCTTCATGAAAATCTTTATATAACTAAAATAAGCTCATTTACAATTGAATTAAAGCCGATTTTTCCTCCTTATGAGGCTTCTCTTAGTATACATTTACCCTCGGTAGTAGCAACAAGAGCCTTTTTTCAACTATATAACAAAAATTCGTCATTATGGGGCGATTAAATCTTCCCTGGTATTTTCTTTCCATCTCTATTATGCTCTGATGAGATAGTTTACTATGTGCATCATTCACAGCTTCTAATTTTAAAATGTAAAGGAGTCAGAAATGCTCAAAAACTATGAAAAATGCACAAATTCGAAAATAAATTGTCAATTTGTATGAAATCCTGACGTATAGGATTTTTTTTCAATATTTTTTTCGTAATCAGCACACTAAAATACATAGAAAATCACTATAATTAATCGAACAGCTTTTTCATTGCAGACCTGTGTAATTCTAGATACCTTCATAAATAAAGGAAAATAACACTCATTATTAGTCAAAACAAATCTATATCAATCAAATTTTTCGGGAATTAGACCTGTCAGGATTTCAACCTGTCGGGATTTTGACTCTGTCGCGTCGGGATTTCGACGTCGAGAACCAGATTTGTCGGGATTCTGACCGGGATTTTAACCCAGTTGGGATTTTGACCTGTCGGGATTTTGACCCAGTGAATATTTTGACCCGGTCGGGATTTTGACCCTGTCAGGATTTTGACCCAATCGGGATTTCAACCTCTCAGGAGTCTGACCCTGTCAGATTTATGACTCTGTCAGCAATTTGACCCAGTCGGGATTTTAACGTTGGGAACCTGATTTGTTGGGATTTTGACTCAGTTGGGATTTTGACCCAGTTGGGATTTCGACCTGTCGGGATTCTGACCGTTGACCCGATCGGGATTTCGACCCAATCGAGATTTCAACCTCTCGGGATTCTGACCCTGTCGGGATTATTTCATGTCAGGATTATGACTCTGTCAGCAATTTGACCCAGTCGGGATTTCCACGTTGAGAACCTGATTTTTCGGGATTTTGACTTAGTTGGGATTTTGACCCAGTTGGGATTTCGACCTGTCGGGATTTTGACCGTTGACCCGATTGGGATTTCGACCCAGTCGGGATTTTGACCCTGTCGAGATTTTGATCCAATCGAGATTTCAACCTCTCAGGATTCTGACCCTGTCGGGATTCTTACATGTCACCATGTCAGGATTATGACTCTGTCAGCAATTTGACCCAGTCGGGATTTCCACGTTGGGAACCTGATTTGTCGGGATTTTGACCCAGTTGGGATTTCGACCTGTCGGGATTTTGACCCGATCGGGATTTCGACTGTTGAGATTCTGACCGGTCGGAATTATGACCCTGTCAGGATTTTGACTCAGTCGTGATTTCGACGTCGGGAACCTGATCTGACTTGATTTTGACCCTGACGGGTTTCTAACCAGTCGATTTTCCGTTTTAACCGGTTATTTTGACATCTCTGCTGGCCACTCCCCAAACAATTTTACGACTTTTACTCCGAAAATTGTGGAGAAGGGAGATGTTAAAGAAGAAAAAAAGCTTTTTTTTAATTGCCGACCTAGTTTTTAAGAATCTAAAAACCTAGAATTTGCCGACTATGATCGAAATTGCCGACTTTGGGGGGGCGAGACGCCCCCCCACGCCCCCCCAGTAGCTTCGCCCCTGCATGTATATAGAGGGTCTTGTCATAAGTCTCGCTGTGTGACGTCACCCAGGATATAAAATAACGGACCAATCAATGACGGGCATATCAGCTAATAAACGCCATTGCAACAGATCGTAGATACATCAGGATTAATTGGGTCGATATTATTGAAATTCATTATTTAGTTTGTTTTAAAACTTTTAAGAAAAATCACCCACTTATTTAAAAAAATACGTGTAAAAATATTAAAAAAGATAATTAAAGGACAGACGATTTTAAGAATACTATTTCTGAATCTCAAATAAAAATAAACAAGCTGATTGGACTGTAGTAGGATAAATTAAGGTAAATGCCCTAAAATTTTGAATAAATCCTTTATTAAATTAAATTAATTAGTTCTTAGATTTTAGCTCATTGTTTTCCCTATTTTTATGTACTTCATTTATTTAAAAACTCAATATTTTTTGCCTTAAAAATCTAAACTGCTTCGATACAATGGATATTCAAGTTTGACATAGCAGAACAGTGATATTAATTTTATCATAACAAGAATGTTCTGAAAAGTTTTCACGATTGAATATTTGCTTGATATTTTGTTTTCTTTGTATCAGAAGCTGTTTTAATTACATTTATACAAGTTAGTAATTAAAATCAATAATCGAAGAGATTGAAGCACATCGCTGTAGAGCTCAAGGTTAAAATTTTTGATCGGCTATTATTGAGTTAAAATTATTGTTCTAATTCAAAACATTGATAACCAATAAACATGTTCGTAATTGTGTCCAGTGTAAACTGTTTTAAAAGTTTCTTTTGCCCTTATTTTAATAAAAATCATCAAAAAATAAGCATTTTCCCATGCTGTGAATAGGAAATATATCCTGGGTGACGTCATTTTCAAAAACCACGCCTTTTTCACCGGAAGAGCATACCTTGTTAGTTTATATACCTTGGTCTCACTTAAGATTGGAGATTATTCAAATTATTGGGCGATTCCTCAATAAGTTAGAAACCTCTTGGTCTTGACGGAGAAAATATTTAATTTCTCCCCCAATGACATGCCTGATTTTACCAGATGATACCAAAATGACTGAACGATTGCAATTAGCCCCATTGAACGGGCCATCTCATCATCATCCTAAATCAGAGTATATCTTCATTCGTCTTTCTCCACAATGAGCGAGAAGATTTAATGCAAGATTAATACGGAAAGCGACGCCTTTCACACCTAAAATGTAGAATGTAGGTCGACACCTTATTGTGGGTGATGCCGTGAGAAGGGCTCGAACTTTTATTTGAATAATATCAAGGGGCGATGAACTCTCGAGTTTGCATATGTTTTAAAAGGTTCTATTGTTGTTGGAATTGTTTAGATTGGAGCTGTGACTGTGACTGATTAGGTAATTTGATGTCCTTGACCGGTACAGATCATTATTTATATCATAAGGCCTGTAAGAGGTGTCATGATTTGAGGGCCCCATAATTTTCAGAAGTATCCAAAATATATAAAAATTATAAAAAAGCTTTTCACAATTTCTGAAAAGAATTTCAGTACTTTTTTAAACATGGAAAGAAAAACCTAAATTTAATTGCTTAATGTAACTAATTATTAATGCACCAAAGTAATACCATTTATTGCTACTATAACATAAGTTTTTTTATAATGTACATTATTGCGCACCTTCTTGTGTTGTGGTCTGTTTCTACTGTATCAAATTTTCTAAATCGGCCTTAATCTTCGAAAAACCATCTTAGCAATTTATAGAAATTCGAAACTGTTTTAGTGTCCGAATAATATGATTGTCTTTACCAGTTGGAGGTAGACAATTTATGTAAGATTTTAATTGGTAATTTTTTCTTTGAATGCGAAATGGGTGCTCAGGGTCGCCGAGAGCCATAAGCCATTCTCCGGGGATAAATTCAACATAGCCCGCTCCCATTGCGTCGTATGTATAAATTTATTTGGGGGATGGATATTAAAAAAACCAAGCATATACATAAGTTAAATCTAGCTTTAAGAACATTTTTATGTAAAATTTTTTATCTTGTTGAACTTGATAAATTTTTTAAACTTAAACCTTTATAGTGAGTCGAGCTCAAAAAGAGGCACTGGGCTACTTGGGGGTAGTTTTTAGGAGTAAAAAGTGGGAAGTGAATTTAAGTATTTTAAAGTAAGTATTTTTAAAAAGTGTTTTTTAACTCATTTTAGGATTATGGTAATAATTGAAATTGAGTGACACCCGGGTTGTGTCTCGAAAATAGAGCAATTATTTATGTTTAGCCAGTTTAGTTTGGTACAAAAAATGGTTAGTTTTATGATTAGCTGAATTTACAAATACTAATGTTTTTTTAAAAAAGAAATTAAATAAGGCACTGTATATTTGCACGGCTATTTTTCAACTAAACTCTACTATAACTTCCACGGCTAGGCGTACCATTGGTTCCATCACTAAGCGCCGAGACTGCTATTATTTGTCTGTGCTCGCTTGGCACGAATGGTAAACCCAAACGGGGAAGGCCATTCTCTCCCTGGGGTTGGATAGGTAGGGAGAGAGCGCGCCAAAAACTGGTTACTTCTCTCGCCAAGAACTACTCCACCTCCCTTCCCTCTCCTTTGCCAATGGGGTGCAAAAGTAGCCAAGCCAGCAACCCTGATTTCCCGCACCCCTGCTCGAACTTGGATCTCCCCGCTTCCCTCCGCCAAGCGAGCGCAGACAAATAATACGTCATCACGAGACCTACAGCGCATGCGCCACTGGCCGTTTTGGCCGTCCAAATATACACTTCGATTAAGGCGATGCGTCAGCAAACTATTATGCGCCTTTTCCTACTAGATGGCGCTGTAACTCGCACGGTCCCGCGATCGAAAGTCAGCCAAGAACAGTCAAAAGAATCGAGGGAAGCGATATCCACTAAATACTGGCACGACTCTCTTAGGGTCTCCACAGACGAGGCTCCACATCAGCGTAGCTCCGGCGATTTGGGGAGGAGGTTCGGGGGA